>JARHVA010000173.1:600000-1982500 GCA_037957365.1 Torreya grandis | reverse complement strand
TCCTTTGATGCTCAACAGGGTCAGTGATAGGTACAAAATTCACACTAGTTGGAGTATGCCTATGTTGAACTTCTCCAAAATTAGTTTGAGAAAAATTACTCGCATGCTAAATGAGTGTGTAAGTACATTAAACACATGAAAAGTGTCAATCTCAACAACCTCCTTCACTACAGAGGGGATATCAAGCTAAAGTGGATTTTGGGTAAATAATCTTACAGGCTAATTAAAAGCACAGTGTGCACTTATTATATCATGTGTAAAGCCTTTTCCTCAGCCTTGAAACTCTTAATAGACAACATAATTGGGAAGCTCATTGAGGGCAAAATCTTAACATAGTTTTATATAAAAATATAATGGAACCTCATGATTGTTACAAGGTGAGTAATCATAAACCATCCACCATTATTCCCAAAAATTGCTTATTATCAAATTATGATAGCATCAATGGATTGGAAACTATTTTTTGATAATGGAAAAGGTACATTAGTTTATTTTTGTTATTTTTTGTACTTCAATTTATGTGATGACAATTTATCATCATAAAAATTCCTACATTTCTCTCTATAATATGCCCATATATCAATTTGAATCATTACTAAGTAAACTTGTCCTAGTACTGACTCTAGGGTATTAGAAAAATATGTATAGTTGGGTTGTTCGAATTGGGGTCCCTCATTCTCCTAACTATATCTTCAATTTGTATTTTATTCTTGACTAAGTAGAAACCAAATCATCTAACTATCTAGGGGGTCTTGTGGAATCGTAGGAGGGCTAGAATTTCTAAGAGGGTTAGTATGGTCATGAGGGTGTTATCTTGCATTTGAAAGATTTGTTCAAATAAAAAATGGTTTTAACATAAAAAATATTAGAGAATTAACCTTATTTGGATCCTTCTTATATGTTTCTAAGATTTTTGTAAGTCCAGTTATGCATGTACATTTACTATATTTATAAATGAATTTCACATAGATTATTGACATGGAACTCAACTCTCTTATCCACTTAATGGATTCGAGTTACTTGCATATAAATCCTCTCCCCCTTCATATCACACACATCATCTCCCACTTGGAAGAGTATTAGGGACACATGTCACACATACCTAAGCTTGAAGATGTAAATCCTCTTCTCTTTTAGCTCTATGTTAAGCTTTCACCTCTCTCATTTCTCTACACTCTCAACTAAAAAATAATTATTGTTGTTCTAAGTCTTGCTCTTTCATCCTTGATGCTCACTTATCCTAAGGCCATTATTATCATAATCTTCTATATGCTATTATACTTGGAGTGATTCATTATTTTCAAGATTCTAATATATTATGAGGTTTTTATCTGTATGATATTTTTACCAATTATAAAATTTGCCTCAACTTGGGTTTATGCTCACATTTAAAAGTAATTTTGTTTAAGCATTTTATTTAATTATTTTCAACATTTGTTAATGTGATCCTCGATAAATATTATTTCATAGTATCAAATCTACAATCATTTTAATGTTGATCTTGAAGTGTTTTACAACTTTTTGTGGAGGAATTTCATTTTTTTTCAAATCCATATCTTTGTTTAAAAGAATTATTTGTGAGTGGTTTTACCTTCTAAGTTTAGGTTACAGGGTTTTTAGTGATGAATCAATTGTTTTTTTACAAACCCATCACTTTCAACTGATTGTATATTTTTATTAGATTATTAGTTTAAATTTAAAGGGTTTCTTTTTTTGTAGTTAAAAAATTATTGTCAATTTTTTTCAAAAGCTTAGACCCTAATTGGATAGAAATCATTAAATCTATGAGTATATTTTTCATAGAAACATATTTATAAAAAAATAAATTAGATTTTTTTTTTCCTTATAATATATTATTTCAAGGATCTTAAAGTTTTATACATGTTTTAATTTAGGCACAATTTCCATCATTCATTAGGTTGTATATGTAGGTAACCTTTTTTCTTCTCTTTACCTTTTTTTTCTATCACATTATTTTATGGTAAAATTATAAGTGCAACATGTATATAGCTATAGTTATGATTGTTTTATTGTATTGTATTTATTCATGTCAACACCTTTCTTGCAGTTCTTATCAATTATTTCAATTTTTTTACTCATACTGCACTTTTTTTTATAAAAGTAAGAAGGCAATTCATTTGCTTTTTATCCTCTTATATGTATTCCAAAATTCTTTAGAGTTTAAATTATGGGGGTTTGTTAATGATTTTATTAGCATTTATGCCCTTTATTTTGAAATAAAAATAGAGTTTCATTATTATTTACTTAACACAACTCATTGGTAATTGTTTAGTTTTTTCAAGCAAATCTCAAATCAAATTTAACCTTTCCTTTTTGCACTCTAGTGTAGGATTTTCTCTGTAATTGATCTTTGTAAAGGTCATCTAGTGTAGTGCTTATAATTTACTTTCATATTGTTTAGATATTTAAAACTAACATAGGTGTATTTAATTTAGTTCACATGACATTCATGATTTGTAATGTCTTTTTGATTAGTGCAGGTTTTTGCCTTCATTCACTTTTACTTTACATAAGTGCTTGTTAGTGGTTTTGAGCTTTTTCAAATTTTCAATTTTAGGCCTTTTTCAAGTGTATTATTGATTGTATAAGCTTTAATTAGACACATCTTGAAGATTGAATTTAATTTTATGGCAATATATCTTATGTTTGTCTAAAAGCAAAACAAAAAACATCAATCTTCTAAAAACCATTAATGTTTTTTAAAAATGCCAATCTTCTTTTAAAAGTTCATATTCATGATTTTCATTAAAACTCAAAAAGTGATAAGAAGTTATTTGTCATCGCTTTTTGTTTTAAAGGAATAAGTTTTGTTTAAAAACAATACTTCTATGTATGACAAGGTGTTGTAGTTCACACTTAATTTATTTTATTATTTTTTTCACATGTTTTTTTAACATTCAAGTTGAAATTTAAAACAATTGATTTAATCATCTATTGAAGTAGTTTGGTGACTTTAGTGTAGACTTATATTTATAATTTAATTGATTTCACATTTAAAGTAACAAGTTTTGTTAGTGTTATTTTGGGTTTTGTTTCTTTTTTATTTGTAATTTAATTTGCATAATCATTTTTATAATGGATTTTTAAATTAGCCATGTTTCTTGTATTTAAGAAGATTACACAAATTATGGCCTCTAAAAATGAATAAATTTGTTCTCTTAAACATGAAATTAAATGTAAAAAATAAAATTTTAATAATTTTCAATGATCTTTTCAATGTGATAATTTTAAGTCTATACAAAACTTGTTTGATGCATTAAGTGAAAAATTTATGATTTTTGTTAATGATAATAACTCTAATGATGACATATATCCTTGTGTTTACAAACAAATTCAAACTCCTATGCACACTTCTTCCACAAAATATGACTTAAAAATCATGTATAATATGGTCTATTTAGGTGGTGTACTTGGTAAGTGCAAAAATAGTATTCTCGAACCTCTTTTCCCTACTTCTAATGAAAATTCTAAATATATACATTTCAATGATTGTATGGTTTTTAATCTAAATTTGAAATCCTATTATCCTCTACATAGAATGACTTATAATATAACTTCTTTTAATTAAACTAATTTTCATGTTGATGCTTTAGTTAAAAATGTTAAACCTTGTACGCATTGTAAAGAACATGTGCATCATATATCTAAATGTTAGAAATTACATCAATACAAATCTTTTGGTAAATCCATGTATGACACTTTGCATTGATATAAAATGACTAAATATCCAAATTATAAGGGTAAAATTACTTGGATTCATAAATATAATTAATCTTCCAGAGACTTTGATGTCTTCTTGCAATAATTCTTCTAATGCTTCACACAAAATATCTTTTGCAAGTGACACATCTTTTCTATCTCCATTTTTATTAACTAAATAGACTTTTGTATTCCTTTTTTTTTATATCATAAGATATATACTTTGATTATGTTCACTAACATATTTTCAAGCAAGTATTCACACTTTATAATGGAAGTTGTCTTTGATTAAAATTGCCTAGTTGTACATTTACTTTTATTACATTATGTATGCAGATCATATTTTTTGATTAGTGGTTAATTAACTTGAAATATTGGTATTAGTTTTCTTGTTTTTCATCATTTTGGATCACTTATTCTTATTGTAGGTATTTTTTCCATGAAATATTTACCACCTTGTCCAAAAAATATTCTTGAAGGATCTTGGTGATCACACTTTAATCCTTGTGACTTTGGGGGGCATCTTCTCTTCTTTTTTGTTTCTAAAACTATTGTAATTCCTTTTGAAGGAATTTTTTATTAAGGGGGTGATCATTGTAATTTCAAATCCATTATTCTTTGTAAAAGGTTTTCTTCACTTTTATAATCCTAATTTTTATGAAGGGGGTTATCATTGTAATTTCAACTCCCTTCTTTGTAAAAGGTTTTATTCACTTTTATAACCCCAAATTTAATATTCAGGGGAAGTGTTGGAGAAATAACCTTAAAGTTGGGTCCTTTCCATATATTTCTAGGAATTTATTAAGTTTAGTTATGCTTGTGCATTTATTATATTTATAAATGCATTTAATATGGATTATTGAGGTGGAACTAACCTCTATTGTTCAATTTTTAGATTCAGAGTTACTTGCATGTAACTCTTCTCTCCCCATATGACACATACATCCTCCTCACTTGGAAGAGGATTAGCGACACATGTCACACATGCCAAAGGTTTCACATGTATCTCTTCTTCTCTCTTAGGTATATATTGATAGTTCACCTCTCTCATTCCTCTACACTCTCAACTCCTAACTCATTCTTGTTATTCTATGTCTAACTCTTGCATCCTTGATGCTCTCTTTTTATAAGAATATTATTATCCTAAGCTTATACATGCTATTAAACATGTAGTGGTTCCTTATTTGTAAAATTATGAAGGATTGTAGGGGTTTTTCCCATATGATAGTTTCCCCATTTGTTACATTCTCCTTATCTTGTGGTTTGTGCTCACCTTTAAAGGTAATCTTATTTAAGCATTCTATTTATTTTTCAAATGTTCATTAATTCAATCCTCAACGAAAATTATTTAATAAACATTGAAAATAAAAAATAATTGCTCAAATTTCATTTTAATAAGTGTGAATTTTACTTACTTATCTCCCCTCTATGGTGACATCATTGATTTGTCAAGTTAACCAGTAATGGTGGTGTGTTTGATCTTTTTGGTAGCAAAACATGTACATGGTTTGATTTTTCAGAGTAAATAAGAGATGCGAGGAAAATCAAATAGTTTTATTGGTTTTTAGATATATTTTTTTAATATTTATGTTAAGTGATAATAATTTTTATACATATATAACACTGAACAACATAGACATAGTTTTTGCATTATATAATATGTATATAATGTGCAAAAATGTTAAAGGAATTGTCCCAAAACATTTTAAACTTACCATATTTTTGGTACAATAAACCTAAAAATATACATGGTATCCTTAACATAATTAATTTCGATGAAGACACAACTTTAAAAATTGAAAGACATTATTTTTTTAAATGCCAAAAATAAAGTGATAAAACTCAAAAAAATATGGATCTTAGGCATCATATAGAAAACATTTTCACATCTAATCCTCAACCTCTTGTTATATACATTTCATATCAAGCCCCAAAAGATAATAAATTATTTATAAAATTTAAATTAACCTACTAGAAACCAAATTCAGGATATTATACCCAATTTTATTGGTGATAGAGAAAGAGATGACATAAATTTTAATGAATAAGATTCTAATGTTGAAGACCCACAAAAATTCATCCACTAGATGAGAGGTAATCCAATTTACATTAGAAACTATCTTGGAAATATCACTTCTCTAAATAGATTAGATATACCCAATTTTTATTTTTATGAAGCTAATAATGGGACAATCATTTTGATGCTTTCAAATGATTTTGTGTTAATATTAGAATTAAAAATGAAAATATTTCTGTAAGGTTCTTTTATGAAAATTTATAAGGTAAATATTACTAAGACTTTATCACCTTATCTCCTAAACTTAGCAAATAATAGAAGGATGTGGAAGTTTGGTTAAAATTATGCTTTATTAAACTCATAGAATATTTAAAACTCAATAATGAAATTATTAATACCTCTATTAATCTTGGTGAAATTATTTATGATTTCAAAATTAAATTTAAAAGGCTTAGACAAAATATCCCATCATATGTGGGACCTAATAAGAAGTTAACAAGGTTGTCCTATTGTAATGTGTTACCTCTTTAATATAAAATGTCCTTAAAACACAAATAAATATATATATATATATGTATATATATATATATACATATATATATATATACATATATATATATATATATATATATATATATATATATATACACACACATATATATATATATATACATATATATATATATATACATATATATATATATACATATATATATATATATATATACATATATATATATATATATATATATATATATATACATATACATATATATATATATATACATACATATATATATATATATATACATATATATATATATATATATATATATATATATATATATATATATGATGCTATAATTTTTTTTATTGAATATGAAAGTAATCATAGAATAATTGGATTTAATGATATATTTTCCATACATCTAAACTTTAACAATGTATAAATTGTTGAACCTATTCACAATATTCATAATGAGATGGTATTTGTTAATTTATAGTTAAATGATCAACCATGTTTTTCAAATGAATCAATGAAATTGCCCAAAGTTAAATCTAAATGAAAAAATCATTATTGTAACACTTTTCAATACTTGACAATCTCTTCATTCACATCTGATTTAGCTCAAGGAATATCTTGAAGAAGGGTGTATGGGGGTCCTTAGGCATATGATCTACTTTTAGGTCTAAACCTTACGTCACACCTTGAATTAGTAGTTTCATCCTTGAATCTAACTTTTTAATTTGCTTGGCTAAGCTCTCTTGGAAAAGTTTCTCTTGAAGTTTATATGCATCATAATGAGGATGAGGAATACAAGGGGATTTATATAAAGGATAATATGTTTCTTGAGGAATGGTTGGAGGAACTTATAAAGGATCAAATTCATTCACAACCTCATACTTCTTATCAACCAAACTATTATCTTCTTTCATTCCCTATGATTCCACTATCTTACTCCAGATTAGGATGTTAGGATTAGAAGTCTTTTATTTAGGAAAGGTGGGATGGTTTGTATAGGATCAATATCCATCTCAAATTCACATTCTTTGTCAAGACTTTTCTCCTCTTTCCTTCCCCATGACTCCACTATCTTATTTTAGATTAGGATGTTAGGATTAGAAGTCTCTTTTTGAGGTGGTGGGGATGCAATATGAGAGGGAAATGAAGGCTTAAATTAAAATTCCTTTACTGATAACATGGAATATTGCATATGAATATTATCCAACTCAATTTTCCTATCAAGATTATCTTCAAAAACAAGGTTTCTCTTTTCAACTCTCTTTTCCAATTGATTAGGAAAAGGATGACTTTGATATCTTTGATTGGGTTCATGAGTAGGGATCAAATATGGATGATAGGGAACTTTGGGAAGTGGATATGATGGCTGATAGGTTTTGTGAGGTTTCCTTTCATTAATTCTTAGCCTATGCTCTAAGGAAGAAACTAGGCCACTCACATCAAGCATCTCACTTGTGAACCTTTGCCAATTGGCTCTCTCAATAGGCACCCACTCTCTTTTGACCAACTCTAATGCATCTCTCACATTATGAATAAGATGAATAGCATCCCCTTGACCACATCCACTTAAATTATTAAGATCCAACATATACCTCTCATATCCTACAAGTGTTTGCTTGAAAGTGGAAATGGATGGAGTTGCGAAGTGGCTAGGCTGACTAGGAGAAGCAAGATATTGAGGAGGCTAGCTATAAGACTAATATAACTCATGACAAGGCTGGTTATAGTGTTGATAAAGATAATGATAGGGTTAGAAATTGTTATTAAAATAATGGTAAGAATCACATCAAAGGCTAATTAAGAACTCACTCTTGTTAATAGGGAATGACACAAGCTTTAAATGTCTCACCAACTTATGTAAGATAAATGTCAAAACCAAAATTATCCATGAAACCTCATTGAAATAAATAGACATAAAGAAATATGTTACCAATAATATTTAAAAGGAAATATGGGCTACTTGACTAACTGATGTATCTTTGGAGTCATCATTGATGCTTTGATAGATGCCTCTAAAGGTTGATTGTTAAGAGACAACATCAAAAATCTCTCAACTTCTTGGACCAAGATTCCCATCTTGCAAGCCAAAAACTATTTTCATTTGGATTTACACCATTTTAGGAGATTCATAATATTTATTCCTTCAAGTGGCATAATGAAAACATGTCTAGGCTTGTGGGTAGCCTAAGGATGAGGTGAATCTTTTGATAGGGATACCTCCCTTGATGTACCTCTTTGGATTACAACTATACTTAAATTTGGGTGGAAAAGAGAGAGAGATAATTGAAATAAAACTATCCTAAGGGAGGTGATACACCAAATATATTTATGAATTCCAACCAACAACATGTTCCACATGAGAACAAAGGATAAACTAAACATACACTTCTCCAATCTACATCTTCTCACATCAATGTTACATTATGAGGTTATGGATGAATGTGAAAAGATAAGAGGAATAGAAAATAGGCCCATGATGGCATTAATGAATATACCAAATCACACAATCATTTAAATTTACTAGAACACTTTACATACCCTATAAGAAGAAGCTTTCCAACTGCAAATAGAGTGAAATAATGAGACAACATGCTCAGGAATCCATAGTCTTCACTAAGCAAGATTCATCATCCAAAAAAAACACACTTATGAACAATAATTATGAGGTAAACATAAGTATTATTATTGATAAAATGGTATGACAATGATCAAGGATTCACCATACTCAACTGGACTATTATTTATAATGCCAAAATGGCTAGTTCTTATAGAACTTGAGAGAGAGATAGAGCATAAAAGAGAAGTAAAAGAGTCATAAAGATAATTTTAAAATTGATAAAATTAGTTATTTGTGAATGATAATATGATATGGTATGAATCATACATGGTTAAAAAGTACAAGTGTCCATCCAAGTCATCAAACTCTTGCAAAGTGGTATAAAACTCCTCATTCTAGCTTAAAAAAACTACCTTCATGATTAGCCCTATTTGAACATCCTAAAACTGATTACGGATATGCATTTTTAATAGGATGAAGGTGAAGGGTTTTATACATGCTTCTCCATATTTTTTTAATTCCTGGTTATCTAGAGTCATCCTAAAATGAGCTATGATCATCTGTTGTCCACATAACTCCTCTTTCGTGGACCCTCCACAATTAGATTCAAAATTTGCATCAATTTCCCATGAAAATAAATATGATAGAGTGTATTAAACCTTTAAATACCATACATTTACTTATAGGCATTAGGGTAACCTTAAAATGAGCTCACTTGAAGTTTTGCACCCTTCTCACTAGCTTGTCCACTAGGCCAGTTTTGAATGGTTGAGATGAAGCACCTAGTTTTGAAACTTAGGAGATTTTTATTGGAATAAAATAACTATATGTATTTATAAAAATTCTAAATATTCCCTCTAAATTTTATTTCATCTTCAAATTCCTCCTGTATCTTGCAGAACACAAAAAATGATCAAAATAGCATTTTTTATACCTTATCCGTATAGGTTCTCACAAATAAAAAGCATGAGGAGCATATTTATGGAGTAATTTACAAGTTAAAATAATAATACTTGTAAAATTGGTCCATTAGATTAGCTATCAAACACCATTTCCTCAAACTAGTCACTGGCAAGGGTTTGTAAGGGGTTTAGCTTGTTTCCACTCTGAAGGTTCATTCATAAAAACTTGACATTGAAGTTGCCAAAAAATTCCAAAAATTCATATTTAAATTCCTTAATCAACATCCCTAATCCTCTATAACTCCTATCCAAATCACCAAGAGAGATATGAACACTTTAACTTGACCTATCGAGCTCCCTTTTCCAATCTCCACAGGTTTTATGTTACTCTCAAGCTAAAATTGGCTCTCTTGATGTTTTATCTACAAGGTTAAGGATTTTACACAACTTAGGTGACAATATAAACATAATATAATAGGTTTTAATACATGTATAATTCCAAAAGTGTGAATGACCTCCTCTTTTTGCACTAGGCCTAAACCTTGCTTAATAGGTCTGAGTTGGTTTAAGAGCTAAAATGGCCTTCTCATGAACATAAGGATAATATAGTATATAATATTACTATAATTCAAATTATATGGGATCAAATACCACTAAAACACATACTTTAGTTCACTGTCTACCTGTAGGTGGGCATCTAGGCAACTTGTATGGACTATTGGTGTGTACAGGAGGCAAAACATTGCTCATCACATCCCTCTGATGGTCTTTTGGGTCATGGATGTTACTTGAATTATTTGAAACCATTTACATATGTTGAAAAGGTAAATTATGCAATTAAGTGAAAAAAATATACTTACACCTATAAATATTTTAGGTATATTTCTTGAATTTAGTGGTTCAAGAGGCACCTTTGGGCCTTCTAACAACTGCTTTCCATTGGTTAACTGCTCTCTGTACTTTGCCAATCTCTCCTCCTATATGGTAAATTTAAATAAAACACATTAAGATGAATTAAAATTCATTATAACCCAATTAAAAAATGTAATCAAAACACCATGGAACTCTATTTTGCCATCTTAGGGAAAATGGGCATGAAATAGTCTTTAAGTCCTTACAAGTAGTTTTCAACTTGCGTTTACCATATTAACACCTAAAATGAGTTTTAAATGATCTTATTAACACCATAAGACTCCAATAAAATTTTCATCCTAATTAAATCCCCCATATTCCACCTCATCTTATTGTTAAGGGCCACTTGTAGGTTGTATTTCAGTGTATATAGGCAGTAAGGTGTAAATATGGATAGTAGCATTGTAATTGGCTTCCACTTGAGTTTTAGTCTTATCTAAAGGATTAAAAATGCATTATTTAAATTTTAAAGGACCTTTCTCATTTCAAAAAATTGTTTCCAATAATATTTTCCAACATGATTTTTATTTTCAAACACTTGTAGGTGAGCACGTTCGCGTCTGCCTAATAGAAAATGTTGCATATGACTGCAATAGTCATCTTTCTTATATCACATGAAGGATTTAATCAGAAATTAATTATTTTAAATGATATGAAAAGACTTATAAAACTTAAATACACCCTTTTGAACATGTTTTATAGGCATCATGGATGTACTTCACCATAACTGTAAGTATGAATGAGCAAGAAGTTTACTAAGTATAACAGTGGACTGCATGTTTCTTCTAAGAATGCTATAGTGAGATTAAAAATGGAAGGAATAGATAATTATAACATTTTAAGAGGAAAATTATACACTAAAAATCCATTTTAAGCATTAAAAAATCATGAAAACCCAAAAAATGGTGGAAACATGTCTATCATCCTACATGAGACCAATTTATAAACTTGAAGTGATTGACTCATCAAAGTGATTGACTCTTCAAAGTGATTAGATTGACTCATCAAAGTTATTGACTCATAAAATAAACATGTAACATGAAAAAAATTATGGGAATAATATGAAGGGGAGTTCAAAATCATTTAAAACCAACCTAATCAATTGGTTTATATGGACCTAAAAAAATGGAGCAAAACCTATAGGGTGCATGAAATAACAAGAATAAAACTACACTCAACTTCATGAGGATGGTTCATGAAACATAGGCCACCATTATTCAAAATATTTATGTGAAAATTAATTTATATAAGTTTAATTTAACATCCATAAGGTGTTTTATCTAAAACAACCTGAGTTGTCTATATTAATCATAAACCTAAAGGTCACTTTTGCTTTCCAAGAAGACTAAAAAAGGGGCAAAATGGTTTTGGACTAAAAATGGAACTTATAGAGAAACTAAATGTATGAATGAGATTGGGGAAGATGAAGAGACATTATATTATCATATCCCATGTTTAAAACTTCCCCATGGGCCATACAAGTGCCAAACTCTCTTTTTTCCTAAAAAAACTACCCTTTCTTCTGAAGAACCTGCCATCTTTCAGTTATGTCAGTTGATTAAGACCTTTTGAGACACATTGGATGTCAATTAATATTTTTTAACCTTATAGTGTCTCATTAAATCTATATAAATCATTAAATTCACCTTTTTAAACCTCAAAATGACTAAAAACCAAGGCTAGTACAACATTAAATGACATCAATTAGCCTATAAAACACTTTGTGACATATGTATTAGAGCCCTAAAACACCTCAAGGTCAAGTTTTTACCTCAGGCTTCCAAAATTTGACCTAAAATTCAAATTTTGTCAACAAGTTTCTACGTAGATTCTAAACTTCAAATATCCTAAACCAATCATGGAAGTTGACCTATTGCTAAAAAGGCCTAGTGAAAAAGATAGTGAGAAAAACCAAGAAGAAGTGGGAATGAGATTAGGGATGTGATATCATGAATTATGGATGAATCCAAATTAATGGGATTATTTCTCAATATTTATAACACATGTCCATATTATATATAATATTTTTATGTCAGTGGATATGTTGAATATATTTCTAACAAGTTCACCTATCTTGTGTAGATGAGATAATGAAGGTATAAGATTGTGAGATTGATTTGAAATACCAAATTTATCACTTGACCATGGTCCCTATCTATCTAATATTTACCTATTTATCTCATAGTATCATCCACATGCAACAATAATTCCTAGAAGGTCCCACACAGGTGCTAAAAGTCATAATCACCTTGACTGGTCCTCAAAATAGAATGGTAGATCTGAGTAAGCAAGTTGGAGTGATGAGTTTGAGGCTATCTACACCTACCTGAAGCTTCAAAGGAACATGATTTTTATTTTTAGGTCATGAATTTTGTATTCATACTTTTCATAATCTTTGAAATTAGTGAAAGTCATTGAAGTGGTAAATCCAAAGTAAATACACTGGTTCAAAATTAATAATGTATACTAAAGATAAGAGATTTGTTTAGAAGACCAACATTTGGCATTAGATATTGCAATATTTGTACTTAAGATTTATCTAGAGATGAAAAATAATCTATTAAAGGTGTCATAAATGATAGTAAGTATTCTTTCAGGAATTGAAACTCAGATATTCATGACTATGTTTTTCATGTTTATGGAAGTTTTGAGTAGTCATCTAACAGAGATGAGTTTGAGATGATTTATCAATATTTAAAGATTTTAATATATATTAATATTTTTTTTAATATCTCTAAGGTTAATATGAGTGAATTTAGATTCACGAGTTATCCTTATATATATGTTGGTGGTCAATTAATCATGACTGGGTTTTGCAGCATTTAGCCAGTTCTTAATGGTCATGTTGCAGAAGTGAGTTTAAGGATTTAAGCTCTGTGTTGAAGTGTATAATTAATTTGGTGATTACCACGAGATAATGAAGGTTTTGAATATGTAATTTTTTATTATGTTTATGTGGAAAAATTTGTTTTATGCTTTATTTATTGAAGACAAACTTTATGGGTGTGTGAAGGCATAATTGTGAGCAGTGCTAATGATATGGTCCAAGTAGTGAATTGGACTAAATAGTGGTATGGACCTAAATAAATGTTATCAGGGGTCTATTTTAGGTTTGTTTTATGTTTTTAATATGTGTGTGTTGGATCAATAACTATTAATAGGGATAAGTGTAACATGTTACTTGAGAAGGCCTTATTGCATTAGGTCTCCTTTAGGCCTATATAGTGGTTTTGGTATTTATGAGTGGTAAACGACCCATGTAGTGGTTTTTTCATGTATGAAACTATTATTTGAAAATTTTTAATGTTAATATTAGTGTGTATAGGTTTTTCTCTGACCAAGGTATGTTCAAGCAAGACATAAGTATAAGAATAAGGCCTGCTAGGCCTATTCGATGTGTGTAAAGAATGGTTGTATAAGTGAATGAGATAGGATATTTGTGAGATTAAGGATGTCTTTTAGACCATAATAATAGGGTATATATACTATAATGAATGTATAATATAGTTTATGCATGTGTATGTCAAGGTCAGTTGACCTAATAATCCTAGTAAGAGGCATATTGAGCAAGGAAGCCAAAGAGATAGGTTTGAGAGAGATATAAATTTGTGAAGAGAAGAATAAGGTGATCATAATTTTTTATGTGAGAAAAATTGGTTTATAAATATTATCAAAAAATTTAGGTGGTTGAGTTGGTGCTGAGTCATCCAGGGGGTTGGTACCTCCTTACAAGTTTGTTCTTATTAAAGACTAGTTGAGTAGGTGCTTGACTAGGTAGGGGTTGGTGCTCCTTTTGGAGTTGTTGCTTCACTAAATTTGGATATTATATTTATCAAAATTAAGTCCATTTATGGGTTTCATTGGTTTTTATTGCCATTGAGGGTTTCCCACATATATGATGTGTTTTGTGCTTCATGCTCGTGTATATTTGTTTATGCATTGGTTGATCTATGTGATATATACTAATTATATATTAATTAAAAGTATATATAATATTATACATATTAATAATAATATGTATAATTAGTAGTATATATAATTAATAATTAATATTATAATATATTAATTATATATAATACTAATTATATATAATTTAAATGAATGGTTCATAGATGATAAAGTGTATTTGAATGTATGTTTTGAAGATAATGACTCACACCCCCCCTGCCCCACCATCAGTGGTTGTGATTCTAATAGGATTTTAGGAGGAGAATACAACATTATATTACAACTTTAATATGTAATTTTCTTTTTTACTGTAAAGGCCTAAAGCCTGACATGTGTTATTAAGGGAGAAATTCATGCTAAAAGTCTTATGTCAGATGAATGCAGAAGCCTATAGTTAAAATAAAATGAGATACTATAAAATGTTGATGACTTAAATGGTAGATATCTAAGTAGGGATTACAATACTAAATTACAAACTTCAGCTTGTAAATTTTAAAATGTATTCCAAAACCCACAGCTTGCATCACATGTCATTCAAAAAGTAAGAAATGGTTATTTCAAACATGCACATGGAAGTCCACATAGATCTTGGAGAAAATTAAAAATCACCAAAAAAATTTAATGTGCAATTTACAAATTACAACTAGAATTCTACAACCTATGTCAATGTGGAACCAAAAGGAGAAGCCTAACACTAAATGTCTTAAGGCCTATGAGGATATCTTAGGTGGATGTGCCTATCAAAATCCATGACACGTGTCATCAAAAGTAGGATTTTTTAAAAAAAAGTTCACATGGAGGTTCGTGTTCAAAACTTAGTCAACTTAAAATCAAGTTTTAAGAGGGTGTTAACATGTTTCATGGTAAAGGACTAGGAGGGGGAAGTGTTACATCAAAATACAATTTTAATATGCAAATTGTAAATTACAACCAAAAGCCCATATCTTGTATGCTAATCTCAAATCAACACAAAGATTTAAAGAAGAGATGCAATATCATATTACAACTTTACATTTTAAATTTTTAAATTTCAAGTAGAGTTTTGATGTCTATAGGAAACTTACAAGAAAATTTGAAAAAGAAAAGAAGAGAACTGGAGATGCCTTACAGATTTGCAATTTGCAAATGTGCAGTCATCTTTCACAAACCCACTAAGCATATAAGTTCCAAAATATTGCCCAAGTGAAGAGATACACATGCTATTATTTTTTGTATCAGCGACTTGAGATCAAAGAAACACCAAGTGTTTTTTTGCCTACCTCATGTATATGTGCAATGTGTATTAAAAAATTCAAATCCTGAGAGTATGCTACTCTCATTATGGAATATCTAAGGGTATCTCTTCCTTAGAATGTATGGATGGCATTGAATAAGGCTCGATAAAAGTGTATCCACTAGGATGGTTTTTAACCTACAATAGAAGTTACAAATTTAATCAATGAAGTTCAATGTGATTTACAAGCTTATCAACAAGTAAAAAGACATTGTGGGAAATGGTAGTCTAGTCTAGATAGGAAGGGGATCAATTTATTGACATAAGATATGGTCCTTTTAACTCAATAATTAGTATTTCTAATTCTAGCAATGTGATTCCTATGAGATCAAAGTTATAATTTTTTCCTAATAATCAAGGACATGATTTCCTTTGTTCTTTTAAGGAATCATCATTTGGTGCTAATTCTTCTATTCCAACTGATAGGGATTGGTCTAAGATATTCCATATGGATGCACATAATTTTCCATGATTTTATTAGAATTTGAAACAAATGTAACAAGAAAATATTTTATTTCATCAACACTTACAATAGGAGCAGAAATAACATCTAAAGTATTAGATGTCACTACCATCATAACTAGAATTACAGACTGGATTTACATTACACAATCAAATTATAAATTCATTTTTAGGGAATAACATTAATTCCTCACTATTTCATCACCTCTCAGCACTATAGACACCTTTTTTACCACCACATAAAAATCTAATTTTTACCCCAGTGCCTCAATCTACAATGCCAGTGGACTCAATCTCAAGGATTTAGCCATAGTAACACCATAACCATATACAACAACCCCTTTATCTTATGCCATTTTAGTACCAATAACACATTATCATCTAGTTTAAATCAAAATATTACAATGTGCTCAGATTCCCGTGTATATGATCCCTTATGTTCTATAGTGCCTTGCATCATTTACCTGGAAGATGATCTCCTTACCAAAAGAATATATGAAGAGATTCATGATTTAGATCCAAATTCTTATGGTAAACTTCATATAAATTCCTCTCATTAACTCCATAAAGGGTTAAAATCTTTGTTGGAGGAAAATATGGTGTAATTAGGCATTGTAAGTGTCATGCCAAATTCATGGGGGTCTAAAGCCCAAACTACAATGGCTTTTTTAAAAGGAAAAAAATTACGTATTCAAGGTTATTTTACATTTTTGCAAACTTGAAAATGTGTACTTTGTTGTCCCCCAAAAATATCACTCATTTTTTTTGGGACAACATATGAACTATTTTGGTTCAACAGACCAAAATCCTCTCTCCCCTTTTCAAGAATTGTTCTGAGCATTCAAGTTCTTCATTTTTCAAAGCTTTTCCAAAAATCTATGGACTTTGCAGGTAGGAGTCTATGGACTCTGTAGGCTTGAATCTACAGACTCTACAGGCTTGAATCTATAGACTCTGTAGGCCATGTTCTATGGGCTTCACAGGTTGATTTCTACAGACTCTATAGGAAAGAAGCAAGCTCTCCACACTTAGGCAATTTCAAGGTTGGTTCAACGACAAGGTTCAACTAAAATGTCCATCAGAAAGATTTTAAGCAAGGATTGAACCATTGAACCATTGAACCATTGAATCTTGAACCATTTTGGTTCAACAGGTTCAATGGGTTCAAAGGTTCAATGTCACTAGCGAGAGTTAAGTGCATTTTTCAAGGTTCAAATTTTAACCACTTCAAGGTTTAACGACTTCAAAACACTTATCAAAGAGAAGAAGGATTGAACCATTGAACTGTTGAACCATTGAACCACTTTGGTTTAATGGTTTAACAGGTTCAATGTGTTTGGTTCAAAAAGATCAAAAGGACTTAGCCAAATAAAAAGAATGAACCAATTGAACCCTTGAACCTTGAACCAAAAGGTTCAACGAGTTCATAGGTTCAAAGGTTTGACCAGTGTGATGAAGATCAAAGAGCTTAGAAATAACAAGTGATAGACAAAGGATGAACCAATGAACCGATGTAATATTGAACCGAAAGAGTTCAAAGTTCCATGGTTCATGGGTTCAAAGGTTCAAAGGCGGCCTTAGTCAAGGAAAGAAGCATCAAAAAGTTGGTTCAATAGGTAGGTTCAAGGGGCTTCCCCAAAGCCAAAGGAACAAGTGCCCTTGCGGAAGGCGGTGAACCATGGCCAAGAACCCTTGCGGAGGGCAATGAGCAAAAACATACAAAGTGAACTCCTTCAAAAAAATGAACAAGGTAAAAGGTAAAGTAGAGTCTGTTAGACATTTCATTGGAAGGAATTCACCTGAGAAGAGAGCCCGAAGAAAGTGAAGGAAAAGCCTAACTAAAGAGAAAAGCCCACACCAAAGCACCCGATGGAAAAAGACAAAGTGCAGTGGAAGCCGCCATGTGTCCATTACAAAGTACAATAGAAGCTGCCATGTGTCCATTATAAAGTAGAGCAGAAGCTGCCACGTGTCATCTTCCACATGACTCTCAAAAGGTTTTTAAAGCTTCTGTAAGTTAAGTATAATACGTCACGTGTCCTGTTATGACTCAGCAGAACGTGACAAGTGTTTGCATCCGTGTTCCCCTTTTAAAGTTGCTCAAGCAAGATGTGTCATGGATCCCATTTTTTGTAAGTTTCTAATGAGTTTCATAATAGTGGAACTTGCTAGTTGTCAAAGACGCAAAAAAGACCTCCAAAGACTTAGAAAAGAAGGGAAAATTAAGGACAAATAAGCAACATCGACTATTCTAAAGGCAAATTCAATTAAAGCGATGGTTCAACCTGAGAGCAAAGAAGTGCTTAAGCAGGGCAGCAATGGACCAAAAGAGATATAATGAACTAAAAAAATGATGAACCAATGAACTTTCAAATGGTTCATAGGTTCAAAGTTCAACATGGTTCAAGCAGCTAGCGACCATTGACGGTCCCACAGATGTCAAATTTAAAGTGAGGGAATATCCATGGAAATTCAACTAGAGCATGGAAATTAAAGGGAGAACCAAGAGACTAGCTAAAAAGAGAGCCTAAAGACTCAAATTGGTAAAGGGGAGAGAGGAGCGAGACCAAAGGACCATAAACATCTTCAAAAGAGTTATTTCTAGTAGGTTGAATAGTGGATCAAGTAGACTTCTGAGCACACCAAATCAAGGACGCAAGCCTATTTTTCATCCATGAAGTAATGGAAAATTGGATAGATGCATAGACATTAGGAAAAGGACCAGACAATCCATACTAGGAAGAGAAATATTAGAGGAATGGACACGCCATAGTTATGGCAATGCACTATTCCTAGCATGGTCCCTCTAGATATAACTGAAGGTGCATTGAAGGCATTTAATTCAGCATGGGCCTTTTTCATGAAAACAAGCACCCAAGTCTTTCTTAGAGCGCTATATATTATAATCTCTCATTTGTTAAAAGAGAGATCTTCCCGTTACCAGAAGCAAAACTCTACCCAAATTGAAAGGTGAATACTGAGACTTTGAGCTCAGATTGTATTTCATATTATTTTATTTGAATGAGAAAGCAAGTGATTCACAGACTTTGTGCTATATAACTTACATCATTTTAGGAGATTTTTCCTATGTCTATCTTCTGAATGTGTTCTTGTTTATTTAATTTAACAAGCAGAGCTAGTGGAAGTGATAAGGAAGGTGTCCTGAAACTAGTTACTTTTAGACTTTGTGCTGACATAATTGTTTTTAGTGTGTATTTTCTATTTCTAAGAAAAGGACCTTGGGATGACTTTGTGCCCCCATTATTCATCATACCTCACACTTGAGAAGTCAAGGTGGATACTTTGAGCTACACCTTAGATTGTTGGTTGTTCTACATTCTATTATTAGTCACTTGTTACCAGAAAGATTCCTATTGCCTACAAGAACAAGCATTTTTGAAAGAAGAGAAGTGCCTTCTATTGCTTCACCATGATTTCTACTATGCAGGAAGAGATCTGGCTCTTGGTTAAATGTTACTTCTGAAAGAAGAGAAGTAACTTCACCAATCACCAAGGATTTCTCCTCTGTTTGTTAGCATCATCTCTAAAAAAAGAGAGATGGATGGTTTATCCCACCCCTATGTATTATTTTCAGCTTATATATATATATATATATATATATATATATATATATATATATATATATATATATATATATATATATATATATATATATATAGCCTCCGTATATTTAATAGGGAACCTCCCCTTGATGAGAGGAGATATTTGTCCCCTATTGATGTAGTAAAACTACACACCTAGATGACCAATCTCCTTATGCTGTGGTGATAGGAACTATTTTGCTCACCAGTTAGCTGGTCGACAAAATATTCAACCAATAGTTTTTGGTGACTCTGCTAGGGATGAAGGTGCAGTCTAAAGCCTCATGTTTTAGATTGAAGTAGTCCCTACCCTTATCCCTTACATACCTTAGGGACTCTATTCTGTGTCTTACCCATTATCATTATAGCCTTACCATTTTCCTCCATCTCCATTATATTATCTGGTCTGCAAAACTAGCGCTGCTGGAAAAGAGTGCGCAGTCTGAAGCCTCAAGTCTCAAGCTGAAGTAGGGCCAGTTCTTTTCCAATTTTATTCTACAGTCTGGCCACTCCACCCAGATTTGTTATCCCTATTTTTCATAATCAAATCATGGCCCAAGGCCCTTGGGGTAACTCTTTTGGTCCACTAAATTTAACTCCACCTCTACATTAACTTCCACGCAACTCAAGGAAGAACTTCCCCAAATTCTTTGGAGATGGGAGAGTTCACTCTGATGAACACATTACAGCCTTTAGCATAGCATGTGGTGTGATAGGGGTGGAATTTGAAGATGTGGCAGTTAGGCTTTTTGTGGAGACCCTACAAGGTGCTGTTATAGAGTGGTTCTACCATCTACAAGCTAGATCCATGATTGACTGGGACACACTTAAAGCCAAGTTCAAAGCGAGGTTCAAGCCTACAAAAGATCCACATGCCTTGCTAGCCCATCTCACACAGATGAAGAAGGAGCCCCATGAACCTATGAGGGACTTTATTTCTAGGTTTAACAAGCTGAGGCATAAGATTCCCATGATCGCCCAGATGACACCTCATAATCTCAAGTGTTTCTTCATCAACTCACAACTGCCTGAAGTAAGTTTCTTGCTGAGACGGGCTAGACACATAGACCTTGAGGCTGCTCAAGACTTGGCTACTGAGCTAGAATATGACGTTATCTTGGTAGGAAAGATAAGGAGAGATCTTAACAGAGGTAAATCCTCTTCATCTTCTGAGTATCCACCCACATCCACCACTAATCAAATGGTACAAAAGCTGGCAAATGAATTACTAGCCTTGAAAAGGCAAATGGCATAAGGTATGTCTTCTGCTCCTTCATACAGAGATGTACCAAGGAGGACATTCCCCAATCAGCCATATCAAGGCAATGCTATCAAAAGTCAAGGGAAACCAAATCATCTTCCTCCCCCACAGAAGAACCTTGCCCTTGAAACACCTCCAACAAACTCAACAGTTGGATATCTGGAAATAGAACATGCTTTCTCTTTCCAACCTTAGTTTGAGCAAGAAAATGACACTGATCTCTTCATAGAGGATCAAGAAGAATCAACTGGTGACTCCCACATTAGTTTCTTGAATTACCAAGATGAACCCAGAAGTGAAGATGAAGCAGTCGAAGGATCATATGCAGTATTAACCCAATCCAAGAATCAATCAGCCCAGCAAGCTGACAAAGAAAAGATAGAGGAGCGACCCCAACTATAAATTTCAATTGCTAAGTAGAGAACTCCTCTTCCTTTCTAATCAAAGGACCCAGTGATTGCCAAAAAGGTAAGTACATAAAACATTTTTGCACCTTTTACTTTAAATTTGCAGATTAGTCCTCCCCCTCCCCAAAACCAAAAGGATGAACTCCCATTCCCTCTTCCAAGTCCATTTCAGTCATCTGACATAATTGATCATGTCAAGAAATCTAAAAATTAAATGACTAAATTTGAATTCTTGCAAGCCAATCCTAAGCAGTTAAACATTGGTGGAGAACTAAGTGTGGACCTGTCTGAGGCAAAAATTGTGGTCACCCAAATGTCAGCCCCTGTAGCTCAAATTTTGTTTCAGCCTTCAGGCAGGGGTAATTACTTCTTGACCACATAGGATGCTCATGTCTCAACTGATGAAATTCCCATAGCTGGTAATCCAATATTTGATCCAAATAAGGCATCAAAAGAATTGGTAGGGCATATTACAAATGAAGAAGGATCTTCCATCTCCAATGAAGATAAATCTGATAGAAGATCAACTTCTGATGATGCTTGGATCTTGGAATCTGATGGCAGTGATTCTTCCACTAATGCTAGAGCCAAGATTGTGTTGATATCTCCTAAAGGAGATATTTTTACTTTATACAAGTTACAGTTCAGCAACACCAACAACACAACTAGATGCAAATCTCTATTGCTCAGATTGAAGACTGCTCAGGATGAAGATATCAAACTCCTTAACACTAAAGGAGATGTTGAGCTGACGGTTTGTCAAGAGTTTGGTGCTGATAATAAAAGCATGTGCTAGACTGGACCAATAGAACAACAAGCTATGGTGGTGAACCATACTGCTGTACTTTAAAGTCAGTAAAAGGAACTCTTCACCAAGAGAGCAAGGAGTTATGGTTTTCAGATTGAAGACCATGTCCTGCCATGGGGCAAGAAGAAGAAAGAGCCAAAGGGAAGATGCAGGAAATTGGTTTCCTAGTGGAGAGTTCCATTCTCACATCACCATTTTTGGGGACAAAATGGGTTCCTGCTAGTTTATCAGGATGGCATCCCCTTTTCTTTGTCTCACGATGAGCAATGTCTGAAGTACTTCAATTCTTAAAGTATTAGATAAGTTCACCTGTACATATGTATATTTGTATAGTTTTTTTTCTATTTTTTGCTTTTCATTTTCATTTTTTGGAGCCTTTATTTCTAGGTATCATGACTCCATAGCCCAATGGCATACTTCAAAGCACTAGAGATTTTGGTTTTTACTCCCCTCAGCTATTCCAAGTTTTCAACTGAAGGAAGTTCCCCAACTGGAGCCAGCTGTTGTCCCCCAAAAATATCGCTCATTTTTTTGGGACAACATATGAACTATTTTGGTTTAACAAACCAAAATCCTCTCTCCCCTTTTCAAGCATTATTTTGAACATTCAAGTTATTCATTTTTCAAAGCTTTTCCAAAAATCTATGGACTTTGCAGGCAGGAATCTATGGAATTTTTAGGCTTGAATCTATGGACTCTGCAGGCTTGAATCTACAGACTCTGTAGGCTTGAATCTATGGACTCTACAGACCAAGTTCTATGGGCTTCGCAGGTTGATTTCTATGGACTCTGCAAGAAAGAAGCAAGCTCTCAACACTTAGGCAATTTCAAGGTTGGTTTAACGACAAGGTTAAACCAAAATGTCCATTAGCAAGCTTCTAAGCAAGGATTGAACCATTGAACCTTGAACCATTTTGGTTCAATGGGTTTAATGGGTTCAAAGGTTCAACGTCATTAGTAAGAGTTAAGTGCATTTGTCAAGATTCAAAGTTCAACCGCTTCAAGGTTCAATGGCTTCAAAACACTAATCAAAGAGAAGAAGGCTTGAACCATTGAACCATTGAACCACTTTAGTTCAAAAGTTCAGCGGGTTCAATAGTTCAATAGGTTAAATGACCAAATAGTTCAATGTGTTTGGTTCAAAAAGATCAAAAGGACTTAGCCAAATAAAAAGAATGAACCGATTGAACCGTTGAACCTTGAACCAAAAGGTTTAATGAGTTCACATGTTTAAAGGTTTGACCAGTGTGATGAAGATCAAAGAGCTTATAAATAATAAGTGATAGACAATGGATGAACCAATGAACTGATTGAACCTTGAACTGAAAGAGTTAAAATTTCAATGGTTCATGGGTTTAAAGGTTCAAAGGTAGCCTCAGTCAAGGAAAGAAGCAACAAAAAGTTGGTTGAATCGGTAGGTACAAGGGGCTACCCCAAAGCCAAAGGAACAAGTGCCCTTGCGGTGGGTGGTGAACCAAGGCCAAGAACCCTTATAGAGGGCAGTGAGCAAAAATAGACAAAGTGAACTCCTTCAAAAAAATGAACAAGGCAAAAGGCAAAGTAGAGTCCTTCAGACAAATTGTCTGAAGGAAATCCTTTGAAAATTTCATCTAAAGGAATTCACCCAGGAAGAGAGCTTGAAGAAAGTGAAGGAAAAGCCCGACTAAAGAGAAAAGCCCATGAAAAAGTGCCTGATGGAAAAGACAAAGTGCAGCAAAAGCCACCACGTGTCCATTAAAAAGTACAATAGAAGCCACCACGTGTCCATTATAAAGCAGAGTGGAAGCTACCATGTGTCATATTTCACAAGACTCTCAAAAGGTTTCTAAAGCTTCTGTAAGTTAAGTGGAACACATCACATGTCCTATTATGACTCAGCAGAATGTGACAAGTGTTTTCATCTGCATTCCCCTTTTGAAGTTACTCAGGCAATACATGTCATGGATCCCATTTTTCATAAGTTTCTAATGAGATTCATAACAGTGGAACTTGCCACTTGTCAAAGACACAAAAAGGACCCCCCAAAGACTTAGACAAGAAGGGAAAATTAAGGACAAAGAAGCAACATGGATGATTTCAAAGGCAAGTTTAATTAAAGTGATGGTTCAACCAAAGAGAAAAAAAGCGCTTAAGTAGGGAAGCAATGGACCAAAAGAGACAGAATGAACCGACAAACTGATGAACCAATGAAATTTCAAATGGTTCATAGGTTCAAAATTCAACACGATTCAAGCATCTAGTGACCATTGACGATCCTACGAACATCAAATTTAAAGTGAGGGAATATCCATGTAAATTCAACTAGAGCACAAAAATTAAAGGGAGAACCAAGCGACTGGGTAAAAAGAGAGCCCAAAGACTCAAATTACTACAGGGGAGAGAGGAGCAAGACCAAAGGACCATTAATATCTTCAAAAGAGTTATTTCTAGTAGGTGAAATAGTGGATCAAGAAGACTTTTGAGTGCACCAAATCAAGGATACAAGCCTATTTTTTTTCATTAAGTAATGGCAATTTAGATATCTACGTAGACATAAAGAAAAGGACCAAACAGTCCATACTAGGAAGAGACATATTAGAGGAATGGACAGGCCATAGTTATGACAATGCAATGTTCCCAGCATGGTCCCTCTAAATAAAACTGAAGGTGCATTGAAGGCATTCAATTCAGCATGTTCCTTTTTCATGAAAATAAGCACCCAAGTCTTTCTTAGATCACTATATATTGTAATATCTCATTTATTACAAGAGAGATCTTCCCGTTACCAAAAGCAAAACTCTGCCCAAATTGAAAGGCAAATACTGAGACTTTGAGCTCAAATTGTATTTCATATTATTTTATCTGAATGAGAAAGCAAGTGATTCGCAGACTTTGTGTTGTATAGCTTGTATCATTTAAGGAGATTTTTATTATGTCTGTCTTCTGAATGTGTTCCTGTTTATTTAATTTAAGAAGTAGAGCTAGTGGAAGTGATAAGGAAGGTATCTTAAAACCAGTTACTTTCATAATTTGTGCTGACATAATTGTTTTTAGTGTGTGTTATTTTTTGTTTCTATGAAAAGGACCTTGGGACGACTTTGTGCTCCCATTGTTCTTTGTACCTCACTCTTGGGTAGTCAAGGTGGATACTTTGAGCTACACCTTATATTGTTGGTTGTTTTAGATTCTGTTATCAATCACTTGTTACCAAAAAGATTCCTGTTGCCTGCAAGAACAAGAATTTATAAAAGAAAAGAAGTGCCTTCTATTACTTCACTATGATTTCTACTATCTAGGAAGGGATCTGGATCTTGGTTGAATGTTACTTCTGAAAGAAGAGAAGTACCTTCACCAATCACCTAGGATTTCTCTTTTGTTTGTTAGCATCATCTTTGATAAAAGAGAGATGGATGGTTTATCCCACCCTTGTGTATTATTTTCAGCTTATATATATATATATATATATATATATAGCCTCCGTATATTTAAAAGGGAACCTCCCCTTGATGAGAGGAGAGATTTGTCCCCTATTGATGTAGTAAAACTACACACATGGATGACCAATCTCCCTATGCTGTGGTGATAGGAACTATTTTGCTCACTAGTTAGCTGGTCGACAAAATATTCACCCAACATACTTGAGTCTTGAAAACCCACCATAAGCAAACATGAAGCCAAAGACCAAAACTCACTAGGTGTAAAGTTGTAAATGGGGTATAAAATCTTGTTAAGGATAGAAAATTGAAAATGTGCTCTTGAATTTCAAAAACCCACTAGGGTAAAATGGAGAAACAAATGGTTCACATGTCATTTAGTGGGAACCCTAAAAGTAAAAATAAAGAAAAATGCAAAATCAATGGAAAGAAAAGGATTGTGACAGAGCCCAAGAAGGTGAGTTTAGTACTACAAGCTTGTTTATGACTAAGGTATTTGATGAAAACCTTAATTTGTTATAGTAAAAGGGGAAGGCAGTGATCATGGAGGCTGCATTAAAAAATGTCTAAACAAAATATAATGATTTTGTATTCTTTATTCTTCCCCTTATTCTTCCATTATTTATAATTTATAGGGAGAATGGGAACTATATCATGCATTGATAGGTCATCCTCAACCTAAGTGGATAAATTATTAGTTGAAGAGAGGAAAAAATAGTTGCACAAGAAGATAAAATCTCATTTTTGCACTCAAGAAGAATAATCTCCCTAAAACCCAACTGCACCAAGATTCCATCCAAGCAAATCAGTGTTTGTTTGAAATATTAATCATGACATAGACAACAAATTACCAGAATCATTACCTACAATATCATGATCTTCCAATCATATGCAACGTTGTCTTCTATGTGGAGCATCTTTTAGGAATATTCCAGGTGAGAAATGTTGTATAAGTAAAGATGGCTTATCCTCTTTATAGGGGATGGTTATCTTTTTTGGGTTAGGCTTTTTCAACTTTTAGAAGTCTCTTATTTATAGAGGCTTTTGATTTTCAAATTTATGCCATGTGTTTTTACTTATATTGATAAGGTGATTGCACTTGTAAAGTCATTATCAAACTCTGAGAGCATTTATATGTCTCCCTTGTTTTAAAGTAAATCCACCATGCTTTTTACTATTATTATGCTTTATGAACATTTATGTATGTATATTTACTTTCATATTAATAGAAAATAGCTATGATTTCTACTCTTTCTTGTCAATGAAGTGCAATGGAACATTCTTCATGCATTGTTTATTAGGTATTTAGTTTCATGCTCATTAATTGTAGTGATTTTTGGGAATGAACTTAGGTTATACACTCCTTTCTACATTATGATTTGTGAATGTTATGTTGATAATATTTTAAGGACATCTTGGATTTATGGATTTGATAAGAGAAAGTTCTTGAGTCTCTTTTTGTAGTGTATGTTTTGAAGATCTTAAGGGTCATTTGAATACTTGCATGGGATTGGTGTCAATGAATGAAAACCATTCTTCCTAGTTTTCTTTACCTTGTTTATTGGGATTTTACATCCTTTAATGAATGACAACATGGTAGCCTAAATAATTTCCTATGTTGAAAGCCACCATAACTTTTTCACATACACCTAACTCATCCTACCTATCTTAACCCTACAAGTAATACATGTTATTGAATATTATGAGTGTTGTTTGCTCATACTTACATAAATGTTGTATATTTAAAATGTATGTTTAATTAATATTGTATTTTTAAAATTTATTCTTTGTTGTTAACAATTTCTATCGAAATGAAGATTAAAATCACCCTCCTATCTGTCTTTAGTAGTTTGTGTCTAATTTCAAAAGAATTTTCCTATTCTATTTGACAACTCTTCCTGAGTGGACTATACACAATTGGTTATGATTTGATCAGACTATGTATGTTACAGTAATCCCCTAGATATTGAACTATAGTATCCCTTCTTAGGACAAAGCTACCCTATAGGTCCTTTCAGCTTTGTTTAAGCAGATCTAGAAGTAGTATGGAACTAACCATACCCTTTGTTAGTATCTAAAACCTTCCCTGGATATAATGAAATAAATAAGGTTTATCATCTATGTTTTTCATCTTTTCAAGTGTGCAAGGCTAAATGCTAGAGGTGTACAACTAGGAACTAACACCGTGACTAAACTTCAATTTGTAATTTGAATGTGTAATTTTTAGCAAAGTCATCTAATAAAATAATATAACCAACTGGAAATGTGTCATTTCTTGTCTTAAAATTTTAATACAACCATCTATCCCTATGTGTGTGTCTTACATACACATCAACAATTTCATTCCTAATTTTCCTATAAATTTTGAAACAAGTATCTGTCTTGTAATAACCTCACACCTTTTAGATTATTTGCCATCTTTTACTTGATAAGTCACATATTTATATTTTCTCAAACTAGCTAATTTGTTCCAATTTCACTTGTACTATATTCATGGATATATATTTTTTAATTTTGGTAGTCCACCACAAATTCTAAAATTTCCATCCAAACATGTTTTGTTCTAAAATAATTGTCCATCTAGTCTTTCACATAATTGGTTGGAATGATTTAGTTGGCTTGATTTTAGTAGTATTTATATGCCACACTCCTATAAAATGTTGTGAGTATGTAAAATACAATTCATATGAAAAAACACCTTATAGTGCATTAAAAATTCAACATGTTTCTACAACAAGTGGTGCATGTGTGATTTATTCTTACATAAAATGGTTTGACTATCTCAAAATATATTTAACTATTAGAAATTATAGAACATTTTTCTAGGAAGTTAGAGTAAAATTATGTATGGGTTATATCTAATAAATATTTCATATGTGATTCATGGTTGTGAGAACCAACTATTCTTTTTACTACATCTCTTGTATTGGGTAAAACTCATGTATTGTGTTTCCAAAATTATGTAAGTAAATATTTGAGAGCATTAGCTATATCAAAATGGTATGGGCATCATTAAGTGTTTGGTATATTCCAATTAATTTCATTAATATTTTTATATTTATGTCTATTGTTTGACTATTTTTTTAAATCATTCATTTTTCCCTATTTCACCACTTACCACACAATTTGTATTTATAAACTGGGTAACATTGTAGTATTTTTAACATGATTTCAAGCCTATAGTATGATATATATCATGTATATTTTAATTTTCATTTTATTTTATCATCCATGTTAAATGTTCTTATTCTTATGGTGTATATTATAGGTTGCATCTTAACGAATTTCATGAACGAAACAAACAATTGGCAATTTTTACTATGAGAATCTAATTTATCAATAAAATTATCCCAATTTTTTTAGTTAATCTTGTTGAATGGTGGTTATGCATTGGTTATAAATTTTTTTCATTTACTTTAATTAATTACTTATATTTTATACAGATAATCCTTGGAGGTCTTGTTAATAGTAGAATTTATTGAGAGGTTGTTTCAAAATCATTATATTCACTACTTATTTCTTTAGTATTAGTTTCATTGTTAAATTATGGGATGATATTTTATTCACTTTTATTTTCATCATTATGTTTTTTCATGAAATTGTAATCAATCCTACAATATAAATCATCATGCATAGATTCATTATCAAAAAAATAAAAAACTTTATACTTTGAATGTGGACTTGAAACATTATTTGGACTTTTAGGTAAATAGTCATCATCATTATTCAATTCATCATATTGGGCCCATAATTATAAGAGTTAATATTGGCCCCAATTACCTTCATGTAAATAATTTTATCATGAAATTAGGGTTTAAAGTTTAAGGTTTATATTTGTCATAAACTTAAGGTTTAGATTAAATTAAGAATCAATGTTTAGGGTCAACATGTAAGGAAACATGAGTTAATTTATCCTCTTGAATCACCTTGAAGACTTGTATTTAGGTTTAACAGGTTTAGATAAGACCTAACTTTAGTCATGTTTACATTTTTGATAAAATTATGGTTGATTGAGCCATAAATTAGGCTTACCAAGCTCAATTTGGCCAAATCATGTCTATAATTTCACTAATTGACTAACTAGATCAATTTATGAAAAAATTATATCTAATTTAGCCCTAAATCAAATCATGCTCTTGTATAAAGACTAAAGGGGTTAAATTTGGTCTCAAATTCCTATTTTATTGAATGAATTATCTATTCAGTTCATTATACGATGATAATATGGTCAATTTCACTCCAAATCACATCAAAATAGGTTCATGTTGCTTAAAATTTTAAAAACCATGTCACTAATTACACCATTTAAATAATTGGCTCATTTTATGATGAAATTAATGCTAAATTTACCTCAAATCATGTTGTATAGTCATAATTAGTTTTAATGGCCTCATATTCACTTTAATTACCTCTAGAATTGAACTAATAAACTATTTTATTCATTATATGATGACATTCAAGTTTATTGATCCCTAAACCATGTCCTATATATGTAAAAATTGCATATGTCAATGAACCAAATAATTCTTTGCTTCATTCTCTGATGATATTATAGCTGATCAATCCCCAAATCACATTTATAGTCATGAAAATAGGCTAAATTTGATCAAAGTAGCTTGAATTTCCTTCAAATTCAACCATTATACTATTTATCTCATTTATTTATGACATTGGGGTCGAATGGACAAAATTAAATCCTTTATAGTCAAAATTAGGTTCATGAGGTTGAATTTCACTCAAATTATATCACTAATTGAAATAATTTACTCAATATAAGATAATCTAGCCTTAAATCACATCCTATACATGGATGTATGTTCAAGGGGTTCAAATTTGTCGTAAGTCCTCCAATATTAAAAAAATTAACTCATTTATTCATTTTATAATGAAATTAGGCTTGGTTGAACCCTAAATCATGTTCTATATAGTCATAATTATGATTGTGGGTGCAAAGTCACCAAAATTTCATCACTATATCCATGATGTCCTTTTTGTGGTAGTCTAATCATGACACACTCCATTTGAAAATAAAAATATAGAAACTATAAATGTGAACTAAATAAGTATAAACATGAAATAAATAAGTATAAACAAGTGTATGTAATGATACAAAGATAAGTATAAACATTTATGTGTACACTAAATTTGTTTTTATATGATATGTCAACATAACACATACACATTATAACACATATGTGTTATAAAGTGTACATGTTATGCTTTGTTTGATTTCAAACATCAAGTCTTTTTGCCTGTAAATGGCTTGGATTCTTGATCTAAAGGCTTAGATCTATTGACACATAGTGGAATTTGAGAGTTAAAAAAAACAATAAAATTAAACTTTTGTCACTAGATACACTACTAATTTCAATTATAAAATTCATATAATTATTACCATGACAATGAGCACAATCTCCTCTTTCCATATATATGTTTTTTTATAATATTTGGACTATTTTAAGGCTTCAATCTATATTTATTTCTAAAAATAGATTTTTAAGCCTATATATGATTGTGTATATTTTTTTTCATTTATTCAAATTTAAAAAAATATGGTTACAAACTAGGCCTAATTCTACACACATTCAAAAAAACTAGTTTTCATTTTTTTGAGGTAGTTAGAGTTATGCATGGATACATATCCATTTCTTGTCAGTTTTTAGGATCTATTTACTTTTAAAATTAATTAAAAAATATAGGGTAAGAACTAGATGATCATAGCTAAAGCTTTAGCAAATGGTTTTAAGTACTATTAAAAGATGTTAAAAAATAGATGGGGTGAATAGCCAACTATCTTCTCTATTTTCCTGAAAAATAAGATATCCTATTAGAATTTTAGATTTTTGACCTAGTTATACTTAACCCTTTTTAAAAAAAATAGTGTTTTGGAAACTAGACTCAAAATGTTGCAATTCATGTTCTTACACCATCCTTAAATTTTGAGTATATAAGTTCAAATTTATTAATTTTCAAGAGAAATATGTTCATGAATAGACCTCTTTTTTCCTCCCAAATTTTTTCACTTACCCTTGGATATGTAGATGAAATTATCTCAAGGTTTATCGATTCATATTCCAAAGCCTTATTCCTCTTTTCCAATGTCTGAAATAGAAACATAAAAAGTGACTTCAAACATTTATTTCCATATTTAAATATTTATAAGGTTCCTTCATCTTGACCAAATTAAATGGTTATGATATAAATGATCCAATGACTGAGATGGAGTATTCATCCTCAATGATTTTAGGTCATATGAATATTATTATTCCTCTTTCATAATCACTTTTAAAAATTGGTGAGACAAATTGAAAATAGATATAAGTAGTGACTTAACGTGTGAACCAAGCCTTGTGATTGGTTTGAATCACTTTGGGGTCCCTCTTAAATCTTGTTAAGAGTTAATATGATTTTTTAAAGACATTTGTCACTCAAACCCACCTCTTTTTATTATATCTTCCATTATATAACTTGTCCCAATAGGGACACAATGTTTTCATAGAGATTTTTAGGCTTGTTAATATCTCATAGGCTAGTTAGAGTAATTGAGGTCTATGAGGCTACATAGTGACCATGAAACCACTTATAAATTTATCTCCATGTTGTTAAATCATGTGATTTTATTTTTATGCATTTAAATTCTCATGCCATAAATATGATTGGTTACTAGGTAGAGTAGTTACATATAATGTGCATAGTACATTCTAAAAAAATGGCCTATTTTTGTGTGGTTCTAGTCATGAAATATTTGACATGAAAATAGTTAACAATCATATAAACATTGGGTAGGGGAAACTCATCCTTGGGAGAATCCTTGTTCATATTTATAGATTTAGAGCAAATATGTGTGTTAATTGTGTTTTCAACAAGGATGATGTTGTAAATCCAAGGTGAATAATATATGGGTCATATAAAAATTATATTTATCCAATAAGTAAAGTATAAGATGAATACTTATAATTTTTTCTTAACTATTTTAACATCAAGATGGATAACTACATTATAAATCACTAAGGATTAATTGATATTTAGAACATTAGAATAATCAAAAGAAAATAATATTAGAAATGACATCAACATGGTATTTATTGTTATTTCATGTGAATAATAAACTAAATACTACAAATTTATGATATTTTTAATACCATAATTGAATTAACTTGTAGCTTCATTAAGTAACATGGATGGGTCCTTAATATATAGAGTAGTAAATAAACAATATAGACAATATTATGAGATTTCATCATCGATAAGGGAATTATCACATTGGCCAAAGTATGGATGGTAGGTAATTTGATGAGGGGATATTGATTTATGATGGTGTTAGGAATAAATCAGAAATTAATGCAAAATAATTTCATAGAAACACAATAATAATAGATATGACTAGATGTGCATAAAAAACATAAATAAACATGCACAATAAGAAGACTAGATTTAACATGCTTCACCCAATGTGGGATAAAACCACAAGAAACACTTGTTCAAATTTTATTAAAATACATAAGAGTATAATAAAATCTCATATTTGTCTTCTCCTAATTACAATGCACTAATATTATTTGGAGTTGCACTCAACAAACCCTCTTGAATTTAGACCTAAATTCACACACTATGTTTTTTCCTTTGCAAACCCTTGTTCTTATGATGTATGATCTATTGAATATCCATATATACATAATAAATCAATATAGTGGTTTTTACAAAACAATGGGTACCAAAACCATGGTCCAAGTCAATCCAAAATGTTTCCCCATTACGGGGTCCAAAAATAATTTTGGGGGCTACCGCCTCCAAACCCCTAGCAAGAATACATAAAGAGTGTATAGTAAATTTTAAATATATAGTATTTTAAATACATTGTAATTTCTAAATAGGATCCACAACACAAAATATGGAAAGTTTACAAATTAACATAATATACCACATATTATTGAATTAATTCCTCACTAGAAAAAAATAATGATAGGTAACTTAGGTGAAGTATCTTTGTAAATTAGGTTAGGATATATAAGTTATAAATATATAAAATGGTAAATTTAATTATAGTGAGGTATACAAAAATTCATAAATTTAGAATGTAATTTTTTATAAATTGAATCAAAATACTAATCATAATCATTAATATTACCATGATTTATATAGAAGGGTTGCTTTTGATCTATAGTGTTTACACTATATCCAATACCTAAAAGTTTAAATTAGTGAGTAGTATGAATTTTTGGTTCCATAATTCCTTTGTAATTTCATCCTAATATGGTTTTAATGTATCCCATATGATTATCACATGCCTATCCTTTTTCATATTTCTTTCAAGTATCTTGGGATGGACTAATATATTATGTCAGTTGAGTAATATTAAGAAAAGTATTTTCCATATGTTACTTACACTTATCCTTGCAAGGTGGTATGTAATTAAACATGGATAATAGGAGATAGCATATATATTATTTTGGAGTAAAATGTAATTGGAAAATACCAAATGTATTATCATCATATCTATAATCTCTGAGTCCACATGATGTAAAATTAAACTTTGATAAATACCCAATTATGATATCAATTTTTTAATCATCATCCTAATAATGAGTATCATCATAGGTATTAATATTTTTTCCAGCATAATATGTCTAACTTAATTCTATGGGAATAAAATTTTGATTTTTTATGATAATTGTATGAGGCATGTTGTGATTTGTAATAATAAGTTCATTGGGTTCTACAATTTTCAATAAGTAGAATGTGACATCTTTCATAGGATAATTGTAAATATGCCAATCATGTAATCAAATTGACCATGTATGTAATTTAGAGGTGACTAGAATCATATAATATATCCTTGGTCTGTATATTATAATATTTTATCTAAGATTAATAGATAATATTTGACAACACATAACTAGAATTTAAGGCCCAATAGTTATATTTAATACAATTATTCTAGGGGGATATGTAATTTGATTGTCAGATCAACTGATGCTAATATATGAAGGTGTAATAGAATTAAAATATATTAATAATTAATTTAGTATGGAATTAATACATATATTCAATATTTAACCATTATAAACAAGGACTCTCCTTTGTTTTGTATGATTAATTTTCACTTGAATGTATAAGGGAAAGTGTTGTTAAATAATGTCTCTAGACGGAAAATCCTCTAGTTCAAAGGAAGTGATGCTTTTATTATTTTGTAAATACATAAAGTATATTAAAAAAATCTTGGTTTTGTATTGCTTGGTACATTAGAATTCTAAAAAATGTCATGAAATATGTATTTTAATATAGTTGATTATTTAAGTAATTATTAGATGCAAATATTGGATTGATTATTATGAAGTTAGTCTATATGATCATAGGTTTTTTTCCTTTAAATTTATATCCTAAGAGGAGGAGGAGTGTCCCAATAAAATATTGATAATGGATGTTTTTGTTAACCCCACATTGAACCTGATAATTAGGAAGATAAATATTAACATTTCATGCTCTACCTCTTTATATTATTATAACATATACCTCATATCAAGTCACCATATAATAATAAATATAAGGAATATCACTATGAGGATGGAAATCTAAGATATCAAGTATAAGGGTATCATCATATAAATCATCTCAAATAATCTTATTATGTCTCAATCCATTAGTTAGTATTCTATGATAAATGCTAAAAACAAAACATCTAAATATTGATAATAATTTATATAACTACAAAAGCATGCTTATAAACATGTAAAAAGTAATTACCCACATGATATTTTATAAATGAAAAATATACAAAAATCTAATCTACTCTTAATAAAATATAATAAACACAATAATGAAGATAAGTTACTAACGGAAATGAGCCAAAAGTAAGTGTATATGACATGTTTCAAGCTAACTGAATCATAATGATAAGGAATATGAAAATATAGTGTTTTAATAGAACCAAAAATCAAATAAAGAATAATAAAATTGAGAAAATATATAGCATAAGGGGATGATGGTTTAAAAACCCGATGTTAAATTCTAGCAAGGCCTAGATTTACATAAATATGAAAAATGGATGTAAATAAAAAAAATAGAAATGAAATATGAATGAAAATGCTAGGCTAGGGTTATATGTTAGAAAAAAAATGTATATTTTAAAATCATATCTAAAAATGAGAAATTATAAAACAAGCCCTAGGGAGAAACCTTAAAATATTTAAGCATTCAAATAATCAAAGGGTTCACCAAAATGTTTTCTTTATTATTGCTTAATTGTTAAATAGTTTATGCATAAACAACTACAACATGGGCATAGTATAGATCTATGAATTAATATTAAACTAAATTAACTAGATATAACTCTACTTTTTAAGAATAAATTAATTTACATCAAATTAATTAAACAAGCAATATAATTTAAGGAAAAGAAAAGAGATATAACTATACACACATTATTATTGTTCTTATTTTTTGAGACTAGAACAAAGATCTAAGAGTAGTCTAGACTATAACCCTAAAATATTAAATCTCATTGTGATGGGGGTAGGATTATAAAATTCATATAATTTGCACGAACTTGATTTGGGATGTCACCAAATATGTAAAAATGTAGGCATAAAAATTGTAAACTACCACCAAGTGTTTACCTTGTTACATTTCAGGGTTTGTATATCCTAGGGAAATATGTTGGTAGGGTAGGGATAAGGTTTTATGTCTACTTCATTGATCTAGTTACTTAAAAATTACATTTATATTCTCCTTTATATTTGATCTAAGTATCCAAAAATGTTGTAAGAGAATGAAATCGATATTAAGGTTATATGGATTGATAAACTTGAAGGTAATTAGATCCAATATTTTCTAGTGAATTTAATAAGAATTTTGAGAGTAAGATTTTTGTCTTCACTCATTAGTATATTAAGTGGAACTACATGGCATTTATCTAATCCTTATTTTTATACAATATGTAACTCAAACGCTGTTACAAGTCCTTAGGATTAGAGATATAATAATTTATAGTGTGCCCAGACTTGAATCGTTTTGATGTTTCCTCTTTCAAATGCCTCTAGGAGGCATTATATATATAAGCATATCATGTTTTAATTAGGAACCTATAAACATGTCAAAAAACAAAAAAGTACAAAAAACCAATAATCATAAGTTCAAACATCGATAGGAAATGAAAGAGGGAAGAAGGACCCACTAAAAGATGAAGGATAGAATCAATGGCCAAACCAATATGTATGAGATTATTTTGAGTAGTTGCCAAAATAATCTTGAAAAAAGAAGGAAATAAATGAAGATGTGGGATAAAAAATGTGTACAAGTATAGACATAAATAAGAAGAGTGAGAAAAATGAAGAAAGTGACAAAGGATCACCACACAAATAAGAAAAGAAGAAGATGAAAGCACACCAAAAAACACCAGTAATAGCCTAATCCAGACCAATGGACCATATGCATAAAATGGCACAAAAAGAGTTTCAATAATAAGCCATGTATGAAAATTATGTGCTTATACTTTTAGATGTTCTACTCTAAAGTGGATGCCTATATAATGTTAATTTATAAAAAAAAACACATGTCAGAGTGGGGCACAATGTAGTATGCTAAAAATTTCCCATGTGAGTTTTATGTTAATTTATGTATGCTTTAGTAATTCAGATATGTATACATTATTTAATCTAAATAAATTTATATTGTTGACTTGGTAAAATAATAAAGCTTGAAACTCCCTATATGTATTCAAGCATTCCCCACATGGTTATTTTACTCTCCAGTCCCACTATTTGGACCATATCATATGGTGATCACAACATGTGTGGACTAAACTACATGGATAAAATACTTGTCACTCATTCCTACTTTGGTCAAATGGGAATCTTTCTCATTGTTTGTGTTTCTCATGTTGAAAATCGACATATGCACCAATATTATGAAACTTAAATTCAAATCTAGTTATAAATAGACAATGGTTACAATTTATTTGATAATCGATTATATTTTTAACATTGAGCATATTTTTTTTACATGAAAGGATTATTATATTATACTAAGGTTCCCAATTCTTTATATGTTATACTTCATGGGGTTTAATTACTAGAGGGATAATTAGTGGACATAAACCACCCTAATCATATTACAATATTTAAATCCTTTTCTTCCTTATTATTAGGTAAAAAAATTAGCTATTTTAGGTAATTAGGAGTGAGAACATGATATTTGAGGGAAAGGATGTGAAGAGAAAAAATGGGGAAAGAAAACTTAGAAGTCATATTTCAATTTTAGACATTTTGTTTAGACTATAAAGTTATGGTCTAATCATTGCTCTGATTGAAGTGTAAATATCTTGCTAGTTTAATGAGGTCCAAACTTTTAGGTGTATGTAAGTTTTAGTTGAATGTTCTTGGATTAAAAATTTTAAGATAAAAAATGTACAACATTATGCACACAAATATGTCATTTATATAATTTTATTTTTAATGTATTATTGTTCCATTTATTAATTAAAAATTATTAACATGTATTATATTTATGATGATACTTAAATAAAAATAATTCATTAATTAAAAAACAAAATACTATTTTGATACATTTAACTAGATTGTAACATTAAAAAAAATCATATCTTTTGAAATAGTTATATTAAAATATATAAAAAATAATTTTAACAATTTATAAATAGTATATCATCAAAATTATAAATATAATTAATTAAAAAAAATTTAAACTTGAAAGAGATAAAGGTAAAACAATCTAGGGATATTACAAATTAAAAATTGTTAAGATTTCAAATTTGATGAGGTGATGGAATAACTATAACATTATAAATGAATAAAGGGTTGTAAATGCTTCCTTTATTTGCTAATAAATAATTAAGATTAGAAAATAAATCAAGTGGGTTGTAGTCTAAAGGTAAGAATGATGTTGTAAATAGTTTTACCTAACTACTCAGTAGAGTATAAATCTCATGATATACCAAAAGGGACGTGGTTGGGATTCTTTCCCATGTGAATTTGGTGGAATGGATACCTCTCATTTAAAATTACTAAGCCAAATAAGCATTATGTACAACTAATCCAAGTAAAAATAAGGTTTCAATAACTGAAAGTATATGTTAGAAAATAACTTAAAGAATTGAGTTGAGAGTGGTAGGTGAGGGTCACATGGTAGTGATTGGATTATGAGGGCTTTCCATGTAGGTCATGCTACTTGTTTAATCTCTATAAATAGAGAGGAAGGGTTTGTTATTAGGATGAGCTATACGAAATATTAATGGAGTTAATAAACTTCCTTATTTTGAAATCAAAGTATTTTATGTAAAATGCTTAATTCGATCCAAAAATTCTTCCATAGTGGTAGAGGTCATATTAGCAAAGAAAAAAATGAACCATCTAGGCTCATTGTAATGGAAAGATGGCATAGGTGATACGTTCTACCCAATATTATTGATAATTATGTTACAATTTTTTATCACTATTAACCTTTGAAACTCCTCACTATCTTAATGTATTTTGTTGGTATAAAGGTTTTATTGTTGCATGGGTTATTACTACACTTTGTTATTCATCTTGCTTATATGGATTTATAGGTTTATTAGACGCTTATTATGATGTTATAAATGCACTTGCACATGCCTATTTATAGTCAACATGGTTACACTATTCATTTGGCAACCAATGTTGATATATGGGGCTTGGCATGTTGCACATAGGGTTCATATTCACTTGGCAACTGAGACGTGGTTTCATTGCCATATGAATGTAGATTGGTGCCTCTCATCTAACTATATAAGGACCTATCCTCCAAGGTGCTCATGAGATGTGAGATGAGGGAGCTTTATGAGCCATTGAGCTAATTATGGAGTATCGTAGTATACCAGTTTGTCTAGTGTAGAGTCCATAGGTTGTTTAGTTGTAGGCCATTTATTGTTATGCCAGGGAGCCCGTTAAGCCTTTGAGCTTGGGTGCATGCCAACAGGGTCTTTTTAAGCTTCATATAGTAACATTCTTCACTAATATAACTATTTTAGTCTCAATTTTAGTCTCATTATGATTTCATGTTACAACATTATCATGTGTTCATTTTCTAGCATTCAGTCTTAGACTTCTCATTAGCAGATGATTTTAATAAGGTATCAGAGCTCTGAGATTTTTAAATGAACATCATTTTCCTTTATTGCTTATTTTGAAATCTTGAGTAGTTTGCTTTATATTGTGATAATAATCTGTTACGAGGAAACTTGTAGATCCATGGGGTCATCTAAAGTTTTTTTACCTCTAACAACTATTGGTCCTCTCACAAACGAGATTTTTCTTGCTTAATGCTAGCTAAGGCCGTACGACATTGTTATTGGAATTGGCATTTTGTATGTGTTTTCCTTCTGCTATGTAAGTTCATTTTTACAGATTGGTTAGAAGACATATAGTGGGAAGGCATCTCCTCTCATCTCCCAAATCGGCCGTATTTGAGATTTTTTTTAGAGTTTCAAAAAAATTGAAAACTCATGCAAATCTATACGGATTAAGATCTTATTTTAAGCTTGGCATCTTTATTTTCACCTTTGGCATTGACATTTTCTGTATATCTATGTATTGAAGGAGGAAAAAGTTTTGTTGCTATTGTTTATCCTTTCAATCCAGTAGATCTTGCTTGCTGAGTGGTGTGGTGTCATAAATATGCTATTGCATCACTCTTTTCCACTTGGAAGTGAAAACTACAAGCTGGGCATTGCATTATACCAGATTTGAAAGAAAAAAAGGCTTGATTATTTTTTTGGTTTTCTTTTACCTTGGCATCACATTTTCAAATCTGAGGTGCTTTACATTGGGAGAATAAAGCCTTTTTTTGGTTTTATTCTATTATAAATCAGATCTACTACTCTATTCTCAAACTTGCATCATTCTTTTCTATTCTGGTGCTGGGCATTCCTCCTTTTTTGTCTTTTCCTAGAGATTAGATGAGTTTTGGAAGCCATTAGATCAAGAGAAGGTTTGGAGCATTGGTGGAACGGGCATTGAAATTTGTAGAATAGAGGCACTGACAAAGGAGGCAAACTCAGTGGGTCAAACCCACACAGCCATATGCACAATCCAGGGTTTGTTTTTCTAACTTGGCGTCCTTATTTTGGATGGAGAAGTGTGTTTTCTAAACTATTGCACTGGAAATTATGTTTATTTCGCATTGGCATCCTTTTTTGTTGTTTTTTCATCTTGGTGGACCCACGCCTAGCGTCCATCTCAGTTGGTAATTGCTTTTTATATGTTCTATGACTTTAATGACTTTACAACATCATTTTTCATTCTTAAATCAAGTCTTTTGAAAATATTTTTAAAAGTAGCAATTTTTTTAGTGTTTTAAAGCTTGTATCTATGCTTGTTGAACACAAAGTTGAGGCTTGGATTGGCAGGAAGCCAAATCCCCCTCAAAATACTATACCACTTCATTCTAGACTCCGACTCGATTCCAACCAATGGTTGGAAGACACTTTTCACCTCACTCAAGGGTACTATTTTAATCATTTAGTGCAATTTTTATTAAAAATAGGTTATCTGCATGAAATCATTTTATAAATATCTTGCAAATGGTAACTCAAAATTGAGTGCTACCATTTTTAAAAGTGTGTATTTCTCAATTTTCCACATAAATAACCCATTTGTATTGAAAAAGTACTAAATTATAAAGTGCCAAAATTTGGGGAGGGGGGGCGGGGTAGAGTCTAAGATCCTCCTACTTGACCTATTTGCATTTCATGTGTACTAATTTGGTCAATTACACTGATTGCTCATTCTCATGGATGTATTGTCAGATGAGCCTAATGTCCATTTGAGCATGCAATGTATATTATTCACTATTTTCTCGTACTTGTTTGGATGCATTATTAATTGAGTCTAACATCTTCATATTGAGCATGATTGTAATTACAAACATAGGGGGGCTACTTGACGATTGTCTCGATGATGTTTTATGTGGGCCCTACATTCTCTCATGTGCACATTCAATTTTTATAACTATTACCTGTGCCATTTAGTGACAAGTTTCACAAATTGATCTTGTATTCTTGAATGCATTATCATCAAAGCCTGACATCCATTTTAGCATGCATTATCACTTATGTATAGATTGATCTCATTTGATTGGACATATTTTTGGTGTTGTCTGAAGTTCATCTCTAGAGCGTGCACTATTACTCCAGATTAGGAGAGTTGTTTCATCTCTAGTGATCCTTCCTGGGAAGGACAATTATGCTTCATGGCATATGTATATGGAATGTTCACTCAAGGAACACAAACTTATTCCATTCTTATAAAGACAGAGTCTTTCTCCTATTGACCTATGTCAATATAATGATTGGACCAACTCTTGTGACTTTGTTTATGGTCACTTGTTGTTGCATGTTTCATTAGATTTACATCACTATGTAGATCACACAGAGTATCCCTCCACTATTTATACCACTCTTCAGAGTCTTTTCAGAGATCTAGCTAAGATTTATGTCACACTTCCTCCTCTTCTTCCTATTGTCTTTTTAGAGACAGTTGTTCTCTCACCTCTTGCTTTTATTTCTCATGATGATACATCCATGGTGGATAGTGCTCTTCTCTTTATCGAGCCCCCAATATAAGATGAGATTCTTCTAGACCTTAGTTGTCCTATTACAAATTCTAAATTTATTCCTGTGCAAATTGTTGCTTTTCTTGAGCCTTCATAGACTTGCACTTTGAAGGACTCCATTTTTTACAGTATGAGTACACACATTGAGAGTATCAATGACTCATATGTTCTTGAGGATGTTCATCTTGTAGATCTGAGTGCTTCATCTACAGACCAGTCTTCAATTTTGATGGTTGTTGATATATGCTCTCCTCTTCCCATGGACATTATTTCAACAAATGTTCCATGTCTATCTTCTTCTCTGGTTGTTCTCTCTCCTTCATTGCATGCTTCTTCATTGTCATCTTCTAAATTTAATCCTATGATATCTGACTAGACTTTGGCACATTCAAGCACTAACAGGAAGACATTTAAACATTTTTTAGAGATCTACATCATGATTCCTACACACATTCCACTTGAGTGTGAATTTAGTAGTTTGACAGCTCATGGTTTCTTTCTTCTAAAAGGAAGAGACAACATTTGTTTTAGAGGGACATACTACAACATTCACCATGTGACATTATGCATTCACATTCTCTCTCTTCTATGTGGATGCACATGTCCTTCATATTTTTAGGATATTGGAGATCATCACTATGTACTTGGAGTGCTGATTATTTCAGCATCTTCTTCTGTGGAGTCTTTTAGTCCCTTCTTGTATTCTCTCTTTCAGGGGGAGTTTTGTCACACTAATTTTTCTCCCTTTTCTCCACTTTCTGAGAGTTACTTTGTATTGGGTGCTTAATCAGGGCTAGTTGTCAAGACCCTTTAATGTTGTAATGACCACCTAAGTTGTGTTTAAGGGGGGTGTTGGTGTAGAGGTTTTATTTATACATGGGTTATTACTACACTTTGTTATTCATCTTGCTTAGGTGAATTTATAGGTTTATTAGAGGATTATTATGATGTCATAAATGCACTTTCACATGCCTATTTATAATCAACATGGTTGCACTATTTATTTGGTAACAAATATTGACATATGGGGCTTGACATGTTGCACATGGGATTCCTATTCACTTAACAACTGAGATGTGTTCTCATTTTCATATGGATGTGGATTGGTGCCTCTCATCTGTCTATATAAGGACCTATCCTTATAGGTACTCATGAGATGTGAGATGAGGGAGCTTGATGAGCCATTGAGGTAATTGTGGAGTGTTATAGTATAGTAGTTTGTCTAGTGTAGAGTCCATAGGTTTTTTAGCTTGTAGGCATTTATTGTTGTGTTACAGAGCCCTTTAAGCCTTTGAGCTTGGGTACATGCCAATAGACTCTTTGTAAGATTCATATAGAAACCCTCTTCACTAATATAACTATTGTAGTCTCTATTTCACTCTCATTATGATTTCATGTTGCAACCTTATTATTTGTTCAATCTTCCAGCATTCAGTCTTAGATGTCTCATTAGCAGATGATTCTAACACATTCTTTATCCTTTATACATACATTATGTACTTGTTTTTTTTCTAAACTTGTCTATCTCATGTTAGGACCCTATTGGTATGGAATTAGACACACAAAGAGAAACAAATTATGAAAAAGAGAAGCACAAAATCAGGAGGAAATTGGTTGAAGGGACCCAAGAATAAAATAGACCATGAGAGTACTATTTAATACAAATGTACTTGGATTTTGAAATCCTTGATAGATAAATTTAATTGAAGTTATTGTAAACCATGTATGATTCATATAAGTGAACTAACTTAAGGACTTGTAAGATAAGTAGTGGTACTATAGGTAGCAATGAAAATATTAAGTACTTAAGAAACACTGTGAAGAAGAGATGATAATAATGAAACTTGTGAAGTATTAAAATAAGTTTGAGAAGGTGAAGGAACACTAATAATATGAAATAAGAATAAATAGGAAGAATAATAAATGTTAAAAAAATGGGATAAAGACATCATTAAACATTGAATGAGATTTTTTATAATGTTCATCAATATTAAAATCATTTAAAGATCTAGTATTCACCCTATAAGTTATATACTCATTTAAGGGTTGTTAGGTTAGGGATTTTCTCTCTATATCTTTCAAGAAATCTCACACATATAATTTGCATTAAAATCACTATCATTTAAATTTTAATTTGAAAATGTATGTTTATTAGTCAAGAGCGTAGATCTATATAAATAAAATATTTACACAAAGTTAAATATTGTCTTAAAATCACCTCTATATATATGAACATTAGTCTAGTAACATCAACATATACAATAGCATATGGCCCGAAAACTAGCTGTACATGTGTAAACATTGATTGGCCCAAAAATATAGTAGTGGACCATGAAGATGATGGTACCATATCCTCCTGTAGTATACATTTTTTAATATTTATTACTCAATTTCTATGTAAATTAATTGCTAGCATTTAAATATAAATATAACTAAAATTGAACGTATCAAATATAAAACACATGCATAAGTGTAGTGACCAATGTGTGTACACCAAATATATGTGCAAAAACATCATAACTCAAAATTATATCATGTAATCCCTCATAAGCACTACCATAATCATCCAAAGGTATAGTACATATAATAACACAACATTTGTAATAGTGAGATCTGATATGCACATTGGGTGGAGTATCTCTAGCATTAGTCTCAAAAATCCTAAACATATGCTAAATGAGTGTTTATGTAAGTTTACTAAGTGTATGAAAAGTATTAATGTCTATGATATCCTTCATCATAGGTGGTATCTCGGGTTGAAGTTGATTGTTGGTAGGGACCTTTTCTAGGATGATTATGCACATGATGCCCACCTTTTCTATCCTTTGTAAAGCCTTTCCATAAGCCTTAATAGAATGAGTAGTCAGTATATTTAGGAATATCATTGAGGAAAAAATCATATTAGAGTTTATTCAAAAAATATAATAGGAACTCATGTTTGTTACAGTGTGGGTAATCAAACACCATCCACCATTGATCCCCAAAAATGTTGTTAGTCAAGTTGTGTTAGCGTTGGTGGATTAGGAATCATTTTGTGGATAGTGGAAAGTGTGCATTGGTTATTGGGTCAATTAATAAGTCAAAAATTAGGTCATATAATATTTATTTATCCTTCAATTCATATGTTAACAATGTTTGAACATAATAATCTATAAATCTATCCATATATGATCACCATATATCAATTTGACTCACTATCGAGTCAACTTGAAATAATATTAACGCTAGGGTATTGGCCAAAAAGCTACATGGTGGGTGTTGGTCGAAGTGGGGTGCATCATTATATTAATTGTTAGTTTAATTATTTTTTTTTTCTACTATGTGTGTAGCCAAATCCTCCTAACTACTTGGGGGGTCTTGTGGCACTCTAGGAGGGTTGGGAGGGCTATGAGGGTTAAGAAGAGTGTTAGGAGAGTTAGGAGGAGGGTTAAAAGGTTATTCCCTTGTATTTGATTAGGTTTTTAAAGAAACATGTGTTTTAAAATCAAAACAACAAAACAAAATCTAAAATCTAGTGCTAATACATTTGGTTTTTGATTGCTTACCTTCCATCTATAGTGGCATTGTTGATTCCTGAAGCTAATGGGTAGTCATCTTATGTTTTCTCTTCCTCTAAGCACAAAATGAACATGATTTAACATAGATAAGGGTATAAAAAAGATAAAAACATGTGACAATGTTTTCATGCCCATAAGTTTAGGGATTTTTATGTTTTTTATAAGTAAACATAACGTGTCACATTACGTGTACTAAATAAAACACATACACATTTAGGGTCATTAATCCTGAGCCTAGTTTAAAATAATATGTGCATGTTATGGACATTAGGCATACACCTTAATGCCTATAATGTGTATTCATTATGGTAGATGTCCACATTATTTCCCCCAAGTCTATGTGCTTTCCCCCCCAATGCCCCCCCACCCCCACCAGCCCCCACCCCCCATATGTATGGAATTGGATCCAGTGTTGTTGTAGTGCATGTGCTATGAATTTTGAGAGCAATATTTTTATCTTCAATGCTTAACATATCCAGTGGCACTATATAGCAATAGTCTATTCCTTATTTTTGTACAATATGCATCTATAATGTTGTTGCAAATACTTAATATCATAGATATAATAGTTTATAGTTTACCTCGACTTGAATCCTTTTGATGCTTCCTCATTGAAATTCCTCTAGGAGGCCTTGTATATATAAAAATCTCAAATTTTATTTAGTAACTTATTCGCATGACAAGAAAAAATAATCAAGGGTCCAAACACAAACATGAAATGAAAGAGGTAAGAACATCCCACCAAAATATAAGGTATGTAATTAATATCCTAGGTAATATGTATGAGACAAATCTGAGAGTTGTCAAATTTGACCCAACATTATAAGTGGGATAAGATGAAGAGGGAGGACATAAAATGTTTTTAACTACATATAAAACTAATAAGAGAAGAAAAATTGAATAAAATGGCAATGTATGAGACACACTGAGAAGAGAAGATAAAATCACACTAAAAAATTACCAATAAGACCCTAATCTAGACCAATAGACCATTTTCATAAAATGACACCAAAAACATTTCAATAATAAGTGATGTATGAAAATTATGTGATCTTATACTCTCAATTGGATGGTTACATCATTTTATATATGCTTTACAAATTTATCTATATATACATTTTTTGGTCCAAATTAAGTGATAATATTTATTTTGTTGATTTACAAAGCCTAAAAATCCATCCATGTAATCAATCATTCCCCACATGACCTTTTTATCTATCTAGTCATGTTATTTGGATCATATTGTATGGTGGTCAAAATTTGTGTGAACTAAACTATATGGTTGAGATAGTTGTTCCTCATTCCCACTTTGGCCAAATGGGCATGCTTTTCACTTTTTGTGTTTTTCATGTCAGAAGTTGACATGTGCACCAATATTATGAAACTTAAATTCAAATCAACTTATAAATACGCAATTGATATACTTTATTTGATCATTGATTATACATTTAGCATTGACCATATTTTCTTTACATGAAAGACATATTCTATTATCTCAGGGTTCCCAATAATTTATATGTTGTACTTCATGAGATTTAACTATGAGAGGTGTAGTTAGTGGACATTAGCCACACAATATTAATATATGAATTGAATCTTGTATTCATTACTATTAGGTCAAATATTTAGCCTTTTAGGTACATAGGAGTCTTAATATGAGATTTTATCAAAATTAGAGCAAAGAAGTGAAGATAAAATTGGGGAAAATGAAACTTAGATGTCAGTCTCAAACAATTTTTTGTATTGTGAAGTTATGGTCCAATCATTGTTCAGATTAAATTAAAAAGATCTTGTAATTATCTTTGCTAAAGGAACAAATTTTTAGGTGTTTGTAAGTTTTAGTAGTATATTATTAGATTCAAACTTTTATAATAAGAATTGTACATAATTATGCACATGAATATATAATTTTTATCATTTTATATTTAATGTATTATTTTCTATTTATTAATTAGAAATTATTAACATATATTATATTTATGATGATACTTGAATAAATATTATTCATTTATTAAAATAAAAAATATATTCTTTTACATTTAATTAAATTTTAACATTAAAAGTTTTCATATTTTTAAAATTATTTGTATTAAAATATATATAAATTAATTTTCATAAATTAAAATTAATGTATCATAAAATTTATAGTTATAATAAATTAAAAAAATCACTTGTGAACCCAAAAGAGTTAAAGTAAAATAATTCAATGATACTAAAATTTAAAAATTATTAAGTCCTTAATATTTGATGTGCGGATGGAGTTCAGAGTGACTTTATTTTAGTCTATTTTTATTACATTATGAATGAATAAAGGGTTGAAATTGATTCATTTTTTCAAGAATAAAGAGTTAAGATTATAAAATAAAATAAAGAAAGAATGAATGAAAGATTTTAATAATGTCCATGAGACCAAGGAGTCTATGGGATAAGGAAATGAGTTGAGACTTGTTGGGGATCAACCAACAATGTTGATTACACTTATGAAAGCAATAAACACGATATTAAATCAGAATGATAAGTAACTAGAATCAAATAATAGCAAAGAACAAGAGATACAAGAAACCACCCTGAAAACTTGTATTAAACTCTTTACAGAAGGAATACAATTGAAGAAACTTCTTTTCTTCCACACCTCTCTCAGATGTATAGATCTCTCTCTAGATCTCTTTCCCTCAAGAGCTCTCTCTCTCAAGTACAATCAACTCCAACAATCTGGAATGATTCACATATACAATTTTGTACTATTCTTCAACATTCTACTCATACATTACAATAAGCTAATAAGATCTATCCTATTATATAATAATTAGGAAACTTGAGCATGCATTTACAACCAACAGTTATGCCTCTTAAACAAGGGCTCTAAAACAGTCTTACTAATAATAGAGATGCAGACTTAAGACTATCACTTAATCCTATCATGCAAACACTCAGTTTTGTCCTCAAAAATAGCTCTTTAGATGCACAGGTAACTGATGTCGGTTCCTGCCTATTTGCCTGTGACTGACGTCAGCCGATCTCTACCAACACTGGCATCTCTTGAACTGCTCCTGACTGACGTCAGTTGCTCCTGACTGACGCCGGTGACTTTGTAAACCTGCAACTGTCAAACTCACTCCTTGGTGAAGCTTTTAGCTCCATACCTTAACAATCTCCCACTTGGAGATAAACAGTTGCACCAATACCTGTATAGCAACATCTTCTAGCTCCTCCATCTTCAACTCAATCATGAAGACCAATAGAAGTTGAATGAAGATTCAACTTCTCCTTTGTAACCAGCTTGGTTAACATATCCGTAGGGTTCTTATCTGTATGGATCTTATCCAGCTTCAACTCACCATCCTCCAATACCTATCTTATGAAGTGGTACCTAAGCTATATATGCTTTGTTCTTGAATGAAAGGCTGAATTCTTAGCCAAATGAATTGCACTCTGACTGTCACTATACAATCTGGAACTCTCTTGCTCCTTTCCAAGCTCTTCCATGAACCGTTTCATCTATATCATCTCTTTGCTAGCCTCTGTGACTGCAATATACTCTGCTTCTGTAGTTGACAAGGCAACAACCTTCTGCAACTTTGATATCCAGCTAACCGCCATTCCACCAACAGTGAAAACATACCCTGTGGTGCTCCTCCTGCCATCCAAATCCCCTGCCATTTCTGAATCTACATAACCATGTAGAGAAGTATCTAAACCTCCATAGCACAAATGCCTACTGCTGGTTCCTCTCAGATATCTAAGGATCCACTGAACTTCTTTCTAGTGCTCCTTTCCTGGATTGGCCATATACTTACTTACAACTCCCACTGCTTGGGCAATATCCGGTCTAGTACACACCATTGCATACATTAAACTCCCCACTGTGGAAGAATATGGAACTCTACTCATGTACTCTACCTCATCATGTGAATTAGGACATTGTTCTTTACTCAACTTAAAATGTCCAGCCAAAGGTGTGCTTACCAGTTTTGCATCCTGCATATTGAACCGTTTCAACACCTTGTTCACATAATCCTCTTGAGACAAAATCAACCTGTGATTTTTCTTGTCTCTCTTAATGCTCATGCCAAGGATTTTCTTTGCTGCTCCCAAATATTTCATGGCAAATGTGTGAGCTAATTTCACCTTAAGCTCAGAGATATCATGCATGTGTGATCCTGCAACCAACATATCATCTACATACAACAATAGAATAATATATCTACCATTATCCAATCTCTTAAAATACACACAATGGTCAGATTGACACCTACTGTAGCCATGCTCAGTCATAAACCTGTCAAATCTTAAATACCACTGTCTAGGAGCTTGCTTGAGGCCATACAAGCTTTTTTTCAATCTGCACACTAAATTCTCCTTACCTTTGACCTCAAATCCTTCCGGCTATTCCATATATATTTCTTCATCCAAATCTCCATGAAGAAACACTGTCTTAACATTAAGCTGCTCAAGATGCAAATCCTCAATAGCAACTAAACAGTACAGTCCGTATAAAAGTCATTTTAACAACAAGAGAAAAAATCTCACCAAAATCAATACCTGGTTTTTGTGTAAATCCTTTCACTACCAATCTGGCCTTATATCTCATCTATCCGTTCTCACCTTCCTTCAATCTTTAGGTCCATCTGTTCTTCAGTGTCCTTTTTTCTGCTAGCAACTCAACCAAATCCCATGTTTGGTTCTCTTTTAAGGACTCCATTTCCTCAACCATGCCACGCTCCCACTGATTCTTGGACTCTACCTATATTGCTTTTTCAAAACTCTCTGGTTCTCCACCATCAGTTATCAATAAATAGAATAATGAAGGGGAATATCGAATTAGAGGTTTACTTACCCTTTCTGACCACCTGATGGGCGTCTGAGACTCATCCACAACACGCTGTCTGCCCAAATTCTCTGACAATGACCAACCTCAGTCACTTCCAGGCATGTAACTGGCTAACATCAGTTCTACCTGACCGACGTCAGTTCCTGTCCTACCTACGTCGGTCACTGTCTGATCGACATCAGTTTTTGATTTGCCGACGTCGGTTCCTGCTTGGCCGACGTCCGTCTCTGTGTTTTCCTGTTTGTGATTTATTTTTTCCGCGAGCTCATTTTGGACCGTCACCTCATCTAATTCTCCATTTCTCTACCCAGATTGATTCAGCTTCTTCAGCTGATCACTATACATCACTTTTTCATTGAAAACAACATCACGGCTCCTAATTATCTTATTAGTTCCTAGATTCCAAAACCTGAATCCAAAATCATCAGAGCCATAGCCAATAAATGTGCACCTCATAGACTTAGCATCTAGCTTCTTTCTATTTTCCTTATCAACGTGCACAAAGGCTTCACAACCAAAAACTTTGAGAAATGAGAGATCTACATTTTTACCTGTCCATGCCTCTTCTGGAATTCCACCATCCAGAGTTGTAGAGGGTCATCTGTTAATCAGGTACACTATAGTATCAACAGCTTTTGCCCAAAACTCTAAGGGCAAACCAACATGCAATCTCATACACTTTGCACGCTCCATTATTGTTCTGTTCATCCTTTCAGCAACTCCATTCTGCTGAGGTGTCCTTGGAACCATCCTTTGCCTACGAATTCCATGCACATAACAATACCAATTGAACTTGTAGCTATAGAACTCACCACCATTGTTAGATCTCAGGCACTTCAATCTTCTACCTGTTTCATTCTCAACCATAGCTTTCCAAATCTTAAAAGTCTCAAATACATCAGATTTCTTCTTAATACAATAGACCCATACCTTTCTTGTAGCATCATCTATGAATGAAACATAGTACTGTGATCCTCTAATAGAAGCAACCTGAGCCGGTCCCCACATGTCTATGTGAACAAGCTGCAACTTATGCTTCTTCTTTGTTGACTCAGTCTTGAGAAAACTCACTCTCTTCTGTTTCTCAAAAACACAGTGCTCACAAAAATATAGATCTATGCTTTTCAAATCTAAAAGCTTACCTTTAGACTTAAGAATTGACATTCCCTTCTCACTCATGTGGCCAAGCCTTGAGTGCCACAATTTTGCATCCACATCTAAAGTAGATAATATAGAAGGAGAATTGTTAGTAACACAATTACATAAATAGAGAGTACCTACTCTCTTACCTCTGGCCATAACAAGTGCACCCTTTGTCACCTTCCAAGATTCAGCTATGAGAGTTACTATACAACCCTCATCCCCTAACTTTCTTGTATAAATCAAATTCCTCTTCAAGCTAGGAACATGCATAACATCTCTCAACACCCATGTGTTGCCATTCTGCATTTTCAGCTGCACTTTTCCTTTGCCAATAATTTTACAAGGCTCATCATCCCCTAGATACACTATTCCAAAATCTCCATGGACATAGTTACTAAAATATTCTCTATTAGGGGTAGCATGAAAAGATGTACTAGAATATAAAACCCAAGATTCTATATTATTATGCAAAAAGAATATTAAAGCATCTTGTGCAATACCTGCAACCTTTGCTTCTTTTTTTCCTTCATGCTGATTGTCCTCTTTAGGCTTTGACCAGCAATCTCTGCTTATGTGCCCAATCTTTCCACAAGTCCAGCATTGTGGCTTCCTGCCATTTCTAGATTTGGATCTACCTGTCACCTTTGACTTAGACCTTAATCTCCCTTTCTTGCTCTTCTCTTTCTGCCTTCCCCTGCTCTCAAAACTTAAAACGTTCCCTGATGTTTCCTTTGTGCTTTTCTTGCGAATTTCTTCATTCAAGATTACACTAACAACATCCTCTACTTTTAAAATATTTGAAGCAGATGCAGTATTACTAACTTCCATTACCAAGCTATGCCAGCTTTTAGGCAAAGAACATAATATTAAAAGAGCTTTAATTTCATCATCAAACACAATATTGACTGAACTTAATTGATTTACAATTCCATGGAAATCATTTAGATGATTAGATACAGATCCACCTTCCTGCATACACAAATTAAATAACTGCTTCAAAAGATATACCTTATTAGAAGCTGACGGTTTTTCATATAAATTTGCTAAAGTAGTCATCAACTCTACTGTTGTATTTGCTTGTGATAAATTAGATATCACAGTAGATGCTAGACTCAGTCTTATAGACCCCATAGCCTTTCTATCAAGAACTTCTCATTCTTCATCATCCATGTTTGTGGGCTTCTTTGCAATCCCACCTAACGGTAAGTATAGATCTTTCTGATACAGATAATCCTCTATCTACATTCTCCAATGTTGATAATTTTTTCCATTAAACTTCTCCATTCTCAGTTTACTTTTTTCTGCCATTGCTTCTCCCACTCAAACAAAAATCCCTGCAAAAACCCTATGAGTACCCTGTAATCAATACACACTACATAGATTTGAACCACCTGTTAGTGAACCTGAGCTCTGATACCACTTGTTGGGGATCAACCAACAATGTTGATTACACTTATGAAAGCAATAAATGCGGTATTAAATCAGAATGATAAGTAACTAGAATCAGATAATAGCAAAGAACAAGAAATACAAGAAACCACCTTGAAAACTTGTATTAAACTTTTTACAAAAGGAATACAATTGAAGAAACTTCTTTTCTTCCACACCTCTCTCAGATGTACAAATCTCTCTCTAGATCTCTTTCCCTCAAGAGCTCTCTCTCTCAAGTACAATCAACTCCAACAATTTGGAATGATTCACATATACAATTCTGTACTATTTTTCAACATTCTACTCATACATTACAATAAGCTAAGAAGATCTATCCTATTATATAATAATTAGGAAACTTGAGCATGCATTTACAACCAACAGTTATGCCTCTTAAACAAGGGCTCTAAAACAGTCTTACTAATAATAGAGACGTGAACTTAAGACTATCACTTAATCCTATCATGCAAACACTCAGTTTTGTCCTCGGAAATAGCTCTCTGGACGTACAGGTAATTGATGTCGGTTCCTGCCTATTTGCCTGTGACTGATGTCGGTCGATCTTTGTCGACGCCGGCATCTCTTGAATTGCTCCTGACCAATGTCGGTCACTCCTGACCGACGCTGGTGACTGTGTAAACTTGCAACTATCAAACTCACTCCTTGGTGAAGCTTTTAGCTCCATACCTTAACAAGAGTAATGGGTGAGGGTCACATAGAAGAGATTAGAGTGTGCATGTTTTCCATGTATGACATGATAATTGTTTAATCTCTATCAATAGAGAGGGAGAGTTTGTTATTAGGATGAGGATGATGATGAGATGTAAAAAGTCCTAATGAAGTTACAAAACTTCTTTCTTTTGAAATCCAAATCAAGTGATATTATTGATTTACTTGACTTATGAAGCTTGAAAATCCCTCTATGTATCCGAGCATTCCCCAACTCATTATTTTTTATTTCTTATCCCACTATTTGGACCACATTATACGGTGATCACAATCTATGTGGACTAGATTATATGGCTAAGATAGTTATTCTTCATTCCCACTTTGGTGAAATGGGCATGTTTTTCCATTTCTATGTTTGTCATGTTAGAATTAGACATGTGCACCAATATTATGAAACGTAAATTAAAGTATACATGTAAATATACAAGTGTTATACTTTATTCAATAATTAATTATATATTTAACATTCAACATATTTATTTACATGAAAGGCATACTATATTATCCCTAGTTTCCCAATAATTTATATGTTTTACCTTTTAGGGTTTAATTACTAGAGGGATAGTTATTGGACATTAGCTACCCGCATCATATTTTAGGACTTAAATACTCTTATTACTTATTATTAGGTCAAATATTTATCTATTTTAAATACCTAGGACCCACAACACAATATTTGAGGGAAAAGATGTGAAGAGAAATATCAGTGAAATAAAATGTAGAAATCATATTTCAATTTCATACATTTTATTTGGACTGTAAAATTATGGTCCAATAATTATTCATATTTAAGTGTAAATATATTGGTAGTTTCTTCGAAGAGGTCCATTTGTTTTTACATGATTTTCATTTTTAGTTGCATGTTTTTAGATTCAAAATTTTATGATAAAAATTATTCAACATTATGCACATAATTATGTCATTTCTATCATTTTATTTTTAATGTATTATTGTTACATTTATTAATTAAAAATTATTAACATGTATTATATTTATGATGATACATCAATACATGTAATTCATTTATTTAAATTTAAATACTATTTTGTTACGTTTAACTAGATTTTTACATTAAAAATACTCATATTTTTAAAATATTTGTATTAAAATATTAAAAAAATCACTACTTAAAATTAATATATCATCAAAATTATAATTTTAGTCAATTAAAAAACTTTTAAACTCAAAATATTTAAAGGTAAAATAGTCTAATGATATTACAAATTAGAAATTACTAGGCCTTCAAATTTGATGAAGTGATGGAGTAACAATAAAATTTAAATGAATGCAGGGTTCTAATTGCTTCCTTTAATTGGTAATAAATATTTAAGATTATAAAATAAATCAAGTGGGTTGTAATCCAATGGTGAGAATGATGGTGTATGATGCATTCCCTAACTATGTAGTATGGTATAAAATCTCATGAGTTACCAAAAAGGATCAGGTCAAGATTGTGCCCTAGGTGAATTTGGTCTAATGGACACCCTTCAATTATTTGCACTAATATAAATAAATATTATTTACACCTAATTTGTGTAAAAATAGGGTTTCAAAAATAAAAAAACATATTAGATCATAAATTAAAGAATTAAATTGAGAGGGATTGGTTAGTGTCACTTGGTAGTGATTGGAGTGCAAGGGCTTTCCATGTAGGTCATACTATTTGTGTAAGCTCTATAAATAGAGAGGAAGAGTTTTCTTATTATGGTGAGGATGATACAAGTTGTACAAAATGTTGATGGGGTTACAAAACTTCCTTCTTTTGAAATCCATGTGTTTTATATAAAATTCTTAATTTAATTCAAAAGTTCTTCCATAGTGGCAAGGTTTATATTAGCAAAGTAGAACCTAGACCTTCTAGGCTTGTTTTAATTCAAGGATGACTCGAGTGATACGTTCAACCTAGTCTCCTTGAAAATTATGTTACAAAATTTTGTCAATCTAAACCTCTGAAGCTCTTCTCACTTTCTTGCTTTATTCATTATCATATACACATGCATTGTGCACTTATGAGTTTCTAAACTTCTCTATCTTAGGTTAGGACCCTATTGTCTTGGAACTAGATACACAAAGATAATAAAAATATGAAAAAGAGAATCATAAAATCAGGTGTAAATTGGTAAAAAGGACTTAGGAATAACATAGACCAAGAGCATAATATTTAAAAATAATGTACTCGAATTTTTAGATGCTTGATAGATAAATTTAACTCAAACTATTGCATAACATATATGATTCACACAAAGGAATTAACTTATGGAATTGGAAGATAAGTAGTGGTACTATAGATAGCAATGGAAATATTATGTACTTAGGAAACACTATGAATAAGAAGTGATAATCACCAAACTTGTGAAGAATTAAAGAAGCTTGAGAAGGTGAAGGGACACCAATAATATAAAACTACAAAAAATAGGATGAATGATATATTTTTTTAAAATGGTATAAATACATCATTAAAAAATGAAGGTGAATCTCTACAAGATTAATCATTATTAAAATAATTTAAAGATCCATTATTCACCCTATAAGGTATATATTCATTTAGGGTTTCTTAGGTTAGGGATTTTATCTCTATATCTTTCAACAAATCTCACATATATAGTTTGCATTCACATCACTATCATTCAAATATCAATTCAAACATGTATGATTATTAGTTCATAGCATAGATATATATAAATAAAAACATGTACACAAAGTATAATATTAACTCAAAATTACCTTTGTATATATGCACATTGGCCTAGTAACAACAACACATGTAGTAGTATATGGCACATAAACTAGTTGTACATATGTAAACATTGACTAACCTAAAAATGTATTAGTGGACCATGAAGATGATGCCACCATCTCCTCCTGCATCATAAAAATTACATATATATTGTTCAATTTCTATGTAAATTGATTGTTAGCTTTTAAATATAAATATAACTAGAATTTAACATGTCAAATATATAATATACATGTATATGTGTATTTACTGACATGCTCACCCCAAAAATATGTGAAAAAAATCATCGCTCAAAATTATATCATCTAAGTCCTCATAAACACCACCATAATCATCCAAAGGTCCAGTGCATATAGTAAAACAATATCTTCCACCATGAGATCAGGTATACACACTCGATAGAGTATCTCTAGCATCAATCTTAGAAAGCCTACTCACATATTAAATGAGTGTTTATATAAGTGTATTAAGTGAATGAAAGCTATCAATATCCATGAAATCCTTCATCATAGATGGGATCTTAGTTTGAAGTGGATTTTGGGTAGGGACCTTCATAAGCTAATGAGGTACATGACATGCACCTGGTCTATCCTATACAAAGCCTTTCCCTCAACCCTAAAACTTTGAGTAGTCAAAATAGATGGGAATATAATTAAGTAAAAAACCACAATAGAGTTTCCTCAAAAAATACAATGGGAACTCATGTTTGTTATAGTCTGGGTAATCAAACACCATCCACCATCCACCATCAGTCCCATTTTTTTTAATTAAATTATGTTAGAATTATATTGGTTCCTATTTGTATACCTATTTTTATTGGCCTTGTACACTTGATAAAAATGGAAAATATGGATGATAAACCCATTGATATAACATTATAGATAGGTGAGGGTTTAACACATGGAGAGACCAAATTAAAATAATGACTAAGAGGCACTAACAGAGGGTATGGTTACCTCCCTACTACTTCTAGCTCTACCTAAAAGAAGGTGAGAGGACCTAAGGGGTAGCTTGATCACATGGAAAGATAACCAAAGTTACACACTCCACTCAAGAATGCACTAAGTCAAACATAAGATACTAGAGACATATATGTATGTGATTGTAACCTTCATTTAAAATAATTCTCACCATCAAAGTGTTGAACAAAATACTTTAATGCTTATCTTCAAGGCACAAACTATAGAATACATTTTAAGTATGTAATATTTATGCATCTACAAATAAATAACACTTAACATATACAAAGGGCATATTATTTACAAGGTAAGACATGGTAGGATGAGTTTGACAGTTATTAAAAAGGAGTGGTGTGCTAGTGGTTTTCAAACAATAGGGATTCTATCAACATTCATGACATTACTTATTTTCAAGGATGTATAAAAATAGAAATACAAGATAAAGGGAACAACTAGGAGTTATTTTCATCCATTGGTGCTAATACAATTCAAATACCTAAATGATTCATAAAACCCTAGATCATACACTGCAACTAGAATTTCAAATACCTTTTCACTATTGAATCTAGGAAGGATTTTATGGATAGTGGAAAGTGTGCATTAGTTGTTGGGTCAATGAATAAGCCATATAATAGGTCTTTTGATATTAATTTATTTTGGCCATTGTGTACTTACAATTTTTTAGCATAGTAATCCTTATAATCCATATATGATCCCCATCTAATAATTTGAATTGTTATCGAGTCAACTTGAACTAATATTAAGTCTAGTGTATTCTCCAAATATGTTTGTGATGGGTGTTGGTAAAAGTGGGGTCCATCATTTTAATTTTTTATTCAATTTGTACTTTGTTTTCCACTATGTGTGTATCCAAATCCTCCTAACTTCCTAGGGGGTCTTGTGGAATTATAGGAGGGATAAAAAGAGTTTAAGATGGCTATAAGGCCATTCCCTTGTAGTTAAATGGGTTTTTCAATAAAAATATGTGTTATAAAAACAAAAAAATATGAAAAATCTAAAATCTAGTGTTAATAGTTTGGTTTTTGATTGCTTACCTCCCATCTATAGTGGCATTGTTGATTCCTAGAACTAATGGGCGGTCATCGTACGTTTTCTCCTCCTCTAATCACAAGTTGAACATGGTTTTGTCTAGATAAGTGTAGAGAAAAGATGAAAACATGTAGATTGGTTTAGGGATTTTTCTATTTAATTGCAAGTAAACATAACATATATGCATTATGCTTAATAAATAAAATGCATACACATTTAGGTTCATTAGTCCTGAGCTTAGTTTAAAATAATGCGAGCATGTTATGGACATTAGGCATATGCGTAATGTCTATAACCTATAAATTCTATGTTAAATGTCCACGGAATTACCCTCAAGTCTATGCACTTACCCCCCTTATGTATGGAATTAGAGCCATTATTGTTGTAGTGCAACTGAGGTAAATTTTGAGAGTAATTTTTGTCTTAAATTATTGCCACATCAAGTGGAATTACATGACATTCACATAATCCTTATATTCGTATAAGATGCAAAATATTATTTCAAATCTTTAAGAGAAAAGATACAATAATTTATAGTGCACCTCAACTTCAATCCTTTTGATGCTTCCTCATTGAAATGCCTCTAGGAGGCCTTTTATATATAAGCACATCAAATTTTAATTAGGAACCTATTTAAATGAATAGAAAACAAAAATTTAACAATAAAAAAATAATCATGGGTCCAAAAAAATACATGAAATGAAAGAGGGCATAACATCTCACCAAAAAATAAGGGATGAAATTAATGGCCTAGGCAATCTGTATGAGACAAATTATATGAGTTTTCAAATTTGAACCAAGAGAATAAAGGGGATAAGATGAAGAGGGTGGAAACAAAATATGTTTAATTACACACAAAACTAAGAAGAGGGGTAAAAAAATCAAGTGGAAATTCATGACCACATAAATAAGTGAGGAACATAAAAGCACGTGATTAAAAATACCAATAAGACCCTAATCTAGACCAATGGACCATTTGCATAAAATGACACCAAAAACATTTCAATAATAATCCATGTATGAAAATTATGCTACGTTATACTCGAAAGTGGATACTTACATCATTTTATTTTGAATAAGCACACACCCTAATGTGGGGCATAAGGTAGCATGCTAAAATATCCCCATGGGCATTTTATGTTAATTTATATATGTTTTGCAAATTTATGTAGATATACATATTTTTTATCCAAATTATGTGATATTTTTTATTTGGTCAATTTAAAAAAACTGAATCTCCCTCTATGTATTTGATCATTCCCCACATGACCTTTTTATCTATCCCGTCCCACTATTTGGACCATATTTTATGGTGCTCATAATTTGTGGGTACTGAACTATATGGCTGAGAGAGTTGTTCCTCATTCCCACTTTGGCCAAATGTGCATGTTTTTCCCTTTTTTCTCATGTTGTAAGTTGACATGTGGACCAATATTGTGAAACCTAAATTCAAATCCACATATAAATACATAAGTGGTAAACTTTATTTGATCATTGATTAAAGTATTACAAAGTCATTTTCACTAATTAAAATTAATGTATCATCAAAATTATAATTATAATCAATTTAAAAAAATAGAAATCATTTGTAAACCCAAAAAAGTTAAATTAAAATAACCCAATGATAATATAAATTAAAAATTCTTAAGGCCTTCAAATTTGACATGTTATGGACTTGAGAGTATCTTTCCCTAACTCTACTTTTATTTCATTATGAATGAATAAAGGGTTATAATTTCTTCCTTTATTCAATAATAAAAAATTGACATTAAAAAATAAAATAATAAATGAATGAATGGATGATTTCGATAACATTCAAGAGACCAAAAAATCTATGAGATAAAGAATCGAGTTGAGAGTGATCGATGAGGGTCACATGGAAGCAATTGGAGTGCATGGGATTTCCATGTAGGTCATGCTAATTGTTTGAGCTCTATCAATAGAGAAGGATAATTTGTTATTAGGATGAGGATGAGGATGAGCTATAAAAAATATTAGTTGGGTTACCAAACTTCCTTCTCTATAAATCCTTGTCTTTTTTTTAAAATGCTTAATTCGATCCAAACATTATTCCATAGTCTTGGGGGTTATATTAGTAAAGGAGAACCTGAAGCATTCAAGCTCATTACAATGGAAAAATGACATGGGTGATACGTTTAATCCAATCTCTTTGAAAATGGTGTTCTAAAGTGTAAACCTATGTTATTATTGGGTTAACACTCTATGTTTACCTCATGCAATCCATGAATAAACACCCTATATCATCTAATACCTCATAAGAACCACCACCATCATCCAAAGTTCCAGTTCATATAACACCATAAAATCTTAAATAGTGAGATTGGGTATGCATGATGGGTGGATTATCTCTAGCATCAGTGTCATAAAACCTACTTGCATGCTAAATTAGTATATATGTAAGTGTACTAAGTGCATACAAAGTGTCAATTTCCATGACATCCTTCATCATAGATTGGATCTTAGTTTGAATTGGATTTTGGGTAGGGACCTTTGTAGAATGATTAGACACATGAGATGCACCTGGTATATCATATACAAAACCTTCCATTGGCCCTAAAACTCTAAATAGTGAAAATAGTTAGGAATCTCATTGAGTACAAAATCTTAGTAGAATTTATTCAAAAAATACAATGGGAACTCATGTTTTTTAAACTTTGGATAATCAAACACCATCCACCATTAGTCCCAATTTTTTTCTATTTAAATTTTGTTGGAATTTGGTGGATCAGGAAGCATTTTATGGATAGTGGAAAGTGTGCATTAGTTGTTGGGTCAATGAATAATCCATAGATTAGGTATTTTTATAATTTTTTGTTCTTATCCTCATGTGCTTACACTTTTTTAGCATTTTAATCCCTACATCTATACATAGATGATCCCCATATGTCAATTTGAATTGTTATCGAGATAACTTAAACTAATAACAAGTCTAGGGTATTATCCATGTAGGTACACAATTGTATTTGGTCAAGATGGGGTCCATCATTTTCGTAGTTATTTATTCAATTTATATTTTGGTTTCCACTATGTGTGTAGCTAAATCCTCTTAATTTCTTGGGGGGTCTTATGGAATTGTAGGATGGCTAAAAGGTTTAGGAAGAGTGTTAGGAGGGTTATAAGTTTGTTCCCTTGTAGTTTATTGTGTTTTTAAATAAAACATATGTTTTAAAAATAAGAAAATATAAAATACTAAAATCTAGTGTTAATAGGTTTGGTTTTTGATTGCTTACCTCATATCTTTAGTAACATTGTTGATTCATCAAGCTAATGGGTAGTCATCATATGTTTTCTTCTTATCTAAGCATAACACACACATGGTTTAATGTAGATAAAGGTAGAGCAAAGATAGAAACATGTGATAATGGTTTGATGCTCATATTTTTAGGGGTTTTTATGTTTTATTGCAAGTAAACATAACATGTATGCATTATGTTTAATAAATAATATGCATATGCATTTAAGATCATTAACCCTAAGCCTAGTTTGAAATAATGTGTGCATAATATGGACATTAGGCATATGCATAATGTGTATAACCTGTACATGTTACATTAAGTGTCCATGAAATTGCCCCCAAGTCTATGCACTTATACCCCTTATGTATGAAATTAGATCCATTGTTGTTGTAGTCCATGTGAGGTGAATTTTGAGAGTAATGATTTTGTCTTAAATTCTTAGCACATCAAGTAGAACTACATGGAATTCACCTAATCCTTATATTGGTACAAGATGCATCTAGAATATTGTTTCAAATTCTTAAGAGCAGAGATATAATATTTTTCACTACACCTCAACTTTAATCCTTTTGATGCTTCCTTATTGAAATTCCCCTATGAGGCCTTGTATATATAAACATATAAAGTTTTAATTAAGAACCTAATGGCATGCCAATAAAATCAAAAACACACAAGAATGAATAATCATAGGTCCAAACACAAACATGAAATGAAAGAGGGCAGAACATCTCACCAAAAAATAAGGGATGGAAATAATGGCCTAGGCAATCTATATGAGACAATTTATATAAGTTGTCAAATTTGAACCAAGAGAAGAAGGGGGATAACATGAAGAGGATGGACATAAATTATGTTTAAGTACATACAAAACTAAGAAGCGGGGGAAAAGAAGCAAGTGGAAATTCATGACCACACAAATAAGAGAAGAAGACAAAAGTATGCGATTAAAAATTACCAATAAGACCCTAATCCAGATGAATGGACCATCTGCATAAAATGACACTAAAAACATTTTAATAATAAGCCATGTATGAAAATTATGTGATGCTATACTCTAAAGTGGATGCTTACATCATTTTATTTTGAATAAGCACACTCCCTAAAGTGGTCTATAGTGTAACGTGATAAAATTTCCCCATGGGCATTTTTATGTTAATTTATATGTGCCTTGAAAATGTATGTATATATACATTTTTTGGTGCAAATTAAGTGATATTGTTTATTTTGTTGACTTACAAAGCTTGAAACACCCTCCATGTATTCAATCATTCCCTACTTGACCTTTTAATCTATCTGGTCCCACTATTTAGAACATATTATATGGTGCTCATAATCTGTGGGGACGGAACTATATGGATGAGATAGTTGTTCCTCATTCCTAATTTAGTCAAATTTGCATGTTTTACCCTTTTTGTGTTTCTCATGTTAGAAGTCGAAATGTTCACCAATATTGTGAAACTTAAATTCCAATCCACATATAAGTACATCAATGATATACTTTATTTGATCATTGATTATATATTTAGCATTGACCATAGATTTTTTGACATGGAAGGCATATTCTATTATCTCAAACTTCTCAACAATTTATATGTTCTACTTAATGGGATTTAATTACGTGAGGTGTAGGTAATGGGCATTAGCCACCCAATCATAATGCATGACTTAAATCCTTATCTTCCTTACTATTAGGTCAAATATTTAGCTATTTTGGTACATAAGAGTCAAAATACGAAATTTGAGGGAAACGAGGGCATGGATGTGAAGAGAAAATTTGGGAAAAGAAAACATGGATGTCATATTTTAGTCTAATTATTGAGATTAAAGTGTAAAAATCATTTAAATGTTTTCATGAAGACTAAAATTTTAGGTGCTTGTAAGTTTCAGTTGTATATTGTTAAATTCAAACTTTTGTGATAAGAATTGTACAATATTATACACATAAATTTATAATTTTTATAATTATATATTTAATGTATTATATTTTTATTTATTAATTAAAAATCATTAACATATATTACATTTATGATGATACTTTAATAAATATTATTCATTTATTAAAATAAAAAATAATATTTTATTACGTTTAATGAAATTTTAGCATTAAATTTTTTCATATTTTTTAAAATACTTGTATTAAAATATATAAAAAGTAATTTTCACTAATTAAAATTAATAGATCATAAAAATTATAATTATAATCAATTTTAAAAAAGACAAAAATCATTTTTAATCCTGAAAGAGTTAAAATCAAATAATTCAATGATAATACAAATTAAAAAATATTTAAATAAAAATTTGTTAAGGCATTAAAATTTGATGTGTTATAGAATTGAGAGTAACTTTCAATAAATTTATTTTTATTAGATTATGAATGAATAAAATATTATAATTGTTCCCTTTATTCAATTAAAAAAAAATCCACATTAAATATAAATAATAAATAAATGAATAATTTTAATAACATAAAAAATTAAGAATTGAGTCGAGAGTGACAGGTAAGGGTCACATAGAAGCGTTTGGAGTGCGTGGGCTTTCCATGTAGGTCATGTTAATTGTTTGAGCTCTATCAATAGAGAGCGAGAAGGAGAGTTTGTTATTAGGTACGAGGACGAGCTGTACGAAATATTAATGGGGTTACCAAACTTCTTTTGAAATCCGTGTCTTTTCTGTAAAACGCTTAATTCGATTCCAGCATCTTCCATAGTGGCGAGGGTCATATTAGCAAAGCAGAACCTGAACCATCCAGGCTCATTGCAATGGCAGGATGACCCGGGAGATACGTTCAACCCAATCTCTTTGACAATGGTGTTCCAAAGTGTAAGCTCTGATTTGGATTCGGATGGCAGAAGGTGCCTGAGGTCCACCCAACAGAACAAGCCTGCGTTGCTGCTGGGCAAACATCCTATGCCTGCCTCGCGCAATCCCCGCACAAACACCCTCTGTCTCTCTTGCAGTCTCTTCTTATTCTCTTGAATAAATGTGGTGACAAATGCCCTGTCACGCAACATGCCACCAAGCATTTGCTGCGTCTGCGAAGAAACCATGCAGAAACTCGACATTCTGCGAGCTGCAGTAACAACGTTGTCGTTATAAGAATAGACGACTCCAAGTCTGAAGCCAGGCAGACCCATGTCCTTGGACAGACTGTAAATTATGTGAACATGCTCCTTCTCCTTTGCCTGCATCCCAATTAGGATCTCTCCAACGCTCACGAATCTCGGACCTGAAAACACCGACCCCCCATAGATCTCATCGCAGATAAGATGAATGTTCTTCTCTCTAGCAAAACTCACCAACTCTGTGAGTGCCTGCGCATCCATTGTGGTGCTCAATGGGTTCGATGGATTTGTTATCAGAACCCCCTTCACCCTTATGTTTCGCCTCTTCGCCTGCTCATACGCTTCTTCAAACGCTCTCACTGTCACCTAGAAATTGTTGGAGCTGCTACACTCTACTGCTATCAACTCTACTCCCGTCTGCCATTTTAGATCTCTGTCAAACCTGCAGTTTATTAACACTCCAATTATATTTTGCAGAAATAGGCAATAGGAATGTAAAAAAAAATATGAGTGAGTGTTGGTTACCCAAGATAATATGGTGCTGGCACAAGGAAAGCTTCTCCTGGATCCGCGAGACAAAATGTTAACACTTCGTGAGCTGCAGTTGCTCCCGCGGTGAGGACTATTCTATCTTTTTCGAAATTCACTCTTCTTCCCCCGACTTCCTCCATAAATAATGCAATACCCTGCATGCCATCATTATGGTTAGTAAAATACATTTCAACCAAACGAGATCATTTGACTCTTATAATCTATTGTTATACCTCTCTGAACGCCGGCAGGCCATTATAATCTTGATAATTTGCAATCTCCTTAAACATTGAAATGCCCTCCTGCGCGCAAATGGAGGACTCTGGGTGCTCTTTTAGCCAGCCTTATATCAAATCAAACGAAAGCTGCAACGCAGAAGCGATGACATTAGGCTTTAGTAGAGAAAAACGTAAATATTATCATTGACATTCCAATGAAATAGGCACCTGATTTTCTGCTAATCCCTTTTGAATAATTCCAGATTTGTTGGTTTGTGGGTGGTAAGGATTTCTGTCATACTCTTTCCAGCCATCGAAGTAAGGAGAATCTTCACCATGGCCATTAGAGGTTGCCCTCCATGAAAGCCGTGTTGGCAATTGCATGCTTAATGATGAATGATCTGTTAGAAACTGGAGATAATTTCTCCAAGCAGCGGTTCGCCTCCCTCATGCACATCATGCACGCAGTCTCAGTCTTCTCCCTTGCATGCATAATAAGAGTTAAATTTTTGTTTATTTTTCAGTTTTAGCTCAGTCCGCACTAGTTAATCTTTAGTTTGTTTTTCAGTTTGATTAGCTTAGAAAATCTATTTATGTAACCCATGATCGCAGTTTTTAATAAGGAAAAAAATCAGATTAAAGAAATTCTTTTTTGATTGCCGTAGCAATCTGTATCTTGTCTCATTCTTTATTTTCTGCAAATTCAAGCTCTGTTCTTTCCACAAATTGGTATCAGAGCGCAGGTGTGTTAGAGGAGCACAACTAGAGGGAGTAACAGAAGTAGGCAATGAAAAAGCCGTAGAGCCCTAGCTGAAGCATGGAGGTCTAGGAGAGCGCAGAAATTCTGGCAAATATTTGCACTGCATTTTCAACGGCCAAGTAGAGAGCATCTCTCCCATCATTATCTACAAATTCGATGCAATCGTAGCAGTACTCTAATATTTCTTTCACCCAAGAAGGCAGATTTAATAAGTTCACCTTTTCTAGATTGCCGTAGCAATCGACGCTTGTGTTATATTTTTTACTTTCTGCGATTTCCTGCTTTTTTTCTTTCAAGATAACCCTGGTTGGAGTGCACACAGGGCTGCAAGATTGTTTCATTGCTAGTTTCGAAGTGTCCATCTTTTTACATCTTTCACTTCATAGACTTGTGCGTAGCAGGGAAATCTCATCCAAACAAACAGGCTAGAGACATGGCAACAAACAACAGTATTTTTCAGCTCCAAATTCCTATTTTCAATGGTAAGAATTATGATTTTTGGGCAATTAAAATGAGAACATTGTTTTGCTCACAAGATGTTTGGGATTTGGTAGAAAATGGTTTTGTAGAACCACATGATGAGGCTGCCCATCAGGTATTAACTCGAGCACAAAAGGAAGAGCTTAAAGAGAACAAGAAAAAGGATGCAAAAGCTCTATTCTTAATCCAACAGGGAATGGATGAATCTATTTTTTTTAGAGTTGCAGCAACAATGAGATCCAAGTCAGCATGGAAAATCTTAGAGACCACCTATAAAGGTAATACAAAGGTAAAAATAGCTAAATTGCAATCTCTTAGGAGAAGTTTTGAAAATTTGCAAATGAATGATTCAGAGTTTATAGACCAATTTATGGGTCAAGTATTGAATATTGTGAATCAAATTCGATCTAATGGAGAAACAATAACAGATCAAAAGATCATAGAAAAAATACTCAGGAGTTTACAAAGCAAATTTGATGTAATAGTTGTAGCTATTAAGGAAACCAAGGATTTGGAATAGTTATCAGTAGATGAATTAATGGTATCTTTGTTAACACATGAATTCAGAATGAATAGGAATAACAATACTTCTTTTGAGAATGCTTTCAAGTCTTAGGTATCATTTGGCAGAGGAAGAGGAAGAGGAAGGTCAAACTTCAGAGGAAGAGGCAGAGGCAGAGGCAGAAATGTTGAGAATGCTTTCAAGTCTTAGGTATCATTTGGCAGAGGAAGAGGAAGAGGAAGGTCAAACTTCAGAGGAAGAGGCAGAGGCAGAGGCAGAAATGGAAGGAACAATCCAGATCAAGGTGAAAACAATAATCACAACTACAACAATAGAGGACGTGGCAACAATCACTTTCAACAAAATTCACAGAGGTTTGATAAATCTAACATTCAATGTTATTACTGCAAAAAATATGGACATTATGCAAGTGAATGTAGAAAGAAACAAGGAGATGTGGATAAGCAGAATGCTAATTACACAAATGAATCTAGTTCTAATTCTGGAAGCTTATTTCTCACTTGTCATGTTGCTCAAGAAAATGCTAGAGATATTTGGTTCTTAGATAGTGGATGCAGTAACCATATGACAAGGAATAAAGAATTCTTTGCTAGTTTTAATGATTACGTAAAATCTGAAGTGAAATTAGGAAATGATAACAAAGTGGATGTAATGGGTAAAGGAGTAATAAATGTTTTGGCAAAAAATGTTGAAAGAAGATTTATTCCTGATGTTTATTTTGTACTTGGCCTAAAGCATAATCTTATGAGTGTTGGATAGTTAGTATAGAAATTTTACAGAGTATCTTTTATGGATAATGTTTGCACAATACTAGACAAATTTCTAAATGACAGGGTGATAAAAAAAGTGGAGATGACTAAGAATTGGATGTTCCCTCTTCGAATTCAGTGCATCCAAGGAGAAGAGGAAACCCCCTTCAAAACCATGCATCTAGACCAATCATGGCTATGGCATTTAAGGTATGGGCATTTACATTTTGAAGGTTTGAATTTGTTACAAAATAAAAATATGGTGAAGGGATTACCACCAATAGAATAGCTAGGAAGTTCATGTGAAAGTTGCATTCTGGCAAAACAACATAGAGAGAGCTTTCCAGTAGGAGCCTCATATAGAGCAAGGGTAATATTGGAGCTAGTCCATAGTGATTTATGTGGACCAATGCAAATTCCATCATTTGGAGGTAGTTCTTATTTTCTAACCTTCATTGATGACTTTAGCAAAAAGACTTGGATATATTTTCTCAAAAATAAGTCTGAAGCCTTTGGAAAATTTAAAGAAATCAAGGCTATGGTTGAAAAGCAGAGTGGCCTTTACATCAAGGTACTTAGATCAGATAGAGGAGGTGAATATATGTCTAATGAATTTCAATATTTTTGCAGATATCATGGCATTAAAAGGCAACTGACTACTAGGTACACACCACAACAGAATGGTGTAGCATAAAGAAAGAATAGAACAATTATGGAGATGGCTAGAGGCATGTTAAAGGCCAAACATCTGTCAAATGAATATTGGGCAGAAGCAGTAGCATGTGCAGTATGTATTTTTAATAGAAGCCCAACAAAGAGTGTCAGAGATCGAATTCCACAAGAAGCTTGGAGTGGTAAGAAGTATAGTATACATCATTTCAAAAATTTTGGTTGTATTGCATATTCTCTTATACCATCTAAATTGAGAAGAAAACTTGATGATAGAGGTGAGAAATGCAATTTTATTGGCTATAGTGAAGAATCAAAGGCTTATAAGTTGTATAACCCTATTTCAAAGAAAATGATTATTAGCAAAGATGTGGAATTTAAGGAAGAAGCAGCATGGGATGGAAGCATTGATAAAACTATCACAATTGGAGCACCAATTTCCCAAAATGAAGAAGAATCTAAAGAACAAAATTTTCAAGGTGATCAGTCCTCTCCACAAGCAAGAACAAATACCGCAATAAGAACACCTAGGAGCTTAGCACAAGGTGAATCATCTGGTCATGCATGTCATCCTACTCCAAATTCACAAGTGATGAATTAGATCCAACTCTTGCCACTTTAAGATCAAGATTTAAAGGTAAGAATATGAGAAACTTGAATGAGATTTATAAACAAGAAGAAGAGAAGCTAGATTTATGTTCAAATTTTGCTCTTTTCTCTCATGATCCTATGTATTATGAAGAAGCAGTTAATGAGGAACATTGGATAAAAGCAATGGATGAAGAGATGAATGCCATTGAGAGAAACCAAACATGGGATCTAATTAATCTACCTGAAAGTAAAGATTACATAGGAGTCAAATGGGTTTATAAGACCAAATTTGATGCAGAAGGAAATGTTGAAAAGCACAAGGCAAGGTTAGTAGCAAAAAGTTTTGCACAAGAACATAGAATTGATTATAATGAAACATTTGCTCCAATTGCTAGGCTTGATACTATTAGAATGGTTTTAACAATAGCTGCACAAAATAATTGGTATGTATATCAAATGGATGTGAAATTAGCTTTCTCGAATGGTTTCCTAGATGGAGAAGTTTATGTGAAATAGCCACCAGGTTATGAAGTGTATGGACATGAAAAAAAAGTCTACAGATTGAAGAAGGCCCTGTATGGTCTCAAGCAAGCGCCAAGAGCTTGGTATAGCATGATTGATTCATACATGACAAACAATGGATTCAATAGAAACAATAGTGAGCCTACATTGTACACAAAAATCAACAAAAAAGGTTAGATTTTGATTGTGTGTTTGTATGTTGATTTGATTTTCACTGAAAATTTGTCTATAGACACATTTAAATCAGCGATGAAGAAAGAATTTGAAATGATAGATTTGGGATTAATGAAGTATTTTTTGGGTATAAAAGTTGTATAATCAGAGAAGGGAATATTTATTTGTCAAACTAAATATGCAAAGGATGTATTAAGGAAGTTTAAGATGTTGAATTGTAAATCAACACCTACACCAGTTGTTATAGGGACCAAAATTAGAAAAGAAGACAAAGGGTCTAATGTTGATTCTACAAAATTCAAAAGACTAGTTGGTAGTTTGATGTATCTTACAAACACAAGACCAAATATCATGTATGGGATCAGTTTAATCTCTAGATTCATGGAGTCACCAAAAGACTCACGTTGGCAAGTTGAAAAGAGGATATTGAGATATGTGGCAGGAACAACAAAATATAGAATTTTATATTCCACAACTAATGATTTTGGTTTGATTGGTTATACTGATAGTGATTTTGCAGGTAGCATTGATGACAGGAAGAGTACTTCTGGACATGCCTCTTTTTTTTGGGAACAGATGTGGTCACATGGGCATTCAAAAAGCAACCTATAGTGACACTTTCATCAGCTGAAGCAGAGTATGTAGCATCCACATCAGCAGCATGTCAAGCAACTTGGATGAGGAGAGTATTGACAGATTTATTACAAGCACAGAAGTAGTCAACACAAATCTTTTGTGACAACAAATCAGCAATTGTATTATCAAAAAATCATGCTTTTCACAAGAGGAGCAAGCACATTGATACAATATTTTATTTTATCAGAGAGTTAGTGAACAATGGAGAAATCTATTTGGAGTTCTGTAGATCTGAAGACCAATTGGCAGATATATTCACAAAGGCATTAGCAAAGGAGACCTTTGATTATCTAAGACAAAATTTAGGCATTGTAAATGCTGAAGAAGTTAGTGGTAGAAATTAAGGGGGAGTGTTAGAAACTGTAGATAATTTCTCCAAATCGCTGTTCACCTCCCTCATGCACATCATGCACGCAGTCTCAGTCTTCTCCCTTGAATGCATAACAACAGTTAAATTTTTATTTATCCTTTAGTTTTAGCTCAGTCTGAACTTGTTAATCTTTAGTTTGTTTTTCAGTTTGATTAGCTTAGAAAATCTATTTATGTAACCCATGATCATAGTTTTTAATAAGGAAGAAAATCAGATTAAAGAAATTCTTCTTGATTGCCATAGCAATCTGTATCTTGTCTCATTCTTTATTTTTTGCAAATTCAAGCTCTGTTCTTTCCACATGATCCAAATCTTAACCTAATCTCTTTGACAATGGTGTTCCAAAGCGTAAGCTCTGATTTGGATTGGGATTGTAGAACAAGCCTGTGTTGCTGCTAGGCAAATAGAACAATGCTTAATGATGAATGTTTAATGTTCAATGGTCAGTCTTGATGATTTAATTTAACTAACAATGCTATGATAGTCTTATCAAATTACTTCGTAATTTATGGGGAAGGGAGAGAGAACTGTGCATGTTCTGGGAAAGTCAACTGCTACATGTTCCAACATTGATCAACAGCTACAAAAGCGGAAGGGGAAATGGGAAAGAAGGGAGAAGGGACAAAGAAGTTACTGAGGAATGCATTTTTCATCGTTCATGACATGGATGCCTATCAGTCAATTTCAATTAATTTAGGTACAAATAAAAATAAAATTCAACCTTTGAAAAGTGCTTCCCGTCAAGGACAAGAGCAGAGCAATAGTCAGACTCTACAACTTAACGAGGTTTGACACACATCTTCAGGTAAGCGCTTGAGTCAAAACATATGCAAATTTTAGATTGTCAAACCCTATGTTGGCTGGGTTTACGGATTAGGGTCTATTTGCTATTAATTAATTTAATTTTCATGACTCCAAGATTTAGGAATTCCAAATGTGCTTAAATATGTTTAAGAATAATATTATATTAATTATTAAGTAGTTGAATTTTTTTTGTGAACATATTAAGTGTGACATGATTAATTCGAAAGATTCAAAAAAATTTGAGATAGTTGAGTAAATATAGAGTTTGAGATTTAAATTGAAAATAATAAATAAATGTAGCATTTAATAAATTTACATATAAATTTAGAATTCAATTTAATTAGAATTTTTATATTTGATGTTTAGGAGGGACAAGTTTATAAATGTTTCCAAAAAATTTAGTAGTTTTGAATCGAATGACGGGGTCCATTTTAACCCTACATTAAATTGAGTAAACCTATCTCTTAAATTCATAACAATAAGCCTAGGATCATAACCTAGTACATGCTTCATAAATTAAACACTTGTTATCATAAGATCTTAGGTTTCAAACATTGGGTTCAATAAATCTCCTTTAATTTTATTATTTAAACTTTCATTTAACACCTACATTGCAACACAAAATGGCATTAGGCTAAAGTGAGTAGCATAGTTTAATTGGAAAGTTTATAAGAATTAATTTTGACATTCACCAATAATTTTTGAGGTAAGAATGTGTGTATTGAATGACATAAACACTCCACCTCAAACACTTTAAGGTCTAGAAAATGCATTTGATTTCATAGTCCTTCCTATGTTGATTTTATTTTATTCTCGGAGCAATTGCATTTTTTAATTTTTATGAGCTCTACACAATGAAGCTTAGTGATATTCAACACATTATGTTTGAATAGACACTATAAAACCCTAAGATTGCATTGGATAACTCATTTTGAGTAATTCCATTTGTCTTCAAGTATGAACCATATTTTTCATTTGTAGTTTTAGAAAAGAGATAATGAATAGATATAAAATAGAAAGAGGTTTATGCATATTTTATTTGAAAAAATACATTAAAATAATTTTTTGAGCTTTGATTTTTTATTGTTACTTTCTTGGCATAAATTCTAAGATTAAGATGGCATCTAGGATTCAGGGTTTATTAATACACATGTATAATAACCTTAACTTATGGATTTTTTTTTCTCTTGCATGATGTCCTTATAAAAATTGAAATGGAAAATAAGATGATAGCCTTTTGAAGTCATTTTGTTTCATCTAATGTTGCCCTCATAATTTTTACCTTTTTGTACTCGAGCAAGTTATAATGAATGTTGAAATAACTAGTTCAAAGTTGAAAAAATATGATACTTATTTGGTCTATCTTGTTTGAACAATATTTTTAAAAAGACAATATTTTTTCACCATATTCAAAGCTTTGTCTTTCTTTTCATTTGGGTCAGCATTTTATTATTTCTCTTATAATTGGTTGAAATATTGATATATCTCTGCTAGGTAATGTTGATGGATGCACAAATTTCTCATTTCGAAACATAGATATTTCATTTTAATTTTTTAAAACTATACCTATGATATTCATTTGTCTATCATCATATAATCTATTTGAGGTTTTAAGTGTGCTTTTGAATATTTTATGAACTCCATGAGATGTAAAGATAGTGGATACTTCACATGAAGATTATGAACATAAATTAATCATTCTTTGAGCCCTTTCATTTATGGGCTTTGATTAAATACGAGTTACAAAAGAAAAATCTATTGAGATCATCATTAGGTTTGTTATTTTTATCTTAGACAACATCCCTTTTAGTTATTTTTAGGCTCTATTTGTGTGTGTGTGTGTGTGTGTGTGTGTGTGTGTGTGTGTGTGTGTGTGTGAGAGAGAGAGAGAGAGAGAGAGAGAGAGAGAGAGAGAGAGAGAGAGAGAGAGAGAGAGAGAGAGAGGATTTATTTTGATAACTCATAAATTCATGTTTTCAAAGCTCACTTGGGTTTGGGTAATGAGATGCATTATTGGTGTGATCTATTGAATGAATAAATTTAGCTGAGTGAAGTCATGAATTAGGGTAATAAGATGTTATTTTTCTGATTTTGTTGTCTTATTTTGTCATAATGTAAGGTTTGATATAGAAATTTTTATAAGCCTAATGATAATACTATACTTGTTTTAGTTGGTTGATTTTTTAATAACACTATAAATTTTAATTTTGATCAATTCTTGTTGAATGCAAAGACCAACACCATAAGGGATGAGGCCGGTTTTGATCCTTAAGTGAATTTGATTGAATGGAACCTCTTATCCTTGAATATTAACCTATTTGGAAAGTAAGGTGTTTCTAGTGCATAAACTCATAGATTACACTAATAATTTGTTTTGATATATACTATGAAACCATAGTATTTCATAGATAAATGACTTTCTAACACATTGATTTATGTATTTGGGTGGATTCAAGAAACATCTAAATTTAGTTTGCATGGTATTTATGACAAAATTATGGTTATTGGATGGAAGAAGAGGGTTTTTGTCATTTTAAAATTTTCATTGAGTCATTGTTTATTTTCAAATATGAATGTGACTCTTGTTTTCAATAGAAATATTATATAAGTTATATGTTGATATTATATATTTATTGACTTTGTGACAGTCATTGGCATTGATTATATTTGGTATGTGCTCTTAAATGTGATACATATGGTTAGGAAATGAGGATAATTTCTTAATGGATTTATATTCTTAATCGATTTCAAAATTATACATAGATAAGTACATACAATACTTTTTTGATTGAACATCTTCAACTTAGAATAATTAAATTTAAAATGTTTAATAATTATTTGTAAAGATAGTTTGATTTTAAATAAATTATTTAAAATACTTTTACTTTATCTTGATCAAGTGATAATTTTTTTTAGTTTATAAATAAAACATAGGAGACAATTTAACATTTTATATGTTTTTTCATTACAAATCAAGGTTTTAAATATATATCTAGAGTTTTATATCATTTAGATCTAATATAAAAAACACTTAGGGAAGAAGAATTCAATATAAATATGAGTAATCTATAAGGCATACCCTCTATGGCCCGAAGCACTGCTATCTCTTTTACCTATGGATTTATACATAACACAAGTGTCTTTATACACTATGATGCAAATAACCATGATTTTTAAAATGTTTTTAACAATGTAATCTATAACCTTATTGTAATATATAGTGCACATGATTGGTGTATGTAATAAGAAATGCAACCGGTCTACAAATCAATCTTAGCTCGAAGAAGATATATACTACTTACACTTCTTATTGGAGATACATTAGATAATCAAGGTCATGATCAATATAGATCTGCTAAACCTGATCAAGGGATCTCTTACCATAATAATATCACTAGGGAGGATTCCAAAACCTTAAGTCAAATAAAACTATGCAATAAGCCTAACTAGGTCATATGTTTTTATATTCACTAAACTAATGACAAGTAAAGCAAAAGTCTAATCTATTACTTGCCAAATCTTGTGGCACAAAGTGGGGGTTAGAAAAATAATGAAGTAAACATGCATAAGAGAATCTTAATTAAGCTATGCATTGGTAAGACTCTAATGCATGAAGAGTAAGAGCAATACTATTCAAAAGCCATTACTTATGCTACTATTATCTACTAAAGAGAGGAGTAAAGTTAGAGATACTTACTTAAAATATGAACCCATCGAGACTCGATCTCTCAATTGGTTAAAGGTGTTTTGCAAGAGGATGTCATGGTTTATAAGGATCACTAAGAAAGGCCAAATCATCTAAGACTTATACACAATACTAAATTCTTATCCAAGTAGAAACCTTAAGAAAGACTCCTCAAGTATAGTGGTGGAAGAGAAGATTATAAAAAAATGTAAATGAATAATAATAAGTATTTCCTTCTCTAAAATAATGGCAAAATTGATGTGTTTATATAGGCAGATCTAACCCGAAACAATTCTAAAAGTTTTATCCAACAAGGTCGACTCAATCAACCTAGTATCATTATTGATAAAAACTTACTAGGTTGACTAGGGCTGACCTAAACCATAAATAAGTTTTTTCAATAAGAGTACAAGGTTGACACAACCAACATAGTCATGAAAAATGCTAAAAAGGGATAATGAAAGTGGTAAATGAAGTGAGGAGTGTGCAAAAAATGTGGCCTAACTTAAGGGAATGGTCTCAAGAGTTGGTTGGATTTGTAAAAAGATTAAATAAGGGATAACAATCTTGTAAAGAACCATTGGTCTACCCACCCCTTTTCTAGTACACCCCTTAGGGCATGTACTCAGAGAGATTAAGAATCAATGGGTTTTTACAAGATAAAAAGTATCAGTAATTGATAAAGTTTGAAAATATTATGTGTATACATATTCCCCACTTGAATCTCATCACATATCACTCAGGTACAATAGGGGATGGTGCTTTAATAAGTAACATAGTAATACACAATGGTGAAGCAAAAATGAATTACAGTATTTTAATGCAAAAATAAATGAAATTAAAATGACATAAAGGGAAATAACTAAAACATAAATATGTATGCATACCTTGATTTACCTTTATTATTGAATGGTTATTTATTATGTTTATAGTTTTGATTATGAAGGGTGCAGAGACTGCTTTTGACAAACCCAAGTATACAAAAGTAAAGAGAAAAAACAAACAAATCCAAGAAATCCAAGATAACTGGTGTTATGTGGATAGGATATACTTGGAAATTTAGCAAGCTATGGTGACACATGATATGTTAGACCAAATGACCAAGTAAAAACTTATTAGAGTAAATCAGGTAACTGAAAAGCCAAGGCTGCTAAAGATCAAAAAAATCAAATGAGTAAACCTTAATAAAGAAAGGCAAAATCACCAAGTCAAACCAAGGATACATGTCAAAAGGATGGTAATAAAACACCAATGTGAAATAAGTAAAAACCATTGTTTAAATAAATATGGGTAAGAAAATAATGGTAAAATAACATTGATGAATGAGTAGTGATAATACTTGCTCAATAATTAATTTAAAAAGGTGCATAAAAATGGAAAACAACATTGATTAGTGAGAAGTAATAAGCCATCCTCAATCAATAATAGAAAAGAAAATGAAAGTAGAAACAAACTCAAGTGTCCAAAAAAGGGGTGGTACAACAATACTGAATGGTAAAAGAAAGCAAAGTATGTCTAGAAATTTAGATCCATGGTATAAATAAGATAATCCATTCTTACTCAAACATATTATTTTTGTCTAAGGATAGATACAACTGAAACAAAGTAGTGCTATCATGTTTTTAAGATGTGAAGAAGAAGGAAGTATAGAAGAAGAGAAAATAATTTTGGAATCATAGTTCCTATCAAGGGGAAATGGAATGGATAGGGGAGAATGAGGGGATAACTAAGGTAGAGGAACTCTTTATCAAAATTAAGAAACTTAAATTAAGTTTTTTTAAAATAAGAGGACTTTTGACCTTAAGGATTCTTAAGAACTTCTACTAGACACACAAGTCTTAGGTCAACAAATGAAGTATATAAATCATCTCATTAATGCTAGATGCATGAAATGTAGAATGAACCTACATTTTCATAATGTGTTCCTCATTCGTCAGTACCCCTTATAGAACCATTGAACTATTACGAACATTGAGCAATTATGTGAAAAAGTAGGTAGCACCATATAGTTTTTTTGAATTCTCCTAGTCCAATCTACTTGGCTACTGCACCTCAATGGACTTTGGCTCTAGTGTGTGGTGAACTATGGATTTTTAGGTTCGATTGGAGATAGAATATGTGGTTATAATCATGTATTTTGGTGTGATTGTGAATTTTAAGATTTGTATATTACCTTTTATATATAATGACCTTTTGTTTCTAATGATTTGGATTTTAACTTTATTGATGGTTTTTTTCTATTCTTCCTCCATGAATATTTGGGAAACCAAACATGGGAGTTCAATATGAATTTAATTTGAATACTTGAGACTTGGTAGCTAAGAAAGAGAAACTCAGAGATCATGGTGTCTAAGAGTCTCCTAAAGTTAGGTGAAATAAAAATGCTATCTTGACTTCGAATTTGTTTTATCCAATGTGGAGTGAAAGGAATGGAAATAAATAGGAATGAAACATGAAATAATTTGAATTACTCCAAATCCCAAAAAAATATGATAGGGAAAAAAAGGGATACAATGACAAAAATGTGTGATTCCTTATCATAAGTATGAGGGAAATGTAGGGAAACATGATAACATAGTTTTTGTGAAAATGGTGTACTGTCATCAGACTGCAAACAGGGCTAAACTACAATATTGACAAAATATTTTCTCAAAAAAAATATCATCTGGATTCTTCTAAAATTTGGATAGTTTACTCATGTGATATAAGGGTAAAAACCCATTAAATCTTGGAGAAAACAAAATTGTATATTTAAAGATAAAACTCGATCTTCAAACCTATCTGGCTAGATTCTGCATGATTAATCCTAAACGAAATTGTGAAGTTTCTATTGTCTGAATAAAGAGATCAAGCAATCGGCCACAAATAAGACTCCACACTCATCAATATGATTCATAAAATAATCAATTCATCATACTTCAATTACGTTTTACACATAGTCTTCTACCTATATGTATAGTGAGTCGATGCATCCAATGAGTCGTGATAGCTGGGTGACTCTCCTGATCTCAAAACCCTCATATATGTGATCAGTGACAATATAAAGGATCTCACCCATCTATAACATTTCTTATCACACCTATGATATCTGATGGCAATTCTTCAATTAACACATTGTAAAATCTTTGTATATTCTACCTCGCACAGAGCTCAACCTGCTTGGAAGTTTTATGCATGGAGTACCCACAACAAACAATGTCTTCTCTCTCTCACTTGGTGAATTTCACAATGCAAACATTCTTCATGTTTAGATAAACCTATGTAAATCTGATTGTCAAAACATTATTATTATTATATCCACCTTTCTCTACATTCATATGCACGGACCTTGGAAATTCATTGCATACTCTTTAAAACGGCTCCTTGGTCTACACCAAATGAACTCGGCTCTAACCAGCTCGGTCTGTGTCTATTCAAATGGTAACTTTTCACCATAGCCCAAAATCCATTATAAAATAGTAGATTTGAATCTATACATAAACCATCTACATCATTTGAGGCTGTGGTTATATACATCCAAATGAATATGAGCCTACAACGATCTTCCTCACACAGGCTCAGTCTACTTGTTTCTATAGTTACATGCCATCCAAATGGTGAGAGCTTCCTCTTATGTAGTCCAAAGAGTCATGCTAAAATGGGAAATAGGTTGCATCCATTCGAATCTATAGTATATCCTCGACCATGACTCAAAAGGGTCTTTTTTTGAACAGAAGCCTTCTACACTCACAACCTCTATCAAAATAGGAGATCTGTCTAAACATCAACTACCTCCGTCATGGCTCTAAAAGCCTTATAATTCATGGTTTCTTCTATAGACTAGGATCTCCATGCTACTCAGGACTGATCTATGTGCATTATATATCTCTGCAAAGTAAAGACATTCATCCTTGGCTTAAGGAACCTTTTAAAATAGACGTAACGTCCATTATGAAAAGGAGTGGATGCCAATATCTTCTTGGATCATCCCATTCCAAAATAGATGAAGAACCTCTTCCTCCTCTTATCCCCCTAATGCATATCTTACTCTTTTGTTTTTTTAAAGAGACTCCTCCTCTTACGCCAGCTTGGGTTCTAAGATAACAAATAGGAGAGATTTTCTCAACCAACATTCTAATGTTGAAAACTTATTTAATAATAAATAGCCTATGTTTGGAGGATTTCAACCACCTCCCTTGATTTACTCCACAAGCTTCCTAACGTGGGATTCTTAACTAACTTTTACTTTTTACACTCTTTTTACTTTTAACAATTACAATTACTCCTCCTTAGATAACATTTTGGAGGGAAAATATAATAATTGGAACTTGAATATAAACATGACTAGAGCTTGCATGCCTAGTGAAGACTAATCCCAACTTAACCATGTCTTGCAGGAAGATGTATGTATATGCTCTTGCATCATACTCTCCCTCTAGAAACAATTTGAACTTTAGTTCAAATGAGATATCTCCTCAATGTTTTAGTCTTCACTCTATCCCTAGATCCCAAGGTCTTGTTGCCAATACCAATGCTTGTCTTTGTTTGGAATAGTCTTTGTGCTTCATTTTGCTTTTCTTCCTCTTTAGATATATCCTTCTCATTTCTTTCTCAGTTTCCATCTCCCCCTTCCATGCTTCTTCCTCTTCATACATGTCTTCTAGATCTTCTTGTTGTTCTTCTTGTTTCATGAGCTTCTCCAATGACTCATGTATGCCATTCACTTTATCAACCTTCATACCTGCATACAAAACATTCAAAGCCACCTTATAATCAAAATCTTTAGGCCATGAAGCCTCTTGGCTGCCGTCACATTCTTGCTCCTTGATCAAAATTGTCTTGACCTCTTTGCTTTGCTCTTGTCTTGTTTCACTATTCCAAATGGTGTCTTCACCATGGTTTGTGCCTGTATGTAGCTCCCTTGAAGAACAAAAGAGCTCTTCCAACATTCTCATTTATTCCTTTAGTGAGCTCTCATCTATCTCCCCATTCACTTCATCAAACTTGGGCTTATCAACCTGAAGGATTGCTTGTCCTTTACTTGTCGTGTACCTCATTTCATTCTTTCTTGGCTTATTTTCATACAAATCAAATCCTTCATTAATATACTCATCAAAAACAATTGGAGCAATATTACCTTGTGTCTCATTGCTCTTTTCAATCTCTGCTTGAAGCAATCTTGTTTGTTCTTTGTTTTTAATGAGGCATTGCTTTGCTGCATACTCTCCCCTTTCCTCATCATCCATCCATTTGGAACTCTCTCCTTGCTGAATATTAGTCCACATAGCCACTTTCCATTTTTCATTTCTCATGAAAATATCATTAAAAGATTCAAAATCATGATCATAAACAATTTGTTTACCTTCCCTCGTACTTGTGTCATCCTCACGCCTTTGGTTGCATGTGTCAACCTTCACCTTCCTCCATTGACTTCTTGGTGTTGTTACCTCGATACTCACATCTTCACTCTTTGCCTTCTTAGGTACCCATACTTGTTTATCTTTCTTATCATTTGTCTTCTCAAACCATGTAGGCATCCTGCATCCATGCTCTTGTACCAACACTTCATGTTGCTTGGGAGTTTGCTTCTTCAACCATTTAGGCATCATATATTCATGGTTAATTGAAAACTTTACCTTTCTCTTTGCTTCTCTAACATGCATATCAACAGTTTCATGCTTATTATAAAAATCAATTTTTGAATTCACCTTTACCTCCTTAATGGGCTGCTCCATTAGTTTTTTGACTTGCATAGTGTCTTGATTATTTATACTTTCTTCTTCCTTTATGCTTGACTGCTTTCTTGCTTCTTCTTGGCATTCAATGGCATCATGGAAGTCATCTTCATCTTCCATCTCTCCTCTTGCTTGTATGGGTTCCTCAACACCTTCCCCATGCATTAACCAATGCATCTCTTCTTCTTTATAATCAACAACAAACTCACTTCTCTCTCTTGCACATTCACTTGTGCACTTGGTGTCTCTTCTTGCACAAATCTCTTCATTCTTCAATGCCTTTCTTTTGACCTTCACATGGCTACTCATACCTGCAATTACCCATGCAAAGACAATATTAGATATAAAAATAAGAGACCACAAGGTCCCTATGAGTGTTCTCTTCACCAACACTCTTATCTTTTCAAGTGCTCTTCCTGGCACTTCATCTTTTCTATTTTCTCTTCTCTTGTTCTCCTCAATGAGAACCTTCTTCTCCACCTCTTTCTCTTGTTGCTCACTTGGCAACCTACTCATCTTCTTGCCTCTATGGGCTTCTCTCTTATTGGCAATCTCATTTTGTCTTTTTATCCTCTTCATTAGGAGATCAATTGGCCATTTCAAATTTTTCCTCATTCGCCATACCCATGCTTTTCTATTCAACTACATCCAAGACTCATATTCATCTTTTTATCTTAGCTAACTCTCTCTTCAAAATAGCAATCTCTTTATTAATTTCAATACTGGTCATACCTTTCTTCTTTTGGATGCTTGTTTTCTCCTTAGTACCCTCATGTATTCTACTACTTTGTAGTGCCTTCAACAATACTTCCATTTCTGAGATCTTCACCCAAGTCTTTTCCACCTTGGTCTCTTGATCCCTTTAGGTCCTCACCTAGGTCTTCTGCACCCTAGTCTTTTGGTCCACTTGTCTCACCCAAGCCTTTCTCCTTCACTGGTCTTTTGACAATCTCCTTGATCTCACCTAGGCCTTTTACATCCTAGTCTTTTGATCCTTTTCTCAATCCTATAGCAACTTATTATCAAACATGATCAATTACCAAATCCCAAGAGTTTCAAGCTCTGATACCAAAAATGGTGTATTGTCATCAAACTGCAAACATGGCTAAACTGCAATATTGATAAAATATTTTCTCAAAAAAATATCATTTGGATTATTTTGAAATTTGGATAGTTTACTCACGTGATATAAGGCTAAAAACCCATTAATCTTGGAGAAAAAAAAATTGTAGATTTAAAGATAAAACTCGATCTTCAGACCTATCTGGCTAGATTCTACATGATTAATCCTAAACGAAATTGTGAAGTTTCTATTGTCTGAATAAAGAGATCAAGCAATCAGCCACAAATAAGACTCCACACTCATCAATATGATTCATAAAATAATCAATTCATCATACTTCAATTACATTTTACACATAGTCTTCTACTTGTATGTATAGTGAGTCGATGCATCTAATGAGTCGTGATAGTTGGGCGACTCCCCTGATCTCAGAACCCTCATATATGTGATCAGTGACAATATAAAGGATCTCACCCATATATAACATTTCTTATCACACCTACGATATCTGATGGCAATTCTTCAATTAACACATTGTAAAATCTTTGTATATTCTGCCTCGCACAGAGCTCAACCTGCTTGGAACTTTTACACATGGAGTACCCACAACAAACAATGTCTTCTCTCTCTCACTTGGCAGATTTCACAATGTAAACATTCTTCATGTTTAGAGAAACCTATGTAAATCTGATTGTCAAAACATTATTATTATTATATCTGCCTTTCTCTACATTCATATGCACAAACCTTGGAAATTCATTGCATACTCTTTAAAATGACTCCTTGGTCTACACCAAACGAACTCAGCTCTAACCAGCTCGGTTCGTGTCTATTCAAATGGTAAATTTTCACCATAGCCCAAAATCTATTATAAAATAGTAGATTTGAATCTGCACATAAACCATATTCATCATTTGAGGCTGTGGTTATATACATCCAAATGAATATGGGCCTGCAATGATCTTCCTCACACGGGCTCAGTCTACTTGCTTCTATAGTCACATGCCATCCAAATGGTGAGAGGTTCCTTTTTCGTAGTCCAAAGAGTCATGCTAAAATGGGAAATAGGCTGCATCCATTCGAATTTGTAGTATATCCTTGACCATGACTCAAAAGGGTCTTTTTTCGAATAGAAGCCTTCTACACTCGCAACCTCTATCAAAATAGGAGATTTGTCTAAACATCAACTACCTCCATCGTGGCTCTAAAAGCCTTATAATTCACGATTTCTTTTGTAGACCAGGATCTCCATGCTACTCAGGACTAATCTGTGTGCATTATATATCTCTGCAAAGTAAAGACATTCGTCCTTGGCTCAAGGAACCTTTTAAAATAGATGTAACATCCATTATGAAAAGGAGTGGATGCCATTATCTTCTTGGATCATCCCAATCCAAAACAGATGAAGAACCTCTTCCTCCTCTTATCCCCCTAATGCATATCTTACTCTTTTGTTTTTTTTTAAAGAGTCTCCTCTCTTACGCCAGCTTGGGTTCTAAGATAACAAATAGGAGAGATTTTCTCAACCAACATCCTAATGTTGAAAACTTATTTAATAATAAATAGCCTATAGTTGAAGGATTTCAACAACCTCCCTTGATTTACTCCACAAGCTTCCTAACGTGGGATTCTTAACTAACTTTTACCTTTTCCACTCTTTTTACTTTTAACAATTACAATTACTCCTCAGATAACATTTTGGAGGGAAAATATAATAATTGGAAATTGAATTTAAACATGACTAGAGCTTGCATGCCTAGTGAAGACTAATCCCAACTTAACCATGTCTTGCAGGAAGATGTATGTAGATGCTCCTGCATCAGAAAATTTCATCTATCAAAAGAAGCAAAAGATAAAGTTGAGAACAAGGATAAAAAACTTGTAACCATTACAAAACTCATTCTAGAAAAAGGAATGACAAGATGGTGATTTTATAAGGAAGTCCAGGTTCTATCCATGGTCTTACACTTCAAATCATAAAAGAAAACCCCATGAGGGTGCCAAAAAGTATTGGAGAAATAAGTGGGATATAAAAAAAGATGGTATTTTTGAGGAAGGCTAGGTCCTATCCATGGTCTTACATTGTAAATCACAAATAAGAAACCCAAGGGGTGTGAAAAATAAGCATGTAAAAGTATGAAAAAAGAGAGGATAAAAGTACATCATGAGGAAGACCAGGTCCTATCCATGGTTTTACAATTCTACTCATGAGAAAAGGGGAAACCAAAAGACCAAAGGAAGGGATAAGGTTTGTGAAAATAGAGAATTTCTATAGATGGTTAGACCTGTGTAAGTATCCTAAAAAATGTGTTTGATAGATAGCATATAGAAAACATGAAAAGAAGGGAAGGATTAGGAAAAATACTTCTTGAAGAATTTCATGTTGGTGGGTTTTTTGAAAATATGGCCTTCATTGGTTTGAAGGTGATAGGTACTTGGACCAAGAATATCTTTGACTAAATAGGCTCCCCATCATTTTAGGCATATTTACCTTTTTTGTCATCAGTGTATCATAATTTGAGGACAAGATCACCAATATTATATGTGAAAACTTTAACTTATTTATTATGTTGTTTGGCAATATGGGCCTTGTATTGGTGATTATGTTGTAAAGTAGAAAGAAGGTATTCATCAAGAATATTAAGAGCATGAAGGCAAGGTTCATGTAATTCTTCATTAGATACCATGAAGAGATATACAAAGAGATGGAAACTCAACTTCTAATGGAAGAATAGATTCATAACCATAAACTAGAGATACCAGTGTTGCCCCATTAACAATACATATGCTAGTGTGATAGACATAAAGAGCAGGATATAAACAAAGGTGCCAATTCATGCAAGTTTCACAAATTATCTTTTGAAGAATTTTATTAATAATTTTGATTCTAGTCTCAGCTTGGCCACATTACATTGTGGATGACAAGGTGTGGATAATTTGTGATTGATTTTGAATTTAACATAGAGCTATTTGACTTCTTTATTTTTAAAATTACCTCCGTCATTTGAAATGATAGTATGAGGGAAACCAAAGTGGTAAATGATTAGATAATAGTAAATTTGGATTTGAGAGTACTAATGAAATTAACAAGGTGAATAACCTTGACCCATTTGGTAAAATATTCTATGGTTATGATTATAAAGACATGCCCATATTGAGATTGAGGTAATTTGCCTATGAGATCTAATCCCCACATGGAGAATGGTCAAGGAGATTCTATGGTTTAAATGTCGACTAGAGGTGAATGAATTAAATTATCATAGAGATGGCAAGGAGTACACATTTTAGTAAATTTAATGGAATCCTTTTCATGTTTGGGCCAAAAGTATCCCATACATAAGCATTTATAGGCTATAGCATGTCTATTATAGTGGCCACCACAAATGCCCCCATTTTCTTATTTAAGAAGAAGATGAAATACATATTTCATAACACAACAGAGTAATGTACCTTCAAAATTTTAATAATATAGGATATTATATCAAAATATATAATTAAAAGTTGGTTTATAAATGCGAGTCATTTTTTAAGAGTCAAGGTTGGGAGGGTAAGTTTGGTATTCCAAAAATTGAGTGATGTCTTTGTACCATTGACTTTGTTGAAAGGTAATGGCCTCGATCTAGTAGATAAGTGAATCTTGTGGTTGAGTAAAAGATGGAGGTTTTCTTATTTAGATAAGAAAAGTGGGATAAGTAAGAACTTTGTGTGGATGAAAAAGAGATACGGAAGAAGTGAGGGAATTGTGTTTTTTAACTATTACGCTGGTAATTATGTTTATTCCACATTGGCATCCTTTTTTGGTGTGTTTTTTCATCTTGGTGGACCCACGTCCAGCCTCCATCTTGGTTGGTAATTGATTTTTATATGTTTTCTGACTTTAAAGACTTTACAACATCATTTAGTATGCTTAAAAAAAAGTCTTTTGAAAATATTTTTAAAAAGAGTAAATTTTTTAGTCTTTTAAAGCTTGTATCTCCTCTTGTCAAACATGAAGTTGAGGCTCGGATTGGTAGGAGGCCGAATCCCCCTCAAAATACTATACCACCTTATTCTAGAATCTGACCTAATTTTTACGAGTGGTTCGAAGACACTTATCACCTCATCCAAAGGTACTATTATAATCATTTAGTGCCAAAATTTGGGGATGGAGGTGCCCTAACTAGTTTACACTTTTACTTATTGTCATATGGATAGACTATCGACAGAGTCTGACGTCCTCCTACTTGACATATTTACATTTCATGTGTACTAATTTGGTCAATTGCACTAATTGCTCAATCTCATGGATGTATTATTAGATGAGCCTGACATCCATTTGAGCGTGCAATGTCTATTATTCATTATTTACTCATACTTGTTTGGATGAATTATCAGTTGAGTCTAACATCCTCATATTGAGAATGATTGTAAAAAAAACATAGGGGTGCTACTTGTCGATTGTCTTGAGGATGTTTTTTGTGGACCCTACATTCTCTTGTGTGCACATTCAGTTTTTGCAACTATTACCTATGTCATTTAGTGACTACTTACACAAATTGCTCTTGTATTCTTGAATGGATTGTTAGTAGAGCCTGACATCCATTTGATCATGTATTTTCACTTGTATACAAATTGCTCTCTTTTGATTTGAATTATTTTTGGTGTTGTCTGAAGTTCATCTCCATAGAGTGCACTATTACTCCAGATGAGGAGAGTTGTTTCATATCCAGTGATCCTTCTTAGGAAGGATAATTATGATTTATGGCATATGTATATGGAACATTAACTCAAGGAACATGAACTTATTCCATTCTTATATGGATAGAGTCTTGCTCCTATTGATCCAGGTCAATATAATGATTGGGCCAACTCTTGCGACTTTGTTTATGGTCACTTGTTGTTTCATGTATCATTAGATTTACATCACCATGTAGATCACACAGAGTGTCCCTCCACTATTTTTAGCACTCTTCAGAGTCTTTTCAGAGATCCAGCTAAGATTTATGTCACACCTCCTCCTCTTCTTCCTATTATTTTTTTAGAGATAGTTGTACTCTCACCTCTTGCTTTTGTTTCCCATGATGATACATCCATGGTGGATAGTGCTCTTCTTTATGTTGAACCCCAACTACAAGATGAGATTCTTCCAGACATCAGTTGTCCTATTACAAATTCTAAATTTATTTTTATGCAAATTGTTTCTCTTCCAGAGCCTTCATAGACTTGTACTTTGAAGGACTCCATTGTTTATAGTATGAGTACACACATTGAGAGTATCGATAACTCATATATTCCTAAGGATGTTCATCTTGTAGATCTGAGTGCTTCATCTATATACCAATCTTCAGTTTCAATGGTTGTTGATATTTGATCTCCTCTTCCCATGGACATTGTTTCAACAAATGTTCCATGTCTATCTTCTTCTCTGGTTTTTCTCTCTCCTTCATTGCATGCTTCTTCATTGCCATCTTCTACAGTTATACCTATGATATCTGATCAGACTTTGGCACATTCAAGCACTAGCAGGGAGACATTTAAACATTTTTTAGAGATCTACATCATGATTCCTACACACATTTCACTTGAGTGTGAATTCAGTAGTTTGACATCTCATGGTTTCTTTCTTCTAAAAGGAAGAGACAACATTTGTTTTAGATGAACCTACACCAACATTTACCATGCAACATTCTACATTCACATTCTCTCTCTTCTATGTAGATGCACCTGGCCTTCATGTTTTATAGGATACTGGAGATCATCGCTATGTACTTGGAGTGTTGATTATTTCAACATCTTCTTCTGTGGAGTCTTTTAGTCCCTTATTTTCTCTCTTTGGGGGGGGGAGAAGTTTTTTCCCACTAGGTTTTCTCCCTTTTCTCCACTTTCTGAGAGTTTATTTGTATTGGTTACTTAATCAAGCCTAGTTTTTAGGACCCTTTTATGTTGTACTGCCTACCTAAGTTGCGTTTAAGGGGGATGTTGGTGTAGAGGTTTTACCCTTGCATGGGTTATTACTACACTTTGATATTCATCTTGCTTAGGTGGATTTATAGGTTTATTAGAGGCTTATTATGATGTCATAAATGCACTTTCACATGCCTATTTATAGTCAACATGGTTGCACTATTCATTTGGTAACAAATATTGACATATGGGGCTTGGCATGTTGCACATGGGGTTCCTATTCACTTAACAACTGAGACATGTTTTCATTTTCATATGGAAGTGGTTTGGTGCCTCTCATCTACCTATATAAGGACCTATCCTTCAAGGCACTCATGAGATGTGAGATGAGGGAGCTTGATGAGCCATTCAGTTAATTATGGACTATTACAGTATAGTAGTTTGTCTATTGTAGAGTCCATAGTTTTTTTAGCTTGTAGGCCATTTATTGTTACGCTAGAGAGCCCGTTAAGTGTTTGAGCTTGGGTGTGTGCCAACAGGCTCTTTGTAAGCTTCATATAGCAACCCTCTTCACTAATATAACTATTGTAGTCTCTATTTCACTCTCTTTATGATTTCATGTTGCAACATTATCATGTGTTCAATCTTCTAGCATTCGGTCTTGGATGTCTCATTAGCAGATGATTCTAACACATTCTTTATCCTATATACATACATTGTGCACTTGTGTGTTTCTAAACTCGTCTATCTCATGTTAGGACCCTATTGGCATGGAATTAGATACACAAAAAGAAACAAATTATGAAAAAGAGAAGCACAAAATTAGGGGGAAATTGATTGAAGGGACCTAGGAATAAAATAGACCGTGAGAGTACTATTTGATACAAATGTACTCGTATTTTGAAATCCTTGATAGATAAACTTAATTGAAGTTATTGCAGACCATGTATGATTCGTATAAGTGAACTAACTTAAGGACTTGTAAGATAAGTAGTGGTACTATAGGTAGTGATGAAAATATTAAGTACTTAAAAAACACTACGGAGAAAAGATGATAATAATGAAACTTGTGAAGTATTAAAAGAAGTTTGAGAAGATGAAGGAACACTAATAATATGAAATAAGAATAAATAGGAAGAATAATATATGTTAAATAATTGGGATAAAGACATTATTAAACATTGAATGAGACTCTCTTTAATGTTGATTAATATTAAAAGCATTTAAAGATCCAATATTCACCTTATAAGTTATATACATCGATTGGCCCAAAAATCAATTTTGAAGACAAAAATCATTTGTAAATCTGAAAGAGTTAAAATAAAATAATCCAATGATAATACAAATTAAAAATTTCTTATTGTTAAAGCATTCAAATTTGATGTGCTATAAAATTGAAAGTAACTTTCAATAACTTTATTTTTATTAGATTGCAAATGAATAAAAAATTATAATTGTTCCCTTTATTTAAATATAAATAATAAATAAATGAATACTTTTAATAACATTCATGACACCAAAAAATCTAAAAAATTAAGAATTGAGTTGAGTGAGACACGTAAGGGTCACATGGAAGCGATTGGAGTGCGTGGGCTTTCCATGTAGGTCATGTTAATTGTTTGAGCTCTATCAATAGAGAGGGAGAAGGAGAGTTTGTTATTAGGACGAGGACGAGCTGTACGAAATATTAATGGGGCTACTGAACTTCCTTCTTTGGAAATCCGTGTCTTTTCTGTAAAACGCTTAATTCGATTCAAGCATTCTTCCATAGTGGCGGGGGTCATATTAGCAAAGCAGAACCTGAACCATCCAGGCTCATTGCAATGGCAGGATGACCCGGGAGATACGTTCAACCCAATCTCTTTGACAATGGTGTTCCAAAGTGTAAGCTCTGATTTGGATTCGGATGGCAGAAGGTGCCTGAGGTCCACCCAACAGAACAAGCCTGCGTTGCTGCTGGGCAAACACCCTATGCCTGCCTCGCGCAATCCCCGCACAAACACCCTCTGTCTCTCTTGCAGTCTCTTCTTATTCTCTTGAATAAATGTGGTGACAAATGCCCTGTCACGCAACATGCCACCAAGCATGTGTTGCGTCTGCGAAGAAACCATGCAGAAACTCGACATTCTGCGAGCTGCGGTAACAACGTTGTCGTTATAAGAATAGACGACTCCAACTCTGAAGCCAGGCAGACCCATGTCCTTGGACAGACTGTAAATTATGTGAACATGCTCCTTCTCCTTTGCCTGCATCCCAATTAGGATCTCTCCAACGCTCACGAATCTCGGACCTGAAAACACCGACCCCCCATAGATCTCATCGCAGATAAGATGAATGTTCTTCTCTCTAGCAAAACGCACCAACTCTGTGAGTGCCTGCGCATCCATTGTGGTGCCCAATGGGTTCGAAGGATTTGTTATCAGAACCCCCTTCACCCTTATGTTTCGCCTCTTCGCCTGCTCATACGCTTCTTCAAGCGCTCTCACTGTCACCTGGAAATTGTTGGAGCTGCTACACTCTACTGCTACCAACTCTACTCCCGTCCGCCATTTTAGATCTCTGTCAAACCTGCAGTTTATTAACACTCCAATTATATTTGGCAGAAATAGGCAATAGGAATGTAAACAAAATATATGAGTGAGTATTGGTTACCCAGGATAATATGGTGCTGGCACAAGGAAAGCTTCTCCTGGATCCGCGAGACAAAATGTTAACACCTCGTGAGCAGCAGTTGCTCCCGCGGTGAGGACTATTCTATCTTTTTCGAAATTCACTCTTCTTCCCCCGACTTCCTCCATAAATAATGCAATACCCTGCATGCCATCATTATGGTTAGTAAAATACATTTCAACCAAACGAGATCATTTGACTCTTATAATCTATTGTTATACCTCTCTGAACGCCGGCAGGCCATTATAATCTTGATAATTTGCAATCTCCTTAAACATTGAAATGCCCTCCTGCGCGCAAATGGAGGACTCTGGGTGCTCTTTTAGCCAGCCTTGTATCAAATCAAACGAAAGCTGCAACACAGAAGCAATGACATTAGGCTTTAGGAGAGAAAAACGTAAACATTATCATTGACATTCCAATGAAATAGGCACCTGATTTTCTGCTAAGCCCATTTGAATAATTCCAGATTTGTTGGTTTGTGGGTGGTAAGGATTTCTGTCATACTCTTTCCAGCCATCGAAGTAAGGAGAATCTTCACCATGGCCATTAGAGGTTGCCCTCCATGAAAGTCGTGTTGGCAATTGCATGCTTAATGATGAATGCTCCAAATATTAACCCAATCTCTTTGACAATGGTTTTCCAAAGCGTAAGCTCTGATTTGGATTGGGATTGCAGAACAAGCCTGCGTTGCTGCTGGGCAAACAGAACAATGCTGAATGATGAATGTTTAATGTTCAATGGTCAGTCCTGATGATCCAATTCAACTAACAATGCTATGATCGTCTTAGCAGATTACTCCGTAATTTATGGGGAAGGGAGAGAGAACTGTGCACACACATGCTTTGACTGAATTACAATAAAGTCAACTGCTGCATGTTCCAACAACGACCAACGGCTATGGAAGCGGAAGGGGAAAGGGAAAACCAGGAAGGAAGAAGGGACAAAGAAGTTACTGAGGAATGCATTTTTCATCATTCATGACATGGATGCCTGTCAGTCAATTTCAATTTAGGTACAAACAAAAATAAAATTCAACCTTTGAAAAGTGCTTCCCGTCAAAGACAAGAGCAGAGCGATAGTCGGACTCTACAACATAACGAGGTTTGACACGCATCTTCGTGTAAGCGCTTGAGTCAAAAGAATCATTCGTTTTAATGACTGAATTTTGATGATTCCAAGATTTAGGAATTCCAAATGTGTTTAAGAATAATATTATATTAATTATTAAGTAGTTGAAGAATTTTCGAGAACATATTAAGTGTGACATGATTAATGTGAAAGATTCAACAAAAGTTGAGATGGTTGGGTAAATATAGAGTTTGAGATTTAAATTGAAAATATTAAATAAATGTAGCATTTAATAAATTTACATATAAATTTAGATTTCAATTTAATTAGAAGTTTTATATTTGATGTTTAGGAGAGACAAGTTTATAAATGTTTCCAAAAAATTTAGTAGTTTTGAATCGAATGACGGGGTCCATTTTAACCCTACATTAAATTAAGTAAAGTTATCTCTTAAATTCATAACAATAAGCCTAGGATCATAACCTAGTACACGCTTCATAAATTAAACACTTGTTATCATGAGATCTTTATACCCAGGTTTCAAACATTGGGTTCAACAAATCTCCTTTAATTTTACTATTTAAACTTTCATTTAACACCTACATTGCAAGAGAGAGAGAGAGAGAGAGAGAGAGAGAGAGAGAGAGAGAGAGAGAGAGAGAGAGAGAGAGAGAGAGAGAGAGAGAGAGAGAGAGAGAGAGAGAGAGAGAGAGAGAGAGAGAGATATTATATAAGTTATATGTTGATATTATATATTTATTGAATTTGTGATAGTCATTGGCATTGATTATATATAATATGTGCTCTTAAATGTGATACCTATGGTTAGGAAATGAGGGTAATTTCTTCATGGATTTAGATTCTTAATCAATTTCAAAATTATACATAAATAAGTATATACAATACTTTTTCGATGTAACATCTTCAACTTAGAATAATTAAATTTCAAATGTTTTGAAATTATTTGTAAAGATAGTTTTATTTTAAATAAATTATTTAAATTAATTTTATTTTATCTTGATCAAGTGATAATTTATTTTTAGTTTATAAAAAAACATAGGAGAAAGTTTAACATTTTATATGTTTTTTCATTACAAATCAAGGTTTTAAATATACAACTAGAGTTGCGGATCATTTATATCTAATATAAAAAATACGTAGGGAAGAAGAAACCAATATAAAGATGATTAATCCGCAAGGCAAACCCTTTATGTCCCGAAGCACTGCTAGCTATTTATGTATCGATTTATACATATCACAAGTGTCTTTATACACTATTATGCCAATGACCATGATTTTTACAATGTTTTTAAAAATGTAACCTTTAAACTTCTTATAATATATAGTGCACATGATTGGTGTATGTAATAATAAATGCAACTGGTCTACAAATCAATCTTATCTCAAAGAAGATAGATCCTACTTACACTTCTAATTGAGGATACATTAGATAATCAAGGTCATGATCAATATGGATCTGCTAGACCTAATCAAGGGATATATTATTATAATAATATCACTAGGGAGGGTTCCAAAACCTCTAGTCAAGTAAAACTATGCAATAAACCTAACTAGGTCATAGGTTTTTATATTCACTAAACTAATAACAAGTAAAGCAAAAGTCTAATCTAGTACTCACCAAAGCTTGTGGCACATAGTGCAGGTTAGAAAATAAATGAAATTAAACATGCATAAGATAATGTTAATTAAGCTATGTATAGGTAAGACCCTAATGCATGAAGAGTGAGAGCAATATTATTCAAAATCCATTACTTATGCTACTCTTATCTACTAAAGAGAGGAATAAAGTTAGAGATACTTACCTAAAAGATGAACCCATTGAGACTCAATATCTCAATTAGTTAAAGGTGATTTTCAAGAGGATTTCATGGTTTAAAAGGATCTCTAAGAAAGGCCAAATCATCTAATACTTATACACAAGACTAGATTCTTATCCAAGTAGAAACCTTAAGCTAAGACTCCTCAAGTAGAGTAGAGGAAGAGCATATTATAAAAAAGTGGAACTGAATAATAAGTATTTCCTTCTCTAAAATAATTTCAAAATTGATATGTTTATATAGGAAGATCTAACCCGAAACCATTCTAAAAGTTTTAGCCAACAAGGTTGACCCGATTGACCTAGTATCATTATTGACAAAAACTTACTAGGTTGATAGGGGTCGACCTAAACCATAAATAGGTTTTGTCAATAAGAGTACAAGGTTGACACAACCAAAATAGTCATGAAAAATGCTAAAAAGGGATAATGAAAGTGGTAAATAAAGTGAGGAGTGTGCAAAAAATGTGGCCAAAGTTAAGGGAATGGTTTTAAGAGCTGGTTCGATTCGTAAAAAGATGAAATAAGGGATAAAAATATTTTGAAGAGCCAATGGTCTACCCACCCCTTTTCTATTACACCCATTAGGGCATGTACTCAGAGAGATTGACAATCAATGGGTTCTTGCAAGATAAAAAGTATCCGTAATTGATAAAGTTTGAAAATATTATGTGTATACATATGCCCCACTTGAAGCTCATCACATATCACTCAAGTACAACATGGGATGGTGCTCTAAGAAAGAACATAGTAACACACAATGGTGAGGCCAAAAAAATTTGTAGTATTTTAATGCAAAAATAAATGAAATTAAAATGACTAAAAGGGAAATACTTAAAATATAAATATGTATCCGTACCTTGAATTACCTTTATTATTGAATGGTTATTTATTATGTTTATAGTTTTCATTATGAAGGGTGCAGAGACTACTTTTGACAAAACCAAGTATAGAAAACTAAAGAGCAAAAATAAATAAATCCAAGATAACTAGTGCTAAGTGGATAGGATATACTTGGAAATTTATCAAGTTGTGGTGACACGTGCTATGTTAGACCAAATGACCAAGTAAAAACTTATTAGAGTAAATCAGGTAACCTAAAATCCAAGGCTACTAAATATAAAAATAATCAAATGAGTAAACCTTAAGCAAGAAAGGCAAACTCACCAAGTCAAACCAAGGATACATGTCAAAAGGATGGTAATCAAACACCAATGTGAAATAAGTACCAATCATTGTTTAAACAAATATGGGTAAGAAAAAATGGTAAAACAACATTGATAAATGAGTAGTGATAATAATTACTCAATAATTAATTTAAAAAGGCGCATAAAAAAGGAAAACAACATTGATTGGTGAGAAGTAACAAGCCATCCTCAATCAATAATAGAAAAGGCACATGAAAGTAGAAACAAACTCAAGTGTCCAAAAAATGGGTGGTACAACAATATTGAATGGTAAAAGAAAGTAAAGTATGTCTATAAATTTAGATCCAATGTATAAAGAATATAATCCATAGTTACTAAAACATATTGTTTTGCTTTAAGGATAGATACAACTAAAACAAACTAGTGCTATCATGTTTTTAAGATGTGAAGAAGAAGGAAGTATAGAAGAAGAGAAAATAGTTTTGGAATCACAGTCCATGTCAAGGGGAAATAGAATGGATAGGGGAGAATGAGGGGAAAACTAAGGTAGATGAAATCTTTATCGAAGTCAAGAAACTCAAATTAAGTTTTTTCAAAATAAGAGGAATTTTGACCTTAAGGATTCTTAAGAACTTCTACTAGACACACAAGTCTTAGGTTAAACAATGAAGTATATAGATCATCTCATGAATGATATATGCATGAAATGTAGAATGAACCTACCTTTTCATAATGTGTTCCTCATTCCTTAGTACCCCTTATAGAACCATCGAACTATTATGAACATTGAGTAATTATGTGAAAAAGTAGGTAAAACCATATAGTTTTTTTGAATTCTCCTAGTCCAATCTACTATCCTGATATGCCTCAATGGACTTTGGCTCTAGTGTGTGGTGAACTATGGAGTTTTAGGTTTGGATGGAGATAGGAGATGTCCTTATAATCATGTCTTTTGGTGTGATTGTGACTTTTAAGATTTGTATAGTACCTTTTGTATATAATTACCTTTTATTTCGAATGAATTAGATTTTAACTTTCTTGATGGTTTTTTCTATTCCTCCTCCATGAATATTTGGAAAACCAAACATGGGAGATAAATATGAATTTAATTTGAATATTTGGGACTTGGTAGCTAAGAAAGAGAAACTCAGAGAGCATGGTGTCTAAGAGTCTCATAATGTTAGGTGAAATAAAAATGCTATCTTGACCTCGACTTTGTTTTATCCAATGTGGAGTGAAAGGAATGGAAATAAATAGTAATTCAACATAAAACAATTTGAATTACTCCAAATCCCAAAATAATGTGATAGGGAAAAAAAGGGATACAATGGCAAAAATGTGTGATTCTTTATCATAAGTATGAGGGAAATGTAGGGAAACTTGGTAACATAGTTGTTCTCAAAATCTCATCTATCAAAAGAAGCAAAAGATAAAGTTTATAACAAGGATAAAAAACTTGTAACTATTTCAAAACACATTATAGAAAAAGGAATGACAAGATGGTGATTTTATAAGGAAGTCTAGGTTCTATCTATGGTCTTACACTTCAAATCATAAAAGAAAACCTCATGAGGGTGCTAAAAAGTATTGGAGAAATACGTGGGATATAAAAAAGGATGGTATTTTTGAGGAAGGCTAGGTCCTATCCATGGTCTTACATTGTAAATCATAAATAAGAAACCCAAGGGGTGTGAAAAATAAGCATTTCAAAGTATGAAAACAAAGAGGATAAAAGTACATCATGAGGAAGACTAGGTCCTATCCATGGTTTTACAATGTGACTCATGAGAAAAGGGGAAACCAAAAGACCAAAGGAAGGGATAAGGTTTGTCAAAATAGAGAACTGCTACAGAGGGTGAGACCTGTGTAAGTATCCTAAAAAATGTGTTTGATATATAGCATATTGAAAACATGAAAAGAAGGGAAGAATTAGGCAAAATACTTCTTGAAGAATTACATGTTGGTGGGTTCTTTGAAAATATGGCCTTCATTGGTTTGAAGGTGATAGGTACTTAGACCAAGAATATCTTTAACTAAATAGGCTCCCCATCATTTTAAGGCATATTTACCTTTTTTTTCATGAGTGTAGCATACTTTAAGGACAAGATCACCAATATTATCTATGTGAACTTTAACTCATTTGCTATGTTATTTGGCAATATGGGCCTTGTATTGGCAATTATGTTATAAAGTAGAAAGAAGGTATTCATTAAGAATATTGAGAGCATGAAGGTGAGGTTTATGTAATTATTCATTAGATACCATGAAGAGATATACAAAGAGATGGAAACTCAACTTCTAATGGAATGATGGACTCATAACCAATAATTAGAGATAACAACATTACCCCAATAATAATACATATGCTAGTGTGATAGACCCAAAGAGTAGGATATAAACAAAGGTGCCAATTCATGCAAGTTTAACAAATTATATTTTGAAAAATTTTATTAATAATTTTGTTTGTAGTCTCATCTTGGCCATTACATTGTGGATGATAGGGTGTGGAAAATTTGTGATTGATTTTGAATTTATCATAGAGCTATTTGACATCTTTATTTTTGAAATTACTTCCATCATTTGAAATGATAGTATGAGGGAAACCAAAGTGGTAAATGATTAGATTAAGGGTAAATTTGGAGTTGATAGTACCAGTGAAATTATTAAGGGGAATAACCTTGACCTATTTGGTAAAATATTATATGTTTATGATTATAAAGACCTACCCATATTGAGATTGAGGTAATTTCCCTATGAGATCTAATCCCCACATGGAGAATGGTCAGGGAGATTCTATGGTTAGAAGATCGACTGGAGGTGAATGAATTAAATTATCATGGAGATGACAAGGAGTACACTTTTTAGTAAATTTAATGGCATCATTTTCATTATTGGACCAAAATTATCCCACACATAAGCATTTATAGGCTATAGCATGTCTGTTATAGTGGCCACCAAAAATGCCCCCATTTGCTTGTTTAAGAAGAAGATGAAATACATATTTCATAGCACAAAAGAGAAATGGACATTCAACATTTTAATAATATCAGATATTATATCAAAATATATAATTAAAATTTTGTTTGTGAATGTGAGTCATTTTTCAGAAGTCAAGGTTGGGAGGGTAAGTTTGGTATTCCAAAAATTGAATGATGTCTTTGTACCATTAACTTTGCTAAAAGGTGATGGCCTCAATCTAGTAGATAAGTAAATCTTGTGGTTGAGTAAAAGATAAACATTTTCTTATTTAGATAAGAAAAGTGGGATAAGTAAGAACTTTGTGTGGATGAAAAAGAGATACTAAAGAAGTGAGGGAATTGTCAATAGAATTTTGATCCCAAGGAATAGACTCGATGGTGAAGTAATCAAATTATCTAGCACGAGTAGTTTTAATTTGATGATAAGAAATGAGATTCTCACTTTTAAATTGGTAATCACAATTGACTTGGTAGAAAATGAGCTAGGAATCACCAAAATCATGTGGGTATTAAATATATAAATCAAGTGCAGCTTACATGCGTAAGATTAAATCTTCATACTCAACCATGTTGTTAGTGATGCTAAATGTTAATCACAAATCTAAAAGGATGATTTTTATAAGAAGAATTATAAGAATAAAACCTATCCCAGCTCTTTGAAGGCATTTAGCACCATCAAAGTGAAGGGTCCAAGTATCTTCATGTAAATCGACACTAATTTTAGGAAGCTCTTTGGTAACTACTTTTGGTTCTGTGGTATCAGGGAGGATAGTGGTTTCATCAAGATTACTTACTTTGATATCAATAGTGAATTTATGGAAGTAAAATTTAAGAGATATATCTTGGTTGAGACTTCTAATATAGATAATATTGTCATTAGGAAGATTATCTTGAAGGTGATTTGTAGTGGGCATGAGAGCTAAAATATGTTGGTTAGTGATGATTTGTCCTTTGATAATTTTTTAAGTAATAATGTGGAGATCAAATTCCATGAGAAGGACCATCCACTTTCCTTTCTGTTTCTAGGAAGACATTATTTAGAGAAGTGACGAGGGGGATCGTAATGAATGATAACATAAGTAGTATGATAAAGCATATAATGTCAAAGTTTTTTAGATCAAAAATATATGACGAGGCAATCATGTTCAAATTTTGTTTTATGCTTCTCATAATCAATGAGGCCATGATTGATGTAGTAGATGACATACTCTCTTCTAGTATCATCTTGTTGGTCAAGCATTACCCCAAACGATATGGGTGTGGAAGAAGTATATAGGATCAAAGGTTGATTATTTGAAGGAGAAGGAAGAGTGGGTGGGCGAATCAATGGTTCTTTCATATTATCAAATGATTTTTAGAAAGGGTTCATCTATTCTAAAGCATTACCTATCTTAAGAAAAAAATTGATGGAGTGGATACGATAAGCTATTTTGGGGATGAATCATCTAATTTCCCCAATTTTATCGAGATAAGTGAGAATGTTCAGAATGGATCAAGGTATGAGAATGTTGATGATAGCGTTAATATTTATAGGGTCAACATCAATGCCATAGAGAGACTAAGAATCATAACATTTTTCTAAATGTAGCACTGAAACATATTTATAAGGATTTAGTCTAACTTTTTATTTAAGAAGATGATTAGAGATAATTGCAAGATCAGAAAGATGAGTATTATGACATTTAGATTTAGAAATGAGATCATCCACATAAGTTTCTATAATTTTATGGATAAGATCATGAAAGGTATGAGTCATTTCCTATTGATAAGTATCTTTAGAATTTTTTAAGCCTAAGGGCATTTTAACATAGCAATAAGTGCTTCATGGTGTGGTGAAATTTGTCTTATGTTGGTCCTCAGACATAATGTGAGTTTAATTATATCTCAAGAAACCATCCATAAGATATAACATTTCATAACCAGTTGTGGAATCAACAATGGCATCTATTGAAGGTAGAGGGAAATTATCCTTATGACAAGAAAGATTAAGATTATTAAAATTAATTTAGATGTGATTAACAATGGTGACCATTTTCCAAATAGGAAATACGTTAGAAACCCATTCAAAATAATCTACTAGTTTGATAAACATAGCATCGAGAAGTTTGATAATTTCTTTGTGACATAAGGTGGAAACCTTGAATGTAAATTTCCATTGTTTTTGACACACATGTTTGGCATTGGGATCAATGATGATATTATACACCACAATGCTAGGTTCAATATCAGGCATGTCCTCATAAGACTAGGCAAAGATCTCATGATGTTTATCAAAAAATAAACTAAAATTATCATGTTTAGTGGGTGAAAGTTCATAATAAAGTATAATTGGGTGAAGGCATGATGGAGTACCATATTCAATGTGAGTAGTTTCTTCAATAAGAATAACATTTACATATTGAAAGTGGTATGGTGCATTAGTTAAAGAAGAAATTATATTATTTTTAGGGTTGATTCTAGTGATGAAGCTATTAAAACAAGGGGCTTTGTTTTTTGAAATTCTCAAGTTTGTGATGTTTTCAAGGAAGTTGAGGTTCTTGGGAATGAAGTAATTCAAGAATAGCTTCATCCCTAGGAAGAGTGGGAAGAGGAATAAAATACTCAACATCTACTTCAAGACCGATAATTTTATTACCATGGATATCATATTTAGAATGTATCTGATGGATGTCTGTAGCCTTGGCATCTAATGTAATCTTGGGAGTAGGAGGAGTAGATTGATCAGATGGGATTGGTATATCATTATTTTCTTTGATGGGGCAAGAATTAGGTGTAGTGATGGTATTTTTAGGTGGTATATAAGGTTCAAGAATATCTAGAGGTTTATAAGGTAATATTTTTTATACCACCAAATGAGTATCAAGAATTGGAGAGTTAATAGGAGGTACATGACCTTTGGGAGCTAATTCAAAATCTATGGAAATGGTATGAACGTCCCAATTGAAAGCATGTATTTGAGATAAAGTTTTCTAATAATGTTTAACATCCAATTTTTGATATTGACATAGGGCCATGATGTTGTTATCATCATATGTTGGAGAAATGGTATATTCTTGAGATTCAGGGGGAGTTTCAGAAGGTGAAAATTTGAGGTTATTGAACTTAGGTGGAGACATGATTATAGGATTTTAAAATAATTTGGCCACTCTATAGTAATTTTAGGTGAAGGCATATTTTGGGTAAGAAGGTTTATGAGCATAACATGGAGGGTGAAAATCAATGATCTCATCAATGAGATGAATAGTGTGATCATGAGCTAATAAAGAAGGAGGAAGTTGCTCTGAGATATAAGGGGGTAGCTTAGTAGTGTTACAAGTATGTTTCAATTCATTAGGTTCATCATCATTCAAATAATCAAGAGTGATTTGTAGGTCTGGATTGATGTTGATGAATTCAGGTAAAGGAATAATATTGATGGTAGGAAAGGTAGGGACTCGATATTGATATTTTGGATTAGGAAGTTGAATATTCCAAGGGCTGGGATCAACCTCATGCTTATAGTTTTTTCCATTATGTAAGAATATAATTCATTAGATACTATAAGAAGTGCTGGCCCTAATTTTATGATTCTAATGGTGATCAAGGAGTATGTTATAAGATAGGGGTAAATCAAGGACCATAAGTTTAGTTAGGATGATCTTAGGTCTGATTTTTAGGGGAATATAAATACAACCAAGTGGTTTTTGATTAGTTTTATGAAATCCATGACAAATGAGGCTTATTTTATTGAGATGATCCTTGTTATAGCCAAGTTATTTGATGAGCCACAAAGATGTCATATAAATACCAGACACTTTATCAACTAAAACTTTATGAATGAGGATAGTGTTAGTGGCTATTTTAATGAATAGTGGTAGATCATCGACATTAAAAAATATCTCATCATTAATCATGTCCTCTTTAAGAAAATCAATTGATGATTTATAAGAAGGATAAATAGATTCAATAGTATATACTTTTGTAGATTGAGGTTAAATAGAGGGTGGTTCTTCATCTATAGAAGATGGATCTTCAATTTCTTGTAATTTTTGCATAAGGAAATTATGATGATAAAGGGAGGTATGAATTGAATCCATAAGTGTAATATTAAAAGGCATGGACTTAAGTTCTTTGATAAAGCTCCAATGCACTTTATAAAAACAACCAGTGCGAGTTATATAAGGTAAGGAAAATTATGAAGGAATGGAATTTGTTGGGGTTAAGGAAGAAGGAAGTGGTTCTTTAAGGGATTCTAAAGCTAAATGAGTGGTTGTAATATCTTTGATAAGTTATTCCTTCATAGATGGTTTCTTGGGTTTTGTGATAGGATATTTTTGAGTTATTTTGTGATGACAATTGATGTTAGTTGTGTTACCATATTGGGAATTGTTGTAATATTGGTCATAGTCGACATCAATGGCATAAACAACCTTAGTATTTTATTAATTATTAGCTATGGAAAAATATTTTTGGTTATATAAGAAAAATCTTTGGAAGCTTTTCATTTTTGAAAACTGTTTTATTATTGATGCTGAAGTTGGGTCATAGCTTCATGATTGAAGTAATCACCAAGCATGTAGGAGAAAAAACAATTAGTAATCCCTTGAGATGGGAATGACCATTGTCAATATGGAATGAACAAAATTGGTTAGGGTATTACCATTTAGGAGTAATATTAAGATAAGTAAATGGTTTAGAAGGAGATAAAAATTATTTCATTTGATGCACAGTTAGTGGTATGTGAGAAAATGGGGGAGTGTCATCTTTGAAAACTCCTTGTTTGGATTGAGGAGTATTGTTGGTGATGGCATTAGTAGAAGTTTGAAAATATATTATAAGTAATTTGGTATTATATTTTAATTTCTTGATGAGGAAGTCTTGACATTTAGCATGGTCAAGAGCTTTATTATGTCTTTGAAGAGAAAAAGTTTGAACCTTATATTGAAACAAAGGAGCTAATGTAGTTATAGAGAGTTTAAATAAAATGTCATAATTCATGTCAAGTTGGTTATATGGGCCAAATATTTCCATCATTTAATAATTCATGAGCTGATACGATGTGAGATTGATTAGCATTGATGAAATGGCTAAGGCAATTTTTGGTAAGATTACTATGTTGAGACTCTTTAACTAAAGGATTTTATAAATCCTCAAGTTTTCAAATGGTATGTTGGGGAGTTTGTTTGTACCATTCAGGTACATCACCAGTGAAGGTTTTAACTAGAAGTTTAGTTGTGTTGAAAGTATTAGTTTGGATCCAGTCTTTATAAATATTGCCAAATTCTTTGAGAAAGGATAAGGTGTCTATAGTTCCATCATACTTGATAGTTAGTGAGATATTAAAAATATCAATAGACATAGTAAGAGGATGTAAAGGCTCATTTTGGATATTTTGAAGCATTTTATTATTTATTATAGGTTTAGGAATAACATTCACTGAGGCTTCTCTAAGAGGTCGAGGAATAAAATTTGGATTAGCTTGAGGATTGAGAGATGAAGGTTGATCATCCATATTAATCAAATGATGTTTTAATTGCATCATTTGTGAGGTTTTAGAATTTTGCATTGTGTTCATTTGTTATAAGACTTGTGTAAGAGGCTGAGTCATATCAATTAGTGGGTTGGTTTTTATAGGAGAAATCCTCAAATTGGTATTAGGGGATGGTTATTAGAAGGTGTATTACCTATGGTATTGTTAGATAGATAACACAATCAAATTAATAATGAAGATACTAGTAGTTAACATACTTACATGGAAATACCATCTCAAAAAATTCATCCATTAGTAACACCTCCAAAGATTTTGTGTAGAAAAGTCAAATACATAATTGAATTTGAGGAAAATATTTTGAAACCAATGCATAATAAAATGTCTGACTACCATTCAATAAGAATAGATTAAATATTTTATTGGAAAAATTATAAATTATTAGTATAAAAGGTCAATTGTTTATTTCATTGATGAAAATGATTAAGATGAGAGCTATAATGTACACCACAGGACTACAAAAATCTAACATATATGATGAAAATAAGTAAATTATTGAAAATAAAAATGATGCATAATTCCAACACATGTATTAAGTTGTCAAATAGGAAAAAATAGGATTTCAAAGACTCGTTGAGCACTAAACATAAATAGAAAAGTAATAATGAAACTAATTGGATTATGTAAAATGCTTAATTATGAAAATACCCATGATCTATGGTAATTATATGGTATAATTCCACATAAGGACAATGATATAGCTGATGCTATTAAATATTTAATTGCAAAATTTTGAAATGACAACATGAAAGTTTCACCCAATAAGTGAGATGTGGTGAAAAGAAGAGTTGGTTCTCGTCAACATGAATTGTATCTCTAAAAAAATTATTGGATATTATATAAACATACTTGATAATCAATTAGAGGATAAGAAATTATCTCTTTTCTACAAAAAGTAAATTATATGAGTCATGATTGAGGCATCGAACATAAATTTGACTCATAGCTTATATCAAAATGTTCCACTATGGTAGTTCTTGTCAGGATCTTGCTCCACCAATAGAGCACATATGATTACTTCTTGTATTAGCAACTAAACACGGAATTTAACCAAAATCAATAAGTAACTAGAAATATGAAACAACACAAGAATATGAGAGACAATACACAATTGCATTAATAATCACTCAGAAGAATATACAATAAAGAAGATGCCACTTCTTCTTCCACCTCAAAGACTCGCCACACCTCAAGACCTTCTTCCCTCTCTCTCTTGGTCCCAACAATCAACTCCAATACAGAATTGATGTTCACCTCTCCAACCAGTCAGTAACACGCTGCCAGTACATCAAGTACACAACCGTACTCCAAGTAGATCTCCTACTCTCTGCTGCTACCTACAAATCACTAGACCTTACTCACCATTGTAGATCTCCAAAAGAAGCCATGCTCACCTGCTGACCAAGATCATACAAATACGAAGAACCCTTCTGATTCTCCAAACTAGCACCCACCTTGGTACTGTGGCACTAGGAGGAACACACCATTGCTCTCCTCTCTCAGAAGGAGCTTATTTGCTCTCTTACTCTCTAGCTACAAGTTTACAATACAGCCCATGGGTCCATATATAGATCTCATACTTACAATAATTAGACTATCTTAATTACAATAATTAGACATGTAACTCAAGACTAAGACTAGCCTTTGACATGCAAACTATCAGTCCAAAAATAGACTCTCCAGAAACAACATGCAATCTGCATGTTCACGCACAGGCTGCTGACGTCGGCACCTTCCTGACCGATGTCGGCTGACTGGTAATCGACTCTGGTTGCTTCTTCACTGCTATCTGACCGATGTTGGTTGATCAGACCGATGCTGGTTGCCCTACAATGCATTTAGAAACTCTCTGCAACCTCTGTAACCTCCGTAACTTCTCTTGTTTGCATCTTGGTGAAGCTTTTAGCTCCACAACCTAACAGTTCTTAATGGTCATGTTGTAGAAGTGAGTTTAAGGATTTAAGCTATGTGTTGAAGTGTATAATTAATTTGGTAATTACCATGAGATAATGAATGTTTTGAATATGTAATTTTTTATTATGTTTATGTGGAAATTTTTTTTTTATGCTTTATTTATTGAAGACAAACTTTATGGGTGTGTGAAGGCATAATTGTGAGAAGTGCTAATGATATGGTCCAAGTAGTGAATTGGACTAAATGGTGGTATGGACCTAAATAAATGTTATCAAGGGTCTATTTTAGGTTTTTTTTTTATGTTTTTAATATGTGTGTGTGGTTTTAATAATTATTAATAGGGATAAGTGTAACATGTTACTTGAGAAGGCCTTATTGCATTAGGTCTCCTTTAGGCCTATATAGTGGTTTTGGTATTTATGAGTGGTAAACGACCCATGTAGTGGTTTTTTCATGTATGAAACTATTATTTGAAAATTTTTAAAGGTAATATTAGTGTGTATAGGTTTTTATCTGACCAAGGTATGTTCAAGCAAGACATAAGTATAAGAATAAGACGTAATAGGCCTATTCGATGTGTGCAAAGAATGGTTGTCTAAGTGAATGAGATAGGATATTTGTGAGATTAAGGATGTATTTTAGACCATAATAATAGGTTATATAGACTATGATGAATGTATAATATAGTTTATGCATTTGGATGTCAAGGTCAGTTGAGCTAATAATCATAGTAAGAAGCATATTGAGCAAGGAAGCCAAAGAGATAGGTTTGAGAGAGATAGAAATGTGTGAAGAGCAGAATAAGGTGATCATAATTTGTTATGTGAGAAACATAGGTTTATAAATATTATCAAAAAATTTAGGTGGTTGAGTTGGTGCTAAGTCATCTAGGGGGTTGGTACCTCCTTACAAGTTTGTTCTTGTTAAAGATTAGTTGAGTAGGTGCTTGACTAGGTAGGGTTTGGTACTCCTTTTGGAGTTGTTGCTTCACTAAATTTAGATATTATATTTATCAAAATTAATTCCATTTATGGGTTTCCCACATATATGATGTGTTTTGTGCTTCATGCTCGTGTATATATGTTAATGCATTGGTTGATCTATGTGATATATACTAATTATATATTAATTAAAAGTATATATAATATTATACATATTAATAGCAATATGTATAATTAGTAGTATATATAATTAATAATTAATATTATAATATATTAATTATATATAATACTAATTATATATAATTTAAATGAATGGTTCATAGATGATAAAGTGTATTTGAATGTATGTTTTGAAGATAATGACTCACACACCCCCCCTACCCCCCATCAGTGGTTGTGATTCTAATAGGATTTTAGGAGGAGAATACAACATTATATTACAACTTTAATATGTAATTTTCTTTTTTACTGTAAAGGTCCAAATCTTGACATGTGTTATTAATGGAGAAATCCATGCTAAAAGTCTTATGTCAGATGAATGCAGAAGCCTATGGTTAAAATAAAATGAGATATTATAAAACGTTGATGACTTAAATGGTATATATCTAAGTAGGGATTACAATACTAAATTACAAACTTCAGCTTGTAAATTACAAAATGTATTCCAAAACCCATAGCTTGCATCATATGTCATTCAAAAAGTAAGAAATGGTTATTTCAAACATGCACATGGAAGTCCACATAGATCTTGGAGAAAATTCAACATCACCAAACAAATTTAATGTGTAATTTACAAATTACAACTAGAATTCTACAACCTATGTCAACGTGGAACCAAAAGGAGAAGCCTAACACTAAATGTCTTAAGGCCTATGAGGATATCTTAGGTGGATGTGCCTGTCAAAGTCCACGACACGTGTCATCAAAACAAGGATTTAAAAAAAAAAGTTCACATGGAGGTTCATGTTCAAAACTTAGTCAACTTAAAATCAAGTTATAAAAGGGTGTTAACATGTTTCATAGTAAACGACTAGGAGGGGGTAGTGTAACATCAAACTACAATTTTAATATGCAAATTATAAATTACAACCAAAAGCCCATATATTGTATGCTAATCTCAAATCAACACAAAGATTTAAAGAAGAGATGCAATATCATATTACAACTTTACATTTAAAATTTTTAAATTTCAAGTAGAGTTTCGATGTCTACAAGAAAAGTTCAAAAAGTAAAGAAGAGATCTGGAGATGCCTTACATATTTGCAATTTGCAAATGTGCAGTCGTCTTTCGTAAACCCACTAAGCATATAAGTTCAGAAATATTGCCCAAGAAAAGAGATACACATCATTATTTTTGGTATCAACGACTTGAGATCAAAGAATACACCAAGTGTTTTTTTGCCTACCTCATGTATATGTGCAATGTGTATTAAAAAATTCAAATCCTGAGAGTACGCTACTCTCATTATGGAATATCTAAGGGTATCTCATCCTTAGAATGTATGGATGCCATTGAATAAGGCTCGATAAAAGTGTATCCACTAGGATGGTTTTTGTTGGGGATCAACCAACAATGGATTACACTTGTGAAAGAAATAAACGCGGAAATAAATCAGATAGATAAGCAACTAGAATGATAAATAGCACAGAACAAGAGATACAAGAAAACACCTTGAAAACTTGTATTAAAACTCTTTACAAAAGGAATACAATGAAGAAACTTCTTTCTTCCACACCTCTCTCAGATGCACACAAGATCTCACACTAGATCTCTATTCATCAAGAGCTCTCTCTCTCAAGTACACTCAAATCCAACAACCTGGATTGATGCAACTCAGTACTGTCCTTCAAACATTCACAATGTTCTACTCATACTGACACACTCAACATTCAACATACTAAGCTAAGAAGATCTTTCCTACATATAGAATTAGGAAACTTGAGCATGCTCTTACAACAAACAGTTAAGCCACTTGAACAAGGGCTCTAAAAATAATATTGCTAATAATAGAGACGCGAGCTTGAGACTAAAACTCAAGCTCATCATGCAAACACTCGCTTCTGTCCTCAAAAATCGCTTTTTGGACACACAGGTAACCGACGTCGGTTCTTGCCTGTTCGCCTGTGACCGTCGCCGGCCGACCCACTGCCGACGTCGGTGCCTCTGCAACTGCAACTGACTGACGTTGGTCACTCCTGACCGACGCCGGTGTCTGTGTAGACCTAAACCTGTTTTAGTATGCTCCTTGGTGAAGCTTTTAGCTCCACACCCTAACAATCTCCCACTTGGAGATAAATAGCTGCACCAGTACCTGTACAGCAACATCTTCTAGCTCCTCCATCTTCAACTCAATCATGAAAACCAATAGAAGTTGAATGAAGATTCAACTTCTCCTTAGTAACTGGCTTGGTTAGCATATCCGCAGGATTCCTAGCTATATGTATTTTCTCCAGCTTCAACTCTCCATCTTCCAATACCTGTCGTATGAAATGGTACCTTAGCTGTATGTGTTTTGTTCTTGAATGAAAAGCCGAATTCTTGGCCAAATGGATTGCACTCTGACTGTCACTATACAATCTGCAACTCTCATGCTCCCTACCAAGCTCATCCATGAACCGTGTCATCCATATCATCTCCTTGCTAGCTTCTGTAGCTGCAATATATTCTCCTTCTGTAGTTGACAAGGCAACAACCTTCTGCAACTTAGATATCCAACTAACTGCCATTCCACCTACAGTAAAAACATAACCTGTAGTGCTTCTTCTGCCATCCAAATCCCCTGCCATATCTGAATCTACATAACCATGTAGAGAACTATCTGAACCTCCATAGCACAAATGCTTGCTGCTGGTTCCTCTCAGATATCTAAGGATCCATTGAACCGCTTTCCAATGTTCTTTACCTGGATTGGCCATATATTTACTTACCACTCCCACTGCTTGGGCAATATCTGGTCTAGTACACACCATTGCATACATCAAACTCCCTACTGCGGAAGAATATGGAACTCTGTTCATGTACTCTACCTCATCATGTGAATTGGGACATTGTTCTTTACTTAACTTAAAATGTCCAGCCATAGGTGTACTTACCGGTTTTTCATCCTGCATATTAAACCTCTCCAACACCTTGTTCACATAATCTTCTTGAGACAATATCAACCTGTGATTTTTCCTGTCTCTCCTAATGCTCATGCCAAGGATTTTCTTCGCTGCTCCCAAATCCTTCATAGCAAACGTTTGAGCTAAATTCACCTTAAGCTCTGAGATATCCTGCATGTGTGATCCTGCAACCAGCATGTCATCTACATACAACAATAGAATAATATATCTATCGTAATCAAATCTCTTGAAATACACGCAATGGTCAGATTGACACCTACTTTAGCCATGCTCAGTCATAAACCTATCAAATTTTAAGTACCATTGCCTTGGAGCTTGCTTGAGGCCATACAAGCTTTTCTTCAACCTGCACACTAACTTCTCCTTACCCTTGACCTCAAATCCTTCTGGCTGTTCCATGTATATTTCTTCATCCAAATCTCCATGAAGAAATGCTATCTTAACATCTAGCTGCTCGAGATGCAAATCCTCAAAAGCAACCAAAGACAATACAACCCTTATTGAAGTCATTTTAACAACTGGAGAAAAAATCTCACCAAAGTCAATACCTGGTTTCTATGAAAATCCTTTCACTACTAATCTGGCCTTGTATCTCATCTGTCCATCCTCACCTTCCTTCAACTTGTAGGTCCATCTGTTCTTCAGTGTTCTCTTACCAACTGGCAATTCAACCAAATCCCATGTTTGGTTCTCTCTTAAGGACTCCATCTCCTCAACCATGCCACGCTCCCACTTACTCTTGGACTCCACCTGTAATGCTTCTTCAAAACTCTCTGGTTCTCCACCATCAGTTAGCAATAAATAAAATAAGGAAGGAGAATATCTAATTGGAGGCTTACTTACCCTTTCAGACCTCCTGATGGGTGTCTGAGACTCGTCTTCAACACGCTGTCCACCCAAATTTTCTGACAGTGACCGACCTCGGTCACCTCTAGACCTGTTACTGGCCGACGCCGGTTCTTTCTGGCTGACGCCGGTGCCTGTTCTGCTGACGTCGGTCTCTATATGACTGACATCGGTTTCTGTACTGCCGACGCCAGTTCCTAACCTGCCGATGTCGGTCTCTTTGTTTTCCTGCAAGTGATTATTTCTTTTTCCCGCGAGCTCATTTTGGACCATAACTTCGTCTAATTCACCATTGCTCTGCCCAGATTGATCTAGCTTCCTTATCTGATCACTGTACATCACTCTTTTATTGAAAACAACATCACGGCTCCTGATTACCTTGTTAGTTCTTAGATTCCAAAATATGAAACCAAAATCATCTGAGCCATAGCCAATAAACGTGCACCTCATAGACTTAGCATCAAGCTTCTTTCTATTTTCCTTATCTATGTGCACAAAGGCTTCACAACTAAAAACTTTGAGATATGAGAGATCTACCTTTTTACCTGTCCATGCCTCTTCTGGAATTCCACCATCCAGAACTGTAGAGGGTCCTCTGTTAATCAGGTACACTGCGGTGTTAACAACTTCTGCCCAAAACTCTAAGGGAAACCCAACATGCAATCTCATACATCTTGCATGCTCCATGATTGTTCTGTTCATCCTTTCAGCAATACCATTCTGCTGAGGTGTCCTTGGAACCGTCCTTTGCCTATGGATTCCATGTGTATAACAATACAATTTAAACTTAAGACTGCAGAACTCACCACCATTATCAGATCTCAAGCACTTTAATCTTCTGCCTGTTTCATTCTCAACCATAGCTTTCCAAATCTTAAAAGTCTCAAAAACATCAGATTTCTTTTTAATACAGTAGATCCATACCTTCCTTGTAGCATCATCTATGAACGTAACATAGTACCGTGATCCTCCAATAGAGGCTACCTGGGCCGGTCCCCACACGTCTATGTGAACAAGCTGCAACTTTTGCCTTTTCTTAGTAGACCCAGTCTTGAGAAAACTAACCCTTTTCTGTTTTCCAAATACACAATGCTCACAAAATTCTAGATCCATACTTTTCAAATCTGAAAGCATACCTTTAGACTTAAGAATTGACATCCCCTTCTCACTCATGTGGCCAAGCCTTGAGTGCCACAATTTAGCATCCACATCTGAAGTAGATAATACAGAAGGAGATTTGTTAGTAACACAATTACACAAATAGAGAGTACCTTCTCTCTTACCTCTGGCCATAACTAGTGCACCCTTGGTGACCTTCCAAGATTCTGCTGTGAGAGTTACTGTACAACCCTCATCCCCTAACTTTCCTGCAGAAATCAAATTTCTCTTCAAGCTAGGAACATGCATCACATCTCTCAACACCCATGTGTTTCCATTCTGCATCTTCAGCTGCACTTTACCTTTGCCAATTATTTTACAAGGCTCGTCATCCCCTAAGTACACTATTCCAAAATCTCCATGGATATAGTCACTGAAATATTCTCTGTTAGGGGTAGCATGAAAAGATGCACCAGAATCTAACACCCAAGATTCTATGTTATTATGCAAAGAGAAAATTAAAGCATCTTGTGCAATACCTGCAACCTTGGCTTCTTCCTTTCCTTCGTGCTGATTGTCCTCCTTAGGCTTTGACCAACAATCTCTGCTTATGTGCCCAATCTTTCCACAATTCCAGCATTGTGGCTTCCTGCCATTCCTGGATTTGGATCTTCCTCTCACCTTAGACTTAGATATTGATCTCCTTTTGCTCCTTTCTTTTTGCCTTCCCCTGCTCTCAAAATTTAAAGCGTTCCCAGATGTCTCTTCTGTGCTTTTCCTGCGTATTTCCTCATTCAAGATAACACTAACAACATCCTTTACTTTCAAAATATTTGATGCAAATGCAGTATTGCTAACTGCCATTACTAAGCTATGCCAGCTTTCAGGCAAAGAACATAATATCAAAAGAGCTTTTATTTCATCATCAAACACTATATTGACTAAACTTAATTGATTCACAATTCCATTGAAATCATTCAGATGAGTAGAAATAGATCCACCTTCATTCATATGCAAATTAAATAACTGCTTCATAAGATATACCTTATTAGAAGCTGAGGGTTTTTCATACATATTTGCTAACGTAGTCATTAACTCTACCATTATTTTTTCCTATGACAAATTAGATATCACAGTGGAGGCCAGACTCAGTCTTATAGACCCCAGAGCCTTTCTGTCAAGAACTTCCCATTCTTCATCCTCCATGTCTTTGGGCTTCTTTGCAATCCCACCTAATGGTAAGTAAAGATCTTTCTGATACAGATAGTCCTCTATCTGCATTCTCCAGTGTTGATAGTTCTTGCCATTAAACTTTTCCATTCTCAACTTACTTTCTTCTGCCATTGCTTCTCCCACTCAAACAGAAATCCCTGCAGAAACCCCTGTGAGCAACCTGTAATCCAAACACACTACACAGATCTGAACCACCTGTTAGTGAACCTGAGCTCTGATACCACTTGTTGGGGATCAACCAACAATGGAATACACTTGTGAAAGCAATAAACGTGGAAATAAATCAGATAGATAAGCAACTAGAATGATAAATAGCACAGAACAAGAGATACAAGAAAACACCTTGAAAACTTGTATTAAAACTCTTTACAAAAGGAATACAATGAAGAAACTTCTTTCTTCCACACCTCTCTCAGATGCACACAAGATCTCACACTAGATCTCTATTCCTCAAGAGCTCTCTCTCTCTCAAGTACACTCAAATCCAACAACCTGAATTGATGCAACTCAGTACTGTCCTTCAAACATTCACAATGTTCTACTCATACTGACACACTCAACATTCAACATACTAAGCTAAGAAGATCTTTCCTACATATAGAATTAGGAAACTTGAGCATGCTCTTACAACAAACAGTTAAGCCACTTGAACAAGGGCTCTAAAAATAATATTGCTAATAATAGAGACGCGAGCTTGAGACTACAACTCAAGCTCATCATGCAAACACTCGCTTCTGTCCTCAAAAATCGCTTTCTGGACACACAGGTAACCGACGTCGGTTCCTGCCTGTTCGCCTGTGATCGTTGCCGGCCGACCCACTGCCGACGTTGGTGCCTCTGCAACTGCAACTGACCGAGGTCGGTCGCCCCTGACCGACGCCAGTGTCTGTGTAGACCCGAACCTGTTTTAGTATGCTCCTTGGTGAAGCTTTTAGCTCCACACCCTAACAGTTTTTAACCTATAACAAAAGTTACAAATTTTATTAATGAAGTTCAATGTGATTTACAAGCTTATTAGCAAGTAAAAAGACACTGTGGGAAATGGTAGTCTTGTCTAGATAAGAAGGGGATCAATTTATTGACATAAGATATGGTCCTTTTAACTCAATAATAAATATTTCTAATTCTAGAAATGTGATTCCTATGAGATCAAAGTTATAATTTTTTCCTAATAATCAAGGACATGATTTCCTTCGTTCTTTTAAGGAATCATAATTTGGTGTTAATTCTTCTATTCCAACTGATAGGGATTGGTATAAGATATTCCATAGGGATGCACATCATTTTCCAAGATTTTATTAGAATTTGAAACAAATGTAACAAGAAAATATTTTATTTCATCAACACTTTTAATAGGAGTAGAAACAACATCTAAAGTATTAGATGTCACTACCATCATAACTACAATTACAGAGTAGATTTACATTACACAATCACATTATAAATTCTTTTTTAGGGAATAACATTAATTCCTCACTATTGCATCACCTCTCAGCACTATAGACACCTTTTTTACCACCACATAAGTATCTAGTTTTTACCCCAGTGCCTCAATCTACAATGCCACTGGAATCAATCTCAAGAATTCAGCCATAGTAACACCATAACCATGTACAAAAACCCCATTATCTTATGCCATTTTAGTACCAATAACACATTATCATCTAGTTTAAATCAAAATATTACAATGTGCTCAGATTCCCTTGTATATGATCCCTTATGTTCTATAGTGCATTGCATCATTTACCTAGAAGATGATCTCCTTACCAAAATAATAGATGAAGAGATTCATGATTTAGATCCAAATTCTTATGGTAAACTTCATATAAATTACTCTCATTAACTCCATAAAGGGTTAAAACATTTGTTGGAAGAAAATGTGGTGTAATTAGGCATTGTGAGTGTCATGCCAAATTCATGGGGGTCCAAAGTCCAAACTACAATGGGTGTTTTAAAAGGAAAAAAATTACATATTCAGGGTTGTTTTACATTTTTGCCAACTTGAAATTGTGTACTTTGTTGTCCTCCAAAAATATCACTCATTTTTTTGGGGACAACATATGAACTATTTTGGTTCAACAGATCAAAATCCTCTCTCCCCTTTTCAATAATTATTCTGAGCATTCAAGTTCTTCATTTTTCAAAACTTTTCCAGAAATCTACGAGCTCTATAGGCAGGAGTCTATGGACTCTGCAGGCTTGAATCTATGGACTCTGTAGGCTTGAATCTATGGAATCTGCAAGCCAAGTTCTATGGGCTTCACAGGTTGATTTCTACGGACTCTATAGGAAAGAAGAAAGTTCTCAACACTTAGGCAATTTCAAGGTTGGTTCAACGACAAGGTTCAACCAAAATATCCATCATAAAGCTTCTAAGCAAGGATTGAACCATTGAACCATTGAACTGTTGAATCATTTTGGTTCAACGAGTTCAATGGGTTCAAAGGTTCAATGTCATCAGCAAGAGTTAAGTGCATTTGTCAAGGTTCAAAGTTCAACCGCTTCAAGGTTCAACGGCTTCAAAACACTTATCAAAGAGAAGAAGGATTGAACCATTGAACCGTTGAACCACTTTGGTTCAAAGGTTTAATGGGTTCAATCGTTCAACAGGTTCAACGACCAAATGGTTCAACGCATTTGGTTCAAAAAGATCAAAAGGACTTAGCCAAATAAAAAGAATGAACCGATTGAACCATTGAACCTTGAACCAAAAGGTTCAATGAGTTTATAGGTTCAAAGGTTTGACCAGTGCGATGAAGATCAAAGAGCTTAGAAAGAACAAGTGACAGATAAAGGATGAACCAATGAACCGATTAAACGTTGAACCGAAAGAGTTCAAAGTTCAATGGTTCATGGGTTCAAAGGTTTAAAGGCGGCCTTAGTCAAGGAAATAAGTAGCAAAAATTTGGTTCAATCGGTAGGTTCAAGGGGCTGCCCCAAAGCCAAAGGAACAAGTTCCCTTATGGAGGGCGGTGAACCAAGGCCAAGAACCCTTGCGGAGGGCAGTGAGTAAAAACATACAAAGTGAACTCCTTCAAAAAAATGAACAAGGCAAAGGCAAAGTAGAGTCCTTTAGACAAATTGTCTGAAGGAAATCCTTTAGACATTTCGTTCGAAGGAATTCAACCAGGAAGAGAGCCCGAAGAAAGTGAACGAAAACCCTAATTGAAGAGAAAAGCCCATTGAAAAGCACCTGATGGAAAAAGAAAAAGTGTAGTGGAAGGTGCCACGTGTCCATTACAAAGTACAATAGAAGCCTCCACATGTCCATTATAAAGTAGAGTGGAAGCCACCATGTGTCATCTTCCATAGGACTCTCAAAAGGTTTCTAAAGCTTTTATAAGTTAAGCAGAATACGTCACATGTCCTATTATGACTCAACAGAATGTGACAAGTGTTTGCATCCGTGCTCCCCTTTTGAAGTTGCTCAGGCAAGATGTGTCATGGATAATATTTTTTAAAAGTTTCTAATGACTTTCATAATAGTGAAACTTGCCAATTGTCAAAGACACAGAGAGGACCCCCTAAAGACTTAGACAAGAAGGAAAAATTAAGGACAAAGAAGCAACATGGATGATTCCAAAGGCAAGTTCAATTAAAGTGATGGTTCAACATGAGAGAAAAGAAGCGCTTAAGTAGGGAAGTGATGGACCAGAAGAGACAGAATGAACTGAAAAAATGATGAACCAATGAACTTTCAAATGGTTCATAGGTTCAAAGTTCAACACAGTTCAAGCAGCTAGTGACCATTGACAGTCCCGCGAACGTCAAATTTAAAGTGAGGGAATATCCATAGAAATTCAACTAGAGCATGGAAATTATAGGGAGAACCAAGTGACTAGATGAAAAGAGAGCTCAAAGACTCAAATTGCTACAGGGGAGATAGGAGCGAGACCAAAGGACCAGAAATATCTTTAAAAGAGCTATTTCTAGTAGGTGAAATAGTGGATCAAGTAGACTTCTGAGTGCACCAAATCAAGGATGAAAGCCTATTTTTATTCCATGAAGTAATGGCAAATTGGACAGTTGCGCAGACATCAGGAAAAGGACCAAACAATCCATAATAGGAAGAGACATATTAGAGGAATGGACATGCCATAGTTATGGCAATGCACTATTCCTAGCATGGTCCCTCCAAACAGAACTTAAGATGCATTGAAGGCATTCAATTCAGCATGGGCCTTTTTCATGAAAACAAGCGCCCAAGTCTTTCTTGGAGTGCTATATATTATAATCTCTCATTTGTTACAAGAAAGATCTTCCCGTTACCAGAAGAAAAACTCTACCCAAATTAAAAGGTGAATACTGAGACTTTGAGCTCAGATTGTATTTCATATTATTTTATCTAAATGAGAAAGCAAGTGATTCACAGACTTTGTGCTATATAGCTTATATAATTTTAGGAGATTGTTCTTATGTTTATCTTCTGAATGTGTTCTTGTTTATTTAATTTAACAAGCAGAGCTAGTGGAAGTGATAAGGAAGGTGTCCTGAAACTAATTACTTTCAGACTTTGTGCTGACATAATTATTTTCAGTGTGTGTTTATTTTTTATTTCTATGAAAAGGACTTTGAGACGAATTTGTGCTCCCATTGTTCATTGTACCTCACTCTTGGGCAGTCAAGGTAGAGACTTTGAGTTACACCTTAGATTGTTAGTTGTTCTACATTCTGTTATCAGTCACTTGTTACTAGAAAGATTCCTGTTGCCTGCAAGAACAAGCATTTTTTAAAGAAGAGTGCCTTCTATTACTTCACCATGATTTCTACTATCTAGGAAGGGATCTGGCTCTTGGTTAAATGTTACTTCTGAAAGAAGAGAAGTACCTTCACCAATCATCAAGGATTTCTCCTCTGTTTGTTAGCATCATCTCTGAAAAAAGAGAGATGGATGGTTTATCCCACCCCTATGTATTATTTTTAGCTTACACACACACACACACACACACACACACACACACACACACACACACACACACACACACACACACACACACACACACACACACACACACACACACAAATACAAATACACACACACACACACACACACACACACACACAGCCTCTGTATATTTAATAGGGAACCTCCCCTTAATGAGAGGAGAGATTTGTCCCTTGTTGATGTAGTAAAACTGCACACCTAGACAACCAATCTCCTTATGTTGTGGTGATAGGAACTATTTTGCTCACCAGTTAGCTGGTCAACAAAATATTCACCCAACAGTTTTTGGTGACTTTGCTGGGGATAAACGTGCAGTCTGAAGCCTCAAGTTTTAGATTGAATCAGTCCCTACCCTTATCCATTACATAATTTGGGGACTCTATTATGTGTCTTACCCATTATCATTATAGCCTTACCATTTTCCTCCATCTCCATTATATTATCTGGTTTGTAAAACTAGAGCTGCTAGAAAATAGTGCACAATCTGAAGCCCCAAGCCTCAAGCTGAAGTAGGGCTAGTTGTTTTCCATTTTTTTTCTACAATCTAGCCACTCCACCCAGATTTTTTATCCCTATTTTTCATAATCAAATCATGGCCCAAAGCCCCTGGGGTAACTCTTTTGGTCCATTGAATTTAACTCCACCTTTGCGTGAACTTCCATGCAGCTCAAGGAAAAACCTACCCAAATTCTTTGGAGATGGGAGAGTTCACCCTAATGAACACATTGCAGCCTTCAACATAGCCTATGGTGTGATAGGGGTGAAATTTGAAGACGTGGCAGTCAAGCTTTTTGTGGAGACCCTAGAAGGTGTTGCTATAGAGTGGTTCTACCATCTGCAAGCTGGATCATTGACTGACTGGGACACACTTAAAGCCAAGTTTGAATCAAGGTTCAAGCCTGCAAAAGATGCACATGCCTTGCTAGCCCAAATCACACAGATGAAGAATGAGCCCCATGAACCTATGAGGGAATTCATTGCCAGGTTCGACAAGATGAGGCACAGGATTCCCATGATTGCCCAACTGACACCTCAGAATCTCAAGTGTTTCTTCATCAACTCATAGCTGCCTGAAGCGAGTTTCTTGCTGAGATAGGCTAGACACATAGACCTTGAGGCTAATCAAGACTTGGCTACTGAGCTAGAAGATGACCTTATCTTGGTAGGAAAGATAAGGAGAGATCCTAACAGAGGTAAATCCTCTTCATCTTCTGAGCATCCACCCACAGCCGCCACTGCTCAAATGGTACAAAAGCTAGCAAATGAATTACTAGCCTTGAAAAGGCAAATGACACAAGGTATGTCTTCTACTCCTTCATACAAAGATGTACCAAGGAGGACATTCCCCAATCAGCCATAGCTGCTAGAAGTCAAGGGCAACCAAATCATCTTCCTCCCCCATAGAGGAACCTTGCCCTTGAAGGACCTCCAACCAACTCAGTAGTTGGATATCTGGAAAAAGAACATGCTTTCTCTTTCCAACCTGAGTTTGAGCAAGAAAATGACGTTGATCTCTTCATAGAGGATCAAGAAGAATCAGCTGGTGACTCCCACATTGGTTTCTTGAATTACTAGGATGAACCCAGAAGTGAAGATGAAGCAGTCAAAGGATCATACGCAGTATTCACCTAGTCCAAGAATCAGTCATCCCAATAGGCTGACAAAGAAAAGATAGAGGAGTGACCCCAACTAGAAATTTCAATTGCTAAGTAAAGAACCCCTCTTCCTTTCCAGTCAAAGGACCCAGTGATTGCCAAAAAGGTAAGTACATCAAACATTTTTGCACCTTTTACTTCAAATTCGTAGACCAGTCATCCCCCTCCCAAAAACTAAAAGGATGAATTCCCATCCCCTCTTCCACATCCATTTTAGTCATCTGACATAATTGATCATGTCAAGAAATCCAAAAATTAAATGATTGAATTTGAATTCCTGCAAGCCAATCCTGAGCAGTTAAAGATTGGTGGAGAACTAAGTGTGGACCTATCTGAGGAAAAAATTGTGGTCACCCAAATGTCAGCCCCTATAGCTCAAATTTTGTTTAAGCCTTCAGGTAGGGGTAATTACTTCTTGACCACAGAGGATGATCATGTCTCAGTTGATGAAATTCCCATAGCTGGCAATCCAAGATTTGATCCAAACAAGGCATCAAAAGAATTGGTAGGGTGCAATATAAATGAATAAGGATCTTCCATCTCTAATGAAGAGAAATCTGATAGAAGATCAACTTTTGATGATGCTTGGATCCTGGAATATGATGCCAGTGATTCTTCCACTAATGCTGGAGCTGGGATTGTGTTGATATCTCCCCAAGGAGATATTTTTCCTTTATACAAGTTGTAGTTCAGCAACACCAACAACATAGCTAGATGCAAATCTCTATTACTCAGATTAAAGACTATTTAGGATGAAGATATAAAACTCCTTCAAACTAAAGGAGATGTTGAGCTGATGATTTGTTAGGAGTTTGGTGCTGACAATCAAAGCATGTGTTGGACTAGATCAGTCGAACAATAAGCTATGGTGGTGAACCATACTGATGTACTCTAAAGTCAGTAAAAAGAACTCTTTTCCAAGAGATAAAGGAGTTATGTTTTTTATATTGAAGACCACGTCCTGCCATGGGGCAAGAAAAAAAAGAGCCAAGAGGAAGATGCAAGAAATTGGTTTCCTAGTGGAGAGTTCTATTCGCCTGCCACCGTTTCTGGTGACAAAATAGTTTCCTGCTAGTTTATCAGGATGGCATCCCCTTTTCTTTGTCTCACAATGAGTAGCATTTGAATTACTTCAATTCTTGAAGTATTAGATAAGTTCACTTGTACATATGTTTATTTGTATAGTTTCTTATTTCTATTTTGTGCTTTTCATTTTCATTTTTTGGAGCCTTTCTTTCTTGGTATCATGACTCCATAGCCCAATGGCATACTTCAAGGCACTGGAGATTCTAGTTTCTACTCCCCTCAGCTATTCAAAGTTTTTAATTGAAGGAAGTTCCCCAACTAGAGCTAGCTATTGTCCCCCAAAAATATCACTCATTTTTTTGGGACAACATATGAACTATTTTGGTTCAAAAGACCAAAATCCTCTCTCCCCTTTTCAAGAATTGTTCTAAGCATTCAAGTTCTTCATTTTTCAAAGATTTTCCAAAAATCTATGGACTCTATAGATAGGAATCTATGGACTTTGCAGGCTTGAATCTACAGACTCTATAGGCTTGAATCTATGGACTCTGCAGGCCAAGTTCTACGGGCTTCGTAGGTTGATTTCTACGAACTCTACAGGAAAGAAGCAAGCTCTCAACACTTAGGCAATTTCAAGGTTGTTTCAATAATAAGGTTCAACCAAAATGTCCATCGACAAGCTTCTAAGCAAGGATTGAACCATTGAACCTTGAACGATTTTGGTTCAACAGGTTTAATGGGTTCAAAGGTTTAATGCCATCAATGCCATCAGCAAGAGTTAAGTGCATTTGCCAAGGTTCAAAATTAAACCATTTCAAGTTTCAATGGCTTCAAAACACTTATCAAAGAGAAGAAGGCTTGAACCATTGAACCATTGAACCACTTTAGTTCAAAAGTTCAACAGGTTTAATGGTTCAACAGGTTCAATGACCAAATGGTTTAACACATTTGGTTCAAAAAGATCAAAAGGACTTAGCCAAATAAAAAGAATGAACTAATTGAACCATTGAACCTTGAACCAAAAGGATCAATGAGTTCACAAGTTCAAAGGTTTGACCAGTGTGATGAAGATCAAAGAGCTTAGAAAGAACAAGTGACAGATAAAGGATGAAATAATGAACCGATTGAACCTTGAACTGAAAGAGTTCAAAGTTCAATGTCTCATGGTTTCAAAGGTTCAAAGACAGCCTCAGTCAGGGAAAGAAGTAGCAAAAGTTGGTTCAATCGATAGGTTCAAGGGGCTGCCCCAAAGCCAAAGGAACAAGTGCCCTTGCGGAGGGCGGTGAACCAAGGCCAAGAACCCTTGCAGAGGGTAGCGAGCAAAAATAGACAAAGTGAACTCCTTCAAAAAAACAAACAAGGAAAAAGGCAAAGTAGAGTCCTTCAGACAAATTGTCTAAAGGAAATCCTTTGGACATTTCATCCGAAGGAATTCACTCATGAAGAGAGCCTGAAGAAAGAGAAGGAAAAGCTTGACTGAAGAGAAAAGCCCATGAAAAAGTGCCTGATGGAAAAAGACAAAGTGCAACGAAAGCCACCACGTGTCCATTACAACGTACAATGGAAGCTGCCACATGTCCATTATAAAGCAGAGCAAAAGCTACCACGTGTCATATTCTACAGGAATCTCGAAAGGTTTCTAAAGCTTCTGTAAGTTAAGCAGAACACATCACATGTCTTATTATGACTCATCAGAATGTGACAAGTGTTTGCATCTACATTCCCCTTTTGAAGTTGCTTGGACAAGACATGTCATGAATCTTATTTTCTATAAGTTTCTAATGAGATTCATAACAATGGAACTTGCCACTTGTCAAAGACACAAAAAGGACCCCCCAAAGACTTAGACAAGAAGGGAAAATTAAGGACAAAGAAGCAACATGGATGATTCCAAAGGCAAGTTTAATTAAAGTGATGGTTTAACCAGAGAGCAAAGAAGTGCTTAAGTAGGGAAGTAATGGACCAAAAGAGACAGAATGAACTGACGAACCGATTAACCAATGAAATTTCAAATGGATCATAGGTTTAAAGTTCAACACGGTTCAAGTAGCTAGCGACCATTGACGGTCCTGCAGACGTCAAATTTAAAGTGAGGGAATATTCGTGGAAATTCAATTAGAGTGCAGAAATTAAAGGGAGAACCAAGCAACTAGCTGAAAAGAGACCCCAAAGACTCAAATTACTATAGGGGAGAGAGGAACAAGACCAAAGGACCAGGAAAAATATTCAAATAAGTTATTTCTAATAGGTGAAATAGTGGATCAAGTAGACTTTTGAGCACACCAAATCAAGGACGCAAGCCTATTTTTCTTCCATGAAGTAATGATGAATTGGATAGCTGCATAGACATCAAGAAAATGACCAAATAGTCCATACTAGGAAGAGACATATTAGAGGAATGGACACACCATAGTTATAGCAGTGAACTATTCCAAGCATGGTCCCTCTAGATAGAATTGAAGGCGTATTAAAGGCATTCAATTCAACATGTTCTTTTTTCATGAAAAAAAGCACCCAAGTCTTTCTTGGAGCATTATATATTGTAATATCTCATTTATTACAAGAGCGATCTTCCCATTTCTAGAAGCAAAACTCTGCCCAAATTGAAAGGCGAATACTGAGACTTTGAGCTCAAATTGTATTTAATATTATTTTATCTGAGTGAGAAAGCAAGTGATTCGCACACTTTGTGTTGTATAGCTTGTATCATTTAAGGAGATTGCTCTTATGTCTGTCTTCTAGATGTGTTCTTGTTTATTTAATTTTAGAAGTGGAGCTAGTGGAAGTGATAAGGAAGGTGTCCTAAAACCAGTTACTTTAAGACTTTGTGCTGACATAATTGTTTTTAATGTGTGTTTATTTTTTGTTTCTATTGAAAGGACCTTGGGATGACTTTGTGCCCCCATTGTTCTTCGTACCTCACTCTTGGTTAGTCAAGGTGGATACTTTGAGCTACACCTTAGATTGTTGGTTGTTCTACATTCTGTTATTAGTCACTTGTTACCAGAAAGATTCCTGTTGCTTGCAAGAACAAGAATTTCTAAAAGAAAAGAAGTGCCTTCTATTGATTCACTAGGATTTCTACTATCCAAGAAGGGATCTAGATCTTGGTTGAATGTTACTTCTAAAAGAAGAGAAGTACCTTCACTAATCACCCATGATTTCTCCTCTACTTTTTAGCATCATCTCTAGTAAAAGAGAGATGGATGGTTTATCCCACCCCTGTGTATTATTTTTAGCTTATATAAATAGTATATAGCCTCCGTATATTTAATAGGGAACCTCCCCTTGATGAGAGGAGAGATTTGTCCCTTGTTGATGTAGTAAAAATGTACACCTGGATGACCAATCTCCCTATGCTATGGTGATAGGAACTATTTTGCTCACCAGTTAGCTGGTCGACAAAATATTCACCCAACATATTTTAGTCTTGAAAACCCACCATAAGAAAACTTGAAGCCAAAGACCAAAACTCACTGGGTGTAAAGTTGTAAATGGGGTATAAAATCTTGTTAAGGATAGAAACTTGAAAATGTGCTCTTGAATTTCAAAAACCCACTAGGGTAAAATGGAGAAATAAATGGTTCACATGTCATTTAGTGGGAACCCTAAAAGTAAAAATTGTGACAGAGCCCAAGAAGGTGAGTTTAGTACTACAAGCTTGTTTATGACTAAGGTATTTGATGAAAACCTTAGTTTGTTATAGTAAAAGGGTAAGCCAATGATCATGGAGGCTGCATTAAAAAAGGTCTGAACAAAATATAATGATTTTGTATTCTTTATTCTTCCCCTTATTCTTCGATTATTTATAATTTATAGGGATAATGGGAACTATATCATGCATTGGTAGGTCATCCTCAACCTAAGTGGATAAATTATTAGTTTAAGAGAGGAAAAAATAGTTGCACAATAAGATAAAATCTCATTTTTGCATTCAAGAAGAATATTCTCCCTGAAGCCCAACTACACCAAGATTCCATCTAGGCAAATCAATGTTTATTTGAAATATTAATCATGACATAGAAAACAAATTACCAGAATCATTACCTCAAATATCATGATCTTCCAATCATATGCAAAGTTGTCTTCTATATGGAGCATCTTTTAGGAATATTCTAGGTGAGAAATTTTGTATAAGTAAAGACGGCTTATCCTCTTTATAGGCGATGGTTATCTTTTTTGGGTTAGGATTTTTCAACTTTTAGAAGTCTCTTATTTATAGAGGCTTTTGATTTTCAAATTTATGCCATGTGTATTTACTTATATTGATAAGGTGATTGCACTTGTAAAGTCATTAGCAAACTTTGAGAACATTTATATGTCTCCCTTGTTTTAAATTAAATCCACCATGATTTTTCCTATTATTATGCTTTATGAACATTTATGTATGTATATTTACTTTCATGTTAATAGAAAATAGATATGATTTCTACTCTTTCTTGTCAATGAAGTGCAATGGAACATTCTTCATGCATTGTTTATTAGGTATTTGGTTTTATGCTCCTTTATTGTAGTGATTTTGGGAATGAACTTAGGTTATAAATTCCTTTCTACATTATGATTTGTGAATGTTATGTTGATAATATTCTAAGGACATATTGGATTTATGGATTTGATAGGAGAAAGTTCTTGAGTCTCTTTTTGTAGTGTATGATTTGAAGATCTTAAGGGTCATTTGAATACTTGCATTGGATTGGTGTCAATGAATAAAAACCATTCTTCCTAGTTTTCTTTTCGTTGTTTACTGGGATTTTACATCCTTTAATGAATGACAACATAATAGCCTAAATAATTCCCTATGTTGAAATCCACCATAACGTTTTCACATACACCTAACTCATCCTACCTATCTTAACCCTACAAGTAATACATGTTATTGAATATTGTGAGTGTTCTTTGCTCGTAGTTACATAAATATTGTATATCTAAAATGTATGTTTGATTAATATTTAAAGATTAGTATTTTAGTTTTTAGTTTTATTATTTGTTGTTAACAATTTCTATCGAAATGAAGATTAAAATCACCCTCCTATCTATCTTTAGTAGTTTGTGTCTAATTTCAAAAGCATTTTCCCAGTATATTTGACAACTCTTCCTGAGTGGACTATACACAATTAGTTATGATTTGATCAGACTATGTATGTTACAGTAATCCCCTAGATATTGAATTATAGTATCCCATCTTATGACAAAGCTACCCTATAGGTCCTTTCACCTTTCTTTAGGCAGATCTAGAAGTAGTAGGGAACTAACCATACCCTTTGTTAGTATCTTCTAGTCATTGAATTTATTCGTTCCATATAGATGCTAAAACCTTCCCTGGATATAATGACATAACTAAAGTTTATCATCTATGTTTTTCATCTTTTCGAGTGTGCAAGGCTAAATGCTAGAGGTGTACAATGAGGAACTAACACTGTGAGTAAACTTCAATTTGTAGTTTGAATGTGTAATATTTAGCAAAGTCATTTAATAAAATAATATAACCAACTGGAAATGTGTCATTTCTTGTCTTGAAATTTTAATACAACCATCTATCCTTATGTGTGTGTCTTACATACACATCAACAAATCCCTTCCTAATTTTCCTATAAATTTTAAAACAAGTATTTGTCTTTTAATAAGCTCACACCTTTTACATTCTTTGCCATCTTTTACTTGATAAGTCACATATTTATATTTTCTCAAACTAGCTGATTTGTTCCAATTTCACTTGTACTATATTCATGGATATATATTTTTAAATTTTGGTACTCCACCACAAATTCTAAAATTTCCATCCAAGCATGCTTTGTTCTAAAAAAATTGTCCATCTGGTCTTTCACATAATTGGTTGGAATAATTTAGTTGGCTTGATTTTAGTAGTAATTATATGCCACACTCCTATAAATTGTTATGAGTATGTAAAATACAATTCATATGAAAAAACACCTTATAGTTCATTTAAAATTGAACATGTCTCTACAACAAGTGGTGCATGTGTGATTTATTCTTACATAAAATGGTTTGACTATATCAAAATATATTTAAATATTATAAATTATAGAATATTTTTCTAGGAAGTTAGAGTGAAATTATGTATGGGTTATATCTAATAAATGTTTCATATGTGATTCATGGTTATGAGAACCAACTATTCTTTTTACTACATCTCTTGTATTGGGTGAAACTCATGTATTGTGTTTCCAAAATTATTTAAGTAAATATTTCAGAGCATCAGCTATATCACAATGGTATGGGCATCATTAAGTGTTTGGTATATTCCAATTACTTTCATTAATGTTTTTATATTTATGTCTATTGCTTGACTATTTTTTTAAATCATTCATTTTTCCCTATTTCACCACTTACCACACAATTTGTAATTATAAACTAGGTAGCATTGTAGTATTTTTTACATGATTTCAAGCCTATAGTATGATATATATCATGTATATTTTCATTTTCATTTTATTTCATTATCCAAGTTAAATGTTCTTATTCTTATGGTGTACATTATAGGTCGCATCTTAACGAATTTCATGAATGAAACAAACAATTGGCAATTTTTACTATGAAAATATAATTTATCAATAAAATTATCCCAATTTTTTTAGTTAATCTTGTTGAATGGTGGTTAGATATTCTATTATGCATTGGTTATAAAAAAAATTCATTCACTTTAATTAATTACTTATATTTTATACAGATAATCCTTGGAGGTCTTGTTAATGGTAGAATTTATTAAGAGGTTGTTTCAAAATCATTATGTTCACTACTTATTTCTTTAGTATTAGTTTCGTTGTTAAATTATGGGATGATATTTTATTCACTGTTATTTTCATCATTATGTTTTTTCATGAAATTGTAATCAATCCTACAATATAAATCATCATGCATAGATTCATCATCAACAAAATAAAAAACTTTATACTTTGAATGTGGACTTAAAACATAATTTGGACTTCTAGGTAAATATTCATCATCATTATTCAATTCATCATATTGGCCCCATAATAATAAGAGTTCATATTGGCCCCAATTACCTTCATGTAAATAATTTTATCATGAAATTAGGGTTTAAAGTTTAAGGTTTATATTTGTCATAAACTTAAGGTTTAGATTAAATTAAGATTCAATGTTTAGGGTCAACATGTAAGGAAACATGAGTTAATTTATCCTCTTGAATCACCTTGAAGACTTGTATTTAGGTTTAACAGGTTTAGATAAGACCTAACTTTAGTCATGTTTACATTTTTGATAAAATTATGGTTGATTGAGCCATAAATTAGGCTTACCAAGCTCAATTTAGCCAAATCATGTCTCTAATTTTACTAATTGACTAACTAGATCAATTTATGAAAAAATTATATCTAATTTAGCCCTAAATCAAATCATGCTCTTGTATAAGGACTAAAGGGGTTAAAATTGGTCTCAAATTCCTATTTTGTTAAATGAATTATCTATTTAATTCATTATATGATGATAATATGGTCAATTTCACTCCAAATCACATCAAAATAGGTTCATGTTGCTTAAAATTTTAAAAACCATGTCACTAGTTACACCATTTAAATAATTTGCTCATTCTATGATGAAATTAATGCTAAGTTTACCTCAAATCATGTTGTATAGTCATAATTATTTTTAATGGCCTCATATTCACTTTAATTACCTCTACAATTGAACTAATAAACTATGTTATTCATTATATGATGACATTCAAGTTTATTGATCCCTAAACCATGTCTTATATATGTAAAACTTGCATATGTCAATGAACCAAATAATTCTTTGCTTCATTCTCTAATGATATTATAGCTGATCAATCCCCAAATCACATTTATAGTCATGAACATAGGCTAAATTTGATCAAAGTAGCTTGAATTTCCTTCAAATTCAACCATTATACTATTATTTTTATTTATTTATGACATTGGGTTCGAATGGACAAAATTAAATCCTTTATAGTCAAAATTAGGTTCATGAGGTTGAATTTCACTAAAATTATATCACTAATTGAAATAATTTACTCAATCTAAGATAATCTAGCCTTAAATCACATCCTATACATGGATGTATGTTCAAGGGGTTCAAATTTGTTGTAAGTCCTCCAGTATTAAAACAATTAACTCATTTATTCATTTTATAATGAAATTAGGCATGGTTGAACCCTAAATCATGTTATATATAGTCACAATTATGATTGTGGGTGCAAAGTCACCGAAATTTCATCACTTTATCCATGATGTCCTTTTTATGGTAGTCTAATCATGACACACTCCATTTTAATATAAAAATATAGAAACTATAAATGTGAACTAAATAAGTATAAAGATGAAATAAATAAGTATAAACAAGTGTATGTAATGATACAAAGATAAGTATAAACATTTATGTGTACACTAAATTTATTTTTATATGATATGTCAACATAACAAATACACATTATAACACATATGTGTTATAAAGTATACATGTTATGCTTTGTTTGATTTCAGACATCCAGTCTTTTTACCTATAAATGGCTTGGATTCTTGATCTAAAGGCTTAGATCTATTGACACATAGTGGAATTTGAGAGTTAAAAAAAAAAAAATTAAACTTTTTTCACTAGATACACTACTAATTTCAATTATAAAATTCATATAATTATTACCATGACAATGAGCACACTCTCCTCTTTCCATATATATGTTTTTAATAATATTTGGACTATTTTAAGGCTTCAATCTATATGTATTTCTAAAAATAGATTTTTGAGCCACTAGCTATTGAAGATATACATGCCTATATATGATTGTGTATATTTTTTTTCATTTATTCAAATTTAAAAAAATATGGTTACAAACTAGGCCTAATTCTACACGCATTCAAAAAAACTAGTTTTCATTTTTTTGGGGTAGTTAGAGTTATGCATGGATACATATCCATTTATTGTCAGTTTTTAGTATCTATTTACTTTTAAAATTAATTAAAAAATATTAATTGAAATTCATTAAAAAATATAGGGTAAGAACTAGATGATCATATCTAAAGCTTTAGCAAATGGTTTTAAGTACTATTAAAAGATGTTAAAAAATAGATGGGGTGCATAGCCGACTATCTTCTCTATTTTCCTAAAAAATAAGACATCCTATTAGAATTTTAGATTTTTGACCTAGTTATACTTAACCCTTTTTAAAAAAAATAGTGTTTTGGAAACTAGACTCAAAATGTTGCGATTCATGTTCTTACACCATCCTTAAATTTTGAGTATATAAGTTCAAATTTATTAATTTTCAAGAGAAATATGTCCATGAATAGACCTCTTTTTGCCTCCCAAAGTTTTGCACTTACCCTTGGATATGTAGATGAAATTATCTCAAGGTTTATTGATTCATATTCCAAAGCCTTATTCCTCTTTTGCAATGTCTGAAATAGAAACACAAAATGTACTTCAAACATTTATTTCCATCTTTAAATATTTATAAGGTTCCTTCATCTTGACCAAATTCAATGGTTATGATATAAATGATCCAATGACTGAGATGGAGGATTCAACCTCAATGTTTTTAGGTCATATGAAGATTATTCTAGAGCCAGGATTGTGTTGATATCTCCTCAAGGAGATATTTTTCCTTTAACAAGTTGCAGTTCAGCAACACCAACAACACAGCTGGATGCAAATCTCTATTGCTCAAATTGAAGACTGCTCAGGATGAAGATATCAAACTCCTTCACACTAAAGGAGATGTTGAGCTGATGGTTTGTCAGGAGTTTGGTGCTGAGAATCAAAGCATGTGCTAGACTGGACCAACAAAACAACAAGCTATAGTGGTGAACCATACTGTTGTACTTTAAAGTCAGTAAAAGGAACTCTTCACCAAGAGAGCAAATATTTATGGTTTTTATATTGAAGACCACGTCCTACCATGGGGCAAGAAGAAGAAAGAGCCAAAGCGAAGATGCAGGAAATTGGTTTCCTAGTGGAGAGTTCCATTCACATGTCACCGTTTTTGGGGACAAAATGGGTTCCTGCTAGTTGATCAGGATGGCATCACCTTTTCTTTGTCTCACAATGAGCAATGTCTAAAGTACTTTAATTCTTAAAGTATCAGATAAGTTCACCTGTACATATGTATATTTGTATAGTTTTTTGTTTCTATTTTGTGCTTTTCATTTTCATTTTTTGGAGCCTTTATTTCTAGGTATCATGACTCCATAGCCCAATGGCATACTTCAAAGCACTAGAGATTCTAGTTTCTACTCCCCTTAGCTGTTCCAAGTTTTCAACTGAAGGAAGTTCCCCAACTGGAGCCAGCTGTTGTCCCCCAAAAATATCACTCATTTTTTTGGGACAACATATGAACTATTTTGGTTTAACAGACCAAAATCCTCTCTCCCATTTTCAATAATTATTCTGAGCATTCAAGTTCTTCATTTTTCAAAGCTTTTTCAAAAATCTATGGACTCTTCAGGTAGGAATCTATGGAATTTTTAGGCTTGAATCTATGGACTCTGCAAGCTTGAATCTACGAACTCTGCAAGCTTGAATCTATGGACTCTGCAGGCCAAGTTTTATGGGCTTTGTAGGTTGATTTCTACGGACTTTGCAAGAAAGAAGCAAGCTCTCAACATTTAGGTGATTTCAAGGTTGGTTCAACGACAAGGTTCAACCAAAATGTCCATTAGCAAGCTTCTAAGCAAGGATTGAACCATTGAACCTTGAACCATTTTGGTTCAATGGGTTTAATGGGTTCAGAGGTTCAACGTCATCATCAAGAGTTAAGTGCATTTGTCAAGGTTCAAAGTTCAACCGCTTCAAGGTTTAATGGCTTCAAAACACTAATCAAAGAGAAAAAGGCTTGAACCATTGAACCATTGAACCACTTTAGTTCAAAGGTTCAACAGGTTGAATGGTTTAATAGGTTCAATGACCAAATGGTTCAACGTGTTTGGTTCAAAAAGATCAAAAGGACTCAGCCAAATAAAAAGAATGAACTGATTGAACCATTGAACCTTAAACCAAAAGGTTCAATGAGTTCACATGTTTAAAGGTTTGACCAGTGTGATGAAGATCAAAGAGTTTAGAAAGAATAAGTGATAGATAATGGATGAACCAATGAACTGATTAAACCTTGAACTGAAAGAGTTAAAAGGTCAATGGCTTAGGGGTTTAAAGGTTCAAAGGTAGCCTCAATCAAGGAAAGAAGTAGCAAAAGGTTGGTTGAATTGACAGGTTCAAGGGGCTGCCCCAAAGCCAAAGGAACAAGTGTCCTTACGGAGGGTGGTGAACCAAGGCCAAGAACCCTTATAGAGGGCAGTGAGCAAAAATAGACAAAGTGAACTCCTTCAAAAAAATGAACAAGGCAAAAGGCAAAGTAGAGTCCTTCAGACAAATTATCTGAAGGAAATCCTTTGGACATTTCATCTGAAGGAATTCACCCAGGAAGAGAGCTTGAAGAAAGCGAAGGAAAATCCTGACTGAAGAGAAAAGCCCATGAAAAAGTGCCTGATGGAAAAAGACAAAGTGCAGTGAAAGCCACCACGTGTCCATTATAAAGCAGAGCAGAAGCTACCATGTGTCATATTTCATAAGACTCTCAAAAGGTTTCTAAAGCTTCTGTAAGTTAAGTGGAACACGTCACGTGTCCTATTATGACTCAGCGGAATGTGACAAGTGTTTGCATCCGCATTCGCATTTTGAAGTTACTCAGGCAAGACATGTCATGGATCCCATTTTTCATAACTTTCTAATGAGATTCATAACAGTGGAACTTGCCACTTGTCAAAGACACAAAAAGGACCCCCCAAAGACTTAAACAAGAAGGGAAAATTAAGGACAAAGAAGCAACATGGATGATTTCAAAGGCAACTTTAATTAAAGTGATGGTTCAACCAGAGAGAAAAGAAGCGCTTAAGCAGGGAAGCAATGGACCAAAAGAGATAGAATGAACCGACGAACTGATGAACCAATGAAATTTCAAATGGTTCATAGGTTCAAAGTTCAACACGATTCAAGCATCAAGTGACCATTGACGGTCCTGCGAACATCAAATTTAAAGTGAGGGAATATCCATGGAAATTAAACTAGAGCACAAAAATTAAAGGGAGAACCAAGCGACTCGCTAAAAAGAGAGCCCAAAGACTCAAATTACTACAGGGGAGAGAGGAGCAAGACCAAAGGACCATTAATATCTTCAAAAGAGTTATTTCTAGTAGATGAAATAGTGGATCAAGAAGACTTTTGAGTGCACCAAATCAAGGATGCAAGCCTATTTTTCTTCCATGAAGTAATGGCGATTTAGACAACTATGCAAACATTAAGAAAAAGACCAAACAGTCCATACTAGGAAGAGACATATTAGAGGAATGGACACGCCATAGTTATGGCAATGCAATGTTCCCAGCATGGTCCCTCTAAACAAAACTGAAGGTGCATTGAAGGCATTCAATTCAACATGTTCCTTTTTCATGAAAATAAGCACCCAAGTCTTTCTTAGATCACTATATATTGTAATATCTCATTTGTTACAAGAGAGATATTCCTGTTACCAGAAGCAAAACTATGCCCAAATTGAAAGGCAAATACTGATACTTTGAACTCAAATTGTATTTCATATTATTTTATTAGAATGAGAAAGCAAGTGATTCACAAACTTTGTGTTGTATAGCTTGTATCATTTTAGGAGATTGTTCTTATGTCTGTCTTCTGAATGTGTTCCTATTTATTTAATTTAAGAAGCAGATCTAGTGGAAGTGATAAGGAAGGTATCCTAAAACTAGTTACTTTCATACTTTGTGCTGACATAATTGTTTTCATTATGTGTTTATTTTTTGTTTCTATGAAAAGGACCTTGGGATGACTTTGTGCCCCCATTGTTCTTCATACCTCACTCTTGGGTAGTCAAGGTGGATACTTTGAGCTACACCTTATATTTTTGGTTGTTCTACATTCTGTTATCAGTCACTTGTTACCAAAAAGATTCCTATTGCCTTCAAGAACAAGAATTTATAAAAGAAGAGAAGTGCCTTATATTGCTTCCCTAGGATTTCTACTATCCAGGAAGGGATCTTGATCTTAGTTGAATGTTACTTCTAAAAGAAGAGAAGTACCTTCACCAATCACCTAGGATTTCTCTTTTATTTGTTAGCATCATCTCTGATAAAAGAGAGATGGATGGTTTATCCCACCCCTGTGTATTATTTGCAGCTTATATATATATATATATATATATATATATATATATATATATATATATATATATATATATATATATATATATATATATATATAGCCTCCATATATTTAAAAGGGAACCTCCCCTTGATGAGAGGAGAGATTTGTCCCCTGTTGATGTAGTAAAACTACACACCTGGATGACCAATCTCCCTATGCTATGGTGATAGGAACTATTTTGCTCACTAGTTAGCTAGTCCACAAAATATTCACCCAACATACTTGAGTCTTGAAAACCCACCATAAACAAACATGAAGCCAAAGACCAAAAATCACTGGGTGTAAAGTTGTAAATGGGGTATAAAATCTTGCTAAGGATAGAAAATTGAAAATGTGATCTTGAATTTGAAAAACCCACTAGGGTAAAATGGAGAAACAAATGGTTCGCATGTCATTTAGTGGGAACCCTAAAAGTAAAAATAAAGAAAAATGCAAAAGCAATGGAAATAAAAGGATTGTGATAGAGCCCAAGAAGGTGGGTTTAGTACTACAAGCTTGTTTATGACTAATGTATTTGATGAAAACCTTAATTTGTTATAGTAAAAGGGGAAGGCAGTGATCATGGAGGCTACATTAAAAAATGTCTAAACAAAATATAATGATTTTGTATTCTTTATTCTTCCCCTTATTCTTCCATTATTTATAATTTATAGGGATGATGGGAACTATATCATGCACTGATAGGTCATCCTCAACCTAATTGGATAATTATTAGTTGAAGAGAGGAAAAAATAGTTGCACAAGAAGATAAAATCTCATTTTTGCACTAAAGAAGAATATTCTCCCTAAACCCCAACTACACTAAGATTCCATCTAGGAAAATCAATGTTTGTTTGAAATATTAATCATGACATAGACAACAAATTACCAGAATCATTACCTCAAATATCATGATCTTCCAATCATATGCAAAGTTGTGTTCTATGTGGAGCATCTTTTAGGAATATTCTAGGTGAGAAATGTTGTATAAGTAAAGACGTGTTATCCTCTTTATAGGGGATGGTTATCTTTTTTGGGTTAGGATTTTTCAACTTTTAGAAGTCTCTTATTTATAGAGGCTTTTGATTTTCAAATTTATACCATGTGTTTTTACTTATATTGATAAGGTGATTGCACTTGTAAAGTCATTAGCAAACTCTGAGAGCATTTATATGTCTCCCTTGTTTTAAATTAAATCCACCATGCTTTTTACTATTATTATGCTTTATGAACATTTATGTATGTATATTTACTTTCATGTTAATAGAAAATAGCTATGATTTTTGCTCTGTCTTGTCAATGAAGTGCAATGGAACATTCTTCATGCATTGTTTATTAGGTATTTAGTTTCATGCTCCTTAATTGTAGTGATTTTTGGGAATGAACTTAGGTTATACACTCCTTTCTACATTATGATTTGTGAATGTTATGTTGATAATATTTTAAGGACATCTTGGATTTATGGATTTGATAGGAGAAAGTTCTTGAGTCTCTTTTTGTAGTGTATGCTTTGAAGATCTTAAGGGTCATTTGAATACTTGCATTGGATTGGTGTCAATGAATGAAAACCATTCTTCCTAGTTTTCTTTACCTTGTTTATTGGGATTTTACATCCTTTAATGAATTACAACATGGTAGCTAAAATAATTCCCTATGTTGAAAGCCACCATAACTTTTTCACATACACCTAACTCATCCTACCTATCTTAACCCTACAAGTAATACATGTTATTGAATATTGTGAGTGTTGTTTGTTCACAGTTACATAAATGTTGTATATTTAAAATGTATGTTTAATTGATATTGTATTTTTAAAATTTATTCTTTGTTTTTAACAATTTATATCGAAATGAAGATTAAAATCACCCTCCTATCTGTCTTTAGTAGTTTGTGTCTAATTTCAAACGAATTTTCCCAGTCTATTTGAAAACTCTTCCTGAGTGGACTATACACAATTGGTTATGATTTGATCAGACTATGTATGTTACAGTAATCCCCTAGATAATGAACTATAGTATCCCTTCTTATGACAAAGCTACCCTATAGGTCCTTTCAGCTTTGTTTAAGTAGATCTAGAAGTAGTAGGGAACTAACCATACCCTTTGTTAGTATCTTCTAGTCATTATCTTTATTCATTCCATATAGATGCTAAAACCTTCGCTGGATATAATGACATAACTAAGGTTTATCATCTATGTTTTTCATCTTTTCAAGTGTGCAAGGCTAAATGCTAGAGGTGTACAACTAGGAACTAACACCGTGACTAAACTTCAATTTATAATTTGAATGTGTAATTTTTAGCAAAGTCATCTAATAAAATAATATAACCAACTGGAAATGTGTCATTTCTTGTCTTGAAATTTTAATACAACCATCTATCCCTATGTGTGTGTCTTACATACACATCAACAATTCCCTTCCTAATTTTCCTATAAATTTTGAAACAAGTATCTATCTTGTAATAAGCTCACACCTTTTAGATTATTTTCCATCTTTTACTTGATAAGTCACATATTTATATTTTCTCAAACTCTACAATTTCCATCCAAACATGCTTTGTTATAAAATAATTGTCCATCTGGTCTTTCACATAATTGGTTGGAATAATTTAGTTGGCTTGATTTTAGTAGTACTTATATGCCACAATCCTATAAAATGTTGTGAGTATGTAAAATACAATTCATATGAAAAAACACCTTATAGTGCATTAAAAATTCAACATGTTTCTACAACAAGTGGTGCATGTGTGATTTATTCTTACATAAAATGGTTTGACTATCTCAAAATATATTTAACTATTCAAAATTATAGAACATTTTTCTAGGAAGTTAGAGTAAAATTATGTATGGGTTATATCTAATAAATGTTTCATATGTGATTCATGGTTATGAGAACCAACTATTCTTTTTACTACATCTCTTGTATTGGGTAAAACTCATGTATTGTGTTTCCAAAATTATGTAAGTAAATCTTTGAGAGCATTAGCTATATCACAATGGTATGGGCATCATTAAGTGTTTGGTATATTCCAATTACTTTCATTAATATTTTTATATTTATGTCTATTGTTTGACTATTTTTTTAAATCATTCATTTTTCCCTATTTCACCACTTACCACACAATTTGTAATTATAAACTGGGTAGCATTGTAGTATTTTTAACATGATTTCAAGCCTATAGTATGATATATATCATGTATATTTTCATTTTCATTTTATTTTATCATCCATGCTAAATGTTCTTATTCTTATGGTGTACATTATAGGTCGCATCTTAACGAATTTCATGAACAAAACAAACAATTGGCAATTTTTACTATGAAAATCTAATTTATGAATAAAATTATCCCAATTTTTTTAGATAATCTTGTTGAATGGTGGTTAGATATTTTATTATGCATTGGTTATAAATTTTTTTCATTCACTTTAATTAATTACTTATATTTTATACAAATAATCCTTGGAGGTCTTGTTAATGGTAGAATTTATTGAGAGGTTGTTTCAAAATCATTATATTCACTACTTATTTCTTTAGTATTAGTTTCATTGTTAAATTGTGGGATGATATTTTATTCACTTTTATTTTAATCATTATGTTTTTTCATGAAATTGTAATCAATCCTACTCATGCATAGATTCATCATCAACAAAATAAAAAACTTTATACTTTGAATGTGGACTTGAAACATAATTTGGACTTTTAGGTAAATATTCATCATCATTATTCAATTCATCATATTGGCCCCAATTACCTTCATGTAAATAATTTTATCATGAAATTAGGGTTTAAAGTTTAAGGTTTATATTTGTCATAAACTTAAGGTTTTGATTAAATTAAGATTCAATGTTTAGGGTCAACATGTAAGGAAACATGAGTTAATTTATCCTCTTGAATCACCTTGAAGACTTGTGTTTAGGTTTAACAGGTTTAGATAAGACCTAACTTTAGTCATGTTTACATTTTTGATAAAATTATGGTTGATTGAGCCTTAAATTAGGCTTACCAAGCTCAATTTGGCCAAATCATGTCTCTAATTTCACTAATTGACTAACTAGATCAATTTATGAAAAAATTATATCTAATTTAGCCCTAAATCAAATAATGCTCTTGTATAAAGACTAAAGGGGTTTAAATTGGTCTCAAATTCCTATTTTATTGAATGAATTATCTATTCAGTTCATTATACGATGATAATATGGTCAATTTCACTCCAAATCACATCAAAATAGGTTCATGTTGCTTAAAATTTTAAAAACCATGTCACTAATTACACCATTTAAATAATTGGCTCATTTTATGATGAAATTAATGCTAAATATACCTCAAATCATGTTGTATAGTCATAATTATTTTTAATGGCCTCATATTCACTTTAATCACCTCTACAATTGAACTAATAAACTATTTTATTCATTATATGATGACATTCAAGTTTATTGATCCCTAAACCATGTCCTATATATGTAAAACTTACATATGTCAATGAACCAAATAATTCTTTGCTTTATTCTCTAATGATATTATATTTGATCAATCCCCAAATCACATTTATAGTCATGAACATAGGCTAAATTTGATCAAAGTAGCTTGAATTTCCTTCAAATTCAACCATTATACTATTTATCTTATTTATTTATGACATTGGGGTTGAGTGGACAAAATTAAATCCTTTATAGTCAAAATTAGGTTCACAAGGCTGAATTTCACTCAAATTATATTACTGATTGAAATAGTTTACTCAATCTAAGATAATCTAGCCTTAAATCACATCCTATACATGGATGTATGTTGAAGGGGTTCAAATTTGTCGTAAGTCCTCCAATATTAAAACAATTAACTCATTTATTCATTTTATAATGAAATTAGGCATGGTTGAACCCTAAATCATGTTCTATATAGTCACAATTATGATTGTTGGTGAAAATTCACCAAAATTTCATCACTTTATCCATGATGTCCTTTTTGTGGTAGTCTAGTCATGACACACTGCATTTTAATATAAAAATATAGAAACTATAAATGTGAACTAAATAAGTATTAACATGAAATAAATAAGTATAAACAAGTGTATGTAATGATACAAAGATAAGTATAATCATTTATGTGTACACTAAATTTGTTTTTATATGATATGTCAACATAACACATACACATTATAACACATATGTGTTATAAAGTGTACATGTTATGCTTTGTTTGATTTCAAACATCAAGTCTTTTTGCCTATAAATGGCTTGGATTCTTGATCTAAAGGCTTAGATCTATTGACACATAGTGGAATTTGAGAGTTAAAAAAAAACAATAAAATTAAACTTTTGTCACTAGATGCACTACTAATTTCAATTATAAAATTCATATAATTATTACCATGACAATGAGCACAATCTCCTCTTTCCATATATATGTTTTTTATAATATTTGGACTATTTTAAGGCTTCAATCTATATTTATTTCTAAAAATAGATTTTTAAGCCTATATATGATTGTGTATATTTTTTTTTCATTTATTCAAATTTAAAAAAATATGGTTACAAACTAGGCCTAATTCTACGCACATTCAAAAAAACTAGTTTTCATTTTTTTGAGGTAGTTAGAGTTATGCATGGATACATATCCATTTCTTGTCAGTTTTTAGGATCTATTTACTTTTAAAATTAATTGAAAAATATTCATTGAAATTTATTAAAAAATATAGGGTAATAACTAGATGATCATATCTAAAGCTTTAGTAAATGGTTTTAAGTACTATTAAAAGATGTTAAAAAATAGATGGGGTGCATAGCCAACTATCTTCTCTATTTTCCTAAAAAATAAGATATCCTATTAAAATTTTATATTTTTGACCTAGTTATACTTAACCCTTTTAAAAAAAAAATCGTGTTTTGGAAACTAGACTCAAAATGTTGCAATTCATGTTCTTAAACCATCCTTAAATTTTGAGTATATAAGTTCAAATTTATTAATTTTCAAGAGAAATATGTCCATGAATAGACCTCTTTTTGCCTCCCAAATTTTTGCACTTACCCTTGGATATGTAGATGAAATTATCTCAAGGTTTATCGATTCATATTCCAAAGCCTTATTCCTCTTTTCCAATGTCTGAAATAGAAACATAAAAAGTGACTTCAAACATTTATTTCCATATTTAAATATTTATAAGGTTCCTTCATCTTGACCAAATTAAATGGTTATGATATAAATGATCCAATGACTGAGATGGAGTATTCATCCTCAATGATTTTAGGTCATATGAAGATTATTATTCCTCCTTCATAATCACTTTTAAAAATTGGTGAGACAAATTGAAAATAGATATAAGTAGTGACTTAACGTGTGAACCAAGCCTTGTGATTGGTTTGAATCACTTTGGGGTCCCTCTTAAATCTTGTTAAGAGTTAATATGATTTTTTAAAGACATTTTACACTCAAGCCCACCTCTTTTTATTATATCTTCCATTATATAACTTGTCCCAATAGGGACACAACATTTTCATAGAGATTTTTAGGCTTGTTAATATCTCATAGGCTAGTTAGAGTAATTGAGGTCTATGAGGCTACATAATGACCATGAAACCACTTATAAATTTATCTCCATGTTGTTAAATCATGTGATTTTATTTTTATGCATTTAAATTCTCATGCCATAAATATGATTGGTTACTAGGTAGCGTAGTTACATATAATGTGCATAGTACATTAAAAAAAAATGGCCTATTTTTGTGTGGTTCTAGTCATGAAATATTTGACATGAAAATAGTTAACAATCATATAAACATTGGGTAGGGGAAACTCATCCTTGGGAGAATCCTTGTTCATATTTATAGATTTAGAGCAAATATGTGTGTTCATTGTGTTTTCAACAAGGATGATGTTGTAAATCCAAGGTGAATAATATATGGGTCATATAAAAATTATATTTAACCAATAATTAAAATATAAGATGAATACTTATAATTTTTTCTTAACTATATTAACATCAATATGGATAACTACATTATAAATCACTAAGGATTAATTGATATTTAGAACATTAGAATAATCAAAAGAAAATAATATTAGAAATGACATCAACATGGTATTTATCGTTATTTCATGTGAATAATAAACTAACTACTACAAATTTATGATATTTTTAATACCATAATTGAATTAACTTGTAGCTTCATTAAGTAACATGGATGGGTCCTTAATATATAGAATAATAAATAAACAATATTATGAGATTTCATCATCAATAAGGGAATTATCACATTGGCCAAAGTATGGATGGTAGGTAATTTGATGAGGGGATATTGATTTATGATGGTGTTAGGAATAAATCAGAAATTAATGCAAAATAATTTCATAGAACCACAATAAATATATATATGACTAGATGTGCATAAAAAACATAAATAAACATGCACAATAAGAAGACTAGATTTAACATGCTTCACCCAATGTGGGATAAAACCACAAGAAACACTTGTTCAAATTTTATTAAAATACATAAGAGTATAATAAAATCTCATATTTGTCTTCTCCTAATTACAATGCACTAATATTATTTGGAGTTGCACTCAACAAACCCTCTTGAATTCACACCTAAATTCACACACTATGTTTTTCCCTTTGCAAACCCTTGTTCTTATGATGTATGATCTATTGAATATCCATCTATACATAATACATAAATATAGTGGTTTTTACAAAACAATGGGTACCAAAACCATGGTCCAAGTCAATCCAAAATGTTTCCCCATTATGGGGTCCAAAAATAATTTTGGGGGCTACCGCCCCCAAACCCCTAGCAAGAATACATAGAGAGTATATAGTAAATTTTAAATATATAGTATTTTAAATACATTGTAATTTCTAAATAGGATCCACAACACAAAATATGGAAAGTTTACAAATTAACATAATATACCACATATTATTGAATTAATTCCTCACTAGAAAAAAATAATGATAGGTAACTTAGGTGAAGTATCTTTGTAAATTAGGTTAGGATATATAAGTCATAAATATATAAAATGGTAAATTTAATTATAGTGAGGTATACAAAAAGTCATAAATTTAGAATGTAATTTTTTATAAATTGAATCAAAATACTAATCATAATCATTAATATTACCATGATTAATATAGAAGGGTTGCTTTTGATCTATAGTGTTTACACTATATCCAATACCTAAAAGTTTAAATTAGTGTGGAGTATGAATTTTTGGTTCCATAATTCCTTTGTCATTTCATCCTAATATGGTTTAAATGTATCCCATATGATTATCACATGCCTATCCTTTTCCATATTTCTTTCAAGTATCTTGGGATGGACTAATATATTATGTCTGTTGAGTAATATTAAGACAAGTATTTTCCATATGTTACTTACACTTATCCTTGCAAGGTGGTATGTAATTAAACATGGATAATAGGAGATACCATATATATTATTTTGGAGTAAAATGTAATTGGAAAATACCAAATGTATTATCATCATATCTATATTCTCTGAGTCCACATGATGTAAAATTATACTTTGATAAATACCCAATTATGATATCAATTTTTTAATCATCATCCTAATAATGAGTATCATCATAGGTATTAATATTTTTTCCAGCATAATATGTCTAACTTAATTCTATGGGAATAAATTTTTTATTTTTTATGATAATTGTATGAGGCATGTTATGATTTGTAATAATGAATTCATTGGGTTCTACAATTTTCAATAAGCAGAATGTGACATCTTTCATAGGATAATTGTAAATATGCCAATCATGTAATCAAATTAACCATGTATGTAATTTAGAGGTGACTAGAATCATATAATATATCCTTGGTAGGTATATTATAATATTTTATCTAAGATTAATAGATAATATTTGACAACACATAACTAGAATTTAAGGCCCAATAGTTATATTTAATACAATTGTTCTAGGGGGATATGTAATTTGATTGTCAGATCAATTGATGATAATATATGAAGGTGTAATAGAATTAAAATATATTAATAATTAATTTAGTATGGAATTAATACATATATTCAATATTAAACCATTATCAACAAGGACTCTCCTCTATTTTGTATGATTAATTTTCACTTGAATGTATAAGGGAGAGTGTTGTTAAATAATGTCTCTAGACGAAAAATCCTCTAGTTCAAAGGAAGTGATGCTTTTATTATTTTGTAAATACATAAAGTATATTTAAAAAAGCCTGGTTTTGTATTGCTTGGTACATTAGAATTCTAAAAAATTTCATGAAATATGTATTTTAATATAGTTGATTATTTAAGTAATTATTAGATGCAAATATTGGATTCATTATTCTGAAGTTGGTCTATATGATCATAAGTTTTTTTCCTTTAAATTTATATCCTAAGAGGAGGAGGAGGGTCCCAATAAAATATTGATAATAGATGTTTTTGTTAACCCCACATTGAACCTAATAATTAGGAAGATAAATATTAACATTTCATGCTCTACCTCATTATATTATTATAACATATACCTCATATCAAGTCACCATATAATAATAAATATAAGGAATATCACTATGAGGATGGAAATCTAAGATATCAAGTATAAGGGCATCATCATATAAATCATCTCAAATAATATTATTATGTTTCAATCCATAAGTTAGTATTCTATGATAAATGCTAAAAACAAAACATCTAAATATTGATAATAATTTATATAACTACAAAAGCATGCTTATAAACATGTAAAAAGTAATTACCCACATGATATTTTATAAATGAAAAATATACAAAAATCTAATCTACTCTTAATAAAATATAATAAACACAATACTAAAGATAAGTTGCTAAGGGAAATGAGCCAAAAGTAAGTGTATATGACATGTTTCAAGCTAAATGAATCATAATGATAAGGAATACGAAAATATAGTGTTTTAATAGAACCATAAATCAAATAAAGAATAATAAAATTGACAAAATATATAGCATAAGGGGATGATGAACCCGATGTTAAATTCTAGCAAGGCCTAGATTTACATAAATATGAAAAATGGATGTAAATTAAAAAAAAATAGAAATGAAATATGAATGAAAATGCTAGGCTAGGGTTATATGTCAGAAAAAAAATGTATATTTTAAAATCATATCTAAAAATGAGAAGTTATATACAAGCCCTAGGGAGAAACCTTAAAATATTTAAGAATTCAAATAATCGAGGGGTTCACCAAAATGTTTTCTTTATTTTTGCTTAATTGTTAAATAGTGTATGCATAAACAACTACAACATGGGCATAATATAGATATATGAATTAATATTAAACTAAATTAACTAGATCTAACTTATTCTTAAAGAATAAATTAATTTACATCAAATTAATTAAACAAGCAATATAATTGAAGGAAAATAAAAGCGATATAACTATGCACACATTATTATTGTTCTTATTTTTTGAAACTAGAACAAAGATCTAAGAGTAGTCTAGACTATAACCCTAAAATATTAAATTTCATTGTGATGGGGGTAGGATTATACAATTCATATAATTTACAAGAACTTGATTTGGGATGTCACCAAATATGTAAAAATGTAGGCATAAAAATTGTAAACTACCACCAAGTGTTTACCTTGTTACATTTCAGGGTTTGTATATCCTAGGGAAATATGTTGGTAGGGGAGGAATAAGGTTTTATGTCTACTTGATTGATCTAGTTACTTAAACATTACATTTATATTCTCCTTTATATTTGATCTAAGTATCCAAAAATGTTGTAAGAGAATGAAATCGATATTAAGGTTATATGGATTGATAAACTTGAAGGTAATTGCATCTACTTATCCCATTTGTGTGTAATTAATTCCAATATTTTTTAGTGAATTTAATTATAATTTTGAGAGTAAGATTTTTTTCTTCACTCATTATTATATCAAGTGGAACTACATGGCATTTATCTAATCCTTATTTTTATACAATATGTAACTCAAATGCTGGTACAAGTCCTTAGGATTAGAGATATAATAATTTATAGTGTGCCCAGACTTGAATCTTTTTGATGTTTCCTCTTTCAAATGCCTCTAGGAGGCATTATATATATAAGCATATCATGTTTTAATTAGGAACCTATAAACATGTCAAAAAACAAAAAAGTACAAAAAACCAATAATCATAAGTTCAAACATCGATAGGAAATGAAAGAGGGAAGAAGGACCCACTAAAAGATGAAGGATGGAATCAATTTCCAAACCAATATGTATGAGATTATTTTGAGTAGTTGCCAAAATAATCTTGAAAAAAGAAGGAAATAAATGAAGATGTGGGATAAAAAATGTGTACAAGTATAGACATAAATAAGAAGAGTGAGAAAAATGAAGAAAGTGACAAAGGATCACCACACAAATAAGAAAAGAAGAAGATGAAAGCACACCAAAAAACACCAGTAAGAGCCTAATCCAGACCAATGGACCACATGCATAAAATGGCACAAAAAGAGTTTCAATAATAAGCCATGTATGAAAATTATGTGCTTCTACTTTTAGATGTTCTACTCTAAAGTGGATGCCTATATAATGTTAATTTAAAAAAAAAAAAAAAAAAACATGTCAGAGTGGGGCACAATGTAGTATGCTAAAAATTTCCCATGTGAGTTTTATGTTAATTTATGTATGCTTTAGTAATTCAGATATGTATACATTATTTAATCCAAATAAATTGATATTGTTGACTTGGTAAAATAATAAAGCTTGAAACTCCCTATATGTATTCAAGCATTCCTCACATGGTTATTTTACTCTCCAGTCCCACTATTTGGACCATATCATATAGTGATCACAACATGTGTGGACTAAACTACATGGATAAAATACTTGTCACTCATTCCTACTTTGGTCAAATGGGAATCATTCTCATTTTTTGTGTTTCTCATGTTGAAAATCGACATATGCACCAATATTATGAAACTTAAATTCAAATCTAGTTATAAATAGACAATGGTTACAATTTATTTGATAATTGATAATATTTTTAACATTGAATATATTGTTTTTACATGAAAGGAATATTATATTATACTAAGGTTCCCAATTCTTTATCTGTTATACTTCATGGGGTTTAATTACTAGAGGGATAATTAGTGGACATAAACCACCCTAATCATATTACAATATTTAAATCCTTTTCTTCCTTATTATTAGGTCAAAAAATTAGCTATTTTAGGTAATTAGGAGTGAGAACATGATATTTGAGGGAAAGGATGTGAAGAGAAAAAATGGGGAAAGAAAACTTAGAAGTCATATTTCAATTTCATACATTTTGTTTAGACTGTAAAGTTATGGTCTAATCATTGCTTTGATTGAAGTGTAAATATCTTGCTAGTTTAATGAGGTCCAAAATTTTAGGTGTATGTAAGTTTTAGTTGAATGTTCTTGGATTAAAAATTTTAAGATAAAAAATGTACAACATTATGCACACAAATGTGTCATTTCTATAATTTTATTTTTAATGTATTATTGTTCCATTTATTAATTAAAAATTATTAACATGTATTATATTTATGATGATACTTAAATAAACATAATTCATTAATTAAAAAACAAAATACTATTTTGATACATTTAACTAGATTGTAACATTAAAAAAATTCATATCTTTTGAAATAGTTATATTAAAATATATAAAAAATAATTTTAACAATTTATAAATAGTATATCATCAAAATTATAAATATAATTAATTAAAAAAAATTTAAACTTGAAAGAGATAAAGGTAAAACAATCTAGGGATATTACAAATTAAAAATTGTTAAGATTTCAAATTTGATGAGGTGATGGAATAACTATAACATTATAAATGAATAAAGGGTTGTAAATGCTTCCTTTATTTGCTAATAAATAATTAAGATTAGAAAATAAATCAAGTGGGTTGTAGTCTAATGGTAAGAATGATGTTGTAAATAGTGTTACCTAACTACTTAGTAGAGTATAAATCTCATGATATACCAAAAGGGACGTGGTTGGGAATCTTTCCCATGTGAATTTGGTGAAATGGATACCTCTCATTTATTCTTACTAAGCCAAATAAGCATTATGTACAACTAATCCATGTAAAAATAAGGTTTCAATAACTGAAAGTATACGTTAGAAAATAACTTAAAGAATTGAGTTGAGAGTGGCAGGTGAGGGTCACATGGTAGTGATTGGATTATGAGGGCTTTCCATGCAAGTCATGCTACTTTTTTAATCTCTATCAATAGAGAGGAAGGGTTTGTTATTAGGATGAGCTATACGAAATATTAGTGGAGTTAATAAACTTCCTTATTTTGAAATCAAAGTATTTTATGTAAAATGCTTAATTCGATCCAAAAATTCTTCCATAGTGGTAGAGGTCATATTAGCAAAGCAAAAAATGAACCATCTAGGCTCATTGTAATGGAAAGATGACATAGGTGATACGTTCTACCCAATATTCTTGACATTTATGTTACAATTTGTTATCACTATTAACCTCTGAAACTCCTCACTCTCTTAATGTATTTTGTTGGTGTAAAGGTTTTACTGTTGCATGGGTTATTACTACACTTTGTTATTCATCTTGATTATATGGATTTAAAGGTTTATTAGATGCTTATTATGATGTTATAAATGCACTTGCACATGCCTATTTATAGTCAACATGGTTACACTATTCATTTGGCAACCAATGTTGATATATGGGGCTTGGCATGTTGCACATAGGGTTCCTATTCACTTGGCAACTGAGACGTGGTTTCATTGACATATGAATGTATATTGGTGCCTCTCATCTAACTATATAAGGACCTATCCTCCAAGGCACTCATGAGATGTGAGATGAGGGAGCTTTATGAGCCATTGAGCTAATTATGGAGAATCATAGTATAGCAGTTTGTCTAGTGTAGAGTCCATAGGTTGTTTCACTGTAGGCCATTTATTGTTATGCCAGGGAGCCCGTTAAGCCTTTGAGCTTGGGTGCATGCCAACATGGTCTTTGTAAGCTTTATATAGTAACATTCTTCACTAATATAACTATTTTAGTCTCTATTGTACTCTCATTATGATTTCATGTTACAACATTATCGTGTGTTCATTTTCCAGCATTCGGTCTTAGACATCTCATTAGCAGATGATTCTAATAAGGTATCAGAGCTCTGAGATTTTTAATGAACATCATTTTCCTTTATTGCTTATTTTGAAATCTTGAGTAGTTTGCTTTATATTGTGATAATAATCTATTACGAGGAAACTTGTAGATCCATGACGTCATCTAAAGTTTTTTTACCTCTAACAACTATTGGTCCTCTCACAAACGAGATTTTTCTTGGTTAATGCTAGCTAAGGCCGTACGACATTGTTATTGGAATTGGCATTTTGTATGTGTTTTCCTTCTGCTGTGTAAGTTCTTTTTTACAGATTGGTTAGAAGACATATAGTGGGAAGGCATCTCCTCTCATCTCCCAAATCGGCCGTATTTGAGATTTTTTTTAGAGTTTCAAAAAAATTGAAAACTCATGCAAATCTATACGGATTAAGATCTTATTTTAAGCTTGGCGTCTTTATTTTCACCTTTGGCATTGACATTTTCTATATATCTATGTATTGAAGGAGGAAAAAGATTTGTTGCTATTGTTTATCCTTTCAATCCAGTAGATCTTGTTTGCTGAGTGGTGTGGTGTCATAAATATGCTATTGCATCACTCTTTTCCACTTGGCAATGAAAACTGCAAGCTGGGCATTGCATTATACCACATTTGAAAGAAAAAAATGCTTGACTATTTTTTTGGTTTTCTTTTACCTTGGCATCACATTTTCAAATCTAAGGTGCTTTACATTGGGAGAATAAAGCCTTTTTTTGGTTTTATTCTATTATAAATCAAATCTGCTATTCTATTCTCAGATTTGCATCATTATTTTCTATTTTGGTGCTGGGCATTCCTCCTTTTTTGTCTTTTCCTAGAGATTAGATGAGTGTTGGAAGCCATTAGATCAAGAGAAGATTTGGAGCATTGGTGGAATGGGTGTTGAAACTTGCAGAATAGAGGCACTGACAAAGGAGGCAAACTCAGTGGGTCAAACCCACACAACCACCCATGCACTCCACATAGCCATATGTACAGTCCATGGTTTGTTTTTCCACCTTGGCGTCCTTATTTTGGATGGAGAAGTGTGTTTTCTAAACTATTGCATTGGAAATTATGTTTATTTCACATTGGCATCCTTTTTTGTTGTTTTTTCATCTTGGTGGACCCATGCCTAGCGTCCATCTCAGTTGGTAATTGCTTTTTATATGTTCTATGACTTTAATGACTTTACAACATCATTTAGTATTATTAAAACAAGTCTTTTGAAAATATTTTTAAAAGGAGCAATTTTTTTAGTGTTTTAAAGCTTGTATCTATGCTTGTTGAACATGAAGTTGAGGCTTGGATTGGCAGGAAGCCGAATCCCCCTCAAAATACTATACCACTTCATTCTAGACTCCGACCCAATTCCAACCAATGGTTGGAAGACACTTTTCACCTCAACCAAGGGTACTATTTTAATCATTTAGTGCAATTTTTATTAAAAAGAGGTTATCTACGTGAAATAATTTTATAAATATCTTGCAAATGGTAACTCAAAATTGAGTGCTACCATTTTTAAATGTGTGTATTTCTCAATTTTCCACATAAATAACCCATTTGTATTGAGAAAGTACTAAATTATAAAGTGCCAAAATTTGGGGGGGGGGGGGGAGGGGGGGTAGAGTCTGACATCCTCCTACTTGACCTATTTGCATTTCATGTGTACTAATTTGGTCAATTATAGTGATTTCTCATTCTCATGGATGCATTGTCAGATGAGCCTAACGTTCATTTTAGCATGCAATGTATATTATTCACTATTTTCTCGTACTTGTTTGGATGCATTATTAATTGAGTCTAACGTCTTCATATTGAGCATGATTGTAATTACAAACATAGGGGGGCTACTTGATGATTGTCTCAATGATGTTTTATGTGGGCCCTACATTCTCTCATGTGCACATTCAATTTTTATAACTATTACCTGTGCCATTTAGTGACAAGTTTCACAAATTGATCTTGTATTCTTGAATGCATTATCATCAAAGCCTGACATCCATTTGAGCATGCACTATCACTTATGTATAGATTGATCTCATTTGATTGGACATACTTTTGGTGTTTTCTGAAGTTCATCTCCGGAGCATGCACTATTACTCCAGATGAGGAGAGTTGTTTCATCTCCAGTGATTCTTCCTGGGAAGGACAATTATGCTTCATGGCATATGTATATGGAACGTTCACTCAAAGAACACAAATTTATTCCATTCTTATAAAGATAGAGTCTTTCTCCTATTGACCTATGTCAATATAATGATTCGGCCAACTCTTGTGACTTTGTTTATGGTCACTTGTTGTTGCATGTTTCATTAGTTTTACATCACTATGTAGATCACACAAAGTATCCCTCCACTATTTATACCACTCTTTAGAGTCTTTTCAGAGATCTAGCTAAGATTTATGTCACACCTCCTCCTCTTCTTCCTATTGTCTTTTTAGAGACAGTTGTTCTCTCACCTCTTGATTTTGTTTCCCATGATGATACATCCATGGTGGACAGTGCTCTTCTCTCTGTAGAACCCCCAATAGAAGATGAGATTCTTCTAGACCTTAGTTGTCCTATTACAAATTCTAAATTTATTCCTATGCAAATTGTTGCTTTTATTGAGCCTTCATAGACTTGCACTTTGAAGGACTCCATTTTTTACAGTATGAGTACACACATTGAGAGTATCAATGACTCATATATTCCTGAGGATGTTCATCTTGTAGATCTGAGTGCTTCATCTATAGACAAGTCTTCAATTTTGATGGTTGTTGATATATGTTGTCATCTTCCCATGGACATTATTTCAACAAATGTTCCATGTCTATCTTCTTCTCTGGTTGTTCTCTCTCCTTCATTGCATGCTTCTTCATTGTCATATTCTAAATTTAATCCTATGATATCTGACCAGACTTTGGCACATTCAAGCACTAGCAGGAAGACATTTAAACATTTTTTAGAGATCTACATCATGATTCCTACACACATTCCACTTGAGTGTGAATTTAGTAGTTTGACAGCTCATGGTTTCTTTCTTCTAAAAGGAAGAGACAACATTTGTTTTAGAGGGACATACTACAACATTCACCATGTGACATTATGCATTCACATTATCTCTCTTCTATGTGGATGCACATGTCCTTCGTGTTTTTAGGATACTGGAGATCATCACTATGTACTTGGAGTGCTGATTATTTCAGCATCTTCTTCTGTGGAGTCTTTTAGTCCCTTCTTGTTTTCTCTCTTTCAGGGGGGAGTTTTTTCACACTAGCTTTTCTCCCTTTTCTCCACTTTCTGAGAGTTCCTTTATATTGGGTGCTTAATCAGGGCTAGTTGTCAAGACCCTTTAATGTTGTAATGACCACCTAAGTTGCGTTTAGGGGGGGGTGTTAGTGTAGAGGTTTTATTTATACATGGGTTATTACTACACTTTGTTATTCATCTTGCTTAGGTGGATTTATAGGTTTATTAGAGGCTTATTATGATGTCATAAATGCACTTTCACATTCCTATTTATAATCAACATGGTCGCACTATTTATTTGGTAACAAATATTGACATATGGGGCTTGACATGTTGCACATGGGGTTCCTATTCACTTAACAACTGAGATGTGTTCTCATTTTCATATGTATGTGGATTGGTGCCTCTCATCTGTGTATATAAGGACCTATCCTTATAGGTACTCATGAGATGTGAGATGAGGGAGCTTGATGAGCCATTGAGGTAATTGTGGAGTATTATAGTATAGTAGTTTGTCTAGTGTAGAGTCCATAGGTTTTTTAGCTTGTAGGCATTTATTATTGTGTTAGAGAGCCCTTTAAGCCTTTGAGCTTGGGTACATGCCAATAGACTCTTTGTAAGATTCATATAGAAACCCTCTTCACTAATATAACTATTGTAGTCTCTATTTCACTCTCATTATGATTTCATGTTGCAACCTTATTATTTGTTCAATCTTCCAGCATTCAGTCTTAGATGTCTCATTAGAAGATGATTCTAACACATTCTTTATCCTTTATACATACATTATGTACTTGTTTTTTTTCTAAACTTGTCTATCTCATGTTAGGACTCTATTGGTATGGAATTAGACACACAAAGATAAACAAATTATGAAAAAGAGAAGCACAAAATTAGGAGGAAATTGGTTGAAGGGACCCATGAATAAAATAGACCATGAGAGTACTATTTAGTACAAATGTACTTGGATTTTGAAATCCTTGATAGATAAATTTAATTGAAGTTATTGTAAACTATGTATGATTTGTATAAGTGAACTAACTTAAGGACTTGTAAGATAAGTAGTGGTACTATAGGTAGCAATGATAATATTAAGTACTTAAGAAACACTGTGAAGAAGAGATGATAATAATGAAACTTGTTAAGTATTAAAATAAGTTTGAGAAGGTGAAGGAACACTAATAATATGAAATAAGAATAAATAGGAAGAATAATAAATGTTAAAAAAATGGGATAAAGACATCATTAAACATTGAATGAGACTTTTTATAATGTTCATCAATATTAAAATCATTTAAAGATCTAGTATTCACCCTATAAGTTATATACTCATTTAAGGGTTGTTAGGTTAGGGATTTTCTCTCTATATCTTTCAAGAAATCTCACACATATAATTTGCATTAAAATCACTATCATTCACATTTTAATTTGAAAATGTATGTTTATTAGTCAAGAGCATAGATCTATATAAATAAAATATTTACACAAAGTTAAATATTGACTTAAAATCACCTCTATATATATGAACATTAGTCTAGTAACATCAACATATACAATAGCATATGGCCCAGAAACTAGCTGTACATGTGTAAACATTGATTGGCCCAAAAATATAGTAGTGGACCATGAAGATGATGGTACCATATCCTCCTGTAGTATAATTTTTTTAATATTTATTACTCAATTTCTATGTAAATTAATTGCTAGCATTTAAATATAAATATAACTAAAATTGAATGTATCAAATATAAAACACACATGAATAAGTGTAGTGACCAATGTGTGTACACCAAATATATGTGCAAAAACATCATAACTCAAAATTATATCATGTAATCCCTCATAAGCACTACCATAATCATCCAAAGGTATAGTACATATAATAACACAACATATGTAATAGTGAGATCTGATATGCACATTGGGTGGAGTATCTCTACCATTAGTCTCAAAAATCCTAAACATATGCTAAATGAGTGTTTATGTAAGTTTACTAAGTGTATGAAAAGTATCAATCTCTATGATACCCTTCATCATAGGTGGTATCTTAGGTTGAAGTGGATTGTTGGTAGGGACCAGTTCTAGGATGATTATGCACATGATGCCCACCTTTTCTATCCTTTGTAAAGCCTTTCCATAAGCCTTAATAGAATGAGTAGGCAGTATATTTAGGAATATCATTGAGGAAAAATTCATATTAGAGTTTATTCAAAAAATATAATAGGAACTCATGTTTGTTACAGTGTGGGTAATCAAACACCATCCACCATTGATCCCCAAAAATGTTCTTAGTCAAGTTGTGTTAGCGTTGGTGGATTAGGAATCATTTTTTGGATAGTGGAAAGTCTGCATTGGTTATTGGGTCAACTAATAAGTCAAAAATTAGGTCATTTAATATTTATTTATCCTTCAACTCATATGTTAACAATGTTTCAACATAATAATCCATAAATCTATCTATATATGATCACCATTTATCAATTTGACTCACTATCGAGTCAACTTGAAATAATATTAACTCTAGGGTATTGGCCAAAAAGCTACATGGTGGGTGTTGGTCGAAGTGGGGTGCATCATTATATTAATTGTTAGTTTAATTCTATTTTTTTATACTATGTGTGTAGCCAAATCCTCCTAACTACTTGGGGGGTCTTGTGGCACTGTAGGAGGGTTGGGAGGGCTATGAGGGTTAGGAAGAGTGTTAGGAGAGTTAGGAGGAGGGTTAAAAGGTTATTCCCTTGTATTTGATTGGTTTTTTAAAGAAACATGTGTTTTAAAATCAAAAGATTAAAAAAAATCTAAAATCTAGTGCTAATACGTTTGGTTTTTGATTGCTTACCTTCCATCTATAGTGGCATTGTTGATTCCTCAAGCTAATGGGCAGTCATCATATGTTTTCTCTTCCTCTAAGCACAAAATGAACATGATTTTACATAGATAAGGGTATAAAAAAGATAAAAACATGTGATAATGGTTTCATGCCCATAAGTTTAGGGATTTTTATGTTTTTTATAAGTAAACATAACGTGTCACATTACGCGTACTAAATAAAACACATACACATTTAGGGTCATTAATCTTGAGCCTAGTTTAAAATAATATGTGCATGTTATGGACATTAGGCATACACCTAATGCCTATAATGTGTATTCATTATGGTAGATGTCCACATTATTTCCCCCAAGTCTATGTGCTTGCCCCCACAATGCCCCCCCCGCCAAACCCCACCCCCCATATGTATGGAATTGGATCCAGTGTTATTGTAGTGCATGCGATGTGAATTTCGAGAGCAATATTTTTGTCTTCAATGATTAGCATATCCAGTGGCACTATATAGCAATAGTCTATTCCTTATTTTTGTACAATATGCATCTATAATGTTGTTGCAAATACTTAATATCATAGATATAATAATTTATAGCTTACCTCGACTTGAATCCTTTTGATGCTTCCTCATTGAAATTCCTCTAGGAGGCCTTGTATATATAAAAATCTCAAATTTTATTTAGTAACTTATTCGCATGACAAGAAAAAATAATCAAGGGTCCAAACACAAACATGAAATGAAAGAGGTAAGAACATCCCACCAAAATATAAGGTATGCAATTAATATCCTAGGTAATATGTATGAGACAAATTCTATGAGTTCTCAAATTCGACCCAACATTATAAGTGGGATAAGATGAAGAGGGAGGACATAAAATGTTTTGTAACTACATACAAAACTAATAAGAGAAGAAAAAATGAATAAAATGGCAATGTATGAGACACACTGAGAAGAGAAGAAGATAAAATCACACTAAAAAATTACCAATAAGACCCTAATCTAGACCAATAGACCATTTTCATAAAATGACACCAAAAACATTTCAATAATAAGCCATGTATGAAAATTATGTGATCTTATACTCTCAATTGGATGGTTACACCATTTTATATATGCTTTACAAATTTATCTATATATACATTTTTTGGTCCAAATTAAGTGATAATAGTTATTTTGTTGATTTACAAAACCTAAAAATCCATCCATGTAATCGATCATTCCCCACATGACCTTTTTATCTATCTAGTCATGTTAATTGGATCATATTGTATGGTGGTCAAAATTTGTGTGAACTAAACTATATGGCTAAGATAGTTGTTCCTCATTCCCACTTTGGCCAAATGGGCATGCTTTTCCCTTTTTGTGTTTTTCATGTCAGAAGTTGACATGTGCACCAATATTATGAAACTTAAATTCAAATCAACTTATAAATACGCAATTGATATACTTTATTTGATCATTGATTATACATTTAGCATTGACCATATTTTCTTTACATGAAAGACATATTCTATTATCTCAGGGTTCCCAATAATTTATATGTTGTACTTCATGAGATTTAACTATGAGAGGTGTAGTTAGTGGACATTAGCCACACAATATTAATATATGAATTGAATCTTGTATTCATTACTATTAGGTCAAATATTTAGCCTTTTAGGTACATAGGAGTCTTAATATGAGATTTTATCAAAATGAGAGCAAAGAAGTGAAGATAAAATTTGGGAAAATGAAACTTAGATGTCATATTTCAGTCTCAGACAATTTTTTGTATTATAAAGTTATGGTCCAATCATTGTGCAGAGTAAAATAAAAAGATCTTGTAATTATCTTTGCTAAAGGAACAAATTTTTAGGTATTTGTAAGTTTTAGTAGTATATTATTAGATTCAAACTTTTATAATAAGAATTGTACATAATTATGCACATGAATATATAATTTTTTATCATTTTATATTTAATGTATTATTTTCTATTTATTAATTAGAAATTATTAACATATATTATATTTATGATGATACTTGAATAAATATTATTCATTTATTAAAATAAAAAATATATTCTTTTACATTTAATTAAATTTTAACATTAAAAGTTTTCATATTTTTAAAATTATTTGTATTAAAATATATATAAATTAATTTTCACAAATTAAAATTAGTGTATCATAAAATTTATAGTTATAATAAATTTAAAAAATCACTTGTGAACCCAAAAGAGTTAAAATAAAATAATTCAATGATACTAAAATTTAAAAATTGTTAAGTCCTTAATATTTGACGTGCGGATGGAGTTCAGAGTGATTTTATTTTAGTCTATTTTTATTAAATTATGAATGAATAAAGGGTTGAAATTGATTCATTTTTTCAAGAATAAAGAGTCAAGATTATAAAATAAAATAATGAATGAATGAATGAAAGATTTTAATAATGTCCATGAGACCAAGGAGTCTATGGGATAAGGAAATGAGTTGAGAGTGATGGGTGAGGGTGACATAGAAGAGATTAGAGTGTGCATGTTTTCCATGTATGACATGATAATTGTTTAATCTCTATCAATAGAGAGGGAGAGTTTGTTATTAGGATGAGGATGATGATGAGATGTAAAAATTCCTAATGAACTTACAAAACTTCCTTCTTTCAAAATCCAAATCAAGTGATATTATTGATTTACTTGACTTATGAAGCTTTAAAATCCCTCTATGTATTCGAGCATTCCCCACCTCATTATTTTTTATTTCGTATCCCACTATTTGGACCACATTATACGGTGATCACAATCTATGTGGACTAGATTATATGGCTAAGATAGTTATTCTTCATTCCCACTTTGGTGAAATGGGCATGTTTTTCCATTTCTATGTTTGTCATGTTAGAATTAGACATGTGAACCAATATTATGAAACTTAAATTAAAGTATACTTGTAAATAGACAAGTGTTATACTTTATTCAATAATTAATTATATATTTAACATTCAACATATTTATTTACATGAAAGGCATACTATATTATCCCTAGTTTCCCAATAATTTATATGTTTTACCTTTTAGGGTTTAATTACTAGAGGGATAGTTATTGGAATTAGCTAACCACATCATATTTTAGGACTTAAATACTCTTATTACTTATTATCAGTTCAAATATTTATCTATTTTAAATACCTAGGACCTACAACACAATATTTGAGGGAAAGGATGTGAACAGAAATATCAGTGAAATAAAATGTAGAAATCATATTTCAATTTCATACATTTTATTTGGATTGTAAAATTATGGTCCAATAATTATTCATATTTAAGTGTAAATATATTGGTAGTTTCTTCAAAGAGGTCCATTTGTTTTTACATGATTTTCATTTTTAGTTGCATGTTTTTAGATTCAAAATTTTATGATAAAAATTATTCAACAGTATGCACATAATTATGTCATTTCTATCATTTTATTTTTTATGTATTATTGTTACATTTATTAATTAAAAATTATTAACATGTATTATATTTATGATAATACTTCAATACATGTAATTCATTTATTTAAATTTAAATACTAAGCATTGGAAACTTGCTCCTTTGATTGAACTCACCTGTAGAAGCCTTTGAACTTGTTGAACCTGCTAGTCCCTTTACCAAAAAGTTTGGAAAATGAGTAAATTGAATGCTCAGAACAAATTGTGAAAAGGGAAGAGACAATTTTGGTCTTGTAGGACCAAAATAGTTCATATGTTGTCCCAAAAATGAGAAAGATATTTTTGAGGACAACATTACTCTAGCTATAAATATTTTCTATAACATCATTCGTATAACTTTTTATTTTGAACTAAGTTATTGTGCATGCTTCACAACTCACCTTAAAAGAGGGGGCATACATAGTCACGTGTCTTAGATAAAAATTTAAAATAACACATTACACACATAAAAAAACATAATACATGTTGATTTGATCATAATATGTACTCAATTTTTTCCCAGAAAGCATATTCAAATAGAGCCATGCCATTTGGACAACATCACATACCCTAGTTGTCTAGAACAACACACTTCATCCCATAATTCAAAAAGAACATTTTCCATATTTATTATAATCATGTTCAGTTTAAAAATTAGTTTTTAAATGTTATCTAGAAACATTTTAATATTTATACCTAGGTTATTGTAGAATTTTACTCAAATTGGGGGCATCATGCACAGTATGTGTTCTAAAATTTTACATAGGTTTACTCATAATTTAATTGGTATTATTGATTTATCAACATCAATATACTCAGATATCACATTGGGGCCATATGTGTGGCATATGATCATTTTCTTACTCATTTTTGCACTAGTTTCTATAAAATAAATGGAAATTCAGGTCATTCTTTATGTTGTATACACCAGACTTAGATCATACTAATTTTACACCAGAAGAAAACTTATTTTATTTGAAAAAGTTAATTCATTATTTTGAACCAATTTTTGCACCTGAATGGAATTCATATTGGGATTCTAAGATATTTTACTACCTTGAGTTTGATGGAATCAAATGTATCTTGAGTTCTTAGGCATGTTCTCCTACCAATGAGGATTGGGGCAAGCATATTCTGATCCAAGTGTTTCACTAAAAATAAATTTCCAAAGGTTTTACCCTCTCCAATCATCAATTTTTCACATGGATTATGGCACACACAAATCAAATTATTTTTTTGAAAAAATATCTTGAAAAATTGTATTGTCAAGCAATTCACATACCTTCTCTATGTTTACATATTTTGTAATTAAAGTTGTATTAGATTATTTTTTATTTAAATAATATTTTAGGTTTGCACATAAAAGGGTATGTATATCCATAAAATCATAATTGAAAGTGGATATTTTTCAAAAAAATTAATTGCAAGTACTTTGATAGACATGTATCCAAAATTTGTTGGCCAAAAATACATAAAATAGATTGTTGCATTATGTCTAAGTATACAATCATGGAAATATTTTCCATGGAGGGAGAGCAATTTTCCTCTTTGGATAAGAAGCCCATGATTTGGGCTCATCTTTGTTATAGACTAACTAATACAACAACAATATTCTAAAAAAATGATTAGCTTATAAAATATTAGAATCCCTCAATTTTTCCGCACTTTGAGTTTTGAAACATAGCATGGAGTTATTTTTAAAACATAAAGAAAATAATAGTATTGTCACACATTTTAGTTGTGATTATTCTCATAAATATAGATGTAAAATGTAACACCAATAGGGTATGTTAAAATAAGGCATATTAATTATATGTCATGATTTTAAAAAGATTGCATTATCATATGTCATCTTTACATTAGAATAACTTATAATCATTGCATGATTTTTTTTAAAAAACTAAGATAAAATACATAAGAGGGTGTACATGATTTGAAATTATCATTTTTTATACTAGTCAATACATATATAATATACCCAAAAAAATTGAAAATGGTCATAGATGTTCCATGTAAGTGCACCATAATGGGGGATCAAAACAAGGGCCTATTATAACACATTTATACTTTAAAAAATATATACTTGAACTGGGGCAGGGAAAAAATTTCCACACTTGGAGCATTGAAACATAATATGGATCATTTGTTCTAAATCATCAAAATAATATTACTGTCACACATTTTAGTTGTGATTATTATCATAAACATGCATGTAAAATGTGACACCATTAGGGAATTTTAAAAAAATGCATATTAATTATATGTCATGTTTTGAGAAATATTGCATTAGAATATGCCATCATTACATTAGAACATCTCATGATAATTTCATGAAATTTTCAAAAAATTCAAGATTTACTACTTAAGGGTGTGTTTTAACCTTTTAGGACTTAGTGTTTATAAATCCTATGTTGTTAACTGTGATGAGTATAGTAAATCAGGGTAGAAATATGTAATAAGTATAGCCAATGATATGTATCAAAATTTATTTAATTTTACCTTTATAAAAATAGTAATAATGATGTAAACAATTATTTAGCTAGATAACAACTAAAATGAAAGATCTAGAAATTGTAAAATATGACAAAAGCTGGTTTGTGTGTCACAAATAGAATGTAGGTGTCAAAACCCTTCCTGAATAGTAGCACCCTAATTGGAAAATATCACCATGTGGCTCTAGTATCCTTTTATTGGCATTAGTGTCCTATGTGAAGAATTATTTCAAGTTTCTAGGTTTACCTTTGTCTTGGTCTGTCAATCTTATTTTTGTGCTCATGTGTTTTGGATCTTTATATATGGCCTATTTTGACTAATTTTATGTGCAAACCCGAATCATCCATGTTACTAAGGTATCTGGTTGATATAAGAAATAAAGTGTGTTATTAGTGAGGTAGGTTAGACATCCTCAACACCCTACTATGATGAGAATTGCTTACATACCAATACTCTAAAGAGGGATCAACCTCGATGTAGTTCAGCCCACCAAAGTGCTAGTGAAATTAAAAGTGAAGCTAGTATGAATGTCTACTTGAGTGCTTCAAATGTGCTTGAGATTGAAAAAATGAGTAATTTGAGCTTAAGAATGTTGTAGATGGTTCAATGCAGAAGTAGGGTAGAATAGGGATTTATAACCTTGATTGTGCACAAATTGTTCTGAGTTTATATGTGTAATTTGCATCTAATTTCCATTTAGTAGTTAGAGAGATAAAATTCATGTCTATATACTATTTTGGTGCTTGGGTGAGTCTTAAACAAGGTCTAGGTTGACCTTAAGTAGTCTTAGATTTGAAACTATATCAGTTGGTATAAAAAGAAGGGAAAGGATAATAACACCAAAATTGGAAAACTAGCACCATGTGTCACTACTATCCCTATTATGGCATTAGTCTCTAAGTGGAAGAACCTAAGGCACTAGGGTTTAGGATGTCAAGATGAGTGTTTGGGATTACTTTAGGGATGCCTAGGAATACCCATAACCCACTAATGGGTGATCTCAAGTAGCACTCTTAGCACTCAAGTTTCATTTTTAGATGATTAAATTTGCCCTATTGCCCCTAGGCCCGCTTGCTTTATTCTAGAGATGCATCAAAGTGAAATGACTAGGAAAAAGGAAAAATAAACGTACCTAGAATTACCTAAGTGTTAAAGCCCATGAATCTAAATCTAAGTACGTGAATCATGTTCTATTATGTATTATACAAATAAAACATTCATATATCATTTCTTACTTAAGAGATATCAAAATCAAAAACAAAATTGAGTAAAGAGATAAGAAATGAATGAATGCACCCATTAGGTATGCAAACCAATACAAAAATTTGGTGATAATCTATGTGTGCGTGTAGATAGTGATCAATAAATGAATAACTTGGACAAAATTGATGGATTGCTCAATCCCCATGTGTGGGTGGCTTAATAATTCAATTCAATTTTGACTCCATCATTACCCACCCCTGCTTGGTGGACCATGACCTCTGAATATATTAGATTGGATTGATTGTATGTCCTACCCTCCCATGTAGGTGGCTCAATAACTCAAGTAGATTATGACTCCATCATTACCTACCCATGTGTAGTAGATGTACGTGAAACTAAATCTATAAAATGTAACTGGAAATGTGTAACTAAAGATGTCAGCTCTGTGAACACTCAGGTATATTAGGTGGCTCTGGGCCACTCAAGAATACCAACCATTGTATATGGAGTAAGGCATGAATCTAGTATGTAACCTAAAACATGGTGTATGATGTGTACATCACAGATAATGACATGGAATTTGTCATTCCATCTAATCAACTAGTGTACAAGTGAACATACGAAAATAATGTGTCGAACACATGCCCCTAAGTATGATATCTAAGCATATGGATTCTAGACCGAATTGTAATATTTTGTTTTTGAGTATCTAAACAAATGGAAAAATTTAGAAGTTTAAAAATTACTTATTTAGAAATTAGATATATGTGGTATTGTAAAAATTAATTTTGTCTTTAGTTAAGCCTTAAAATTTATATGAAAAATATTTTGTATAAATAAATTAGTTATTTTTTTATGAAAATTAATTATTTTCTCTCCTTAATGGTGCCCACAATACAATTTCATTTACTATTTGTAGATAGAAATGAGTTTAATTTTTTGACATTTTTATTGATAATTATTTTACATTTTTTTAAAGTAGTTTATATACATCTGAATTAATGTAATGGTGAATAACATATAAACTTGAAAAATGTCACATGTTCAATTATTCCTTATAATATTTTTAAATATTGTGCAAACTTTTAGTTTTACAAAAAAAATTAACAATAAAAAAAATTTGTATATTTTTGTACGTTTTATTTTAAATAATATCATAAATCAATATCACTACAACCAATAAGGGTATTTTGAGACAATATTAAAGACAATACTTCAACAAATTATCTCAAATTGAGACAAAAAAATGTTGTGTATTGTCTTTAATATTGTCTCAAAGTGGGTGTCTCTAATTATTATCTCTCCATAGACAATATATAATACTATTTATTTTGTATCTTGAGAGATAATATCATTTTTGTCTCTTGAGAAACAATATTATTTTTGTCTCTCTAGATAAAATTTCCTAAATATAATTGTATGGAAAAACATTTTCGATGGGAAAGCAAAATAAGGTTTTGCCAAAACATGAAAGACACAAAAGAAACTTAAAATTTTGCCTAGGGATTTGGGAGATTTGGAGGTGGTTGCCTTATCAGCTTTCATAATGATCTTCTCAAGCAGAAGAACTTGATGAATATTGGGCAAAACCCCTCGATTGGCAATAGTCACCTTGGAGAGCAACTTTTCGAGCTCATCATCATTTGTGACTGCCAGATGGACATGATGAAGGATGATCAATGACTTCTTTTTATCTTGCATTGCATTCCCGGTAAGCTTCAACACTTCCACAGCCAAATACTCCATCATGGCTGCAATGTAGACCGTTGCCCCTGCACCTATGTGCTTGGCATATTTGCCCTTCTTCACATATCTGTCGATGTGATCGATGGGAAACTGCAGGCTAGATTTAAAATACTTGGCTATAAACTTCTTCCTTAAACCACCCCCTTTCCTTTGCCTTTGATCCATCCATTCTCCATTCCCTTTCTACGCTTAGTTATGCGATTAAATCTTTAGCAGCAGAATGCACTTCCATTTTCTCTTACAAAATCAGGGTACACATTTTATATAAACTCTTTGATTTTACCAAGCATTTTAAACACTGATGGCCCAGATTGCTCTTCTCTCAATCTGGCACACATTTAACAAGCCAATCGCAATCTTCGGTTGAATTTTATAATTTTAAATTCTTTACACTTAATAGCCATTAATACGTGACATCTTGGTATTGAAGCCCAGGTAAGCTGTCCATGGGAAAACTTTTTAATTGGTCGAGTGATTATTCTCCCCCCATTATGGCCATCACTGCACTTCAAATACCAGACAACTACACTCCATGTAAAGCTATTTTATTTGAGAATTTTTTTAATCGAAATTTATAATATTGATAAAATTAGGTTTCTTTTGATAATTGTTGTTATGAACGTTGTTAAAATATTTATCGTTTAAAAAATGTACAATGTTTAATCTTTTAATCAAAAGTAATATTTATTTCTTTCATTTTAAAAATTCAAATTTTAGAATTTTTTAATAAAATTAAGAAAAATTTAAAATAAGGACATGGAATGCTAAGTCCCTACAAGATAATAAAAAATTAACCTTTGCTTATTTAAATTATTTGGTAGTGTGTTATTTTCTTGAAAATTATGTTTGTAACAATTCAAGTGTCATTGGGAATGACAAAATGCATTGAAAGGCATTATCTTTGTCAACTTAAAAGTGTCAAAAGGTTACCTTAGACTCCAAACAAAAAATATGTCTATAAAAAAACATGATCACAAAATGTTTTCTCTCTTTACCTTAAGCCTATAACTAGCATTTATCCTAAAGGTGCAAGTTATGCCAGATAAAACGTATATTTAATTTTCATGATTTTATTTGGTAATTATTTTTAAGTGTACAATGTGCATACCTCCTACTGCATGATAAATAAACCTACCAACTCTCCTTGTTACCTGGGTATAATTTGTTTTAAAAATTAATTGTGATACATCAAATTCAAATGAGGTTTTGTAGAAGGTTAAACTAATTGATGCTCTTAAAGTCTCTATCTCCTTTTTAGATGCAGGGAAAGGTGGATATTGGACTGTTGTGTTCAAAAAAAGGAAAGGAAGAGATAGGAAGTAGTTGGAATGACCCTTATATCCCAGAAATAAAAAAATTCAAAGGGTCAAATTTTATTAGAGTCTCATGAGGGTATACAACATATTCACTATGTGTCCATAACCATTTACTTTCCCATTGGAAGAGGAGCTTTGTTGGGTTTTCATTGTTTATCTTTCTCTCCATTTTATAAGGGTATATACACCTTCAAAAAGCTCTAATTTACTAATAATAAAACAAATAATGCCACTTACATCTTTCTAGGAAAGGCAGTTTGGGTTGTAAATAGCTGGTGTTTCTTTGAAGAGTGATGTTTTGGTTTTTTTAGATAGTGCCACAATAAAATTATGTCCTCATTTGATTTTCATTTAAATTAATAATTAAATAGCTTAGTGGCTCTTATGCAACATTTCTCTTTTCAATAAAAAGGAATTCAACTTTTTCTTTGTAGTGGTAACATCTCCTTTGTGAAGATATGCTTCTACAAGATAAGCCTCTATCAATATTTAAATTCTTTTATTTTTAGAAGCCACACTTTGTATTTTTTGGCTTCACCTCTTGGGATGGAGTTGGAGTGCTCTCAAACCCAACATGCCTTTCAAGTATCACTTCACTTATGTCTCATAGGAAGAATGAATTTGTGGTACTATTAGAACATGTATATAAAATTATGGAGTGCCTAGGGCTCCTTATTTATTCTCTACTTATTCTTCAAATCCAGGCCATCTTAGATTCCTAATTTGATATATTCATTTCTTTGATATCAAAATCAAGTTGATATAATTAAAAATCACAAATAAATTTTATTTATCAAGTTTCATATTTACACAATGGGATAACCAACTCACACCCCTATGAAATTGGATATAAACCTATTTAATATGTTCTCCCTACCACTATTCTAAGCTACAGTTTCAATATAAGTCAACAATTAGAGCTAAATAAAATATAATAAGATTTTAAATATTCTAACAAAGTAACAATCTAATTTATTCCTATGTGAGTATTTAAATCACTTTTTAAAAATAAATATGTTGAATTAATCACCAAGTAATTTATTATTATAGCAACAAGCCCTATTGTGAGGGTGTCCAACACCAAAATCACAAATTCAAAATGTATTTTATGTCCTCATTCACAAGATGTGTTTGAGGTGGTCATGTTGGGAGCTCAAACATCTAGGGATCATTTTTAAATTCAATTTAAAACATAACATATATGGATGCATAAAAATCAAGGTTTTTTGGTACACCCCTCATTGTCATTGTTCTCTTGATTTCTCAAATTAATTCTCAAGAAATTTCTTAAGAATCATAATCCAATATTTGATATTTTTCTCCATACCTAGTGTCATCCCCATGATCTTGAATACTACCTCCGAAATTGGATGTGGAATAATATGTTATAAACTTATGGCACCCATTTTAACTAAATGATTTTATACAAAAAAACTAATAGGATTTTTTTTGGAATAGATTTCGATCCCCTCAAGGCTTATATTCAAAAGATATGGCCCTTGACTCTTTAATTCCGTGATTTATTTCTCATAGAATGTATGAGATTTTATAAGCATACCTAAAAAGCTCATTTGTAATTTTTTATAGTGATTTCCATAAATGGGCATCCTTTGCCTACAAGAAATTAAGGTGGTTTTACAGACTCTTGCATTCCCTAAGAAATAATTCAGTCCTTCAATGTGGGAAATAATACAATCAATCAATATAATGCCATAAAACCAATATTTAACAATACAAACAATGATTATGTGTTGAACGAATGACTATACCCCAAGCAATCATTAATTCCTTCAAACAATTAACAATATAGTCAAACCATCCCAAACTCGATATTATGCTCAAGGGTTGGATATTCAACAATGCAGATAATGATTATGCATTGAATAAATGATTTTTCCTTGATTAATCATTAATTCCTTCAAGTTTTCAACAATACAACCAACATAAAACAAATCCAAAATGTATTACATAAACTATACCAATAGACCCTTCTCATCATTATCACACATCTTAGAATGGCTCAACCTTAAAACCCTACTTGATACTTCCACGATAAATTACCTATTGTATTCTAGCTTTATGCTTTAAAATAATTTGAATGTTTCAAAATTTATCCCCTATTATGTACATATAGTCAAGTATAGTTATAACCACTATTGGCATGAGCTCAGTAATAGAAGATAGATGCACTTTCAAGTAGTTAATAATACAGTCAATTCCCTATTATAGGAGCCATAGTATAAGAGTGTGTATTCTAATTGAATCAGTAATTGATATTGAATGAATTATGTTCAATGAATTATATGTAACATATCATAATTATATAAACTATTTAAATAAATTATGCATTGAATCGATGACTATGTCCTAACTAATCATTAATTCTTCAAGTAGGAAATAAAATAGCCAACATAAAACAAACTATTCACTAACTACTCATTAATTCTTTCAAGCTATCAATAAGACAATCAATATAATATAAACCCCAAATGCATTATGTAAACTAAACCGATATGCCATTCTCATTAATATCGCACATCTCAAAAAGGCACAACCTTTAAACCCTAACAAAAAGGGCATGATAAATTACCTATTGTGCACTACTTCTTCTACCCTTTTTTAATGTCATCTACTCATCCTTGGTTAAAATCACCATATTATCCATTGGATTATAATTCAAACAATGATCATGTATTGAATAAGTGATTATGCCCTGATTAATCAATATTTGCTTCAAGCTATAAATAATATAGTCAACATAAAATAGACCACAAATATATTACATAAACTGAATTGATACCCTTTTCAAATCAATATCGCAGATCTCAGAATGACACAACCTTAAAACCCTACTTGTTACTTGTGTGATAACTTACTTGTTGTGGTCTACTTCTTCTACCATTTTTAATGCCATATTATCCATTATATATGCAGTCCCAATTTTGGTGGGTTTCCAATCATGATAATGAAAAGGATTAGTGACAAAGAGGATGAGGGCAACAGAGCTTGCAAAGGGGAAAGAAAAAATGTATTATAACACTTATCAATTTAAAGGTTTCACATTCATTATCAAACACATTTCCTATCATTTAATTTTTTAATACAATTAAAGTCCATGCGTGTGTCCTCTTATTCGATCACTTTAATTATTAATATCTATCTATCTATCTATCTATCTATCTATCTATCTATCTATCTATCTAATTTCTCATAATTTTAAATATCAAAATATGAAATAACATCATACATAAACCCTATTTTAATAAAATAAATTTATTAAATCATAGAAAACATAATTAACCCAAAACTAATTAATTGGTTTATTTTAAAAATAAATAAATAAATTTGTGGAGGTATAACTACAAACATCTAATATGATCAAAAAACTAATTGAAATGAAATTATTTCATCAAAATGCAAATGAAAATGGGCACTAATGCCTACCAATATATAGGGATTAATTTCATATGATATTTGTCAAAGTAAGTTAGGAGGTGATGATGAGGGGCAATGATAGAGTATTTTATGTGATATTATACACTAAAGTGCCTATATCTTACACATGCTCTCACTTCATGATAGTGGTGGCATCATTTATTGATTGATTTCTATTTGATTATGAAAAGACTTGATGTTTAATGTGTGGATCTGATGTGTGGTTCAAATCAATAATGTAATGTAATTGATGTGGGATAAATACATTGAGATTATAGAGTTTATCTTGTTTCTTCCGTTGGAAATTTGAAATTAGTACCAATGCTTTGTAAAGTGCATGCCACATGGATGTATAAGGGGCATCGCTTGTGATACAATGTGAATGTCATGGTAGAGGAGTCACTAGTTAAGAGAAAAGGTGGTCGACTAATAATTGTCCCCAGGTGGCATGAAGAGTTGGTAGGTTTATTTCTCATGCAATAAGGAGTATGCACATCATACACTTAAAAATAATTACCAAATAAAATCATGAAACATTAAATATAGATTTTATCTTACATAACTTGCACATTCAAAGTAATTGTACATCTATGCTTATATTTTTTTGTATGGACATCTTTTTTGTTTAGAATCTAAGGTAACATTTCATCACTTTTAAATCGACAAAACTAATATCTTTCAATACATTTTATCATACCCAATGACACTTGAATTGTTAAAACCATTATTTTCAAGAAAATAACAATCTACTCACTTATTCAAATAAACAAAGGTTATTTTGTCATTATCTCGTAAAAACTTGATATTCCATACTCTTGTTTTAAATATTTTTAATTTTTTCTTAATTCCATTATAAAATTTTAAAATTTGAATTTTTAAAATAAAAAAATTAAATATTACTTTTAATTAAAAGGTTAAACATTATATATCTTTAACTATAAATATTTTAATAATATCTACAACAACATTGATAAAAAAAAAAAAAAATTAATTAATTAATTTATAAAAAAAAATGATTTTATCAATTTTGATAAAAAAGATTCTCAAATAGTTATACACCACTTTGATATGTTATTTACATGGCACGTTCATTTCGCATTTACATCTTTCAAAATCACATCCCCCAGTTGTTTTTTTTATTTTTTTAATAATATAAATAAAATAATCACATCCCCGTCCGCATGTACATTTGATGGGCAATTGCTAGTTAAATTTATTGTCTTGTATTTGAAGTGTAGTTATGGCCATGATGGGAGGAGAACAATAAGTCGACCAATTCAAAAGTTATCCGATGGACCCGCTTACCTGGGCCTCAATACCAAGACTTCATGTATTAATGACAATTAACTGTAAACAATTTAAAAGTATAAAATCCAATCGGAAATTATGATTGGCTTGTTAAGTGTGTGTCGGATCGAGAGCAGAGCAATCTGGACTGTTGGTAAAAGCAAAGTTAAGAGTTTATATAAAAAGAACATCCTCGTAAGAGCAAACGGAAGTGTATTCTGTTGTTGAAGATTTATTCGCACATTTGAGATTAGACAAGGATCTGAGAATGGATGGATCAAAGGCAAAGGATAGAAGGAAAGGGGGTGGTTCCAGGAAGAAGTCTGTAACGAAATCTGTTAAAGTCAGCCTTTAGTTTCCCATCAGTCGCATCGGTACATATCTGAAGAAGGGCAGATATGCCAAGTGGGTGGGCATCGGGGTAGCGGTTTACATTATAGTAGTGATGGAGTATTTGGCTACGGAGGTGTTAGAGCTTGCCGGTAATGCGGTGCGGGATGACAAGAAGTCGTGGATCATCCTTCGCCATGTCTAACTGACAGTCAGGAACGCCGATGAACTCAAAAAATTTCTCTCCAAAGTGACTATTGCCAGCGGCGGGATTTTGCCTAACATTCATCAGGTTCTTCTGCTTAAAAATATCGCTGAGAAGGCTGATAAGGAAACCACCTCTAAATCCTTGGAATCCCCCACCAAAAAATGAAGTTTCTTTTGCATCTCTCTCACATGGTGTTCTGGCAACCCTTCTTTTGCTTTCCTATCGAAAATGTTTTTCCATACAATTATACAATTTTTTTTTGGGGTATGCAATCGTACACAATGTTTGTGTAGCATAAATATTTAGGGTTTTGGACATATACTTGCGGAGATGTAGATTTTTAATGTGCAATGCCAATTTACGCTGCTCTACTCACAAAGTTTTAAAATGGGAAGAATGGTTTCAAATTATGTTACTGTAATGATATTTTCAGGCAATGGTTTCCAAAAGAAGTCTAGTAAATATTGAGCAAAAATTTGTAATTTCACAGATCTTTTTTCGCTTTGAATTGCCAATTTAGAAGATTTAAAAAATATATTATTAATTACTGTTATATTTTATGTACAAATATTAGCAGATTAAAAATTTGATGTTTATATTTGTTGAGAGTTGACTTTTGAAGGAAAATTATGTTCGATTTTAATATGATATATTTCAATTCATTATAAATTTTTTGATGATGAAATAGATATGGTAATTTGAAATGTATCGTATCAAAATTATTCATAGAATTTTCACATGAAAATCAATTTAATTTTTTTTGTGATGATGAAATAAGAATGCTGATTTAAAACTTATCTAATCAAAATTAAGTACACAATTTTCATCAAAAATCAACTTTTATAAATTGTGAAAACATAAAAACTTTCATATATATATATATATATATGATGTTAATGTTGGAGTAAACAAAGTTAAAATTATGGAACTCACAAGGTTGAGATTTTGATACATATATTTTATTGGTAGAGTCTACACATTGCTTATTTAGAGTTGGCCTCCACAAGTTAAAAATTAGCTCTAGTATCTAGATGTTTTAAAATATATTTTTATGTGTGTATTTCAAGTTAGTTAGAGTGTAGTGTAAGTTCTCTTCAAATATCATAAATTGAAAAATGTTTTACAAAATATTTGTACCTCAAAATAAAGAATAGTTAATGTTTAAGAAAAAGTTTCATAAAATTGAGAAGTAATAAAATGCTGAATATTTATCTCATTTTTTAAATTTTTTTAATTGACAAATGTAAGTTTATAACCAGTCAAATCTATTTTTTTAATAAAATGTAACAATATATATTACACAAATCTATTTTTTCAATCAAATACAACAATATGTATTACACAATTTTAAACTCATGAAACTATTAATTAAAAAAAAATTGAATTTTTCAGCAATACCATCGAGAGGTAATAAATTTATAACATTTTTTTTCCGGTATACTTTTTGTCACCTCTAATATGGAGATGTATCATTTTATACCATATTTTAACAAAATTGTTTAATAATTTTTCAATAGTTATGTTGGGCTCATTAAATCCTATTATACCCTCAAATCAAAGGAAAAAGCAGTCACACAACCAAAAAAAAAAAAGCTTTAGTACCTATTACATGGGTGAATTGCAAACCCCAAAATGAAGTGACAAGAAGTTGGAAATGGTTTGTACATATGTTTATTTTTAATATAAATAAAATAAAATCTTCTAAATTATTATAATTATAAATATAATTATTCATATTTATTGATTAATTTAGATGAAATAAAGTATGTCACATTCATCATAACATTATCGATAGATGTTAATTTGGTGGTGACTCAATGGTAAAGAAGATGGGCTTTACCCAGTAGGTCTCATGCTTGAGTCTCCCTTGCCATTGGTAGTTGACTCTTCAAGTGGCACTACTCTCCACAACTCTTCAAAAGCTCTCCCTATAAAAAAATAGTAAAAAAAATACTTACAAATATCACAAAAATTATGAATAGAATTTAACTACTTAAAACTAAGCAAAAATGCTTGTATAAATAGAAAATAAATGGACAAGTAAACATACCTCTTCAAAAATGTGGGTGTCCTTATATTGTGAATCCTTCAAACAAGTCCCTTCATGATTATTTAGCTTATGCTAGTTTAGCCTTGTCATTTAGATCTCATGCCATATAACATGAATATTGTGACCTATTCAACATATTGGTGGGATTCAGATACATGTCCTTTTGGTTTCCTACAAGAGAGATCAGTTTCACCGTAGTGTATGTTTTGTATTTTATGATTTCCCATATTTTGTGTTCAGGTTGTAGTTGAGACTAGAGTAAAAATTTGTGATGATCATTAGTATCTAAGAGGCCATGCAATGGGTGATAGTTATGGAACAATATTATATTTATTTATCGTTATATGAGATTGTTGTATCAGGGGTTCTATCACTACATAAATTATTTTGTGGTTTGATGTTTACTCTTGAAGCTATTGACAGAGGAGGTGTTTCTATTTCATATAAAATGATTGAAATGTAAGATGATGAATATATTATTTTCACATAGGAGTATATGGGATGATGGTGATAACATAGGTGGCCACAACAACCCCAATAGTAGTTTTAATAATAATGATTGTAGGTGGTAAGTATATTTATGATATGTTTGTGGATATTTATTTTATAATAATAATAGATATGATAATGTTATGTTTTATATGCATATAGCATATATTGATTATTGTCCATTGGTGATAGACATGACTCCTCATTTCCTCATGCAAGATGTACCAAATAGTACTATTTATGAGAGTTTCATGGAGTGATGTGAACCAGTGGGGCCACATGCTCCTTTGTTTGATAGAGTGGCCATTGTTACCATAACATATGTTTAGGAACGTAAGAGATTGGAGGAGCTCCATGAGGAGTGATATGCCTTAGTGATCGAGTGAGTTAAATGATAAGATGACTTATCTTAATAGTGGATGCCTTCATTTGTAGTTGATTCAGAGTTGAGTTGGAAAATATTTCAAAAGTATGTTCCATTACAATGTGAGTATATGATACCTAGAAAGAGGCTAGCAATATATGAGGCTCCAAGGAAATCTCTTTCTAGGTCACATGGTACAACAAGTGCCTAAACCTCTAGAGCACCTCTGGGAGATTATAGTGATATATAAGTTGGTTATGTTTTAGGCATTAATGGCTAAGGGCAAATTGTAGAGTGATGTTTGTTATGCTTGATTTTTTTATGTATAAACATTCACTTATCAGTTATATGATTTGGACATGTTATTAGTCCTGTAGGAATATCTTTGGGTTTCAATTGCATTTAAATACTTATTAGTCCTATTACTCTATGCCAATAAAAGTTTATTAATTCCTATGTTGGTTATATGTAAATATTTAACCTAGTTAAGTTACACAATGTTTAGCTAACAACATTAAATGATATTATTTATTAAATTTTGATTGGCTACAAGAATTTGATGTTATGGCTAGCTTCAAGTCGGCTAAAGTAGAAGCAGGATAATTTATTAATGCGATTTCAGATTTCAAAATTGGCATTCTCATTTTATTTGTCAGAATCGACAGTCAAGCTGTAACCCTCATCATTGCATGTAATAAATCAAAATATTTTAAAATCTTACCATGATGGTTTTATTTTAACATTGTCAATGGCACCTCCCTTCACCACCAATTAATTCATGGTTTGGTTTCGAGATCTCCTTATTACAATCTTTGGAGCATCAAATGTGAATTTTAGGGGGACTTAGGACTTGGCATTTTACAATTCCTAGCATTACACAGAAGAGTTTACTAGTTTCAAGACAATGTTGACTGCCTAGATTGATCACAATGCAAATAGTACATTAAACCCCTATCATGCTTGAAACAAATGGATATAGCTTAAAATTTTATAGGTAATAAGACCCTACAAATATATGGCTTCACTCACAAGAATCTCAATAGTCACAAGCTAAAGCAAATGTACAATGAACAAGCCCTTGAAAGTCAACATGAGCTTAGCCTTTCACATCTGCCCTTCCAAGCTATGAAACAAGTGATATTATCTTCACTTTCCAAACAATTAAAATTTCTAAGCAACAACTAAGCATCACAATGATGACATTTGAAGCTTGTGGTAGGTGTCCTAAGGTGAATAGAAAATAGAGTCTCTCTTTGATTTAGAGCTCTCAGATCACTCATTACATCTCTGCTTCTTCCCATGGCTCCATCTTAGGTTTTACAAGTAAATCCACATACAAGGTTAGTTAAATATTTGTAGAGAAACCCTTTGTAAAATATTCCTTTTTCTTCTTCTTTTTTCTTCCTCCTATAATTGAAATAAAATCAACTACAAGATCAAAAACCTCAATTTTTTTGCCAATTGAAATAGTTTCAATGTTTGTTTCATCCACAATTCATTAGGTAAAGATCAAAATAGTTCAAAAATAAAAATTTAAAAAAATAATAATAACAGATTCTTTAAAAATTCTTCTAGATTACCTATATAAAAATTAGGCATAACTTCAATACTCTTCCTTCACTAAATGCTCTGGATTAGTTATCTATGCCATAATAAAATACATACAAAACGTGGAATCGTATAAAAAGCCCTCATCACTATTTGACAAAATGCCTCAAAATAATTTTCATTGCCTGGGACTGCCTTCGGCCAAAGTATATAATAAATGTTAATCATAACAATATTTTTCAAATAAACTCAAAGTTTTCATATCTCAACATCATCATTCATCTCTTTGTCAAATGCATCATTCAAGATATTGACAATGGTGGGCAGAATATCTTGGTTTGGAGCGATGGAAAAAAGAGCTCTAACTTCACTTGTTATAGTAAGATACACCAACAACACCTTCTTGAAAGGTAGAATTGAATTTTTCTTGTCCTATGACTAATCAGAGTGTACTTGTGGGTACCAAATCAAAATAGCTTGAACGAAAAATCTAGGACTAAAAGCATTGAGTTGAAAAGATAAGAATGCTTGGGCACCACTTGAACTATCGGTTGATATAAGCCCTATAAGGAAAAGATGCAAATAATTCTACATTTTGAGTTGAGTAATCAAAGGGGAATTTTAACAACTAGAAATGAAGATAATGAAGAAGATTTGTAAGTAAAGACACATATTCCATCACAAAAATAGTTGCACTTATAATGATCCAATTATTTACATAAAGCACCACCACAAACCCATTTTCATGGCTCCCATGGTTTCAAATGCTGGTTTTAAGAACCAAAATTTAGACCAACATTAATATACTTGTAAAGCTTTCTCTCAAGCACACCAATAGTGGAATTTTCCTTACTAGATTTACTTAGGTGGACCCAAACGAACTAAATCATTGCAAGAACAATTTTTTGATTTGATACATCTTGATTCTTGGCCATTAGATAAAACAATCAATTCTTTTGGAAAGAACAAATGACTAGTAAGCCACCACCATCATCATCATTTTTATATGTATATTACTACTAAATCCTTCATTTATTTCTATTTTTCCTTAACTATGTTTATCCACATAGATACACGATTTCTCAAACTCAATCCATACAAAAAGGCTTTTACATATTTTATGAAAAGCTACCTCTTCTCTGCAGCTCAAAATTGGCATTTCAGCGAATGCATTCTTCTCATGCAGTGTGTATTTTTTGAGCAAGAGAGATCTCAAGTTTGAGATGTGTAGCACCAAGGCACCATGCTTGCCAATACTAAATTTTTGAATGTTTCTAGGAGATCTCCTTCTGTAATACTTGTTCACATGGCGATGAGATAGATGTACTAAGTTCGAATCCTCAACAAATAAACTACCTGCATAATATCCACATACAATAGACTGTTGATTGAAGTTTCAAGGCATCATGCTTGGCAATACTAATTTTTTGAATATTTATGGGTGATCTCCTTCTGTAATACTAGTTCACATGGCAATAAGACAAATATACTAAGTTTGAATCCTCAACAAATAAACTACCTACACAGTATCCACATACAATAAGCTATTACTGCCCCGCAAAAACTTGACACTTTATGCCCCTTGTTTTATTTCCCTAGTGTATTTTTCTGATCTTTGAGATTGTTTTGAGCTTAAAATTGCCAACTATATGAATATCAGAATGCAACATATGGATTTATTATTTTAGTATTTACAGTTGCATTATCTAAGTTATCATGTGTATGTAATGTATTATGTTTAATTTGTAAAATTTGTGTTGATTTTGGAACCCATACTTGGGCGGGTGTTTCAATAATTATAGTATTATAAATGTTTTACGTGGAGAAATTTGTCGTTAGAGCTGGATTTGGAGGAAGGTCGCATGAAGAGAGTGCTGGTCGGTGAGGAGCTACTGATGGAGCTGAAGATTAATTACTCTCTGTGGTGCCGTCAGCTGGAGCTGGCATTAGGGATGGAAGCGCACACCGATATCAGCGCCATCACATTCCTCCTACACAACATGGTGTCGGCCGTCCAGCTCTTCCACCACAACAAATGGATTACTGCCAAATGCATTCTCGTTGCTCTCATTCTTCAGCTCAGGGGCCCTACTATATATTCATTGAATTACATTTACATATTCCACACACCCTAAACTATATTCTCTGTCACTTGTAGTATCTGAGCAATGGCAAGTACAGGAGCAGCCTGCACCGAGGCTTGGTCATCAGCGGAGTGGCTAAACCAGCAGGAGCCCTCTAATTCTGGTCAAAGTTTTATCCGTAACGTCCGTCTAACGTCCGGCCATATGCATAACTACAATCAATGAACTCCGCTCCCGTTCCCATTCCCATTATTGCCGGTTGTCACTGGTGTTGCGGCTACCACGAGTCTACATGGACCGAATTCAATCCACACTGATAAAATAGTTCAGCAGGTCACATCACGTCAGATACATTTCCTATGATTCGTGCCATCATTTGCTCTACAGTGTAACTGATGATATTGAATGGAATAAGAGTGTATATTAGAGAGTGTATTATAATATGGGCCAAATAATTTAAAGGGACTCTGATATTTGTTATATGTGTTGTTTTTATAATATGCACTTTTCTTCCTTTGATAAAAGACTATTTTAAATTTGTATATTTTGTAGAATGGAAGATCTACCACTCCGTGGCATTTATACATTGTGGCATATATTTGAACCCACACCAAAAAAAAATTCTTTTCCAAGTTGATATTCTTCGATTCTTGAAGGTAATAATTTACATGTGCACCCTACACTGCTCTCATTGATTGCATGGCACATGGCGAATTGAATATTGTCCAAAGCAAAGCGTTGAAACTATCAAGCCTGCAATTTACTTGAGTGAAGATGAGTTACTTTCAAGTTTATGATGAGAGTGGATCTTATCTGGATAGGTGTAAGCCTCTGATGTCTGAGGGAATTCTCTATCTTTAAATGTATTGAAGTAATTGTTTAGGTAAAGTTGAGATACATTCATAACAAGATTTAATTTTAGTTCCATAGACAACCATAATTTTATGAGTGAAGGTGCTAGTTATGCATTATTAAATACGTGAAGGCAACTATATTATTTTTTGAATTAGGACATGGAGACAAATAAAAGTTTTAAAATAATTGTGGTTTTTGGTAAGATAATACCTAGGTAGATATAATAGTGTTCAAGGTATAGAGAGTTTATGTTGTTTGAGCTAACAAAATAGCAAAGATGTAGTTTTTTTTGTGTCCTTATGTGAGGCATATATTTCTTTATAGATTGAGATTAAAATAACATAGACTTAGTTGTTTTTGGGAAGGCTATGTCTGAATTTCTTCTATTCATACCTTTTTATGAACTTTGACAACTTGTAAGTGAAAATTTATGTATGCCAACAAGGTTATGGTTTTAAGATTGTACAATTTTGATAGCATTTACTCAATCTAAATTTATGTATTCCAATGAGGTTATGGGTTATAAGATTATATGATTTAATTGCATTTATTCAATCTCAGTAGGATCTAGCTATGGAAATCATCCTCATATTTTATTATATATTTCATTTCAATTTTCATGTTTCATTTATCTCAATCGTACAAATCATCACATAACTTATGATTTGAAATTAATTTGACAAGGAAGTGTAGAGTTAACCATATAACAAATTTTTTATGTATATCCAACTATTAATCGTAGTTGGTTAACATGTTGTTTGATCTGGTTAATACCTAAGGGTCCTTGTCACTCCCTTACTAGCTACAAAAACTTTAGGCAAATAGGATGTATCTACCCTAAGGATACACATAGCATTCATAGATTTGTAGAGAAAGTATCAAAAAAGATGCCTAGATTAATCTAAGCTAGCACTATACCAATATAACACTTCATTCAGCATAAAAAAACCAATTGTAAAACATTATCCATAAAAATACCTTAAAAAACAATTAAACCTGCCTAAAAATCTAGTAACTAGAACTAATAATTACAATATATCTCTTATATACAATATCTAGTAAATGAACTTATAATCACCCTCAAGGAAACAAAAAAAACAATTATTTTTATAAGAAAAAAAATCATTATTTATTATTATTATTTTTTAAATTATAAAACATTTCCATTAAAATTTGTTTATGATCGAGGAATTGTTTATAAGCATAAGAATTGCAATATGAATAGTTTTATTAATGGTCGAGTAATTATTCATAAGCATAAGAACTACAATATAGTTATCCTTGTTATCAAATATTTTATATTGAATATTAAATTGTATATAATCAAATTAATTAAAGCTAATTTGTGGGCATGTACTTAATAGGAGGTAGTTCTCTTAAGCAACCATGTGAAGGGTTAGTTTATGCATCTATATCCAAAAATGTGTATAGTTGAGTAATTGTTCATAATCATAAGAAGCGTAATATGGCATGTCTTATCAATAAATGTTTTATATTAAATTGTATATAATTGAATTAATTAAATCCAGTTTGTGGACATGTACTTGATAGGAGCAACTCTCTTAAACAACCATGTGATATAAGTTGATAGTGTTAATAATATTTATTCATAATCAAGAAATGAAGCATAGTAATTGTCTTAGTCAAGTCAAGTGGTTAAGTTGCCTAGCATCGGTAGTATTCTTTGATAATACTGAATGTTTACTGAAAATTTAGAATTCAATAATATACTTCTCCATACCTTTGTTATTACAATTTTTCTATGAAAGGTCATATTTTGATTGTTATATTAGTTTGAGGGTAGGGAAAGTTGGTCTTAATTATATGATATAATTGACAAGTAAGGTGTATAGTTGTTTTGTTTGATTGGAAACAAATGATTTACACAAATATCGACATTTGTATGTATATTTTGGTTTACATAAAGGAGATTCCAATATGCCAATGCATTTTAATAATAACCCTATATTACCGAGTATGAATTTAAAATAATGAAATCCTTGTAAGCTTCTAAATATAAATATAAAACTAAGAAGATAATTACAGTTGAAATTTTTTATTTTAACATAATAAAGTTACTGAAAAATCACAAAACAAACCAGATTCTCACCCATTCATGCAAATTAAGTGCACCATAACTCTTTTATAATCTAGTTATAATGCACATTGTCAATCTATATTAAAACATTTTTAATATGATACAAACCCTTCATTAGCCACTAGAGTTTGGAGTTCTTCCATACTATAACATTAAATATATACTAAGGCCATAATCTACTAAGCATAACTAGTAAGAGCGATCCGAGTGGATTTCCATGCTAGCAGTTGTCCCAACGTTCAACTGATTATGTCATCTATCGACATTACATCCCTTTCCATTTGTGCTTCAACTTGTCCGACTGGGCCCACAATACGGTGTTCAATGGTTGATCATTCAAATTTTAAATTTTGAATATCAAAATTAAACCAATCCTGCCTGATTTATGATTTGACAATCATCTCAAAGATATATAAAATGACAAAAAGGTATCAACATGTATTAATATTCATGCAACTAAAAGATACATGAAAATATATGGAACTGCCAAATGTAGAAAGGGTTTATAATCCAGATCTATGCTCAAAATGATAACTAGTATTAAGCATTGAACCAAATATCCAATCATCAATACTTTTAAAACACATTATTACACTTCAACAAAAGCAAAGAGTAAAAATCACAAGTATTCTCATTAACTTTACAAATAAATCTTACATACATCATTTTTACAAAATGCTTCCATGGGGACAAGCATGGTGAGTTTGTTTTTTTGATAAGGGAGACATAAACATGCTCTCAAAGCTTTCTAATGGTTGTACAATTGTAACCACCTTAGCAAGGGAGATAATAAATACACATAATAGTTGATCCCAAAATCTTGAAGAGCCTAGACTTAGAGAGAATAAAAAACCAATAATAACTTTAGAAGAGAGGATGATCCATCTATTTATACACTTTTAACACCCTTTGGAATCCAAGAATATGGATTGTAATCTGTGATATTGAAAAATTACTAACGTCTCTCAAAGTTCCACCAAGATGCTCCCAACTAGAATATGCTCTTTTGCCACACTTGGAATCCTCATTATTATGCAAGGCAAATCATTATTGTAACTACCTCTATATGAAATGATGAAGATTTGGAGCAAACCCTTTGATTTCTTGGTTGGAGATGCATTTTACATGAGCTAAAAGGAGAATATTCACCTTGGAGACTAAAGAAACTCTTTTTCTTCTTGTGTAACTGCATGGAGATGCCTTTGACCACTCATTTATATAGCTAGAACCTCCTTGGACATCTTCCCTTCCTCATATGCAAACCAAAGAATAATCCATCCTTATAATTATGGCATTTAAACACATAAGATCCATTGTCGCCTGAGAAATCTTCTTTGGAGTGGCCGACCTTGATCTTACAAAGCTATAGTATTTATCCCATGGAGGTATTTGAACAAGCAAGCAATGGAAAATGCAAAACTTAGGTTACTTATACCTTTTTGTTTTTGGTCTCCAACTTATTTTTCAACACTTTGCCTTTTTCATTTTTGATTTTTTCACATTTACTTTTTAGGTTTGCCTCCAAATTTTTTAATGCATAAAAGCATTACTTTTCACTTTTTATCCCTTTGGGGAAATTCTAGTCCCCTTTGCAAATTTGCACTTTTCCTTTGTATTGGGGAATCTAGGTCCCATTTATAATTTTACAATTTTTTTGGTATTGAGAAAATCTAGAACTCAGCAGTAGTTTTACAATTTGAAATTTGTAGAATTGTATTTCATAGTTGTAGTTTCCTTGAAACATTCCCTTAGGAAAATGGGAACTCCAACTAAAATTTGCAATTTGCAAAACTATAAAATTACAAATTGCAGTTGGAGTTCCCATTTCCCTGAAAAGTTTAATATACACTTGGTGTTGCCTAATATGATGCTTAAGGGAAGAAAAGTTCAATAATAAGGAAGGGTTAATCGGGTCATTTTAGAGAGCACTCTCTCCCCTATTTAGCTTCTCTTGAGCCTCTCTAACTACTTTCCTCATTCTGTTAGCTTCAAACTACCCATAAGATCTAGCAATTTTTTTTGACATATGGATAGAATGGTTCCACTTGTCTATTCTAGAATAATAGCTATAGGTTCCTTTCCCCACATTCCATGTAGAGTGGATGCCATCCATATAATTCCTATCTTATAAATGGGAGACATTAAACTTATAAAGACCCTTCCAACTTGACTTATTACTTAACCTTTCTTCTTTAAGGGAAACACAAATTTCAATAGGGGATTGATTAGAAATAGTTCCCAGAATCACCTTAAGTAGGTTAGCATTAGCATAAGGGGGGATATCAAAAAATTATTTCCAAAAATAGAATCTATCCAGTCTCGAATACATCCTTTTATTGGTAGTTTGATTATTACACCATGTGAATGAAATAACTTAGCTCGATTTCCTATCTTTAATAAGGGGATCCATTACCTTATGTATTATCTTGAGTTTAGACTGAAAACATAGCTCACTAACCTTCCATGAGTGAGGGTCACCTCCATATTTATATTCTCTTTCCTCAATCATATTCAAATCACCCCCACAAATCTAGGGGACATCTTTTCAGTAGAGGCTATCCAGTTCCATAACTCTGCTCTTTAGTTATAGTCAATAAGGGCACAAATGTAGAAAATGCCAAATAATTTGTTTTTAATACAAAGATTCACCCATAAAACATGATTACAATTTAAGACTCCATGCTAGACAATAAAATCCTTTAATACATAATTAATTAAGATAGAGGCACCTTCTTTGCCTCTATGGTGAGAAGTGGAATAATGAAGTGAGTTTGGCTAGCTAAAACTGAGAGTTGAGGAGAGGATAAAAATGGTAGCTTTAACTTCTCAGAGGAGAAGGAAGTACAGATCATTTTTGGCTTATTTGAATTATCTAACAATAGGCTTCCTATCAAGGGTTTCCAAGCCCCTAACATTCCAACTTAAAATATTCATGAATAACTATATATTTTTATCCACAGCAGGGGATTCACTCCCCACTTTACATTGATATAGCTAGTTGGAATGTAGTTTTATTTATTTATTTTTTTGCTAGAGCCATCTCCTATCACTTGAGTAGAATACTTAAATTTTTTTATACATCAATATCCACTTGGGAATCACGTGGGCTAAGGGGATATACTTATGTTTTTATCCTCTTTACCAATCCTTTAGCTTTCCATTTTTCTCCAAAACTAGGGTCAGAGTTAGTCACCGTATCTAACTCCACAACCTTGGATTCAAGAAGATAAGGGAGAGAAATAATTGTTGGAGGTGACTCGAGATGAGTAATATGCTCCATTATAGAATCAAGAAGGTGAGTGGAGCTATTATCAGGGGTTTTATCAATAATTAGAACATTTTCATCTAACTCTCTAGTTGGCTTCCATTTCGAGATAAGAATGACATCCAACATGAACTCATCTTAAACCTAAAAAGAGGGTTGATTAGAAATAGGAAAATCTAACTTAATGAGTATTTTATGGGGTGGCAGAATCTCTTTCTCAATATTCGGTATAGAATCAACCTTCAAATCGGTGTCATTATTTAGCCTGAACTGACCAACACCTTCAAGACTATGATAATCATCACAATTTTATGGTACTTTAAAGCAATTCTTAACCTCGTCTAAACCAGGGGATCCTCTATCTTCCAAGGGTCCACTATCAAATAAAGGGTTATCTTCTAGATGTAACTTCTCAAATCAAGGAGGGTTAGGATAAACTAGACCCTCTTTAAAGTCTAATTTAGGGCTCAATTTTGAGGCCTTAGCTTTATTTTTAACAAGACTAGGGTAATCCTTCCTTAAGTGACCATCTCTTTTACAAAAGAAACATTCTCCCTCACTAGGGGATGCTTAACCTTTGACTGATACAATAAAGGTTTGATAATCTTTAAGGATATCTTCATTTATGGGTGATGGGCTTCATGGTCGGAGCTTAAGACCATATTTTAGTTTTTGGAATCACAAAGAAGAACATTCACCCTGCTTCAAACAACTCTCAAAGGGTATAACAAGGTTATTTTTTTGGATGATGAGGATGAATTTTGGGGCAATGTGAAGTGGAAAAAGGGCCCACCTTTGCTTGAGTACTCAACATAGATGTTGTATAAGAAGATTTCCTTTTCTAATGTTCCTTACTTTACCCTCAATCATATTTGATCTATGTTTGATCCCTTGCATGCTTGGTTTTTTAGGTTTATAGTTATCTGGTCCTCTTGTCCTGATCCTAAAAAGTCATGTTTCTATTGGTTACTTATGTACACAAAATTGGTTATGGGTGTTATTTTAAATAATTATGGTTTTACTAATCTTCCTTGTGATTTTTTTAGTGATGTTGAATCAGTTGAGCACGCTTTCTATTCCTGTCCATTTGCATCTAACTTGTGGTAAAAATATCTTAGACCTTAGAATTTTGTTTTTGGATATGATCTTGGATGGATAAATATTACTTTTGGATATTCTTTCCCTAAAGTTAAATTTCATCCTTTTTCCATAAATTTTGGCTTATTTTTTCTACTAAAATTCTTTGGTTTTTGTGGAAACAAAGGAACCTAGAGGTGTTTCAAGGTAAGGCTAGAGTTATTACTAACTTCACATTTGATGTCATTCTTCATATTTTATCTTTGCATATTTTTCTTCAACTAAAGATTCCATAGGAACAACTTGAAAGATTTCTCAAAATATCATTACTTAAGGTGACTTCAGATTATCTACTTAACATGGAAGGGTAATTGAGATTGAACCCACACCTATACTAGGCTATCTCCCACCTGATAGCTATAGAGGTTTAGGTTTTTGAGTTTGAGTGGGAATACATTAAGGATGCCTACTTCGACCAGGTGGACAATCTTGTGCAGGAATGGATCACTCCTTCTGAGTCAGATAATAATGTTATCCATGAGTGGGTGGAAGTGAATGAAAGTGCTTTTCAAGATCTCTGTAATGAAGAACATGATGGGTGCCTTATCAAGGAGGCCAAGGAAACTTCCAAATCATTTGACTTGAACATTTTTCCTAAATATGGTGAGGAAAATGCATTAGCTGGCCCCTCATCCTAGACTCCCTTTCTTGATGCTCCTCTCCAGGGAGCACATGCAAAAATATGGAAACAAATTGATGAAAATATAAGTACCTTCTCTGACAAGCTAGATAAATTGATTGAGAGTGGTGGTTCAGAGGACGTGGAAGATGTACTGGAATATGTTAGGCATAATAATATGAAATGTCTCTTGGACCAAATTGATTGCTACATGATTTAGTTTCTTTCTAGACATCAACTGAGGGGTAATGCCAATGACAAATGCTCCTCAGAAGGGAATGCCTCATATGCTTTTGATGGTGACCATGATAGGGAAAGTGTTGCTTGTAACACAGTACTAGACCCATAGTTATGATTTTGCCACCTTTTGGTGGCCTTGTGTTTGCTCCTACTGAACTTTTGTGTCTTTTTCATTCATTTGACATTGGAACTTGAATGAACTGATTGCTTTATTTGGTTGGCTACCTGGTTTGTGCCTCTCATTTTGATATTGCTTGTTTCTTTGGTTTTTTGGGTTGCCTGTTTGGAACCATTTTTATATTGAATTATCATTTATTTGGACTATAGGTGGGGGATGCCCCACCTATGCTCTTTATTCTACTTGATATTTTGTATTTATTTTGTCATCTTGGATGCTTATATTAGTAAATGATTTTCAATATAAAAAAGGAAACATTCTGGAGACCTCCTATCCCTTTGATAGGATAGATACTTCTACAACCATGAAGATTAAAGGCAAGTGTTTCAAAAAAGAAGTCCAATGAAGCTAGAGAAACTAAAACCTTAGCATTCATGTTAGCCAAGGAGCACCCAAAGTCTTTAATTTTAAGCACTTCATTGAAGGGTTTGAGTTCTTGAGGCAAAAAAATCCCTAATTTTAGGGAAACATTTTCTATATCAACCCATCTAGGTGAAGTCTTAAAAATAAGGTCTTTAGAGTCCAAGTTTAAGGCCCATGACACAACTTTAAAAAAGAAACTAACCCACATTCCACAATAGCTCGATGATAACTCTTCTCTACATATTTAAATTTTTGAAGGTAACAAGAAAAACACCCTTTTGGAACATTTTACAAATGTTCACATTTATCCCTATTTTCTTTCCACAGACAATATTTAACCAATTATCAAAAAAAATTGAGAAGGAACAAATTTTTTGTTAAGATAGACAAAAAATACCAGCATTTTTTAGTCTAACTCCTTGGTTCAACAAATTTTTTTCCATGGAGAGATTAGGGTTAAGAGAGAGTGTTTTGGAAAAGCTAGAAAACTTACCAATTTTTCCCACACATTCCTTTCCCATTCCATCCTTTGCAGGTTTGACCTAGAAAACCATGAATTCTACACCCTCAGAATGTTTAGCAGCCTCTTTCTAACATAGGATGTCAAAGAATGATTTTTTTAACTTCTTCCACATAAACTTTTCCCACTTTTGGACAAACCTCACTGTTGCTTTTTCCAAGGCGAGCCTTATTCAAATTTGGAGCATGCTTCTTTCTATTATTATCTCCTTCAACATTACTTACCGCATGATTGAGGATGTCTTGCCCACCATCAATGATACACCAAGCAATTAATTAGGCCGCTATCTTTTCTTAAGAGGGGGAGAGTGAGGTGGGAGGGAGGAGGGGACAACAGATGGGTGGACGTGGCAAGGAAAGATTGCAACACGTAAAATAAAAAAGTAATAAAAAAACAAGCTAAGTAATTATGACCATAAAAATAAGCATGCCAAGAAAATCATAAGATAACCGAGTAAGAATATGGAGACAAAGAGAAGCAAGGAAGCAAAAAGAAAGCTTGAAGCACCATCAATAGAGTGTGCACTTTCGACTCCCCATTACAAAATTCCAAACTTCCCTGTAAATTCACCTTCTGATTGAAAGGATTTTAAGAAAATTTTACCATATTTTAACTAAATCTTTTAAATGATCTGTATTTCATCATTTGCTTTTCCCAAAAACATTTTATTCATGTTGTACTATGAGAATCTCAAACTATTATACTTTCTATTGAGAATCTCATTTGTTTGGGAGCAACACCTCCAAAGCAAATAAAATCAAGGAGTCAAACCCCTATTTCTAGGTAGACAGAATCCACAAGATTCTATTTTTATAAGGAAAGTCCTAATGGCATTTTTCTACTCTATTTTTAAAAGGACAAATCTTAATGGTACTTTTACAAATAGGCATATTTATATTTGTAGAGTTCACATGTAATCTTTTCATCTTGGAATCAATAAATCTTGATATCTTGTACTATAGATGTTTCTTTAGCTTTGCTATGTTTTGACTACGTAAATTTTTTGTTTTGTTTGTTTAATTATCTCTGTTATTGTATTTTTTTAATTCTTTTGTTGTTATAGAGTGTATGGTTTCCTAATAGGAGCTTTTGTAGATGCATGGATAACAAATCGCCTTTGAAGAAAAATTAAAAAAATAAAATAAAAATTAATGATTGAATAAAATATGTGGGAAACAACTTGACATGTGTACCCAACGAACTCTCCAATATATACCATACGAAGAAATTAATATCCAAATGCCACCCATAAACATCTATTTAATTGCTTGCACAATACCCGTTGAATTGCTTACCCTAACATGTAGTGCAGTGTAAGCAAAGACAATAAACACGTTGATGATGATGATTGCTGCACCACCAGCAGTTGCCACGATGCCTATCAGAGAACTATACCTATTAAATAGGATTTCAATTACTATTATCAAGATTAAGGCAAATTATGCAAAAGTCGATTATGCTTTACGATCAACTGTTACAGAACAGAACAAGTAAAAATCAATAATCCGTTGACTGGCTTTTTTTTTTTTTTTGGGTTGGGTAAAAATAACCATTCGGAGGCGATGTCTATCAACCCCTTCTATTTTTTCTACAATTGTATAACCATTCATATATATTGTGAAACGTTTCTATTTCGCTATCATTATAACAAACAAAAGTCAATTATGCTTTACGATCGACTGTTACAGAACAGAACAAATAGAAATCAATAATCTGTTGACTGGCTTCTTTTTTTTTTGGGTTGGGTAAAAATAACCATTCGGAGGCGATGTCTATCAACCCCTTCTATTTTTTCTACAATTGTATAACCATTCATATATATTGTGAAACGTTTCTATTTCGCTATCATTATAACAAGCAAAAGTCGATTATGCTTTACGATCGACTGTTACAGAACAGAACAAGTAGAAATCAATAATCCGTTGACTGGCTTTTTTTTTTTTTTTTGGGGGCGGTTGGGTAAAAATAACCATTCGGAGGCGATGTCTATCAACCCTTTCTATTTTTTCTACAAGTGTATAACCATTCATATATATTGTGAAACATTCATATATATTGTGAAACGTTTCTATTTCGCTACCATTATAACAAACAAACTTTGAACACGTGATACAATATTTTGTTTGTTTTTAACGGGATAGATCTACAAACGTTTTTAGCAATGTTTTATTTGTCATCCTTGTTTTTTTATATAGGCTTTTATTACGTATTGAACACGTTCATTTTAGATGTTAAAGTTCTATGATAATTGTCACCATATTTCCAAAAATCAACATATCATATAAAATCTAATGGTATACCTGATATTTGTTCCTGTATAGTTTTACAGCTTCTGGTAGCATGGAAACCATTTTTATTTTGGATGTCCACTCGTTATTTTTGCCATCAGGATATTGCTACAAAAAACTGGAATTACATCTGCTGAGGTTGTTGAATAGGTACTGTTTTTTTGTTTTTTGCTTTCAGCGGTATGGGATCTAAAGAAATGCACATGATTCATTTAAGCAAATCCAATTTGCAGAACTGGTTTCGTGGAATGATATGGTTTCAGTAGATGCAAAAAAATGTTTCCTTGATGAGGCTTTAAGGATTCAAAATGAAATATATCGGGTAATTCCATCTCTTGGAGTGGCAAGGTTGCAGGGTATGCTAAAAAATGGGTTCTATGAAACAACATCGGAGGCATCTAAGAAAATGCAACTCCCGGCTATAAAGCCAAAATCCTCAACATTGCCAGCATCCTCCCAACATTACTTTATGGAATTTTATGATAAGCACAGCCACAATGTCGTTTCACTCCTGAAAGAGTTAAATTGCAGCTTGCTTTGAGGCGTTCAATTCAAGAATATATGCGAAACCGGGGAAAAGTGAGACGTCCCACACAACTATGAAATCTAATACCACATGTTTTCGGCTCTGAGCAGGCGGAGTGTTCTGGGTGGGAGACAATTCCTTATTCGGATGCAAACATAGAGGCGTCGGCTCCCAGTTTGTTCCGATGTAGAACGTAGAGCATAGGGCCCGTGAGCGTAGAACGTTGGACAGAGCAGAGCGTAGAAGGCATGATATATAGAAAGAGAGAGGCGGTGGAAAAAGCTTTCAAGGGCATTTAATGCGATTCAAACACAGTGTGTGCATCCATTCCATGTCCGGCCATGCTGCCAATTGCCACCTCATGAAACCGCCATAGCCGCAGACTTGCATCGAAACAGATAATGCCTACCCAGACGTGAAAAATTGGGAGGTAAATTTTTTTTAGAAACATAGGGTGTATCTGAAGGTATATTCTAAATGCAAGATGAATTTGGTTATACTTTCTCAAATAAAATATATGGAGTTTTTGGAACTTATTTTATTGTTTTCGTTGTATTTGAAATCAGTATTAATGTTTTTTTGTAAAGTGCATGTTATATGAATGCATATGGGGTATCGTTTGTGATACAATATGAATGTTATAATAGAAGAGTCATTAATTGAGATAAAAAGTGGTTGATTAGTGATCATTAAAAATTGAGAGGTAAATTTTTTTTAGAAAAATAAGTTGCATCTGAAGGTATATTCTAAATGCAAGATGAATTTGGTTATAATTTCTCAAATAAAATACATGGATTTTATGGAATTTATTTTATTGTTTTCATTGTATTTGAAATCAGTATCAATGTTTTTGTAAAGTGCATGTCATATGAATGTATAAAGGGCATCGTTTGTGATACAATATGAATGTTATAATAGAAGAGTCACTAATTGAGATAAAAAGTGGTCGATTGGTGATCATTCCTAGATAGAAGCAAGAGTTGTATTACTTATCATTCTATTCATTCCTTGTATACTTTTCCTTAGATTACGATACATGTCAAAGTAAACAAGTAAACTTGTGTTGTGCAATGAGCTCAATAGATATTTTATTGTTCTCAATACAAAAATATATGGTTCACCTTCCTTTTTGCTAATTAAGTATGATCTATGAAAGTTAAGTCTTGTTTCATAATTTAAAATTATATAAGAATATATCATATACTATAATATTTACACATATTATATAAGATAATAGTTATATATATTACATATTACTTATTTAGTAAAGTTAGAATTTAATATATAAAAAGGTATACTTAAATCAAATCAGTGCTTCAGTGTCAATGATATAGAGACATGACATTGAGGTTCCAAAGTTTATATTGTAATTTATGCTCATCTAGGGGCGATGACAGAGTATTATGATATCGTACATCAGAGGGCCCATATCATACACATGCCCCAACTTCAAGACAGTGGTGGCATATTTTATTGATTATTTTCTATTTGATTACACAAAGAATCTATGTCCAATCTGTGGATTGCATCGATAATGCAATGATGCTTATGTGAGGGCAATACATTGAGGTTATGAAGTTTATTTTGTTGATTTCTATGTGGTTGAAATGAGTACCACATATTTTGTAAAGTCCTTGAATGTCAATGACATGGAGATAAGTCATTGAGGTTCTAAAGTCTAGATTATAACTTGAGTTTGTTTATGCTGCCAATTTAGTGACACCTAAAGAAATTATATAGAAAGGTGATACATAACCTGGAAGTGGTGAAAGATTTCAAAATGATCCAAGAGGTGATGATGAGGGATAATGACAGAGTATTTTGTATGATATTTTACAATAATGTGCCCATATTATACACAAACCTTGACTTCAGGGCATTGGAAACATTGTCTATTGATTATTTTATATTTGATTACGAAAAGACTTAATGTTTGAAGTGTGGATCCGATGTGTAGTTTGAATCAACAATGTATAAGGAGCATTGTTCGTGATACACTATGAATGTCATGGTAGAGGAGTCACCAGTTTAGAGAATAGGTGATTGATTGATAATTATCTTCAAGTGGTAGGGAGAGTTGGTAGGTTTATTTATCATACAATAGGGGTTGCACACATTGTACACTTAAAAATAATTATGAAATAAAATCACAAAAATTAAATATACATTTCATATGACATAACTTGCACCTTCAAGGTAACTGCTAGTTATAGATTTAAGGTAAAGGGAGATGACATTCTACACTCATAGTTTTTGTATGAATATCTTTTAAAAAAAAATCTAAGGTAACCTTTCAACACTTTGAAATCGACAAAGCTAATGTCTTTCAATGTATTTTGTCATTGCTAATGACATTTGAATTTTTAAAAATATTATTTTCAAGAAAATAACACACTCTCAAGTGATTCAAATAAGCAAAGGTTATTTTTTCATTATTTTATAGGGATTTGAGATTATATGCCTTTATTTTTAAATATTTTTAATTTTTTCTTAATTTAATTATAAAATTATAAAATTTAAATTTTTAAAATAAAAAAAGTAAATATTTATTTTGATTAAAAGGTTAAACATTATACCATTTTAAATGATAAATATTTTAATAGTATCTACAACATTTATCAAAAGAAACCAAAATTTATTGATTAAAGAAATAATCAAATATAATAACTATACACCACCTTGATATGTTATTTACATAGTACACTCATTTCACATTGGCCCCTTTTTGAAGAGGTTTTAAAAAAAAACAAGGGATGCATAGCCATTAGTCCCTGCTTTAATAGTTAAAATTAGTATTGTTTATGGTTCACATTGCCTATAAATTTATTAAATTATTTATAGCAACAAAAAATTTAAAAGCCTATAATGAATTATAGAGTATTTAATAGTCTAATTTTAAATAAAATGATATGTTTTTCATATTGGTGATTAGGTAACAAACTTAATATCTTTAATCACTCATTAGTTAAAAAGCAAATTAAAATTGGAAAAAAAAGTTCTTAGCATTAATAGTTCTATATTAACAAGGATATATTTAAATTTATATATTTTAATATTGAAATAAATAATTTTAAATCTATTTTTACAAAAACATACCCTGGTTAATGAAAATGTAACTTTACATGTAAAATTGGAATTTCTTAAAAACTCTTATAAAAACACAAGTTCATTATTAGACTATTAACTTAACTCGTAGTAATTTTACACTATTTTATTATTGACTGTATTTTAGTGTAAATATGAATATTTTTATTCCTTTCAAACATATTTATTTTCTTAGGTATTATCTTGTAAAACTCCATAATCACATAAAATGTTTTGTGAACCCATCCTATGTTTATTAAATGAAAAACCTTGTTTGTATATTAGGGATTCCACCTTCTTTCAAAATTCATTTCAGATTTATGCATTTTATTTTTAGATATAATTTTTGCTTATGTAGGCTTAGATTAGGAACATTAAATATTGTTACTTTTTTTATTAAGGTTAAAAGGGTTTTCTTTAAAAACTAGGGACCCCAGACCCTAGAAGACAAAAATATGAATATGTCCTAGGAAGCCCAAATATAACCATAAGTCAAACACAAATAACAAACCAAGACAAAGAATGGAAACTAGCCTAAAAACAACCAAATTACAACCAAACATGTGGGGTTCAAGGCCCAAACCCTCAAACCTATGAATGAAACTAGGTCCTAAAAAAGGTATATAATATTTAAGAACTAAAACAAATGAGGCCAAACCTTTTAAGCCTTGCCTCCACCTTATACATGGTATTTTCAAGGTCCTTCAAATTGAACCATGCTGGGTGATTGCGCCTCCACTTTTAATTTTTTATGATTTTGCTAAACTTTAATCTAGCCTATGTTATCATTTAAACTATTTTCAAAATCCTCTCCATCCATGATGTTTCCTTATTCACAACAAGGTATAATAATTGGAACACTAGTTTCTTGAGAAGTATAAAAAATTTTACCTAGTTGAATACATTCCTTTTTATCTATTCCCACCTCAATAGGTTGCTTCAACACAAGTTATGTATCATTATATTCTCTTACAACTAAAATATCTCTTTCATCATACTCTAGACCACAAATTATTAGAATATATAGAGAAGAATGTCTCCACCAAATTGGTTTAGCTTTTCTTTTTACAAAAGAAGGACAATCTAAAGATAGATGACCAGTATTAAAAGACCTATGATACTTAAATGGCAATCCTTCATAATCCAGTGTTTTCCTCCATGTTTGATCTTCAATTATCAATTCAATGGAGGCCTAGAGATCAAGTGTTGTATCTATGAAAAGTAAGATTATAGAAAATGTTATGTGAGCAAACAACTCAATAGTTGAATCAATCTGTAAAAATTTAACGATGGAATTACCAATGGCACTAAAATAAGGATTATCCTTGATATGAAGGGGAGTATGTGGAAGGTAGATCTAAATAGGTCTAGAATAAAAAGTGTCAGATAGGGGGTTAAAATTGGGATCTTACCATTTCATAAACATCTATTGTTGATTTCAGTTCCATTGATTCTGAAGAATAAGTTCTTTATCTGAAGAAAGGAGAAAAATAATAGTAAAATAACCCTTTATAGAAGGATAAAGTTCCACTTTACCATTAAAAATAGGGTTCCATTGCAAGGAGATCCATTCATTTAGATCCTAAAGATTAGGCTAGAGTTTTTCAAACTGGCATATGATTCCTATCCTAAGATAATAGTATTTATTTTCTAGTACCGAGTTGAGGGCACCATTTTCCAATTTAAGAGAGGAAATATCAGCTTCCAATTTTAAGGGCAAGCATTTAAGGGTTTTTACTAGATTTATGAGCACATCTAAAAATGTCCTAATATCTTCCCTATAATCCACAACCTTAGTTATCTTAGGAGAAGTAAAAATCCTTGCAATCTTAGATGGTGAGGGAAATGAGATGCCATCGCCACTAAGGACATCTTTTAGCTATGATCTAATAATAATGTCAGGGGAAATCTCTTTCTCTGCCTTACCTAAATTTCCAATGACTAAACACTTAGCATTAATATAAATAGTTTGAAAGGAAGTACATTTAAGGTTTCTGCCATTTGATTTGGGTAGTGTTGGTTAACAGATTTGTCCTATTTAAAACAAATGTTTTGTTCTGACTCTATAACCCTTTCTTTGAGAACAAATGAGTTAAATAATGAATGAGTGAACTATTAGGGATAATTCCTCTCTGAATTAAGGTACATCTCCCTTTAAAATTTGCAATGAATTAAAACTACTTTAATCATTTAGACACACTTTTAACCAGAAAGTGTTTAAGGCAAACTAACATTCATACATCGCCATGTTATGAATGTGGTATCTTTCCTCCATATAACATTATTTAATGATATAACACATAGATTCTATCCTCAACAATAACCAAACATATAAATATGTATATTATTGAACCAACAAAAGATAAAACACATATTATGAGTTATCCAATGAAATAATAATTACCACTTGAAAGGAGAGTTCACACATAAACTTGATTTCAAATACTTAAACACAAAGATTTAGGTATGCACCAATTATTTCTTATTTTCACTCACAGATGAAAATTCTTCAAATAATCATTACATATATTGTAGAACAAATAATTTTAGCTTTAAAATTCTCTTATCTTCTTGTTTACTATCATCTCTCTCAGTTTTTAACAACTAAACACACACACACACACACACACACACACACACACACACACACATACCCTAATTAACTGTTCTTTTAAACCCAGAGTTAAAACAAACTCTGACCCATACGGGATTTAGTTTCATACAAGTTCATTAAAAGATAAAGTTTTTTTAAAACATAATTTCAACTTAATAAAGAGATTGCGTAAACAAGATTAATACTGGGGCAGTGGATTGGAATCTCTAGATTTGCTTTGTTCTCCTAAGGAGACACATTGCACCTTCCATTCTTGATATGCAGTAATAAATTCTTAGATTTTTTAGAAGTTGGGGATGCCAATGTGTTTAACCTATGCTTTCCAAACATCTTTCTCTCTTCTAATTTTTGCCACTTTTTTATGTGTTCTAAGAGTGCATCAATACAGAGGTGAAGAAGTGATTCTACTTTTAAAATCCAAGAGAAATCATTAATTAATAGGTTGTCATTTTATTTAACTAAACTAATCTTCTCTCTAAAGGATTGAACCATAGTATTGATATCCTTTTCTAACTTCTCATCATCTTTTATATATTTAATATCAATACAATGTAAGTCATGCTGGAAGGATTGAGTGAACTTAGTTATTTCTTTGATCATTTTTGTAAATTCAATTCATCCTTGTCTAGATACGAAGTTTCTCCATTTGATATTTCTCTTGCTTACATATAATATATTATCATGCAGACTCATCAATTTTTTTTGATAAAAAATTCATTACCCCATATTTTTGAACATCATCATTTTGATTTATCATGTTCAACCATTTTCCTTCCTCTTTTTCCTAAGAAGCATTCTATGTTTTCAATTCTTCGATGGAAGCCATAGTCTCATCATCTATATTCTTTAATTCCTTAATAAATTTTGTACCCTTCTAATAGGTCCATTCAACCAATCATCAAACACCTTAGTCTTCATTTTATTTATATGTATCTGATCTAGCATTTTTTGGTTGACCAGAGATTTTAGGTCAAAAGATAGAGGTAGTTGGGAAATAGGCTATGGATTTGGATTATGAATGGCATTGATATACTCTCCCATTGATCGTAAGGTCTATTTTAACTCCCTCTTATCTTTTTCATCCTTTTAGGTACTGTTGACTGTCCTTTTGGTAGATGCTTCAAGATGGTGCACATCTGCAACATGTGATGCAGTCCCAAGATCTATTTTTTTATTATGAAATCTTGAATTATGGGATCTTGAACTTCCTTATCAGTTTTTGATCAGGTTATTTTTGCACTCTAGTTCCCTATATCAGGGTAAATTTGCACCCTAGATGTTGTTTTCAGCTTCTTGGATTTAGGAGTCTTTGGTAGACACTTGCTAACCATGTCCCCCAATGGCAATAAAAATGGAACTATTTTTCTTTTATCACTGACTAAAATTTCTAACCATTTGGGTGTAACGACTGAAACTTCCTTATTAGGATTCAATTGTTCAAAAGGTACATTTGATATCACCATCAGATCTACAAAATCTAAAGCAACCTCTATTTATTGATTTTCACTAATCTCCTCTACTATTGGTGGATCAAATCCTTTATCACTTGCTGCCTCTCCTGAATCCTCTTTAGAGTTTAAGTCCACAACTATTCTTTCACTCTTCTTCTTCTTCTTCTTCTTCTTCTTCTTCTTTAGTCTAATAGTACGAGGAGGTAGAATAGTTGCAAGGGTTTGCTTGGAATTTTTGATAACAGAACGCTTTTCAATTCTTGGCTTGAGAGTACCTACATCATAAATAATAATAAGCTGATTAGAAGAGCTTATTGGAGATGGTGATTCATCAATTGGTGCACATTGTTGGGAATCTTCAGTTTGAACCTCTTTCAGTCTATAAAATTTTAACCATATCTCAGTTCTCCTTATCACTGGGAGAGTTTTGACTTCAATTCGATCCTCTTCATATTTATTCCAATCAACTTCTGAATAGGTAGCTATTTTACTTGTTCAAAATGAGGATCAACCACCTATTCTTCATCATCAATTATTCTAGAGATATTCATACTCAAATTGAGTGTAACTATTTACCCCAAGAAGAAATTGCACCAAAGCTTTCTTCTAACTTCAAATTCATCTGGAAAATCCTCCCAATAGTCTTCGATCTAGGAAATGTGTGGCAATCTCATTCCAAAATCTAGATTGTCCCTAGCAAAACCTTTGCTATCAAACTAGGGTCTAGCATTATAGTACTAAAGATTGAACTTTTTTAGGTCCACCTCTAAATTTAAGGTGTCATAAATTTATTGGAATGAATAGTGTCCCAGTTCAATGGGAAAAGATATACCATATTATTTCTTCATTGGAAATTTCTTATCTACATGGGCTTGTTGCCTGCAAACTTCTATCAATACAAAGTGGTCAAAACATATCTGGGCAGCTTCACTAGTTCACTGTCAAAACCACAAACTCTGATATAAGTAAATTTGGAAAATTGAATGAAGAAACTACCATAAATACTGATCAACTACATGGCTTCATTAGACATTCTCTTATTAACATTGCCTACCAATTGATAAGTCATCCTACTAGTAAAAACATCATTAACCCTTCCATAGTTTTCATAATAATTTTGCATCTACAAATGTGGGTAATAATCATAAATTATGCTATCTTCAAACAAGGATACATGAGGCAACCCTCTCCATTATCTTTTAGATGCTAAGAAATAAAATAGATATGAAGCCATATAAAAATCCTTATTCTTGAAATAATTACTTAGACCTAGATGCAAACATTCAGCTATGATTTCTACCTAATCCAAATACTATTCTTCTTGGAGGATCACCTGAATGAAGAAGTACATCCAATCCTCCCAATAAAATGCCTGAGAACTGCCTTTCATCTTGTGTAATAATACCATGATGTCTTTAATTTTTGGGATCATATTTTCTCTAGTTAATGCTCTAGGTAGTCTTGAATATCCTTTTTGAAATTTTAGTAACCAATTTTTGGCAATTATGCTTCTGTATATTGCTTTCATTAATGAAAAATGCCCATAAGAGGAAGTAATATCAAGGTCAAAGTATGGATCCTTGGGCAAAATTTTCATCACATCCATTAGGGTTTTTTTATTGACATGAAATAATATTTGTCATCCATAATTATGATACACCTATTTTGAGGGTCGTATCCATTCATGCATTCCAAAACTACTTTAGGACATTGTACCACCATGGGAAAAGCCATAGCTTTGACTAAACCACTTTCCACTATTCTCTCTATCATAAGGGTTGACATAGGATTTTTAACCCTCTCCTTAAAATCTTCTAAATCATATTTAACTAAAGAAGTATCCCCAAATTTAGGAAGAGAACAAACAAGACCAGGACCATGTTCGTAACCAAGACAAGCAAATTTCATGGCTATAAATTGGAGGATATAATGAAAAATGCTTTGAAATTCTTAAATAATACCAAAAACTCAAAATGATTCTCCTTTCCAAAAAACAAATGGAATTAGCTTATAGGAAAAGTCAAACTCACCTTCAATGGATCAAAAATTACTGTGAAACTATGCAATAAAAATCTTATACCTCTAGCATTGTTCTCCTTTGCATGAAATTGTGTGTTTACTATTAAAAATGGCTTGTCCTTGCTTGATAAAGGCATGAAATTAGGTTGAATAATTATTAGATCAATTAACTTGTGCTGAACTTGCTTGATAGGATGCAAATTCTGACAGGTGCATTAATTATAAGTAGTTTTCACACACGACCTTAATGTGTAATGATTACTCATAACCTTTCAAAATTAGAACTTTTCATTTCATAAAATATTATGGATATATCTCCCTCTAAATTATTTACTTCTTTTAAAATCTCTGATAAATTTTGACTTAAAAGACTTCAAGAAAGGTAGGACTAAAGTCATGAAATGTTGAATCTTTGAACCGTTAAACCTTTGAACTCTTGAAATGAGGTTCAACGTGAAGGTTTGAAGACACAAATTGAGCTACACAAAGGGACCAGTAGTAGTTCATGACTTTTGAGAAACATTGAACCATTTAACTCTTAAACTTTGAAAAGGGTTCAAGTTCAAAGGTTCAATTCTTTAATAATTTGGCATATATGAAGACAAGAAAATAAAAATTCAAAACAAAGAGCCAACTTAAGAAATAAACATATGATCAATAAGGTAAGATGGTGGGTCAACTTTCACTTAGGGAAGGTTCATAAAAAAAGATGAATAAGGGTGAATTAAAAGGTAACATTAGCTTTAACTGGGGATTACATTTTATGAAAAAATGTAGAGAGCTTAGAAACTCTCGTTATGCACCAACTGAAACACCAAGATGGAAGAAAAAGAAACAAGGCAAACCCAAAAATGAAAAATGAAAACAATAACACATGATAACAAAGGAAAGACTATGTACAAAATAGGGGACACCTATTTTATAGTCGATATAATTTAAGGTCTTGTCCATTAGAGGATAGGGGTAGAATAGTTCCATCTGGATATTCTAATTTGAAAGAATTAGGGTTGAATACCTAATGAATTTTGAAGGGGCCTTTCCAAAGTGAATAGAACATGCCATGTGATCCTTTAGGTTCTCTCCTCTTATCCCATAGCAGCACTTCATCTCCTTCCATGAATTTTTTGGGCCTTGATTTTTTATCAAAAATCTTCTTAACCCTAGCTTGATGAGCGATAATCTGATAAACCAGTTCATTCCCTTCCTCCTCAATCCTAGTTAAGTACATAACTCTCTTTTCTAGGGAATCTTGAAAATATTGATCTTCAATGACATTTTGTAATTTGTTTATAGATAATTCCAGGGGTAATGATAACTGAGCTCCTATTCCATAAACTAATTCAAAATTTGCCATTCTTATTGCCCTTTTATGGGTTACCTTGTTAACCTAGAGCACTTCACACAACCTCTTATGCCAATCTTTAGGATTATCACTCACCAATTTCCTCATGATGGCTATCAGATTTTTGTTACTAGACTTAGCTTGTCCATTCCCTCGAGGGCAATAATCTGATGAGTGAGAAAGAGAGATAGTATGCTCATATAAAAAATAAGTAAGTTTATTTGAATAAAATTTGGTAGCATTATCTGCCACAAGCTTATGAGGAACACCAAAATGTACTAGTATATTTTCTCTAAGAAAATTACATACTACTTATGAAGTGGTTCTCTTCATAGGGACTACTTCAACCCATTTTGTAAAATAGTCAATTGTTGTAAGAATGTGTGTGTGTCCAGCACTTGAAGAAGGTGAGAGAGGCCCAACAAAGTCTAATCCCCATTTTTTGAAAGATTATTCAATAATGACAGGCCTCAGAGGCAATGCTGCAAGTTGTGGCCTTCTTAAAAATAGTTTGCATTTTTCATAGTTAGCTACCCATTTATATACATCTTTACACATACCCAGCCAATAATAATTTTTTTTAAGGATTTTGAAAGCTGTGACTGAAGAAGAGAAGTTTCCATTGTAGGCTTCATTATGAAAAACTTCCAAAAGCTTGTGTTGTTATTCTTTAACTACACATCTCAAAAATGTTCCATCTAGTCTCTTTTTGTATAAGACATCACCCCAAATGATATATTTTATTGCTTTTAACTTCAGGTTCCTTTTCTCCTTCAGGGACAAGTGACTAGGCTAGTCTCCATAAGTAAGATAGTGTGCTACATTCAGAAACCATGGATCTTGTAAACTCACCAATAAGATAGTGGGAAGTTCTTTCTCTTCTTCTTCTTTACTTTTAGCAATCAATTTGCATAGGCCTTAACCTATAACTAATTTAGTTGGCCTAATATCCAAGTCATATTCTTGAATCTTAACAACCCATGTTGCTCTTTTATTCATCCCAACATCTTGTTGAGTTAGAATGCTTTTTATAGCTCAACTAGGGACAAATACAATTGAATGAGAGTGTAATATGTAATATCTAAACTGTTTAACAACCTTTATCATAGTGAAATCTTGCTTTTTAGTTAAATAATATTTAAGTTCATGTTTCTTAAGAGGAACACTCATAAAGGATATTGGGGCTTCTTCATTCAATTCATTTTTCTATAGCAAGATACTAGATAGGGTATGTTCTGAAGCATAATAATAAATAATAAAATCTTTTTAAAAATTAGGGTTTACCAAAGTAGGTGTTTGTGAAATCACTTCTTTAATATCTTTAAATTCTTTCTTAGCAGTGTCATTCCTATTTAATGCTTGTTTTTTGCTCATCATCTCCACAATATGCTTCGTAATCTTAATAAAATTAGGAATGAACTTTTTGAGGAAATTAATCTAACGAAAAAAAGACTTAACTCCAATCCTATTAGAAGGAATACTTGGCTATTTTATTGCTCTAACCCTTTCTAGATCAATCTTGTTTCCATCCATTGAAACTAGATGTCCCAACAACTTACCTTCTATTACACAAAAAATTGACTTCTTAAGATTAAGAGATATCCCATGACTCTGACACCTTTACAAAATGATCTCTAGATATTTCAGATGATCCTCTATTTTTCTAGAGAAAATATTAAAATAATCAAGATAAATGACAATAATTTTATCTTTAAGCTCTCTAAAAGATGAATTCATCACCTATTGGAAATTTCCACCAACATTAATCAAACCAAAGGGCATACGATTATAAGCAAATGTTCCTTGGGGTATAGTAAAAGTAGTTTTATGTTGATCAACTGTAGCTACACTTATTTGAGTATAACCTGAGAATCCATCTAACATGGACATCATCTCTGATCTAGCAACTGTCTATAAAATGTGATCCATCATAGGTAAAGGATAATTATCTTTCAAACTAGCTTGGTTCAGATTCCTAAAATCAACACAAATTCTTATTTCTCCATTTTTTTGTGTACTAGGAAAATATTTTCCACCCAGGTGGAGTGATGAATTAGATAAATAATCTTGGATTTCAATATTTTGTCGATCTCTTCAAAGATAGCTTTAGAAACTTTTGGGTTATAGTTTCTCAACTTTTGCCTGAATGGAATTGCATTTGTTTTGAAAGGAATATGATGTTGAAATTGCCCACCCCTTAAATATTTTAGGTCATCATACCACCAATAAAATACATCCTTATACCTAATCAACAAATTAATTAATTTGTTTTTCTCTTCTAGTGATAAACACCTACCAATGGAAATCCATTTAGGATTAGTCTTATTCCTAATGTTTATCTTTTCATAATCTCCCTTTTTGTCAGGGTTCTGAGCAAGTTTGTCTTTGGTATATTCATCGTCTAGTGAATAAATGTTCCAAAGAGACTAGTACTATATGCATTTTGTTTTCCTTTAACTGAATTACATCATCCTTTGAATTGATCCCTAGATCAGGACAAAATTCTTTACATTTTGATTCAGAACATTCAAAATAAGTCCCCAAGAACATTTTAACATTCTTCAAGAAGTTTCTGATATGCCTATCATTTTAAAAAACTTACCAATTCTTAGCATTATTTAGGACATTAGGATGATAGATCAATTATAATTTATATGATTCATTTTTGAATGTATTCTGATCTCTGGCAATTGCCTCAATAGAAAAGGCATCAAAATATTCTATCTCATCCCAAACCCTAGTCCTGTAATGTCTCAATGTTTCATTTTTATCTGAGAAAATGCCTCTCACCTATTTAACAATCAATTCAGCATCTCCTTTTGCTCTGATAATCTTTATCCCCTTTTCTTTGGCTTAATTTAACTCAATAAATATGGCCTCATACTCTACAGTGTTATTAGTATTTTTAAATTCTAACTTGAAAGAGTAAGGGAAATTTTTACCTTCAGGTGAGATCAAAACAATCCCTACTTCTGAACCAATGGTGGCATAACTACCATCAAATTCCATGGTCCATAGATCATCTAAATGATCAAATTTTGGGGTGGAATCTTCCTTCATGTCTTCAGAAGAGAGAAAGTAATTTCCAAATTCATATTCTTTAAATAGGATCTGAGATTTAAGATCATCAAAAAGATACATAGCAAACTTGCATTTAGGGTCATGTTCTAGTTTAAATTTTTACTTTTCCACTAGAATTTTAGCTTTTGACCAATCCAATTTAATATCCCCACCTAAGTCTTTAAAAAAGGTCCTACTCAATAGCATCCCATAACTAACAAAAATATCTACTAACAAGATAGTCAATTTCACTTTTTTATTGGGATAGGATGCAAGGGTGACATGTGCATCTTTGATTTGCCCAAGCAAAGAAATCTATTTTCCATCCATGGAGTAACACGTACCAAATAGTTTTTTAAGGGATAGGCCCAGGGCTTTGGCTACAGAAGAAGGCATGATATTATCAGAGGCACTTGAGTCTATAATACAATTACTGAGTTTATGGCCATTTATTAATAAAGAAACATAAAATAGGTTGGGTTTCATATCAACCACATAATAAGTATCATTAGCCAAGTCAATGATCATTTTAGCAATATGTCTGGGTGATTCAGGTGGAGAAGCAAATAATTGGGCAATTAGAGACTCAACACTAGCATTTAGTTGACTTTTGGGCTCAATTTGTGGAGGATCACATTTGACATATTTATCTAATTTATCAAGTTATTTGGGATTCAACTTAAGATACTCAACAGGGGATATTTTAATCTTTGTAGACTTGCAAAATTCTATAATATCAAAATAAGTTTTACAATCATTCCTATGTAACAATTTAACTTCTTGGGCCTTCAAATTAATGTCATGGGTTCTAATAAGAGTCTCCTTACCTTTAATAGGTACTTATTGAGTATTAGAAAATATTGGATTCTTCTGACTTCTGGTAATGACAACACATGAAGGATCTTCAAGAGTAACCAATATTTCACCTCCTCTTTCTAAATCTGATTCATATTCTAGGAAGTGTATTTCAGAGTAGTCAAGTTGCTCAAATTTCCTTTCTTCTTTGGTAATCTCTTCCAATACATCTTGAGTAGTGTCCATTTGAGCATATCTAAGCATCTCCATATAAGAGTTTCAGTCATGATCAGTAGTCAAATGAAAGGCACACATATTTCTTCTTCCAAGGGGAAATTTAATAGCTAGATTGGGTTGTGCTAATGTAAGTGCTAATGTCCTACTAGTATCTATCTATTGGTTAGATTTATCCTGATAACATCTTGATAGGGTTGTTGAAATATAGTACTAGCCTTAGGTAATTATATTTTGAAGGCAATCATATCATTAACTAATCTTTGAACCATAAGATCTATAGAAGATGAGGGATGAACATTAGGTACTTGGACTTCTTTCTTCCATTTTCTAGTTAGAATGAGATCATCTTCTAACTCAACTGCCAAGGTGTGTATGATTGCTAACTTGAAAACTATACCTCTTCTAAGATGAAAACTAATATTAGGAGACATAAAATTAATAAATAAAAATTTATGATTCTCAGGAGTTGGCTTTTTAGCATTTGGGATTTTGTACACAATTCTATTGAATTTGGCTATCAATTCCCACATAGGCTCATGTATTTCTTTCTTGAGCTGAGTCAATTGAGTAAGAAGGGAATGTTCATCTTCCACACTTTTGAACCTATTTTCAAATGTAGGTTTCATATCATTCTAGTTTGTAATTGAATTATCAGTTAAATGATAAAACCATTCTACTGTAGTTTCAATTAGAGTTTGCACAAAAATCCTTATGGATACATCTTGATGTTGCACACCTAACACACCACATGCTGTGGAAAAATCACTCAAATGTTCATTTGGTGATTATATTCCATCTCCATTAAACTTGGGTAAATTTTCCCTTGCATTTTTAGGTATAGGATTTAGGCTAGCTCCTAAATTTAGAGGACCTATATTTTCTCCCCAAGGTTAATCTATTGGAAGAATTGATGGCAAAGGGAATGATAGTACCAAAAAGGGCTAAGGCTTGACAGACAGAGGATGTAGAAATCTTAGGAGGGATAAGAGGTTGACTTCTAGATCTTCTAATAGGAGTAGGGATATAGGGAAAATTAATGCTTTTTAGTGTTTGAAAGGTATTATCCTCAAATCCTTCTCTCCTCAAAGACCTTGTATATCTTTAGGACTTTAATTTATGATATTAGTTTCTAATCTACTCTTGACCTCTTTGGACTTTAGGGGCTTCATTTCTTACTACATTTTATACTTTCCTCCTTTGTCTGAGTAATAATAATCTCAAATTATCAGTCAATTCTTATTTTTCTAATACTCAGTTGGCCCTTCTATAATCCTTAATGTTTCAGCAAGTGCGTCATCCAAGAGTGTTTAACTGACCAATTATATCTTCCTGCTCATGTTGAAAACCAATATTAGGTTGTAGAATAATAATTATATTTTCATGGGGAAGCACGACCATTGCTTTATATTAAGGTGACAAATATTTTAACAAATGACTTCAAATCCCTAGTAGAGTCACCAAAAACTATTGGTTAACAGATTTGTCCTATTCTATGAAAAATGTTTTGTTCTGACTCTATAACCTTTTCTTTGAGAACAAATGAGTGATCTATCAGGGATAATTCCTCTCTGAATTAAGGTATAGCTACCTTTAAAATTTTCAATGAATTCAAACTACTTTAATCATTCGGACACACTTTTAACTAGAAAGCGTTTAAGGCAAACTAACATTCATACATCGCCATGTTATGAATATGGTATCTTTCCTCCATATAACACTATTTAATGATAGAACACATAGATTCTATCCTCAAAAATAATCAGACATATAAATATGTATATTACTGAACCAACAAAAGATAAAACACATATGATGAGTTATGTAATGAAAGAATAATTACCACTTGAAAGGAAAGTTCACACAAAAACCTAATTTCAAATACCTAAACACATAGATTTAGGTATGCATCAATTATTTCTCCTTTTCACTCATAGATGAAAATTCTTCAAACAATCATCACATATATTGTAAAACAAAAATGTTTAGCTTTAAAATTCTCTTGTCTTCTTCTTTACTATCCTCTCTCCCAGTTTTTAACAACTAGAAACATATATATAATTACCCTAATTGATTGTTCTTTTAAACCCAGAGTTAAAATAAAATCTGACCCAAAAGGGATTTAGTTTCATACAAGTTCATTAAAATACAATTTTTTTAAACATAATTTCAACTGAATAAAGAGATTGTGTAACCAAGATTAAGACTAGGGTAGCAGATTGGAATCTCTGGATTTACTTTGTCTTACTAAGGAGACATGTTATGCCTTCCATTCCTAATGTATAGTAAAAAATTCCTAGATTTTCAAGAAGTTGTGGATGCCAATGTGTTTAACCTGTGCTTTCCAAACATCTTTCTCTCTTCAAATTTTTGCCACTTTTTTTCTGTGTTCCAAGAATGCATCAACACAGAGGTGAAGAAGTGATTCTAGTTTTGAAATTTGAGAGAAATTCCTAATTAATATGTTGCCATTTTCTTTAATGAAACTGATCTTCTCTCTGAAGGATTGAACCATAGTATTGATATCCTTTTCCATCTTCCCATCATCTTTTATATATGTCACATCAATACATTATAAGTCATATTGTAAGGATTGAGTGAACTTAGTTATACATTTGATCATTTTTGTAAATTCAATTCATCCTTGTCTATATACTAAGTTTCTCCATTCGATATTTATCTTTCTTACATATAATATATTATCATTCAGACTTATAAATTTTTTTTTATAAAGACTTCATTACCCCATATTTCTGAACATCACCAATTTAATTTATCACATTCATCCATTTTCCTTCCTCTTTTTCCCATGAAGCATTCTATGTTTTCAAATATTTGATGGCAGCCATAATCTCATCATATATATTCTTCAATTCCTTAATATGTTTTGTACCCTTCTAGATAATTCCATCCAACCACTAATCAAACACCTTAGTCACCATTTTATTTCTATGTATCTGATCTAGCATTTTTTGGTTGACCAAAGATTTTGGGTCAAAAGACAGAGGTAGTTGGGAAATAGGTTGTGGATTTGGATTATGAATGGCATTGATATACTCTGCCATTGACCATAAGGTCTGTTTCAACTCCCTCTTATCTTTTTAATCCTTCTAGATATGGCTAACTATCTTTTTGGTAGATGATTCAAGATGGTGCACATCCGCGACGCATGATGCAGTCCCAAGTTCTTTTTTTTATTATGAAATCTTGAATTGTGGGATCTTGAACTTCCTTATTAGTTATTGGTTAGGTTATTTCTGCACTCCAATTCCCTGTATTAGGGTCAATGTCCACTCTAGATGTTGTTCTCAGCTTCTTAGATTTAGGAGTCTTTCCTAGACACTTGCTAACCATGTCTTCCAGTGGCAATAAAAATGGAACTATTTTTATTTTATCATTGATTTAACTTTTCAACCATTTAGGTGTAAGGATTGGAAATTCCTTATCAATATTCAATTCTTCAAAAGGCACATTTGATATTACTATCAGATCTACAAAATCTAAAGCAACCTCTATTTATTGATTTGTACTAATCTCCTCTACCATTAACAGATCAAACCCTTTATTACTTGTTGCCTCTCTTAAATCCTCTTTAGAGTTTAAGTCCACAACTACTCTTTCAAAAATCTTCTTCTTCTTCTTACTTTTAGTCTTTAGTCTAGTAGTATGAGGAGCTAGAATGGTTGCAAGGGTTTTCTTAGAATTTTTTTATAACAAAACGCTTTCCAATTTTTGGCTTGAGATTACATGCATCAAAAATAGTAATAACCTGATTATAAGAGCTTATTAGAGATGGTGATTCATCAATTGGTCCACATCACTGGGAATCTTCATTTTGAACCTCTTTCAGTTTACAACCCTTTAGCCATTTCTCAATTCTCCTTATCATTGGGAGAGTTTTGACTTCAATCTGATCCTCTTCATCCTTATTATAATCAACTTTTGGAATAGGTAGTTGTTTTACTTATTCAAAATGAGGATCAACCACCTGTTCTTCATCATCAATTATTCTAGAGATATTCATACTCAGATTGAGTGTAACTATTTTCCCCAAGGAGAATCTAGACCAAATCTTTATTCTAACTTTAAATTCATCTGGACAATCCTCCCAATACTCTTTGATCTAGGGAATGTGTGAAAATCTCATTCCAAAATCCAAATTATCCCTAGTAAAACCTTTGCTGTCAAACTGGGTTTTGCATTATAGTACTGAAGATTGAAATTTTTCATGTCCACCTGTAAATTTAAGGCATCAAAAATTGACTGGCATGAATAGTGTCCCAGTTCAATGGGAAAATATATACCAAATTCTTTCTTCATTATAAATCTCTTATCTACATGGGCTAGTTTCCTGTAAACTTCCATCAATATAAAGTAGTCAAAACCATATCTGGGTAGCTTCACTGGTTTGCAATCAAAACCAATAACTCTGATATAAGTAAATTTGGAAAATTGAATAAATACACTACCATAAATATTTATCAACTACATGGATTTATCAGACATTCTCTTATTAGCATTACTTTCCAATTCATAAGTCATCCTACCAGTAAAAACATCGTTAACCCTTCTATAGTTTTCATAATAATTTTGCATCTATAAATGTGGGTAATAATCATAAATTCTATTGTCTTCAACTAAGGATGCATGAGGAAACCCTCTCCATTCTCTTGTAGATGCTAAGTAGTAAAAGAGATATGAAGACATATAAAAATTCTTATTCCTAAAATAATTACTCAGACCCAAATGCAAACATTCGGCTATGATTTCTGCTCAATCCAAATACTATTCTCCTTGGAGGATCACCTGAATGAAAAAGTACATCCAATCTTCCAAATAAAATTCTTGAGAATTACCTTTCACCTTGTGTAATAATACCATGATGTCTTTAATTTTTGGTATCATATGTTCTCTGGTTAATGCTCTAGGCAGTCTTGAACCTCCTTTTTGAAAATTTAGTAACCAATTTATGGCAATGATACTTCTATAGAATGTTTTATTTAATGAATAATGACCATAAAAGGAAGTAATATTGAGGTCAGAGTATGGCTCCTTGGGTGGAATTTTCATCACAACCATTAGAGTTTGTCTATTGACATGTAATAATGCATTGTCATCCATAGTTTTGATACACCTATTTTGAGGGTCATATCTATTCATGCATTCCATAACTAATTTGGGACATTGTATCACCATGGGAAAAGTTGCATCTTTAACTAAACCACTTTCCACTATTCTCTCCATCATAGGGGTTGACATAGGATTTTTAACCCTCTCCTTAAAATCTTCTAAATCATATTGAACTAGGAAAGTATCTTTGAATTCAAGAAGAGAACAAACAAGACCAGGACCGTGTTCTTAACCAAGACAAGTAGATTTCATGGCTACAGATTGGAGGATATAATTAAAAATTCTTTGAACTTCTTAAATAATACCAAAAACTCAAAATGATTCTCCTTTCCAACAAAAAAATGGAATCAGCTTATAGGAAAAGTCAAACTCACCTTCAATGGATCATAAATTATTGTGAAACTATGCGATAAAAATCTTATACCTCCAGCGATGTTCTCCTTTGCATGAAATTATGTGTTTACTATTAAAAATGGCTTGTCCTTTCTCGATAAAGGCATGAAATCAATTCAAATAATAAATGGATTAACTAACTTGTGCTAAACTTGCTTGATAGGACACAAATTATGACATGTGCATTAATCATAAGTAGTTTTCACACATGACCTTAATGTGTTGTGATTACTCATAACCTTTCAAAATTAGAACTTTAAAATCTCCTGCAAATTTTGACTTAAAAGACTTTAGGAAAGGTAGGACTAAAGTCATGGAATGTTGAATCTTTGAACCATTGAACCTTGGAAATCTTGAAATGAGGTTCAATGTGAAGGTTCAAAGATATAAATTGAGTTACACAAACGGACTGGTAGTTTACAAATTTTGAGAAACATTGAACCATTGAACTCTTGAACTTTGAAAAGGGTTTATGTTCGAAGGTTCAATTCTTTAGTAATTTTGCATATATGAAGACAAGTGGATAAAATTTTAAAACAAAGAGATGACTTAAGAAATAAACATATGATCAATAAGGTAAGATGGTGGGTCAACTTTTGCTTAGGGAAGGTTCATGAAAAATTAGATGAATGAGGGTGAATTAAAAGGTAATAAGTATAAATGAGAGCATATTGGATTCTATACCATCAAGTTCTACTGACCCAAAAACCATAAAATGGGAAATGGTTGAAAGTAACTAGGGTCCATCATAATGGGATCACCATCTCAAAAATTGATCTGATCATATATGGCCTTAATCCTTGCCTTCCTTGTTGCCATTGCCCCTACCTACTCTATCAATCCAATTGCCATTGGAAAGTAACATAATGGGTTTGAAACCCTAGCCATCATGATTTACACCATCGATACAAGAAAATAAATTTTTAAATATTGATATTCCTTTAGCCCTCCTGGGTGCACTTTGCAAATTTTTTTTAAAGACTCAACTCCTTATGAATTTACTACTTTATAGCCATCCAAAGGACCCTCAACCAAAAAAGCATCATCCTTTGGATAGTTGGTTTAATACACCTGATGATCAATGTTTTTCATATGAGGATATTCTAGAGCATAAAAAATGTGTATAAACTGCTACCTTTACTTTTAACTATGACAATGAAAGAGCAAATGATGCAAATGCAAATCTAAACAACCAAGCTAGTGATAATAATTTTTTTTTTTATGGATATGAATGTAATGGCATTCCTTTTGTCCATGTTGAACCTAATTACCCTATTCATCTTGTTTTTAGTTATGGGGAGTCTTAATAAACACCAACTATGAAAAATTTATTATTCCTAATGTTGAAAATCCAATTATTTCATCTCCTCCTTCTTTGGTTATCTTAATAATTGAGTGTGAATATCCCCTTTCTAGTGTTGACAAAGTCAAGGAGGTTGAATGTTCCTCAAATATTGATCATAATGAAAATGTTGATGAAATCAAGTGTGTGCTTTCACCTCTAAACAATGTTGGTTTTGAAAATATTATGTCTTATTTGCATGGTTCAAGTATACCTAGTCTAAATTATTCTTACCCTCTAGTTTGTAATACACAAAGTACCTATCTTATCTCTCACCCTTTCTTGATGCAGTGTTAAAATGATAGTGCCAATGAATATCCTAAGGAAACACTTACAAAACTTGTGTTATTTGGAGACACATAAATTTTTTTAAGTCCATTTGATGTATCTTTTTAAAGGTTATGTCATAAAAAGCAAAGTAACTCAAATGTAAAATCTTGTCCTCTCTTCTTTTGTTGAGTAAAAATGAAAGTCACAATTGCATACCCCCTTTCATGATATTGAAAATGAAGTGTCAAATGTCCCTTTTCATCCCTATTTTACATTTTTGGCTAAACAAGAGTAAATGTTTACAAGTGAAATCATTTCACCAAATCCTATTGAATGTAACCAAATTTGAAGTGAAGCAACATCTTGTATTGATAATGGTATTAACGTTAATGATATCAAACATGACATTCTTACCTCTTTTACTATGCATACTCCTTTACCAAATGTTGAAAATACATGTGATGCTTCTCCTTTAGAGAGTGATAAAGGTCATACCATCCCCATGTTTCATGTGAATGATATTTTACAACCTTTAAAAAAAAATTAACCTCTCCTCACTATATTGTCTATCATGATCACCATGGGATATTTACAACAACAAGTCAACACTCTTAAGTTACAAGATAATTTCATGAGGCTCTTTTTGCTGAGAATACATTACCAAAATAACCTATTAATCTATATGTATTTGAATATCATTATCCATATAATTTTATCATGCTTGATTTCTCCTTCTTCAATGGTCAAAGGGATCTTGCTAGTCATTTACACTAATTTATACACTCCTTTGGATATTGGACCCAAAATGAAAGTTTGCTATTAAAATATTTCCATCATAGTTTAATAAAGGGGGATCTTCATTGGTTTTATAGCCTGCCAAATGGGTCCTTGTCAAATTTAAATAAGCTTGAGGATGTGTTCCTATCCCATTGTCATTGATTTACCTTACCTAGGTTACCATTGGAACATTTACAAACATTGACCCAAAATGAGAATGTTTCTCTACAAGACTATGTTATTCAATTTAAGAATATTTTATATTCCTTAAACTATACACCTTAATATTTGGAATTATAAGTTATATTTAGCAGGGTTCTTCTCTCTCCAGTTATAGAGATAGCATTTCACAATCCCTTTGCTTCATTCAAGACATTATATTGGAATGCATATAAATATGCATGTGCTTTAATGAATACATAAACTTAGTTACCTTTCTTTCCATCAAAAACCAAACATGATAATAATCATGTTGTAAGGGCATCTAAACAAGTTACAAAAGATCATGAACCACTTCAAAAATATTTTAGAAAACCACTACTACCTACAAAAGCACCAATAGTTGGAGTATTTAAAAAAGTAAAGGAACATGTTTTTTTAGTACTCCCCACAATTAGACCAAATAACACCACTAGATGTTAGCCTCTTAAGTTTGATTGGTACCAAGATAGACATCATAATATATTACAAACTTTTTTGGATAAACGATTGATCAAACTCCATCCTAATTCACATTACCCACATCATATATTTGATAATGTAAAATGACACCACTTTTGCACTTATCATTGTATTAATGGTCATCAAGATAATGATTGTTTTTACCTTGCAAAAAATATTACACAGTTAGTATGTTAGGGAATTATTGCATTTAAAAAAGAGGCATCCATAATTCATTCACATACTTTCCTTGAGGCACGTTTAATAGGGTAAATCCATCCCACGGAAATTTGTCTAAGTAAAATATGGTCCATCGATCATCATAGAATATGCCCAAAAGTATAAGTCTTTCTCCTAATGTTCTCTCTACCAGGATTGATCATTCCCACATTGATCTTACCAATCAACCATTGGTTGATCAAGTCTTGGATAGAGGCACATATGAAGGGGGTATATCTATATACCAAATTTGGGTTCCTAAATAAGTACCTAAAGATTCATTTATTATGCCTATAATTATAGTAGAGTTGACTACATAATCAAAATCAATATTTACTTTATCATATGATCATTATAGTAAAGTATTCTTGTTTCCTATAGGGTTCCATTGCATACGATGAGTACTTTCTTATTTAAATCATATAAAGAGTCCATTAAATTGAAATATTTGTTATATCTTTTACCATATCCATAACATACATTGTGTAATTAAAATACAATGAACAAACCATCCAATCATTAACAAAGAAAAAAGTTAAAATATATTAGATACCAAATAAAATCCATGTGAACACTATCATATACATATAAAATGATATAATATTTAAAAAATAAACATATCAGTCATAAGTTAGGGGAATATCCCTCTGGGTATACTCCTCATCACTATCAATATCCATAAATCTAGCACCTCTAGAAGTAGATGTAGAAAGATCAAACTATGTTTCCTGTGCACATGAAATCACGTGTAATCTCTCCTTGAAAGCATCTAGCTAATGCACTATCTCTTCATGATATCATATCAAGGATTCATAGTTATCAATAAGTGTATTCATGATATCAGTGGAAATTTGCTCTCGAATGTCTCATTTATCTATCTCTGCATGTAACTCCTTCCTTTCTATGGCTACTATATGGTATGCTTCCCTAACTTGTGTAATCAAATCAAACAATGTTACATGCATAAAAAACATATCAACAAATCTATAAACAAGTCCATCTCTAGATACATCCATCATCACACTATGACTAAGGGCTTAAATCTCTTGATCTACCATGGTTGACCACTCATGGTTGTAGAGATGGAGTCCAAAGTGAGTTAGATCAAGCATTAGTCAAGAAAACTCAGTAAAATACATAAGAACATAACTAACTAAGCCAACTTCCTCAATGGGGGTTTTCAAAAGGAAATTAAGACCTATTGAAAGAAAGCATATACATCAAACCTTCACAAGAGATTCATACCTCCAAATGTGGCTTAAAATGTGATTCTCCCCTTGATTTGGTGCTCAAGTATTTAGAAATGATGGGTGGAAAGGCTCCTCCATCATCTCAAGTGCACCAATGAAACTAGTCTCATGATATTTGATCAATGTTAAGCCTATAGTTAATTTATCCTATTGAAAATTAAGCATAATAAAACTACATAAAGATGATTTTTGAAGAGAATTTATGCATAATAAGTTTAAACCAAAAGAGCTTAAAAAGGTGGTCTTAGCCATCCTATTTATAGATTTTTTAAAAATGATCAGAATGAACCATGATCATCCATATTGATCTAAAAATGTGTGGCCATAAATTAATTTTGAAGGATTAAATCATAAATAATCTCATTAATATTTGGAAGGAAGGAGCACTAAAGAGGCATGTGAGACCCTAAACTTGATATTTGTTCTATTTATGGCTTATGAAGGCTACCCCACAAATGATGTCACCTGATGATGTAGATATAAGAAAATAATTTCTAATTAAGAAATATTCAATAAATTCCATGTATTTTCCATTTAATCCTTTAATTTGGATTAATTTTATTAAGTGATATTAATTAAATTTTATGCATTTCTTTGGAAATTGGTTGTACACTATTAATCAAACTAGTCAGAATGTCATATTACTAGCTCATAATTTGACTAGAGTATAATTAGAAGAAGATGTCAGTTGCATATGGACCAATACCCCATTTAAGACATTGTTGACAAAAAATAACCCATGCACATGATGTGTGCTTATGAATTAGAATAATTTAGTGGTTTAGAGAGTTAAATTGCATTTTTACCAATTCAACTCAAAATGATTTGAGAAAAATTAATAATCACTTAAAATTCATTACCCCAATCAAGGATACATTAGCCTAAATTGATACTTGTATATGATAAGTTCAAACCATTTAGCGCATTTAAGTGATTTTGGTCCAAATTGTGTATTTGAGTGAATTTCAAGGAAGATTGACAATTTTAACACAATGGTGTTAGGAATTAGATGCCTACATTTTGCCCCTTTTTAAGAAGGCATCATGAGACATTCAGGTGAAGCAAAAAAATTCCATATAAAAGAGTTATCTATAATAAATTAAAAGGAAACAAACCATGATTCCCCCATAAGAGGATATACAGGGATGAAAGAGTAGGATGTACTCTTGAAAAGAGAGAGAAATAATGAAAGTAACCCATGAATGAGATTAAAAAATGATGATTTAATATTTAAACATGTTAATTGTCAATGATAAAAATATAATTAGAATATAATGGGCCCCAATACAGGTTGAAGTGAGAATGACACAATCTAAAAATATAAGCAACACACTTTGAACACACCTAAAGGAATGTTCAAGATACACAATTAGGGAATGATCAATCATGAGATAAGTTGCACACTTTGAAATTTCCAGAATGAGGGCAAAAGTCCATATAGTTTATAATTATAATAAAAAGGAAAACTTTTCTTGAGAGAAAGGAAATAATAATGTTCCCCAGTAGAGTAGATTTGATCAGTTGATAAAATAATTTTGCCCTAGTAGGGCTGATTTTGATCATCAATAATTAATTTTGCCCTTGTAGGGTTGATTTAATTTGGAAATTAGTCTAAATTTTGTGCTCCAATAGGTAAACTTGGCAAGAATAATTCAAGGATATAACCAATTGGATAGATTAAATATCAATGAGTACAAACATATATGAGATGGTCTAATGATCAAAGTAGCCATAAATAACCAAGTATATGAGGATGCATAAAGTGATGAAAGACATGGAAAGAAGAATGAAAGATACATAGTCTAGATGTACCTCAAGCCAATGTAGTTAACCCAGAATAGGGAGAAAATGTAATGAGGAATGAAGAATAGAAGAAAAATGGACCACTATTCAATTATACTCATAATGTATGCCAAGAGATGCACATCTTGCATAGGTTCTAGGGTGTAATCCATTGGTGTTTAGTTCATTGGTACATTGAGATCTGATCTTTGGAGCTGCATTGAATTTTTGACTTGAGATGCAAAGCACTTGGTGCTTACTATAGTAACACAAAATTATGCATCATAAGTATGAGTAACCTATAATGACATTATATTTCAATTACAATGAGATGGCTCAAATGTGAATACTTATAAATAAGAAAAATTATAAGAACTACCAATACCAGATTATAGGCATTTACATTTAAATAAAAACAAGCAAAAATAAAGAGAAAAATAATACACAAGGGTCACCTAACTTAAAATCAAGATATAAACAATCAAGATTTAAGTAGGATTAAGAATGTATAAAAACAAGGCAATAAGAAATTAATAAACAACATCAATAAGGATATGAATAATCAAGATCCAAATGTAACACCAATATGTACCCAAAAAATAAAATAAAAGAACAAGACAAAACGTGAACTCAATAGATCAAGAACAAAAAATAAGAATCAATAAAGGAATAAAAGGATCATAAACCCACAAAATAAAATAAATGGAGAGATAAGGAAGAAATCAAAACAAAAATAAAAATCCAATAAACACACACAAATAAGAGTTAGTCATAAATGTTAGTGTAAGTGGAAAGAAATCATTTGTGCATGTGTAGTAGAGGCATTACTCTCTATAGCAACATAACAAGAACAAAGGACACAAATTTTCCTTGAAGTGATAGGGAGACCCAAAAAAATGCCGGGGGGCATCGGTTGGGGTGGGGGGAGGGGCACAAAAAGAAGAAAAGAAAGGGATGGCTGAATTGACTCCATATGTACAAGACAAGTGGGTGATGCCTACATAGTTCCATAGATGTGAGTTTCAACATGAACTTTAGACCAAATGTAGTTCTTCCAAGAAATGCGATAAAATAAAAGTGATGATAAGAAAACATGATTTATTTTATATAGGAAATATAGAAATGGGCTCACAAAATGGTGAGAGCATCTAAAATGAATGCTTGAAAAAAGGCAAGAACATGAGATCATAATAAACAAAAGAATAAGATAATGTTTTTATTATTTTTGTTGATCATTTTCTAGTTTTTTTGGTGTTTTTAAGATAAGTAATAGAAATGAAATATTAACAAAAGGTGTAGGGAATCACCTAGCTAAGGAGATGCACATCCACAGGTAAGAGTTAAAATAATAGGTAAACAACACGTTTGATTTTGAGTATCAGAATTAGAAATCTATCAAGGGGTAGGCTATTGCTAATCAAATTGTAGAGGCCCCTATTATATACACCCAACCACTCAGATTCATCTTTCCAAATAATTTTATTATGATAATTGAATAAGTACAACATGAAACTCAACACTAGAATCTATATTTTGATGGTTCCTTCACTTCTTATAGAACTAGAGTCAACATTTCATTGATTACATTAAAAGGGGATCTAATTCCCAAATCATTTCATATCAATTTTCATTATGACAACAATATGGATGAGAATGAGGCACTTATTACATGACTTCATCTTTTAGTACAATGGGTTATACATCTATTAATGGTCTATAGGGATTCCCAATTGATTATTAATCAAACCACAGATCAATATCAAACTAAAGATGGCAAGCTTGTACCTTACAATCACATTATAGATAATCTTAAAGCTAATTTTAAATCTATATAGTTTGAACAAGTATCATGGGACAATAATAGATCTATCAATGCAATGGAAAAAATTGGGTCCATGATATAGATTGATAACATTGCTAAAGAGTATTAGTTTCTAATTGAAAATCTATTGTAGCTTGCTCATGTCTTACTAAATTTAGTAAGGGTATGTTCCATTGTTGGTCCCAATATCACACCTGAACTACCTTGGCTTAAAGACATTTATACTTATTTCCATGATCATGTTTTTCCACCTCACCTTTCAAATGACTGTTAGAAACATTTACTTCATCACATAGCCCATTATAACGTCCTTGGAAGCACACTTTATTATAAACGCTATGATGGAACACTACTTCATTATTTATCTTCCAGAGAATCCAAGTTAGTTATTAAGGAGGTTCATGAAAGAATGTGTGGGTCCCACACCAATGAAGTAGTCTTAGCTAAAAATATCCTCAAAATAGGTTACTATTAGCCCAAAATGAAGAAAGATGCTTACAATTATATAAGGAAGTATGTTGCTTGTCAACAACATGGAAACTTGATACACACACCTTCCTTACCACTACATCTGATCACTACACTATGGTTATTTTCTTTATGGGGCCTAAATATCATTAGGAAAATAAACCCAATATCTTTAGATGGTCACAAACATATTCTCACTACTACTAAGTAGATTGAGGCTATTCCTCTCATTTACGTCACTGATAAGTAGATTGACAAGTTTATATATTATCATATTATTTATTGATATGGTATACTAACATGTATTATATTCGATAATGGTGGATCATTTATAAATTGAGATGTTAAAGATATTTGTGAAAAATTCAAAAATAACAATAAGAAATCCACATGATACAACTCACAAGGCAATGGTCAAGCTAAGGTGTCAAATAAAATCATTATTGCCATACTAAAGAAGATTATCAATAACATTGGTTTTAATTGGCACTTGTAGATTTTTCCTACCCTTTAAGCTTATCACACTCATCATCGAAGCCCTATAGGAACCACTCCATACTCCCTTGTTTATGGCACATAAACTATTACCTCGATTGAGATAGAGTTGCTTTCAATGTGAGTATATTTGAATATGAAAAAGATTATAGAGTATTTCGGTTGAAAGAACTAGAAGTCCTTGATGGAAAGCATTTGACTACCCTAGATAAATTGCAAGCCTATCGGAACAGATTTCATAGAAGTTACAATAAGCATATTCTCCCTTGAGAGTTTGAAATTGGTGATTTTGTCTTGAAAGAGAATCAAAAGAACACAAATTTTGAACGCAAGAAAAAGGCTCAGTTCCAACCTAATTGGCTTGACCCATATGTGATCAGAGCAAATTATTGATCAGGGGCATACCAGATGGCTACTTTAGGTGGTGAAGAACTTCTAGATCCTATGAACATTGTGCATCTCAATAAATTATATGCTTGACAAAATTTTAAACCATTATCTACAAGACACCTTACTTGGGGGTAACTTGTGCTAAATTTATTTTATCTTACTCTTATATCTTGGACAATCTTATCTTGAACCATATTCATTTTGACCTACCCTAGACCATTCTTATGAGAAGCACATTATTTTATGCCTCTGAACAATTTAAGCATGGGACTATTGGCACTCTGGATCATTTAAATTCCTACTTGACTCATTTTATCCTACCCTAGACCATCCTCTTTTAGACCCTATTCATTCTAGATAGTTTTGTTTAAAGAACCATATTCTTTTTATACCCTAGGCCATTGTAATTTGTAAAGTTTTATCTCTTGCACAATTATGATCCTAATTATGACTCATAAACATTTTGAACACATTTAATGCCAGTTTCATAAATTAGTTTAAACTAAATAGTATTTTATAACTACCTCTTATAGACAAGTGAATATGAATACATAAACGCATGGTTTTTGCCTACTGAATGATTCTTCAGATTTATTTAGCACTGCATATTATTCTATTATTACTTTGTTGTTGTTTGTTAGGCATCACTACCTTAGTAGGATCTCACTCTCATCAATTTATGAGTATGGACCATTACAACTAGATTTATCTATTGTTAGAACTTCTATTTTTAGATGTGCATCTCTTTGATTAGTTGGTTCCTTGTTTCATTATTTATATTCATGATCTGTGTTGTAGATGGTTTAGCTATTGTTTGAACTCTTATCTTTAGACGTGCATCTCCTCATCTAGGTAGTTCCCTGGACCTTTTTTTAATATTTAATTTATGTTGGTTATCTCAAAAACAGAAAAACATTAGAAAATGATCGACAAAAAGAACAAAAACATTGTCTTGTACCTTTTTTATTTTGATTTGTATGCTCTTTCCATTTTGAAAGCGCTCATTTGTATGCTTTCATTATTTTTTGAGCCCATTTTTCTTATTTACTCTACAACTCTAATCAAGTTTTCTTATCATCGCTTTTCTTCTATCCCATTTCTTAGGAGAACTAAATTCGTCTTAAAGTTCATGTTGGACCTTACATCCATGGAAATATGTAGGCAAAATTCACTTGTCTTGTACATTTGAAGTCAACTCGGCCACCCCCTTCCTTTTCTTATTTCTCCCCCATTTTTTTGTTTTTTATTTCCCTATCACTTAGGGTTAACTTTGTGTATTTTGTTCTTGACATTCTAGCCTATTACTATTTATGTGTATTTATTAAATTTTATTGTTGTTATGATTACTTCCTTGTCACCTCATTTGTTTTGTTTATTTTGTTTTATTCCTTTGTTGTTTCTTCTTATTTATTCTTGGTCTTTTGAGTTACTATTTTATCTTATTCTTTTGTTTTATTTTTTGGGTACATCTTGGTGGTACACATGGATCTTGATTATTCATATCTTGCTTCATGTTGTTTATTAAGTTTTTGTTGCTTTGTTTTTATACATTATTGTTCCTACTTAAATCTTGATTTTTCATATCATGATTTTAAGTTAGGTGACACTTGTGTATTATTTTTATCTTTGTTTTTGCTTGTATTTATTTAAATGTAATAGTTGTAACTCTAGTATTAGTAGTTCTTATCATTATCCTTAGTTGTAATTATTCACATTTGAACTGACTCATTGCAATTGAAATACAATGTCATTATAGGTTACACATACTTATGATGCATAATTTCATATTTCTATTATAAGAATCAAGTGCTTTGAATCTGAAGTCAAAAATTTAATGTCACTCTAAATATAGATCTCAATGTACCATTGAGCTCAATTTCAATAGATTATGTACTAGAATCTATGCAAGACATGCATCTCTTGGCATACATTATGAGTCTAATCGAATAGTGGTCCATTTTTCTTTTATTCTTCATTCTTCATTCCATTTCCTCCCACTTCTGGGTGAACTACGTTAGCTTGAGGTCCATCTGGATTATATAGATAATGATTGGATACATGATGTGTCTTGGGTTAGCTTAGCCACCTTCATTCTTCTTTTCATCTCTTTTATCACTTTGTACAACCTTGTATGCCTGGTTATTTGTGGCTTCTTTAGTCATTAGACTATCACATCCATGTTTGTGCCCACTCATATTTAATTTATATAGTAAGATATATCCTTAAGCTATGTTTGCCAATTTTCCATATCGGGGCATAATATTTAGACCAATCACTGAATAAAATCAACCTTATAAGGGTAAAATTAATTATCAGTGATCAAAATCATCCCTACCAGGGTAAAATTGTTTTATCAACTGATCAAATCCACTCTACTGGAGCACATTATTATTTCCTTTCTCTAGAGCAATGTTATCCTTTTTCTTCAAATATTAATCTCTATGCACTTTTACCCTCATTATGGAAATTTTAAAGTATGCAACTTATCTCAGGATTGATCATTCCCTAAGCACATAACTTGCACCTTATTTTAGGCATGTTAAAAGTGTGTTGCTTATATTTTTGGATTGTATCCTTCCAACTTCCCCCTGACTTGGGGCCTCTTACACACTATTTTATATTTTTATCTTTGAAAATCAACATGTACAAGCATTATCTTATCAGGATATAATCTTTTCGATGGGTTAATTTCACCCTTTTTTCTCTTTTCAAGAGTCCATCCTTCTCTTTCATCTTTGTATGTCCTCTCAAGGGGGCATCATGGGTCTTTTCCTTCCAACTTCTTCTCGACATCTATTTTCTTTAAAAAAATGTCGCTTCACCTAAATGTCTCACCATGCCTTTCCAAATAGGGGCAAAATGTAGACATCCAATTCCTAACACCATTGTGTTGAAATTATCAATCTTACTCAAAATCCACTCAAATGCACAATTTGGGCCAAAATCACTTACACACATTAAATGGTTCGATCTTGTCATATACAAGTGTTGATTTAGGAAAATGTATCTCTAAATGGGGAAATACATTTTATGTGATTATTAACTTTTCTCAAATCATTTGAGTCAAAATGGAAAAATGCAATTTAACCCTCTGAAACAATGAATTCTTATAATTTAGAAGTCCACAACACATGCATGTGATATTTTGTATCGACAATGTCCTAAATGAGGTATTGGTCATTAAGCAATTGACATCTTCTACAAATTATACTCTATTCAAATTATAACCTAATAATATAACATTCTGACTAGTTTGATTAAGAATAGATTTTAAGCCTCACACTAGTGGCTTTTGAACACAATTATACACCTATTAAGAAGGCATGTTTAGCTATGGTGTTCACATCACAAAATTTGTCATATTATATGATGAACAAAAAAACCATTATTATTGCTAAATTGGATCCCCTCAAATTTTTATTATCCAAAGCATCTCTTGCAGGATGCATGGCCAAATGGTTCACAATCTTAAGGAGTTTGATGTTGATTATCAGAATTAGAAAGTTATCAAGGGGTAACTTATTGTTGTTTAGCTTGCAGAGGCCCCTATTATAAACACTCAACCACTCATATTTAACTTTTTAGATGATTCTATTATGACAATTGAATAAATACAACATGAAATTGAACACTGGAAGCTATATTTTGATGGTTCATTCATTCCTCATGGATATGGAGCCAAAATTCTATTGATTACATTACAAGGGGATCTGATTCCAAAAGCATTTATTTTCATTGTACCAATACTATGGATGAGTATGAGGCACTTATTGTAGGACTTCAACTTGCAATATAGTGAGGTATATGTCTATTAATGGTCTTTGGGGATTCCTAATTGATTATCAATCAAATCACTGATCAATATCAAACTAGAGATGACAAGATTTTACCTTAAAATAACATTGTGGATAACATCAAAGCACATTTTAAATCTCTACATTTTGAAAACGTAGCATGGGCCAATAATAGATCTATCGATGGAATGTCAATAATTGGGTTTGTGATACAAATTGATAATAGTGCTAAAGAGTATCAGTTTATCATTGAAAATATGTTGTAGCTTATTTATGTATTGATAGATTTAGGAAGAGTATGCACCATTATTGGTCCCAATTTCACACCTAAACTACCTTGGTTTCAAGACATTTATAATTATTTCCATGATCATGATTTTCCACCTGACATTTCTAATAACCATTAGAAACTTTTCCTTAATCACATATCCCATTATACCCTCCTTACAAACATAATTTATCATAAAATCTATGATGGAATTCTACTTTATTGTTTATCTTCAGGAGAATCTAAGTTAGCACTTAAGGAGGTTCATGAAAGAATGTGTGGGTCACACACCAATGGTGTAATCTTAGCTAAAAATGTCCTCAAAATAGGTTATTATTGGCCCAAAATAGAGATATATTCTTACAATTATGTAATTAAGTGTGTTTCTTGTTAATAACATGAAAAATTGATACACACACCTTCTTGACCACTATAGTTGATTACTACACCATGTCCATTTTCTACATAGGGCCTCGATCTCATCAGTACAATAAACCTAATATCTTTAGATGGTCACAAACATCTTCTCACTACTATCAATTTTTTTTCTAAATGGATTGAGGCCATTCTTCTCACTTACATCACTAATAAGTATATTGCCAAGTTTATACATTACCATATTATTTGTTAATATGGTATCCCAAGATGCATTATATCCAATAATAATAGATCATTTTTAAACCTAGATGTTAAATATATTTATAAAAAATTCAAAATCAAGCACAAAAAATCCACACCATATAAACTATAAGGAAAAAATCAAGACAAGGCATCAAATAAAAGCGTTATTGCCATACTAAATAAGAATCTCAATGATGTTGGTCATAATTGGCACTTGTAAATTTTTCTTAACCTTTGTGCTTATTGTACTCATCATAAAACTCCCATAGATGCCACTTCATACTCCCTTATTTATGACATCAAATTTATTATCCCTATTGAGACTGAGCTGCCTTCATCACCAATATTTTTGGATAATATTGAATGATGAAGATTATAGAGTTTCTTGATTGCAAAAAATAGAACTCTTTGTTGAAAAGCATTTGGCTACCCTAGATAACTTGTAAGATTATCAAAATGAATTGCATAGAAGCTACAATAAGCACATTATCCCTTGAGAGTTTGAAATTGGTGATTTGGTCTTGAAAGAGAATCAAAAGATCACAAATGCTAAATGCAAGAAAAAAGGTCAATTCTAATTCAATTGGCTTAGACCATATGTGATTATAAAAAATTATGGATCATCGGCATACCAATTGGTTACTCTAGGTCACGAAGAACTTCCAGAGCCCATGAAAATTATGCATCTTAAGTCATTCTATGCTTGACATCTTTTTGAATCATTGTCTACAAGACCCCATACTTGCTGGTAACTTATGCTGAAGTTATTTTATCTCACTTTTATGTCCTTTATGACTATGGACAGTTAAAGCTTTGGATTGTTGACACTTTGGACCAAATTATTTTATGAGTCTAGATAGTTGAAGCTTTAGATCATTAACACTCTAGATCATTTATATTCCATCTTAACTCATTTTATCCTACCTTGGACCATCTTCTTTTGGACCCTATTCATTCTTGAAAGAAAGCCAAATCCCTCAATGGGGTTTTACAAAAGGAAATTAAGATCTATTGAAATAAAGAATATACATCAAACCTTCACACGAGTTTTCCACCTCCAAATGCACCTCAAAACATAATTTTCCCACTGATTTGGTGCTTAAGGCTTTAGTAATGATGAGTGGCAATGTTCATCCATCATCTCAAGTGCACCAATGAAACTAGGATCATGATATTTGATCGATGTTATGTCTATATTGAAACTATCCTATTTCAAATTAATCATAATAACACTACACAAAGATGAATTATGGAGAGAATTTATGAATGATAACTTTAAACCAAAAGAGCTTAAAAATGGTGGTCTTGGCCCTCCTATTTATAAATTTTTGTAAATGATCAAAATGAACCATGATCATATATATTGAGATAAATATGTGTGGCCATAAATTACTTTAATTTTTTAGGCTTAAATCATAAATGCCCTCATAATTATTTGAAAGCAAGGAGTATTAAGACGCATGGGAGACCTTAAACTTGATATTTGTTCCATTTATGGCTGATGAATACCACCCCATAGATGATGTCACTTGATGATGTAAATATTAAAAATCAATTTACAATTAAGAAATATTCAATAAATTCCTTGGATTTTCTAATTAAGCCTTCAATTTTGATTAATTTGCCTAAGTGAGTTTAGTTAAGTTGTATGCAATTATTTGGAAATTGGTTGCACACTACAAATCAAACTAGTAAGAATGTCATATTACTGGGTCATAATTTGACTGGAGTATAAATAGAAGAAGATGTTATTTTTGTAAAGACAAATACCCCATTTAGGACATTGTTGACACAAAAATAACATATGTACATGTCATACGCTTTTGAATTAGAAGAATTCAGTGGTTCAGAGGGTCAAATTGCATTTTTGCCATTTTGACTCAAAATGTTTTGAGAAAATTTAATAATTGCATAAAATTCATTGCCCCATTAAGGGATGAATTAGCCTAAATCAGTTCTTGTATAAGATAATATTGAACCATTTAGTGTGTCTATGTGATTTTGGTCCAAATTATGTGCTTGAGTGAATTTTAAGTAAGATTGATAATTTCAACAAATGGTGTTAGGAATTGGATGTCTGCACTAGTTACCTACACACATTTGAGATAATATTCCAATTATCAACATGTATAAACCCTAATAATTTTATAGAAAAATCAAATACAAAACTCACAACTAAGATACTGACATGTGGCTCTAATGGATACCTCATCAACTATTGTTGGTGTTACTGAAGACTCATCTCATCGATCACCACCTATCTCTTCACCACTACCTTATGTTATAGAATAGAACCTACAATTTCAACTATAATAGGAAATAATAAAGGTAATCAAACCCCACCCAGCACTGCATAAATCCATCATTAAACCCCGAATCATCTACTAATACTGGGGGAAACATGGGGCCTCACTCATCCCCTAGGTGCAAGGATAAATTTATAACAGTCAGTGCCATCCTATCATGTGACTTGTTATCACTTTGTACCATGTGATGAAATTGATATGGTTTTGATGACACACCCTACTTGATCCTAAATTTATGTAGCACTTGATCATACTATAAGAACTCATACACACCATGGAAATGATCAATCAACCACATACTAAGATGAACTCTTTATAACTCATGACCATCCTGAAATGATCCGTAAACTACACTAATAAACTCAAAGTGAAGTTTTAAGTATGAATACTAAAATTTCTCAAAATTTAACAAATTCTTGAAAAATTCAAAAGAACTTCCAAAATGTCTGGCCAAAATGTTCTCAATTGTTTAGTTGGATTGGAATTGTCAAAAGACTTGTTACTTCCATTTACCAATTAAACTAGTTTTTTAATAATGTTGTGTTATAATTGTCAAAATTTGAATTACTTGCATGAATTCATTTACTAATTAAACCAAATCAGCAAACTAAAACAAAATCATGCATCAAAATGACAATTACCAAAACATGAAATGTGATAACGGAGTTCGGCTTAATAATTGATGCCTACATCTTTGAGTTCTCCAAAGGAGTGGACCATTTTCATTAAGAGCACTTCAAATACCTGAAAGCAATAAACAACTTTCCTGCAAACTGAGATCTCAATGCAAAAATTCACCTTCACCACAACTAATAATCAAGCTCGGCACCTTCAAATTTTGTGAGTCTTCACACCTGCAAAGTTGCTTTAAAATTCTTTAAAATATCCTCTATGGGATGAAAAATACTCCTCTAATATGCGAATTGGCTAAAATAGAGTACTAAGACTGTGTATTATGCTTTAAAAGTCTTATAAAGTCTTGGCCTCTTAAAAATAAAAACATAGTCCAAAAATTGATTACTTCAAATAGAAATTAGTGCCTTATATAACACTTCAACCTTTGTAGCTGAAGTGGTCAAGGCCTATCCCTTTTGGGTGAGAGGTCAAGGGTTCAAACCATTAGCCCTCCTTTCTAGGTGCTTTGCATGAAGTTTGAAATTGGCCTTCTCTTTTTTTGGCACTCAGACTTTATGTTTTGTCCCACATGCATGGATTTTGGAATAAGTCTCAGCTTTAACAAGGTATGAGCCTCCTTGGAATATGTCAACACCCCCTTTTTTGGGCTCAAGGTGCATAGTCTTTATGCACGTTGGTCAAAATGCTAGCCTTGTCCTCTTCTCTCGGTCTCTTAATTCAGCATGCATGTTGGACTACAACATACCAAAATTCCCTGCCCAAATGTCACGCCCTGTAAAGCAGTGAATTGCCAAAAATTGAAACAACTCCCAATGTAACTACAAGACAAGTTTATAATGCCAAAAACATACAATAAATGTTGTGGACATGTTTTAATACAATTCCCTATTATGGGACTTATATGATAAGCAAATGCAAACAACCAAAAGTGTATGTTGCCTAACATCTAAGCATGCCCAAAGGATCTTAACAATGCATCTATACATCCATGTGCAAAAAATAGATACATTCAAAATACCAGTGTAATAAGAGTTGTAACAAATTAACTCAACCTACAACATGCATTTTGCTATTATCTCCAATTGATCAAATGAGTTTAAGTCCTCTAGACAACTCACACAACATAAATAGGAGATTCCAAAAATATAGAGCTTTTCAACATGAGAATTAAAATACTTCGAATGATGAACCTATCTCGAAGTGTTCTCACAAAATCTACTCTACATCTATCAAAGCTTATTCATTCCCTTAGGTGAATTCATAACCATGCTTTGCAAAAAGAATGTAGTGATAATCCACTTAACCATTTCTTTCTTCCTAGTGATACTGATTGTCTTAGTGGATTCCTTAGCATCATTATGGATTGATTTAAGTTTATTGACCTTATTAATAGGTTGATAAATCATCTTAGTTTTACCATTTCTAGAATGATAAGATGATTGAAGTTTAAAATAATTATCAATCTGATGTCCACTCTTATGGCAATGAGTGCAAACAACCTTCTTAGGTAAGGTCTCCCTTTTACCTCTTCTCACTTTACCATGACGAGAATGGTTTTTAACACCTGTAATCTAATTAAGCAAAGCATTTTTCTTCCAACAAAATGTAACATTGTGGTTATGCATCCCACAAAAGGTGCATGGAAATGATTGCATTATCTTCTGAATGTTAAATCCAAATTTCTTAAACATAAAAAGTGGATCAAAAGATTTAATGCTAACTCTAGTGTAGAAACTAAGAGGTGGAATATCAATACCTCTTCTACCTTCCTTCTTACACTGCACATGCTCTACTACTGGCCTCGGTCCTTTGCTATTAGAAGCTTGTCTTCCTTTATCCATGGAGGAAGTTTCTCTATTTTCCACCTGCTCACTATTAATACCCAAACCTGCATGAAGAGATCTATGCTCTACTTGTATTGGGTTAGTAATTCCTTGGCCATCTCGACCAAGACCTCTTCCATTAAATCCCATTTTTTTCAACAATTTGGATCCTATACCCTTAGTGTGTTGTTCAAAACTACCAAAAGCATCATTACTTGAATCCAAATCTGAATGGAAAGAAGAAGTAGATGAATTGCGTGGTGAATAACTTACAGTGCATTTAGTCATAGTCTCTACATCTGAAGTAGAAGGTATGGCCTTCTTTGGTTCACCACACTGCAATTTGATCAAGAGCTCATCCTTATATTCAAGCTCAGATTTCAAACTTGCAATTTGATCTTTAAGGGAATAGAGCTTGCATCTCAAGAATGCATTCTCATCTTGAATCTGAGTGTTGATGGCTTTAAAATCTTCCACCTTGTCTTTATGTGACAATTTTCCCATGTTTTCCTGTAGACACACTGATTCCACAACTGCACACTACAATCTAATCCAGTGATATTGAAAACCAATAAACTAAAAGTAACTGTTAAAACTCAATCAGAAGCTAATCTAGCTTTCTAACTACTCTGATACCAACTTGATCTGTAAACTACACTGATAAACTCAAAGTAAAGTTTTAAGTATGAATACTAAAATTTCTCAAAAAACTCAAAATAACTTACAAAATGTTTGGCCAAAATGTTCTCAGTTGTTGAGTTAGATTGGAATTGTCAAAAGACTTGTTACTTCCATTTATCAATTAAACTAATTTTTTAATAACATTATGTTATAATTTTCAAAATTTGAATTACTTGCATGAATTCATTTACTAATTAAACCAAATCAGCAAACTGAAACAAAATCATGTATTAAAATGACAATTACCAAAACACGGAACATGATAACAGATTTTGGCTCAATAATTGATGTCTACATCTCTGGGTTCTCCAAAGGAGTGGACCATTTCCATTAAGGGCACTTCAAATACCTAAAAATAATAAAAAACTTTCCTGTAAGTTGATCTCTCAATGCAAAAATTCACCTTCACTGTGACTAATAATCAAGCCTGGCACCTTCAAATTTTGTGAGTCTTCACACCTGTAAAGTTGCTTCAAAAGTCCTAAAAATCTCCTCTAATATGAAAATTAGCTAAAATAGAGTATTAAGACTTTGTATTATGGTCAAAAAATGGATAAAAATCCATTACATAAGCTTTCCCAAAGCTTTTACAAAGTCTCAGCCTCTTAAAAATAAAAACATAGTACAAAAATTGATTACTTCAAATAGGAATTAGTGCCTTATATAACACTTCGACATCCATACCTGAATTGGTCAAGGCCTATTCCTTTTGGGTGGCAGGTCAAGGATTCAAAATGTTGGCCCTCCTTTCTAGGCACTTTGCGTGAAGTTTGAAATCGGCCTCCTCCTTTTTTGGCGCTCAAACTTTATGTTTTGTACCACATGCACGGATTTTGGAACAAGTCTAGGCTTTAACAAGGTATGCGCCTCCTTAGAACATGTCAATGCCACCTTTGGTGGGCTCAAGCCACCTAGTCTTCATGCACATTGGTCAAAACACTAGCCTTGTCCTCTTCTCTCAATGTCTTAACTCGGCATGCACATTAGACTTGGTCTTTCCTTTGAACTCGCTACCTTGCTCAATAAGCTTATCTCCCACTTGACTCCACGTGGCATGTTGATGATGTGGCATGTCATCGAACCATTTTTTTTAAATTATTCATTTGCCAAGTGTCGACCTTTGATAGGTCTAAATGTCAAAACCACCTTGAAACACGCGTAAAATGTCGCAAGTGACATTTTTTGACCAATGTTAAAATGGCCATAACAGGAGCTCATGAACTCAGATTTACATTCCAAAAAATGCGTCAAAAAGCTCTCAACGAGATTTATAGTGTGCCACCACTAAAAATCTAACTTGAAACCATTATTAGAACCCAATTTTTGATTACTCATTCCCTAGGTGCAAGGATAAATCTATAATAGTCAGTGCCATCTTATCATGTGACTTGTGATCACTTTGTACCATGTGATGAAATTGATATGGTTTTGATAACACACCCTACTTGATCCTAGATTTATGTAACACTTGATCATACTATAAGAACTCATACACACCATGGAAATGATCAATCAACCACATACTAAGATGAACTATTTGTAACTCATGACCATCCTCAAACCACCCAACAAAAATCCTATAAAGGTGCCACATAATCTAATCAAGAGCAAGCCTATCTAAAGTAGTTTGGTAATAGATATGTTTTTTTAAATCTACCTCTTTTATTATTTTTGATGAGTATATGCTTCTTTTTTTTAAAGATACTTTATTTTTCTTTTGTTTATTTTATCCATGGTTTTTTTTTAGAATATTTCCATAAACCTCTAATTTTTTAACTTTTATCCAATTTGCCTCAGCGCAAAAGTAAAAGTCCTTAATTTATTTTATTTATTTTTATTTACTTTTATTTCTAAATATTTTAATATTTTCTAGATAACTTAATAATAAATAATTATTGGTATAATTAATTAATCACCACCTAATCAAACTACAACATTATGCATTTAACCCTATGTATAATATATGTGATGCAATCACACATGATGTATTCCACATACATGTATTAAATTGAAATAACTCACATGTAATAAATTTCCCAAATGAAGATATCATACATAACATACTAATACTAATAATCCAATCATTCCATATAATGAGTGTTACTTGATGTGGTGTGTGCAGAGTTCTAGATGTTCCTCTATCATCCATTAACATCTCCATCTACATCACCCTCTCTTATGAGGCTCTCCCTCTATCATTCTTTGAGGGATGAGTCTCTCTTGCATCCAACTCATGATAAATGGGTAGTAAGTGCATAACATCATGCCATATATATATCATAAAATACAACTAAAATAACAAATCAACATGATCACAATATAAGAATATTATCTATAGGTAACTCATAACAATGCAATCATGTAATATATACAATATTAAAATATCTCATAATATCATATAACTCATAACTTAGCTAATAATAACAAAATCTTAATTCAAGTCACACCACCTAGTTGATCATCCACTTCAAGCTTAGCCTTTTCAAGATATATGTTGCCACATTCATGTTAGAAGGGATACTATAAAATTTATGGATATAGGGGAAAAATCAAAAGATGTGGTAACATGATCTGGATATTTAAGTTAAATAAAGGGGTATTTTATTGCACAGGATCAATGAGAGTAGTGGTTTCAAGAGCGGTAGGTTGGATTTGGTGGGATGAGATAGTTGGTAAACCACATCTAAATGAATGAGGTCCCATAACACCTCAGGGGGGTGATCACCAAGCATTTGCACTAAATGGGACAATAAGATTATAGATTATATTATTCAAAACATTATGAAAGGCATAACCATTTGCATCAAACTGTATAGAGACATGAGTGTCATGTATAAATCCATACATAAATGAGTTAGAGATTCTTTGGGTATGGATAGTTTTCCTTTCGAATGTTAATTATTATATTTATGCTGGTTTCCTCTTCCCCAAGTATTACTTATATTAGAGATAAATGAGCCATAACTATATCTAGATATTTTAAAACCATGATTGAAAAATAAAGAAATATATAAAATAATAAACTATCCACTACGTTGTATTTCTAAACAAAAAAATTTGAAGATTTGCCTTTATTAAGGATAAAAGGTGGGTTTGAACTACATACCACAAACCCTAGAAGATAAACCAACAAAATAGGCCTGACAATGCCCATATGCCACTTAAGACTGAAAATATAGCAAGGCAAACCTAAGAGCTACAACCAACCCAAAAGTAACCAAAAAAAACAACAAACTAAGGGATTTTAAGGAACACACTCAAATCTAAAAATGAAACAAATAGTAGTGGCAAAAAAGTGAGATCAAACAAAAACTATTGTAACAAAAATAATTTGAAGAGAGTCTCTCTTTTTTATTTTTTTATTGAAAATCTAAGAGACATAATTAATATATTTGGTTCCTTTTTTACTCTTCTTTTCTTCCCTTTCACTAGCTTCCACCCATTCCCATCCTCTGTATTTGACAATATGGGGATGGATGACTCTAAATCAGCCTATATAATTTGAGTCATAAGAGCATTTATTAATCCTTCCCTTGAAAATAAGGTAAGAAATTTTGGGGATTTGAAACCTCTTTCTATCTGAGATTTAGAAACCATCGCTAAACTTTGCTCAATATTTTGAAATTCTAATTCTAGTGTCCCCTTCCCATTGGGATCTGTGGCCATGGACTCTTCACCCTTAATAAAATCTTTCACTAGTGTTTATGGAATCATTTAAGGTTCATTTTCTCATGAATCTATATTTCTTTCCACTGCCATATGCTCTACCTCTACATCTACCCACCAATTATTACCTCTCTTATCTTTCATGCTAAGACAATAATTTATAAGATGTTCCATGAATAAACATCTATGACATCTAAATGGGAGGCCCTCATAATCTATTGGTTGAACCCATGTTATGTTCTTCACAACAAACTCCACCTAAGTTGGGAGTTATTTTGAGAGATCAACATAGGCAAGAAGTTAGGCACAGGTGGAATGCCCTTGTTCAATAGTTATAGAATCTAGACACCAAAAATATCCATCAACATCATCAATAACTTTATAAACCCCTTATTTCCATAGCAGTAAGGTAAGGTTTGGCAAATAGATCTAGATAGGTTTTATATTAAATTTTTTTGATATGGGGGTTAAATTTGGAAAGGCAAGGTTTAGATAATAACCAAAGTCTCTCCCAGTCCCATGAATGCTAGAAAATGAGATCTTTATTAGTTATAGAATAAATAATAATAATGAAAATACCTTTTACATAGTGGTGAATGGTAATTCTGCCATCAAAAAGAGGTTGCCAATTATCAATTATCCAAGCATGGAGATCCTAAAGAGAAGGCCATAAACTCTCAAATTTTCATATCATCCCAAACTTGGATAAGTGTTCATCCATACCCATAATCAATTTAAGAGCTCTATTTTAAAAATGAATAACCAAATTTACTGTTATTAGGGCTAAATATTTAACCCTTACTTTTATTAGGGCTGCATCAGCATAAAAATCAATGAGTTGAGGTTGCATTAACACTACCTCCATTACCATGATATCACATCTCCTACACTCCTTAGGACTCCCAAGAATTGAATCCCCTATTAAAACCACCTGAGATGTTGCTATAGATATTTCTTTAGCCACTAGAAAATAAAATACACAACCTTATATCTTTATCTTATTATAACCTATATTCACCACTAGATCTAAGATTCTTCATGTGTTGACTCTATTTATGTCTATCATCATTGTATTGGCAGACACCACTACAGATCTAGGTATCACCATTGCCTTATTTTTAGATGTCACCATTGTAGAGCCAGGTTTTGCCTTATTTTTTGATGCCACCAAAGCATAGCCAATTTTTATCGATGTTATAAAGCCTAGGTTTGCCATCATCCCCACACCTTGCAGAGCCCTTACATCTACCACTTCATTGTTGGATCCTTCATGACAAGCTCTTGCCATCGTATTCTGTAGGGCATCTCTATGAAACCCTAAAACCACTACTTTCATCACTATTAATACAACTATCAGTTTGTTATTTCATGTTATTTGTGAGAAGATGCTTAATTATGCCATATTATTCATTAAAATAAATATCACAAAAAAACAAGTATTATCACATGATCAAGATAAAGTAAAATATATTCTTCAATTTATTGAAAATCAAAGTACATTTATGAATAATTTCAAAACCTTTGAAATTAAGTCATTCTAAATTGAAGATGTTAAATCAACAAAGTATTATATGTACTTATTTATATGAAAATTTGAAATCAATTATGAAGATTAATTATCCATGAAGAAACTACCCTTATTTCTTGACGATATGTATCACATTTAAAAGAACAAACCATATATCACCAATGCCAATGACAACCCAAAAAAAAAATAGTCAATCAATGTATAATATTAACATATAATTTATCAATTATTTATATTAAAAATAATAGTTACTTTCACATTTGAAAACATAAGTAAGCAACGCACTCAATGAAATTTTAAAATGAAACAACTATATCTTTACATGGAATCATCTAAGTATCCAATAACCACTATGTTGTCACAAAGACCAATTCATGTAAACTAAATTTAAATGTTTTATCAATCCATACAAAACCATAAAGCAAAGTGATAAAAAAATCACATATCTATGAAATACTAAGATTTCATAATATTTATCAAAATAAACTATTAGTGTGTTCTATGAAAGCCTTTGCTCATGAAACACCTTACTTTTTAAAACAACCCAATAGCTAACACTTCCATATTACAAAATTATGTAGAATTTTTTGAGTGACCAAGTCTTCAATTAGGTGTCAAGGATTAGGGGTTCCATTCCATAAACATCACTCAAGGATCAAAATTGGACGCATCCTTTATGATGTTATATCTTTGAATTCAACAAAAAATGATCCTAATCAAATTTGAGTGTTATTAAAAAACTAACCAAAATTAAAATTGTAATAAGATTTAGCTTATAAAAACTTCTCTATCAAAACTTACACTACAATTTTTTTTAAAAAAACCAATAAAATAATAACTCATTGTCTCATTTCATGACTTTACTCAACCAAATTTATTCATTCAAGACATCAAATCAATAACTTGCATCTTATTACCTAGACACACTTTTCAAACACAAATTTAATATTTCTAAAAAAAAATTCACAAATTCCCTCTCAGATATAGAGCCTAAAAATCATTATAAAACTATAAGGTGTCTAAGATGAAAATACCTAATGATAATATCAATAGAGTTTTATTTTCTAAGTCATATTTAATCAAAGCCCATAAAAAAAAGAGATCGAATAATGATTAAACCATGTTAAATTTTTTCAAGTGAAGTATCCACTCTCTTTACATCTCATGATGTTTATAAAATACTCAAAATCACACTAAAAATATTAGATAGAGTCTAAGATGGAAAAAAAATCAATATCATAGGCATAATCCAAAAACAAAATGAAATATCTATGATTCAAAATAATTACTATGTGCATCAATCAATATTATCTAGCAAAGATATATCAATATTTCAACCAAGTATAGGAGAAAGAACAAAGCATTGACTCAAAAGAAAAGAACCATAAAGTTTTGAATAAAGTGAAAAAAATTTATTGTGATTTAAAAAATATTATTCAAACAAGATAAACCAAGCATGGATCTTGTTTGTGCAACTTGGAACTAGTTATTTCAACAGTCATTATCACTTTATAAATTACAAGAAGGGTGAAACAAAATGACTTCAAAAGTATATCAACTTTTTTTTCATTTCATATTTTATAAGGACATCATGCAAGAGAAATGAAATCCATAGTGTAAACTTATTATATGCGCACATTAATAAATAATGAACCCTAAATCATTGAACTCTAGATGCCATCTTAATCTTCAAATGTATGTCAAAAAATCAAAAAAAAAAAAAAAAAACTCATCACATTTGTTAGGATAATAAAAATATAGGAAATTCCTTTCATGTATTTGTTCAAACAATGTGTTTAAACTTATTTTTGTTTTATATATCTTCATTCTTTCTTTTATCAAAATGAAAATTGAAAATATGGTTCATATTTGAAGATAAATAGAATTACTTAAAATGAGCTATGAAATATTCTCATGATTTTACAGTGCCTATCAAAACATTATGGGTTGAATCCCATAGAGCTTTATTTCCTAGAGCTCGTAAACAATACAAAATATAATGGCTCTGAGAATAAAACAATACCGACATAGGAAGGACTAGGAAAGTAGATACAATTACTATACCTTAAAGTGTTTTAGGTCGAATGTTTACCTCATTCAATACATATGTCCTTACCTCCATTTAAAATTATTGGTGAATGAGAATATTAATTTTTCTAGCCTTTCCAATTAAACTATGTTACTCACTTTAGCCTAATGCCATCGACAAATTATGCTAATGAAGTGATATTAAAATGTGTTACTACAAGGAATCAGCTTGAATAAGAATGTAAAGCTCAAAGTAGGTGAACTCGTGTGATTTATTGTCAATCATTTAGGACAAAACCATGAGCTAAGTGCAAATCATACATTAGCATTTTATGTTTGTTGAAATGAACAATACAAGTGATACATTCCAAAATGTAATGTCCAAGGTAAATTCTTATGAAAGTGTCATTGTAGAACTTATCACTTGCAATGTCCAAAATTATATGATATTGACATGCCATGCTTACGTTACTGTTCATTGCATTAGACATTAATGAAATGTGATGATTGACAAACAATCAAAAGTATGAAATGACTACAAACACAAGTAAAAATAATTACCCTTCACCACATGTACAATGTAAATGTCAACTGAAATATAAATTTATAAAATTTTAAAATATTTGATAAACCAAACTTTTAAAATAAATGTATAATTTTTTTATGATTATAAAATGTAATTTAATTTATTAAGCACATACCAAATTAAAATCCTAAACTTGTATTTTGAAAACAAATTTATTCATATAATTATACTATAATAACCATACATACTACCAAATTCTTCGTTTCATTGAATATCTCAAATTGAGTATATTTACTCAATCATCCTAGTAGCGAGGTACTGCAAATATACCCAGCCAGCTCGCGGTTTGACAATCTAAAGTTTGCATATGTTTTGATGGGGGTTTGACAATCTAAAGTTTTGCATATGTTTTGATGGCGGCCACGTGAATTATTAGCGGGGAAGTCCAGCGTTTTCCCGAATATGTTAAGTTGAGAGTCCGACCATGGCATTTTCCAAAGGTTGCAGTTTGATCTTAATATGAATTCTTTTCTCTAATCGGAAGTATTTTTCAAAGTTGGAAAGTTTGAATTTTATTTTTCTAAAATATACCTACATTATTTGACATTGACTGATAGCCATCTATGTCATGAAGAGCAAAATGTACGTTAATTAATTGACATTGACCGATAGCCATCTGTGTCATGAATGATGAAAATGTTGAGGTCTCGTTAGCCGTCGGTTCATGTTGGAACATGCTCAGGTAACTTCTCCTTACCAACATGCTCAGATAACAACTTCTCCCTACCACCGCATAAATTACAGACTAATATGCTACGATTATCATAGCATTGTTAGTTGAATTGAATCATCTGGAGGGAGCATTAAACATTTAGCATTAGGTATCCATGTCATGAATGGTGAAAATTCATTCCTCGTGTAACTTCCTTCTCCCTTCTCCCTTTGATAGCCGTCGGGCGAATTTTGAACAGTTGACCATTTGTAATTGGGTCAAAACATGCGAGTGCACGCTACTAGCAAATGCATCTCATGACATGTTAAACATAGGAGTAATAACATCATACAATTAATTTGTCAAACCTATGCAAGAATATTTCATTATATTTTATCCCATACTAGAAATAATGATCACAAAAATACCACTCGTGAAAAGAATGTGGATTTAGATATTTATTTCATGGTAAAAGGCCATCATAGATGGGCATTAATGGTGAATGTGATAATATCATTATCCATTTAAGCTTTGTCAAGTTTAAGTATTGGATAGATTACAATGTGTGGTTTTGGACCTTTATTGGTGAAATTTATAATTGAAATATTATTTGATACCCTACATTTTGAAAGAGGAATGGGCTACACACATAAATGTGAGTGAAAAGGTAATGTACCACTAGATAAATGGGATAAATTATATTCCCATTAGGTTCATTATATTCCCAACCTCCACCAATGAATTGCAAACACATTAGTATTGAATGGTGTGTTCATGAGGAGATGAAAAATAAATTTTTGGATAGGTGGTGGATGGTGTTTGATGAGCCTCCATGCAAAAATAATGAGGTTCGATTATACTTTTTGAGAAAATTATATTGTGAGTTTGTGTTGTAAGAAATTCCAAATTATTTTGACATTAAGGCCTCCCAAGGTAGGGGAGGTGGGACTTCATTTGATAGACCTAGTGCTAGGCGAGACCAAAACCATTATAACTGAGCTGAGAGAAATAAAAGGAAAATATCACATGCCTTCATTCCTAAAATTTTGCATTTTAACATATATATGGACACTGTTGAAGTGGTTACTAGTTTGACACAGTTTATGATTGAGCATGGTATGCATACTTTGAATACTTATACTCAACCTATAGGTGGTGCTAGTGGTAGTGCTGGTGTTGGTGGTAGTGGTAGTAGTAGTGGTTTTAGTGGTGTTGGTATAGATTCTATTATCCCTCCTCCTATTCATGTTATATTTCTTATGCATCATTGCACATCATATGGGAGGAAATGTAAGATACCTTCTATTCATGGGAAACATACACAGAGTATATTTATGGAGACTATCATGTCAGATTGTACACCATCTATATATGTTTTAGTAGTGCATAGCAATATCATGCTAGAGAATATACCACCTATAGATGCTTTAGCAAATCATGACACTAGAATACCAGACACTATGCTATATGGACTAGCTTCACCAACTTTTATCAGGATACACTAGTTTCTTGTTGTACATGAGTTATCGACTTGGTGTTGTTGGTATAGGTTCTATTATCCCTCATCATATTCATGTTGTATTTCTTATGCATCACTGCACATCATATGGGAGGAAATATATGATACCTCCTATTAAGGGGAAACATACACAAAGTATATTTATGGAGACTGTCATGTCAGAGTGTACACCATCTGTATATGTCTTAGTAGTGCATAACAATAGCATACTAGAGTATATACCACCTATACATGCTTTAGTAATTCATGACACTAGAATACCAAACACTATGCTATATGTACTAGCTTCACCAACTTTTATCAGGATACACTAGGCTCTTATTGTACATGAGTTATCGACTTCACCATATGTATTTGATACATAAGTTTAATTTTAATTATAGTTTGTTTATATTTGTAAAATAATATTAAGTTTATTTTTTAGTATATATTTATTAATTGACTAATTTATTTGACTGAACTTGTTATTTATTGCTTGTATACATGATTGCTGATATTTTGGGTAGTTCAATATGCCTTGACTCTATTTTAGAGGCAACAATTGAAATAGGTGTACCCTATACATACATTTCGAAACTTTTTAATTACATATTTATTCATGTACATGTTTATTGTCCTTGTAACAAAAAACTATGTTTTAAGATATATATTAAAAGCATAGACTTTTATCATGTTCATTGGATTCACATATTATTCATTTATTAATTTTATAAATGATGAGGGATGGTATGGGTACCCCTCATGGATGAGAAGAAGTTTTATCTGATGTTGTTTCTATGTTAGAGAATACACTATCTTCACAGCACATCATGATTCAGGGATGGAGACTGGTTAGAACACATAGTAAAATTGTTTTTAGCTTTAAGCAAGGATATTTTATGTCATATTTACAAAAGACACCTAAAAGGTTATAATGTGTGGAACTATATAATCATGGGTATCTTGTCCATGAGTAAAGTACTTTACTTTCCTAGCCAAGAAGCCCATGATTTGAAATCCTTGTTTTTTTGCTTACTAACTGATACAATTGCAATGTACTCAAAAAATTACAATCATATAAAAAATTAATATCCCCCTAGTGAGTTATTTTAGGGAATTTATAAATAATTATTTTGAGGTATATTTAGATGCTTAAATAATATATAGATGAGAGACTATATGTATTTTAGTTAATGTTTGATACATGGATATTTTCAATAATATTTTTTACTATGAATTTTTTTATATTTTCAATGTTACTTGGATTATTGCTATGTTATATTATTTTAAAATAATTATTAATGGTAGACTTTAGAAATTATAATTATAATAAAACTACCACAAAAAAATTATAAAAGGATGCGATCTTCAAACATTGTTGGGTATAATGATGAGCCCTAAACACTTCATCGTGACTAACCCTAACCCTAAGCTTAATGTGTGGCTATTGGGAATAGACCTAGGGCAGCAACAATTCTAGTCTCTACCCTTTTTTCATTAAATGGCACTGGTGCAAAGGAGTATATGAAGGATGATAATGAGATGCCATTTATTGTAGTAACAAGGGATAATATTTTTGTGGTGGTAAGGGATTCAAGAGATATTGTGTCCCTCTCAATAGGTCTATAATCCCCTTCTAGGGTTTTGAATTCTATCACAAGGGACAAGCATCCCTCTTATCCTATAGCTATGGCCAAAGGGAAGAAAGTAGATCATAAGTTGTTAGCTCCTGCTAAATCGAACCTATCTATTTCCTTTGAAGGAAAGTAACTTCACGCTCTTTTGGAAAGAGAAGCAAATTTAACAAATTTTTGGATGATCTGTCACTTTTCCAACTTGTGGCCTTCTCTATCAGATATGAATGGCTGGATGAAGGAGAAGTAGCTACCATTAATGGAAGGTAACCTTCATAGTTCTCCCTAGGTAAAAAGATATTACATTATTCTCTTTGATCTAGAAGAGGATAGGAATTTTTTATTTTAACAACCTTTTTGGTCTTGAAATCATTGTGTTATTGCCTATAAACCATGGTTTCCTTAATTCGATCCTCATTCTAAGGCCTTCAATGTCAGACTGATTTATGTAAGGCTGCCCTTTTTACCATTATAATTTTGGACTCCTTTCTATTTTAAATATTTTGGTGATTCATTGGGTAAATTATTATATATGTATCCAAAGTCCATTAACCATATAAAAGTTGCTCGGATTTTAGTTAATCTAGATGTTTCCATCGATATTCTTGAGTCCATACATTTGAAGGTTACAGATCAAACATAGAAGCAATCTCTCGATTTTGAAACATTGTCTTTCCATTGTATAAGTTAATTTTAATTAGGTCATCTTGCTTCTTTGTGTAATTTTTCTAGGCATAATACTAGGATCTCCTAGTGGAAGGTTGCTCTCCTGGAGCATTTTACTATTCTAAAAGATAATGAGAGTACTTATTCAAAGTGTGTTTTAGATAAACCTGATGAAGATATGATTTTGGATCAAAATAAATTTGAATAGGTATCAATAGTTTCACCCACTTTAGGAAAGAAAATAGTGATCACCAAAATGGAGGTGATGATTTAAATAGTGATTCATTGTTGTGGTTACCATTGGATAAATCAAAAGCTTCACTAAAAATATCCATTCCCATTCTTCCTGACAATGAAGGGGAATGGAAGATTATTGGTAACAAAAAAAATGACACACATAACAATTTTTCTTCTCCTAACATGACCCGTAGATATTCAAAGAAAAATAGTTTTGAACGGTCCTAGTCTCAGCATTATTTTGCACAATTGTTATGGTTTTTCGGTCATTCTATTGTTGTTATAGTGTTGGTTTATTTTTTATTGTTATTATAGAGTTGGTTTATTGCTAGATGTTTTTTTGTAGGCATTCATGTTGCTTATGGTTTTGAATACCATGTTTGTATGTTATTGTATTGGGTAGAGGACCCTCCAAAATCCACTTTTACCATTAATAAAAAAACATTGCTCAATATAAAATATACCATATAAGTTTATAAAGAATTATTTTCTTATTAGTTCCCTAAAAGAAAAATGATTAAATAAAAATAATTATAAAACTCTATAATAGATGTTGCAATGTTAAGAATCATTTGACACATTTTAGAATAAATTGGCAATACACCAATATAGGAATATTATATGTTGATGCTTTAGGTTTAGTTATAGGGGTGGTGGTAGCACAACCAAGATAGTGTAACATCCCCACTAGGATCTACCTAAAAATGTGTTTTTTAAAAAAAATTAAATATATATACCAAATATAGATTACATTTTTGAGTATCTATCTGAGATCATTAAAAGTATTCATGTGCAATCACGATATCAATCCATATTACATCATAAATTACAAATCTCTAATATCATGAGAGTATGACAAACATAATATTGAAAGTAATTATAACATTTTAATCTCAGCTAATACAAATACACATTCACCACTATCAATGTGCATCAATATATAATTCAAGCTCTTCAAGACAATTTTCAATAATAATTACTATATATTAAAATGTATAAATAAGATTCTTGGCTTTCTTGGAACATAATTCTCAATCTTCAAGTATCTGTGGAAATCTCGAGTGTCATTCGATAAGTAGTATTGTTGTAAGGAGGGAGAGAATCATTTGAGTGCTTTTCTACACCAACCATGGACCAACGATCCCCTACACTAATCCCATCAGAGAATGTCCCTCCCTTCATAAATAAGTAGATAGTGACAACAAGGGAATCCAGAGAGACAAGTAGGTACCCATGCGTTGTATAATTTCTAAGTAACTAAACATGTAGTGTATCATAGAAAACTCAATATATTGTAAAATATCGCACATAAATGTAAACCATACTCATCAAATGATAATGTCTCACTAAACATATTTTGGCCAAAACTTTATGAATAGTAATATAAAAGTGATCTATAAATCTATCAAATTCATACACAACACTTGATCAAACTAACTTCATCTAACATTGTAATGCTAGTAAGTCAGTGAAGTCAATCTCACTCTTTACTCCGTATTAGAAATGTAGATTGGTCAAATATAGTTTAACCACAAGAATCAAACAACATACATGTTACTAGCAAATGCATCTCATGACATGTTAAACATAGGAGTAATAACATCATACAATTAATTTGTCAAACCTATGCAAGAATATTTCATTATATTCTATCCCATACTAGAAATAATGATCACAAAAATACCACCCGTGAAAAGAATGTGGATTTAGATATTTATTTCATGGTAAAAGGCCATCATACATGGGCATTAATGGTGAATGTGATAAGATCCTTATCCATTGAAGCTTTGTCAAGTTTAAGTATTGGATAGATTACAATGTGTGATTTTGGACCTTTATTGGTGAAATTTATAATTGAAATATTATTTGATACCCTACATTTTGAAAGAGGAATGGGCTACACACATAAATGTGAGTGAAAAGGTAATGTACCACTAGATAAATGGGATAAATTATATTCCCATGAGGTTCATATAGGTAAGCATGCACTTATATTAGATTTATAGGTAAACATGGGTATTGATAGAAACACTGCTATAACTTTTCTCATAGAGATTTGTTCTCTACTAACATAAATTGGCTTAATACAAATAAAAGGTACTTAATAAATAATGGGATTTGTGGAGTAGATACTTGTATCACACACACAACATGATTTTTATTTGATGTTATTTGTTTGGATAAGACTTATTTCATGAAACAAATTGTAAATAAATGTGAGGATGATATTAAGATTTAATTGATGCAGAGAAGGTTGAGACAAAGGAGGGAACCAAATTAACCATATTTTCATGATCACATCTTTCTATTCTAATGGTGTTGATTCCAAGAGGATTAATTTTCTAATGCATTTCAATTTAGTTTAAATTTATGTTTTATTAATATAAAAATACCCATAACATTTAAATAATTAACTAGACTTTATGAATTTTAACTAGACTTACTATATGAAAAATAATTACTATATGAAAAATAATTAACTAGACTTTATGAATTTTATTGAAATTATTGATAATTGATTTTTAAATTGCATGATATGTGTCATCTATATTATAGGTTTATCATGATAGTGTAACACAAATATGGTAAGAGTTGTGGAAATCAGAGAAGAAGTATACAAACACATTTGGAAAAAAAACTTATATCCTAGAAGAACTAAGTTTGTCGTGTGATATGATGAGCCATAAATTATGTGTGGTGGTTGCTGCCATAAATTAGAGGGGGCTAGGATACAATATAAATTTCATCTACGATAATGGTTTTAAATGGTGTAATGTTATTCTATATTATAACATGGGATATCCTGGGCACCACATTCCCTTTATGAGTTATGAGTTCTTGGCATTAGTAGAGAGGCATGATACTGATTTCTTCATACCATGGTCATTTGAATGGAGATAATGGGATGTGGTTTTCCCTGATATTTGGAATACTCTTGGAGCCATTCTGACATACATAAGGCCCTTCCTAGAAAATTTCTTATTGATAAATGTGTCATATGATCTAGATGTGTATGTACACCTAGATAAAATACCAAATGTGTTCATGTGAGCGAAGCTCCCATTAAGAGTACATTTAGAACTATATAACATTAGAAATAACCATTGTGATGTATTAATACTTTATCTAACCCATCCACTCACAAAATTATGAAGAGGTACACAATCTCCCAAGACACTAATTTTCTTATCTTTTGACTAGGCCAAAGGATATCAATAATGAACTTCTTCATGTCCATGTAAGATGATGACAATAATGGCTACTACAATTCATCAGCTAAAAATGTTGCTTTAAAAAGTGAATAGTCATTGAACATGGAATGGGAGGATATTTTTTGGCATATTGGATCACCATTACCTTTATTTTTGGTTCAAGCAACTTATATTTTGTACTTACAAATGTACAACATGATTGATAGTTGTTTGTATTATAAACATCTGTGTTTGACAATGTTTAGTCTATGGATAAAGAAAGAACATTTTGGTTTGTCTCTTGAATTTTATATGAGTATGTTACGTGAATGAATGCCTATGTACTTGTGAAATCATCATTTATTATGTTAAGGTTTAGATGCATTTTATAAATTTGGAAATAAAATTATGCAAATTTTAAAGCCAAAGAAGGACTATTGCAGTTGAAATTGAGTTTATTTTTAAAAAAGGTTATCATTATTCTTGTACTAGATTTGGTTACGAGAATAAGATATAAAGGTATAGAAGTTTCAACTCAATCCATATAACTCTTAAAAAATCTTTAGAATTTAATTGCTTATGAATTATACACTCATAGTCTGTAACACTAATAAAAAGGGGTCACAGTATAGCAAAGAAAGTTATCTTTGATGGTTTAAATAATTGTTCATATAATAAAATTATGTGTGATAAAGTTATGTGAAAGTGTGGAACATTTGTCCCAAGTTTAGATAACTATAATAAGGCTTGAAACTTAATTTTCTTATAAAGATATGCTCTCAACATTATGATAGTCTGATAACCATAGAATAGCGTTTGTGAATACAAAATGACTATATCTCATAAGTGAGTTGTGGAAATTATGTAGATGTTGGTATAATGGGATATTAACATGTTTAAAAGGTGATTCAAGTGATTCCTACTCTTCAAGACACCCACATTACAAGTTATTACTGACTATATTCGTATAAATCTTTTATAAGGCCTTAAAACATGGTTTTATTACTATTTTTATACATTCCTTGAAAGATCAAGCCAATAAAGGGTTGTGATCTTATTTATTGTAATTAATTATTGGTAAATGAATGTATGATAATTATCTGATAATTCCCAAAGGCTTGAATTTTGAAATATACATAATATAATATGACAAGGATTAAGATTAGGACTTCAGTTGCTTAAGACTGTTGTATGTTTATGTATAATGAAATGTGAATAACCCTATTTATAAACTAAAGACTTTTTCTTTGAGGAAGCTAACTCCAATTAAGAAGGGTAAAATAAACTAAGTGAACAAAGTGTGATATGATAGAATTTTGTGTTATCTATAAGAATCAAGTTGCTATCAAAATGGATCAGTTTTTTCATGTATATTAAAACTAGGAAGGTTAAGAAGTTTTTTCATGTTAAATTATGTGTTTAAATATATAGTAATAGTCATAAATAAGTGAACTAGCGATAGTTTTTATATAAAAGGCTACAATATCAAGTGTAAGAGTAATAAGTATGTGCATATTATTTTCTATTGAGACAAACAATTTGAAAGAAGTTAATATTACGGTAATGGATTCAATTCTTGGGAGTCCTAAGGAGCGTAGGAGATGTGATAGCATGGTAATGGAAGCAGTGTTAATGCAACCTCAACTCATTGATTTTTATGCTGATGCAGCCTTAATAAAAGTAAGGGTTAAATATTTAGCCCCAATAACAGTAAATTTGGTTAATCATTTTTAAAATAGAGCTCTTAAATTGATTATGGGCATGGATGAACACTTATCTAAGTTTGGGATGATATGAAAATTTGAGAGTTTATAGCCTTCTCTTCAGGATCTCCATGCTTGGATTATTGATAATTGGCAACCTCTTTTTGATGGCAAAATTACCATTCACCACTATGTAAAAGGTATTTTCATTATTATTATTTATTCTATAACTAATAAATATCTCATTTTCTCGCATTCATGGGATTGGGAGAGACTTTGGTTATTATCTAAACCTTGGCTTTCTAAATTTAACCCCCATATCAAAATATTTAATATAAAACCTATCTAGATTTGTTTGCCAAACCTTACCTTACTGCTATGGAAATAGGGGGTTTATAAAGTTATTGATGATGTTGATGGATATTTTTGGTGTCTAGATTCTATAACTATTGAACAAGGGCATTCCACCTGTGCCTAATTTCTTGTTTATGTTGATCTCTCAAAATAACTCCCAACTTAGGTGGAGTTGGTTGTGAGGAACATAACATGGGTTCAGCCAATAGATTATGAGGGCCTCCCATTTAGATGTCATACATGTTTCCTCATGGAACATCCTATAAATTATTGTCTTAGCATGAAACATAAGAGAGGTAATAATTGGTGGGTAGATGTAGAGGTAGAGCATATGGCAGTGGAAAGAAATATAGATTCATGAGAAGATGAACCTTAAATGATTCCATAAACACTAGTGAAAGATTTTATTAAGGGTGGAGAGTCCATGGCCACAGATCCCAATGGGAAGGGGACACTAGAATTAGAATTTCAAAACACTGAGCAAAGTTTAGCGATGGTTTCTAAATCTAAAATAGAGAGAAGTTTCAAATCCTCAAAATTTCTTACCTTATTTTCAAGGGAAGGATTAATAAATGATCTTATGACTCAAATTATATAGGCTGATTTAGAGTCATCCATCCCCATATTGTCAAATACAGAGGATGGGAATGGGTGGAAGCTAGTGAAATGGAAGAAAAGAAGAGTAAAAAAGGAACCAAATATATTAATTATGTCTCTCAGATTTTCAATAAAAAAGTAAAAAAGAGAGACTCTCTTCAAATTATTTTTGTTACAATAGTTTTTGTTTGATCTCACTTTTTTGCCACTACTATTTGTTTCATTTTTAGATTTGAGTGTATGTTCCTTTAAATCCCTTAGTTTGTTGTTGTTTTGGTTACTTTTGGGTTGGTTGTAGCTCTTAGGTTTGCCTTGCTATATTTTCAGTCTTAAGTGGCATATGGGCATTGTCAGGGCTATTTTGTTGGTTTATCTTCTAGGGTTTGTGGTATGTAGTTCAAACCCCCCTTTTATCCTTAATAAAAACAATTCTTCAATTTTTTCTGTTTAGAAATACAATGTAGTGGATAGTTTATTATTTTATATGTTTCTTTATTTTTAAATCATGGTTTTAAAATATCTAGATATAGTTATGGCTCATTTATCTCTAATATAAGTAATACTTGGGGAAGAGGAAACCAACATAAATATAATAATTAACATTTGAAAGGAAAACTATCCATAGCCCAAAGAATCTCTAACTCATTTATGTATGGATTTATACATGACACTCATGTCTCTATACACTTTGATGCCAATGGTTATGCCTTTCATAATGATTTGAACAATCTAATCTATAACCTTATTGTCCCATTTAGTGCAAATGCTTGGTGATCAGCCCCCTGAGGTGTTATGGGACCTCATTCATTTAGATGTGGTTTACCAACTATCTCATCCCACCAAATCCAACCTACCGCTCTTGAAACCGCTACTCTCATTGATCCTATGCAATAAAATACCCCTTTATTTTAACTTAAATATCCAGATCATGTTACCACATCTTTTGATTTTTCCTCTATAGCCATAAATTTTATAGTATCCCTTCTAACATGAATGTGGCGACATATATCTTGAAAAGGTTAAGCTTGAAGTGGATGATCAACTAGGCGGTGTGACTTGAATTAAGATTTCGTTATTATTAGCTAAGTTATGAGTTATATGATATTATGAGATATTTTAATATTGTATATATTACATGATTGCATTGTTATGAGTTACCTATAGATAATATTCTTATATTGTGATCATGTTGATGTGTTATTTTAGTTGTATTTTATGATATATATATATATATATATATATATATATGGCATGATGTTATGCACTTACTGCCTGTTTATCATGAGTTGGATGCAAGAGAGACTCATCCCTCAATGATAGAGGGAGAGCCTCATAAGAGAGGGTGATGTAGATGGAGATGTTATGGGATGATATAGGAACATCTAGAACTCTGCACACACCACATCAAGTAACACTCATTATATGGAATGATTGGATTATTAGTATTAGTATGTTATGTATGATATCTTCATTTGGGAAATTTATTACATGTGAGTTATTTCAATTTAATACATGTATGTGGAATACATTGTGTGTGATTGCATCACAGATATTATACATAGGGTTAAATGCATAATGTTGTAGTTTGATTAGGTGGTGATTAATTAATTATACCAAATAATTATTTATTATTAATTTATCTGGAAAATATTAAAATATTTAGAAATAAAAGTAAATAAAAACAAATAAAATAAATTAAGGACTTTTACTTTTGTGTTGAGGCAAATTGGATAAAAGTTAAAAAATTAGAGGTTTATGGAAATATTCTAGAAAAAAAATCATGGATAAAATAAACAAAAGAAAAATAAAGTATCTTTAAAAAAAAGAAGCATATACTCATCAAAAATAATAAAAGAGGTAGATTTAAAAAAACATATCTCTTACCAAACTACTTTAGATAGGCTTGCTCTTGATTAGATTATGTGGCACCCTTATAGGATTTTTGTTGGGTGGTTTGAGGATGGTCATGAGTTACAAACAGTTCATCTTAGTATGTGGTTGATTGATCATTTCCATGGTGTGTATGAGTTCTTATAGTATAATCAAGTGTTACATAAATTTAGGATCAAGTAGGGTGTGTCATCAAAACCATATCAATTTCATCACATGGTAAAAAGTGATCACAAGTCACATGATAAGATGGCACTAACTATTATAGATTTATCCTTGCACCTAGGGAATGAGTGATCAAAAATTGGGTTCTAATAATGCTTTCAAGTTAGAGTTTCAGTGGTGGCACACTATAGATCTCTTTGAGAGATTTTTGATGCATTTTTTAGAATCTAAATATGAGGACATGAGCTCATGTTATGGCCATTTTAACATTGGTTGAAAAATGTCACTTGCGACATTTTACACGTGTTTTGAGGTGGTTTCAACATTTGGACCTATCAGAGGTTGACACTTGGTAGATGAATGATTTGAAAATAATGGTTTGATGACATGCCACATCATCAACATGCTACATGGAGTCAAGCGGGAGATAAGCTCGTTGAGCAAGGTGGCGAGTTCAAAGGAAAGACCAAGTCTAATGTGCATGCCGAGTTAAGAGACTGAGAGAAGAGGACAAGGCTAGTGTTTTGACCAACGTGCATGAAGACTAGGTGGCTTGAGCCCACCAAAGGGTGCATTGACATGTTCTAAGGAGGCACATACCTTGTTAAATCCTAGACTTATTCCAAAATCCATGCATGTGGTACAAAACATAAAGTTTGAGCGCCAAAAAAGGAGGAGGCCGATTTTAAACTTCATGCAAAGTGCCTAGAAAGGAAGGCCAACAGTTTGAACCCTTGACCTGCCACCCAAAAGGGATAGGTCTTGACCAATTCAGCTACAGAGGTTGAAGTGTTATATAAGGCACTAATTTCTATTTGAAGTAATCAATTTCTTGACTATGTTTTTATTTTTAAGAGGCTGAGACTTTGTAAAAGCTTTGGGAAAGCTTATGTAATGGATTCTTATCTATTTTTTGACCATAATACAAAGTCTTAATACTCTATTTTAACTAATTTGCATATTAGAGGATTATTTTTCATCCCATAGAGGAGATTTTTAGGACTTTTCAAGCAACTTTGTAGGTGTGAAGACTCACAAAATTCGAAGGTGCTAGGCTTGATTATTAGTCACAGTGAAGGTGAATTTTTGCATTGAGAGATCAGCTTACAGGAAAGATGTTTATTATTTTTAGGTATTTGAAGTGCCCTTAATGGAAACGGTCCACTCCTTTGGAGAACCTAGAGATGTAGGCATCAATTATTGAGCCGAACTCTGTTATCACGTTTCATGTTTTGGTAATTGTCATTTTAATGCATGATTTTGTTTCAGTTTGCTGATTTGTTTTAATTAGTAAATGAATTCATGCAAGTAATTCAAATTTTGACAATTACAACATAATGTTATTAAAAAACTAGTTTAATTGGTAAATGGAAGTAACAAGTCTTTTGACAATTCCAATCCAACTCAACAACTGAGAACATTTTGGCCAAACATTTTGTAAGTTCTTTTGAATTTTTTGAGAAATTTTAGTATTCATACTTAAAACTTTACTTTGAGTTTATCAGTGTAGTTTACAGATCAAGTTGGTATCAGAGCAGTTAGAAAGCTAGGTTAGCTTTTGATTGAGTTTTGACAGTTACTTTTAGTTTATTGGTTTTCAATATCACTTGATTAGATTGTAGTGTGCAGTTGTGGAATCAGTGTGTCTACAAGAAAACATGGGAAAATTTTCACATAAAGCCAAGGTGGAAGAGTTTAAAGCCATCAACACTTAGTTTCAGGATGAGAATGGATTCCTGAGATGCAAGCTCTATTTCCTTAGAGATCAAATTGCAAGTTTGAAATCTGAGCTTGAATATGAGGATGAGCTCTTGATCAAATTGTAGTGTGGTGAACCAAAGAAGGCCATACCTTCTACTTCAGATGTAGAGACTATGATTGAATGCACTGTAAGTTATTCACCATGTAATTCATCTACTTCTTATTTCCATTTAGATTTGGATTCAAGTAATGATGCTTTTGGTAGTTTTGAACAACACACTAAGGGTATAGGAATTACTAACCCAATACAAGTAGAGCATAGATCTCTTCATGCAGGTTTGGGTATCAATAGTGAGCAGGTGGAAAATGGAGAAACTTCCTCCATGGCTAAAGGAAGACAAGTTTATAATAGCAAAGGACTGAGACCACTAGTAGAGCATGTGCAGTGTAAGAAGGAAGGTAGAAGAGGTATTGATATTCCACCTCCTAGTTCTTACACTAGAGTTAGCACTAAATCTTCTGATCCACTTTTTATGTTTAAGAAATTTGGATTTAACATTCAGAAGATAATGCAATCATTTCCATGCACTTTTTGTGGGATGCATAACCATAGTGTTACATTTTGTTTGAAGAAACATGCTTTTCTTAAACAGATTACAGGTGTTAAGAACCATTCTCGTCATGGCAAAGTGAGAAGAGGTAAAAGGGAGACCTCACCTAAGAAGGTTGTTTGCACTCATTTCCATAAGAGTGGACATCGGATTGATAATTATTTTAAACTTCAATCATATTCTCATTCTAGAAATGGTAAAACTAAGATGATTTATCAACCTATTAATAAGGTCAATAAACTTACATCAATCCATAATGATGCTAAGGAATCCACTAAGACAATCAGTTTCACTAGGAAGAAAGAAATGGTTAAGTGGATTATCACTACATTCTTTTTGCAAAGCATGGTTATGAATTCACCTAAGGGAATGAATAAGCTTTGATAGATGTAGAGTAGAGTTTGTGAGAACACTTTGAGATAGGTTCATCATTCGAAGTATTTTAATTTTCATGTTGAAAAGCTCTATATTTTTGGAATCTCCTATTTATGTTGTATGAGTTGTCTAGAGGACTTAAACTCCTTTGATCAGTTGGAGATAATAGAAAAATGCATGTTGTCGGTTGAGTTAATTCTTTACAACACTTATTAGATTGCTATTTTGAATGTATCTATTTTTGGCACATGGATGTATAGATGCATTGTTAAGACCCTTTGGGCATGCTTAGATGTTAGGCAACATACACTTTTGGTTTTTTGCATTTGCTTAAGCATATAAGTGCCATAATAGGGAATTGTATTACAACATGTCCAGAACATTTATTGTATGTTTTTGGCATTATAAACTTGTCTTGTAGTTACATTGGGAGTTGCTTCAATTTTTGGCAATTCACTGCTTTATAGGATGTGACATTTGGGCAGACAATTTTGGTATGTTGTAGTCAAACGTGCATTTTGAGTTAAGAGATTGAGAGAAGAGGACAAGGCTAGCATTTTGACCAATGTGCATGAAGACTATGCATCTTGATCCCACCATAGGGGGTGTTGACATATTCCAAGGAGGCTCATACCTTGTTAAAGCTGAGACTTATTCCAAAATCCATGCATGTGGGATAAAACATAAAGTCTGAGTGCCAAAAAAAGAGGAGGAAAATTTCAAACTTCATGCAAAGCACCTAGAAAGGAGAGCTGATGGTTTGAACCCTTGACCTATCACCCAAAAGGGATAGGCCTTGACCACTTCAGCTACAGAGGTTGAAGTGTTATATAAGACACTAATTTCTATTTGAAGTAATCAATTTTTGGACTATGTTTTTATTTTTAAGAGGCTGAGACTTTATAAAAGCTTTAGAAAAGCTTATGTAATGGATTTTTATCCATTTTTTACCATAATACACAGTCTTAGTACTCTATTTTAGCCAATTTGCATATTAGAGGAGTATTTTTCATCCCATAGAGGAGATTTTTAGGACTTTTCAAGCAACTTTGTAGGTGTGAAGACTTGCAAAATTTGAAGGTGCCGGGCTTGATTATTAGTTGCGATGAAGGTGAATTTTTGCATTGAGAGATCAGCTTATAGGAAAGTTGTTTATTGCTTTCAGGTATTTGAAGTGCTCTTAATGAAAATGGTCCACTCCTTTGGAGAACTCAGAGATGTAGGCATCAATTATTAAGCTGAACTCCGTTATCATGTTTCGTGTTTTGGTAATTGTCATTTTGATGCATGATTTTGTTTCAGTTTGCTGATTTGGTTTAATTAGTAAATGAATTCATGCAAGTAATTCAAATTTTGACAATTATAACACAACGTTATTAAAAAACTAGTTTAATTGGTAAATGGAAGTAACAAGTCTTTTGACAATTCCAATCCAACTAAACAACTGAGAACATTTTGGCCAAACATTTTGGAAGTTCTTTTGAATTTTTCAAGAATTTGTTAAATTTTTAGAAATTTTAGTATTCATACTTAAAACTTCACTTTGAGTTTATTAGTGTAGTTTATGGATCATTTGAGGATGGTCATGAGTTACAAAGAGTTCATCTTAGTATGTGGTTGATTGATCATTTCCATGGTGTGTATGAGTTCTTATAGTATGATCAAGTGCTACATAAATTTAGGATCAAGTAGGATGTGTCATCAAAACCATATCAATTTCATCACATGTTACAAAGTGATCACAAGTCACATGATAGGATGGCACTGACTGTTATAGATTTATCCTTGCACCTAGGGGATGAGTGAGGCCCCATGTTTCACCCAGTATTAGTAGATGATGTGGGGTTTACTGATAGATTTATGTAGTGGTGGGTGGGGTTCAATGACCTTTATTATTTCCTATTATAGTTGAAATTGTAGGTTCTATTCTATAACATAAGGTAGTGGTGAAGAGATAGGTGGTGATCGATGAGATGAGTCTTCAGTAACACCAACACTATTTGATGAGGTATCCATTAGAGCCACATGTCAGTATCTTAGTTGTGAGTTTTGTATTTGATTTTTCTATAAAATTATTAGGGTTTATACATGTTTATAATTGGAATATTATCTCAAATGTGTGTAGTTAACTAGTGCAGACATCCAATTCCTAACACCATTTGTTGAAATTATCAATCTTACTTAAAATTCACTCAAGCACATAATTTGGACCAAAATCACATAGACACACTAAATGGTTTGATCTTATCTTATACAAGAATTGATTTAGGCTAATTCATCCCTTAATGGGGCAATGAATTTTATGTGATTATTAAATTTTCTCAAAACATTTTGAGTCAAAATGGCAAAAATGAAATTTGACCCTCTGAACCACTGAATTCCTCTAATTCAAAAGAGTATGACATGTACATATGTTGTTTTTGTGTCAATAATGTCCTAAATGGGGTATTGGTCTTTACAAAAATAACATCTTCTATTTATACTCGAATCAAATTATGACCTAGTAATATGACATTCTTAATAGTTTGATTTGTAGTGTGCAACCAATTTCCAAAGAATTGCATAAAATTTAACTAAACTCACTTAGGCAAATTAATCAAAATTTAAGGCTTAATTAGAAAATCCAAGGAATTTATTGAATATTTCTTAATTGTAAATTGATTTTTAATATTTACATCATCAGGTGACATCATCTATGGGGTGGTATTCATCAGCCATAAATGGAACAAATATCAAGTTTAAGGTCTCCCATGCGTCTTTAATACTCCTTGCTTCCAAATAATTATGAGGGCATTTATAATTTAAGCATAAAAAAATAAAGTAATTTATGGCCACACATATATATCTCAATATATATGATCATGGTTCATTTTGATCATTTACAAAAATTTATAAATAGGAGGGCCAAGACCACCATTTTTAAGCTCTTTTGGTTTAAAGTTATCATGCATAAATTCTCTCCACAATTCATCTTTGTGTACTGTTATTATGCTTAATTGGAAATAAGATAGTTTCAATATAGACATAACATTGATCAAATATCATGATGCTAGTTTCATTGGTGCACTTGAGATGATGGAGGAGCATTGCCACTCATCATTACTAAAGACTTAAGCACCAAATCAGTGGAAAATTTATGTTTTGAGATGCATTTGGAGGTGGAAAACTCTTGGGAAGGTTTGATGTATATGCTTTATTTTAATAGATCTTAATTTCTTTTTTAAAACCCCATTGAGGGATTTGGCTTTCTTTCAAGAATGAATAGGGTCCAAAATAAGATGGTCCAGGGTAGGATAAAATGAGTTAAGATGGAATATAAATGATCTAGAGTGTTAATGATCCAAAGCTTCAACTATTTACACTCATAAAATAATTTGGTCCAAAGTGTCAACAATCCAAAGCTTTAACTGTCCATAGTCATAAAGGATATAAAAGTGAGATAAAATAACTTTAGCATAAGTTACCAGCAAGTATGGGGTCTTGTATACAATGATTCAAAAAGATGTCAAGCATAGAATGACTTAAGATGCATAATTTTCATGGGCTCTGGAAGTTCTTCGTGACCTAGAGTAACCAATCAGTATGCCGATGATCCATAATTTGTTATGATCACATATGGTCTAAGCCAATTGAATTAGAACTAACCCTTTTTCTTGCATTTAGCATTTGTGATCTTTTGATTCTCTTTCAAGACCAAATCACCAATTTCAAACTCTCAAGGGATAATGTGCTTATTGTAGCTTCTATGCAATTTATTTTGATAATCTTACAAGTTATCTAGGGTAGCCAAATGCTTTTCAACAAGGAGTTCTAGTTTTTGCAATCAAGAAACTCTATAATCTTCATCATTCAATATTATCCAGAAATACTGGTGATGAAGGCAACTCAATCTCAATAGGGATAATAACTTTGATGTCATAAATAAGGGAGTATGAAGTGGCATCTATGGGAGTTTGATGACGAGTACAATAAGCGCAAAGGTTAAGAAAAATTTATAAGTGCCAATTATGACCAACATCATTGAGATTCTTATTTAGTATGGCAATAATTGTTTTATTTGATGCCTTGTCTTGATTTTTGCCTTGTAGTTTATATGGTGTGGATTTTTTGTGCTTGATTTTTAATTTTTTATAAATATTTTTAACATCTTGGTTTAAAAATGATCTACCATTAACAGATATAATGCATGTTGGGATACCAGATTGACAAATAATATGGTAATGTATAATCTTGGCAATATACTTACTGGTGATGTAAGTGAGAGGAATGGCCTCAATCCATTTAGAAAAAAAAATGATAGTAGTGAGAAGATGTTAGTGACCATCTAAAGATATTAGGTTTATTGTACTGATGAAATCGAGGCCCTATGTAGAAAATGGACATGGTGTAGTAATCAACTATAGTGATCAAGAAGGTGTGTGTATCAAATTTTTATGTTATTAACAAGAAACACACTTAATTACATAATTTTAATAATATATCTCTATTTTGGGCCAATAATAACCTATTTTGAGGACATTTTTAGCTAAGATTACACCATTGGTGTGGGACCCACACATTATTTCATGAACCTCCTTTAGTGCTAACTTAGATTCTCCTGAAGATAAACAATAAAGTATAATTCCATCATAGATTTTATGATAAATTATGTTTGTAAGGAGGGTATAATGGGATATGTGATTAAGGAAAAGTTTCTAATGGTTATTAGAAATGTCAGGTGGAAAAACATGATCATGGAAATAATTATAAATGTCTTGAAACCAAGGTAGTTTAGGTGTGAAATTGGGACCAATAATGGTGCATACCCTTCCTAAATCTATCAATACATAAACAAGCTACAACATATTTTCAATGATAAATTGATACTCTTTAGCACTATTATCAATCTATATCACAGACCCAATTATTGACATTGCATTGATAGATCTATTATTGGCCCATGGTACTTTTTCAAAATGTAGAGATTTAAAATGAGCTTTGATGTTATCCACAATGTTCTTTTAAGGTAAAATCTTGTCATCTCTAGTCTGATATTAATCAATGATTTGATTGATAATCAATTAGGAATCCCCATAGACCATTAATAGACATATACCTCACTATATTGCAAGTTGAAGTCCTACAATAAGTGCCTCATACTCATCCATAGTATTGGTACAATGAAAATAAATGCTTTTGGAATCAGATCCCCTTGTAATGTAATCAATAGAATTTTGGCTCCATATCCATGAGGAATGAATGAACCGTCAAAATATATCTTCCAATGTTCAATTTCATGTTGTATTTATTCAATTGTCATAATATAATCATCTAAAAAGTTAAATATGAGTGGTTGAGTGTTAATAATAGGTGCCTCTGCAAGCTAAAAAACAATAAGCTACCCCTTGATAACTTTCTAATTCTGATAATCAACATCAAACTCCTTAAGATCATGAACCATTTGACCATGCATCCTGCAAGAGATGCTTTGGATAATAAAAATTTGAGGGGATCCAATTTAGCAATAATAATGGTTTTTTTGTTCATCATATAATATGACAAATTTTGTGATGTGAACACCATAGCTAAACATGCCTTCTTAATAGGTGTATAATTGTGTTCATAAGCCACTAGTGTGAGGCTTAAACTCTATTCTTAATCAAACTAGTCAGAATGTCATATTATTAGGTCATAATTTGAATAGAGTATAATTTGTAGAAGATGTCAATTACTTAAGGACCAATACCTCATTTAGGACATTCTTGATACAAAATATCACATGCATGTGCTGTGGACTTCTAAATTATAAGAATTCATTGTTTCATAGGGTTAAATTGCATTTTTCCATTTTGACTCAAAATGATTTGAGAAAAGTTAATAATCACATAAAATGTATTTCCCCATTTAGGGATACATTTTACTAAATCAACACTTGTATATGACAAGATCAAACCATTTAATGTGTGTAAGTGATTTTGGCCCAAATTGTGCATTTGAGTGGATTTTGAGTAAGATTGATAATTTCAACACAATGGTGTTAGGAATTGGATATCTACATTTTGCCCCTATTTGGAAAGGCATGGTGAGACATTTAGGTGAAGTGACATGTTTTTAAAGAAAATAGATGTCAAGAAGAAGTTGGAAGGAAATGACCCATGATGCCCCCTTGAGAGGACATACAAAGATGAAAGAGAAGGATGGACTCTTGAAAAAGGGTGAAAAAGGGTCAAGATTCACATGTATTTCAATTGGAATCTTATACATGAACAAGTCATTGATCTTTGATACTATAAAAATATGGATCAAATAATTGATATATTCACCAAACCCTTCACTAAGATAACATATCTTCATTTATAAGATCTTCTTTGGGTTTAGGCAACTTCATCAACCTCCTCTAGTGGGTGTTCTATGTACTTGGATACCTCATAATCCCTCATTACTAGGACGTAATTATTAACCCACCTAAGCTAAACTTAAGGGTGTGTTACTGTAAGTTTCTTGTACCACTATGTGGTTTTCCTACATGTGTTTTTTGGTTTTCTTAGGTTGATAATAGGTAATCAAGTAAAATCTATTTCTATTATATTTTCTATTTTTTAGTTGCATGCTCACCTTGTTGGGTGACTTATTGCTCCTTTATATATGTAAATTTCCTAAAACTATTTAACTAATGTTCAAAAACCTATCTTTTATTATTAAAGAAAAGTTTCTTTCTTTTGGATTTTTTTTTATAAAAAAAATTCTACAAATAAGATTTTCTTCGTCCATTTATGTTTAGCTAGTCAAGTATCTATTTGGTCTACTCTAACATTAACATGATCTAAAATATATGTCAAATTATATAGAACTTATAAGTAAAACATAAATAATAAACTTCTCCATAATAAATAACATTAAAAATGCATTTTATACTATAAAAAATATAAAAAAATTTATAGTTCTTGATAACACGAGCATATCATAAATATAATTATATTAAATATTTAAATATTAACATCATCTTACATAATTAACATGAATACAAGACTATGAAAACTATACATTTTTCACACAAATTTTTAAAATATAAATGTGTTCTTGAAATATGACACAATTTGTGTCAATGAACAACTACCCAAAAAAAAGAGTTTTATGAATTACGCTCTAGTTATAACTAGGTATGAAATAATTTATATATTTTATTTGCATTACCATTTTTTTATAACATATAACATTAAAAAAAGGTTTTGTTACATAATTTTTAGGGGGAAAAAAGAAATTTGGTTAGGTAGTTTACATTCACACTAGTATGAATTAGATTATTTATAAATTAAAAAATATATAATCGTATCAATATGTATGTACCAAAAAAACTACAACAGTTGGTTGGCCTAGTTAAAAATTAAGGTAGGTAGAAATACCAACAACCAAAAAAGAAAGTAAGAAGTTGAAGCTAAAATATAACAAAAGGAAATAATTTGGGGGGAAAAAAAAACAATTTCTTCCAAACTAAAACATATATGGAATAAATTACTTGATTTTCATTAATTCAACAAAGAATTATTGAAGCAACCTAGAGGAATTTACTACCCAAAATGAAGAATCATATATGAAACTATTTTTTACATTGATAAATGAAACATTTAAATTAGTTAAAACACCTACCAATCTTATGTAAGATGCTTACATCACCCAATTAATCCATTTATTAAAAAACAAGTAATGATTAATTTTAATGAATTATATTATATTATATATAATAATATATTTAAAATACTACCATTGTCTAAAACTTGTATAAATTACTTCATCTCCTCTTTTTAAAGTCATATCTCCCACGTTAGAAAAAAAATTCAACAAATTTATTAATTTAACTATATTAATGATTGAATGAAATTACAGAGAATAAAGGAAGAAGAAAAAATCATAAAATAATGTTCCAATCGTCCAATGCTTTGATTTTTTAATTCAAAACATTCATAATTAGCGTAGAGCCCCCCTCATTTTTTTTAAAAAAAAATATTAGTTTCAATTGTAATATTTAGACCTTGGAGAAGAGTAGAAGTTTGTCATGTTATTATAATACAATACGATATTATCTAAATAATAATAGCATTACCTTAAATATTTATGTAAAATAAAAAATCAAATACTCTAGTAATGATTGGGTTCTTTTATAAAATGACTAGTGATCTTTACCATTTGGTAAATTATCCTTGGTTATTTTTTATGTATAGATATTATTTTTTCATAAATTTTCCATTGTGAATGCTGGCATTTTATGATAATTGTTATTATTTATTATTTATTACTTATTATAGTATTATTTTTCTTGCATTGTTTTCCCATCCTATGTGATTTTTAGGTGGGTCAAAGAAGGATTATGATGTATATTTTGATTTGGAGGTATATTTTCATCAATCAATACAATACTTATAGCTACATAAAATAATGGCCATAACTAGGTTATTAGGAAAGGGGGTACAATCACAGGGTTAGTTTTTCTTCAGGGTTATTGACTCTTATAGGGTTAAAGGTATTCATCATCTATTAAATCTTAATTGTTATTATCAAGTGATTGAATAATTTTATGCTTTATGGATCTCATACATCTAGGTGTTTTATGAACCTCGTTTCAATATGATATTATTCTAGTTTTATTATATTCCATTTTGGCACTACACTAATATGAAACTATTTTCAATTTATTGATAACACTCTTATTGATTTCTCTCCTATTTATATTTATTTTATACCAATATGTACTATTTTTTGCTAATTTATTAATCCTCATGTTATCTATCCCTAATTTATTTTGTTGGGTATGGTTGAATTAAAATTATAAATAATATTAGAAGAAAAGTTTCAAGAAAGGCTAAGAGAGTGAAGACATGGAGAGTTCTAAGGTTTTCATCAACGATAGGGAAACTACATGTATCAATGGATTGATGGAAAATGTAATACTCGAGGATGGCTTGGTTAGTGAAGGATTGGTGGCATGAATTTTGAATGGAAGATATACTAATTTTTTTGAAAGCCATGTGTTGTTGATGGCAGAATGGAATCAAAGGGACAACAGAGACCAAGATCAGCCAAAGAAAATAGGGTAAGGAAAGAACCTTATAGATAATGAAACTGTAGGACACTTAGAACCTTTTGAGGCATAACCCTAGGTTAGATTTAAAATGGAAAAGTTATAAAGATATTCTAATACACATATTCATACACTAGATCATGAAGTTTCATATTCTCTAATCTAGTGTTGGGGTATGGAATAAAAGGAGATTGAGTTTGACAAAATAAATGAACAAAAGAACCCATTAGTAGATAAAATAAGGTTTTAGATCTTGGTGTGATCCTTGTAATGAAAATAAAAATGCATTTGGATGTTAGTGATAGAGTATGTTCTAGAATTTAAATAGAGTTTAGAGGCTCTATTAGGTGTTCCAACAGAGTCTCGGTGTTTGGTGCACCAAGGAAAAGCATTGTAAGATTTATTTATCATTGGTTTGATATGGTATAGGCAAAGGTTCGATCATTTATATGGATTAAATATTGTGAGGAGGTGTGAAAGGGATGAAATAGGGGTTTAACTTCAAACCTTTACCTATCCCTAAACTTGCAACTTTCAAAGAAGTGGTCAACAATGCTTCCCCCAAGTCTAATTCTATGAATTATATTCCTTCTCATGTCTATATTGTAAAATAAGGAAAGGAAGTACCAATAGTGGAATATTTTTTGGAGGGGGTTGACGATTATTTTATTTCTCTCAAAGAAGATGCAATAATATGTATACTTAATGGCATGTAAGCTTATTTGAATGTTTTATATCAATGGGTTTATGAAACAGGGTCAAAACAATGCAAGATTTCTTTGTGTTCTAAAGGTTTTTTGGTTGTGCCTTTTTGAGATCAAAAATATTATCAAAAATGTTTAACATAAGCTTTTTAGGCAATGTGGGATTATTTATCACCCCTTGGTTTATGGAATTTGTCCCAAACACTCTCTCAGTTATAAAGATGCTAGTGTGGGTTCATCTACCTAATTTACCTTTATATTTTTGGCATGCTTATAGGGAGATTGGTAATGTTTTAGGGTTATTCTTAAAAAGTGATCAAAAGAGAGCTGTTTCATGTTTGTGCACTTATGCTATAATTTGTGTAGATATTTATTTGAGTAAAGTGGTTTTGGATAAAGTTATTTTAAAATATGGAATTGTAATTCATATTCAAACTCTAGATTATGATAATATTACATTTAGATGTCATATCTATAAATCTCCAAGTCACCTCCATGTTTCTTGTCAATAGGGGTGTTATCAAATAGAAAGAAAGAGTGGGAAAAGTCAAAGTCAAGAAATGGAATGTTTGAGATCCAGCTGTAGTGGATGAAGATTGTTTTGAATATTCAAAAAATCCAAAATGTACAAAAATGGGTGAGAGTAAGAAAGGAGAAGAAGGTATTACCGATAAAAACATTGATTGCAAAATAGGGACAATAAATAAAGTTTAGATTCATCCATTGAAAAATATAGTCGAGGGAGTGAAGAGAGGGCACGAATCTAAAAATATAGATTCAAATAAAGAGTTGTTTGACAAAATAAATGCATAAAATCAGAATCCAGATAGATAATTTATGGTGATGAATAATGAATAAGGAAAGTGGCAGGAGGTAGAAAATAAAAAAGGCAAAAAAGATAATATCGGTAATATTTTAGAATATTTTTCTACTAATTGAGTAATGTGATTTTTGATCTTGGGTGGTAGTTAGTTGTTATCTCTTTAAGCTTGTGGCCTAGTGGCCATTTGGTGTAATGGGTTTTTATTCAGCCAAGGTAGTTTTAGCCTAGTTTGTTTTTTTAATCTCATTTATTAATAAAGGGCAAGGGTCCCACCAACCCAAATCTATCCAAATAAAATTATAAATAATATTGTGGTATCAATTTGGGAATAGAGTGCCTCATTAGAAAATAGTGGGTTATATAATAATTAAATGAACTAAGTACTTAGAGTATTCCTCATTTACAACTTATGTAAAATGTGCACACATGATGAGATTAACAAAGTAGAATACGTGACCAAATAATATCCTCATCCTTTATCTATACAACTACATGGAGACTAACTAATGAAAAAATAAATTTATGATGTCACAATTCATGTGTTATTAATTTTATTTATATTTTTATATATTTTCTTGAAAAACCTTAAACTATGAATAATTTAATATTACATAGTGAGTAGAGTAAATTGATTAAGTTTATTAAGTTATTTTTTTTAATTAAGATCATCTGTGAAATTTGTATCGTTTAAGAGAATAACTTGTAATTATTTTTAAATGAAAGCTACGTATATATTTTTTATTATGGGTAAAGAGAGGTTTTTAGAAATAGGGACTTGACCTTGTAGAAGGAACAAGCTTAAAAGGGTGAGATTAACTAGAATGCAAAAATTATGTGCATGATGGCATCATCTCTCCATTTTTTAATTTTCAAACAAAAAATTTACTTGATTGCACTGCTAACTAGCCACCCCCGCTATTAAACCATCAAATCTAACATTTCACCACTAGATAAATGTGATAGCAACTAGTCACCAACTAAGCTAAATCCTCACTATGTAATGTCACTGTCATACTCTTATACCATCCACATGTCTCATCCAACTTGGCCCATAAACATGTAAATACCAATAGGCAGTAATGTGATCATCCATGTCGGTGGTGTGGTTGGCAAGCTTGTGAAAATTCCTACACAAAACTGCCCCTCTCCCATATTTCCTCCATGTATGTATATTTTATCCCCATCTCATTTTTTACCTCCAAATTGAATATTTGATCGTTAGAGTAATACAAAACTCGATAAGAAGAGGGATTTAGAACTAGTTCAACCCTGTTATCCTCATAGGTAATTAATAACCATATCTTCATAATATTAATGAGAATTCATAAAAATGTTTTGAAGAACTTAAGGATCATTTGATAAGGACTTATGAACTTATTGTGACACCAAATTTTTGGTAGTGTCAGACTAGTAATTTTATGTTTCATTGAAAGCATGCATAACACTGTTAAGCCTTAATCAGATACATTAACAAGTTTACATAATCAAAGAGAGTTAGTAACATCTATATCTAAAATTCATCTCTTCCTTACTAAGAAATGGTCTGTTAGGTTGAATATGTCAAAGATATAGGCCAGATGCATGATTTAATCAATGTTGTCAACATACTTATTGCATAACAACATGCCATTTATTATTTTCCCAAACCCATTTATTTTATCACAATCATGACAAGCTCTAATTGAAATAATAACATGGACATAAGGGTTTTTTACTTCATTCCCTTTTTCATACTATAGTCTTGTACATTTTTGTCAAGAGTACTTTTAGAGGAAAATAATGAAGTTTGTAATAATAAAGGAAACAATGTCTACTATTATACATTTTTATTCCACTACCAATTTGTGGTTTGGTTTGTGTTTGGTCAAGTGTTTTTTAGGTAGCCACAATTAAATAGAACTACTGAATTTTATTAACACCCTCCATACAACACAAACTAACATGGAAGTTTTTTTACAATGATATTTTCAAATGGATGTTTCTTTTTTTGAACACACTATATAGGTTTTTACTCACATAATTATTGTTTATGAGATAAGATAGAAAGCCAATTCTAAATTTAAGTTACAAAATGTTGAGTTTTTGTTGACCTAATTTAAGTTTTATGGAAGTTCAATGTTTTAATCTACTGCAAGCTCAATTCATTGTTGTTCAATGATAGTCAACTCTTTTAATGTTGGGCTCCATTTTAGACCATGATTATAAGAAGTAACCTCATTATGATCAACTTGATTATTTTTATTTTTAAATCTTGTATTCTATGATTTCAAATAATCTCTTGTAAAATTCAAAACCAATTTTCACAAAGTTATATTTTCAAATAGTATAATGCTTTGCATTATTAATTATTTATTTGACACAAACTAGTAAGAAAGTATTTAAAATATATTAAAGACAATTTTGAATTACTAATATTTCATGTTTGTAGTATATATTTAGAATATTTATTGATAGACAATACTTTACTAATCATTTTTTTCATCTTATGTCATTTAAAAAAATAGGGTTTGATATTTAAGAGAAATTTTGATATGAGATATATTTACAATTTTAGACCTTAAATTGCATTTTTATCCTTGACTAATGAAACATTACTCATAATGGATCATTAATCTCCTTTTTTATCCATTTTCTTGGATTTATACCCCTTATAATAGTATATTTCATTTCAAACTCCAACTCCGGTTATTCAAATGACCAGTCTTTCATTAAAAAGATATCCTTTCCATAATTAAATACATCACATATACATAAAATAATTAAACAAGTCCTACAATCAAAATTAAAATGTTGGGATTTATTTTTACCATACTTCTAAATTATCCTAAGACAATTACACTACCAAAAAATTCCACCTTACCTACATTTATATATCACTTAAACCTTATGTTAAAGTACTCACTTGATGTGAATTTAAATTTCCAAGTCTTTTTAATTTAGTGATTAATAAAATATTATAGAGGCATCCACCAATAAAAACTTAAGGGTTTAACATATATTAGATAAACATCGATCTATAGTAACACATAAAAAACACTGCATGAATGGATCACTACACAATAACACATTATATTTTAAATTTATCATACTCATTCATAATAAGGTGCCTCATATAACAAAATGAATATGTTATAATAGTATATTACACATCAAATAATTCTAGTTTTACATATTATTTTAAAACTTAATGCTAAAAATGCTACCAAAGATTTACACTTTTACAAATGACACGACTAGTTTATATATAAAAATACCATCATTGCGTTCAATTCAAGACCATAAACAGTAAAATTAGTTTATAAAAAAACCATTCTAAAAAAACCTAACCAAATATGTTTATTTAAATGATTGAATTAACAAACCATAGACAAAATTTATTTAACAAAGTATATTTAAAATATTACACTATGGTGCAATATTAATTCTAACAAGTCATGATGATTGATCCCATTGTCCAAAAAAATAGTTTTCAATTAGTGTTAGTTAACGTTTATATGATCATGGTTTGGAAGTGGTAACCCAAAACATTCCATTATGTGGAACAATAATCCTCCTTGATTCTATATATTAGAGCCAGAAGTCTACCAACCAGATGATTGACATTCATCAAATTTTAATGCTTTCATTAGTTTTATTGTGGAATCAAATTGGTACCTTATTGTATTTTATTTCTTATAGTTTACAATAATGGTAATTCTAGATTTCAATCATCCTCTCAGTTCCCTAATTTTGGCTAGTTATGGAACACTCTACAACACATTAAAAATGGTGAACAAGAAGCTCTTAGAGAACATATATATTCAAATTTGGTTCAAAATTAGTTTATTGATATGTTTAATCATCCACCTCCATCTTGGATGGCACCACCAAATAACATAGAATAATTTTGGTTCAATACATACTCAAGATTTTTAGTTCAAATGTTATGCCCTGACTAGAGAAGAAGATAAGTCAAGGGTGTAGACATTCTACTAAACTCTAAATTGCTCACCAAATTTGAGTTTATTGATCAAAGTTTAGAAAATAAATTGATAGTACAAGCATGGCTGCAAACTTATTTTAAAAGGATTGATTATGAAGTCTTCATCCCATCTAGATTCCATAAATAGTACTAGATGGTGATTGTAATGATTTTAATAGAATGGCTTGTTCGATTGATGATCTATCAAGATATTTGGAACTGTACAGATAGCAATTTTAAATAAGACTTTGATAGTTGGGTTGCTAGGTAAACTTCATTGAGCATGGGTACAAAAAAGAAATATTTTTACTATGAGCCTTCATACCCACCATTTCTTGGACATTATAATTATTGGTCTAATGAATAAAGTCACTTTACGTCATGTCACCATCTAATTTTATAAAATGGTCGATAATGACAAAACAAAGAAGATGTATATTAGCCAATAATACTTTTCTTTAGTCACATTATTCCACCTTTTTGATCTATTCGGTCCATAATTTTACATTTTATGTCACATCATAGAGAGATGCTTATTTTATTGGAACCAAGATCCATGCCTATATATAACACGGCTAAGGAATGGTTAAATTTTTTTTATTGGAGTTTGGAATGTAATATATGAATATGGAAATAAAGAGACAATTTAGCTTTCTAATTCTATATAATTTCACTTCATATAGCCTTGGTAATTCCCTCTTAGTCAATTTTCTAATCCCTGACTCTATATTTTTTATCCCTTCTTAACATTCATATATCCCATCTACTTTTAGTCTCTTTAATATCCAACCTAGTTACATCCCTTTCATCTAATAAATATTACCATGCCCACTTTTAAATTTTTTATTCCAAAAATCTTACCAGCTACTGGGATTTCCTATTAGCCATATATTATGATCTATTGTTGATATCTACTATATTGGTCAAGTAATTTCATTACAAAAATTGAGTAATTGGATACATGGTTAACTAAATTGGGTTATATTATGGGTCGATGCACAAATTTTGGGGGTAAAAATTATGACATTCCCCCAAATTTAAAAAAAATTTACAAAAGGTGTACACCTTTTTTAAAAATTTTTGAGGCTCAGTTTGTGCTTGAACCTCAAATGCGTATGCTCATTTCCAAAGGTATACACCTCTTGTGATTTACAAATGGGGTATGCCCTTTACAAAGATGAGGTTGTATACCTTTTGTTAAGGGCATTAACCCTTTTGTAAAGGGCATTCAACATTTGTAAAGGGTTTACAACATTTATAAAGGGCATACACCATTTTTAAAAGGTGTACACCATTTATAAAGCATAAAGGGCATACGTCCTATCTCAGTTCTATTTTTTTACTACAAGCAAAGCTACAACCTAGCTACATTATTTTTTCCTCTCTCATTGTTTTCTAATTTTATATTCATGTACACTTTTTGGATTTTCATCCCACTAATGAGATTTGGCATGTGGATTGATACAGGTTAGGTATGTTGATTTTTGCATTTTTTTTTTCATTTCTATTTATATTTATTTATCCAAGTAGGGTTTAAGTTTAGGTTTGAATTAGATATATTACATTTCCTAATAAGAAATTATATTTATATTTAAATTTAGATACACAAGTTCAATGGATCTATTGTATGAAGAAAATGTTAAATAAAACCTTGAATAATTTGATTTTGCACAAGAAGTTCAATTATATGAGAAATACAATTCCAAATGTCTATAATTATAAATAATCATCAATGGTTTGCATTATTCTTCGTCTATTATTGCACACATTTCAATAATCAATATAATAGAGTCTATTTTTAATGAAGTGGGAAATGTGACTTCACAAGTTGATGCAATGTTACATCAAAGAGAGGCCATGAAACAATTTTATTATGATAAATTATCATATGAATATGTGAATTAAAAAAATAACAAAATAAGTTGTGTGCACTTTATTTGTTAATCCTGAAACCAACCAACCTCCACCAATGAATTGCAAACACATTAGTATTGAATAGTGTGTTCATGAGGAGATGAAAAATAAATTTTTGGATAGGTGGTGGATGGTGTTTGATGAGCCTCCATGCAAAAATAATGAGGTTCGATTATACTTTTTGAGAAAATTATATTTTGAGTTTGTGTTGTAAGAAATTCCAAATTATTTTGACATTAAGGCCTCCCAAGGTAGGGGAGGTGGGACTTCATTTGATAGACCTAGTGCTAGGCGAGACCAAAACCATTATAACTGAGCTGAGAGAAATAAAAAGAAAATATCACATGCCTTTATTCCTAAAATTTTGCATTTTAACATATATATGGACACCGTTGAAGTGGTTACTAGTTTGACACAATTTATGACTGAGCATGGTATGCATACTTTGAATACTTCTACTCAACCTATAGGTGGTGCTAGTGGTAGTGCTGGTGTTGGTGGTAGTGGTAGTAGTAGTGGTTTTAGTGGTGTTGGTATAGATTCTATTATCCCTCCTCCTATTCATGTTATATTTCTTATGCATCATTGCACATCATATGGGAGGAAATGTAAGATACCTTCTATTCATGGGAAACATACACAGAGTATATTTATGGAGACTATCATGTCAGATTGTACACCATCTATATATGTTTTAGTAGTGCATAGCAATATCATGCTAGAGAATATACCACCTATAGATGCTTAAGCAATTCATGACACTAGAATACCAGACACTATGCTATATGGACTAGCTTCACCAACTTTTATCAGGATACACTAGTTTCTTGTTGTACATGAGTTATCGACTTGGTGGTGTTGGTATAGGTTCTATTATCCCTCATCATATTCATGTTGTATTTCTTATGCATCACTGCACATCATATGGGAGGAAATATATGATACCTCCCATTAAGGGGAAACATACACAGAGTATATTTATGGAGACTATCATGTCAGAGTGTACACCATCTGTATATGTCTTAGTAGTGCATAACAATAGCATACTAGAGCATATACCACCTATACATGCTTTAGTAATTCATGACACTAGAATACCAAACACTATGCTATATGTACTAGCTTCACCAACTTTTATTAGGATACACTAGGCTCTTGTTGTACATGAGTTATCGACTTCACCATATGTATTTGATACATAAGTTTAATTTTAATTATAGTTTGTTTATATTTGTAAAATAATATTAAGTTTATTTTTTAGTATACATTTATTAATTGACTAATTTATTTGACTGAACTTGTTATTTATTGCTTGTATACATGATTGCTGATATTTTGGGTAGTTCAATATGCCTTGACTCTATTTTAGAGGCAACAATTGAAATAGGTGTACCCTATACATACATTTGGAAACTTTTTAATTACATATTTATTCATGTACATGTTTATTGTCCTTGTAACAAAAAACTATGTTGTAAGATATATATTAAAAGCATAGACTTTTATCATGTTCATTGGATTCACATATTATTCATTTATTAATTTTATAAATGATGAGGGATGGTATGGGTACCCCTCATGGATGAGAAGAAGTTTTATCTGATGTTGTTTCTATGTTAGAGAATACACTATCTTCATAGCACATCATGATTCAGGGATGGAGACTGGTTAGAACACATCGTAAAATTGTTTTTAGCTTTAAGCAAGGATATTTTATGTCATATTTACATAATTGTATACACTTGTAGATCTAACGATATATGTATACTCTATAGGATTCCCCATCATGGGTGTATATGAAATATCATAGCCCTAGACAACCATTTAGATAGAATGAAGTGAGTGTAGAATCATTTTACAAAATTTCACATTCTTCAAAAAATTATCAAATTTTCAATATATAATTTTAATGAATTAACTTTTATATTTAATATGTTTTGAAAACACAACAATTTTAATCAATTTTCAGTCAAATAATGGATGACTCACATGTTGAGAGGAGAGTATCTCCTCGTATTGAAGCATCCAACACCCCTGACTCTATTTTTATGCCAAAAAAGTGTAATTTAATTAGAGGCAATAAGGAGTAGGAGAGCTAATTGTTGTGTTAGGGGTCTAGTTGTAGGCAAAATTGATTTTGTATGTCGATATGGCCCACAATGTATGCCTATATGGTGCATTTTTTCTATGTACATGTTATAGTCAACATTTTTTTCTTGATATATGTTATATTATTTATGTTAAATTATGACTTAAAAATTTGCATGTATCACATATATACTATTTGACAATATGATTCCTTTACCTATGCATATTTTCTATTTTACTTATTTAATGTTTACACATATTATTAGTTAATGATAATTATTAATTAATATGGGGTTAAACAAATTCACATTATTATCTAAGTTAGGTGCTGTGAATCATTATGTATATTACATGTGATATTTATTATTCACCTGTTTCATTTACTTTTAATTAAATATCAATTTTCAATTGTGATGTTTAAGTTGACTTGAGAACAATTTCATAGACAATTAAAAATTAAAAATTGTACTTGATCATAAATGTTAGGAGGTCTAGTGATGCACTTGTCTTTGTATTTATGTTTTGTTATCACAATGTTCTTCTCAATATACTATTGTTGTGCCTCATGTATGATTTTAGGTCTTTAGGATTACATGATATGTCATCATTTTAAGTATTCTTTATTTTTTGCATAAGATGTAGCCTACATAAGGCCTCTATAAAATATTCTTTAAAATCACAACATATCATGTTGTCTCCATTGTTGTGCTTCATGTGGGATTTTAAGTCTTTGTATTAGATGATATGTCATCATCGTAAGTATTCTTTATTTGTTGTGTGAGATCTAAGAGCCTATGTAGGATCTTGGTAAAAGATTCAAGGATCCAAAGATTCAAGTATTATTTATTTTTTATAAAAAATATATCCAATGAAGGGGCTTAGATGTGTAGACACCTACAAGTGACCACCAATAACCTCCAATCAAGATTTTGACCAATTTCTATCAAAATGCACAATTTAGCCTAAAATACTAAAACAAGATAAATGATGTGAACCTGTCATATACATGTGCTGATTTTGGATAGAGTATCACTAAATGGGGCAATGTGATTTATGAGATAGCTAACTTTGATTAGATCATTTTGATTCAAAATTACATTTTCCCACCTAGGTGCTCTAGATTGCTATTTTCTACCAAATTTACTGCACAAGATGCATGCATTTTTTATTTTGTGTTAAGAACATCTTAAATGGGATAACAGATCTAATGCATCTAACATCACATCCTAATTCCAATCCAATCAAATTTTGAGCCAATAATATGACATTCTCACTGATTTGATTAATTTGTGCACCAATAGCCAATATTTACACCAAACTTAATAAATCATGTTTAAGACTAATTAATTTGGATCAAGAGCTTATGTTAATTTTCATAGAACTTGATCAATATTTATTTTTTTAAATTGATATTGAATAACTACATCATCAAATGACATCATTTCTTGGAAAGACATCCCTAGGCCATAAATGCATAAAATATTTGACCAAGCCCTTTTACGTCTTATTAAGACCTTCCATGCCTCTTTAATGTCTCTCTATCCCAAATATTTATGAGGACATTTATTGAATTTGGCCTTCAAAATTTAATTGATTCTTAGCCACACATCTTCATCTTGAGTGGATGGCTCAGGTTCATTTTGATCATTTTGCAAAATCTATAAATAGGAGGCCTTGCCTATTAAATTTTAAGCTCTTTCAAGCCAAAGTTACCATACCCCAATAGCTTCAAGACACATCTTGATGCAGTGTTATTATGACCAAATATTGATCCAAAGCCATCACAATCCAAGCCAATGATGCTAAGAGGAGATGAAGGTAACCGCACTCCATTGATGAAGACCTCTTAGGCACAATATGAGAAAGAGAATCAAATAAGACTCTTAGAAAATCAAGGAAGGTAAGAAAGGTAGGTTTATTATATTTTAGTTGTGCTTTGTTAAATTGTATTCTTCACCACGCTCCCCCTGGAGATAAGATTAAGGTGTTATCTTTAATGCATTTTTTTGGATTTGGTTTCATACACTAACACCATAGTAACCTCTCCTTATTATAATCCTATGTTCACAAATGGAACACCTTATTGGACTTAGCTTCATAAATTTGATTAAATAGCACCTACAATAAATCTACTAACCATTATCACATAGGATCTTAGAGTGTGGGAGAAAAGAGAGTGAAAATTTGAGTAAAAATATATTTTTCTAGAAGTCATAATTTTGTCATTATGGAGTCACAGTTTTGTCCTTTGGACCATAATCCCACCACTGACACAGTCACATTTTTGTCATTTCAAGTCATGATATTATGTTTAACTAGGTTTTCTAGACTAAATTTATATCTATCTATACATCTAGTAGTGATATTATAATACCACTAATTGCTAGTAGCGATATTACAATACCATAATTTCATAAGTTGTGATATCATCATTTTTAGTCATGATATTGAATTATCATGACTCTATAGTCAAGGTATTACAATCCCAAAACTGAACCAATCATGATATTTAAATCCCATGACTCTACATTCATGGTATTGAAATCTTAGAATTAAACCAATCATGATATTACAATCTCATGACTGTATAGTCAAATTATTGTAATCCCACAATTGACCCAGTCATGATATTGCAATTTCATGACTCTACAGTCATAGTACTGCAATCCTACAACTGACCCAGTCATGGTATTGCAATCCCACAACTCTACAGTCATGGTGTTGGAATCCCATGACTTTGTAGTCATGATATTACAATCATTTGATTGACTCAGTCACATTTTAATGCTGTGAGTCACATTTTTGTACTGTGAACTCATGATATTATAGTGTGTTTAATAAGCCATCTTCTAGAGCTTTGTTTGAGGTCATCTGAACTCTTATTTTGATGATTTTTTTTAAAACCATGTGTTTTCTCCTAAATTTTCATAATATGCTATCAATTTAGCTTCAAGTTGCATATATTTTTCATAAAGTGATGAAATAATATCTTGATCCTTTTTAATGTTTCTAATAGGAACTTAAAACCAAGGGGCTAAAGAACACCATTGCACATTTCATTTAGTGCTTCAAAATTGAACACACTTCAAGTTTTTTGCAAGTTATTTATCATTATTTGTTTAGTCAATTTTATTTGAGTGAATAGGGAGTTATGCATGTATACTCACCGCCCATCCCCTATAGGGAACTTATGAGATCAAAAGTGACAACTTTTTTACAAATTGTCTTAGGCCAAAGGCTTAAAATAAAAGTTGTAAAGTTTCTCCCCAAGACCTAAATGTTTTGGGTGATCTAGAAACAACCTTAAATCTATTTTAATTAGTTTTTTTTTTTTTATTGCATCTTGGCTTGTGAGGTGGAATTCATCACTTTCTATAAGTTATTTAGAGAAGTTTTTACCCAAGATTTCATATCCCAACATTGTCTTCAACCCCTTTCCACGGGGGGGTGGTTATATAAATTGTGATAACCCCACTAGGATGGTGGCTTGAGTTGTTAAACCATCTCCTATCATTGGGGATAAGCTTGGTATGTTTTAGTACATTCAACATTACACTACATTGAATGAGTGATGGTTGTAGTGGTTATAAAAAGGGCAATACCTTTTTAAAACAAGCCAAGTGCCATAGACCTAATTGATGTGTTACTTCTCTTAAATTTTGACATGAAATTCTTGTGCATATGAACTATTTAGACTTACTGGAAATTAATTAGTTTTAGTCAACCCCACTTTGCCACACCCTTGATAGGCATTTGAACAATTTATTTATTTTTTGTCATTTTCTTGCTTGGTGTTTTGAGATTACAACTAATGTGTTTGTTTATAACCACATCCAAACTAATTTATTTATACATCACTCTTTTATCTAAAGAGGCATTATGCTTATTATTTTGCACCACACTTGTGCCTTTTAATTTTTCATAATTTTTTTTTGTGTGTGTGTCAATTGAATGATATGGGTATCATTATGGTGCCCAAATCAAATATCAAGTTTGTGCCTTTGAGTATTTGAAACACAATATTGATCACATCATTAGAGAATGCTTACACCATTACTCTACTCAATTTTTTTTTTAAACATTTAATTTGTACCAAAACCATTATTTAAAACCATGCCACATATTCCATTTGGACTTTGTTAATGCACCGTCATGTTATCTAGTCTTGTCTAGTTTGTTTTGTCAAATATTAGTCTTCAATATTGAGTTTTCGATTAACCTTGTCAAGTTTGGATTCAAATATTGATTGATTTTTATTTAGGCCTCAATTACATCGATCTTTCTCTTTTGGGTTGCCTAACTTTTGTTAATTGATTACCTAAATTTAATGATTATTTATTATTTGTTTATTTAATGCCTATCGTCATCATTGTTTGTGCCTTTATTTGGGAGAACATAACCTTTCTCCAAGACCCTTTTGCCTTATGACTTATGCCAACTGATCATGTTTATGCTTGATTCTATATGTTAGGTTTATGTCAAAGACATTTATAGACTTGTTAAATCAAATCAAATCACATCAATCCTTTATTGCAAGCCTAGATTTTGATATTGTTTGGCTAAAAGTCCTAACACATCTTGTTTGAGCCTAGCTTTTGACTTTGCATTTGGATAAAAGACCTAGTAAATCTTTTCTCTTTCCTAGTTTAGACCTTATTTGGAACACTTTGGTCTAGACCTTTGACATCTTAGTTTTTATTCAGATGATTGACCTTTTATGTATATGAAATTTGATGTTAGACTATTTTATGCCAAGTTATAACACAAACCATTTTGGAGATATAGTTCCACCCTTTTTGACCAAATTAGACCAAGCTAAAACCATTTATCTTTTGGACATAGTTTTTTAGAGTTTGTAGAATAAAATGGGAGAGAAGTTCAAACAAAGAACATAAGTTAGAGATCTGATAAAACATCAAAACTAATCAATATTGTAATTTTCTCAAAGAGACAAGCACAAGAAGGGGTTGTGATTATTGAGTGATAAATCTAGATGTGATCTAAAAATGGTGATACAATTTTCATTACATGCTCAAATATGCAATGTTAACAATCTATGTATAGATTTCATAGAATCTTGATAACCTTAACTTTTCCAAAACTAGTTTAAATGCTATAAAATTACCTTGAAAATAATACAACTATTTTAAAGTATAATAAGAACTCTTCAGAATTTGTTGTTTCTCTCATTACTCAAGGAGTCCAAGAAGAGATATGGCTATTCCCCTTACAAACACTAAAAATTCCATTATTTTTTTGAACATGGTTTGATATTAAATGAAATATTTAGTACAAAATTTAGTTTTTAAAAATGATAGAGCTTAACCAATACACACCAACTCCCAATGCGTATTGGTCATCAAATGGGAGAGATGTTTCAACAAATAACATAAGTCAGAGATCTGACAAAACATCAAAGCTAACCAAGATTGTAATTTTTTCAAAGAGATAAGCATTGGAAGGGGTGGTGATGATTGAGTGATAAATCTAGATGTGATCCAAAAATGGTGATACAATTTTCAATACATGCTCAGATATGCAACATTGACAATCAATGTATAGATTTCACATAATCTTAATAACCTTAACTTTTCCAAAACTAGCTTAAATGGTATAAAATTACCTTAAAAAAGATTACAACTATTTTAAATTATAATAAGAGCTATGTAGAATTTATTGTTTATCTCATTACTTAAGGAGTCCAAGAAGAGAATTTTGTTATATAAATTATGATTAGCCCACTGGGATGGTGGTTTGAGTGGTTAAACCATCTCCTATCATTGGGGCTAAGCCTGGTATGTTTGAGCACATTCAACATCACACTACACTGAATGAGTGATGGATGTAGTGGTTGTAAAAAAGGCAAGACTTTTTTACAACAAGTCAGTACCACAGACCTAATTGATGTGTTATTTCTCTTGAATTTTGACATGAAAGTCTTGTGTATCTGATCTATTTAGAATGATTAAAAACTAATTAGTTTTAGTCAACCCCACTTTTCCACACCATTCATAGGTATTTCAACAATTTACTTGTATTTTGTCATTTTCTTGCTTGGTGTTTTGAGACTAAAACTAATGTGTTTGTTTACAACCATGTCCAAACTAATTTGTTTATACATCTCTCTTTTGTATAAAGAAGCATTATTTTGATTTTTTTACACCACACTTGTGCCTTTCAATTTTTTTTAAACTTGTTTGTGTGTGTGTCAATTGAATGATATGGGTATCATTATGCTGCACAAATTAGATATCAAGTTTGTGCCTTTAAGTCTTTAAAACATAACATTGATCACATCATTAGAGAATGCTTACACCATTACACTACTCAAATTGTTTCACAAATCATTTAATTTTTACCAAAACTATTATTTAAAACCATGTCACATATTCCATTTGGACTTTGTTAATGCACCATCATGTTGTCAAATCTTGTCTAGCTTGTTTTGTCAAATCCTAGTCTTCAACATTGAGTTTCCAATTAACCTTGTCAAGTTTGGATTCAAAGATTGATTGATTTTTTTTTTAGGCCTCAATTCATGGAGTTGATACATAAATCTTTCTCCTTTGGGTTGCATAACTTTCATTAATTGATTACCCAAATTTAATGACTATTTATTGTTTGTTTGTTTAATGCCTATCTTCATCATTATTTGTGCCTTTATTTGAGAGAAAAAAACCTTTCTCCAAGATCCTTTTGACTTATGGCTTATGCCAACTGATCATGTTTATGTTTGATTCTATTTGAGCCTAGATTTTGATGTTTTTTTGTTAAAATTCCTAGCACATCTTGTTTGAGCCTAGATTTTGACTCTGCATTTGGACAAAAGACATATAAAATCTTTTCCCTTTACTAATTTAGACCTTATTTGGAACACTTTGGTCTAGACCTTTGACATGCCAATTTTTTTTCAGATGTTTGACCTTTTATGTATATGAAATTTGATGTTAGACATTTGATGTTAGACTATTTTATGCCAAGTTCTTGTACAAACCATTTTTGAGAGACAACTCCACCCCTTTTGACTAAATTAGACAAAGTTTGAACCATTTGTTCTTTAGACATAGTTTTTTAGATTTTGCAAAATTCTAAGACTTTTGTTTTAGAGCTTTCATCATTTATGTAGATATGTCTAATAACAATTATGATGGAGTCACATATAATATACGTTATGATAGAATTGCCAAAAAAACTCTAAATAGAAACCCATATAGAAATAGATTTTCTAAGGAGTTTATTATTCTCCATATAATACTCCATATGGGGAACAAAGTCAAAAACTAACTTAAAATCTAACTCAAAACCCTGATTAGGATGCTATGATTTATGATGAGGACTTGGATGCTTTGGCTTATGCAACTATTTAGGCTCCACCATGTCATACCATTTCCATAACAGGTCCTCATCCTTTAGCTTGTTTGAGCAATCAAGATCCAAAATGCCCCTGCATCATTCTAAGACCTTTTTCTTTTGCTTATGTGAGCAATTGAGATCCACAATGCCCTGTCATTACCATTTTAGGACTTCATCTTTTAGCTCATGTAGTCAATCATTCTCCCCAATGCCCTACCATTATCTAGACATAGGCCATTCTTCATCCAATACTAATCCCATCGAAACCTCAATCAATCCAATCATTCAAAGACCAAGTTGTGTTCAAAAATGGTATTTTCCAACTCATTAGAAACCAATGCTAAGAGAACCAATAAATTTGAGATGATTTTGTTGAAATAATCATTTATGATAAGTAAACATGTGATGAGTCACCTTTAAATCCTATATCTATTGACAAGGAGTCTCATGATGATGAGTCAGCATTTACTGAGTCACTTTTTAATGATTATAACTACCTTTGGACAAATCATTATCTTGAACATCTCCCTATCTTTCAAGATCCTCCCTCTGACAAGCCAATCTCTATGGAGTTATCTCTTAACCTTTTTCCTATTATTGAGGAGTCTTACTTTGATAACCCAATCTCTATGGATCTTGTTATGCCATCATAGGTCATTACTTCTCCAATACAAAACATTCAACAAGACATCATTTTAGTAGCATCTATGTCAGATGAAGAATTAACATTGGAGTCGGGTTCTATTATTAAACTAACATTAGATTTAACATTAAAATCAAAATCAAAATCAACATCAATCTCAACATCAAAATCAGATTCCCCTAAGTCAAAATCATATTTAGAAACAAAACATGTGAGTGGTTGTTACAACATTGGTTACGCATGCCTAGTAGATTAATTTGAATACATTTATGATCCTTCCATAGTCTTTGTGGATGAATACTATAACATCAACACAAGTTTTACTAGTATATTCTACAAGGATTTTGTAGGTTCTCCCCATTATTTTACCATTCCACATACCATTACAACCAACCAAAATACCCATGTACCCATGTTATTAACATTCCACCTCTCACAAGTGTCGATTGTAACTGATAGAATCAAACCTTGTTGAATTGCATCCATGGTGACATATCAATTAAATAACAACAAGGAGGCCAAGACCAAATTCATGTAGAAGAATAACACCCTCCTAGTGGAACCTTTTTAGAGGAACTATGGGACAATCAAATTTCAAACTTAGCATCTTTTAGTGAAACTTTTTTGTAGGCACTAGAAGACAATCAAATCCAAAAGTCAACATTCCTTAGTGAAACTTTCTTGGAGATGCTACAGGATAATCAAGAAAAATTTATTGGTATAAACCTCATCGAGGCACCAATATCTGAAACAAAAGTTATTTAGTGCTTGATGAAGACACTATCAAATAAAAATCAAAATAGCTTCCAATTTATAGCCTAATTAGATGGTAGTTACTTGTAGGCCCAAACAATAGAAAAATTTAGGGGTCTTATTGAGAGAATATTTAGAAGTCTTTGGCCTCACCACATCCAAAGCTATGTTGAATCTGGAATCTTCAACATTATGTGTGCCTAAAATTTTTGATCTTCATTTATTTCTCTACCATTACACATTCCATTATCCTACATCATTCCATTTCCTAATCAAACCTATCATCCAACATTTATCTCGATTTACCATCCATAGTCACACTTTCTTTTATAGAGGCTACAAATATACCTTATCTCAATGCTTCAAGGAATCAAAATCAATGACCAACAAAGATCACAATAACATCATTAGCATCTAAATTTGTAGTCAATTCTTGATATAGTAGCTATTCAAATGAGGTGTTGGGTAGCAATTAACATGATTGAATATTTTGTTTGTATCATTTACTGATCAAGATGTGCATCTCTACTTCATCAAGAATAAAAGAATCATATAACATCTACCATACTGAGGGCAAACACATAAAAATAACCAATAACCATCATAGGCCATAAATATATACCATACCATTTCAAATTTACCATATCTATTTGTCATTGTCACATATCTTTCCATTTACCCCATCACTTAGGGGTAATCCTCTTACCTTCTTATCCAATCTATCAAACCATCATTAACCTAGAGAAATACCATTTTGTTTTACCATATCATTGATCTAATCTGTTGTATCCTAGTTATAACCACCTATAGACAAACTAGGGTCAAAATTTGTTTATCATGCATTACCACATCACCTTGCCATTTTTATTTTCATTTGACTGTCCATTTTTTGAATTTCAGAACTTGTTGGGACCTAGTTGGTTTTTCCTCTCCTTTTGTGTGGATGGAATTATTATGACTTAAGGTCATTTCAAGATTATGTGGACCATGATTAATTTATGTTGAGGTCACCTTAGTCCCCTTTTCCATCTACTCTCATCATTTTGTGAGTAACCTAAGCCAAATGTTCTCATCATGTTTAAAATAGGTATCTTGTCACTTTCTAATGAGTTAATATACCTCAAAATTCTAAAAATATTTAAACTATTTTAAATCCAAAAGCATTTGTCCTGTCTAAGCCTAGTCAGTTAACCTCAACTCACCCTAATGGGGCATGATCACTGTTAGGATGATTTTTTTTTATTTTTTTTTTAGTATATTTGTTTGTTTATTTATTTTAAGTTGTTTTTTTATTTGTGTGCTTTCTATTTATTTGTTTATTCACTTGCATGTTTGTTTGATTTCAGTGTTTTTGCCTCGAATAAGTCTATATGTATTCATTTGGTTATTTCCCAAGTGCATTATTCTTGGGTTTATCCATATTCATACGTCAATATTAGTATCATGGTTTCTATCATTGGTGCATTATTTTCAATTATTTATTAGATCGATATTCAATCTTTGCACATATTTTGGGATAGTCCTCATGGTGTTATATCATGATGCTTGTTGTCATGTGTTATAGTAAAAATCAACTTCAATAAGGTCGACAATCAATGGATTCATCAAAGTTCCTCATTGGCACCTTGGCAAATCTTTCCACCCATCTTGATTAAATTAACCCATTTACCATTATAGTTGTATCATTTATAATAAGGATGAGCATCTCCTCATTGGTAGGTACAACTGTATCTTTTCTAATGATCAAATATTATTCCCCTATTCATCCCTTTCATCACTTTGCACATCCTCATATGCTTATTTTTTTGTGGCTTCTTTAGTCATTAGACCATCATATTTACATTTATACCTAGTCATATGTAATCTATGCAATGGGTTATATCATTGAGTTATGCTTTCTAATCAGCATTCACAAAGGCACAACCTTATTAAACATCATCTTTATCAAACAATCTAGGTCATATTAATGATTATAAATGCCTATGGGCAAATTATTATTTTTGACTTTTGTACCTGATTATAACTGCCCTTGGGCAAATAAGTCCCCTTTTTAAATCAATACATACAATCATTTCTCATTTAGATTACTCTCAACCATAGGTTAATCCCACCTTTATTCTTACTTCTTTTCAATGGACCATCCATCCACATATCTAACATTCACTCCCTCAAGGAGGCATCATCATAGGCTTTTTGAATACCATTTGGAGCTTTTTATTCATCATCATCTTATTTTTGGCATACATGCCTTTAATCATTATTTAAGAAGACATTATTGTGCTTATAGGTTGCATTGCCTTTCTAAATAGGGGAAAATTATAAACACCTAAAAGTGGCCACCAATAACCTCCAACAAGGCTTTTGACCAATTTATATCAGAATGAATAATTTGGCCTAAAATACTAAAATAAGCTAAATGATGTGAACCTGTCATATACAAGTGATAAATTTGGCCAGAGTATCACTAAATGAGGTAATATAATTTATGAGATAGCTAACTTTGATCAGATCATTTTGATTTAAAATGATATTTTCGCATTTGGGTGCTCTAGAATGCTCTTTTCTACCAATTTTTTTCACGAGGCACATGCCTTTGTTATTTTGTGTTGACAACATCCTAAATGAAATAATAGAACAAATAAATCTAACATCCCATCCTAATTCTAATCCAGTCAAATTTTGATCCAATAATATGACATTCTGACCAATTTGATTAATTTGTGCACCAATGGCCAAGATTTACACCAAACTTGATAAATCATGTTTAAGACTAATTAATTTGGATCAAAAGCTTAATTTATTTTTCCATGGAACTTGTTGAATATTTATTTTTGTAAATTAATATTGAATAATTGCATCATCAAATGACATCATTTATTTGGAAAACATCCCTAGGCTATAAATAAATAAAATATCCGATCAAGCCCTCCCATGCCTCATAAAGAGCTTCCATGCCTATTTAATGCCTCTCTATCCCAACTATTTATGAGGGAATTTATTGAATTTGGCCTCCAAAATTGAATGGATTCTTAACCACACATCTTCATCTTGAGATAGATGTCTCAGGTTCATTTTGATCATTTTGCAAAATCTCTAAATAGGAGGCCTTACCTATTGAATTTTAAGTTCTTTCAAGCCAAAGTTACCATGCCCAAATATATTAAAGCCACATCTTGATGTAGTGTTATTATGCAAAAATATTGTGCCAAAGCCATCACAAGCGAAGCCAATGGTGCCAAGAGGAGATGAAGGTAGCCACACTCCATTGATGAAGACCTCTTAGGCACAATTTGATCAAGCCAATTGAAGAAGACTCTTGGAGCATCAAAGAAGGTAAGAAAGGTAGGTTTCTTGCATTCTAGTTATGCTTTGTTCATTTGTATTCTTCACCATGTTCCCCACTTGAGATAGGATTAAGGTGTTATCTTTACTGTGTTTTGTTTTGGATTTAGTTTCATATACTAACACCATACTAACCTCCCCTTATTGCAATCCTATGTTCACAAGATGATATATATGATTTTTTGGTAATTATAATTTTGTTTTTGCTTCAACAATTTAAGGAATTTTAAGCCATCTCATATCGTGATTTAATTACCATGGTGTATACATTTGTTTGGTATTTTTGCATTATTATGTACAAGATTGACATACATGTTTTTTCTCCCCCTAATCCATTCTTTGAAGAAGTCATGACACACTGTTATTTTATAATTTAATCTCCAAATATAATAATTAAATGGTTTATTCATCTGTTAATATAGTTTAATGAACAACACAACTTTATTTGATTGATTTTGCATGTTTATCATTTTATGGGAAATGAATATCAATAATTTTTTGATACAATATCACTAAAACATGAAGATGTTAAGCATTAGTCAAAATCTACTTTTCACAGAGTTTTCACAAAGTAAAAGTGAGATTTTTAACTCAGGTAAACACTTGAAAAAGGGCACAAATTGTTAAGTGCAAGTTTGGGCACTAACAGTGTCAGCCAAGTATGGTATCATGTATAAAGTATTTACTTGGTGCATTTCCCTTACTTTTTGTGCCAAGTTATAACTTATAATCTACTAGAAAGTTGGTCTTTACCCATCATTGATCACCATTGACAATAGGGGAACCCATATTTTCTCTATATGAATAATATTTGTAGAACCCAAAAAAAAAATCATTAAGGCCATCCCTATTCTTACAATAAGTATGAATACAGGAATGGGGATTCTATTTATATTGACTCTATCCACCCACTTGCAGGGATTTTGCACCCAAAACCAAACAAATTCTCTTAAATTATGGCCATTCAACCATTCCAATTCCATTGCCTAGTTATAAACTATTATTGGTGGTGATAGTCTATAGTATTATTATATTGCCAATATGGAAATAAATGTAGTCTAATTATGTTACCTTTCAGATACATTGTCCTTATGAAACAATTATAGAATAGGTCAATACATTGGAATACCTTAGGTTTTCCTATAGCGTGATAAAGACCTATGTTTTTTAGAGGTAGTAGGTTGTTTGCATATGTTGCATTTGTTGAAGTGGGGTTGTCTTCTTATTGGATAGGTTTTATAGTTACCACTTCTTCAAATACTTCGTTGTAATACTTCAAACCCAATGCTAATTAGTTTTGGTTGAAGACTATATCCATGAAGACCTAGGTTACCAAAGGAAACAAGATATGATGTCGTGGCTATATAGACCTTGAGCTTGGTAGAGATAGACCAATTATCTAATTGATAAAGGCAAGAAAATTTCTCTAGAGCTTCCATGTGTTGTTCTCTTCTAAGAATTCTATTGAGAAATAAATTTTATCAAACTTATATTTGGGTAATGAATCCATTTAGTATTCAATTTTGATATTTTAATTTATATTTGTGCTTAAATTATTACATATGGCTTGAATGTATGTTATTGTTCATTTGGAAATTTGGTTTTAGCACTTTCATTAACAAATTCGATTGAGACATAATAGCCATACATGTGCCTTAATTTCTCATCAACTTGTAAATTGAGAAAATGACAAAATATCATTTTTGTGTACTATGTAATGATATCCAATCAATTCAGACTAACTTTATGCCTTTAATCTATCAATTCACTATTGAGTCATCTCATTCACAAAAGTCCTCTAAGACACATGACCCATTCTAATTACCTCACACTTTAACAATGTTAAGGATTTGTGGTGTATAATTAAACTCTATGAGGTGTGTAACAAATAAATATATGACATATGGCATGTTATTATTACTTCTTAATTTCACTCTTGGAAACCTTACTTCAACATATTTGTAGTACATGGTTATAAGTGAGTGAGATATTGGCTCACTATCTCTTCTCATGGATCTCAATTTCACACTTTAAAAATTTAATATTTGAATATGTAAAGAGTGCAAAAATGTGAATGAGAGGGATAGCTACACATGGATCATATCACTACTTCATAATCTTTTAACTTTATATAGAAATAAATATTGTTGTAAAGAAGTGAAAAAAGTGTGAGTGCCAAAGGGAATGAATATTTTGGGAATTCAAAAGTTGTAAAGGCTACGAGAATTGTGAATAGTGAAAGCATGACACATGGAGCATATCCAAGTGTGATTGCATATTTAGAATTAGTACCAAGTTCATGTGGCATACTCTAAGGTTTGTGAATAAGATGAGGGCACAATTATGCTAGAAATATTGTATGTTTGAAGAAAAGTGCAAAAAGACCCATTATGGTCATCAATTCAGAAATCATTATAGATGATGTATTGTATTTGTCTGAACATGAACTGATATATAAGTTTATGGGTTTTAGACCCACCTTGCCTTTTCTTGAAAATTAGGTCCATCAAACTTGGCAACCCGAAAGAGACAAGGAAGTCATTTTAGCAATGAATGGATTTTTTTATCTATTTTTCAAGGATCGCAGATCAAAATATAACATTTGAAGGTGGGCCACACTTTCATAACTATGTTGGATTGTTCATTAAGCCTTAACATATATGATTTTATTTAGTGGAGGAGATACCATCCTGAATACCTATTTGGGTCTAACTTCTTCGACTACCTATGGAGTTCAGAGGCTGAATATTTTACAGTGTATTTCAGTGGTTCTTGGGAAGCCTTTGAGATGATATTAATAAAAATAAATATTTTATAAGAATATGTGAAAGAATATTTTTCAATATTTAAATATTAAACTTTAAAATTGTAAAAATGATATATCTTATTAAAAAAATCTCATTAACCAAACCAAATAGAAGTTATTTATTCAAAATAAAACTTATAGTATCGTACATGCCATGATAATGATATCTATTTACCAAAGGGAATGGTCAAATGCCTTCCCGAAGATGTCTGTCAAATCTCCTTAAGTTGTAGAGCATGTCTTTGATCGGAAGCATTTTCCCAATATCAAAATTTTTAGTTTGTCAAACCTCCTTAAGTTATTTTTTCACAGAGCAAGATGTACCTTAATTGAATGAGAGTCATTTATGTAATGAATGATGAAAAATGCATTCCTCATGGAACTTCCTTCTCCCTTTTGTAGCATTGGTTAGAACATGCAGTACTTGACATTTTTGTACTTCGGTGAAAGCATATGCGTGCACGATTCTCCTTCCCTTCCCCATAAATTATGAATGAATCTGTGTAAGAATATCACACCATTGTTAGTTTAATAGAATATTAAGTTTTTTAATCAAAATTTGGAATAAAAGAGTTTAGTGTTCAAAAAGATTAGAAATTTTGTAAGATTAGTGAGATAGTCTTTCTGTTATAAGATTGTATTAATATTGAAAAGCTTTATTGTAATTCTTAATTATAGAAATTACTTGATCTAGTAAATATTATTAAAATCTTTCATTCATTAATTTAATAAAAAAGTGTAAAAAGTGAACAGTGAACATTGGAAATTTGAGTTTATTGATCAAATTTTAGAACTTAAATCGATAGTACAAGCATGGCTACAAACTTATTTTAAAAGGATTGATTATGAAGTCTTCATTCCATCTAGATTCCATAAATAGTACTAGATGGTGATTATAATGATTTTAATAGAATGGCTTGTTCGATTGATGATCTATCAAGATATTTGGAACTGTCCAGATAGCAATTTTAAATTAGACTTTGATAGTTGGGTTGCTAGGTAAACTACATTGAGCATGGGTACAAGAATGAAATATTTTTTACTATGAGCCTTCATACCCATCATTTCTTGGACATTATAATTATTGGTCTAATGAATAAAGTCACTTTACGTCATGTCACCATCTAATTTTATAAAATGGTCGATAATGACAAAATAAAGAAGATGTATATTAGCCAATAATACTTTTCTTTAGTCACATTATTCCACCTTGTTGATCTATTCAGTCCATAATTTTACATTTTATGTCACATCATAGAGAGATGCTTATTTTATTGGCACCAAGAGCCATGCCTATATATAACATGGCTAAGGAATGGTTAAATTTTTTTTATTGGAGTCTGGAATGCAATAAATGAATATGGAAATAAAGAGACGATTTAGCTTTCTAATTCTATATAATTTCACTTCATATAGACTTGGTAATTCCCTCTTAGTCAATTTTCTAATCCCTGACTCTATATTTTTTATCCCTTCTTAACATTCATATATCCCATCTACTTTTAGTCTCTTTAATATCCAACCTAGTTACATCCCTTTCATCTAATAAATATTACCATGCCCACTTTTAAATTTTTTATTCCAAAAATCTTACCAGCTACTGGGATTTCCTATTAGCCATATATTATGATCTATTGTTGATATCTACTATATTGGTCAAGTAATTTCATTACAAAAATTGAGTAATTGGATACATGGTTCACTAAATTGGGTTATATTATGGGTCGATGCACAAAGTTTGGGGGTAAAAATTATGACATTCCCCCAACTTTAAAAAAAATTTACAAAAGGTGTACACCTTTTTTTAAAATTTTTGAGGCTCAGTTTGTGCTTGAACCTCAAATGCGTATGCTCATTTCCAAAGGTATACACCTCTTGTGATTTACAAATGAGGTATGCCCTTTACAAAGATGAGGTTGTATACCTTTTGTTAAGGGCATTAACCCTTTTGTAACGGGCATTCAACATTTGTAAAGGGTGTACAACATTTATAAAGGGCATACACCATTTTTAAAAGGTGTATAGCATTTATAAAGCATAAAGGGCATACGTCCTATCTCAATTCTATTTTTTTTACTACAAGCAAAGCCACAACCCGGCTATATATATAATTTTGAAAACATACATAAATTAACATAAAAAGACCGTTGGGGAAATGTTAGCACACTAAAATGTGTCCCACTCTAAGGTGTATGCTTATCCAAAAAGAAGATGTTGTAGGCATCCACTTCAAAGTAGAACATATATAGAAGTTTAGACACATAAGTTTCATACATGGCTTATTATTGAAATGTTTTTACTATAATTTTATGAATATTGTCAATTGGTCTAGATTAGGCTTTAAGTGCCCTTTTTTTATGTGCCTTCATCTTCCTCTCTAAATTGTCGATGCACAAAGTTGGGAGCTAATCTAATTTGTCTAATGTAGATTGGTTAGGTCACTGATTCCATCCCTTATTTTTAAATTAGTTTATCTACCCTCTTTCATTTCCTGTTAGTGTTTGAACCCATGATTATTGGTTCTTATATGGCTTTTGGTTTTTTGGCATGCCATTAGGTTCCTGATTAAAACATGATACAGTTATATATACAAGACCTCCCAGAGGTATTTCAATGAGGATACATCAAGAGGATTCAAGTTTAGGTACACTATAAATTATTATGTCTCTAATCTTGAGGACTTGAAACAACATTTTACCTATATCTTGTACCAAAATAAGGACTGGACCAATGTCATGTAGTTCCACTTGATCTATTAAGGATTGAAGACATAATTATTACTCTCAAAATTACACTATAATAACATTAAGTCTAATTACATATATATGGGATACGTAGATGTAATTCCCCTAAGGTTTTTTGATCCATACACTATACATGAAACTATGCAGTATAGATAAAATAGACAAAAAATTGGCTCTTTCCATCAATGCCAAATTAGGTTCTGACTATTTCATCTTCATTTCTACCTTCCACGACATAAGTCCTGCCCTTGGAGCTACATGGACCATGTTATCCTTTGTTGACTTTACTACTGACTTACTTAGGATTAAGATAAACTTATTTGATGAGAACATTGAAGTCCTTTAAATCACATGTATTAATTATAAGTCATGACAAATAGAAGGCTTCTAATAGTAAGGATAAGAAATAGAATAATAAATATCAAGAGAAAAGAAAGGGTTAAAAATTTGATGCTAAGTCAAAAGCATCAACATAGTCCTTCTCTTCAAATAGGAAACCCAAGAAAGAGAGACTCATATGTGCCTACTCTAAGAAAAATCAGCATGATGAAACCATATGTATGAATAAGAAAATTGACCAACTAACTAAGATGATTGTGAATTAAAACATCAATGTCATTGATTCTTCCAATTAGATTTCATCAATACATGAGTCTTCTAAGGCAAATGATAGTAGTAATGGAAAACATAAGGGAAAGAAAATTGTTGCAGTTGTATCCCATCTTTCTACATGGGTGATTTATTTTGGTGCCTCAAAACATATGACTTCCTCAAAGGAATGTTTCTCATCCTTGGAGCCTTTTTTTAATTCCTTCCATCTTGTTAGATGATGATACTTTTGTATAAGTTTATGGGATAGGTTCAACTAAAATGAATGATGAAACATTTCATGATTTTATTTGTGTTCCCTCATTATCCACAAATCTCCTATATAGTTATTAGATTACTCACATCGGTTTGAGTAACTGAGTTGAGTCCAAACCTAATTTTTATAGTTATTATGGAATTTCATAGTGATACTATAGCTGTATTTGGGAAAATATTTCACAAGTCTCAGCCTTATAATTTCTTAATTTTTTATCCTGATCAACCTTATACTACATTTCTCAGTCATAAAAATGGTGTGAGTAAATTATGGCTTGAGTGATTCAACCATATTAACTATTTATACTAGGAGCAACTCAGTCATAGTGACATGGTTTCAGGGTCTCCATGTGTTCATTTTTCTAAAAATATTTGCCAAGGTAGCATACTTTGTAAACATCATGAAGAGAAGTATGACAAAGTCAAATCATGGAGAGATACATAGATATTAGAGCCTATTCATAATGAAGTTATTGGTCCATTTATAAAACCATCATTCAATAGGACTAAATACATGTTTACCTTCATTAATGACTTTGTAAGGTATAAATGGGTTGTTTTCTTAAGCATAAGTCTAAGGACTTTGAACATATTTAGGACTTCAAGTTACTTAGGGAAACATAATCAAGTAAATCTATCAAGATTTTGTGCACTTATAATGGTAGAAAGAATGCCATTAATCATTTTGAGCAATTTTGTACTTAAGATGGGATTTAATTAAAACATAAAATTACATATATTCCTCATTAGAATGGTATTTTATAGTGGAAGAATAGGTATTTTAAAGAAATATCCAATAGTACGATACACTCCAAGTCTCTTGTACCTTAGTATTGGGCAAAGGCCATCAACTGTGCATATTTTATATGGAACTGGGGTCCTCATAAAGTATTGAATGGAGATACTCCTTTTGAATCATGGAGTGGTTGGAAACCCATAATTAATCACTTTTGAGTTTGGATCTCCTACTATGGTAAGGAGATGTAATAAGAAATGTAAGGAAATATAACCTCAGAGTTGTCTTTGCACCTTTGTTACTTATCTTGAGGGTGTTAATGGATACATGCTTCTCCATCCCAAAACTCATAATTTTTTGATTGAGAAAAGTCTTCATTTTTAAGAGGGTTCATCAGTATCCACCCCTAAAACTTCTCAATCTTCCTTGGTTTCACTGTGATTTGATGAAACTATTAACGATTCAAATATGCCTTAGCAACTTCCTAATTATATGGATTTTACTTCTAGTTATGATGACAAGAGTATTTATGGGGAATAACCTCATCATTTTCGAAATCAAATTTCATAATATGAGGTATATCCTCATGACTCATTGACTTCTAGTCCTCTTTAGGCTAGACAAACACTTCATAGTGCTAGAAATTGGTTTGGAGATCCATCGAGCATTAAGTGAACATGTTCACATTTATAGAATGTCCCAATACATTAATTGCCACTGGTCCTTATCCAAAATCATTTCATGAAGAATATACCTCTCCTTAATGGGATACTTATATGGAAAAGGAGTATGGTTCCCTTCTTAAGAATAAAATATGGGATTTAGTCCCTCTTCCTATTGGAAGAAAGCTTTTTCAATGTAGATGGATCTATCAAGAAAAAAATGATACATATGGTTCAATAGATAAGTTCAAAGAATTTTTGGTTATAAATTGATTTTCTGAGGTACCTAACATAGACTATACTGAGACATTTTCCCTAGTTGCCAAAACGAACTCAATCTTACTAAATCTCATCATTGTCATAGGACATTGCTAGGATGCTTATCAGATGGATGTGAAGAGTGTTTCTATTTATGGTGACCTCAAAAATGATATATATATGGAGAAACTAAAAGGATTTATTGAATATTATTTCATAGTTTTCAGACTTAGGAAATCTATCTATAGCCTCAAACAAACCCCTCAAAATTGGTATGCCATGATATAATCCTTTCTTATTTTGGTCAAGTTCATTAGATGCCATTCAAATCTTAATGTCTACATTTTATCATGGGATGACTCACTTTTGAATCTAGTTCTCTATGTGGATGATTTTTTTATCACTAGGAGTTCATCTAACATTATAGTAGTGAAAACTACTTTATTTAATAGGTTCTCAATGACTAACTTGGAATTGTTGCATTATGTCCTTGGGATTGAAATTTATCAGTCTAACTATAGGATTATGATTACACAATCCAAGTTTTTTCTTGATTTTCTTGTAAGTTTTAATGTGGATGGCTGTAAACTATCTCCATCTACCTTTATATCTATTATGATGGTTGAGGCTAATTATCTGACTCTTTTGGTTGATGCTACCTTATATTGATAACCTTCAGAAGAGCCTCTATAAATACCCAATCTTGTAGAAGAAGAAGGGGAGGAAGAAAATGTATAAAAATTGAGTGAATCTGAAAGGCAAGACACCAAAGCACCATCTCACTTTGTTCAGAAGAATCATGCTGAAAGTCAGATCATTAGCAACATTGATGTTGGGGTGCAAACCAGAAGAAGAATTGTAAGTATACCTGAGCATGTAAATTTCTCTTTGTTATCCCAGGTAGAGCCTAAGAATTTTTTTGAAGCTAGTCATTATAAACATTGGGTAAAAGCAATGGAAGAAGAGTTAGATCAAATTGAGAAGAATGAGACTTGGGAACTTGTGCCCAGGCCAATGGATCAGAATGTAATTGGCACTAAGTGGGTTTTTCAAAACAAATTGAATGAAAATGGCCAAGTCACTTGAAACAAAGCAAGGTTGGTATGTAAGGGGTATGCTCAAGTAGAAGGTGTAGATTTTGAAGAGACTTTTGCTCCTGTTGCTAGATTAGAAGCAATTCAAATATTTATTGCATTTTTAGTATTCAAAAATTTCAAAGTTTATCAAATGGATGTTAAATCAACATTTCTAAATGGCAATCTGGAAGAGGAAGTTTACATAGAATAGCTAGAAGGATTCCTCTTATCAGAAAATAAGGATTATGTGTGTAAGTTGAAGAAGGCTTTTTACGGATTGAAATAAGCTCCTAGAGCATGGTATGCTAGGCTTGATAAATACCTACAAGACCAAAGATTCAAGAGAGGATATGCTGATAGTAATCTTTACATCAAAACTGAAGGAGATCACCAGTTAATTATTGTGGTGCATGTAGATGATATAATCTTTGGAAGAGACAATGAGGAAATGTCTAAGATATTTGTCAAAGATATGCAAAAGGAATTTGAGATGTCCATGTTAGGTGAGTTGTCATTTTTCCTTTATTTACAAATCTCTCAATCTAACAAAGGAATATTCATATCCCAAAGCAAGTATGTGAAGGAGATGTTGAATAAATTCCATATGGAGGAGTGTGCCCCTGTTAGCACACCTATGGCTACAAGTATGAAGTTGAGCAAAGATGATGATTCTCTGAATACTGATCAAACTCTTTACAGATCAATGATTGGGAGTTTACTATATGTGACAGCATCTAGGCCAGTTATCATGCAAGTAGTAAGTATGGTTGCACGATTTCAAGCAGCTCAAAAAGAAACACATGCGCAAGCCATAAAATGTATATTTAGATATTTAAAGAGAACTTTGGATTATGGGTTGTGGTACCCAAGAGGTAAATACTTCACATTGGTAGCGTACACAAATTTAGATTGGGAAGGTTGTGTAGATGATAGAAAAAGTACAAGTGGAAGAGCATTCTTTCTTGGAAATAGCCTAGTATTTTGGTTGAGTAAGAATTAGAATTCTGTATCTCTATCCACAGCAAAATTAGAGTACATAGTAGTAGTGTTATGTTGTACACAAGTTCTATGGATGAAACAAACCTGGAAAGATATCAAAGTAGAGTATAATCATCTAATTTTCATATTCTGCGATAATACTAGTGCAATAAGTATTTCAAAGAATCCAGTTATGCATTCCAGAACTAACCATATCCCTATATAGTATCATTACTTGAGAGAATAGGTGGTAGAAAAATAAGTAAAATTGGAATATGTTTCCACATCCAAACAGATGGCAGATATCTTCACTAAGCCACTTCCAAAGGAAACATTTGAGTACCTACGACAAAAGTTGCGAGTAATTTCTTTTGCTTTTTGCCACTAAAGGGAAGCATCAATTGAGGGGGAGCTAAGTACTAGCTCTTAGATAGACCCTTTTCCATTGATGTCAAAAGGGGATAAGTACAGAAAGAGGATGTCACAGAAAGGGGGAGCTACATCAAAGAAGGATTCATATAGAAGAGACAGTGTAGCAAGGGGGAGCAGTTTTAGTTTGTGGTTGCCATCAATGACAAAGGGGGAGATTGTTCGAATATTGTCATTGATGTCACATGGAACTATTGCCGAAAGTGAATGGAATTGTTGCTGGAAGTGAACAAAAATGTCGACAGAAGTGAATGGAATTGTTGCTAAAAATGAACGGAATTGTTGACGAAAGTGAATGGATATGTCGACAGAAGTGAACGGAATTGTTGCTGGAAGTGAATGGAAATGTCAATGGAAGTGAATGGAATTGTCGACAAAAATATCAACAGAATTGTCAATGTTGGCCGACCTATTGGGAGGAGTTGTGACCATTTGAAAGGACCTTTTCACTTGAAGAGTCATGACCTTAATTTGTGGCTTTTCATGGGTTATAAATAAGTGCATAACGAATGGAAAAAGAGTAAATTTGAAAGTGGAAGAAATATAAAAGAAGAGCAAAAATTTTAAAGGCAAATTTTTGTGAGAATATTAAAAAGAAAAAATAAACAAATATAAGGAAGCGTATAGTAGAGAAAACACTGAAGTGTAGATCGAATCTAAAGGAGATAAAGCAAGTGTTCTATCATCTGTTATTTTGACAACAAATTTGAGATAGAAGAGTGTTTTTTTTTGAGAAGGTTGGTGCCTTCATTTTGAAGAGATTGGTGTCTCTTGCTGAGTTGGTGCTTGGTAAAAGGGGTTGGTGCTCTTGTAGGTTGGTGCCTAAAAAAATTTTTTGGGGTTGGTGATCCAGTAGGTTGGTGCCTACGAATATTTATATTAAGAGAATTTCTATGTGGTTCTCTCTCGAAAGGGTTTCCATGCAAATCTGTGTCTATTTGCATTGTGTGGTTTTGCATTATATTCTTTGATTGCTTTGAATATATTAATTGCGAAGTAATTTGAGGTTTTGGATTTAAGATTAATAGTTGAAAGAAAAAAATATCTTATACTGATTCACCCCCCTCTCAATATAAGCTTGTGCTTAACATTAATAATAGAGTGTTATTGGTGTAGTAAACGATAAGAGTAATCTAACACAAAAAATATATATTTGAAATAATTTTTACATACAATATATTTTATAGCTTCAATACTTTCATCATTAATATATATTATAAAATTGATATAATATTAAAATATATATTATATAATCTAATATTTATATAAATTATATAATATATAAAACAATAAATTTGTAATGCATATAAAAATTATAATAAATATTATATAATATTTTTACAAAAATAATTGAAAATTTTGATAATTAAATTACATGATTTAAAATCAAAAATATTTATAAGGTTGTGAAAAAAAATATAAATATTTAGAAAAAAATACAAGAATTAAAGTACTTTATCATTGTAGTAAACTAAATATGAACCACTTTTATCTAACCTCAGGATTTTCTTACACCATAAGGGACAATTGCTAGTTACACAGCTAAAATTTATTTGGGAAATGATAGCATCACCACTGGTTCCTCATTTTACATAGATCCAAATCTGAAGGGAGCCTTCAAGATTTCTCAGACTCTGCTAGTTTATGAAAATGGAGACTCAACGTGCTCAAGAATCTCAATCTTACAAAAGTCAAGGGAAAGATGGTATTGTGTCTAAACATGAGCTCTTCACTTGTTGGGTCTTTGAAAAAAGTGGGAGCCCTAATGCTGGATTCCGTGGAAAATATCGAGAGCTCTACAACCAACACTATAACATAGTCTTCTTTGAAACATACAAAAATCATGTTCACTATCAACTATTGACAAAAGATATTGACATGATACTAAATTTATAAATTATAGTACAAATGACATAACATCACCTACTGCATTTAAAAAATATTTTTGCTCTCTAAATCATCTTGTATAAAATCAAGGAAAAAAACCTATCAAAAATCTATAAAATACAAAGAGGACAAAAAAACCGTCTATTGAATAGGACTCCAACAACATGTTTAGATATTTTCAAATGCATTGTGCATATTCCACAAAATAATAAAAAAAACATATATGATTGGTTTGTAGTCAACTACATTTCAAATATAATATAATAGATTTTAAGCAAATAGAAAAAGAAACATATGCAAACTTGAGAAAATTTATAATGTTTTGATCAAGCTTTATCTCTCACAAATTCTCATGGTGATCTCACTAAAACCATATAAATCCCACACTTTCCAATCCAATGTCATTGTCGTATGTTGTCAATGTTATCCCCACCGATAAAAGCTCTCATAATTGTAATTTTTTGTAGAATATTGAATAAGCTTCTTTCAGTAGCAAAATATTCTCCATTTGTGAATAAATCACCATCAAATTCTTCTACTTTATCTAGGAATCACTTCGTCAACTAACCTAATATAATACTAATAATAACTTTAAACAACATAAAGAATTCACAATAATATTATTACTAATGGGAGGTACTAGCCACTATGAAACCCTTGTTTATTTTTATCTTTTCTTTAATTATTTTCTATAAATATTTTGAAAACCATAATGATATATTTTTATGTTATATGTGTGCATAGTTTTATTTTATTATGAATAGATACTAGGATATTCATGGAATTATGTAATCAAGGTGTCTAAAATTTAAAGCATACAGATATGTAATATTAACAATGATAAGGTTTTTAATAACAAAATCATGTAGCCTAAGTTGGGAAAGGGTGTCATTTATATAATTATGGGAAGTGTGCCACTAATACTTATGATATATGTGAAGAAATTTAATTAATACATTCTAATAATTGATATCTGGTTGTGTATTTAACACATAGTGGCATAGGAGATAACAATCTTGCGAAGCATCAATGGTCTATCCATCTCTTTCACAATGTTTTATTATTAAGTATACACTTTACATTGCAAGTTACTATTATAACACATTCGAATCATTTGGTACTTCATTAGACTTCATTTTACTTTATTGTATACTCTATAGCTTATTAACACTAATCTCAAAGAGATTATTAGTTGGTACTTCAAATTGCTTAACTCAATCGAAAATAGAGTTAACGCTAATCTTAAAAGCAATCAATATCATGTTTGGGTATATTTCCATGCTTAAATAAAGATTCGTAGATGCCACATTATTCCAAGTTTGTTGCTTGGTATAAGAAAAAATAAAATTATTGGCACGAGCATTAAATTTAACTACTTGTTCATTCAATATAGATATGAATGTTGAATCATTCAAAAGGTTCAGACCATGAGAAACTCCAAAGTACCAACATTTAAAATTATTATTAAATACATATTATTTCAAAATATTAAGCAATACCTGCATGACCCATCTTCCCTCTCTACCCCATAAATGATAAGTGTTCTTTTAATGCAAGCACGAACTCGTTTAATACTATTTCTATGCTATTTCCAAATTAAAAATATTTTAAAAATAAATAATTATAAATAAAAATTTAAATATTATATTAATTAATTTTATTATTTTTTCATATATTCATTTTAAAATAATTATATAAAATAAATTTATGCAATATCATTTTTAAATGATTTCATGTGAACATTCTTTGTATAAAAAATAACAAAGAAAAAAATAAATTAATCCATCTATTTTACAAAAATAAAATCATGTTAATTTAAAAACATGGCATAGATTTAAAGAAGATATATATTAATAATTAATCACTGATTAAATAAATAATTAAATGTGTAATGAAAAAGTTGAAATTAATACTCATAATAAAAATATGATATTATTAAATTTTAATAATTAATTATAATTAATCAATAAAGAAAGGAAAATAAATAAATAATAAAATGTATAATGATAAAAATAAAAATAAATTAATACTCTTAATAAGAATAAAATAATATTTAAATAATTTTATTATTATTTATTACGTCGATATGCATTCTACAATAAAAAAGGGAAGAGAAGACCCTGATATAATAATATCAAAATTGTATTAGGAAAAATCACTAATATATATTTTAAATTATTTTTTCTATAAATTAATTTTTTCATAAGAACCAACATAATACTTAAAAATCAAATAATATGATTTTTAAAATAAATTAAAAAATATATATATATAAACAAATAAAATCAATTAAAAAAATGCACTAACAAAGACCAGTGAAAAAGAAGGCACTTCTTCGTGGAAACACCCCCTTTCCTTCTGCCCTTTGCCTTTGCCTTTGATCCATCCATTCTCAGATCCCTTTCTACGTTGTGTGATTAATTATTCAGCAACAAGATGTGATTAATAATTTGGTAGTGTGTTATTTTCTTGAAAATAATATTTTTAAAAATTGTCATTGGGAATGATAAAATTTATTGAAAGACATTTATTTTGTTGATTTAAAAGTGTCAAAAGGTTACCTTATATTTTAAACAAAAAAGATGTCCATACAAAAAACATGAGCATAGAATGTTATTTCTCTTTACCTTAAACCTATAACTAGTAGTTACCCTGAAAGTGCAAGTTATGCCACATGAAATGTATATTTAAATTTAAGTGATTTTATTTGGTAATTATTTTTAAGTGTATGATGTGTGCACCCCCGTTCTACATGAGAAATAAACCTACCAAATCTCTCACCATCTATGGATAATTATCAATTGACCACTTATTCTCTCAAACAATGACTCCTCTACCATGAAATTCACATTGTATCATGAGCGATGCCCCTTATGCATCCATGTGGCATGCACTTTACAAAAGTGTTGGTACTCATTTCAACTGCAATGAAAGTAATAAGATAAACTCTATAACCTCAATGTATTTCCCCCACATCAACATCAATATATTTTTACTTAAAACCACACATTAGATCCACACTTCAGACATTGAGTCTTTTTATAATCAAATAGATAATAGTCAATAAACGATATCACCACTACCATGAAGTTAGGGTAGGTGTAAGATATGGTTACTTTGGTGTATAATATCACATGAAATACTCTGTCCTTACCCCTCATCATCACCTCCTAGCTCACTTTGAAATATTTCACCACTTGCAAGTTTGTATTGCCTTTCTATACAATTTCTCTAGGTGTCACTATATTTTCAGCATAGATGAACTTAAGTCATAATATAGACTTTGGAACCTCAATGTCTTGTCTCCAGTCATTATCATTTAAGCACTTTGAAAAATATTTGGTACTCATTCAACTGCACCAAAATCAATAAGATAAACTCTATAACCTCAATGTATTGCCTGCACATTAGGGTCATTGCATTGTTGATGTGATCCCAATATTAGACATAGAATATTTTCATAATAAAATAGAAAATAATAATTAAAATATACCACCACTACCCTGAAGTCAGGGCATGTGTATGATATGGGCCCCTAATGCACAATATCACAATACTTTGTCATCACCCCTAGACGAGGATAAGTTACAATATAAAATTTGGAATCTCAATGTCATGTCTCCATACCATTGGCATTCAAGCCTTAATTTGATTTGAGTATATATATAAGATTAGAATATATCATATAATATAATACTTACATATTTCATATATAATATATAATTAATGTTTAATATACATAAATATTATAATATATTACATAATACTTATATAATAACTATATATATATATATATATATATATATATATATATATATATATATATATATATATATATATATATATATATATATATATATATATATATATATATAATCTTATGCATTATATGTAAGTATTATATTATATGATATATTCTAATATAGGTGTATTTTCCCACATTTTGAATCAAGCGATCATTGTTATCCATGTGATCACAATTCGTTGATAAATATTGTCAAATAGTTCATGTTCCTTATGCATGTTCTCACTTTATGCATACACATGGTGTTCACAACTACAAAAAATAAAAAATATCCTTTAGATGATGCTTTTATGGATGTACATACCTTTATGTATTAAACATGTTTTTTTTTTAAAATGTACTCAATGGGTCCTTATTGTAGCCATTCTTTGCATATCATGTAGTCATTATATATTATAGTTGTAGGGACTAAGTTTTCAATGAAGGAAAACCCTAAACCATAAGATAATTAAACTTTATCTCTCACACATATCTAAAAATATTTTAAGAAAGTGAATGTTTTAAAAAAAAAAAAAATCAATGAAATGTTTTAGTTTTTCAAACAATTTACGTGTCTTCTCTATGCTACCACATTTTGAAAATTAAATCATATTAAACATTCTTTACTTACATAATTTTTTTTAGGTTGTTATTTAATAGTATGGATATCCATCAAAGCATAATCAAAAATAGATAATTTCTATGCAAAATGTAGTAACACACATAAGGCACCTAAATAGTTACAATGTGTGGAACTATACAAAAGACACCTAAAAGGTGATAATGTGTGGAACTATATAATCATAGGTATCTCGTCCATGAGTAAAGTACTTTACTTTCCTAGCCAAGAAGCCCATAATTCGAAATCTTTGTGTTTTTTCATACTAACTGATACAACTGCAATGTACTCAAAAAATTAGAATCATATAATAAATTAATATCCCCCCAGTGAGTGATTTTAGGAAATTTGTAAATAATTTTTTTGAGGTATATTTAGATGCTTAAATAATATATAGATGAGAGACTATAAGTATTTTAGTTAATGTTTGATACATGGATATTTTCAATAATATTTTTTACTATGAAAAAATTTATATTTTCAATGTTACTTGGATTATTACTATGTTATATTATTTTAAAATAATTATTAATGGTAGACTTTAAAAATTATAATTATAATAAAACTACCACAAAAAAAATTATAAAAGGATGTGATCTTCAAACATTGTTGGGTATAATGATGAGTCCTAAACACTTCATCGTGACTAACCCTAACCCTAAGCTTAATGTGTGGCTATTGGGAATAGACTTAGGGCAACAACAATTCTAGTCTCTACCCTTTTTTCATTAAATGACACTGGTGCAAAGGAGTATATGAAGGATGATAATGAGATGCCATTTATTATAGTAACAAGGGATAATATTTTTGTGGTGGTAAGGGATTCAAGAGATATTTTGTCCCTCTCAATAGGTCTATAATCTCCTTCAAGGGTTTTGAATTATATCACAAGGGACAAGCATCCCTCTTATCCTATAGCTATGGCTAAGGGGAAGAAATTAGATCGTAAGTTGTTAGCTCCTGCTAAATCGAACCTATCTATTTCTTTTGAAGGAAAGTAACTTCATGCTCTTTTGGAAAGAGAAGCAAATTTAACAAATTTTGGGATGATCTGTCACTTTTCCAACTTGTGGCCTTCTCTATCAGATATGAATGGCTGGATGAAGGAGAATTAACTACCATTAATGGAAGGTAACCTTCATAGTTTTCCCTATGTAAAAAGATATTACATTATTCTCTTTGATTTAGAAGAGGATAGGAATTTTTTATTTTAACAACCTTTTTGGTCTTGAAATCATTGTGTTATTGCCTATAAACCATGGTTTCCTTAATTTGACCCTCATTCTAAGGCCTTCAATGTCAGACTGATTTATGTTAGGCTGCCCTTTTTACCATTATAATTTTGGACTACTTTTTATTTTAAATATTTTGGTGATTCATTGGGTAAATTATTATATATGTATCCAAAGTCCATTAACCATATAAAAGTTGCTTGGATTTTAGTTAATCTATATGTTTCCATCAATATTCTTGAGTCCATACATTTGAAGGTTATAGATCAAATATGGAAGCAATCTCTCAATTTTGAAACATTGTCTTTCCATTGTATAAGTTAATTTTAATTAGGTCATCTTGTTTCTTTGTGTAATTTTTCTAGACATAATACTAGGATCTCCTAGTGGAAGGTTGCTCTCCTGGAGCATTTTACTATTCTAAAAGATAATGAGAGTACTTATTCAAAGTGTGTTTTAGATAAACCTGATGAAGATATGATTTTGGATCAAAATGAATTTGAATAGGTATCAATAGTTTTGCCTACTTTAGGAAAGAAAATAGTGATCACCAAAATGGAGGTGATGATTTAAATAGTGATTCATTGGCGTGGTTACCATTGGATAAATCAGAAGCTTCACTGAAAATATCCATTCCCATTCTTCCTGATAATGAAGGGGAATGGAAGATTATTGGTAACAAAAAAATTATAGAAATAACAATTTTTCTTCTCCTAACATGACCCTTAGATATTCAAAGAAAAATAGTTTTGAAGGGTCCTAGTCTCAGCATTATTTTGCACAATTGTTATGGTTTTTTGGTCTTTCTATTGTTGTTATAGTGTTGGTTTATTTTTTATTGTTATTATAGAGTTGGTTTATTACTAGATGTTTTTTGTAGGCATTCATGTTCCTTATGGTTTTGAATACCATGTCTGTATGTTATTGTATTGGGTAGAGGACCCTCCAAAATCCACTTTTACCATTAATAAAAAAACATTGCTCAATATAAAATATACCATATAAGTTTATAAAGAATTATTTTCTTATTAGTTCCCTAAAAGAAAAATGATTAAATAAAAATGATTATAAAACTCTATAATAGATGTTGCAATGTTAAGAATCATTTGACACATTTTAGAATAAACTGGCAATACACCAATCTAGGAATATTATATGTTGATGCTTTAGGTTTAGTTATAGGGGTGGTGGTAGCACAACCAAGATAGTGTAACATCCCCACTAGGATCTACCTAAAAATGTGTTTTTAAAAAAAATTAAACATATATACCAAATATAGATTACGTTTTTGAGTATCTATCTGAGATCATTAAAATTACTCATGTGCAATCACGATATCAATCCATATTACATCACAAATTACGAATCTCTAATATCATGAGAGTATGACAAACATAATATTGAAATTAATTATAACATTTCAATCTCAGCTAATCCAAATACACATTCACCACTATCAATGTGCATCAATATATAATTCAAAATCTTCAAGACAATTTTCAATAATAATTACAATATATTAAAATGTATAAATAAGATTCTTGGCTTTCTTGGAACATAATTCTCAAACTTCAAGTATCTGTGGAAATCTCAAGTGTCATTCAATAAGTAGTATTGTTGTAAGGAGGGAGAGAATCATTTGAGTGCTTTTCTATACCAACCATGGACCAATGATCCCCTACACTAATCCCATCAGAGAATGTCCCTCCCTTCATAAATAAGTAGATAGTGACAACATGGGAATCTAGAGAGACAAGTAGGTACCTGTGTGTTGCATAATTTCTAAGTAACTAAACATGTAGTGTATCATAGAAAACTCAATATATTGTAAAATATCGTACATAAATGTAAACCATACTCATCAAATGATAATGTCTCACTAAACATATTTTGGCCAAAACTTTATGAATAGTAATATAAAAGTGATCTATAAATCTATCAAATTCATACACACCACTTGATCAAACTAACTTCATCTAACATTGTAATGCTAGTAAGTCAGTGAAGTCAATCTCACTCTTTACTCCGTATTATAAATGCAGATTGGTCAAATATAATTTGACCACAAGAATCAAACAACATACATGCTACTAGAAAATGCATATCATGACATGTTAAACATAGGAGTAATAACATCATACAATTAATTTGTCAAACCTATGCAAGAATATTTCATTATATTCTATCCCATACTAGAAATAATGATCACAAAAATACCACCCATGAAGAGAATGTGGATAAGATCCTTATCCATTTAAGCTTTGTCAAGATTAATTATTGGATAGATTACAATGTGTGGTTTTGAACCTTTATTAGTGAAATTTATAATTGAAATATTATTTGATACTCTACATTTTGAAAGAGGAATGGGCTACACACATAAATGTGAGTGAAAAGGTAATGTACCACTAGATAAATGGGATAAATTATATTCCCATGAGGTTCATATAGGTAAGCATGCACTTATATTAGATTTATAGGTAAACATGGGTATTGATAGAAAAACTGCTATAACTTTTCTCATAGAGATTTGTTCTCTACTAACATAAATTGGCTTAATACAAATAAAAGGTACTTAATAAATTATGGGATTTGTGGAGTAGATACTTGTATCACACACACAACATGATTGTTATTTGATGTTATTTTTTTGAATAAGACTTATTTCATGAAATAAATTGTAAATAAATGTGAGGATGATATCAAGATTTAATTGATGTAGAGAAGGTTGAGACAAAGGAGGGAACCAAATAAACCATATTTTCATGATCACATCTTTCTATTCTAATGGTGTTGATTCCAAAAAGGATTAATTTTCTAATGCATTTCAATTTAGTTTAAATTTATGTTTTATTAATACAAAAATACCCATAACATATAAATATGTTAATTACTATATGAAAAATAATTAACTAGACTTTATGAATTTTATTGAAATTATTGATAAATGATTTTTAAATTGCATTATAGGTGTCATCTATATTATAGGTTTATCATGATAGTGTAACACAAATATGGTAAGAGTTGTGGAAATCAGAGAAGAATTATACAAACACATTTGGAAAAAAACTTATATTCTAGAAGAACTAAGTTTGTCGTGTGATATGATGAGCCATAAATTGTGTGTGGTGGTTGCTGCCATAAATTAGAGGGGGCTAGGATACAATAGAAATTTCATCTAAGATAATGGTTTTAAATGGTGTAATGTTATTTAATATTGTAACATGGGATATCCTAGGTACCACATTCCATTTATGAGTTATGAGTTCTTAGCATTAGTAGACAGGCACGATACTAATTTCTTCATACCATGGTCATTTGAATGGAGATAATGGGATGTGGTTTTCCTTGATATTTGGAATACTCTTGGAGCCATTCTGACATACATAAGGCCCTCCCTAGAAAATTTCTTGTTGATAAATGTGTCATATGATCTAGATGTGTATGTACACCTAGATAAAATACCAAATGTGTTCATGTGAGTGAAGATCCCATTCAGAGTACATTTAGAATTATATAGCATTAGAAATAATCATTGTGATGTATTAATACTTTATCTAGCCCAGCCACTCACAAAATTATGAAAGAGGTACACAATCTCCCAAGACACCGATTTTCTTATCTTTTGACTAGGCCAAAGGATATCAATAATGAACCCTATGTACTTCTTCATGTCCATGTAAGATGATGACAATAATGGCTACTACAATTCATCAGCTGAAAATGTTGCTTCAAAAAGTGAATAGTCATTGAACATGGAATGGGAGGATATTTTTTGGCATATTGGATCACCATTACCTTTATTTTTGGTTCAAGCAACTTATATTTTGTACTTACAAATGTACAACATGATTGATAGTTATTTGTATTCTAAACATCTGTGTTTGACTATGTTTAGTCTATGGATAAAGAAAGAACATTTTGGTTTGTCTCTTACTTAAATTTTATATGAGTATGTTATGTGAATGAATGCCTATGTACTTGTGAAATCATCATTTATTATGTAAAGGTTTAGATGCATTTTATAAATTTGGAAATAACATTATGCATATTTCAAAGCCAAAGAAGGACTATTGCAATTGAAAGAGAGATTATTTTTAAAGAAGGTTATCATTATTCTTGTACTAGATTTGTTTACGAGAATAAGATATAAAGGTATAGAAGTATCATTCTAATCCATATAACTCTTAAAAAATCTTTATAATTTAATTGCTTATGAATTATACACTCATAGTCTGTGACACTAATAAAAAGGGTTCACAGTATAGCAAAGAAAGTTATCTTTGATGGTTTGGATAATTGTTCATATAATAAAATTATCTGTGATAAAGTTATGTGAAAGTGTGGAACATTTGTCCCAAGTTTAGATAGCTATAATAAGGCCTTGAAACTTAATTTTCTTATAAATGAATGCTCTCAGCATTATGATAGTCTGATAACCATAGACTAGGGTTTGTGAATAAAAAATGACTATATCTCATAAGTGAGTTGTGGAAATTATGTAGATGTTGGTATAATGGGATATTAACATGTTTACAAGATGATTCGAGTGATTCCTACTCTTCAAGACACCCACATTACAAGTTATTACTGACTATATTCGTACAAATCTTTTATAAGGCCTTAAAACATGGTTTTATTACTATTTTTATACATTCCTTGAAAGATCAAGCCAATAAATGGTTGTGATCTTATTTATTGGAATTAATGATTGGTAAATGAATGTATGAGAATTATCTGATGATTCCCAAATGCTTGGATTTTGAAACATACATAATAAAATATGACTAGGATTAGGATTAGGACTTCATTTGCATAAGACTGTTGTATGTTTATTTGTAAGAGTTACAGTTGAATGGGACATGGTTTAGTTTACTAAGTAACATTATGTATACTGAAATGTGAATAACCCTATTTATAAAATAAAGACTTTTTCTTTGAGGAAGATAACTCCAATTAAGAAGGGTAAAAGAAACTAAGTGAACAAAGTGTGATATGATAGAATTTTGTGTTATCTATAAGAATCAAGTTGCTATCAAAATGGATCATTTTTTTCATGTATATTAAAACTAGGAAGGTTCAGAAGTTTTTACATGTTAAATTACGTGTTCAAATATATAGTAATAGTCATAAATAAGTGAACTAGCGATAGTTTTTATATAAAAGGCTACAATATCAAGTGTAAGAGTAATAAGTATGTGCATATTATTTTCTATTGAGACAAACAATTTGAAAGAAGTTAATATTACGGTAAGAATGATATTAAACATATAAAAAGACATAAGTGTATTAATAAGACCTAAATTTCATGAAAATATAAGCATATATTAAGGCCTAAAAGCCTACAGAACCCTAAAGGAAAGTCATAGAGGTGAATACGGGTTTATTAAACATGATGAATACTTGCGACTATTAAAATCAGTTTATTTAACAAGAAATAAGTATCATGTTTGAATGTGGTATAGTAAACATTTGAACCATATCATTAGAATATAACAACACATTTAGGAAATAACAAGTTTCCCTCATCCAAGCACTTAACAACACATGTCATTTTGTAGAATAAAATATGAATAAACAATTGTTGTAAAAGAAACAATGATTTTGTAGATTAAAATATGATTAAGCAAGTGTTTAAATTGATTTCCATCCAAATTCATAAGCATACATGAAATACCAGTCACATAATTCATTGCAAACAACTTATTATTACTGTTTCTCTATGTAATACCACAACTATCGAGAGAGATCACATGAACTTCTGCAAATAGGATCTCGTATTCCACCTTCAAAATCTGCAGTTGATGCTCATATATGGAAACTATCCTTTTGTGATTTAATTGCATGGTCCTCATAGTCTTCGCCCTTATGTCGTAGAGTACTTTCATGTAGGCATGGGTAGCTTCTAGATGGATAAACATTTTTTAAATGTACATCTTATCATCCCTCAATGTGAAAAATGTATAGTGCAACTTCTCAACCTCTCTCCTCTTATCAACCAGTGCACTTTCCAACTTCTTAACATTTTTCCTTCAACTATCGAGAATCTCCTTAAGATAAAAACTGGATTTCCCTCTCAAGTGATTATTTTTTAGAGCCGCTAGTGATAGTTACAAACTGAGATGTTCTTATGCACCCATTATGTTCTCTAATCTCATCCTTGTGGGAAGTTATTCCATGTCCTCCAACAATTGGGAAGCCTCATTCTCATCTAGATTTAGGACTTTGTCTATAAAAATACATGTGAAAGTCAATAATAGCATTCACTTTTTCTAGTAGTGATAAATGAAAAGAAGCTACTCATAAATGAGGCTCGATGAGATTAATGCTTTATTTGAGAATAAGAAAAATCTAAAACCATCAATTTTTTTTAGATTATGAATAATTTCATTACACACATAATATATAACTTAAATGAAAATAATGAAAACAATAATATAGCCCTTTATTTACAAAAGATAAAAGTAGGCAAGTGAAATTAAAAGTACTGCATGTTACACCAGATAATGATGAATGTCCAAAATATTTACAAACAATAAAAAACAACAAAGAATACCATTATTCTTTACATGTGCCATGGTCATTATAATGTATTAGATTCTTGCAGTCCTTCTCTCTCCTCTTATTAGCAGTAATATTTTAGTGCTCACATATATAATCATATTTGTGAGTATATAATTATTTAGGTGTACGTGAGTTGTGAGAACAACTCATTATTATATAGGCTTGAGAGATTGTAGGGGAGAATATTATGGGATAGAGGCTAGATTGGAATATCTTGATTATAGGATTTAAAAATCCTATAAACATGTAATTTATTTTATTTGTAAATAACTTAAATAGAATATCAGATTAAAGTATATTATTCGTAAACATTCATGTCTTTTCTATGAACCAAACTTATCATCTGGTATTAGAGCAGGTTAACCATGGTCGAAGGAAGTTGTACGCTCATGTGGAATAAAGTGGGAAAATTTTAAGTCACGACCTTCATCAAGTTTAGGATAAAATACATAGCGTCCAATATTACATTAAACTCTTTCAATGTTTCCTCGGTCACATTCAAACTACATGCAGTTATTTCTATGATCAAGCATCATTTTTAAAGTTGACTACATAAGAAGTTTGAACGAGATCATATCTGTTATGGTGTCTTCTATTCTAGTGATGAGTTGATTTCTTCAACAAGTGATGTATGTAGAGTGGATGAGCAAGAGACACAGGCCGCCACTGTAAATGTCATGAACCAGGCCATCTAGGTTCACCATAACCCTGAGGAGGAGCCGTATTTTCTGTTTGAGCATGGAGAATGGATGTCAGATTTGTGATGCATGATTCGTGTTGCATTCTTATATAAGCATTGAGAGATTCGATTTGATCCTCCCATGCATACTTCAAGTCCTCATATGGCAAATTATCACGATAATTCTATAGTTTTTTGCCAGTTTTCACCAGCCTTCAGTCGCTTGTATACCTACAATAGTCTTGGTCAGTGAGTGTATTGTTTTATCTTTTATGGAAATTCGTTATTAAATTCCTTTTGATATGGTTTTATGATCAGGAGTAATATGATCTATCTTCCACATTACACATTGTCTGAATCTTATTCTGGCAAACACAATACTAAAATTAGTTTCAATAATCGTTTAAGTCATGTACTCTGCTGTTTAGATATTCCCGAGTTACCTATATTTTTTCATCCCTGTTGGTCTGCATGGACCATTCACCACCAACAAGATAGCGTTGCTCTTCCGGTATAGATCTGTCCTAGCTCATCTACGTGTACCTACTCTAGTTAGATGCATTCTACTGTTGTTTACGAGTAGTAGTTTATAGTTTCTTTTTTAGAGTTTCGTTTTAGTCGAAGTTCTTATAAGTGTCATCCAAAATTTAAAAACATATCCTTGCTGGGTCAACTAAGTTTTCAATGCTTTGTAATAAATGTCAAGTCCTAGATTAATTTTTTTAAATATCAAAGGTTCTCATATGTTCATTAGTAGTTCAAATCTTTAATGAGTCTAGATATTGGTATATTCATTTAATTGTGTCATATGTCCAAATAGTATAAATTCATGTAGTATAGCTTGGCTAAAAGTACTTATTAGAAATAAGTCTTTGAGTTATTAGTTTAATAGTAGGGGTATATTTATTTGATCCATGATAATAAATATTGTATGTTATATGAGATATGATCAAATAAATTTGAAATCATTATTTATTATCATAAAAGGTATTATAAAATTGTCAAAAGAGTTTTATTTTTATGTCAAAGTCTAGAGTTATTATTTTTCTAGGTTCATTATCGAAAATTGTAAAATATAAAAGTATTTATTTTATAGACGTATTTTTCATATACGCGATGTCTGAATTATGGAGGGATTTCATCTCAAAAACTTTATGCATCTGAGCTTCATCAACACATGTGTTGAGTAAGCCTCAAACCTGTAGGAGGATGGAGAACAAAGAAATTTGGAGGACAAATAGCGTCCTATCGCAAACCGCTAACGAAGGGGTCGCACACTTGGATTAGTGGAGAATAAATTACATAGAAGATACTATCCAAGGACTATTCTTAGTGGCGGTTAAGATCTTCTAGGATGTGTGCAATCGAAGGAAAATAGTTGTGTAGAACAACTATATCAAAGATGATGAGGACTTAGTCCTCAATTTTTTTTCCAGTATTTTGTATGTTTTTTATTTTTGAAAATAATAATAGATGGATCATACCTATTTAAGTATTGTAATAAGTGAGCAAGATTATTATGTATTCCCCTATTAGATTAGGTAAAATGATAGTATATATATCATTGAATATGGAAACAATTATAGAGGAGGGTGGCTAACTATGAAAATCATCTGACTACAGAGATCCTATGACTGTCATAATTTTTTATGAAGATGATCAGTCAGTGAAACATCTGTTGCATTCTCATGGAGTAAATGCAGGATGCATTCTTCACATCGTAGTGGTCATGTGCATCAAGATCCAGACAACAAGATTTAGACAGTAGTATGTAAACCTAAAAGTATGCATTGGCATATGATTCAATTTCTAGTTTATGTGATGCATTTTATTCCCATATTCACACTAAGGGGGGAAAGGTTAGGAATAATATTTTAATACTCAAATAAATAATTATATTTATGAGTATATAGTTTTCTAGGTTTATGTGAGTTATGAGAACAACTCACTATTAGATAGAATTGAGAAATTTTAGGAGATAATATTGTGGGATAGAGAATAAAGTGGAATGTATTTATTAGGAGTTGAAAATACTATAAATACGTAATCTATCTCATTTTTAAATATCCCTAAAAGAATATCATTTTGAAGTATACTATTTGTAAATATTCGTATCTTTTATGAAATTGTTTATTTGGCATTTAGGCTAAGTAAATCTAAACTAGACTTATTACCTCCTCCCCTGCCTCAAACCATATCCCATAGATATCAACATCTATTATGTGAGTTACTTAAATAGACAAACACATGAAAAGAGATAAAAGAAGGTAAAAGAGAGAAGCCATGCATTCAAATATTATATTGCATTACTTTCCACCATGGCTACTTGTCAATAGACATAGAGAGGTGAAAACATGTGAACTTAATTACCAACATGTGACACATGGAAAGGAGAATAAGGTAAATATGTGAACATGATAGATCGCATGTCGACAACATCACATACCATACACATAAAAATGATTTCATGAGTATATGGTAAAAATGTTGCATCATTCAGGCCTTGAAGTATTTGAACACTCAAAATAAGTTAAATAATAGGCATGTAAAGTGGGTGTCTTTCTTACAGGGATATAATTTTTTGTTGTGATATCAATCCCAAGATCCTCTTATCTTGATCCAAGGCTAAATTTCTATGTATTAGTTTATTTTTTTAAAAACCAATAGGTTTCTTGTTTAACAATCTCTTTACAAAATATTGTTTTTGTCTATCCACCATTGTTTTCATCTGCAAATGAAATAACCAAAGTCAATCCTTCAGAATACACAACCTTGATTTCAAGTGAAGAAATTATATCTTATAAATTTTATCTTTGCATTGACATTTTAATCTGGATCTAAACTTTTTAAAATTATTGTGAATCAAGATAACATGAACACATACAATCCAAAAATAATTATGTGTATTAACATGTGGAAATTCTAACTTGTTAACTCAGGGTCAAAATAAAGATAAGTCAAAAACCTTATTAATACCATTTATCAGATGAACCATAGTAGCACTGAGAAAATCCTGAGTTCTTCTCCTTTAGATGACCTATTATCGAATGAATAAAAATGATATCTTTATTTTCTCTTGTCCAAGTCTTCACCTAAAATATGATCTTCCACTTTAAATAATTCAGTCTAAATACATACCTTTTTAAATGCCAATATGCATACTTTTCCAATATTAAATTCGATCCCATTTCTCAATATAAAATATAAATACCTAAATTATATCATCATCTTGGATAAGGTAAATGATGAAGCATATCTCAAGTAAAATGTATATATCCATATCTCTCAAAGACAACGAGTAGAATATTCAATGAATTACATTGCATCATAATCAATATGTGTATCTTAGCAAATATTTTGCACAATACATGAACTCCACAAAACAAAATTTGATCTATCAAATCTTGTCAAAATCAAGCACTATAACATGCATTCAAATTTCAATAGAATTATTCTTGTAGTCATACATTATACTTCTAAACTTGATCAAGTAATATTGCGCTCATAACTCACTATAAATATGAATAAAAGACCATTGTGTTCTAATGATTCATAGCTGTAACTTTCATAACATCTCCATAATTCATTTTTCTATTAAAAATTAAATCCATTTTGATTTATCTTTAATCATTCACACACAAACCTTCTGGACTATTGCGAAACCATCCATAATTTCTATTGGCAATTAATTATCATTTTCTCCTAGACTTTTATTCATGAATCTATCACACCATTTTATTTTTTACAACATTACCAGTGAATACGTTAGAGATTAATTTTATGGAACATAAGTCCATTCACTAGAATTACAATAATAATCTCCTATCTTTTCCATGACTTGATCTAAATGAATCTCCATTAAATGCTAAAATAATATAAAATAATCAAAGATCAATTGGATCTAAGTAAGCCAATCAAATATTAATGGTAAATCCTTATCTTATCATAAAGACTAATTAATCCTTCCCTGTATCGATTACCACTTTCTTATCAATCTATCAATTACTTTTCCTAAAACTTGGCAATCATAAAACTAGATGTCTTTTGTAATGTCAACTAAAATAAAAAGGTATTCATATAGGCCCATGTTTTTATTCTTGTTTGCCTTTATTTTTGAAGATTCTAATAATTGACAATTAATTTAGAGAACACAAGACAAAAATCCTCATCTTGACCTCGAGCAAGCTAGCAATACACCTCTACTCAAAACAATATCTAATGAGCCCCAAAAATGTCTTGTTATTGTGTCCATATATTGTACTCATCCTACTTTATTGTCATGCTTTTGAATACTTTTCCATATAAGTTTCCTAATTTTATAAGCCATATAACATTATGTTTTCAAACTCTTTTAAATATTTGAAATTATGTATTGGAATTAAATATGTGATGGGTGTCTATTTTTTATGAAGATTTCTCTATAAATATGTTTTGAAGATATTTTGGAGAAATAGGTATATAGCACAGAGCATCTTGCAGCAAAGGAATCTCATTACTTTGACCATCCTATAGCCACTGCATAACCAAAGGTGCGGATGTACAAATTTTGATTCTCTTCTAACTGACTCACCGAAATGACTCTAAACTCCATGGAACTCAATAATAAAGTGGTTAAAGAATGAAATAACCTTATTTATCCTGAAACAAAGTCACAAGATTCACATGAAGGACATCTTTAGTGAAAGGAATCAATTTTGGTTATCCCAATTTGAATGTATCTTATAATAGAATGTATATATATTTTTACATAAAATAATCTCCTATTCGATATATAAATATGCAGTAACAGAGTTGATAGATATAAAAAATAGTATATGTTGAATATAGATTGTCAAAAGTACATTATATTAAGCAATTATTATTGTAACTTCCTGCAATAATTCATTATTATATTTTTTATTAATATGAGTGAGCAATTCTAAGTTAAATTTAAGAGGAGGGATTGAATCTAGAGTTGGAAGGAGGAAGTCCCCCCTTTGGAAGGCTACAACAACAATCTAACCTATTTGTTTAGCTAAGCATGTTATTTGATTTGTTTAAGCATTGTGTGTTTCATTTCTGAATTGTGTGATTTACATTCTTACTTATATTTATGTAAGGAAGATTCACATGCATAAACATTTATTTTACCATATTTTATTCATGTTTTATTTCAATTATTTCATTTACTATACTTCAACATCTTAGATATAATTAGCGGAATGTCAAATTAGAGATTGAGTGTGCATAAATAGTGACATCATCCTATTAAGTCTATGTCCCTGAGTTAACATTTAAATGAAGTGGAAGGTACAGATCCATGGTTACTCTCCTTGTTTATTTTGATCAAGAGATTTATATTTTATTGTGAATCAATTGCTAGTCAATATTGAACAAAAACAATTTTTCTTACCAAATTATCAGGATTCTATGAAGTTATTAGTCTCTCATAAAAATCAAATCACATCCAACTTTGTATCAATGTTTTAGAATCAAACTCTTCATAAATTACTATAATAACCAAACTAGTTTTATTGAATCCAAAATATAATTTATAGTTATAGTCATAGGCCTCATGGCCTTCTTGACTCCTCCTATAATTCATTTACTCCTCTAACCTATAGACCTATGTATCCTTTCAAAAGCTGTCATATTTAACTTTATTTATTTGCCTTTTATGTCAGCTCTGTGAACACTCAGGTATATTAGGTGGCTTTGGGCCACTCAAGAATACCAACCATTGTAGATGGAGTAAGGCATGAATCTAGTATGTAACCTAAAACATGGTGTATGATGTGTACATCACAGATAATGACATGGAATTTGTCATTCCATCTAATCAACTAGTGTACAAGTGAACATACGAAAATAATGTGTCGGACACATGCCCCTAAGTATGATATCTAAGCATATGGATTCTAGACCGAATTGTAATATTTTGTTTTTGAGTATCTAAACAAATGAAAAGTTTAGAAGTTTAAAAATTACTTATTTAGAAATTAGATATATGTGGTATTGTAAAAATTAATTTTGTCTTTAGTTAAGCCTTAAAATTTATATGAAAAATATTTTGTATAAATAAATTAGTTATTTTTTTATGAAAATTAATTATTTTTTCCCTCCTTAATTGTGCCCACAATACAATTTCATTTACTATTTGTATATAGAAATGAGTTTAATTTTTTGACATTTTTATTGATAATTATTTTACATTTTTTTAAAGTAGTTTATCTACATCTGAATTAATGTAATGGTGAATAACATATAAACTTGAAAGGAAGGTCACATGTTCAATTATTCCTTATAATATTTTCAAATATTGTGCAAACTTTTAGTTTTACAAAAAAAATTAACAATAAAAAAAATTTGTATATTTTTGTACGTTTTATTTTAAATAATATCATAAATCAATATCACTACAACCAATAAGGGTATTTTGAGACAATATTAAAGACAATACTTCATCAAATTATCTCAAATTGAGACAAAAAAATGTTGTGTATTGTCTTTAATATTGTCTCAAAGTGGGTGTCTCTAATTATTGTCTCTCCAGAGACAATATATAATACTATTTATTTTGTATCTTGAGAGATAATATCATTTTTGTCTCTTGAGAAACAATATTATTTTTGTCTCTCTAGATAAAATTTCCTAAATATAATTGTATGGAAAAACATTTTCGATGGTAAAGCAAAATAAGGTTTTGCCAAAACATGAAAGACACAAAAGAAACTTAAAATTTTGCCTAGGGATTTGGGAGATTTGGAGGTGGTTGCCTTATCAGCTTTCTCAATGATCTTCTCAAGCAGAAGAACTTGATGAATATTGGGCAAAACCCCTCGATTGGCAATAGTCACCTTGGAGAGCAACTTTTCGAGCTCATCATCATTTGTGACTGCCAGATGGACATGATGAAGGATGATCAATGACTTCTTTTTATCTTGCACTGCATTCCCGGTAAGCTTCAACACTTCCACAGCCAAATACTCCATCATGGCTGCAATGTAGACCGTTGCCCCTGCACCTATGTGCTTGGCATATTTGCCCTTCTTCACATATCTGTCGATGTGATCGATGGGAAACTGAAGGCTAGATTTAAAATACTTGGCTATAAACTTCTTCCTAAAACCACCCCCTTTCCTTTGCCTTTGATCCATCCATTCTCCATTCCCTTTCTACGCTTAGTTATGCTATTAAATCTTTAGCAGCAGAATGCACTTCCATTTTCTCTTACAAAATCAGGGTACTCATTTTATATAAACTCTTTGATTTTACCAAGTATTTTAAACACTGACGGCCCAGATTGCTCTTCTCTGAATCTGGCACACATTTAACAAGCCAATCGCAATCTTCGGTTGTATTTTATAATTTTAAATTCTTTACACTTAATAGCCATTAATACGTGACATCTTGGTATTGAAGCCCAGGTAAGCTGTCCATGGGAAAACTTTTTAATTGGTCGAGTGATTATTCTCCCCCCATTATGCCCATCACTACACTTCAAATACCAGACAACTACACTCCATGTAAAGCTATTTTATTTGAGAATTTTTTTAATCGAAATTTATAATATTGATAAAATTAGGTTTCTTTTGATAATTGTTGTTATGAACGTTGTTAAAATATTTATCGTTTAAAAAATGTACAATGTTTAATCTTTTAATCAAAAGTAATATTTATTTCTTTCATTTTAAAAATTCAAATTTTAGAATTTTTTAATAAAATTAAGAAAATTTTAAAATATTTAAAATAAGGACATGGAATGCTAAGTCCCTACAAGATAATAAAAAATTAACCTTTGCTTATTTAAATTATTTGGTAGTGTGTTATTTTCTTGAAAATTATGTTTTTAACAATTCAAGTGTCATTGGGAACGACAAAATGCATTGAAAGGCATTATCTTTGTCAACTTAAAAGTATCAAAAGGTTACCTTAGACTCCAAACAAAAAATATGTCTATAAAAAAACATTATCACAAAATGTTTTCTCTCTTTACCTTAAGCCTATAACTAGCATTTATCCTAAAGGTGCAAGTTATGCCAGATAAAACGTATATTTAATTTTCTTGATTTTATTTGGTAATTGTTTTTAAGTGTACAATGTGCATACACCCTACTGCATGATAAATAAACCTACCAACTCTCCTTGTTACCTGGGTATAATTTGTTTTAAAAATTAATTGTGATACATCAAATTCAAATGAGGTTTTGTAGAAGTTTAAACTAATTGATGCTCTTAAAGTCTCTATCTCCTTTTTAGACGCAGGGAAAGGTGGATATTGGACTGTTGTGTTCAAAAAAAGGAAAGGAAGAGATATGAAGTAGTTGGAATGACCCTTATATCCCAGAAATAAAAAAATTCAAAGGGTCAAATTTTATTAGAGTCTCATGAGGGTATACAACATATTCACAATGTGTCCATAACCATTTATTTTCCCATTGGAAGAGGAGCTTTGTTGGGTTTTCATTGTTTATCTTTCTCTCCATTTTATAAGGGTACATACCCCTTCAAAAAGCTCTAATTTACTAATAATAAAAAAAATAATGCCACTTACATCTTTCTAGGAAAGGCACTTTGGGTTGTAAATAGCTGGTGTTTCTTTGAAGAGTGATGTTTTGGTTTTTTTAGATAGCGCCACAATAAAATTATGTCCTCATTTGATTTTCATTTAAATTAATAATTAAATAGCTTAGTGGCTCTTATGCAACACTTCTCTTTTCATTAAAAAGGAATTCAACTTTTTCTTTGTGGTGGTAACATCTCCTTTGTGAAGATATGCTTCTACAAGTTAAGCCTCTATCAATATTTAATTTCTTTTATTTTTAGAAGCCACACTTTGTATTTTTTGGCTTCACCTCTTGGGATGGATTTGGAGTGCTCTCAGACCTAACATGCCTTTCAAGTATCACTTCACTTATGTCTCATAGGAAGAATGAATTGTGGTACTATTAGAACTTGTATATAAAATTATGGAGTGCCTAGGGCTCCTTATTTATTCTCTACTTATTCTTCAAATCCAAGCCATCTTAGATTCCTAATTTGATATATTCAGTTCTTTGATATCAAAATCAAGTTGATATAATTAAAAATCACAAATAAATTTTATTTATCAAGTTTCATATTTACACAATGGGATAACCAACTCACACCCCTATGAAATTGGATATAAACCTATTTAATATGTTCTCCCTACCACTATTCTAAGCTACAGTTTCAATATAAGTCAACAATTAGAGCCAAATAAAATATAATAAGATTTTAAATATTCTAACAAAGTAAAAATCTAATTTATTCCTATGTGAGTATTTAAATCACTTTTTAAAAATAAATATGTTGAATTAATCACCAAGTAATTTATTATTATAGCAACAAGCCCTATTGTGAGGGTGTCTAATACCAAAATCACAAATTCAAAATGTAGTTTATGTCCTCATTCACAAGATGTGTTTGAGGTGGTCATGTTGGGAGCTCAAACATCTAGGGCTCATTTTTAAATTCAATTTAAAACATAACATATATGGATGCATAAAAATCAAGGTTTTTTGGTACACCCCTCATTGTCATTGTTCTATTGATTTCTCAAATTAATTCTCAAGAAATTTCTTAAGAATCATAATCCAGTATTTGATATTTTTCTCCATACCTAGTGTCATCCCCATGATCTTGAATACTACCTCCGAAATTGGACGTGGAATAATATGTTATAAACTTATGGCACCCATTTTAACTAAATGATTTTATACAAAAAAGCTAATAGGATTTTTTCTGGAATAGATTTCGATCCCCTCAAGGCTTATATTCAAAAGATATGGCCCTTGACTCTTTAATTCCATGATTTATTTCTCATAGAATGTATGAGATTTTATAATCATACCTAAAAAGCTCATGTGTAATTTTTTATAGTGATTTCCATAAATGGGCATCCTTTGCCTACAAGAAATTAAGGTGGTTTTATAGACTCTTGCATTCCCTAAGAAATAATTCAGTCCTTCAATGTGGGAAATAATACAATCAATCAATATAATGCCATAAAACCAATATTTAACAATACAAACAATGATTATGTGTTGAACGAATGATTATACCCCAAGCAATCATTAATTCCTTCAAACAATTAACAATATAGTCAAACCATCCCAAACTCGATATTATGCTCAAGGGTTGGATATTCAACAATGCAGATAATGCTTATGCATTGAATAAATGATTTTTCCTTGATTAATCATTAATTCCTTCAAGTTTTCAACAATACAACCAACATAAAACAAATCCAAAATGTATTACATAAACTATACCAATATACCCTTCTCATCATTATCACACATCTTAGAAGGGCTCAACCTTAAAACCCTACTTGATACTTCCACGATAAATTACCTATTGTATTCTAGCTTTATGCTTTAAAATAATTTGAATGTTTCAAAATTTAACCCCTATTATGTACATATAGTCAAGTATAGTTATAACCACTATTGGCATGAGCTCAGTAATAGAAGATAGATGCACTTTCAAGTAGTTAATAATACAGTCAATTCCCTATTATAGGAGCCATAGTATAAGAGTGTGTATTCTAATTGAATCAGTAATTGACATTGAATGAATTATGTTCAATGAATTATATGTAACATATCATAATTATATAAACTATTTAAATAAATTATGCATTGAATCGATGATTATGTCCTAACTAATCATTAATTCTTCAAGTAGGAAATAAAATAGCCAACATAAAACAAACTATTCACTAACTACTCATTAATTCTTTCAAGCTATCAATAAGACAGTCAATATAATATAAACCCCAAATGCATTATGTAAACTAAACCGGTATGCCATTCTCATTAATATCACACATCTCAAAAAGGCACAACCTTTAAACCCTAACAAAAAGGGCATGATAAATTACCTATTGTGCATTACTTCTTCTACCCTTTTTTAATGTCATCTACTCATCCTTGGTTAAAATAACCATATTATCCATTGGATTATAATTCAAACAATGATCATGTATTGAATAAGTGATTATGCCCTGATTAATCAATATTTGCTTCAAGCTATAAATAATATAGTCAACATAAAATAGACCACAAATATATTACATAAACTGAATTGATACCCTTTTCAAATCAATATCGCACATCTCAGAATGACACAACCTTAAAACCCTACTTGTTATTTGTGTGATAACTTACTTGTTGTGGTCTACTTCTTCTACCATTTTTAATGCCATATTATCCATTATATATGCAGTCCCAATTTTGGTGGGTTTCCAATCATGATAATGAAAAGGATTAGTGATGAAGAGGATGAGGGCAACAGAGCTTGCAAAGGGGAAAGAAAAAATGTATTATAACACTTATCAATTTAAAGGTTTCACATTCATTATCAAACACATTTCCTATCATTTAATTTTTTAATACAATTAAAGTCCATGCGTGTGTCCTCTTATTAGATCACTTTAATTATTTTTATAAAGTGGACATATTTTATTATATCCTTACCCTGTTGAGAATATATCCATTATTATATCCTTACCCTTGAGAATATATCCATTATTATATCCTTACCCCATCATGAAAGATATTAGAATTTGAAACATCATGAAAAATTAGAGTGGAAATGAATATCCACATTTAAAACAATATTAAGCATGTTTCCCACCATTTCCATTTATTAACACATCACCCAAAAACTTTTAAATTGTTAAGCATGTTTCCCATCATTTACATTTATTAACACACTGTCCAAAGACTTTATTTTATGGTCTCATGATTGAGGTGATTTTTTTCATATAAATTAACAATATTTGTAGAGAAGGGAGGCAAACATGGATTCCTCACTGTCTTCCATGGAAGCACATCTGCAAGTCTATGAAATATGTATTTCAGTGGCCAAGCCCATGGATATTCAAGCTATTATTTTAATAAAAATTCTTTATATTATTTTCATAAATGGAATTGGAAATCCTCTCCCTCTAGAAGACATTGCTTCATCTATTTTTGGTTCTACTAACAAACCTGCTCATATGGATTACCTTTTTAGAATTATGAGACTTGTAACTTCCAAGGGTATTCTCACTGAAGAGGCCATAATAGCTAATCATGGTAATACCCAATTCAAATACAAGCTGACCAACTTCTCAAATTTGTTGGTTAACAAAGAGGGCCAACAATGATGTGCTCTAATTCGATTGGTGGTAAAAAATAAGTTGGTGGTTCATGCTTATCAGTATCTTCATAAATCCATAATAGAAGGCTACTATGCATTTGACAAAACCCATGCCATGGATTTAAGGAAATATGCTAGAAATAATCCTAAACCCAATAGGGTTTTCAATGATGGCAAGGTGAGTCATACTCAAGATGTCATGGTTTCTATGGTGAATATGTACGATGGATCCAAGAGTTTGAGAAGTGTGGTGGATGTTGCAGGAGGAGTAGGCTATGCATTGTCCATAGTCATCCAAGAATATCCCCCCATAAACAATATCAATTTTGATTTACCTCATGTCATTGCCTCTGCTACTGCGATACATGGTAGGTAACCTCTTCTATCTCTCAAATTTATTTTACTACATATGATAGAAATTATAATTTTGTAAGTTTATAATTTTCTTAGCAAGTGTCAAGAATGTGGAGGGAAACCTGTTTGAATAAATTCCTCCTATGTATGCAATTTTTATGAACGTATTTCATTTCATTTCATCTTACACAAAGAATCCATATCTATCTGCTTATAAGTCTCAATAATGTATTATTATTGCAGTGGATTTTGCATGATTGGGACGATTACCACTATGTAAAAGTGCTAAAGAAGAGTTACGAGGCAACCATGGAGAAAAGGGAAGGTGTTAACTATTGATGCAGTTGTTAATGCAAATGATGGGAGGAAGAGACATGTGGGATTATTATTTAACATGTGTATGATGGGTTTTACCTAGGGTGGAAAGGAGAGAACAAAAAATTAAATTAAGGAGCTATTTCAAAAAGTTGGCTTTAAAACCTAGAGTATTTTAAGCTTGCCTTTCTTGCAAGCATTCATATAAATAGTAAATACTATGCTTGAATCTATGTATGACAACTTTGAGAGTGAACTATGGTTTTATTTTTGGGAAACACACCACCTTTTTTTAATCTAAAAATATAAAGCATATTTACTTTTTTATGTTTTAAAAATGTGCATAGTTGGTGTTTACTGCTTAAAAGTATCCAAAAGAAAATTCATATATGTTATTTAAATCTATAAAGGCAGAAAAAAATTACATGATTATATTAAGCATAAATAGCATAATCACAACATTGAGGAGGATGGGGATCCTTAATGGAAGCGGATTGGTTTAAGTGGCATGCTCCCCGAAGGTAGATCAGATGTTATACATTTAACACATTTAAAGGCACAAATATTTCCCACTTAAATAGATGACAACTATTTTAACTATGTAGAAAAACATTATATATTGTCTACATTGTCCACCTTGTCCACTTAGAAGTCCATCTATTTTTTATATTTATACAAATATCTATAATCATAACTTAATATTTATATATTAAGTTAAAATTATTAAAAAAAATATAATTTTTTTTTGAATATAAATTTTTATAAAAAATAATTATGTAAATATATTTAATCATTTATTATATTGGAAGTATTTTATTTGAAAAAGTATGTAAAGATTCATCTTACATACATTTTTGAAAACATATTTTTTTTGGGCCTTCATTTTATTGCTAATAGGAATTATCTATAGACCCTACATGTTTTGGATGGGCGACAGTCTGCAATAAGTTTGAAGGCCTCACCTCCAAACACCATATAATGGTACTTGATCACGACACCACCACATTGTCCACTTAGAAGGTCTATCTATTTGTCATGTTTATAAAAATATTTATAATCATAACACACATATATACATATATATGAAATTTATAAATTATTTTAAATATAAATTCTTATAAAAAATAATTTCCTAAATATATGTAAATTTGAGAAAGTATGTAAAGATTCGTCTCAAATACACCCCTAGAAACATGAAGTTTTTTTGGGCCTCCATTCCACTATTGACAAGTGGGAGGTGTTATCTGCAGAGCCCACATGTTTTGAAGGGGACAGGGATGGCTGGCAGTCTATGGCAAGTTTGATGGAAATAGAGCAACATTTATACCCAATGACCTAAATGGCCTATGAAACAAAAAAAAGTAAAAAATAACAGGATTAGAATGTAAAGCATGATAAATATAAAATTGAATTCTTATACATAAGAAAATAGTGTTTTTTTTTTAAAAGTAGAAAAGTGTCTAATCAAAAATAACACTGGATGTGTGGAATTAAGTCACCGTTAATATTTCCTCACCAAGGGTCAAATGAAAGTTAACATTAGCAATCTAAGGGACTTGATCCCACAGCTCAAAATGTTTAAAAACAAAAACAAATCAAAGGTGAAACCTAAACTCATAAATGAGCTAAAAATCGGTGTCAAAATGTCATTTATAGTACTAGTTGTTCTTGCAAGTTTTCCACTACTTCAAATAGTGTAGACCTAAAATATCTCAAATTCATAATTTTTTCAAGTATATTTCACCGCCATGTTTTCTATGTTCTTCGAAAGTAAGCCGTAAACCATATAGTTGAAATATAGAATGCAACAAAAAATGCTAGTACCATCGCTAACCTTCTCATGGATTTTTTCTATAGACTCTAAAATATTAATCTGAATATGTTTTCTAAAAATAATCCACTAGATGAAGGAAGAAAATACAATTTAAGTAGATGTGCAATCAATAGAGTAAAAAACATATTTGAGTCTGAAAAGCATTGTGAAAACAATTAGGGCATCAAGAGTCTTTACCAGTTATAGCCAAGCATCCCTGCCTTAATTATTACTATTTTTTAATGTAAATGACCACTTTTTCTAGGATTTCTTATTCAAAACTTCTAAAATACTCTGTCAATGACCTACATTGTAGACAATTATTATTTTTATTGTTTATTGTTTATGTTTATGTCTGTGTGTGTGTTTTTAATTTAGATTTTTAAATATTGTGTCAGTTTTGACAAGATATTATAATTTTTGGATTAAATTTTATTTGAAAAAAGAAAACGATAAATGACAGTTAAATGGACATCAAATTTAAAGTTCAAATTAAAAGTGAAAATACTCAATCCATTACAACCCACCACCATCCATAAAATTTGTTGTAAAATATCTCTTGACGTAATAATAAAAAATACTCCCAAAAAACATCTATAATTTAATTAAATACCAATTCATTTGATATACAAATGCCTCTAAAGCTATAAAATTGGATATCAACGTATATAATATATTCCCCTACCGTTATAACTACTGGTTCAATAAAAACCAACAATTAAAACTAAACAAAATATAGAAGATTGATCTAGATTGGGTTCCTTAAAATTTCCATCTTTTTTATAAAATTCATCATCGTTTAGTCTAGAATAGCAATTCGTTTGCTTCACTGCAGCCATAAAACCATCATGAAATTGAGTTTTATAGACTGACCCAGAGCCTTCTCTTCCAAGAAGTGTCTAAGATCATCAGTTGCTATTCTATTCTCATCGCAACTAAAATGTTTGAACATAGAAACCTGACTTGCTTTTCTTCCTTCTTGTGATTACATTTTTAGCTTCGCCTATTATCTGTGATATTCATTTGGTTCATGAAGTCCGTCCTGTTTCATTAATTGCACCTCGTAAATCATGTTCTCTTCTCATTTCATGAAAGACAATGGTAATAGCTCCAAACGTTCCATTGAAATTCTGCCCTCCACAACGCTTTCGCTTCTCAAAACATTGACACATGTTATTATCCTTTTGATTTCAAGTTTTTTCCCCCTGTTTTGAGCGGCATGTTTTACATGTAATCTGTAAGTTGTAAATTAAACATCCAACTCGTTTTTCTTTGTTTGGCACGTGTATTGCACGTTGTCAATTTCAAAAAGTTTATTTCTGCTTCAAAATTTCCACTGATGCCCTTCCATTTTCCACGTTGTTATTTGCACTTTATTTACCAAAGATGTCTGTCAAATCTCCTTAAGTTGTAGAGCCTGTCTTTGACCGGAAGCATTTTCCCAATGTTGAATTTTTTTAGTCTGTCAAACCTCCTTAACTTATTTTTTCACAGAGCAAGATGTACCTTAATTGACCGATAGTCATTTATGATGAAAAATGCATTCCTCGTGTAACTTTCTTCTCCCTTCCGCGTGCGTGCACGATTCACCTTCCCTTCCCCATAAATTACGAATGAATCTGTGTAAGACTATCACAAGAATATTAAGTTTTTTAATCAAAATTTGGAATAAACTCTTGGAATAAAAGAGTTTAGTCTTAAAAAGATTAACTTTTTTGGTAAGATTAGTGAGAGAGTCTTTCTGTTATAAGATTGTATTAATATTGAAAAGCTTTATTGTAATTCTTAATTCTATAAATTACTTCTGATTTGATCTAGTAAATATTATTAAAATCTTTCATTCATTTAATAAACAAGTGTAAAAAGTGTAAAAAGTAAACAGTGAACATTAAAGATGCAATTGCCAACACAGCTTTCATGGAAGGCAATCTCTAATGGCCATCGTGCAGATTCCCCTTACTTCGATGGCTGGAAAGAGTACAACAGAAATCCTTACAACCCACAAAATAACCCATCTGGAATTATTCAAATGGGCTTAGCAGAAAATCAGGTGACTATTTCATGGGACTGTCAATGATTATGTTTACGTTTTCTCTCGTAAATCTAATGCCAATGCTTTTGTGTTGCAGCTTTCGTTCGATTTGATCCAAGGCTGGCTAAAAGAGCACCCAGAGTCCTCCATTTGCACGCAGGAGGGCATTTCTAGGGTTTAAGGAGATTGCAAATTATCAAGATTATCATGGCCTGCCCGAGTTCAGAGAGGTATAGCAATAGATTATAAGAAGCAAATGACCTCGTTCCGTTGACATGTATTTTATTAACCATATTGATGGCATGCAGGGTATTGCAATATTTATGGAGGAAGCGGGGGGAAGAAAAGTGAATTTTGAAAAAGATAGAATAGTCCTCACCGCGGGAGCAACTGCAGCTCACGAGGTGTTAACGTTTTGTCTCGCGGATCCAGGAGAAGCTTTCCTTGTGCCAACGCAGTATTATCCAGGGTAACCAACATTTACATTAAATTTTTTTGACTTTCCTATTGCCTATTTCTACCAAAATATAACTGGAATGTTAGGAAACTGCAGGTTTGACAGAGATCTAAAATGGCGGACGGGAATAGAGTTGGTACCAGTAGAGTGTAGCAGCTCAAACAATTTCCAGGTGACAGTGAGAGCGCTTGAGGAAGCGTATGAGCAGTCGAGGAGGCAAAACATAAGGGTGAAGGGGGTTCTGATAACAAATCCGTCGAACCCATTGGGCACCACAATGGATGCGCAGGCACTCGCAGAGTTGGTGCGTTTTGCTAGAGAGAAGAACATTCATCTTATCTGCGATGAGATCTATGCGGGGTCGGTGTTTTCAGGTCCGAGATTCGTGAGCGTTGCAGAGATCCTAGTTGGGATGCAGGCAAAGGAGAAGGAGCATGTTCACATGATTTACAGTCTGTCCAAAGACATGGGCCTGCCTGGCTTCAGAGTTGGAGTCATCTATTCTTATAACGACAAAGTTGTTACCGCAGCTCGCAGAATGTCCAGCTTCTGCATGGTTTCTTCGCAGACGCAGCACATGCTTGGTGGCATGTTGCGTGACAGGGCATTTGTCACAACATTTATTCAAGAGAATAAGAAGAGACTGCAAGAGAGACAGAGGGTGTTTGTGCGGGGATTTCACGAGGCACGCATACAGTGTTTGCCCAGCAGCAACGCAGGCTTGTTCTGTTGGGTGGACCTCAGGCACCTTCTGCCATCTCAATTACATTCAGAGCTTACTCTTTGGAACACCATTGTCAAAGAGATAGGATTGAATGTATCGCCCGGGTCATCCTGTCATTGCAATGAGCCTGGTTGGTTCAGGTTTTGCTTTGCTAATATGACCCCCGCCACCACGGAAGAATGCTTGAATCGAATTAAGCGTTTTTCAGAAAAGATACGGATTTCCAAAGAAGGAAGTTTAGTAACCCAATTAACATTTTGCAAAGCTCGTTCTAATAACAAACTCTTCCTCTCTATTGATAGAGCTCAAACAAGTAGCATGACCTACATGGAAAGCCCTCGCACTCCAATCGCTACCATGTGACTCTCACCCGTCACTCTCTAACTCCATTTTTATATTTTTAATAATTTGAATTATTTAATACCAAACAAAGGATGCAATTTGTATCCTTTATTCATTCGTAATGTTATTGTTAATTACAATAGTTATTGGTGAAACCGATTCTTTACATTTTTTTGTATTTTTTAAGGGCGTGCCGGTAATATGTTTGGCATGTTGCAGAGTGTTTATTAGTTCGAAACCTGCATTTTTTGGGTCTCGCTTTTTCGACTTGATTTTAATAAGATGAGGAAGGGTTATAATGGATGTGAACCTGAATCAAAAACCTAGATATGGTGAGAGCCACGAAAAATGAAGTATGAAGGTTGTTGTTGCTATAATGAAAGAATGTAACCAATTCCCATTGTAATCAAATAATAATAATAATGCTATTTTTACTCCATCAGCGCCTCAAATCTGAAGGGCGAAGAAATTTTAATTTGTAATTTCATGGGATTATTTTTAATACTAAAATCTTGTTAAATGTAACAAAATAGTATTCTCAATTTTAATAAATGAATTATATTTATTGAAGTATCATCATAAATATAATATAGGTTAATAAAGTTTACTTAATAAATGGAACTATAATATAATAAATATAAAATGATAGAAATGACATATTTATGTGGACAATGTTGTATAATTCTTATCTCAAAAAATTGAATCTAAGAAAATGCAATTGAAACTAAAAATCACCTAAAAATTTAGACCTGATTAAAGACACTTAAAATATATTTACACTTTAATGTAAAGAATGGTTGGACCATAACTTTACAGCAAAAAAAAAAGGTTTGAAACTTAAATATGACTTCTAAATTTTGTTTTCTAAATTTTTCTCTTCACATCCTTACTCTCATTTCCCTCAAATCTCATATTGTAACTCCTATGTACCTACAATAGCTAAATATTTTATTAATAGTAAGGAAGACAAGGTTTTGAGGCCTGCATTAAAATTTGTTTGGCTAATGTCCACTAACTATCCTTCTAATAGTTAAACCCCATTAGGTAAAATATATAAACTATCTGGAACATTTGGATAATAGAATATGTCTTTCATGTAGAAAAGATATTCTTAATGCTAAATGTAGAATCAATAATCAAATAGAGTATAACACTTGTCTATTTATAAGTAGCTTTGAATTTAAGTTTCACAATGTTGGTATAAATCTTGACTTGCAACAACTAGAAATGGGAAACATAAAAATCAAACAACATGCCCATTTGGCCAAAATGGGAATGAGAACATCTATCTCAGTGATATATTTAAGTCCATATAGATTGTGAGCACCATATAATATGGTCCATATAGTTGGATTGGAGAAATAAAAATATCATGTGGGGAATGCTTGAATACAATGAGTAATTTTTAGGCTTTCTAAGTCAACCAAATCATCATTGTCACTCGATTTAGACACACACACACACACACACACACACACACACACACACACACACACACACACACACACACACACACACACACACACACACACACACACACACACACACACACATATATACATATATATGTATGTATATATATATGTATATATATATGTATATATATATATATGTATATATATATATATATATGTATATATATATATATATGTATATATATATATATATGTATATATATATATATATGTATATATATATATATATGTATATATATATATGTATATATATATATATATATATGTATATATATATATATATATATATATGTGTATATATATATATATATATATATAGATATATAATTAAAGCCTAATCTAGACCAATTGACAATATTCATAAAATTATAGTAAAAAAATTTCAAGTATAAGCCATGTACGAAACTTATGTGTGTAAACTTCTATATATGTTCTACTTTGAAGTGGATGCCTACATCATCTTCTTTTTGGATAAGCATACACCTTAGAATGGGACATATTTTAGTGTGCTAACATTTCCCCAGGGATCTTTTTATGTTAATATATGTATGTTTTGAAAATTTTATATATATATATAATTTTCAAAACATACATATATTAACATAAAAAGATCCCTGGGGAAATGTTAGCACACTAAAATATGTCCCACTCTAAGGTGTATGCTTATCCAAAAAGAAGATGATGTAGGCATCCACTTCAAAGTAGAACATATATAGAAGTTTACACACATAAGTTTTGTACATGGCTTATACTTGAAAATTTTTTACTATAATTTTATGAATATTGTCAATTGGTCTAGATTAGGATATATATATATAATTTTCAAAACATACATAAATTAACATAAAAAGACCCCTGGGGAAATGTTAGCACAGTAAAATATGTCCCACTCTAAAGTGTATGCTTATCCTAAAAGAAGATGATGTAGGCATCCACTTCAAAGTAGAACATATATAGAAGTTTAGACACATAAGTTTTGTACATGGCTTATTATTCAAATGTTTTTACTATAATTTTATGAATATTGTCAATTGGTCTAGATTAGGCTTTATATATATATATATATATATATATATATATATATATATATATATATATATATATATATATATATATATATATATATATATATATATATATAATTTTCAAAACATACATAAACTAACATAAAAAGACCCCTGGGGAAATGTTAACACACTAAAATATGTCCCACTCTAAGGTGTATGCTTATCCAAAAAGAAGATGATGTAGGCATCTACTTCAAAGTAGAACATATATATAAGTCTAGACACATAAGTTTCGTACATGGCTTATTAATGAAATGCTTTTACTATAATTTTATGAATATTGTCAATTGGTCTAGATTAGGCTTTAATTACCCTTTTTTTATGTGCCTTCATCTTCCTCTCTTCTTTTTTGTGTGGTAATACATTATCACTTTATTCAGTTTTATTTCTCGTCTTAGTTTTGGTTGTTTTTGGAGACATGTTATTTCCTCAATGACCATGTCTAACTTATTCTACCATTGTAAAATGGAAACCAAATGATTCCTTCATAATAAATAGGATCCTAACTTTCACAAAGATAAAGGACCAAAAACCCCCACCTAGATCAGGATCTGAGTTGTTGCCTTCATCTTTGGTATCATCCCCTTTATCCTTACCATTATCCTTCACCTTTTCTATGCCCTAGTTTGAAACCCTACCCCCGTTCTCTTTCCCATTCATCTTCATTTCAAATTTTGTCCTATCATACAAACTGTTATTGGTGAAATAATAACATTTAAATGATGGATCAACCCATTCTCTTTCAACATTTTGGTGTACTACTTGTGTGTTGTATTAATTATTGACATGTACCTTATATCATATATAATCACCTCTAATCACTTATATTATTTTATGTCTTTTTGAGAGATGCTTGTAGTGTGACTCATTTTTTCTAATGAATTTTATTATACATGGGTATGTCATCACTATTAGCTGTGAAGACCAATTTTAGAGGGTTCTTAGCCTTATTTTTGTGTATATGCCTCCCTAAGTTACACCTAAGATGAGTTGTTGGTGAGAAATTATATATGCACTAAAGTTAAATTAAATTAGGTTAGTTTATATATTTTAAGTGTGTTTGTCACACTTCTCTAGGTTTACAATAGGATAAGTGAGAATTTAATGCTACCATTATTTAATTTCACCACCACTAATCAATAAAACTTTTATATATTCTAGTCACATGTGACTATTATGTGGCTAATAGGGAAATCGTATCATTCTCTTGCATAAGACATTTATACCCCTCATCTCTCTCTTTATGATGTAAAATGCATAAGTATTATGACATGGATCATGAGATGTTGTAAGCATGAATTATAATATGGAGTAATCTAATTTTATCTTTTTATCATACATTTGTATATTGTTTCACTTATATTAGAGAGATTCCACTATAATGAGTTTGTCTAGAATTCATGCTCAAAGATTATTTCCAATATGGTGATCAAATCTATTTTATAAAAAATTATAGTGTTTCAGTGAAATAAGACATTTCATACTCTAGAATATTTTCCCTGAGACTAAATTTATCAAATCCTTATTTTCATCTCTTTTATTAACTTGTCAATTGTTGCATGATGAGTGAGTTTGTGCCACTCTCACCTAGTACTTTCCTCCTTTAGGTGCATAAGTTTTTACCCTTTAAAATTACTTTGAATTTTCTTTGATCATCTATTAATGGCATGGTATTAAGATCATTTCCATTAAAACTCCCCTTTCACACAAGTTCTCAACTATCAATTGGAGATGTGAAATAATGTTACTTATTTTTAAAATGTAAACAATGACCACCTCCATTAATTTTTAAGTGTATGGTATTCTACCTCATGCTATGTTTCCTTAGAGTGATATATAATTCCCATAATTGCATAATATTTATCTCTTTATTCCCCAACAAACAATTCATAGACACAATCCATTGATCCAAGGTCTAGGAGGAATCCAATGGACAATAGCCTAATCGAGAGTCTAAAAAATTTGTATGCTTGTGTGGAAGTTGTATGAGATGTAATGTAGAGAATTAGGTGGAGATAATATAACCAAACACACACACACACACACACACACACACACACACACACACACACACACACACACACACACACACACACACACACACACACACACACACACACACACACACACACACACACACACACACACACACACACACACACACACACACACTTTTTTTATGTGTCATACTCTTAATGAGAATGTCTAAATGCCTATCTTCTACTCTAATTAACATCTAAACTTACAATTATTTATCAATGTATTACAAATATATGAAGCTAGAAATAAATGTTATGGAATTCAAAGTAGATGAGAGCCCATGTGACTCAACACCTTTCAAATAATTGAGCTAATTATAATCAATATTAATGCTTAAATATTTTTTATGGATAATTTCCCCTCAACCCTATAATGGCTACACCTTTGAAAATTAAGTCAAGGTTCATTTTAGTGGGTCATATAAAAAAATCTATGTAGGTCCTGAGGTGAATTAGATTCAAAATGGTGGTGAATCAATTCAAAAGGCATATCGATGCATAGGCAAATCATGTGATGTCACATAGTGAATAATGTGGATGAACACTAGTAGTATGCAGATGGATGCATGTATAACACAATCAAACATTGGCATGAAATATGGTGTGGTCAAACACCGGTATAACTCAAGAAAATTCTATATGGTATAGTTTGATTCTGATAACATGTAGATGGGCATCTATATAATACAAATAGACACTAGCTACATGCTGATAGACGTCGAGTGCCACATCATGGTGTTGATGCTCATCCATAATATAAGTTGGAATTCATTCTCACACACCATGTGTTGGGTTTTTTTTATAAATTTAGATAAATATCCACATCATATCGACAAACATTGGTATGATATGGGTGCATGTCTAAGATTTTTGGAATAACACCAGTTTTGTGTGCTACTACTTATAATGCACACATGTGAATATAAAATGCTAAGGGAAGTGTTTATAGTGCCTCTCCCTTGGGAGAGTTTACCTAGCCATTCATATGGGATACTTATCCCCCATGCATGGATGCTATTAATCTATAGCCTATGGGTATGCCTGGACATCATTATCTATTGGCAGACGTCAAGAGGCCACAAGCATCTATTAATAGACTGTAAACATATAATGGTAGATTGTAGACATCCACAATAATAGGCATATATTAGTAGCCATTGATCATCTTCTAAAAACCCATGGGTATCTACTATAGCTCGCAAGCATCCACCAAAAGGTAGTGGGCATCCTCTAGTGGCCCACGAGTGTCTACTAGGAACTTGGGCCCTGAGGTCATATATGAGATACCTCTTGGTGGATGCCCACAATATGTCGATGGACCCTTACAAGATGAATACATCTACCTACATCCTAAGAGGCCTCAAAAATCTACTAGCATCATGTGGGCTTTTGCTGGCAAGCTACAAACATCCACTAGTGGGCATCCCATGGGCACCCACATGGAGTCTTTAGGTGTATGCCCACAGACTGTTGGCATCCACTCACAGGCTGTCAGTGTCAATTGATAGAATTAATATTTTTTTCCTTTTATTGACACAGTTTACATAGTGCACATTATCCATTTACTATGTAGATTGTCAATGTCCACCTGACTATATATGGAAAATTCATCAGGATTGGGTTTTGAGGTATTAATAAACTATATTTATATGAGGAAATTTATATTCAAATTTAGGTGAACCTCTCCTCGAAATTAAATTTAACCCCAAAAATTTAAGTGATCCTTCCCTGTCAGCCACTCCACAAAAATCACCAAATGCTGACTTTGAAAAATGGAATATTTGTAGATTAATGAAGATTTACCACTAAAAACCCCTGAATTAAGTGTTTCATGCCTATCAAAATCAAGTTATAAATTTTTTGGCACATTGGGGTACCTTACGGTGCACATTTACCTTTACAATGTGTCATGGAGATGTGTAAGACCCCAAGGAATCCTAGTGTATACCAAAAAAGGTTTGGCACACATTTGGGTGATGCCACGCCTCATCTACATAAATTATACTGCATCGATGTAAAAGAGTGTGTGTGGTAATTGTTGGAGATAAAATATATGACCTTAGAGGTAATGCAAACCTTTAGAGGTTGTTCAAAAGTACCACAAATCATTTAAAAATAACAAAAATAATAGAAATATTTTAGAATGGGTTTGAAGGTATCATTGGAACAACTTTTTTAAGATCAATTATGTTAAATCTAAGAATAAAGTGTAAAAACTTGGATTTTATATGATACCTCAAAAACTATTTTAATTATTATGGAATCTAATATGCTTTAACAACTATTTACACTATCATAAAATAATTATGTGTATACATGGTTTCTAAAATTTTATCTATCTTTTCTTTTTGAGGTCTTAATTTATATGAGGTGATGTTTAGAATGTTGAATATACATAGTTATATGGCATAATATTCTCAAGAGTTATAATGATATAATAATAGTATTGAATCAATTTAGGGATATGATATTTGCTACTTCCCATCGATACAACTAAACTAAAAGGATTTGCATTGTACACCTATAAGAGAATATGTATGTATGGATACCCATGGTGTACATGACAAACACCAATTGGCACTACTTTAAAAACTAACTCTTATTTTAAAAGATAGATATAATATGAGAGGTGACATTAATGAATGATGGGTATACATTTTTTGTATCATAAGAACTCCAAACCATCCTAGTTTATAAGGATTCAAATGAGGCATGACTAAAAAATTCAATCACTTTATGGTTGCTTCAAAGATGAGGTTCTTCACGCTACTGTCACTGATAAAAAATATAGTCATTTCACTTGTACCAACATATATGAATGGATTATGTGAAATATTTTATTTAATTTTCACTAATGGTGTAGCTTATGAGGTGTTTACCACAACTTTTAGATCTAAATCGATTCCATTGAAAGGGCTTGAGTTTATAATCCTTTGTTTTTAAAGAATAGGTAAACTCTTCTAATCATGGCACTTTAAAATTGAGTGGGGTTTTATTTTTATTTTCTACACCATTTACTTATCTTATATTGTTGTGGCTTCCTATCTAAAGAAGATAGTTTATTTCAAATAGACAATGTTTCCTACTTTCCATTCATCTCAAACTCTTCCTCATAAATGTTGCTTAGTGATAAGAATATTCCATTGTCTTTAACTTAAAAAACTTCAATTTGGATTACATGAATAATCATATGTCATTTTAGGACTTGATAACTCTATGTTACTCTGATTTAAATGACCCTAACTTTGTTTACATGCCATGAAAGGCATCAATATAGGATTAAATTGGCTAGTCATGTCCTTGCTGAATTTTTTTTCCATTGAATACATTGATCATCAAAAACATCTTTAAAACAATATTAATCCTTGAAGGCTTATATGAATTTATTCTTAGTTGGGTCAAATTATTATTATGTCAAGTATTTGTCTCATAAATAAGTGGTTTGCTACCATTTCTTAGTGAATGAATAACTTTTAGAAGTGCAATATTGATTTCTTAGTCGGTTCATATATATATATATATATATATATATATATATATATATATATATATATATATAAATATATAAATAATATCTAACCAACTATTTACTACATTTACATTTATTTTACCTTAAAACACAGGAACTTGTATATTTATTTAAAATCTAGGAGAACTTAACCACCAAAACAATTCCTAATTTTTAAGTTGATGGAATCTAATATCTTTACAACCTAAACACTTTATCCACCTATACCATGGGGCACCCTTATGCCAATTAGTTATCTTCTCCTTTTAGTCTTGGTGCCCTATGCCACATTTTATAGTACTTTAGTGAATTGATCCAAAAAATTATCTTTTTATCTCAAAGTTATTTTATAATTCCATCATTAATCATCTCTTGGATTACATCTTATGAGTTATTATCTCTATGCATTTGAAGTTTCTTGAAGTGATATGACATGTAGTCTAATGGGTTTCTTGGTTTGATGTCGATCTTTAGATACTTTGACATCATTTGATGAGACATGCATGAACAAGATGAAACACTTTGATACCAATGATATGGGGCTTAGAAGGAACTTAATATACATCACCCTAAATGATAATCTAAATGTGTTATATGCATGTGAAAAATTTATATGATCTATAATGCAAAGAATCAAGAGAGATAATATAACTAGAATAAAAAGCTTTATTAATTTGCATGTTCTATATATGGAATACTCTTGATAATAATGCATGAATGTTTATTTTTTACTCTTATTACTGTATAAAGCTACAATGTTATAAACATATTAAAAACCTTTGAAGTCATTAAAAATCAATACGAAATTTGAAACGATTTATCTTTCATGTGATTCTTTTCCGTCTTAAAATTGAGTTGATTGGCATAACTAACGCTTGAATATTTGGTGAGGGGAATTTACCCACAAACTTTATGCACTTCACGTGTATTAATAGAAAGGATGCATAAAAAATTTAGTGCATGATGATACCACACAGTGTGATTTAGCCACCTTGAAGAATCCACTAGTGGATACTACATATGGTTTGGCACATGTGTGGGTGATACCATGTTTGATTTACATAAACTTATTTATGCCACAATAAAGTGAGTGTGTCATCAAAAGGAAAAATAATAACCACAAGCATTGAGAATGGGTTTTACAACATTGATAGAATTGTTTGTGGAAGATCTTCTTGGATCACTAACCTTGAATGTTTGTCTCTGATTTCATTAATATATTCAGAATTCAAATCCTTTGACGAATATTTTATCAATAAAATTTTAAAAAAAATTATATTAATAATTACAATAATATATCTTTCAATCAATGTGAAGAAAATTAATTTAAGATCAAACACTAATTAATTGAATCAACAAAACTCAAACTAATATTTAACTTAATAATAAACCTTACAATTTGAAAAATTAAACATTAATGAAACCTAAACAATGACTTTGACACCTAAACAATTTAAATGATGTGATTATATTGAGTACAATTGATTTAACAAATTATTGTGATAGTAAAAGAATCCCTCATCATAATGTGATGTATCATTCCACCATAACCCATATTATATAGTGGCATACATATTAATATATACTTTTTAATATAATAAATTTAGTTTTTGATGATATTATTTATTATCCATGTTTTTTTTTCCAAATTGATTTCTAAATTACTGATAAACAATTTTTTTCCAATTAAACAATCTTTTTTATTAAAGCATCCCTTTTTATTAGGGACTCATTTTCCTTCATTAATTTTATTAAAAAATAATTAAATACCTTATTACCTTTAAACAAGTTTTTGACTGAAATGTACCGAGTAGTTACACCCAAGTATTATAATTACAATAAATTACCTGAACAAGAAATGACAGAGAAAAAGGAATAACAGATTTAAGGCATGACTTTAAAAAATGACATATTTTAAGCATGATTTATAAAAACGATACATATAAAAGCCATGACATTGATGTACACAAATAAAATGAATGCTAAAACAGTGTTTTACTATAAATCAAGGTTAAGAGAGGGTATTTCGAAAGAATCCATTTCATATATAGTTTAGCTTGCTTAACTCTGATAAAAAAATTTAAAAAAAAATCTAAGCGAAAAATTTAGAAAATAATTTTTGAAAGTCAGGATATAAGTGGTATTGAAAAAATCAATGAAGTTTTATTAAGTGGATATATAGGCTGCAAATAAGTAAATTTACTATTTACATTGAGAATGTGTTATCTATAAATTTTCATGTTGGAAGAGAGGTGGAATTTGTCTACGTCCTAGATGAGGATTAAGATTAATAAAATTAAAAAAATAAATTTCTTATATACATTAAGAATTTTTTATGCATTTAAATTTACAAAGAAGTTGAATTTCTTATCTAAATTGAGAAACACGTTGAATGAAGAGTGATGGACTTTAATTGTTTTACTAATATAATAGAAATATACGTAGAAAAAAAATCAACAAGGTACTATTGTAAAATTTAATGAGATTTTATTAAGTGTTGTGGTATAAGTATCATTGTAAAAATAAAGAGTTTATTAAATAAACTCTATAAAGAAAAAAAAACTATTATTTACATTAGAAATTTCTAAATGAAGATTAAAATTAATACAATCAATAAACATAATCGTATTTTAGTTTTTTAATTTTTAATTATTAATTTAGGTTTCAGTAGATGAAGTTTAAGATTGATACAATTAATTTTTTTTTATAAGTAATTATATTTTAAACTTTTAATTATTAATTTAATATATATTTTATTTATAGTTAAGCTATATATAATATTATAAAAATGAGTCTTTTTTACAGTTAAAATATATTTAATATTATAAAAATAAGTGATTTTTTATTATTTAGTTGAGTGAAAATTTTAGAGAACTCAATAAGAATATTGAAACATGTTTCTTTTAGAAATGAAGTATAAGTGATATGGTAAAAAAAATAAAATTCTAATATATATAACTATTACTTATAAATAAGTATGTTTTTAAAAAAACATCTCCTCATCATTAAAATAAATTTATATTAATGTTTAAATACATTTGTTTTCTTTTAAATAATACATAAAATACATTTTTTTAAAGGAAAATACTATGAATTAACAAAAGTGAATTAATAAAAATATTATTTATATCAAAAATTGGAGACAATAATTTATTAAGACATTATATTCATATGTCATAAATTTATTTTTAAAATATTTTTATTATATAATTATATTATTTTTATTTAAGAACATATTAAATTAATAAATAAATTTAATTTTTTTAATAAAAAATTTGTCAAAAATATCTAAAATAAACTAAAACAACTAATACATTTTAGTTTATCTAATTAATAAACTAAAATTTAATGATACAACCTTTTAAAAAAAAAATAAAAAAAAAAACTCTATGCAAACAGGAGCCGAGAGTATTTTTAAAATAAATAGATGCTTCCCTTAACTTGGTTACAATAAAACCTTAGAAAAATACACCTTTTTTACCAAGCTTAATGTTTTATCAAAAGGGTTAAAGGCTGGTCTTGAAAATAATTGGACTATTATTAATATAAAAAGGGGACTTGAGAATTAAGGGGCTTTGAGAATAATATTAGATGCATTAAGAAAAAATCATATCCAAAATTGACAGCGCTTTACTATTATTAAATATTGTAAAGATGTTTTTAAAATTTTCTCTATTCAAACAATTAATCATATAGATGAATTGACAACCAAATAACAAATCACCTCACCAATTTAAAGGTGAAACTAAACTCCCAGCAACACGGAAAATGGTGCCTCCCCCTTTCAAGTGATAAGATTAAATCCCTATTTTTCAAAGATATTCAAGCTCCAAAAAGCAACCATGATTTTAATCATGAATTGGCATAGGACAGTGGGCATTTGTAACTTATAATTAATAAACAATTATGAGCAACATTATTCTTCTAATTTAGTGAAACTTTTTATAATCTTAAAATTATAATTTATTTGGTTATTTTCTCTTTTTAAATTTATATTATAATATTTTTTAATATTTTATTTATATTAATAAAAATAATATTTTATAAAATAAAAAATATATTATACTTTTTATATAAAGTATGAGTAATAATAAACTTTGAGATTGAATATTGAATATATTGAAATTACATTTATTTAATAAATCAATAATTTATAAATATTATTTAAAATTGGTAATCCAATTAGTTATTAAAATCTATTATTTCAAATTATGTTTTTTTTTTCAAACTTTATTAATAATTTTTTAAAATGATTTTTTTAGATAAAAAATATTTTAAATAAAAAATACCAACTAAAATATATTAAAATGTAAAATGTCATATGTAATGGTTTGTGTGTAATGACAATTAAAACTGTTATGAAAGGCATTTTTTTTCTTTTCTTTTTTAATATGTTTATTTATTTTTAATTATTAGTCAAACTTTAGTGAGTTATTAGTGTGTTTTAACATTTTTTATAATTCTCCCCTTTAATTTGTTCGACACATTTCTTAACATTTTCATGTTTCTTGGTCTTTGTATAATAAGCATCTCTTGTGTTCTTGGTCCAATTTGTTGGTCTTTTGCTAATTTAGATGTATTTAGTTCATTATTTTCTTTTTTTCTCTTTCAAAAAAATTTAGTTTTAATTTATTATTTATATGCATTAAGTGTTGTAATTTATTTGAAAATACTTTTTATGAATGATAATTAAAAAAATAATTATAATCATGAGGCATATTTATATACTTAGTAATAGGGCTCAAAATGTTAATAGTCACTTGATTGGTAGAGCCAATATTAATTTTGATAATAATACTTCTTAATTTAATAATAAAATAATATTACATGTCTCTACTCCATTTTTCATAGCTTTTATTAAAGTTATATTTTTTATTTAATAATAATAATAATATTAATATTAATATTAATATTAATACTTACATGTTCTCCTACAAATAATATCAATAGATTCATCAAAGAATACAATTTTCTCAGATTAAACACTATAAAATTTTACTCTACTTCAATTACAAATTTCGTTGGATCTTGTCATGCTTTGGACCCTTGTAACCTTTATTATGTAATGATGTCAATCATGTTCAATTAGATTCCTCTAAAAAGGTGAATTAATTTTTTTCTAATCTAAATTTAGAGTTTCATACTCTTACTTTCATTTATTTCTAGAAGGCACTTTTTCACCATCATATCAATTGCACAACTATGCATAACCTTATATCGAAGGTTCTAATGGATTTTGTTTCAATTAGGATGAAAAAAAAATCAAATCAAATACCAATATTCATGATCCTAATTGAATCTCTTTAGACGATGAATAGGATTTTAGTAATCATTTAAGGCATTATATATGCTCTCTCATCTCTCCTTCAATCATGTTTGGTAGATTTGCCTTACCCCATGGGTCAGCTAAGACTTATCTTCCTTCTCCCATCCCAATCTTGGGTTCTCTTATTTAAAATTAAATGAAATATTTATATGGAAATGATAAAGTTGTTGATGTTGAAGCAGCTGGGAAGAGTGAGAAAATCCTAAGGTTTCTAGTTGTTACATAGGTGCATTTTCTTGCTACTTTTCCCACCATAAAAGTATTCAAAATTGAGGTAATCCATTTGTTAGAGATTGGTGTAGAATTTATTTCATAAAAATTTATGAAAATTTTTGGGTTAATCTGTAGTTTTGATAGCTTGGCCTTCTGTTCTAGATTTTCATTGATGGATTTTAAAGAATTGGAAACTTCTTTTGTCTTAAAGAGATTTTCATTTATCCTTGTGTTGGGGATTATTTTATTTTATGAAAATTAGTTTCTTGGTCCTTGGGAGGGGGAATATTTTATGTGGAACCTTGGTTTCCAAAATTAAATCCTTATATGCATGACTTCACTATGGATTCAATTTGGGTTAGGATTGAAAACCTTTCCTTGAATTTCTAAGGTATTTCTAATTTGATTACTATTGTTAATTATTTAGGGAAAATTCGGTATTCATATGAAAATAACATGTAGATTCTAACTTACATTTTAAATAATTTGTGTTGAGATAGATGTGTTTCATGGTTTAACTTAGGAGATTAGGCTCAAGATTATGGATAGAATATTAAAACAACAAATGTATTATGAGGGGATGGTTTTTAAGTGTAAATATTATTATGTTTAGGGACATTTGATGGCTTATTTCCTAAAGAAAAAATATCTTTACGGATTTAGGGATCAAGAAGGATAGGCTTGCTTCACGGTGCAAAGGGGAAGAATACCATCATCAACAATTGAAGATTGATTATATTGTTTTGCCTTTGAAATTCCTTTTAATAACATCAAGGTCAGAAAATCTTGGGAGTGTCTAGATGTAGTACTTGCTCTTGAATCCTTAATTATTCCTAGCTAAAATTTTTCTTTCCTTTTAAAGAATGTGTTAGACCTATGGAATTCTACATGGTATTTACTCTACTGAGGGGTATTCCTTGTCTAATTTGAAACTCTTCTTATGACAATATTTTTTATAAGTCTTCTAATTTATAAGATTCTAAATGATGGAAATAGGTCAAAAATAAAAGCATTGCCACAAAAAAGATGCAAAATGGAAACAATATTCTTATATTTCATCAAAAAATGGAATCCACCTATATTAGTAATGGAAGATGTATGCAAATTTTGGGTATATTTCTTTGATCTTTGGCTTCAATAAGCTTGAAAAAGTTTTCATTATGTTGTAGTGTTAGTTTTTAGGTGTTGTGTTTTATTTGGGTCTTTGTTTCAAAAGCTAGCTTACTTGTGGCTATTTTGTAAGCATAATTTTATGTTTTTCTTATGTATTTGTATAGTCATTAAAATTAATATTTAATTCTAAAAAAATGTGCATGTGACCACCCTCTATGCTCAATTCCATGGTTTTAAACTATTATTCCTCTACTTCTATGTGGATGACACCTTACCCTTTAGAAAATATAATAATGAATATTCATACTCTTCATTCCAAATAACCTAGACGCACTGTTAGACTGATCCACCCTTCCAGTTTAGCTATCTCTACTCCTCAGATAAAATTGCTCCTTCAAGACAATCTCATTGGCTATGTTGGATTATTTTATGATCTAAAAATGTTTAGATTATTTATGTTTTGTTTAGTTTTATTTATGGGTTAGTATCACCTATTGGTGGTTGGTTTTGTAACCACCTTCTTCCTTTTGTAAGTTTTTAAGCTTACTTGATGTACAAAAATAAAATTAGGTCTTTTATTGAATATAATTTTCTCTATATTATTTCTTCTTTTTTTCAATCCAAATCAATGGTGTCAGAGTCGAACAAAACTCTGGAGGAAGTTTGAAAAGTCAATGTTTTATCAAATTTTTAGTTGTGTATAACAAGGTAGAAGATACAACATTTAAAATTGAATAAAGTGTAGTAGTACAAGGTTCTAATAGAGAGGGAAAACTCAATAATATTTTCTGGTGCCATTATTAGCGTTGGATAGTAGGATATAATGCTTGATTTAACTTTTGTGTGAACAACTCTACGATCAGTGGTATTTCATTGCTTGTGAAGACATTATAAAAAAATCATGACACAGCTTGGAGGAAATCATCAAAATAGCTGGTGAACTCACAAACTTGATGAGCATCTGTATGATGCATAAGTTGACAAAGCATAATGAAATCGTAGTGGTGTCCCTTTCCATACTGCAGACCTATGAATGGTGACATTTGGTTGTAAATCATTCTCCAAGATATTGATCAAGTTGTGAATGTCCTCATTATATATGGCATGCAAAAATAAACACCTATTATTGAGCATATACATTGTTCTATTGGAGAAAATCGACAATTGAGAAAAATCCTGATAAGTAGGGTAAATCAAACCCTAATAGTTCTTTTCATTTTATCATAGGTCCCATGAAGGCATGAAGGTGAATATATTATAAAATGTATCATTAATTAATATCACTTTTGGTTTTTACATATATGTGAAAATTGAACAAGTTATATTTATTTGCAATATTGGGTCATGAAGATTCAAATTTGAATAAGGAGATGGATAGGCAATTTTTTTGTAAGTCATTTACAATAAATTCAAGGGTTCACAACCCATTCATTTTGATAAAATCTCATTTGTGACCTTATTTTTTACTTGGAGATATAAGGGTGTAACAAGTTCTTTTATAAGTCCCAGGTATATTTTGTATTCAGAAACTATTTTTTGAAGGTAAAGACAAAACCTCAAAATAGTATTCCCTTGTCTTGTTTTGACTTGTTTTTTAGCGCCATGACAAAAATTATGAGTTTGATTTCTAAAAATGGTAAATTGTCACCTAAAAATTATAAAGAATTGAATAGGAACATGGAGAATACACTCATTTCTAATGACCTATGAGAAATCATTGAGAAAGAAACCACACCACCAACTAAATCTGTAAACTTGATTGAATATCAAAAATGTGATAAACGTGCACTCATACTTTTGAAATCATTTTGCACTAAATAGGTAATCATTCATATTGAGGCAGTTAAAACTAGTGCATGGAAATCTTGGAAAGCATTAAAATATCTATATGAAAAGCAACTTGCATACAATAAAATTGAGCTTCTTATGCAATAGTTGAATAATAAATTGATAGATAATAAAGATGTCTCTAAATATATTTCTCACATGAAAACATTGAAACAAGAATATTGTAAACTGGTGGTAAAATTGATGATGATATGTTGATTTCTATCACATTGAATGGTCTTAATTCTGCATACACCAATTTTGTTGAAATGCTATAGCTTAGTGATAGGATTAACAGTGCCACATTTGACTCTATTTGTGAGTTATTAACTCAGCATGAGAGGCAATTTGTAAGGAAAAATAGTATATCCATAGAGGAGGTCCACTATACCAAAATAGGCAATCTATTATATGAACATAACAAAAAACATTTTTCAAAGCATTATCGAAGATAGAAACACTCTCCATGACACACGTCCAGACATAAGAATCATTCAAGACATAGGGATCATTATGATTCTCCAAAGCATGGACATCATTTTGATTCTCAGAAGCATAAGCATCACCACAAACACAAGCACAAGCATTCTTCTTCATGTGGCTATTCTTCCTATAGTTCCAATGGATGTGAGAGAATATGTTACAATTATTGTGGCATAGGACATCTCTCTACAAAATCTGCCTCAAAAATGAGGTCCTCTCGACATTGACAAAAGGTAGAAGTAAACATTGTTGATCACTCCAGTCACTCTGGTCACTCTTTTGCCTATTCTTCTACTTATTCTTATGATGGATGGGATGACTATTAAGTTTTTTGCTCCACATTTGATGAGTATATCTACTGAGATAGTGAAACACCCATCTTGTGTGAATTATTAGGCTCGAGATTGTGATTTGATGTAGTAGCACTTTTTGGCTTATGTAATTTGCTTTCAAAGATGTAGTGATGATATGATATTTGATGTGGAGAATTTTAGTGATTTATAATTGGTTTATTTTTTGCATGACTTCTCATCTCTCGCCTAGTATGGGGAGAAAATATTGCATATTGGTTTTTTGATCATTCATCGATGATGTGTGATACGAGTTAGGATTGTGTTTCTGGCATTGTTAGTGTTGAGCAAAGCCCTGCGAGAGATGTTGATGATTGTTGGGCATCAGTTTGAGTTGTGTCATACATAGTACAAAGGTCAGTCACTTAATGGATATATTCTATGTAAGGATCAATGTAGTTGGATAGTGCATGATCATGTTCTACTATAGTGTAGGGATGATCAGGGTTAATCAGTCTAGGATGTACATCAGTTGTAGCTGTGGTAGAGTCTACTTAGATGACTCATGGTTTGCTGCTCCAGTATTTCTATACCTATTTGGATCACACTTTGGATTAAGGGGGAGATTTTTGGATTATTTTATGATCCAAAAATGTTTAGATTATCTATATTTTGTTTAGTTTTGTTTACAGGTTGGTTTCACCTGTTGGTGGTTAGTTTTTTAACCACCTTCTTCCTTCTGTAAGATTATAAAATATAATAATCCCATGATTTGGGCTCATCATTTTGTTATATATTAACTAATACAACAACAATATTCTCAAAAAAATGATTAGATTATAAAATATAAGAATCCCCCTAGTTTTTCCACACTTGGAGTTTTGAAACATAGTATGGAATTATTTTTAAAACATCACAAAAATAATAGTATTGTCACACATTTTAGTTGTGAATATTATCATAAATATGGATGTAAAATGTAACACCATTAGGGTATGTTAAAATAAGGCATATTAATTATATATCATGTTTTGAAAAAGATTGCATTAACATATGTCTAGATATAATGAGAGTTCCTACTATACACCTGTCTATCAAACTTGTCATGACCCATACTATGTTCCTCAATAGCCCTATCAAGGTTTTTATGAGTGTTATGATCCATGATAGCCTTATGTTTATCCTATTACTTCTCCATATGATCATGATGTTGTTGAGAAGCCTTATGAATAAGGCTATCAAGAATAAAAAGATGTAATTAAGACGATTGAAGAAGAAGTCCAAGACCTTAAGAGGTAGATTTTTCTAGGCAGTCTTCCTAAAGATATTCATATCCCTCCTCAAGAAAGAAATATCTCATCATCTTTGAATCCCTCTTGGACTATGATTCCTAATTATACCATGCCAACTCTTGTGGAAGAATTTGAACCTATGCAAGTTTCTCCCTCCATTGTCCAAGAACCCTCTTGTATTTCATATTAGGTTTTTTTTTACCCTTATCCTCATGAAACCATTTACTAACCTAAAGAGGAGCCTCCAAGAGAGCCCATCCAATATTCAAAAGAGCATAATAGCTTCAAATTTCTAACTTGGAACCAAGTAGTGAATTCTTGGGGAAATATAGATGAAAAGAGTGAGGACCAATAAGTTGATCTCAAGAAATAAGACCTTATGTTTGTTCAAGCCTCATTTCCTTCTCTCCAAGAACCTGTAGGTTATCCATCTTGGATGTCTATCCAAGAATATTTTCAATGTAAAAAAGAGGCCTTAGTTGAAAAGGTGGAAGATAAAGTTGAATTTATTAAATATCATCAATAAGGCTATGAGAAAGGTGAGGGTATTGTTTAAGAAAATGAAGTGTTTATCACCCAATTCAACCTTCTCTCTCTCCAATAATTCTTTTGATAATCTCTCATTCTCAAACCCACAAAGTACAAGAGTATTCCTTCCATCCCCAAGCCCATTCATGAGCCATCCACCACACCTCATACTCTATCTCGATCCCATGAATTTGTCTTGTTATTCAAGTTTCAAGGTCTGATCTTATTGTCCTAGGGTGCAATTAACTCCATAGCCTAATGGAATGACAAGGCTACTAGAATAGTAAGTATAGTTGGCATGCTAACCCTATGAATCACCAATTTGTTATCCAATTTTTACCCCCTAGGTCAAAATAGGATCCCTATAATAAAAAAACATGAACCTTGGGTGATTTATGAGGTCACATTGAGTTCAATATTCCTTATTAGTATTTATTAAGGTAAATTTGGGAATATTTAGGTAAAGTCTTTTCCTAGTCACATATTTGTTTAGGCATGTCATGAGGATATAGGTCATGGTCATGTTGTGTCATAGGTGATTAGAGGTTGATAAAAATCATTTCATGTGTTAAACACCTTTTCACAATAGTTCATGAAGTTTTGGATGGATTGAAGCACATTTGTTAACTTAAGTGTGTTAAAAAAGCATATAAAATGTGATTTTGGCTAATATTTGTGTTTTTCAAAGTTACCTAACTTAAAAATTCATACGATACCCCTTCAAAATAGATTAGAGTAGATACTCAAGAGCAACACCTGTCAACTTGTCAGATAAAGTCAAAATCTTGAACTTTAATGCTAGTTTGAGGAGTTAAAGGAAGTTGTATAGAATTTTTGAAGTCATGTGAAAGAAAAAACATTTTATAAGTGTCCTTTCATTTCCCAAGGGTCATAAAAATTATTGGAAGGAAATTACAGATCCAAATGTTGTAAAAACTTACTTCTCTCCTACATCACACCCTTTACAAGTTAGAAAAGGCCAAATTCAAGAAGATGGTACAATCCATGCAGATAGGGTTGGGGGATAATATTTTGGAGAAATTTGTGGCATTTTTCATAATATTGGTGGTCTTAACATAATGAAAAATCACTAAGAGCCTAGACTACTTTTAAAGAGCTCAAAACCCCATAGGATAAATTTGGCATAACTCCAGTGCAAGTGTAGACCATTTTTTTCTTAAAAATAATTGGGATGGGTTTTAATATGTCTATATATTACTTAAAATCATTCACTCATCTTCTTCCCACTTGTGAATGTCTTTTGGCAAGCCATTTTCCTTTTGTTCATTATCTACAAGTGACTAGTCAACTTTCTGAGTTTCGAAGTTCTCCAAGTGTTTTTGTGCATTGTAATGTTTCTCCATTGTCTTATAATTTCATATAAATTAATTAATGTTATTCCTAATCACTTTAGTCTTCTATACAAGTTACAAGCATGGTCATAACTTCATTCTATCTTGACTTGTGTTTATGTGTATTTGCAATGCAGTTGAGTTGAGTTTGAGTTAATGTTTCCAAGGAATTTGATGTTATGTTTCAATTTAAACATGTTAATAAAAATAAATAAATATCCTATTAATTCATAATAGTCATGCTTTTAACTCTTCAAAGGTTTCAAAACTTTCAAAGTTGCTAAACAGTCTTCTACAAGTATTCAGGTTTGCAACTCAAGAGAAATATCATATTATCAACATTTTTTAAAGGTCATAGAGACATGAGAATATTTTCATTGAATTAAATTTAAAAAAATTATATTTATATAGTGATAATTTTGGAATAATGAGTTTCCAAGTACCTAAACACAAAGAAATGCAAAAAATAATAGGACTATGTATGTGAATAAATGATGGTAGAGGTTGTGAGTTACTTTAAGAGGCTATTTAAAAATGGATTGAAGTGGTAGGTAACTCTTGGTGAAAATTAATAATTTACAAGATTTTAATTCAATATTATACATAATAAAACTCAAGCCTCTTAGATGATCACCTATATTCCATTGAAGTATTAGTCTTGAGACATAGAGCATTAATAGGACACAAAAATTAAAGTGTTGAGAAGGGCAATCAGCTGATCAAATTGATTAAGTTTTAAGAAATTAAAATTTCATGAATGTATCTTAAAGAACTAGGTTATATACCAGGGGTCATTAACCTAAGTGAAAACACATAACCCAAACACAGTCAACTATCCTAGCAGTCTCATGTAGGTTAATGTGTTATGTTCAAAGTCTCTCAAAACTTGAGGATACTAATTGATATGTATGACCTACAAGTTATAATTGAAACCTAAGTATTTATAATATTTATAATAATAAAAATATGGATCTTTGATCTAAAAATCTCTAAACATAGTCAAACTGCCAAAAACACCACCTATAGCCATATAGCTTGAATATGGTCTTAAATAGTGAATTAATATGAAAGCACATAGTTTCAAGGGTTTGATAAGGTTTTTGTTTGATCATTAGCATGGAAATAAAATGAATAAAGTTTTAATGACTATGGGAGTCTTTTACAACACCAAAGTTGTAATCATCTTCCAAAAGGATACCTACAGGCAGATAGTCACCTGTAGGTCCTTGTAGATAACCAAAGTTTCAAAACAAGAGATTATGGGTATTATATTATTTAAATTTTATAAGTTATTTTTAAATTTATAAAATCATAAAAACCAAAAGATTTATCATATTATCTAACTCAGAAGGTTCGAAGCAGGGGTCATAAGCATGAGACCAGCATATGCATTGTCCTGCCTAGACTAGTGTAATGATTTGTTGAAAGAGTAAGGGTATAAGGGAGAGGGAGTTACATAAGGGAGAGGGAGTTAAGTGTATATGATTAAATGGTGTGAAATTTTTTATATATGATTATAGACTCAAACAAACTTAAATAAACACAAACAACCCTATTCAGTCAATCTTGAGAGCATACACAAGCCTACTTAGGTAGTCAGTCTTATAGGCAGACATGAGGAGTGGAAAGATGAAGTAAATTGATCTGAGATGGATTTTGGATGCTTATATAAGATTATTAATAACCTACACATACACTTCATGAATTCACATACATATTATAGTGGTATAAAAGGTGAAAACAAGCAGCCAGGATATGATTATCAACTTGATCTAAGAACCCTAGGCATAGGCTAGTGGCATAACCAGAGATTTTGGTGAAGGTTTGTGGTAAACCTATTGTAATATGTCAAGTAACACATAAAATACATCATGAAGGTAATTATAGTTCAAATCAAACCCAAAACATGTACCAATAAACCTCATTTTCTCTCAGACCTCTCAAAATTCTCATTTCCAGCTGATAGTTCATTTTTATTTATTTGGTATGGTCAAGAGGATTTGCATGGTATATTGGGATCATATGGAAATTAAAATACCCTTATTAAATTTTTTAATTTTTTTGAGGATTCATACATCCATCTTTATGAAACATCCTTAAGAACGCAAACCAGATTCAGGCTTCCTAGGAGCACTATAGTGACTAGTTTACAAAAATGGACTTCTAAAGAACACCTAATTTCATTTTTTGATCCTAAAAACTATTATATGTTGTTATAAACTCCAATTTTATCATCCACATGTACTTTAGATATATAGATTATTATACAGATTACCATAAATGCACTATTTTTTATGTTTTTAAATGTTTTTGCAGGGATTATGGAGAGATGGACACTATAAGATCATTGTAAAATTTCCCATAATATTTATTTCATCTTATAAAATCAATAAATTTTCTCAATAACCCCTGAAAGTGACTAGATAAACTCCATTTCACAAGGCAGTCCAAACAGGCTTGTGAAGGGCTTATTTTTGGCCATTTCATGGTTTTTCTAGAATCATAATGTTCTAGAAGTCCAAAATTGACATGGAAATTTTTTTATCATGGTCAAATTTAATCACAAATGTCCTAGAGGTTTCACAAGTTCAAGAGGAGTTTATAACAAAAATCTATTTTTTAGGCCTAGAGGCCTAATTGGTAGAAGAGATAGGCAGAAAAAGTAGACTTCCACTTAGATTCATCTCATTAAATTTGGTATGAAAATATAAAATTATAGAGTGTCCTATAATATATATTTATATTTTTAATATAATCTATACAACTCCCACACATTGAGAAAAGCAGAAAAAATGACTACAAGGAATTAGGCCTAATTGAGGCTTTTGGTAGACAATGACTTGTTGGGGCTAGATTGAGACCTCAAAATGGATTTTTACATGTCCAATATGATGAAAATATTCCATCCATAAATTTTTTATTATCTATAATAACTGAAACCATGTTTTGACACTTGTGTGTAAAATAGGCCTAAGGAGATGAAGAGCCTTCTAGACGCCTTGGAAGAGAAAAAGGTGATGTTTCAAGGAGAACTTGTTGGATTAAATTGAGAGGTGTCAATATAAAATTAAAGAGGTATAATAAACTTATATTATCACCAAGAATTCCACTTGTCCTTCAACATGTTAATAAGAAGAGGAGTTTCAGAGGGCTAGTCAAGGTGTCAAGCAACCTTTTTAACTACCACACCACTTGGAGGATTAGAGCATCTGAAGAGGAGAAAAATATGTCATATAGGAATTTTTTAAGTAGTTCCATAACTCTTCTCTTATTTTTAACTCACATGACACTTGTCTACCTTCTTTCTCTTGCACACTTCCTATCTTCTCTCACACTTGTGTTATATATTGAGCCACTTTGGCTTTGAAATGTATCCTCCACCTAGGTATGGTGAAGCCTTGCTCATTTTTTATACCTATTATCAATAATAATAAAAAAATTACCTCATTCTATGGATACATGCAGTGATAATATATAAATGATTGATCTTATCAAGTGTAGATGTATGTCACCTTATATGTGTCCTATTTATCTTGCTTCGTGTGGTTGTTTCTCTATTATAGGTTGTATTTGGTGTCATCATGGGTCTTTTGTGTGTTTTTAATTGGAATTATTATTCCCTCCTAACCTTAAAATGCCTCACCCTTATATAAAGCATTGATGCAATAAGTTTAATCTAGGATGTGTGTATGTTCATGTTGTCTTGTAAGTGTTAATGTATTATTCAATGTGTGGTAAAGGTCAAAAAAATTTGGTTCATCACCACTATAGTTAGGTTTATTTCATTTTTTTATCATCCATATTAAAATTAATCAAGTGATAGAGTAGTGAAAGTGAGTCTAAGTGATTCATCAAGGGGAGTTAGCCCTTCAATCTAGAGGTTTACCCCTGTTATAGATAACCCACAGGTCTAGGGGTAAGCCCATGTTTAACCAAATTTGGAGAGGTCTGAACAAACTTCTCCTAGGGTGTAAAATTTGGTTAAAACATAAACCCCTGAAACATTAGCCCTGAGACTTCACCATCTCTCTTATCACCCTGACAGAATCCTCTAACTAAATATCAAAATAATAATAATTATGACAGATACAAATATATGTTGATGGCTTAAATATGTATTCGTAAACTTACTCTAACTAAATAAATCATATCATAATTAATTTTAAACATAATTCATGTAAAAATATAATGTGAAAATGAAATAGACATTGTAATTGTTATCATGATTGGCAAACAGAAACAAATGGAAATTTTAACAAATAAAAAAGATTTGTAATTCATCATATATATCATCATCCTTAAACAAGAGGGAAAATTAATAAATGTGAACACCCAAAAACAAGGTTTTTTTTTTTTAATTAACAAGATCCATTGAACACTACTTACAATCACATCCCTAGTAAAAGTTCACAATGGCTAACAAACAAGTTAATAATAAATATTACATTAAGCAAGGTTGTGACACGGTCTTCACTAAAAAATTACGTTATTAATTATTTATCTTTCATTTTTTAATTCTAACAAGTCATATCTAAGTGGTCATGCAATATTCTTAATAAAAACATTACTTACTAAATTTTTGGTCCTTTTTCTTCAAAATTTTGCCTTCGATGTTAAAGTAATGTGTCTAGCCTCTCCTTACCATTTCATTTTTACATACAATCATTATGAATTATGGGTTGTAGTTTACTCAAGTTTGTCTAATGGAAAAAAATAACCATTAACTCTTAACCACATATATATTTGATTCGTCTTAGAATATATTTCTCAATCTCTTTTCATCCTGGTGACCATTATTTGTTTCTCTTTCTTACTTTATTTATTTATTATTTCCATTTTTCATGTTTTTTTCATGTGTGATGAAAATTCCATTCTTTTTACCTATAATTATAAACATGAAGTATTAACCTTAATTCAATTGACTAGTACGAAATGTATTTCTAACAAATCATGGATTGTTAAGTGTTGTTGAATTCAATATCATGTTGATCCATGATCAACATTTTTTGGGTTGACTCAAATACCACTCTGATGGATAATATGCATACCTATATCAACTGATCTCATCATAAATTAATGTTATTACCTTTATTATCATTTCTATCATTTACACATAAATCATATACATCCTGATAATTCTATAATATAAGAAAGATGAATATAAAATCTCAATAATAAATAAGATTAATAATGATAACCCTATTATATCATGGAAATAATTATTTCAAATATGAATGGAATGGCACATCATCATTTTATATTAGTCATAAAATTATAATCTTATAAATTAATAAGGTGTATAAACATACATAATACCATAACACCCTCTACACCTGCCCCTTTCAACCCTATCCCCCCTCTCCCCTCACACATATGTATTCACTTTATGTATCTCATAATAAAATGTTTTTCAATATATTTTCATCTTTAAATGATTAAAAAATACATAATTCTATAATATATTAATATTTTTAATGAGAGGTTAAATTGTATATAAAATAGGGGTTTCAAGATGGGACATTACATGAATCATACACATCAAATTTAGTAAAATAAACATATCTATCAAGATTACATTGAAAATTAAATAATAAATGAATAAAAAAAGGGTTACTAAATACTAAAACATGAGTCTTTACTAAAAACTTTCATCCAATGGAGGGTACTTATTAAAAATTGATGAATTATATTTGGAATTAGGTATTTGACCTTCAAATGATATAGCTAAATTATTTTTTTTTTTTAAATAACAATAAATATAAGTAACATAATTTAATTTACCCTCTTATGATCAAAATAAAGTTAATTCTAATCTACATTCATTTTACTAATGTTTAGCTACAGTTTCATGTGAGTTATCCCCTTTCCTACATTGTATTCCATCTATACTAGGAAAACACAAAAGAGAAGATTGGTTAAATGTATTGACATGCACTAGGAATTAAGTATTTAATATAATATAAAAATTTAAAAAATGCTTGAAATGACCTCAATTTTTTGAAAATGTATGGCACTTAAGTTCTTCGATCATATCAAATAATTTTTTTCTTCTTTTTATTTATAGAAAACATCTTAGTTGAATTCACAGATAAAATATAATTATTATTACACAATTTTTATATTCAATTTTTCTTGTTATAAAAATTAATCGAAATGTTGAATGTTTTGAAGTCTTTTCTTTTCACTATAATGAAATCATGACTTACATGACTATACTAACAAATGATGTAGGATGTCAAATTTATGTCTTATATACCAAGTTGAAAGGTAGTACTTTGGAAACATTAGATTATTAAACCACCAAATTGAATATATATATTCACAAACTAGTATAAAAATATATATAGATGAATCTACAATTTCCATCCAAAATTGTGATTACATGATCTTCATAAAAAATATAATTCCTTGTGTTCATGTAATAATTGATGTATTACACTCCTCAGAAAAGTATATTCACGACGGCCCTTGAATTCCCAATATAGTGATCCATACATTTTTAATTATTCACTAAAGAATTATGAAGCTATAAACTTCATAGATACATGATAATCAAATCATTACCAAGGAGGTCCTTTAAACTAGAGAAAATAACACAACTACAAGATCTTATTTAAACTAGCATAGTGATTACAACATAGGAGGGATCTCAAGCTTCACATGGGGATTTTTAGGTTATTAAATACCATTAATATATACATTATCCAACCCCCTAATAACATGTTTTATCAATAAAACTTGAAAAAACATTTTTACTTTAATGATTGGAATGGGTATACATTTCTATAAATATTGATTCAATTAATTTAAGATAGAACATTAATTAATTAAATTAATAAGACTCGTAAATAATATTTAAAATGACCTTAAACTTAAACAATAGATTAATTACATAACATTAAAAAAATGAAACATAACACCTTAAAAATTGATATTATACTATCTCAACTTTCAGCAAATGATCTTTTTTATATCCTACATCCTAATAAATATAAGAGATTTGCTATGTATCATTGATTTTAAAATTTCACTATTTTGGTTGAAATATGTTTAATATAAAAATAATTTATTAAAATTATGATATCTATATTATCAAAGTTATCTTGTGAGATTAAGTTTTAAAATAGGGTATTCAAAGATGGAGAGATGGTTTTAGGGTATTTTATGTACTTTTGAAGCTTTTTACCACAATATCAATCATTTATAGATTTAGGTAGGATTTATTTTTTGGTTTAATTGCACTAAGTCAAGTTATAAATACACACATTGGTAACAACCCACTATATTAATGCTTTTCACCTCTGCACTTTCATAGTTTAATGAAAGATTAACTAGTGGATCTCTAAATGAGCATATCAATGAAGAAAGCAAGAAACTTTATCCTAAAGTTATTTCACAAAACACTTGTTCTAACCTAGAAACCCATTTACCTAATTTTGTGCTTGATTTGACTGTATTTAACAAATCTTGGAATTAGTTTGAATACTTCATCCTTTTGTGTTACTTTTATACTAAGTCCCTCATTGAGAGCATGCTTATGAATTGGTTTGATACACTCGAAACCCCATGACATCAAGTTTTAATGGGTTTAAAATATGACTAAAGGATTTTTAATTTGTCACTTTGTTATACCATTAAAAATATATTTGATGTCATGGACCCTGGTTTGTTTAAAATACTGTAATGGTTTTTACCGCTAGACTATGGACTTCCAAATCTCTAAGTAAGCCATGTTTAAAATACTAGTCAAGATCGAGTTACTAGGATAGCTCTTCAAACCCTTAGGGTGTTTCATCTATCATGATCAACTCAATTTATATTGGCCTCATCTGAAAAATTTGTTTTGTGTTTAAATTTACACGGCCAAGGATTTGAATGAAACCATTGACATACAATTTTGTGAAAACTAGTTTTTAAAATGTGTTATTTACATTAACCTATCAAATACTTATTTATAATGCTAAGCCTCAGACCAAATGAAAGGATAAATCCCTTAAATGGTTAAATATAAATAGGCTATTTAGGATAAATATGTAAAACATATAAAATCAACCATCTTTGTTAGGATCAAGTGGAACAATGTGAGTAATAGGAAGACTATTTTGGTAGCTCATGGTGCCTCATGGTCACAATATATTGTGCAATGACTAAGAAATGGACAAAGATCCAAATATTTTCCCCTAAAATAAAATAAAACCATGTTGACCACTATTAAAGTATCATGGTCTCTCTATTTGGCATGTCATAATCAGTGACCACTTTTCTACCTTTGTAATTGGTGCATTTTTTTGTGAATTTTTCATAACCTCACATTATGGAAAATATTACAACCACATAGGATGATTTAGTTTTATTTGATATAAAAATTATTCTCATACTATTTGATGGTCCCTCTCCTTAAGAATATGGAGTATGTACAAGATAATCACTGACCTTTCCAAATATTTTACTTTATGCATGACAATTTGATAAAGTTTTCCTTAGCTAACAAGTTTGAATCCCTAGAGGACATTGAATATATGAATGATGTGAATCTTTATGTTTTCTCCATGATACTTTATTCCTTGAAATTTCATGATTTTATTGAGCCAAATAATAGATGCATGGTTAGGAAACTTTGTCAAAACTTTCCTAATATGAAAGTATAGTGTTTACATGAGTTAATTTTTTTGGTTTTCTTCTCTAGTCTATTACTAGTATGATTTGTCTAGGTTCTCTATGAAATTTTATAATCATGAACTTAGTCATTGAGGAGATATCACATTTCTCACACTTGAGATTTCAAAAAAAAAATGTATTTCACCCCACCCATAGGGTAGTGCGGACCACTTCTTATTTAAAAAAACCCCTTATTAGATTATCCAACATGTATGATTTCAATGAAACTATCGATCTATCTCTCATTTAAAGGTGGTTGGTATACTCCCTCATTTATTCCCATTAGGCCCTCTATGGATATTTTTAATATGGTGGGATCCAATGAAGATAAGGAAGGTATTATCCATATGCAGTAGTGTGAATGGGTGAGAGAAACATGGTTTTACATGCATAATAAAATTGGTCTCTTAGATCCTAATCATCATAGGAGAAGATATTCAACTTATTTTTTGGTTTGCTTGGTCCAACCTTAGAAACAACCATGAGATATTTGTTAAAATAGTGGATTTGTATTTACTCACGCAGAAAGATTTGGTTTCCTTTTTTGTCTCTAACAATTACCTAGTTTTTTTTATTGATGGTGCCATTATTTCAAACCACTAACGCATTCAATTTTTCATTGGTTGGAGCTGTCATTGAACCATGAAATATAGGTTTATGTTTTATCTCAACATGTCTCATCTTAATGAGATAACTTTGGCCATATAAAGTGGGTTTGGAACCTAGTACCTAGACACTCAGGTGTTAGGAATTGATTGATTGGTGGGCACCATTATATGGAATACAACATTTTAATATCTATATGGTAATAAAATAAATATATTTTGATAATGGAATAATTAATCATTATACCATGAACTCCATATGATTTCACATAAACTTGAAAATTCACCATTCAATGTCAACTTACAAATTCAAATTGATAAATGGAGACACAAGCTCAAAATTGAGGAACCATACAAAGCCCATGGATCTTAGCTCCAAGCCAAAATGCAATTATTAAGAATAGGGGATATAATTACCAAATAATTAATTTCCATTTCCTATGAAAAATGATTTGCACAATGAATCAAAGGACTTAAATAGATTAATTTTAGGCTTACTAAGATCCTAGATATCTTTAAAGATTTTATGCATTACTAGCATTGGTTTTTCACCATTCAACCTACTTTCCCAACCTATTAATTAGTTATCTTGTATTATTTTCAAGTTGTCCTATGTGTGCTATTTTAGTCACAAATATTTTCCTATGATATAACTCTTTTTATTAATGATAGCAAGGAAGCAACCATGGATATGGCCTTTACTAACTCACCCAACATTGACATTTTTCCACATGATTTTTGTCAGGTCCTATGGCACATGATTTGTATTGATCTTTATAAAGTATAATAGGAATTTATTTTATCCAATTCCATAGGAACTATTGTTAATCAAGGTACAATCAAATTCATCCAAAAATATGGTGACCCTAAGTTTATTTCAAATTAGTTACTGGAATAACCCTCATGAATGTCTCATATAAAATCATTTATAAAGACCTTTCCCTTAAGTTGATACATTTTATTCCCCTCATTATTATAAGTGATAAAACACGGTTCATCCAACATAAGTATATTATAAACAATCTTATTGTAATCTAGGAATGAATGGAAAGGGTTAGAGTCTCTATTCAAATTAACTTGGAGAAAGGTTACAATAAGATTGAGTGTCCTTTTATCATTGATATACTTCAATCTCTAAGTTTTGGCCTTCATTTTTTTCATACCATTAACATGTTTTTTTATGATGCTCAAGATTGCATTACCATTAATGGATTACAATCCCATTAATATCAAAATTTTAGGTCTATAAGGAAGGTTACCCCTTTGATCATTTTTTATATGTGATAGATGCATAAGGGTTAAACTACCTTCTATCCAAAAACTCATCTATAGCCTTGGTGAAAGGCGTCTCTCTCCCCCAACGTGATAAAAAAACTCATCAATGGGCATTTTGAGGATGATTCTTTTCTTACCCTATTGAAGGAAGAAGATTCAATTAAGAATAATATGTAATGCCTTATTATTTTTTTATCTTCCATGAGGATCTTATATCTAGTGGAAAAATAATCAATGTTACAGGTAGTCCCTTTACCCAAAACCTTATTGGTTGGAATTATATTAATGGTAGTGGATCTTGTATAGTGTGCAATTTATTTTTTTAGGCATTCATTTTTCCTTTTGGGCCTCCCCATCTGATCCTTGATCATATTTTTTTCAAAGGATTGAGAAAATGATTACTTAATAGATCACCAAGCTTCATTATCTAATATGTAAATTTCAATTTTTCTTTAAAGTGATGGTGACTACTCACATGTATTGTTCTTCTTGTTGGTCTCATTGTAAATATTCCTATGAAAAATTAGAGAAGTTGATGAAGTATTTTCACTTAGAAAACTCATAAGGTTTTAAGAGTCACCATAGGGTATCATGGGATATCTTTTGTAGGCCTAAAGAAGCTAGGGACCTTAGGCTCATTGACATCAGAATTCGAGGTTATGATAAATGTGTGAAATGTATCATTAGAATACATGAAGTGAATTAAGATTATAAGGTTATGTTGAAGCACTACATTATGCAAGGTACCCCTCTTGGATGAAAGGCGTGTAATGGGTTGGATTTGTAAAATAGTTTTCTTTGTCCTATACTTGTTAAAATTAGTGGAACTTTTGTGCTAAAATGCATATGGAAAAAAATTATTATTATAAATCCTCATCTCATTTAAGGTAGGGATTGATTCAAAACTAATCATTTTATTGATTCAAATTCCTTATGGTGGTTGCCAATGCTTAACTTCCATAACTTCACTTTTGATATGGTTCCTAGATTAAGATTTTTTATAATATTATAAAGTGAACCAAGACCATTGGGAAATGTTTTTTCAGGGCCCCTCAAGAGTGGATCTTGTGATAAATGTTGAGAATTGAATACTAGCAAGCCCTTCTAGACCACTAGGGGAGTGTTATTTGTATAGTTAAGTGTGCGCCTTCATATCCTTCACATCACCAGTATCCCTCTTAGACTTATGGTCAAGGATTTTGGTGGCACAAATCTAGAACCAACCAGAGCATTTCTACTCATCTCAAGTGGCCTTCACCTCCCCACAGTGACTGACTTGGGTATAGTGGTGGTAGCAGCTAAGGGGAACCTTTCCTAGACAATTTTTCTTTCCTAGCTCTTTCCATTTAATCTTATTGGTAGGTAGAGGATTATGGATAGAACTATCAAATCGATGGGTGGAAACACATATCTAACATAGTATAAACTCCAAGCACTAATGTCTAGGGGAAACCTAAATAGTCCTCCTTCTCTACTTCCTTCAACCACCATTTTTGTTATTTTTACCTAGTGACCTTGTTCTTTGGGTTTTTGAATTCTTATTTTTATCACTTTTTAATTGATCTACAATTATGAATTTTTAAGTATAAATTTATTTTTAATATTTTTATGTAATTACTTTATTGAGATTTTCTTCAATCTAATTTTAACATGTTGAGGTGTGACATTTTTACCTATTTTTTGTATAATTAATAGTGTATTATATTTCTTATTGATAAAAATGCACTTTTCAATAAAAATAAATTGATTATGATAACTACACTTAATTTAAAAATTTATTATAATTAACCATCAGTCTTTTTGGTGGAGCTGCAATTACATACAGAGTGTGCGGTGGTCAGCACTTGCCATTTCAAGGTGTTAGGCAAGATAGGGCGAGCATGCCCTAGCTTGACCCTAGTGTTTATTCATGGCCATGCCAGGGGGGAGTGAATGCATGTGGGAGAGGGTTGGAGCTGTGGTGTCAGCAGAAACAAATAACAAAAATTCCTATTATTAGTGCATCCTTACCCGTGCATGCAGTGGGTTTCTCTGTACCGATTGGAGGTCATCGGTGGAGTGTTATCCCTGGGTGTACTAGTCTACAATTCAAAGGTAGTGCTAGGTGCTAGGGTGGCAAAACCCTAGTGGTGGTTCCTTATCTTGGAGCCATGCTTGCTCGTCTTAGTTTGGTTGAATATTAATGTCGTTTGGAGAGTCTTCAGGGGCTTGTTCCAAGATGGATTATCACTCAACAATGGTAGGTACAAAGTCTACTTCACATGATTTGAAGGTTTCTAATAATAACTTGTTCTCACCAGTGCCAGCAATGGTTGGATTGGGATTGTCTAGTGGTACTCAAATTATGAAGATAAATGGATGTCTTGAATGATGTGAGGTGAGGCCAAAATTGGTTATCCTATTAGATATGATTGCAAAGGATATTAAATATTATTTGAAACATGCTTTGTTGTGCAAGTTTATGGGGATGCAGATTTCATTACAATTTCTAGAATCATGCGCCCAACGGACTTGGATGCCCGAGGGAGAAATGGAGGTAATGCTTTTAGCAAATAGATTTTTCATGATATCATTCAATTTGTTGGTGGACCGCAACAAGGCTTTTGAAGGAGGACCCTACTTTCATAGCTACATTGGGTTATTTATTAAACCTTGGCATGCGAGCTTCAATCTTGCTGAAGAGCTTTTGAATCAGGTTTTGGTGTGGGTTCATCTTCCAAGATTCCATGTGGAATGTTGGTGGGAGGATGTTTTACATATATTGGCTTTGATGCTAGGAAAATCAGTGGGTACCTCACAACATACTCAAGGTAAAAAGATGATGACTTTTGTTCATATTTGTGTTGAGATTGATATAAGTAAACCTTTGCCAGATTTGATGGATATGAGTGCGGGTTCTTACTCTTAGGTGCAACAATTGGATTATGAAACTCTTCCTTTTCAGTGTCATCTCTATCATGAATATGGTCATTTTTAGAGAAGATGCCCAAAAGCTAGACCTATGGATCCCCAGCCTTCTCAACCACCTCGTAACCCCTAGGGTTGAAAAGGGGAAGGAACCCATTCTTGGTGATGGGGATGGGGCTGATGGTTTCATTCCTTTTAAGGCTTGAAATAGGAATTGAGGTCAAAAGAGGACTTTGAAGGAAAGGCAGGAGGAAGACTCTTTCAACAGATTTGAAGTCTTAGATGATCTCAGCCAGCAAGAAGTGAATCCAGGTTTGATGAATCTAGATCAGGATGCTTTGGGTGCAAGACAGGAGGGCCTTCTCTCAGAAGTGACTTAGGGTCTACAGGATACTAGGGCTTTGAAAATGGACACTGATGTTCAAATGGAAGTCCAGGGGGAATCGGTTCCTATTGCCGTAAGGAAGAAGGGTGTGGAGGATGGATCTCCTCTTGTCTTAAACACAGGTACTAAGGGGGTGAAGATTCATAAGTCTTCTTCTTCTCATTTGTGTCTTCTTCAAAAGGAGCAGGGGAGAAGTCTTCCAAGCTTGGTAGAAAAAAATATTTAGAAAAGATTAAATTAACAGGGGAAACTTTGGTCAAGTCAAGGTCTGTTAAGACTCTAGATTCTCATTTTTTAACCCCCTTGAAATGGTCATTCTATCCTGGAATGTAAGGGGCTTGAATAGTGGCCCTAGACAAAAAGTTGTTTGGGATCTGGTTAGAAGTCAATCTCTTGATGTTCTTTTCCTATAGGAGATTAAGGTATTAGTGGAGGGTATGTTTGGTTTAGTGCCTAAGCTTTGGGGGGGGTGGAGAGTGCCAATGTATTGGTGCTCAAGGGTTTGCAGGGGGAGTGCCTTGTTTATGGAATCCTCAAAAGATTCACCCTTTTTGGTGGTTATCCTCGCAGTCTTCTATCTCTATGGTTGCATATTGTGTTGAGACGGGGGAGATAGTTCTCTTCTCCAATATCTATGCACCTACTGATCTTCAAGGTAAATGAATTTTGTGTTCCCATATCTAGTTTATTTGAAGCATGGCTCCTTTCCATTCGTGGATAATGGCTAGAGACTTTAATGTTATTTCAGAGCTGGCAGGGAAGAGGGGTGGTATTGCGAGGCTGGAGCCTTCTGTGATCCTACTTCAGGATAATATCTCAGTTTTAAATCTTGTGGATATCAAGCCCATTAATGACCAATTTACTTAGAATAATTAGAGGATTGGGAATAACTGCATTGCAGAATGACTTGACCGCTTTTTGGTTTCTTGCTACTAGATTGGTGGGTTTTGGTGTTCTAGATCTAAAATTTTAGATTGGAGGGGTTCAGATCATTGGCCTATCAAGCTGGCTATTTCTTCAACTCGAGTACCTCGATCTCCTACTTTCAAGTTCCAGCTAATGTGGTTGTGTGACTCCTCTCTCAATGATTATATTGCTGAGTGGTGGAGGTATGGTAGACTTGCTTATGGTACAGCAATGTATACTTTTCCTAAGTTACTCCAATTTGTCATGTATCAACTTAAACATTGGAATCGATAGTTCTTTGGAAACATTTTCTATGAGAAGACTGCTACCCAAGCTGAGTTGGATGGTATTACAAGGTTAATCAAAGAGGATGGAATGAATGAGGACTTGATGCGGGAAGAGACTAGGGCTTTGAAAGCACTGGAAGAGTGTGAGCTATGAGAGGAGGTATTTTGGAAACAAAAGGCTCAAATTGAGTGGCTTTAGGAAGGGGATAAAAATTCTATTTTTTTCTTCAACTCGGTGAAAGCCAGGAGATAGGGTAATTCTATTTCTGCTCTGGTGAATGATAGGGGTGAAACTCTTTCTTCTTTCCATGAAATTATGTGTGAAACTAAGCAATATTTTGCTTCATTATTTAGAGAGGACTCGCAAGGGGGCTCTGATTTGGAAGCTCAGGTTCTTTCTTGTATCCCTTCATTGGTTTCTAGGGAGATGAATGAGCAGCTTATGAGTAATATCACGATTGAGGAGCTAGAGGGGATTGTGTTTCAAATGAAGAGGGGGAAAGCTCCTGGACCTAATGGATTCTCGATTGAGTTATTTCAAGAATTTTGGGAGATTATCAAGTTGGACTTATTGGTGATTATTCAAGAGTCTCATAAGAATAAATAGATGCTACGGGCCTTGAATTCTACCTTCCTTGCTCTCATCCCAAAGTGTGAGGGGGCGGATAGGTTAAGTCAATTTCAGCCTATCTCTCTTTGCAATGTGATTTATAAAATTATCTCTAAGTTGATTGCTGATAGATTGAAAAAGTGGCTTAAAGTGTTGATTTCTAAAGAATAGAGTGGTTTTGTGGCAGGACGTCAGATTCTGAATGGGATTGTTATTGCAACTGAAACCATTCACTCTATGGCCAGCTCCAAAGATAAGGAAGGTCCTAGGTGTTTTTGGTTTTGGGGATGAGTGGATTTATTGGGTTATGAGTTGTGTTACTTTGGTATCCTTCTTTTTGTTAATAAATGGTGAGCATTCTGAGCTTTTTGATGCCTCTCAGGGTCTGTGGTAGGGTGACCCCCTCTTTCCTTACTTGTTTCTTCTTTTCGTTGAGGGTCTGGGACGCTTGATAAAAGGAATGTGGAGTTAGGTTTCATACAAGGGTGGGGGTGGGAAGGTAGTCTACCTTCACAATCCCACTTGCAGTTTGTGGATGACACTGCTTTGATGGGTATGGCTACAATTAGGGAAGCTTTGAATATACACAAGGTGTTGGATGTGTACCTTAGAGCTTCGAGCCAATTGATTAATGAAGATAATTCTTCCATCTTTTTCATCAATACTCTAGGTTCCATTTAGAGGAGAATAGCTCACATCTTGAGATTCTAGATTGGGGTGCTCCCTTTGACCTATCTTGGTATTCCCATCTCTGTTGGAAGACTTCCCAGGGAGTCTTAGCAGAATATGTTGGATAAATTTCATGTGAAATTTAATCATTGGACCCATCGCTGGTTGTCCTTCACAGGTCATGTTCAAATGCTCAAATGTGTGGTCCAGGCTCTCCCCTTTATAGATGTATGATTCAGGTGGATCCTATGGGCTTTGTTAAGGAGTTGGATTCCTTAGCAAGACAATTTTTATGGGATGGTAGCTTATTTCCTATAAATGGAGCCTTGTCAAATGGGACATTATTTGTAGACCAAAATAGCTTGGCGGCCTTGGGTTAAGGTAGTTGTCACTGTCAGGGATCGCATTGGCTACTAAATTATATTGGCAGTGGTGTGTGGAGTAAGATAGGATCTAGGCCAGGGTATTAACTCAGAAATACTTCTCAAGGGTCCCTCAAATTGATATTCCTCATTAACCCCTGGTGGGGAAAGGCTCGGTGATTTGGAGTACACTCAAGAAAGGCATTACTCTAATTAAGGGGGGTTTATTTTGGATTTGTAAAAGAGGGATTAAATCTCATTTTTGGTATGATTCTTGGGATGGCTTTCCTCCCATTGTGTCTCAGTTCCCTAATTTGGTAAATTTGGGCCAGAGGTTCTATGAATTAGGATGGTCAAGGGTGAGTGACTTCAAGTCCTTTTATTCTCATGGATAGATGGTGGTGGCAAGATGGAACAAACCTGAGGAGTGGCCTATTTTTGGTATGGATGAGGAGTGTGTAGAGCTTCATAACATCCTTTCTCATAGGTGGTGTAGTTCCCTCTAGGAAAGGGATGTCCTTTCTTGGTCTCCTAATCCTAAGGGTGTCTATAATGTTGCTTCTGGATATCAGGGTTTGTTATTTCAATAGTTGGATGGGGTGGAGGTTCACTGGTGGAAGAAAGAGTGGAATAAGCTTTCTTGGCCGAAGTGTAATTGCTTTATATGGACGTTGGCTTGGAATAGATGCTTGACATGGGATAAGCTTAGGAAGAGGGGTTTTCAGGGTCCTTCTATGTGTGTTTAGTGCGGATGTGGAGAGGAGGATTTCTCCCACTTATTTTTCCAATGTCCCGTGACTCGACAGCTTTGGCATCTTTGGTGGGAGGTTTAGAAAAGACCTTGTGTTCATGCGTCCTCCCTGGAGGATTTTTGGAATAGTCTAGGGAGACCACCTTCATTGGCCTCTTTCTTATAAGATGTGTGGTATGTTGGGCCTTCTTTCATACTCTATAAGATTTGGTTGGAATGAAATCAAACAATATTTTGAGGAGAGAAGTTGTTGATTCAACAAGTTTGGCACAAAATTATGGGTATGATTCAGGATACAGTGGAAGCTAAGTGTGATGTGGTGTTCCCTTTGGCAAAAGGGGATGTTGAATTAGTGGATAGATTGGGTATTCAATGGTTGTCTCCAGATTCTGCTTGTGTTAGGAGAGGAAGGCGGCTGCATCAAAAAGTTTAAAGGGGGGAAGTTGGCTACCCCCTCCAGCTGGCACTTTGAAGCTCAATACTGATGGCTCTTCAAGAGGAAATCCTGGCCCTACTGGCATTGGTGGGGCTAGCAAGGACTTTTTTGGATCAGTGGTTTTTTACTTTTTTGTTCATGAAGGAGTACATACTAACAACCTTATGGAAGGTTTGGAGATTCTCTATGCTTTGGAGAGGGCTTTTGCTTTGGGATGGTGCAAGGTTATTTGTGAGTCTAACTCACAGGTTTTGATTAATGTGTTGAATAAACAAAAGGTTTCAGACGTTAGTTGGCAGGTGGCAATGATAGTGCAACAGATTTTGTAGATGAGTTATTTGATGGAAATGGTTTCCTTTGTCCATATCCTAAGGGAGTGGAATAAGGTAGCAAACTATTTGGCTAAGTGGGCCTCTAAGCAGGTAGATGGATAGAAGATTGATGAGTGGGAGTAGGTTCCCCATGAGCTCCGACGTGACTTGGAGAGGATTTTGGCTGAGGATGAGAATGATATTGGTGAAGGATAATGATGTTTCAAGATTGGTTTGACTAGTTCTTTTGAGTTCCTGGGGCCCTAGCCCTTTGCTATTTTGTAATACTCTTTTCTGATTTTCAATAAAGTTTTTACCCTTTTATTAAAAAAATTTTAAAAAAATTATTAAAATAATTAAATACTATGATTAATAGCATCATATTAACTGCATACATATGATTTGAAAATTATTACAAGACTCTAATTTTGCATGTAAATATTTGACAAAGTTACTCTATTAATCACTCCATTTTAGAAAGATTCCATGAGCTAAAGAGGATGGTTTATATTCTATAATGAAAATTACTAATGAGATATTATTTGTAGATTAGGTGCTATCAATTGAGTCCATCTGATTTCTTTTTTTTAAAATAAGAATTTAAAATTTTGATAAAATTAATTATATTAAATACACTCAATTAAATAATTAAATAACAGTTAAATAATATTATTTCTATTTAAAAATAGATAAATCATTTTCTTTATTATTCTTACATCTTAATGCGTGTATATATATAATCAAATATTAAATTTGTAACAATTTTTTTATTTAATAAAACAAAACTCGATTTAAAAGTTTGATACTCTAAAATATTAATTAGATTTAATTATCATATTTATATTTTATTTTATATATATCTTGTCAAATATTAAATTTGCAATATTTTTTAATTTAATAAAACAAATTTTGATTTAGAGACTTGATGCTCTAAAATATTAGTTAAATTTAATTATTATGTTTATATTTTATTTTATTTATTTATCAAATACTTTTTTACTTTTTGACTAATAAATTGTACTGATTTAAATTAATATAATTATCATAAACATTCAATAAGGAATGAAATAATGGTGTTATACTTGATTGTCTCTTATTTTATCATAATATTTCTTATTATTCTGTGTTACCGAGCTTGAATTTTATTTTATTTTTATCTCCATTTAAATTATTTTCTATTGAAACTTGAATATCATAGTGATATAATTCTTTAAGTTATAGGTTATCATAATTTTATCTTATTATGAAGATTTTCCTACCATTATGTAATCAAGGTGTCTAAAATTTAGAAGATTATAAATATAATAGGCATACAAATATACATTATTAACATTGGCAATATTGTTTTTAGCTAATTGAGGAAAGGGCATCATTGATACAAATCTATGGAGCATGTCACTACTACTAGTTTGTGGAACATGTCACTAATACTAGTCTATGAAGAATTTCACTAATACTTGTGATATATGTGAAATAAGTTTTTTTTTTTTTTTTTTTTTTTTTTTTTTTTTTAAATTCTGTTTATTTGGTTTTAAGTTATAAATAGGTCCGTTTAAATTTTTAATCAAGAGAGTAAAATAAAAATCTTATACAAATCAAACTTTGGTGATGGAAATGATGGGTGGAGGGACATTGTCACATGTGAGTAAATCAAGCAAGTGATTGACATGTAAGATAGTCATTTTATATAAGAAGATTATGTGAAGAAATTAGGTAAATGTTGTAAAGGTCAAGTAAAACAAGCATAACACTTAAGGGATATAAATTTAATATTATTTTAAGAAATTTAAAAAATTTTGTAAAATAATTTATTCAATTTTAAATTATTAATATTATAAAATTTATAAAATGTATTAATTAATTTTATAATGAGTTTACTTATTTTGTAATGGTTTAGAAAATATTTTTATAATGAGTATACACAATTAATATTTTAATACAAATTTTTTTTACAAATTTTGTAGATTATATGAAATACAAGTTAAAATTTTGAGTAGACTATTATAATTAATTATAATAAATATATATTATTTTAAATGAATTCTAAAAATTGTTATATTTTATTTTTATATATAACCAAGTTATGTATATACTAAGTTTATACTAAATCTATTTTTTACTTTTCTGAATACTTATTTTATTCTCTTCTAATATTTTATCTATTTTAATTACTATAAAAACTGAACTTATTCTTACATCTCAATATCTTAAATCTAATATATATAGATATAAATTTTTAAGACAATGACATTATTATTTTTAACATTATTTACCATTTCTTTTTTTTTAATTTTTCCATGTCAAATACTACATTTCTAATAAAAGCTTTTTATTTAATCTGTAAAATAAAAACTACTCAAAAGAAACTTAAAGCTTCATGTTATAATTATAATAAAATATTGGACAAAGAAATGACAGAAAAGTAATGACAAAGGACAAGAAAACGATACATGCAAAAGGCATGACATTGACATCGCAATAAAACGATACATGCAAAAGCCATGACATCCACAATAAAATAATTATTAATATAATGTTTTACTATAAATAAAGTTTAGAAGTTAGAATTACACTGAATGCATCTTTATTCAAAATTGAAGATGAAAGCATTTGAGATTCAGTTTGATTTAAATCTTACGATGCTTAACTTTTTCAAAGGATGTTTTATTAATATTACATAATGGTTGTTATAAGTAGGATGGAAATTTTTAGAAAGTTTGATAGAAATGTGTTTTCTATTTTTAAATATAAAAATTGTTCTATTTATAAATTAGATATAGGTGGTGGTATTGTAAAAATTAATTAAGTTTTAAGTGATTTTTTTTTTAAATTAACAGTGTTTGTATATAAATAATATCATAAAAATAAATTGAGTTTAAATAAATTTTTTATAAAAATATTTTGTAATTTATAAATTTTATAAAAATTAATCATTTAATTTTTTTAAAATATAATAATTTTTTCTTTTGTTAAAGTGAATTCAATTTTATTTCCCATTTGTATATAAAATATATGTTGTAATATTAATTAGAAAATTTTTAGATGATTTGATTTATTTTTAATGTTTTTATGGATAATATTTTAATACTACATTTTTTTAAATAATTGATGAATATTTTTATCTAAGTGAAAATTTCCCTTATAACATATTAAATATTATGAAAATTTGTATTTAAAAAAACATAGTTAAAAAGTTTTTATATATTCATTTTTACCTTATTTTAAATAATACCATGGATTTTTATATATTTATTTGTACCTTATTTTAAATATTACAATAAATTAATAAATAAATTGATATTTTCACAATATAAAGAGTAAACTATTTTCTAGAAAATTAATTGATAAATTATAAAATGCTTTAAAATGTTTATTAAAAAACAAAGTGTTATATTTTTTTTAATTAATTTTTATTGTACAATTTTGTTTTTAAAAATTATATTAAATTAATTATATTACAAATATAAATAAACAAGATAAAATTTAACTTGAAAAAGAGATTTATTATTAATTTTCATTTTATTTTTTAATTGAAACATAAATATATTTATATAAGAGAAACATAGTACATATATAATTAAGCACACCCTAAATCTAAAACATCGTGCTATAAAAGGAAAAGAGACAACATGTGTATTTGGTATTGATTTTATATGTAAATTTTTATTTTTATTTAAATTATATCAAATAATATATTATTAAATTTTTGAAATTATTTAAAATTTCACCATATTTATTTGAAATAGTTTATATATATATATATATATATATATATATATATATATATATATATATATATATATATAATTTTCATTTATAATCATCTCATAACCTTTGATTAAAATATAGTCATCATAATGCATGGTTTTACAGTAGTTGTGGATATTTGCATATGATTATAGTACACACTAATCGCCAACATCAACATGCAAAAATATCTATTAAAAATGTTTATTATCATATCCTAAAAAATACAAAGAGGTTATATCTCAACAACAAAACAAAAGATACGTATAACATACTAAGGTTTAATACTAAATCATTTCAAAAAAAAATCATTCAAAGGAAACCTTCATGTGCTATATTGGATAAATGTACTTAGTCCAATTATACATCTTCTCTTTATGACATACCAAACTAAGTGTTGATTTCAAAAGAAAATAAACTATAAGCTAAGTGTATCTTCAAACATTATATGGTGTTGTGAGTTAGTTTCCTTTCAAAATAGATAAATCAACGAACATAGAGCATTAAAGAGCAGTCTATTGGTGTTGGTTTTATGCACACCATAAAAACTTTTACAATGTATCCTCTAATATTTTAAGATTAGTAAAAAAGTATTCGGTCCAAAGGACAAGTTGTGGAGTACTTAAAATTAATAAACAACCTGCTGGTGGAATCATTGTGAATGAGACATTTTTTTTAGCATAGATGAGTTGGAGATGGGTGAACCTAGATTTACTTGAAATGGTTAAAATATTGATGGTTCTAACTAAGGTAGGCAGGAATTCAAAATAAGGGAAAGGTAAGGTCGAAAAGGAGGCTTGTGAACCACACTAGATGTAACCTTTCAAGGCTAGAACATGAACTTATGTAGGACAAGAAATCAGATCTTGACCAATTTCTACTACAAGATGTTGTAGTATACTAAAAATCAAACGTAGTTAGGTGTCAAAGGTAACCAAGACAAAATATACTTGAACACATGATATCAAGGTTTTATGCATTTACTAATTTACAATAGCACATCTACAAGGTGGATTATGATTTATATCTAAAAGGTATTCAAAACATCTACAGATTAATATGAATGATTGTAAATAAAAGACAACTCGTACACAACCAAAGACTAACAAACTAGAATGATAACACTACTTACACAATCCACAAGTTAGAAAAGAATCAAGATTTAGACATCGAAACTAAAATTGCAAAACTTCTCATAATTTCCTATTAAATGTAACATCCAAAATTCTCCTCCATTTGGAATAGGAGGATACAAGTATAAATAATCTTGGGATGGGAAATGCCTCATCTCTTAAGTAAAGTCTAAAATACAAGTCCAAAAAAATATCACTATATAATAATTTCAGGCAAAGCATGAATGTACGACATTGATCACTTAAAATATAATTCTTCATTTATAAAATATAATATATATGTGTTAAATAAATTTGGAACAAACAATTTCAACTCAACTAAACCATGCAAGTACATATGTGTAATTAAATGATGTTGATGTGGAACCACTTGAAGAATTTACACTGAAAAATCCAATGTAGAAGCTGAGGAGGATAGAACTAAAGTTACAATTGAGATAGGTAGTGGAATTGGAAGTGAGGTCAAAGAAGACATATGAGTAGGTGAAACTGAAATCCAACCTTATGTTGTAACTGGAATAGGCATTTAAGATGCAAATGAACCTAACGTAGCTACTGGCAATGGGACATAACTTGGACCCATCTGAGTAGGCACCAAGGTGTAATTAAAAAGCTGAGTACTCTCAGGGGGGTTGGCATGATCCCTGATATCGTAGTTTCTTGCCTATTTGATTCATTATAAAGGTAAAGAACATGACTAAAGAAGTAGAGCAGAGCTCCTTTTAATAATTGATGAATATTATCCATTAGATTCTTATGTATACCTAATGAACCTCTAACCTCATCGTGTAGTGACTCGATCTCTATAATTTTATGTTTACAAATTTGGGTAATTACATTAATTCATCACTAACTCTGTAAATAGTCCCCTCGATCTCCACTCTGAATTTGTCAAATGTTGTGTGCATAAGTTTCTCAAAAACAATCCTCAGCACTAATTTCCCCTATGGAGTGCCTACTCAAATGACTCTTAAGTTAGTCAGGATAGAGATAACTCTCCTCTCTTGGTTTGTAAATTATTGAACCAGAGCCCACATCTCTTAATGTCATTCAAGTATATTATCCCTTCTTGAAATAATATAATTTTGTGTCCAATCAAATTCATATGTTGTCATTAAATTAAGGTGTGCATAAGCCTTATTTCTTGTTGCTTGGCTTATAAAAGTTAATTTTCCATCAATATTTTTTATTTTGTCAAATAGTTGAAGAGTGTCTCCTCATTTGGGTTGAGAGGTGGACTTTGCGGACCTGATTAAACCAATGGTATCCAATAAATTCCTAGATATACTTTTTAAATTATCCACTATCTATTTAGAGGAATAGATGGTACTCACCTCTGACTACTTCTACACAACTTGATCAAAACTTTAAATATTTCCTTGATTACCCATCTTGTTGCATCTAGAATTTAACTATAAGGGTATTCTCTGATCCTATTTGGGTTTGAAGGATTCACCTTCATTCTCTTAGTTAGAGATAATATTTTATCTTTGCTCTAGTTGTATCTGTTGACCTTCAACCATCACAATTTTCCTCAACTTTTCTCAAAATGCTCATCTATTTATAAAAATTGAATTTAACTGTAGGTTATTTAGTTATTACCAAATCATGTCTTTCAGTTTCTTCTTCCTATTGTATTTTCCTTATCCATGAAGTAATAATTAGTGAAACTTGTTGTTCTATTTGTTCTATTTTCCTTGTAGATGGTGCTTATTGTGTTGTATGATTTCCTTGACTATTTTCAGGGGATTCCCATTTAGGTAGTATATCATTTGAGGAGCATGTCCCTATTAAAATAAGAGAATGAATATCCTTCCTCTAACCAATAACCTACTTTTTAACTAGTGTATCTATGATATACTTGGCCTTCCCTTCTACTTTGTACACAGAAACTTTAGGTGCCTCTATCTGTGTGCCTTGGTAAATAGAATTTTTTTTTGTAGATGGCCTAGGAGGGTGATTTGCATATCAAAAATTATAGGTAGACACCAAATTTTCAAAATGTACCCCTTGGTTGGATTAGGGGACTAAAGACTAGTCCTAATAAAAATTGAATATGTCACTATGGTGTTTAATATATTTTTAAAATAGTTAGTAATAGAATTATATGTGACCCCAGCATTAATAGTAGTGGCCATAGGATCCATAACCATAGATTGGGCTGTGGTGGAAAAATTTTGCAATGTAGCAATAGCCCAGGGTTGGGTTATTTGGCTTAAATAATATAGAGAATGTAAAGATTATGTTATACCAGTTGTTATTGTATAAATTGAGGAAGTTTCCAAAGAATGTACACTTGGAGGAATTAAAACCAAAAGAGTAATAAATGGAGCACAAATAATTGTAATTGACATTGTTGTGATCGAAAGTGGAAATCTTGGAGATGTAGTTGGTGATGGTCCACACACTATAGATTGTAGTTATGACTCTACCTCTCCTATTTCATCTCCCTCTCTATTTGAAAATTATTTAGTAGCTACCAAACTATCATCCCTTTTGTTGATCTCTTCAAATCCTTTAGTCCACTATGTTTCCCCTGACTAGTCACTTTCCCCAGATAACCATTCATCCTTTGGACCTGATTATATTGTCTTACTAACTGACCATGACTCTTCAATTTATGTCTCAGAGACCCAATCCTCTTCATTGACCATTCTTCTCTCTTCCTCTTTATTGTTATAGACCATGATGTCGTTTGATTTTTGTGTGCCCCTTATTTTATCCTATCTCTCTTTAGGGATTTATGAAAATTCTTCCTTCACTTCCACATTTTGAGGAGAAATAGGTGGGCTCTTGGGCTTCCTTGCATATGTAAGTATTTTTTTTTGTAGTAGTAGAGGTCGAACTAATAAGAAGTGGTGTGGAAAATGAAGGAATGGCAATTGTAGGTGGTGTTGAAGTGGCAAGAAGAGTCACTACTAGAAGAATGGTAGAGAGCGATGTTAATTTTAGAGTAGGTTGGGATACTGTTGGTGGTGATTTTAAAGAATAAGAAGTAATATGTACTTTAGACAAGAATGAAGGAAGAGCTACATGTTGTGTAATCATCAATGGAGAAAAAATAAACATAGAAAATATACTAGATTCTCCATTTCGACTTCCAAGCCTTTCTTCTTCAGTGATGGGTTGTGGGTAGGCAACAATAATTATGTGTGCAAAGGAATTTAGAGGAATTTCCACTCTTTCTTCAGCATGAGCTACCCCAAATGGGCCAACTTCTTCTTGTGTCCCTGGTTCTGCTTGAGGAGGGGGGTCCATGAATAATTTTTGAAACTGATTTATTATTCTCAATATTTATAGAATCTTCTTTGGTGAAAGTAGAATCATATTAGATCCTCTATTTCACAATCATCTATACATGTTGGTTTCATATAAATATTATGAGTCTCTTAGTATGTTGTGGAGTTATTGTAGGTTTTAGATCTTTGAGCTTAACTCCGTATATACATTTCTTTGATTGTAGATTGGTATACTTTTTAAATTTATTACAAATCGATGGGTTTGGTGGATCCTCTTTTATAATGGAACACACTAGCTTCCATTACATGGTTTATCTACTCCAATTTTCATGGTGACATTGATAGGGGACTGGGTCATTTTATGATTTTAGATAAAAATGTCTTATCTTTTATTAATTTTTGTTGTGAAAATTGACATCATGCACCCTAAATATGTTCTCCCATATCTCAATCCCATCACTTACGCATTATACTTGAGTAAAAATAACTTCAAAAAACCATACTATCAATTCCTCTAGGTAAACACTTCCCTTTCCTTCCATGAGGGAATTACATATCTCATTCCCTAGGTTTGGCATTTTTCACCTCAACCACCTATGATTTTAATTGGATAGAGTGGTAGATTGAGGCCATCCTTCACATGACCACCTTTCTCAACCACTATCACAAGTAGATTGCTCACATTTGAAAGTGGAGGGGATAGGGTTATGATCAAACAATACCATATGATATTTTATCTCCTTGAGCTTAATCCTTTTCAATTTTGGATGCAAGACCAAAATGCCTCTCTTAAACACCAAATCAAAGTGGTATATAGTCATGCAACCAGAGGGGTGTAAATTCACAACCACCTCCATTGGATAAAAATTGGCCATAAGGCTTCCAAATTATTTATAAAAAAATTAGAAAAAAAACCAAAGATAAGATCAAGGCCATAAATTTATCCAAATTTAGACCCAATAATCTCCCTTACATTACTTTTTTGCATCACTATAAATCAGTGTTCCAGGCCCTGGAGGAAATAAATAAGTAGGCTCAAGATTTACAAGAATGCCTTGAAGCGGTTCCTCAAAAACTCAAACTTACTCACCAAATGTTATGTGACATGCCTTGATATCTTTAAGCTCTATACGGCCTTACATTCATGTGAAATGATAAAGTACTTGGCATTGATAAATTCCCTCTAATTTTTTTAAATCCATCTGTGAGTTTATCAGGCCTAACCTTCTCTAAGTCTAGAAATAAGCTTAAATTAGGATCATTTATTAAACAAGTAAATATTATATTCATACCTAAATATGGAATCCTATAGCTTATCACCAATTGAAACCCAGTCACTCAATGTCTCATACAATATCCTCCCTAAATATCTTACTAACCACCTCCTGGTCATTTTACCTACCATTTTCAAATCTACAAAATGACCTTTATAAAAAACTTCTATATCCTTGAAAACCTTATTTTTGTGTAGAAATTTATTATATGGATGAGACCCTCTTACCATAGAACCATATTTTTCAAGCTTGATTTTGAGAAAGCTAATGATAGAATTATATGGCCTTTCATTTTGGCCATTCTCCAGGCTCTCGGCTTTGGCCAATTCTTTATTTATACTATCCAAGCTCTATTATTAGATGGCTCATGATATATTACTATCAAATCCATCAAATATAACCCTTTTAGACTCTACCTCTTCTTACATCAAGGTTCCCCCTTGCTCCAACATTATATGTTTTATAAGCTAAAGTTTTTTTATACGTGTTGGCACATAATGCTGAGCGAGGTTTCATCCAATAATTTTTATTCATGATAGATCCTATAAAATAATTAATGAACCTTTTTTATGATACTCTTCTCATGCTTGAAGAGAAATAAAAATCATTCAAGGAGGCTATGTAGTGTCTTGACATTTTTTCCCAATATTTGCACTCCATCTTGTAGTGGAATAAAACCCAATGTTTCAGACATAATTTTTAATAGAAAAATAATAATTAATAAATAGGATTATATATTTTATATGTTAATTTATAATAATAAAATTCCAACACATACATGACAAAGTGTTATATGTTTCACATAGTGTTTTAGGTTCGATAACTTTGGTATATTGACATAGTAGAGGTAGTGAGTAGCTGATATGCAACCCTTGTTGATTTTTTTAGTTTGTTAAGATATTTTGATAAAAATAAAAATAAAAATAAATAAATTTTAAACCTTCAATTTTTTTCAAATGCTTCTTCCCTACTCTCTACTCTTTGCTTCTATTTTCACTTATTTTTTGGGGTTTTTTATTTATATTATTTATTTAATGCTCTCTCTCTCTCTCTCTCTCTCTCTCTCTCTCTCTCTCTCTCTCTCTCTCTCTCTCTCTCTCTCTCTCTCTCTCTCTCTCTCTCTCTCTCTCTCTCTCTCTCTCTCTCTCACGCGCACGCACACACACACACATCATTTTTATTTTCAAACAATGTGACATTTAATTAATAATTTATATATATTTTTCAACTTTTGTACTAGTCAAGAATAAAAGTGAGCAACTCACATCATCACATAAAAACTATTATAAGTTAAATCAAAACTTATTGATCTTAGTCATGTAAGGTTTATCCCTATAGGTGGCGATGGGAAAAGGATGGTTCTTTAATTGGTTATTTATATTTCCCCTTTCCATGCTATAAATGAAGAAGTGAAAGAATAAAATGAGTTAAATGATGGTTGGATCATACCTGATACATCTCCCCTTCATAGGGGATGTTGGGGATACAGACCCACTTGTCTTTTACACCTCCTTCTCCTTATATGGGGTTGGTAGAGCTAATTGCTTAATGTGTTATTTAGTTTTATTTAGGTGTATTACTTGATAAGTGTTCCCATTTTAATATCAATTGGTAGTCTTCATAGGTGGGAGGTCTAATTAAAATATATCATGTACCCATGTGGTAGGTCTAGGTTAGATGGGATGGCAGACCCTGAGGAATATGTGGGTAAATTAGGAGACACCACATGGCACTTTTATAAAATAGTAATAAATTTAACATTTTTACGACTCAGTGACCACTCAAAAAAATTTCTTATGCATAGGCAATAGGTTACTTGTCCAAAATAAAATAAACATGAAATAAAAAGATGCTATAGAAAATTTCAAACGTTAATGTTAATGTTAAATTCATTTATAGTCTTCGATTTTTTGAGCCTTTAAATTTTATTAATTTTTATAATGGACACATTTTCTAGTGAACCCTATGTCCACATTCACGAGGGCAATTCTAGGTGTATGTTAAAAATAGGATGTTGGGAATTTGTCCTAACATTTAGGTATGAAAATAAAATAAAATAGTAGATAATTGTAAGTGATTGATTTAAATCACGTAGAATAAGGGTTAATGATAAGTTGTTAGGAGATTTTATGGGATTAGTTTTATATTCTATTTTTTAGGAGATTGTAATCCTATAAATGTAACACATTACATTTGAATAAATAAGTTGTTGATATTAATCAACCAAATATATTGTGCTCTACACATTGACCTTTAATGGGGTAAATCCCATCAGAACCATACAAAATATTGAGGAAGATATAAAATATTTTTGGTTGAGTTAAGAACTAACTTACATCATTTTAAATTCAAAAACATTAAGTGGACAATGTTTAAACAATAATGTAAATATAAAACATGCTTATTTTATACTTTGGTGATGGTGGAGACAAATGATATCACAACATAAAGATCCTAACTTATAGTGACATCCAAACCACCTACACCTACAACTCAAAAGTGAACATTCCATATTATATGAAACAACAATATTTTTAATCAATATTTATAATTAAATATTAAAATTTATTAACTAATTGGCCTAATTGACTGATTGGATCAATTTATGATGACATTAAGGCTAATTGCACCCAAAATCACATTCTGTAATCACAAATAGATTCAAGCAACTTAAATTAACCTCAATTGCCTTCACAATTGGACCCTAAAATCTATTCCATATACCTTAAACCCTAAATTGTAAACCCTCAACTCTAAACCAATCGATTTAGCCCCAATTAGCATCCTTTAAAGTAAGAATTAGGTTGACATGTCTCAATTTAGCCCAAATCACATCACTCATTTCCTCGATTTACTAAATGGCTAAATATATGATGATGTGGGGATTAATTGAGCCAAATTCATATTTTATAATCATAAATATGATTAAAAATCTTAATTTGGCCCCAATTACCTTCATGATTGGACCTTATATACCCTAAAACATAAATCATGTGCCCTAATTGCTAAACCCTAAGCCCTAAACCATAAACCATCAATCATAAACTCTTGAAACCCTAAACCAATCATTTTAACCCTAATGAAATAATATTTAGACTAATAAAATTATGTTTTCATGGCTCAATTTGGCCCAAATTACACCACTGATTGCCCTAATTAACTAATTGGCTCAATTTACATGATGATGTGGGGCCAATTGAGCGCAAAATCACATTTTGTAGTCGTAAATAGGTTTAAGGAGCTCAATTTGGCCCCAATCACATTTATTATAGGACCTTATACCCTAAAACCTAAACCCTATATACCATAAGCCCTAAACCCTAAATCATAAACCTAAACCTTAAACCAATAAATTTAACCCCACTTAACATGTTTTAAAGTAATTATTTATGTTCATAGGCCTCAATTAAGCACAAATAACATACTTATTTCCCTAATAAATACAAGGAAAGAGAGATCTTATGACCATGAAGGTGGATGACACATCCTAACTGATTTATCTAGATTGGAAGAAGACCATTCAAATATTAGATCCACAGAGCATGCTGACATGCCATAGAAATGACCACTCAAATATTAGATACATAAATCATGTTCATTTATTCCCTTTTCTCCATTCCTCCTTTTACATATGATCTCTATTTGGTTTTTATGTATGAAATAGGGAACTTGTTATTTATAAACCAAGTCTACCCATTCTCACATAGATATGGTTGATGTCAGTCACTAGTCATATACATGGTCTAATGGCATCATAGTATTCAATTCAATAGGTTAGGGTCATGCTAGTATGTTGGGCCATCCACCCAACCACACTAGGCTATATAGTTCTATTCAATGGCATCACAGTATTCAATGAACCCACCACACCAATGCAACCCATACTTAACAAAACCCATCAATTATGTCAATCAATCGAAACCAACTATCTTATTAATAGGAAAATAATTATACATCATATCATATTACCTAAACCATTAAAATATAAAAAAAACTTGGGATGAAATACTACCTTTCATTCAACGTAAATATAACATAGCTTTGCAAAAGTTTAAAGCACACAACTCATTTCAAGTTTTCTTGAGTTTATAAACTCTAACACACATTGGCATAGCTTATCCTTTTCAATCATCAATAAAAACATTCCTTTCAAATTAAAAGGAATTTGAAAATTCTAATCAATTTATCGAACATATTCAAAAAAAAGTGCAAATCAATCTCCATCATGCTAATGCTAAGCATAAATCAGTCTACTTTAGAAACTTTTGTATTGGCCTTACACCATCACCAAAAAAATATGGGATAAATATTTTTACCTCAAGCTTCTTTCTTACATTGGTTTACATTTAATCTTGAAAATAGAACCCTCACACCATTAATTTCCACCATTTTAAGATACTTTAGATGTTATAGAGGCTCTTTTGTGGGAAAATAACAATCTAAAATGCAATATTACCTTTGCATCTTGATATTTTTGTATTCTTGCTTGCTCTAACATAGATTGATGTATTGATGGTTGTTCTAATTATGCCTTATGAACTTTTTTGTTTTTGTAACTATTCTTTTTGATCCTTTTCTTTCTCTGATTTTTTCTTTGGCAACCACTTTTGTATTACATATGATTTTGTCAATTTTTTATGTTTGCACTTATGCCACTATGGGTTTCTTGATTGATGTATATTTTAAAGGATCACCACTATTAATTACCTATTTTATTTTATTTTATAAATATAAATAATAATAAGTACGATGCCCATGCATTTTATGATATGCGTAATAGTATTTTGATCTACTTAGAGGATGTAGAGGAGGTAGTTTGATCAATTTATTTTGAATCATTTCCCTTAGAGTCTCACTTGAACTTTTATTATCACTTTTCATACTTTTTGAATCACTTCTTGTCCAATGGGATATCTAATGTGTTTAGCAGTTATGCAGAGTGTAATAGAGGTTTAATAATGATAACAACATACTTAAGTACAATCAGGGGTCATGTAATAGCTTAGAATAATGAGTCTTCCACCCTATTAGTTTCAATATTAACCTCATTTTTTGGACTCCAATTAATTTTAATAGAAGCATTTTGAGAAAAAATATCTCGACTTTCCATTTTAGAAGAAACCAAAGGAAGTCAAGGATATATGAAATAGAAACACCAATTAATCTATCACTATGCCTTAGAGGCATACAATATAATATAAATCAAGTCGTATCTTTGGAATTCCTTCACATAGGGCTTATTAGGGACATAAGATGACCTTTTCATAATTTTGGATTTCACAAAGTAGTTATTATTTGGAGGAAAGACAACATAGGGGATTCAGACACTAGGGCAGGATGTTCCTATCTAATTAGTCAATTTTATCTAATGGGGATACAAAATGGTGTTAGCGGTCTATAACAACCTAAGTGATAGATGGGATTGAACTAAAAAATTCCCATCCATAGGTAATATATAAAATTATTTTTCCACCTTTGTGCTTGAACTATTTGTGGTTGGTTAAAGCTATAGAAAGAATCTTGTAAGAGACATTAAGTAGAGAGCTCAAGCACTAGTTGGTAATGAGTTTTAGGTTGCATACTTTGGGTGTGAACTTGTTGTTACCTTGATTAATAAACGAGACCAATAAATTTTTTAAAGAGCCCCTTTGTATACTTGGAGTAGGTTAGGCCCAACAAACTCTTAGGTGGATTTATAAAATTCATAATGGATTTTGTCAATCACTAAGGCTTTGTCATTACTCATTCTATGAAGAGCCTAAGAGAGACCATGAAGTGATACATGAGCATCACATAGTCTTCGATCTATAAGCTTGAGTTTACAAGGAACTATGTGAAGGAATTCCTATAATGCTTGAGCCTCTTAGTTTTTTCCTTCTAATCTTGAAACACTAATTTAAAATGTTCCAAAAAATTAGATGAGATGTCAATAAGAGAAGTGAATCTCATATGGGTTAAATTGATGGCATTGATTTGGTCTCAAGTTTTTTTAGCTTTAACAGTCTTAAATAATTTCTTTGTATTATTATAGATTCTAATTTTAAAATAATAAAGGTGAGTCAGAAGTTGTACCCCTTTGACTGCATGATGATCCACCACTTTGAGTTCATGTTTTAGAGAATCAGCCTCGGTTTGCATCTGTAAATAAAAAGGGTTATACACAAAAATAGAGACATTCTTTTGCTATTATTTGATAACATCATCTTCTCCGTGATTTCAAAAATGAGCAATTTCTTTTTCATAACGGAAAACAAAGGTTTTGGTGTGATTGATAAATTCATTCCACCAATCTATCCAATTCTAAAAATAAGGTGTTCAAGGCACAAGAATCAAAATCCTAGAAATGAGGTGGATGGTGTCTTCATGGCTTGGGGGGGAGGTGTTAAGGATGTATTGACTATGTCACACCTTGTATTGATTGTTGCTCCATTCCATTATGTAATTGATTAGATAGGTTCAAGAGAATGTGTTCAGGATGTATAGTGACAGGTTGGACATTGATAGTCACAAAAGAGAAAATAGTTTGCTATGAAAGAATATAGTGGTCTAATATCTTAAGAAATGTGTAGATATGAAGTATTCAAACATAAAATAAAAAATAGGATTTTAAGGTTAGGGTGCTAGTGTTAGCACATTTGCATAAGGAGAGGTTCTCGCATAGAACATATAACAAGTTAAAGTGGAATAATAAATAACCATACAAAATATTGAGGAAGATATAGAATATTTATGGATTAAATAAGGACTAACTTACATCATTTTAAATGAAAAACCATTAAGTGAACAAAGTTTAAACTATAACTAAAATAGAGAACATACTTATTTTGTACCTTTAAAATGGTAAGAAAAATGATACGATGACATAGAGATCCTAACTTATAGTGACATCCAAATCAACTACCCCTATAACTTAAGAGTGAAAATTCCATGTGAAATGAAACAACAATATTTTTTATCAATATTTATAATTAAAAATTAAAATTTATTAAATAAAAAATACACATATCACAAACTTAATTGGACAACATTTATTAATCTTTTTACTACTTGAATTGATCTCTAGACATTTTGTTCATTCATAAGTTGGTGAAGATAATGTCAGCTATAATGGGTGATGGAATTAAAGTGATTAACAACACGTATAACAAATATCAGAGTCCCTTCAAATCATTTGGATTGTATTATAATACACTTTATAATTAAGCCAAAGGATTATATAGTGGGGCAAGGCCCCAAATTCATCTCACAAGAGACAAGAAAAAAAATATTTCATTTAAATCCATTCAAATGTTGACATGTGGATGTTAGGTGGCTTTGTCAACATTGCATGGGTTTTCACCGAAGGTGTTTCTTGGGTTTTGGTGGGTGGCATCCAGCTGTCAGCATGCATGGTATTTGGGAATATGAGAATGCGCCATAATTAGCAAAAGTCATTATCATACTAAATAATCAGTAATGGTCCTATGCTCAGTAGAATAATCCATGGTACGTAATGTAGCAGAGGTAAAATTATGCTTACAATTTAACGTATGTGTTTGACCTCAAATTGATCACCTAAAACACTATTGGGGATTGGTAATAATGCAGATCGACTGGGGTATTTAAACCTACTCCTAGTTTTATGCAGGTAGGTGATAAACTCAAGCCAAATTAGGGGTACAATAATATTTTGAGGTGATCCTATTTCTCTTTTTATTATTTGTTCAATTGATTACAGGCAAACTAATTTTTTGACACTTAAATTATTGTGGATGGATTTCTTGTTGGTAGAATCCAAGAGGACAAAATGTGACTCTTGACAGGTGAAGGTATTTATCTAATCTGCATCTATTGATCCTTTTTTACTGTCGCATTGCTTTTTAGGTATATAAATATCAATTTTATTTTATGATTTGGCAATGCATGCCTAGCCATTGATCTTTGTGAACGTATAAAAATAAGCAGCTCTCTCTGTTGAATTTGTTTTAAACATTGTGTTGAAAAATAATGACCAAATTACAAATAAATTTAGAGTATGACAGAAGTTAAACTCAAGAAAATAATTTATAATTATTAAGAAATTAGATCTATTAAAAATATATAGATATGTGTTCAGGACTTATAATATTTATGATAAAATATATTTAAAATGGAAGTGTATTTTCCTGTAAAATAATGAGTTAAACTCCCCATGTAGAGGCCACTTGCATAACCAAAAAAAACTACTGAAAGAAAACCTTCACACAAGATTTAAAAATAATACACACATGCGAGGAAAATAAATTATAAATATCTAAATAAAATGTTTCAGACAATCAAAATATAGGAAAATATCACCACACTTGAATCTTTTTCAATAAGTTGATCAATCGCAAGGGTTAATGAGCTTGGGGAAACGTGCAAATCAGCAAAGGGGAGATACAGTAGGCTCAATTCCGATCAAAAATGTCAGGTGATTGTAGGCACTACATTTTTTGGCTATGATAGTGGTGTTACAAACATACCAATCAACAAATAAACATACTACACATTTCACCATAGCTACCCAATGATAATTACAACCTTTTAACCACAAAATAATGGGTAAATAGAAACTAGATGTAATGGAAATACAATCTTATTAAATTTTCACTTAAATTTTTGAATCAAATTAATTAATGTATATTTTATACTAATACCATTTTGAAGTTTCATCCGAAGATGACTATTCTCAACTTCCCACCTATCTAGCCAGCTAGAACACATATTCTAGCATTAACCAGCTTGACTAGAAACAAATAGAACCCACTACATCACAAAAAATATCATAATCCCTAAGATAAAACATAATAATATCCCAAATATCTTTTAATAAGTTTTATCAACCACCGTGCAAAGGCCAAAACATAATAACATCAAGAAGACCATTGACACACAACCTAGAATCCCCCATGAAGATGCAACACTAGGTGAAGGGCTGACTCCTTATTGATTTTATAATCTGCCAGTATGCACCCATCCTCAAGCTATTTATTGGCCAAAATCAACCTCTATTGATTAGGAGGAATCCCCTCAGCAGCTTCATGGCGAGTTCGCTTAACAACAACAAAAAATGAAAAATGACATCTTTTGTGCAAAAATCAAACCTTGTGTTATGTGAGAGAAAGGTGGGAGCCTTAGTTAAAAGACACTAGGTTGTTGCATTTTAAAACAACACAAAACATATCAACTATGTAGCTCAACACAAATGATTTAGAATTTATTATCAAAGTTTCTATTTTATGACATTAACATCATTTCTTTATGAAATACCATAAATATATTTAGGTAAAATTATATTTAAAAAAAAATTATATGGTAAAATATATAATATATTATAATAATAAAATATTTAGAAATATATAATATATAACATTTAATATATTAAAATATACTATAATATATAATATAATATATTAAAATATGATGTAATATGTAATATATTATGATATATGTTATAATGTATAGTACAATATACAACATAATATATTAAAATACATATTAAAATATAATACAATAAATAAAATATTAAAATATATATTATATAACATAATATATAATTAAATAAATAATATTTATATACAAAATATACTAAAATATATATTATATAATCTAATATACTATTAAAATATCTATTACATAATATAATACTTATACATTAAAATTTAATATTAAAATACATACACACATATATAAACATAACCTTCTTCAAAAATATCTATATAATAATAATTTAATTATTAACATTAAATACTAATTATATAATATATATGTGAATATTATAAAATATATTATATCTTTTATCATGATATTATATTGATATTATAAAATATAATATTTATTTATATATATAATGGTTTTAGATAGTGCCTTTAAAAATGTATAATTTAAAATCTGTTACCTATTTAAAAACTTATTTATTAAAAATTTGGTAGTGCATGATGTCATTTATGTCAACCCAAAGTTAGGAGTTTCATCGACCATGCTGCTATTGTTATTTCAGCAAATTGTCCATCATAAATGAAAGAATTTAATTTTCAAGGGACGGTTGCTATAGGGATAAATATTATGCAACGTTGATCCCCTAAACCTATTTTCCTCCTCAAAACCTTCAAACATACTGCTACTACTAACCCCTCTAATGGCCATGAAAGGCGGATGATCTTCCATGTTGCAAAACTAGTATTTTTGAAGTAGCGAAGCATAAGAAGGTGGTAATTGAGCCACAAGGTCGGTGCTTAAAATGCTTCTCCCATGATTCGAACAAGAGACCTGCTGCAAACCAAACATATTTTTATTGGATGAACATGCAAACAACTATTTAGATTGATGATGATGATGATGATGATGATGATGATGATGATGATGATGATGATGATGATGATGATGATGATGATGATGATGATGATGATGATGATGATGATGATGATTGATAGATAGATAAAACTCTGACCAGAATTGGAGGTGCCCACCAGTCACCTCAGCATAAGCTAGGAAATGTTTTTGGACATGCTCAAGAACTTAGAAATCTTGGTAGTTGATTCATAGATTATTTAAGCCTTATCATATAGGAACATTTAATTAGAGAATGACTTTTTTTGAGGATACACACACACACACACACACACACACACACACACACACACACACACACACACACACACACACACACACACACACACACACACACACTAATATATACTATAGAAGTCTAGAAATGTAACTATTTTTTACAACAAAAATCTTTCTATCCATTTCTTAATTATTGATAAAGGCTTGTTATTTCTTCAACATTTATGTAGATCTAATTCTAGAATCTTCAAGTAATCTTCAACCATAGGGTGAGTACTCCTTATACTCTAAGTAATGTATATCCTAATGAATCTTTAAATGGAACTACCTCACCAACACTTAGAGGTCAATGGATTTGTTCTCATTATCATTTTTCATATGCTCCTCCTCCTTAATGAGGGCAAATGGATTTCACTACCATGTGGAAAGATCTCTATTGGTTCATCTTGATGGACTAGTTTATTATGTAGACTAGTGAGCGAGTGGAATATTATGTGTTGTTTCCTCCTAGTTAAGGAATTATAATTTTTTTCCTCCTTTATAGACCACTCAAAATCGGTACGTGATCTTCCTTCAGTCAATCCCTATTCTTAGGTTAGTCAAACCCCTACGGATGATCCTACCTCTCTTCCTTTGGGTGCTACTGCTTATGCTTAGTTACCTTGCCTTGTGATTTGATATTTTATTTCGACTTTTGTGTTTCCATGTTTAACTAACATTTTTATTTTATGGTTTTTCATTGTGTATTTTCATATACCAACTACCCACCTTTTTTTTATAACCATCAATGTATTTTGTGTGTGTTGGAATCAGATAAATGGCCTTAACATTTTGCCCTCCTCCTATGAGTCTCTCACTAAGGAATGCATTTGTAATAGTTTTGTGGGAGATGAAAAAATGGTTGAATTAATATGGCTTACATTGACCAAAGCTAACATAACAAGTAGTGTCTCATACTTTACTGTAACTTTTTGTGAGGACCTCATTGTTGCACAAGCTCTAATCATCCATGTAGTCTTCACAATTCAATTCATTATCTCCTGTGTCATTCACAATCAACATCTTCCATGTGAAAAGACTTTGAAAGATCCCTCCTTATTATATAAGTCACAGAATCCTTCCTGCATGATTGGAATAGATTCTCCAATTTGGAAAAAAGAGGATCTAGAGTATGTCCTGCCTATCATGACAAACAAGACCAATGTGAAAGGAAAATATAAGGTAGATAATTACTCCTCTCATTGTTGAAAGAATCATCCTTGGAGCATCATATGGACCACTAGTTTAATAAGGTCATTTCTCAAGCCCCTACTACTCAAAAATTCAAAGGTGGGAAGAAATCTTGCAACATTCACCTGTCATCAGCCAAGATCAAAGCATCTTGGAGCAGCCCGTCATACAAACATGGAAAGAGGACAAATCTAATTATCAAAAGCGATGTAAATTACTAGATGATTAGGTATGGTATCAAACCCAAAAAAAAAATGAATCTATAACGAGAATCTTCTTTGAATATGGCATGTCTTAAGAATCGTTAATTATCACTTTTGAAATTTGTCATGCCTTCGCTCAGAACGTCAATGGTGTTTTAGTCTCCCACCAAACCCCTATTAATTTTATGAAAGGAAGGAGAAATAATTTCTTAAAGATGCTAAATTATAGTCTCAAGATTGATAGTTGCCCAATTTTAGCACATTGGAAGCCACAAGATTAGGTTTAAATTTGGTTCGTATCATATAAGATTAGTAAGCTATCTATTCCTTTACTACTCTTTCTACAGATCTTCTACAACATATGAAGGTTTTCTAAAAGTTAGAAATAATTGAGGGGCCCATAGAACCCTTTTTATTTATAAAAACAAATTTTGGACGAAAGAGCTGCATAAAATTAGCTGTCGTTATTTTCAAGAATCCACTTGGTGTTTGAAATAATTAGGTGGATCCATTTATATGTAGTTTAAATTTAGGCCATCATTTGTGTTGGATACGTTACAAAGTTAAGATTGTAAGGTTTTAGTCATGCAAAGATGTCCATGCATTTGTTTGTCAAATTTTTTTTGGTGGGTGAATCAATTATCAAGGGAGTTTAGTTATTGGTTTTATATAGTTTAGGTGGGGAAGGAGAGGTGAGTCTCTCAATTTTTTCAATTCCTAACATTATTTTACTTATGCATTTCAATTTTTTATATTTTGTTTTTATTTTTTGAATTTTGTTTTAATTTATTTTAAAAAAATTATCATCCTTAACTATTTTTAAAGATTGGATATAAAGACTTTGGTACAAGGGATTTATCTTAATCTAAAAGACAATAATCTTTCTTATTTTTAATCGACATAATATTGTATAAGGAATTTAAATATACATTCTTGTTATGTTATTTAGGTATTCCATCCCATTAAACCACACAAATTTGGCTCATAAAAAGTCTCTTGCTAGATGAATACAGTGTAAACAAATAAAAATTGAAAATTGACAAGTATGAAAACAAAACAAATCTTTTTCTTTTCAATGTTTTACAAAAAAATAAAAAATAAGACTAAATTTTCATCTCGGAGATTATTCTAATCAAATGCTAAAAGCTCAATGATACTTACCAGTTATTATAAATTATCAAATCTTCAATCAATGATATTAATGCTAAAATATTTCAAAATAGATGTGGTGGCATCAAACCTCTTATAGTGGATCTTGAACCATTTACATATTCTATTAGAAAGAATTATAATGGATCCAAAATCCATGGAACACCATTGAAATCTCTAAACTAATTTTTTATCAATATTGGATGCATCTTGAACAACTAGAGATTGTCCCATTACCTTTTAATGTAGAACATTTCAATGCCAACAACCTCCGAATGATGTCTTAATATTTATCAAACCAAAGACACACAATTATTAATATGTTACTACCATATATATACTATAAAAGCACCTTATTTTCAAAATGTCATTTTTTGTTACTATGTTAAAAGAGTAGCTACGTCCATAATTAAAACTGACAATACACTAATAATAACCTATTTAAGCATAAAATCATTCCCGAAATGATGATCATTAAATCTTTGTATATGATACTGAGTATGCATCTGGGGTATTTCACGAACTAGACTGCATAACACCTAACATAATTACAATTCATAGTTACCACTGATTAAGATCTAGTATCTAAACCTTGCTTATGATAAATGATTTTACATGCCTTTAACTCAGCAAGGAAATCAAACATAGTTTATGTGGTGTACTCACAATAAATTGAAAGCACAAAATGCATGCATCAAAGCCATTTCATCTTATCCCCAGTGAATAAAACATGGCAATACACCCTTGGATCATACTTACGGAACTCTAACTTTATAGGAAGCTTTCAAGGATTCTTCCATTTGACATAAAAGAATCCAATGCCTACAGTGGAGACCAACCTGATAAAAATAGAACTACCCTTTACCTTTGCCATATTGCTTGATCAATTCACCTCCCACCTACTATAGCCTGTCAAACAGAATAACTATTAGCATTATAAAGCCAAATTATTAAATGTTGATGATGTTATAAAAAACATGCAATGACACAACTCTAACAATTATAGGTTGTGTATAAACATTGACAGAACATGTATGCACATCTACACATTAAATTTACATGTAGAAGGCCAAATTTCTAGTGAGAGGATAACAACATGAAGAGGAAGTCAAGGTAGGCTATATAGATTGGGAAACATCCTAATAATTTAAATAGGGGAAGTATCATAAAAACATTTAACTATTATATTTGTGTATTAATTTTTTACACTATGGTGCCTATAATTGTTTCCCACCTCTTGTTGTCCACAAAATTATTTAATTAAAAAACTCTTAGGTGAAATTCAATCATTCATTCTAACAACAACCCACAAAGAGTGCTTCGAAACATTGATTCCTTTTGTATAACTTGAATCCCATTTATTTTAAACACTATCATTTATGGAAGCTTGAAGTCTCAAATCATTTGAAGTTTCAACCCTCAATTTAATAGAAGAGAAGTCCATGAGGTGGTAATACAACAATGTTAAAATATTGTATTTGATATGAAATATAATGCATGGATAAATTTAAACGTAAAATGGATGCCCATTATATTCTAATTAGGGCTACCACATATGGCCCCCAAAGCTTTCACCCATTCACATCCATTTTTTTAGTGAAACAAATATCTAGGCAACTTGACCCTATTGTCTCTCCAACCACCACCCTTTAAACTTATGTTTTATTTTGGAAAGTCATTCCACAGGCAAATGCTTCCAAAGGGAGCTTCCCATTAGTCAAATCCCAAAATCCTAGCTTCTAGGAAAGATAATGCATATGCATCCAGCATGCACCTTTGAGAACTAGCTTTCTAATCAAGTAAACTTCGTTTAAATACATGCATTATTTCAATAGCTTTAGTTAAGATATCATAATGCAATTTACATCCCAATTACATCAAGTTAAAGATGCTCTTAAAAAATGGGTACATATAGCAACCATGCTCAACTATACAAATCCACATGAGCGTAGAGCTTCAAAATATAATGTATTCATCATCTCTAGCTCCCCCCTGTTTTGTTTTATTTTTTTGGAAAATTGTTCAAATTCATTGCCCATGGAGAAGAAATCATTTTTTTTCCTATGATTTACTAGTAGATAATTGTAATGTTAAAAATGCTTCATGTATTTCTCCTCTTTTAGGTTTTGAGATTTTAAATAACATCCTAGGATCATAATATCAATATTTTATGAACAGAATGAATATGCTCATGTAAATGACTTTTATGTTTGTAGATTAACTTTAAAATGTTTGGACATCTTTAACTACAACAAAGAGCACTACTACATCAAGGATCACAAACCCATATTATGTTATGGGTGGAATTAAAATTTTCATGTACTGCAGTTTGAACAAGCTTAGCTTTAAAATGGCTTCTATGTTTGTAGATTAGTTTTAAAACGTTTGTACCTTGTTAACCACAATGAAGAGCACTATTACATGAAATATCACAAACCCATAAATATTTTATGGGTGGTATTAAAATTATTACATACTACAATTTGAACAAACTTTAATTCTTAAAAATTAATTTTGAAAACAACTTTGTGGGTTCAAATCACACTACCAGACATGTGATCAACGAATGAAGCCTATGCATAAAGAGGAAGGAGTGATCTAAGTTAGTATAAATATGTTGTGAAAAAATAAAAAACAATGGAAAATTAAATAAATATGAATTAGATGCTAACTCTTTAATCTAATTATTTGGAGAAATAGATAATTGCTAAGGTAGGTTGATATCTTGATTCTCATGGTTTGATGTAAGATACAACACCAACTAGCTACAATGAGAGTGAAGAACTATTTTAAGGGTTTGAATTCTTGAGATCTACATCAAGGTAAGATGATTCGAGATGTAATGCAATAATTGGACTCTCATAGGGCCATAATGGTAAATGTTTTAGACAATTCCCTTAATTGCAATGCTCTCCTATGAGAATAAAGGGTGCATTTATGTACTTGATTCTAGAGATCTGAATTATTTCATCTTGTCCAAATCCCATCAACCCCATATTTAATCCATATAAGTTTAATAAGGTTCACATTAAGATTATCCAATTGTATTTTTGGTCTCATTTATATAGTGATATAAATTATTCTTTGTCTAGATTCCTTGAGTGTTACCATGTCAAGGTGAAACACAATCATCTAGGGGGAATTTTGTATCCCCATCAGATTAATGAAAGCAAATGGGACACTATTTCTATGTGTTTTATTTTTTTTCTTTCTATGTACCATTATCATCCTGATATTACTATGGTGAAAATGGATAAATTGAATAAAGTGGCATACTTTTCTCCAACCAAGACCTCATATAATGCCACAATTCGGTGGTTAGATTATTCTAAAATGATTTATTAATATTAAATGTTATATCGTGGAACATAATTTATGACAAGGATACAATATCCATTTCTAATTTTTAGACAATTTTAAAAAAGTAATTGGACACAATGTTTACTTTTAGCACATCTAATCATATAGAGAACAAGGAATAGGTATAATGAGCTAATTAACTTTTTAGAGGATGTGTTATATATGTACATTATGTATCAATAATCCCATTATGAATATTACCTTTACCTAGTATAATTTTCCTATCACAATAGTTACCATAGTTCCATGGACATGGAAACATATTACACCTTTTATGATATGGAGTGTAGGACTCCTCTGAGTTGGGATTACTTTAAGGACCATTTATCTATTGTTCCTACATTATTAGAGTATATAAATTGGTAGGTGGTATAAATTCATAAACAAATTCAAAATATATATGAATGAATAAAAAATATATTGATGTTAAGATATTGAACCAAATATTTTTATGTAAAACAAAAACCCTCCACACACCAAAAATGGATTAAACAACTCAAATACATGGAATTGTTTTAGAGTGAACACATCTTATTTCATTCTCAATACAACTTGTTTCCAATTCTTATCCACTTTGAGAGTGATGACCCTATTCAACTTCTCAATAGCCTTTTCATTTGTTTTTAATTATGATAACCAACTTGGCTTGTTCTCTTCTTTCTCATTGTGCATTGATTGCAAGCATGAAAGCTTTCTCCTTAAGCATGCAATAGTCCCTCATTAGACACAAGATTTGTATTGAGTGACAATGGGAATATATATGTTGATGATGTGGGGGTGACCTTGGAAGTTACAATATTTATCATTGAATTGGAGGTGGCGTATGGAGTGGGTGGATTCGATGAAGAGTTAACCACTGGAATGGATTTAGGAGTGGAAGAGAATAAAGTATTACATGTTGTGGTGTTGGTGTTAAATTTAGATTAGTGTACTATAACTAAAATTCTAAAGGTATACCTCAATGGCGACATAAAAAAAAAAAGGCAGTAATGGGTATGCCTATAAATTTTAATGCAGGTGCGGGAGTTGCCTCCATTTTGTGACTTTTGTCATTAGGTGACTTTAGTGTAGTATAATTGAAATTCTAAAGGTATACTTCAATGGCGACATAAAAAAAAGGCAGTAATGGGTACGCCTATAAATTTCAATGCGGGTGTGGGAGTTGCCTCCATTTTGTGACTTTTGTGATCAAGTGACTTTAATTAGTTGTACCTTGTTTTATCATAATATTTTTTTATTAGTTTTTGTTACGAAGCTTTAATCTTATTTATTTTAATATTTTTTTAATTATTTTTATGAAAGTTTGAAAACCATAATAATATAATTTTTTGAGTTATAAGTATTCATAGTGCTATTTTATTATGAATAGATAAGAATATATTCTTGACATTATGTAATTAAGGTGTCTAAAATTTATAAGATTTTAAATATCGTAGGCATATATATATATATATATATATATATATATATATATATATAACAATGAAAAGTTTATTTTTAACAAAATATTATAATTCAAGTTGGGAAAGGGTGTCATTTATACCAGTCTGAGAAGCACGCCACTAATGCTCGTGGTATATGTGAAAAATTCCTTTTAATACATTCCAATTCTGCTCATTTGATTGTAAGATATAAATAAGTCCCCCAAATATTTTACTCGAGAGTGAATCAAACAAGAAACCTCTTACAAATCAAATAGTGATAGATGGAAATAGTGGGTGTGGGCTCATTGTCACGTGGGAGAATGTAAAATAGTCTAATGGAGTGAGTGAATGATGTGTAAACTAAGCAAGAATTTAGCATGCAAGACACCCAAGTAAATCGTGTGAGGCAATCTAAAGACCAGGGGAAATAACCATAACATTGATGTGGGCATAAACTTACTATTACCATGAGTGTCTTAAATATTATTTTTCAAAAATAAGATATATTTATAAAATTCATTCAATTGTAAATCATTGTTATACTACAATTTATTAATTAACCTTATAATGAGTATGCATACTTGATAATAGTTTTAGCAAATATGGTTATAATAAATTTACATAATTAGTATTTTAATACAACTAATTTTTTCTAAATTATATACAGTCAATTTATATAAATTCTATGTTAAATGAGTGTTTTCATTCTCATGTTTATTTTATTCTCTCTCAAAATCTTATCTTTTTCAACTATCTTGAGAATTAGTGCACGATGCCCTTATTCTTTAAATAGACAAACCAATTTTTTCATTTACTCTTACATCTCAATTTTCAATACCTTAAATATAATAATTTATATATAAATACATACTTTATAATTTAATAATATTATTATTTTTAAATAACATTTTTTAATTGTATAAATATTTTTAAATGACATTATTTACCGTTCCCCCTATCAATTGCTAAATTTGTAATAAAACCTTTTATTTAATCTGCAAAATAAAAACTACTCGAAAGAAGCTTGTGAAGAGAAGCTTGATGGTCTTAAACAATAATTTAATTTAGTTATCATGTTTAGATCCAGTTATTTAATCTGCGTGCTTGGCTATTTGACTACAGACACATGCTATCATTAAATTTAGGTAAAGTCTTAATTAAATTGTTTTAGCGAGTTAATTTTATGAGAATAATAATACCTTATTACCTTTCAATGGGATTGGCTATTTGACTACAAACACATGATATAATTATAATAAAATATTGTACAAATAAATGTTAAAGGCATGACATTGATCTCCACAATAAAACCATTATTATAAAAATAATGTTTTGTTATAAATCGAGTTAAAAAGTAAGAATTACACTAAATTGAAGAATTTGAGATGAAAGCATTTGAGATTGAGTTTGACTTAAATTTTACGATGCTTTAACATTTTTTTTGAGGGCGTTTTATTAACACGTGAAAAAATAGTAAACAAAATATGTTTATCATAAGTAGAAGCATGACGGAATTTTTTATAAAATTTGAAAGAAAAGTGTTTTTATCTTGTTAGATATCTATGTTGTTAGATATCTGAAAAATGTTTTATTTATAAGTTGGTTGGATATAGGTGGTATTGTAAAAATAGGTGGATTGTGAAAATTGATTGATTGGATATAGGTGGTATTGTAAAAATTGATTGAGTTTTAAGTGCCCTTCTATTTTTTGTTGGAAATGTTTTGTAACTTTTAAAAAAACTAAAAAATAATTGTTTTGATTTTTGTGTAAATATATATATTTGTGTGTGTGTGTGTGTGTGTCTATATATATCCCTTTGAAGTTGAGTATAATTTATTTACTATGTATTGTATATAAGAGATATTGTAAGTATTAATTCCATATTTTTACATACGTTTAATTGTGTTTTTAATCATTTTCATGGATAATGTTTTATAATTGGTTTTTTATGTTGGACGAGATGTTATATTGGTATGGTATTAGCTTAGATTGATTTAAACATCTTGTTATATACTTTCTCTTTAAATATATGAATTTTATGTATATCCCCAAGATAGATAGATCCTATTTGCCTAAAGTTTTTTTTAATTGGTCAGGGAGTGACAGGGACCCTTAGGTATTACCCAAATCAAACATGTTGACCAACTACAATTAATAGTTGAATTTAAAACAAAATTTTGTTATACACTAAACCTTACACTTCCCTATCAAATTAATGTCAAATCACAAGTTGTGTGATGCTTTGCACGATTGAGAGAAATGAAGCATGAAAATCGAAATTAAATATGCAATAAAATATGAGGATGATTTCTATAGTTGGATCCTACTAAGATTAAATAAATATTGTTAAAGTACAATCTTAAAACCCATAACCTCGTTAGAATACATAAATTTACACTGAATAAATGTTATCAAAATCGTATAATCTGAAAACCCATAACCTCATTGGCATACATAAATTTTCACTTACAAGTTATCAAGGTTCATAAAGAGGTATGAATAGAAGAAATTTAGACACGGCCTTCCTAAAAACAACTATGTCTATGTTGTTTTCATTACAATCTACAAAGAAATATATGCCTCACATGAGTACACAAAAAAAACTACATCTCTGCTATTTTTATTGGCTCAAACAACATAAACTCTCTATACTTTGAAAGCCATTATATCTACCTTATTATCTTTCAGAAACCACCATTAATTTTAAAACTTTCATTTGTCTCCATGTCCAAATTCAAAAAAAAATATAGTTACCTTCATGTATTTAATAGTGCATAATTGGCACCTTCAGTCACATAATTATGGTTGTCTATGCAACTAAAATTCAATCTTTTTATGAATGTATCTCAACTTTACCCAAATAGTCGCCTCAATACATGTAAATATACAAAATTTCATTAGACATTAGAAGCTTACACCTATCCAAAAAATATTCACTCTCATCATAAACTTGAAAGTAGCTCACCTCACTCGATCAAATTGTAGGCTCGGTAGTTTCAGAACTTTGCTTTGTCTAATAGTCAATTCACCATGTGCCATGCAATCAATGAGAGTAGGGTTGGGTGCACTTATAAGTTACTACCTTCAAGAATGGAAGAATACCAACTTGGGAAAGAATTTACTTTTCGGGTGGGATCAAATTTGTGCCAAATTGTATAAATACTATGGAGTGGCAGATCTTCCATTCTATTAAATATACAAATTTAGAGTAGTCTTTCCCCAGATAATTTGTAGTCTTTCATCAAAGGAAGAAGGATCTGGGACATCATGTGTTGGACAATTAGTTGTGTTGTGTCTTATATTTTGACATGTTTCTCCCATCTCTGATACTAAGCCTATGCACATTCAAATATAACTTGTTCCCAATAATAGACGTAACTATACCAAATGCATTACTAAGGTGGATTGTTGGTGTCAAACTTACTTGCCACATAAGTACTTAATGGATAATGTTTTTAGAGTTGCCTCATCATCAGTCATTAAAGATTAGTCTATTATTATTATTATTATTATTATTATTATTATTATTATTATTATTATTATTATTATTATTATTATTATTATTATATATTTATGTAAATAATATTAATAAAATATAGTATTATTAATAATATAGAATATTATTATAATATATCTTTTAACTATATATATTTAACTATAATGTTTTATAATATAATAGTAATATAGTATATATGATTATAATATTATATGGGTCAGCGGTCATACCGATTTACACTCCCTCGATTTGTAAAAATAAAATATTATATCTACTATTCTGATTTAATTTTGACATAGCATTACGTCTAATGTGTGGTTCAAATCAACACTGCATTGCCATTGATGCCCTATTGGTTCCCAGTTGTACACCTCTTTTGCTCAGCCTTGTACACTTGATAAAAATGGCAAATGTGGATGATAAACCCACTGATATGTCATTATAATCGAGGAAGGGTTTAGCACATAGATGGATCAGATGCAGACAATGACTGAGAGGCATCGATAAAGGGTATGGTTAGCTCCTTACTACTTTTGGCTCTATTGCAACAAGGTGAGAGGACCTAACGGGTAGCTTGTCACATGGAGTCATACTGCAATTCAATCTCTATGAGTATTTTGGCACTCAAACATAGGTCTGACTAGGGCATAACCAAAGTTTCACACTCCACCTAGGAAGGGTTGTCACAAGAAATGCACAAATGCACTAAGTCAGATACAAACTACTAAAGACAGAAGGAAAATTAATTGCAATCTTCATTCTAAAGAATTTTCAATAATAGGGGGTCAAATGGAAGACTGAAATGTTAGTCTTCAAAGCACAAATTATAGATATATTTTAAGTATGCAAATATTCATGCATCCACATGAAAATAACACTCATAATATGCATCAGTTGTATTATTTGTTGGGTAGGACAAGTAGGATAAGATAGATAATTATAAAGAGTGGTGTGCTGGTGGTTTTCAAACAACATGGATTCTTTCAACATTCATGACATTACTTACTACAAAGATGTAGAAAAATTGAAATGCAAGCTATGGGAACTACTAGGAGTGATTTGCATCCATTGGTGTCTACATAATGCAAATACCTAAATGATTCCTGAAACCCTAGAGCATACACTGTAACTAGAACTTCAAATACTTTTCCCTATCAAATCAATAAACCCAAGGTGCCCTTAAGAGGTATTCAACAACATATTTCTAAATCACTAAATAAAAACGTATTTATAACCTAGATTTATGCCCAAGATGACAACCAGTAATGAACATAAAACTAGATATCCAATTAGTTGAACTTGCAAAACATATTATTGCATTTCATCAACAAGAAAAATTAAAAACCTTAAGTATTTTCCATTATCTTGAAAAGAGATCTTACATACATCAGTGTTTCAAAATGTTTCCATAGGGACAAGTATGGTGAGTTTGATCCATGTTGGACAGGGAGACATATAATCATCCTATCAAAGCTTGCTAATGGATATGCAACTAAAACTACCTTAACAAGGGAGATAATACATACACACAACAATGGATCTAAAAAATTTGAAGAGCCTAGGACTTAGAGAGAAAAACAAAGACCAACAACAACCTTAGAATAGAGGACAAGCCCTCTATTTATACATTTTTTGCCACTTTCACAATCCATGAATGCGGGTTGTAATTTGTAATATTGCGAAATTGTAAATAACTCCCAAATTTTTGCCAAGATGCTCCCAACTGGAAATGCCCTTTGCCATGCCTAGAATCTTCATACATTTGCAACAAAAATCATTGTTGTAACTATTTTTGAAAAGTAATGATGAAGCTTCATAACAAACCCTTTGATTTCTTGGCTAGAAATGCATTTTACATGAGTTGGAAGGAGAATATTGTTGGAATAATGAATATTTAAGCTTACCTAGGGTTAATAGCGTAAGTTATTTATTACCTAGGGTTAATTTTATCTACCTAGATTAATTTGTTTTATTGTTGAGAATCTCTCAACAATATATTTATTCATAGTATGTGAAAATGAATAGTTTGTTTTCTCTATTTTGTAATCACAATAAATAGTTTGTTGTCATAAAACAAACTATTTGTATTATATGTACTTTACAATCTATGAGAAAATAACAAGAGATTAATGAGAGAATACAAAGAATTTATAGGATTATCACCTATTTTTTAGGTGTGAGAAATTTATTTTATTCTCTGGTATAATTTGCAGGTTATTTGTTGTGGGTTCTTTCTCTTGGATTGATCCTATGGATCTTGTGTATCTCCTACTAATTCTTTCATGGTATCAGAGCTTGGAGTTCTAGTTGAAGATCCTCTTCACTAAAAATTTTTCATCATTTTTCATCTATTAACATATTCAAAAATATTATTTTATTGATGTGTTACAGATAATTGATATTCTCTCACATTCTGGTTCTTGTTTACAATTTTTTTTGGAAATTTCTGTACTTTATGATCATTTATGACTGTACGAATTTCCAAAACCAAATTTTTTTTCACAAGGGCATAAAATATAAAGTCAGGAATCCATTTTAACTTGAATTTTTTCATTCCATACTGGCCTTATAGCTCTTTCCTTCAAAAATTGGCTGACTGGTTCCTTTTGACAGACTACAGTACCTGTACATTTTTTTGATGTGGCAGATCGTACGGTCAACTTTTTTGAAATATGAGACCTGTTAATGAAAGCTGACTGTGCTAGATTTCATTCCATATAAATTATTACAGATTTGTACTAGGCCGTACAACATTTTGGAAGGTTACAATAGGAATTAAAAAATCTATTTTTGGTCTGTAGCATAGCCGTACAGTTTTCTCCATTTTGAAAGCTTTATACTGCATAAAATCAAAATCTGATAATTTTATGTGTTAGCAGACTTCCTAGGCTTTCATTTCCATCTGAGAAGTATGGATTTGGATCAGGCCATATAGTCCTTTGGGCAGATCTTGTGGATCCAATTCTGAATTTGCTTGGAGGTGTTTTTCCTTGGCCAGTGTTTACAAAATTCCTCAAAAATTTCCCTGATCACCACTCCTTGCTGGAACAAGAGATTATTTATGATAAAGCCAAAGATTATTCATCATTTATCTCACACGTGTGAGTCATTTTGGCTTATTTTTTATTAATTTCTTAATTTTTAGTGATTTAAATGCAAGTCTCTAGCTTTAAAAGTACAAATTGGACTTTGCTAAAGTGACTAGAGGTATTTTGTTAAAAATTTGTAGGGAGGAAGTCTTGGGGTCAAATCACCCTACATTTTTTTTTGCATAAAGCCATTTTTTTTACTTTTGTATAAGCTAAGGCTAAAAAAAAAAAAATCATCAGGAGACATTAAATTGTAACGGGAGGGGTGTTTTGAGGAAAAATGAAAGTCTAAGTTGTTCTTGTCAACGTCATCATCTTCTTCGGGAATGGAATTCTGATTGTTTAAACCCCTAAACTCCACAAATTACCATGTTTGGAAGCCAAAAATGCAACAACTCCTTAAATCAAAGGGTTCATGGAGAATTTTTTCTGAAACAACACCTACGGCATTCACCACTGAAAAAGACAAATATGCATATGGTTGTAAGTAGGATGAGGCTCTTGGATTGATTTGCCTCAACGTCTCAGATAATCTTCAATTTCACATTGCAGATGCTACAACGCCAAAAGAGGTATGGGAAAAATTTAAAAACCTATTTGGCAAAGTTAATGAGTTTAAAATTTTGCAATTAGATGCAGAATTGAGTAGTCTCTCTCCATCATATTTCCCTTCAATAGATGAATTCTTGGAAAAATTCAAATTTATAATGTCACAGTTGAAAGATGGTGACAAGGATAAAAGTGATCAGGAGTGCATTCTCATGATTTTGTCAAAGTTGAAAGGACCATATAGTGTTTTTTCCTCTGCTTTGTATACTATGATGGATACATTAGGTGATGAATTCAAATGGCCTTCCTTATAAGTTTTTTTTGAAAGATTGACTAGGGAGCAAACAAAATTAATGGCCTTAAATGCTCTACCTGGTCCTAGTCATGCTCTAGTTGTTAATTCTTCTAAATGAAAACCTTTACCTAAGTCTAAACAAAAGCAAGCACCTTCAAATAACCCTCTAGATTCCACCACCCAAACACCTCATCATTCTAAATCTACTAAGACCAAAAAGTCCTTTAAGAAAAAGAAGAAAATATTTGGTCCATGTAATTTTTGTGGTGGTCTTAATCATGATGAAAGTAGATGTTTTAAGAAGATAGAAGCATTAGAGGAAACGGTCAGACAACACAAAATTTCCATTCCATCTCCATCTCCTTCTACTTCTCCTATAGGAAAAGGGAAAACACTTTTAGCCAGGGCTATATCTTCATGTCATGATCAGTGTATTTTTGACTCAGGTGCTTCTCATCATCTAACACATTCTAAGGATCTATTGTCTTCTCTTACAGATTGCAATACATCACATATTGTTCTGGGTAACTCCTCACAGATTAAAGTTTTGGGATCTGGTACTGTTGACAAACAGGATGGATGTTTGAACAATGTATTACTTGTACCCCAAATCTCTTCTAATCTTCTCTCTGTATATCAAATATGTAATTTTGGTACTGGTAAAATTGTGGAGTTTAATTCACATGATGTTGTAATAAGAGAATGTAATGATCCTAGTGAGATAGTTGCTACAGGTACAACGGACCATACTGCAAGACTCTATACTTTTGATAAGTTTGAGTCTTTTATGTCCTCTGGTTCTTCACTTATAGCACATGATAATAATCTCAGCAAATTGTGGTATGAGAGATTAGGGCATTTGAGTTATGGATATATGCAATAAATTAGTACAAAACATCTTGTAAAAGGCCTTCCAAAGGTCTCATGTATTGATGGGGTGTGTCCTAGTTGTCTAGTTGGTAAATAGCACTAGGATCCATTTCCAATTGGAAAGACCACACATGCAAACACACTCTTAGGGTTGGTTCATAGTGATTTGATGAATTTTCCAACTCGTTCTTTTTCAAGGGCTAAATATGCACTCACATTCATTGATGATTTCACTCATAAAACTTGGGTATATTTTCTCAAGTTGAAAAGTGAAGTTTTTGAGACTTTTAAGGCTTTCAAAGCCTTTGTTCAAAAACAATCATCTCTTCCTCTTAAGAAGATATGCACTGACAATGGGGTGGAATATGACAGTAATGTTTTCTATGATTTTTGTATTGAGCATGAGATATAGCACCAGTTCACTGTACCACACACTCCTCAACAAAATGGTGTAGCAGAGAGGAAGAATCGAACATTTGAAAGAGATGGCTAATTTGTGATTCACTCTAAAAATTTGGGTCCACAATATTGGGCTGAAGCTATAAATTGTGCAAACTACATTCCAAACCATATGCCTCACAAAGCTATGCAAAATATGACACTAGAAGAAGCTTGGTCTGGGATCAAGCCTGATATTTCAGATTTTCGCATATTTGGGAGTCAAGCATGGGCGTTTGTTCCTGATGACAAATATAAAGCATTAGAGAAGAAAATCCAACCACTCATTTTCGCTGGCTATTTTGAAGATGTAAAAGCCTTCCATCTTTTTTATCCTGTCACACATGATGTGTTGTTTTGATAGGATGTTCAGGTTGATGAGCTATACACTCCATAGGAGTGTACATCTAGTTCTTCTTCTCCCCCTCCTTATTCTATCGAGGATAGTGAGGATTTGCTTTCTATTGTTGATGATGATGATGTTACACTTGTTCATCCACCACAGCCATCTTCTTCACCACCTTTTCCCAAGTGGGCAAAGAGCACTCTACAGGTAGCTGGTTCTTTCATTGGTGATCCATCTGATTCTCATCGCACTCGCTCACAAACATCTAGTGTTGCTCTTTTGGGACAAGCTTGTACAGATGATCCAGTGTTGTTTTCTAAGGCCATTGGTATACCTAAGTGGGATGTTACAATGTATGATGAGTATTCTTCATTGATGAAGAATGATACTTGAGATCTTGTCCCTCTTCCTAAGGGAAGAAAACTTTTAAAATGTAAATGGGTCTATAGGACCAAATATGTTGCAAATGGATCAGTAGATAAGTACAAAGCTAGATTAGTAGCTAAGGGTTTTTCACAGGTTGAAGGGGTTGATTACTCTAAAACCTTTGCTCTTGTAGCTAAGATGGATTCTATTCGGCTTGTACTCTCTCTTGCTGCTTCACATTCTTGGTCAGTTTTTCAGATGGATGTAAAGAGTGCTTTCTTGCATGGTGATCTCCATGAGGAGATCTATATGGAGCAACCTCCAGGATTTGTGCAGGACTCATCATTGGTTTGTAGACTCCGTTGTTCTCTTTATGGCCTCAAACAAGCTCCTAGAGCTTGGTACAAGAAGATGGATAGTTTTCTTTTGAGTTCTAGTTTTATTCATTGTGAGTCATATCACAATGTATACATCCTGAAGCAAGGTGAGGAGCTTGTCATTTTGGTTTTATATGTTGATGATCTCATCCTCATTGGCAGTTCAAATTCTTTGATACATGACATCAAGGACAAGTTGGTAGATAGGTTTGATATGACAGATCTAGGACTTCTACATTATTTTCTTGGTTTTCAAGTTTTTCAATCTTCTAAGGACATCTCTATTGGACAGCAGATGTATGCAACATATATTCTTCATCGATTTGGCATGGCTAATTGTAAGCCTGCCCCAACTCCATATTAGCTAGGTATTGTGTTGTCTGCCACTTGTACGACTCCTCTTGTTGATCCAACTTTGTATAGGCAACTTGTAGGTAGTATTTTATACCTGACTCATACCCATCCTGACATCACATTTGCTATGAAATTTGTCTCTCAGTTCTCACATGAGCCTCATGAGAGTCATTGGCAAGCATCCAAGTGTATTTTATGCTACATTCGGGGCACCACTCACTTTGGTATACATTACACACCACAAAATTCTCCACAGCTTGTTGGATACACTGACTCTGATTGGGCTGGTAATGTTGACACTCGCAAGTCCACTTGTGGATTTGCTTTCACATTTGGTTCAGGTCCAATTGCTTGGGCATGCAAAAAGTAGACTACTTTTACATTGTCCTCTATTGAGGCTGAGTATCGAGGTGTTGTCAAAGCTAGTCAGGAGGCACTTTGGCTTTGATAGTTTCTTAGAGAGTTTGGCTTCACACAGCAGGGTCTTACTACTCTTTGGTGTGACAACCAAAGTGTGATTTCTTTTTATGCAATCTTGTTGAGCATCAGTAGAAAAAATACATTGAGATTCACATGCACTTCATTCGACATCTTATTCAAGATGGAGTTCTTTCTTTGGAGTTTATGCCTATAGCTGAGTAGATTCCAGACATCTTCACTAAACCTTTGGCTTCTCCTCATTATCTTCAGTTGTGAGTGATGATTGGGGTGAAGGAAGTTGTCCTTGGGGGGATTTCCCATGAAGTCCTTCCTTCCTTTATTTTTCATATATTTTGATTGGTTTGTACATGGGTACCTTATCAGGCCTAGTAGCTGGGACCCATCTTTGTTTGTCATTCTCCCTATGTTTTGCTTAAGGGAAGGTGTTGGAATAATGAATATTTAAGCTTACCTAGGGTTAATAGGGTAATTTATTTATTACCTAGGATTAATTTTATTTACCTAGGTTAATTTGTTTTATTGTTGAGAATCTCTCAACAATATATTTGTTCGTAGTATGTGGAAACAAATAGTTTGTTTTCTCTATTTTGTAATCACAACAAATAGTTTGTTGTCTTAAAATAAACTATTTGTATTATATATAGTTTACAATATATGAGAAAATAATGAGAGATTAATGAGAGAATATAGAGAATTTATAGGATTGTCACCTATTTTTTAGGTGTGAGAAATTTATTTTATTCTCTAGTATTATTTGTAGGTTATTTGTTGTGGGTTCTTTCTCCTAGATTGATCATGTGGATCCTATGTATCTCCTGCTAATTCTTTCAAATATTTTCCTTCAAATCCAAACAAACCTTTTGTCTTCTTATAAAACTCCTTGGAGATGCCTTTGACTACTCATTTGCAACTCTAGAATCTTCTTGGACAGCTGCCCTTTCTTTTATGCATGCCAAAGAACAACCATGCCTTGTAATGATGGATTTTAAACACCCTAAATGCATGGCCATTTGAAAAATATTATTTGAAATGGCCCACCTTGAACTTGCATACCTTCAATATTTCTCTCATGGAGTGTTTGAACAAGCAAAGAAATAGAAAATCCAAAACTTATGTTATTTTTACCTTTTTGCTTTTTGGCTCCAACTTGCCTTTTCCACATTTTTTTTTTTTCACAATTTTCACTTTTAGGGTTGCCTCCAAAAATTTTAATTCATAAATGTATTAATTTTCACTTTTTAGCCTTTGGGGAAATTTTGGTCCCTTTTGCAAATTTGCAATTTTCTTTGTTTTAGGAAAATATGGGTCCCATTTGCAATTTTGCAATTCTCTTTGTATTAGAAGAAATATTAGAGAAATGGGAACTCCAACTATAATTTGAAATTTGCAAATTTGTAAATTGAAATTCATAGTTGCAATTCACCCCCAAAGTTCCCTCAAAGAAATGGAATCTCCAACTGCAATTTGCGATTTACAAAATTGTAAATGGCCTTGAAAGTTCTCATTTGCACTAGGACCCTCAAGGAAATGTGAACTCCATATGCAATTTAAAATTTGAAAAATTATAAAATTATAATTGGCTTTGAAAGTTCCCATTTGTGCTATGACCCTCAGAGAAATGGGAACTCCAATTGCAAAATTGCAATTAGCCTTGAAAGTTTCCATTCACATTGTGAGTTCATGTTGATTAGTGTTAACTGGTGGGTTTACGATATCCAATTGTAATTTTTAATTTGCACAAGTGTAAAATTACAAAATTGCATTCCTCCTCCAAATCTCCCTAAAGCTCCTCTTGAGTTGACTTTCTCCATGCTTTGATCGGTGGATTTGGAAGATTTGACTACAATTTGCAACTACATTTTGAAGACTTGCATTTTGCAAGTCACTTCTCCCACACAAATTTCCTAAGGACATTGGGGACCTCATCTGTAATTTTTTGAAAATTTTCATTTTTCTAAATTTTCACCCAACTCCATTCCTACTACCTAGTTCAGTGAGATACCCTGTAGAATATTTTTCCAAAAGCCCAACCCTTTCTTTAACAATTATTTGATTCAACATTTTTTGCTCTTCTTTCTCTGATGAACTCTTAAGCGAGCACGAGCAAGAAGATAAAAACCTAACAGGTGAAGGCATGCATACCAATCCCCATCCATACTTTCAGTACTTCTTAAAGTCTTTTGCTGATATGAATGTTCATCAATGGTAATAAAAAGGTTCTCAAGAACACCATATTGACCATGTTGAAGTAGTATAGTTGAAAGAGCAATGACATGACTAGAAAGGTTTGGTAATTGACCACAATTTTTACCTAAAAAAATCCAACTTATAAATTTCCACACATGACTAAGCAATGCATCAGGACTTTATAAGGCACCCATCCATGATGCACGATCCTTTGAGATGGAAGGATATCCAAACACAAGTATGCTAGTGAGGGTGAGATACCATGTGCCAAGCATTCCTTCCCAGGTCCTATTTTCATTTTTTTCCATCTCCAATATGCAACAAAGAAAGTTGTGAGTTATGGTCCTTGATGGGTGGTGCCTCAGTATAAGTTGTGCTCATCCAACGAAGTAAGAAGGATTGTGTAGTAATATCTTGGACCCTTGGAATCAACTCAAGCTCTATTCTTGAGACATTGGCAGGTTCCATATTCAACTCTCCTTTAATTTTTACCACATAACCATAATGCTCTCTTAAATTATATAACAAGATATTGTGGATGACTACACCATAAAGATATTGTGTGGATTTTACAGCCTCTTATCCTAGCCTAGGGGTTTCATCATGCATTAGGTGTCTAGTCATGGTAGTAATTCTATACAACAAAAGAGGTAAATTGTCCAGCTAGAAATTGACAAGATTAAATTGGTCCAATAACTCTCAATTGCATCATGAAATAACCTTTTCAACCCATAGTCTCCCCTCATTGTCTATCAATGATTTTAGTATTTTGTCCACATTGTATCAGCATTCAACATCTACATAACCCGTGTATTCATCTTTCGTGATTCTTTCCAATAATTCATTTTTATTTCTTTGCACTCCATGGTTGGATCTATAGCCATAAAAATATTTCTAAATAGAAGAAAGATTAGACATTGTACTAGATTTAAGCTTTCTAAGGAGAAAACTTTGAAATGATGTCCATTCTATTCTACAGCATGTAGATTGTAATGTCCCCATTTTAGGGTTCTCTTGCTCTATAGTTGGAGATGTTTTTCTAAGTTTGTGTCCACATAATCAGAGGGATAATTTGAGGTTACCAGTGAGTTCAGAGGGTGTAGAGGAGTTATACGATGCTCTCAGATGTTATGTCTGGCTTTCAGTATAGGCTCCAATATTCTTAGAGAGAGTTTTTGCTTATAGTAAGTCACCCAATCAAATTTGTTCTTCTATATTATTCATCAGGATCACTCATGTGTTGTTAGTTTCCAATTTTGGTGCTTTTTGACAGTTTCTACAAATTAAGTGTATTAATGGTTATATTTTAATTAAATCACTAAGGTTGCCAAAAATAATTAAAATATTTTAAATGGCCCTTAGTATCATAGCTCGTCAGAACCGAGATGAGGTGATTTAAATCATGGAAACTTTAAATAGGGACCTTGTGTTTCAAAATATGATGATTTTAATGAAAAGATCTTTTTTGGAGTTATAAGGGTGTTTTAATTAAAAAAGTGATTTTTAAATTAGAAGCCTCTGGGGCATTTGGTAAAAAAAGTATAAAATAAGGTTTGAGAGCTCATTTGGTTATGTTGGTTTATTCAACTTCTCTTTTCAAGACCCTTGTGGTTGAGGAGATCGAACGTGGTTTATCTCCACCTTTGGAAGGATAGAAACCCTTTCAAAGTAGATCAGTTTCGATGGGAAAATGAATCCACCCTATTTCATTCATGGAGGAGATCATACAGGTCTTATACTTGGGCGATATGGCAATTTTATGAGTCTCTTTCAGAGATAAAATTGGTGAAGGAAGATTATATCATCTACTTGGTTTTGAACAAGGGTTTGCAGTTGAGCAACTATTTCATTCTGATTATCAAGGCGTTAACCCTACTGAGATTTAATGAATGACATCAAACTTATTTATCATGGGTAGTTTATGTTTTAAACCCTAGGCATAGGTTTAATATGAGTTTTGGAGTAAGGATGTGGATCTTTTTCAAAGAGTTGAGTTTCTTTCCAAGTCAAGCGATTCAATTTAAAGACTTTTGGGCAATGTTGCCGCTTGGGCACCATGATGGAAAGCCATTACCAGTCTATTTGGGCCATCTGAGTAGCACAGTACAACTTTGGAATATTTATAGGTGCATATGAGGGATGAATGGATTGTTATCATCATGGCGTGTGTTCTTGAAGCCAAACCACACCCTCTATTTCACTTTCCAGACTTTGCCATGCTCTTAACTTTGGTCTAGAGGCATCACATGGTAGTTTAGAGGTGTGAAACTATTATTTTCTACTATGTGTGGGTTTTTTAGTGGCTCTTGACAATTATTTATACTACTACGCTTAATTTTAGACCTGTTGTTAGTTCCAGGTTGGATAGTTTGTATTTTCCCATTATATCTTAGCTAATAAAATTATAATAAATAATTGAGTTTGGTTATTGGTGTTCCGTGATGTCCATTGAATGTGATAGACTAAAAACAATAGTCTTATCTTTTCATTTATGAACATGCTTAAGTTTGTCCCTTCATTCTAAGCATTGTAAGTGTGGTCATTATTGCAAATATTTTCCAGTTTTATCATTGGGTTCATCTAGAAGTGCTAGGCACCAATTTTTGATCTCTATTAACTCTTTTTTTAGGGCATTCAAATCTGATATAAACTTCTGAGCAATTGTTTGTAAAATCAGTAATGTTATGAAAGAATATCTCTATGTTGATTTGATAATTGTCCTTGTAATGTTTACTGAGCAATAGTTAAATGAATATGTATAAGTTTGATAAAATGTTTCATCTATCAAACTAAAAAAACAAATCACAAATAAGTATCAAGTCAAAAAGGGTTTGGTTATTACAGTGGTATCAAAGTGAAGTTTTCTTTCTAGCCTATTGGGAAACTAAACCTTATCATATTTTTAGTGGCTTGATAGTGATCAATACTTGCATGTGTGTTGGTAACTTCACCATTCAAAAAAGCATCTCAATTGCCTATCTTGGGTATGTGGATTGTTAAGAGAAACATGTATTGGCCACCTAAATTTATACCAAAGGAAGAAGAACCTCTTCCATCATTGTTGAAAAGATATTAGAAGGAAAAAGTCAATTATGAAAGTGGAGCATCCAAAATTAGTGAATAATATTAAGAAATTTCTAATGAGATCAGAGACCACGTTTTTTTCAAAGCTTATTTGAAGTTAAATGTATGGAGGGAACCCTAGCAAAAAGGGTTTGATTAACTACATAAGAAGCTCAAGGAAGAAAGGAGATTCTCAAGAAGTCCTTGTGAGAGATAAGGAAGATTCTAAGGCAAAAAGGGTGGTTGTGAAGGAGTTTGTTATTTAGACATGACAAGAATAAAATTTTATAAAGATGAGTATGAACATGAAAAAGAATCCAACAATCAAGGGGTGTATATGACAAATCCCCAAGATAACTCCCTAGATGTGCATGCAGCTCTTAATTATGAGATTGTTCATGAGGAAAGGGACATAATAGTAGCATTGAATGCATTTCTAGATCTGTCCTATGAAGTAGTAGATGTTGGTACCAAGTCAGAGGATGGTCTTGTTGAAGGAAAAATTGATAATGCTTTCAAAACAACAAACAGTGATGATTACAGTGATGAAGAGATTGGTGGGTTTGGTATTGAATTCTAGACACAGCTTATGGAAAGAGATACTTATGTTGGCATGACTAGTGGTGAGTTGGAGAATGAATTATTTAGAGAGACAACATCATAGGGGGAACACAGTACTCAAATCAATCAGCCTATTAACACATGGGATCCATGTGTTTTAGCACCTAAGTATGACAAAGAATCTATTTGGGATGAATTTCATTTTGACTATAGTGTTGGTTTGACTTCAACTCCTCAGTTATGCAAGGGAGATGGTATATATGGCATTGATGATGTTGTTATTAAACTTAAGAATGAATATGATTTCACATTGCATGTCGTTGATATTAATCAAGGACCTAGCAACCTTGTTAGTTTAGATTCACAATCTTCTTTTAAGGATGATCAAGGAGAGGCACAAGTAATTTGGGACAGCCATGGAGACTTTGGTAACAAGTATGAAAGTTTTGATTTTTGCATGCAACATAACATAAGTGTGTTATCCTTTCCTAAACAAGATTGGAAAAATCAGTTTTTGGTGTCTATGGAAAAAGAAGTGCATACACTATCTAGGTTTGATGATATTAGTAGACTTGTTAATAAATACATCTACATGACACCAAAGAAACAACTTAAACAAAACTTTCCCCTTGCTAATTTGCACATGATTGAAAGTTCTATGGAGGGAATGAAAACAATTTTCTTACACATGTTTCATGATAGAGATGTTGCCTCCAAGTTTGAAAATGAAACTATGTCCATGTCCAAGCAATTAAGGGAAGAGATTAGTGAGATCACCATTGAGATTAATTTTATGAATCTTGCTTTGGAAAGTGTCCAAGGGGCACTTATTGAATCAAATAATTAGCTCTATGAGGCACAACACTTTAGAGAGCAAGAGAACAAAGATAGGGCTAAGGAGATCAAACAAGTAGTAGAGGAGCTTGATTACACTCAAGAGGAATATGATCTTGCACATTGTCCAAAAAAATCAAAAAATAGGAGTTTGGATCGTAGGAGGATTGGTTTGATTTTGGAGTTGAGGTTAATCATCAGTTGGTTGATAATCCTTTATTTGAGGTAGATGCTGATGTGACTTATGATAATCCACTCTTCAAGTCGGATGAGGGAGCTCTTTTCGATTCCAATACAAAAATTGGTTATAATCATAGGATATGGGATCTAGGTGCAATTGCCAATGATGAGTTGTTAATTTAGAGATAGAATGTTAAACACAATTTGAGTATTGGTACCATTGTCCACTTTCCAATCAGCGAACATAGAAAATGAAAGACATCATGTAGTTGGATTAGACAACTCCCCCAACTCAACAATGGAGTAACTCTCATTTGGTGTTTTTTAGTGGAGGTGATGTGGTTAGTGGAGTTATTTGGGTCAATCCCACATTCACATACCCTATTTTTTCAAGGGTAATCTTTTATGACAGTTGTTGCCCTAGTTATTTAGTGTTGACTGTGGCACATTCCATTTATGAGAAAATGGACTTAGAGGTCTTACTGGCTTCATGGTAGCAAGTTGTGGGAGAACTTATAAAAATAAGACACTTATTTCTAGCTCTCTTGTATGAGTGTTGTGAATATAATCAATTTGATTTATTGATGTGTATATATTTTAGTGATACAGTGATGATTGCAGTCAATTGGATGAGTTGATGTGCTCGTTATGAGCATTTTGACACTTGGGGATTAGGAGACAGTGAGTGGTTATCAGCCTATGATCAAGATGGCACTAACAAGATGTCTTTTTCTAGGGATGACATTATGGTTATCAGCTTCTAGTTAAGATTTGATTGGTATCACTTATGGGATTATGTGATAGAGATATTGAGGCTTTCCCTTTGGGGTTGAGTAGATTATACTTTGTGTTACCCAAGATCGATATTGACTGGGAGATTGCAGCTTTGGGTTTCACTAAGTTGCCTTGGTAGGATATATTTCATAGAATTAATTTTAGTTCATTTGGTTATTGTAGTATGGGCTTTGATGATGTTTACTTTGGGGGGGGCAAGATAGGGGAGTGGGATTTGGGCATGTTAGTTTGACACTTTTGATCAGACTGGCACATAATTAGCATGGTGGCTCCTTTTTGAGACTAACTTGGAACCTAGGGATCACATTATTTGGTAATTCAGCTAATGTTTGGGATGAGAGAGCCAATGTTAACTTTCTATAGTTTACTCATGTGGCACATTAGTTTGGTTCTCTTAAGGAGAATTTATTTGAGGAGTTGATTGATTCTACGCAATATTTGATTACTCTTATTTCAGGAGGTTTTTAGGAAGTCTTTCATGTTGGCACCTCACGGGATAGTGTTTGGTGCATATGGTACTACAAATCTCCTAGGTTGACTTGGGACCCTGAGATTGCTCATGGTTTCACTATGGATCAGCTTGTTGTTTGCAGAGGTGTATTGGCATTGCTTGAAGATAAGCAATCTTTGGGAAGGGTGGACTGTAATGTTCCCATTTTAAAATTCTCTTGCTCTGCAATTGGAGATGTTTTTTTGGGTTTGTGTTTACATGATCAAAAGGATAATCTGAGGTTATCGGTGAGTTCAAAGGGTGCAGAGGAGTTCTATGATGCTCTCAGATGTTATTTCTAGCTTTCAATTTGGGATCCAAGATTCTTGGAGAGAGATTATGTTTATAGTAAGTCACATAGTTGGCTCTGCTCTTCTATTTTCTTCATCAAGATTACTCCTATGCTTTTAGTTTCCAATTTTGGTGCTTTCTAATAGTTTCCACAAATTGAGTGTATTAATAGTTATATTTTAATAAAATCACTAAGGTTACCAAAAATAATTAAAATATTTTAAGTGGCCCTTAGTATCGTAGCTCGTCAAAATTGGGATGAGGCGCTTTAAATCGTGGAAGCTTTAAACAGGGCACTTGTGTTTCAAAATATGATTATTTTAATGAAAAGGTCTTTTTTGGAGTTAAAACGGTGTTTTAAAGTGATTTTTAAATTAGAAGCCTCAGGAGCATTTGGTAGGAAAAGTATAAAAGGAGGTTTGAGAGCTCATTTGGTTATGTTGGTTTATTTTATTTCTCTTTTTAGACCCTTGTGGTTGATGAGATCGAATGTGGTTCATCTCAGCCTTTGGAAGGATGAAAACCCTTTCGAAGTGGATCGGTTTTAGTGGTGAAACGAATCAACCCTAGTTGGTTTGTGGAGGAGATCATATAGGTCTTCTACTTGGGTGATATGGTAATTTTGTGTCTCTTTCAGAGACAAAATTGGTGAAGGAAGATTATATCATCTACTTGGTTTTGAACAAGGGTTTGTAGTTGAGCAAATATTTCATTCTGATGATCAAGGCATTAACCCTACTGAGCTTGAATGAATGGCATCAAACTTATTTATCATGGGAATTTTATCTTTTAAACCCTAGGTATAGGTTTAATCTACCTTTTGGAGCAAGGATGTGGGCCTTTTTGGAAGAGGTGAGTTACTTTCTAACTCAAGTGATTCAATTTAAGGACTTTTGGGCAATGTTGCAGATTGGGCACCATGATGGAAGGCCATTACTAGTCTGTTTGGGCCATCTAAGCAACACAGTATAATTCTAGAATATTTTTGGGCACATATGAGGGACAAATAGATTGTTATCATCCTAGCTTGTGTTCTTGAAGCCAAACTGCACCGTCTATTTCACTTTCCAGACTTCGCCGTGCTCTCAACTTTGGTCTAGAGGCATCACATGGTAGTTTAGAGGTGTGAAATTCTTCTGTTTGTTGTGTGTGGGTTATTTAGTGGCTCCTAGAAATTACTCATACTGCTACATTTAATTTTAGACCTATTGTTAGTCCAGGTTGATAGTTTGCATTTTCCCATTATATATTAGCTGATAAAATTATTAGAAATATCTGAGTTTGGTTATTAGTGTTATGTGATGTCCATTGAATGTGATAGGCTGAAAATAGTAGTCTTATCTTTTCATTTTAAAGTGTGATTAAGTTTTTCCCTTCATTCTAAGCATTGTAAGTGTGGTCATTGTTGCAAATATTACCCAGTTCGATCGGTGGGTCCGTTTAGAAGTGCTAGGCACCAATTTCTAATCTCTATGAACTCTTTTTTTAGGGAATTCAAATCTGATATAAAATTTTGAGCAGTTGTTTGTAAAATTAGTAATGTTATGAAATAATATCTTTAAGTTGATTTGATAATTGTCTTTGTAATGTTTACTGAGCAATAGTTAAATGAAAATGTATAAGTTTAATAAAATGTTTCATCTATCAAACTAAAAAACCAAATCGTAAATAATTATCAAGGCAAAAAGGGGTTGGTTATTACATAAATGGTCAATTCATCTGAAGAAAATTTTCCCTTTTGCAAAACAGACCAGGAAGAAGTCAATCAATAAAACATTGTGAGGAAATACTAGAGCATGGTACATGTTCACTTCAAGACAAGACTGACTACAACCAGGTTTAATGTCTCCTACTAAAAATATGCCATGGTCAAGATCTTGCATGCCTGATGCGTGTCCCTTGTGCCATGCAATTGGGTGTTTGTGCCTCTTTCTCACCTGTTGGCCTTTCCTACCTATTTTTTTCTTTCTCATGGGATATGAAAGCTCAACTGCAAATTGTAATGTTGCATTATTTCAAATTGTATTTCATATTCCCTTTTTCATCATCTTATCTTCTTGTCCATATTGTCTCCTTTACCACCATGGGTTTCGAGGATGGGAGTGCAATTTACACATTATCTTTTCAACAAGTGCTTTTTACAAATATGTTTTCCTAGACCAAGATCCCCATGGAGTTCCTATGTCTCATTTGAAATCATTTTTTACCCCCAAACCTCTAGTGGAAATCTCAAACACCTTTAGAAATTGGTCAAATTTGCATATTGACTTTCAAAAGCCCACCATTCTGCCACACATCCCCTTTATTCCTTCAAAACTTTGGTTTAATTTTTTAACACATCCATGTGGGTAGGGGTTTGATGGCATGGGGTTGAGTGTTATCCTCCACATAGGATTTAATATATTAACAATGTCCCAAAATTATTTAGTGCAATTTTGAGCACTAACACTAGCTCTTTCCTAGGGATGTACAAGCCCTGTGGGTGTGCAAACATATTCAGCCACATTACAAGTACAGCTTAAATGGAATCTATATGAAGCATAATATTGTTGTTTAGATGGGAAGACAAACATAACACCATCTTTTGCACCAATTTTACTTATTTAACCATCAGAAAACATTTTCCACATCTCATCTTCTTCACCCTCTTCTTTGGCCAGTAGAGGTGTTGGTATTCCTTCTTCATGTATACAATAAACTCCTAGATCAGTTTACTCCATGAGAGCATAATAATCATGCTCATAAGTGTTATTATCATATTCATCAAAAAACAAATCTTTAATTCATTCAATCTTGGAGTAATTTCCATCATCTACAAGAGAGTCCTTTTCTTCATGGGCCGCACAATTCAGATTAGAACTTGTCTCAATGTAAGGCTCAATGTGAAACATTACAATGGGTTATGTCCTAATTATCACCTTGGCCACGTAACTTATTTTTAAGGCTAATAAGGACCATTAATCTAAAATATAGCCACCTATCCTGGTTTTGAAGTCCCTTGATAGGCAAATTACAAAGTGGGATGGGAGATCAACAACAACTATGTCTTGTAAGATAGGGAAACTAGGACAATCATGCAAGAAAATGTTCAAGTTATTTATTAATCCCACTATCTTGGCAAGTGTACCATATAATTTAAATACCCCTTTACTATGTGGCTCATATTTCAAACCCAATTTGTCAACCATAACTTTGGGCATAACAGAAGTTGAAGCTCCACTATCAACTATACAGTTATGAACCAACTTGTCACCCACTATGAGAGTGAGATAGAATGGTGGAGGTTTTACAAATCTATTAGATGGTTTAGCAATGGTATTAGGAACACTTTAAACCCTAGAATACAAGACCAAGTGCCAATCCATTGGTCCATAGAGTTAACACTTGATCAACCTATAGAAAGCACTCATGGAAGCTTAACAAAACAACATAGATCAACAAAAATAGATCAGGAGGATCTGAAAATGAAAAAATGAAAAAATTGATGAAAAGAACTATAAAAACAAGGCCCAAAGCAGAGGGGAAATAGAAAAAACAAATTAATAAGATTATACACTATAAAATACTATACACAATCATGGGTTCAGTCTAGGAAATGTTTCAGATGCCTACAATTAATTGGTGGCTCTGGTATTTTTTCATCCCTTAATTTCTTTAAAGTTTTTAGTAGTTTGGTGGCCAAGATGAAATAAATCAAGATCTACACATGCCTGAAGATATTTCTACTAGGTTGTAATAGGATGACGTGTTGAAACAAATCGTCCCTATATAATCTCAAATCTAGATAAGACCAAGCCAAGCAATTTTGGTACTTCTTTAGCAACTACAAATAAGCTTGTTTCTCAATTATAATCAGGTGAGTACCAAGCTATATCTAATTCCATTCATCAAACAACACCTTCATTGTCAATCCCAACATCAAGAATATTTGGTTGCTCAACAACATCCACATTCTTAATGAAGTCACCCAATTCCACATCTATGTACAAAACTTCATTTAGAGCACACTTCAGATATTCAATTACATCATGATTGGGTAACATATATGCTTGTGTCATATTAACATCACAAGTAAATTCAAAATTTGGGACACATACCTTCTTGACTGCACTATAAAACTGATCAACAGTAGTAGCACTTAGTAATTTCATGGAGGAAAAAAAACTTACTTTGAGAGTCTTGATAGTCTTAATAGTCTCCTCAAGGTTGGCATTCTTAGGGGACTATGCTTTTTATGGATTAACCAATTTTACATCAGCCCATTTAATCAAGGGTTTTCCCACATCCTTTATGTTATTTTTAATTTGGATGGAAATATTGAATGTCAATCTCATGTTCATGGGAGCCTTTTCCCTCAATTAGTATGAAGCCTTCTTGTCAAAGGCATCATAATATTTAATCAAGCATGTTGTATCATTAGGCCTAATGTTCTTAGGCAATCACACCATAGTCTTGTTGAACCATTTATTGAAGTCCTACACACACTCATTAGGGTTCTTTTTTATGTTTTCAAACTCAGCCAAGAGAAATCTAGGATCAATCCCATCACCATATTGAATTTTGAAAACATTCTTCATTTCTTCCCATGAATCAATGCATCCATGGAGAAGGGAATTGAACCATTCATGAGCATCTTCTTCTAGTGTGTGCATAAATAGCTTAATGAAAACATCCTCATTCTCAACCTCATAATCCTCAATGATAATGTAAAAATCCCTCAAGTGCTTATCACCACTCACTACATTGTTCCCTTGGAATTTTGGAAGGCAATTCCTTACTTCGTTCGGGACTTCATTAGGATAACCTTCCATTTCATCAAAATTAATAGTTTTAAACTTGGGAAAGTGGAAGTCAATATGCTCGTTCTCATTTTGATCCCTATGCCTCATTATTGGTTTGATAGTATGTTCAAGAACAAATGGCAAAGGGTTATGAGGGAGTGAATGAGGTGGACTTGGTGGATCAAACATAGGAGGAGATTCAACTGGTTGAGAAGGAGATGGATAGTAAATTGGGTTGTAAGTTTCTAAATTAATAGGAGAGCTATGATAATCTTTTACAATAGGAAGTTCAACAAAAATTTCAATATTATTAGAATATTGACAACCCAAACACTCTTTAGTAGTTGAACTTTACCCTTCAATTGGCCTCCAAACTTGTCTCCTTCTTCTTTGATGAATACTTAAGGCTAAGACAAGTTGTTTTGACGAGTCACCTTTGAAGGATGATCTCAATCCTTCCAGCTTTGTAAGCAAGAAAACACTCAAAGCTAAAACTTAACAAAGATATTCAAAATAGGCACTGTTCTTCTTGAAACCAAATGATAAGTTGGAGTCACCACTAGAATCAAAATTCTAGAATATAACAGTTAACAAACTGATTATGATACATGTTGAAAACATACTTTATTGAATTTAATGATGAGATATGAAGGTAAAGACACTAAATTTTTTAGATTTATGTTCAAAAGGGGAAATCACCTTTCAACATGTAATTTAACAGCTCTTTGCAAAAAATTCAGTAGATGTCAATTATCAAATTTCTTAATTCTTGGCACGTCCCCAACAAAGTGTTGAACTTGTTGACAGTCAAGATAGTATAAGCACACTCAAATAACCCCAACTTTAAAAAACATGAGAAAATATTATTAAACATGTCTAAAAATGTAGCTGAGATAACTTTAGCAAATAGTGGTAGAGAACATTTTCAAACCTGAACTTACAAATAGCTCTCTACAAGAGTCCCCAACAACATGAGTGACAAGGAGTATCCCTGACAATGGTGCTAGTTTGTTCCCAATTATACACCTCTTTTACTTGGCCTTTCACACTTGAAAAAATGGAAAATGTGGATGATAAACCCATTGATTTGTCATTATATCTAGGGAAGGGTTTAGCACATGGATGGACCAAACATAGATAATGACTAGGAGGCATATACAAAGGGTATGGTTAGTTCCCTTCTATTTTTGGCTCTACCTAAACCAAGTTGAGAGGACCTAAGGGGTAACTTGCATGCATGGAGTGATATTGTAATTCACTCTCAATGAGGATTTTTGGCACACAAATGCAGGGCTGACCAAGGCATAACCAAAGTTGCACACTCCACCTGGGAAGGGTTGTCACACAAAATGCACAAATACACTAAGTCAAACATAAGATACTAAAGATAGATGGGAAATTAATTGCAATCTTCATTTTAAATAATTTTAAAAAATAGGGGGTCAAATGCAAGACTGTAGTGCTGGTATTCAAACCATAAATTATAGATACATTTTAAGTATGCAAATATTCATTCATCTGTAGGAAAATAACACTCATAATATACATCAGTTACATTATTTGTTGGGTAGGATAGGTAGGACAAGTTAGCTAATTATAAATAGTGGTGTGTTGGTGATTTTCATACAACAAGGATTCTTTCAACATTCATAACATCACTTATTGCAAAGATGTGAAAAAACTAGAATGCAAGCTATGGGAACTAACAAGAGTGATTTTCATCCATTAGTGCCAATACAATGCAAATACCCAAATGATTTTTGAAACCATAGAGCATACACTACAACTAGAACTTCAAATACTTTTCCCTATCAAATTCATAAACCCAGGGTGCCCTTAAGAGGTATCCAACAACATATTCCCAAATAATTATACAAAAAGGGATTTATAACCTAGATATATGCCCAAGATGACAACCAATAATGAACATAAAACTAGATATCCAATCAACTAAACTTGCAAAACATATTATTGCATTTCATCAACATGAAAAAGTAAAAACCATAAGTATTTTACATTGTCTTGAAAAGATATCTTACATACACCAGTGTTTTAAAATGCTACCATGGGGACAAGCATGGTGAGTTTTCTCCATGTTGGACAGGGGAGACATAAACATGTTCTCAGAGCTTGTTAATGGCTATACAGCTACAACCACCTTAGCAAAGGAAATAATACATATACACAACAATGGAACCCAAATTTTTGAAGAGCCTAAGACTTAGAGATAAAAACAAAGACCAACAACAACCTTAGAATAGAGGACAAGCCCTCTATTTATACATTTTTACCACTTTTGCAATTTAGGAATGTGGGTTGCAATTTTCAATATTGCAAAATTACAACTAACTCTCAATTTTTTGCCAAGATACTCCCAGCTAGAATATGCCCTTTGCCACACCTGGAATCTATATCCATTTAGAATAAAAATCATTGTTGTAATTGCATGTATAAGTAATGATGAAGATTTGCAACAAACCCATTGATTTCTTGGCTAGAAATGCATTTTACACGAGTTGGAAGGAGAATATTGACTTTGGAGGCCAAACAAACCATTTGCCTTCTTGTGCATCTACCCAGAGATGCCTTTGACCTACTCATTGGCAAATTTATAATCTTCTTAGACAGAAGCCCTTTCACTTATACACTCCAAAGAACAACCTTGCCTTGTAATGATGGATTTTGAACACCCCAAATGCATGGTTATTTGTAAAATCTTCTTTGAAATGGCCCACCTTGAACTTGCAAACCTGCAATATTTTTCCCATGGAGTGTTTGAACAAGAAAAGCAATGGAAAATGCAAAACTTAGGTTATTTTTACCTCTTTGCTTTTTGGCTCCAACTTGCCTTTTCCACATTTGCTTTTTTCACATTTGTTTTTTTCACAATTTTGACATTTAGGATTGCCTCCAAATTTTTTAATGCATAAATGCATTACTTTTCACTTTTTAGCCTTTTGAGGAAGTTTTGGTCCCTTTTGAAAATTTTCCATTTTCTTTGTTTTGGATAAATCTAGGTCCCAATTACAATTTTGTAATTCTCTTTGTATTAGAAAAATCTAGAATTCAACAGCAATTTTGTAAATTGCAAATTGTAGTATTGTAATTTGTAGTTGTAGTTCCCTTGAAAAGTTCCCTTAGGGAAATGGGAATTCCAATTGCAATTTTCAATTTTCAAAATTTCAAATTACATTTAGAGTTCTCATTTCCTTGAAAATTTCCCTTAAGGAAATGGGAACTCCAACTGCAATTTGCAAATTGCAATTCATAGTTATAATTTGCCCCAAAAGTTTCCTCAGGAAAATGAGAACTCCAACTGTAATTTATAGTTTGTGAATTTGTAAAATTACAAATGGCCTTGAAGGTTCCCATTTGCACTAGGACCCTCAGGGAAATGGGAACTCCAACTACAATTTACAATTTGAAAAATTATAAAATTACAATTGACCTTGAAAGCTCTCATTTGCACTAGAACCTTAGGGAAATGAGAACTCTAACTATAATTTGCAATTTACAAAATTGCAAAATTATATTTGGCCTTGAAATTTTCCATTTGCACTATGAGTTTATGTTGACTGACATTGGCTGGTGGGTTTGGGAGATCCAAGTGCAAAATTAAATTCCTCCTCGAAATCTCCTTGAAGCTCCTCTTGAGTTTAATTTATCCATGCTTTGATCGATGGATTTGGGAGAGTTGACCATAATTTTCAATTGCATTTTGAAGACTTGCATTTTTCAAGTTGCTTCTCCCGCATAAATTTCCCAGGGACTTTGGGAGCCTCATCTACATTTTTTTTTAAATTGCCATTTTTCTAAATTTTCACCCAACTCCATTCTTGCTACCTAGTTTAGCAAGGTACCCTATAGAATATTTTTCCATAAGCCCAACTCTTCTCTTAGCAATTATTTGATTCAAATTTTTTTGCTCTTCTTTCTATGATGAAATCTTATGCGAGCATGAGCAAGAAGACAAAAACCTAAGAGGTGAAGGCATATATTCCAATCCCCATCCATACTTTCAATACTTCTTGAAATCTTTTGTTGATCTGAATGTTCATCAATGGTAATAAAAAGGTTCTCAAGAACACCATATTGACCATGTTGAAGCAGTATAGCTAAAAGAGTAATGACACGACTAGAAAGGTTTGCTAATTGACCACCATTTTCACCTTAAAATATCCAACTTATAAATTTTTTCACATGACTAAGCAATACATCAGGGCTTTGCAAGGCACCCATTCATGATGCACGATCTTTTGAGATAAAAGGATATCCAAACACAAGTATGCTAGTGAGGATGAGATTGCTCGTGCCTAGCATTCCTTTCCAGGTCTTATTTTCATTTTTCTCCATCTCCAATATGCAGTGAAGAAAGTTGCAATCTAAGGTTCTTCATGGGTGGGGCCTCAGTAGAAGTTGTACTCATCCAATGAAGAAATAAGGACTGTGTAGCAATATCTTGGACCCTTGGAATCAATTGAAGCCCTATTATTGAGACATTAGCAGGTTCCATATTCAATTGTCCTTTAATTTTTACCACATAACCATAATGCTCTCTTAGATTATATGACAAGATATTATGGATGACTACACCATAAAGATCTTGTATGGCTTTGAAATCCCCATATCCTATCCTAGGTATTTCATCATGCATCATGAATCCAGTTAGGGTAGTAATTCTGGACAACAAAAGAGGCAGCGTATTCAGTTGGAAATTGACAAGAATAGATTGGTCTAATAAACTCTCATTTACATCATGGAATAACCTTTTTAACCCATAGTTTCCCCTCATTGTCTAATAATGATTTAAATATTTTTTTGACATTTTAGCAACATTCAATAGTTACATAACCCGTGTATTCATCTTTCATGATTCTCTCCTAGAATTCATTTTATGTGTCTTTGCACTCCACGGCTGGATCTATAGCCATAAAAATATTGCTAAACAAAAGAAATATTGGATATTGTACTAGATTTAAGCTTCCTAAGGATAACACTTTGAAATGATGTCCCTGCTACTCTACAACATGTAGATGGTTAATTCTTCTTATAGAAATTTTCCCTTTTGCAGAATGGACTAGGAGGAAGTCATTCGATGCAACCTTGTGAGGAAATACTGGAGCATGGTACATGTTCACTTCAATACAAGACTAACTACAACTAGGTTTAACATCTCCCATTATAAATATGCCATGGTTAAGATCTCACATGCCTAATATGTGTCCCTTATGTGAGCCAGCTAGGCGTTCATACCTCTTTCTCACCTGCTAGCCTTTCTTGCCTATTCTTTTCTTTCTCATGGGATCTAAAATCTCAGCTGTAAATTGCAATATTACATTATTTCAAATTGTGTTTCATCTTTCCTTTTTCATTGTCTTATCTTCTTATCCACATTGTCTCCTTTACCACTACAAGTTTTGGGGATGGTAGTGCAATTTACACATTATATTTTCAACAAGTGCTTTTTGTAAATATGTTTTCCTAGACCAAGAACCCCATGGAGTTCCTATATCTCATTTACATTTATTTTTTATCCCCAAACCTTTGACAAAATTGTTTAACACCTTTAGCAATTAGTCAAATTTCCATATTGACTTTCAAAAGCCCACCATTCTGCCACACATTCCCTTTGTTTCTTCAAAACTTTGGTGTACTTTCTTAACACATCAAACTAGGCAGGTGTTTGATGGCATGGGGCTGAGTGTTATCCTTCAAATAGGATTTAATATTTTAATAAAGGCCCAAAATTGATCGGTACAATTTTGGGCACTAACGCTTGCTCTCAGCTAGGGATGTACACCCCTGCAAGTGTGCAAAGAAACCCAAAACACAAGACCAAGTGCCAATCCATTGGGCCACAGAGTCATCACTTGAGAAACTTATAACAAACACCCATGGAAGTTGAATAAAACAAGGCAGATCAACAAAAATAGATTAGGAGGATCTGAAAATGAACACATGACAAAAATGATGAAAGAAAATGTACAAATAAGGCCCAAAGCAAATGGGCAACATAAAAAACAAAGCAACAAGACTATACACAATACAATACTATACACAGTTATGGGCTTAGTCTAAGAAATGTTTCAGATGTCTACCATTAAATAGCAGCTCAGGTATTTTGTCATCCCTTAATTTATCTAACTTTTCCAGTAGCTTGGTGGCCAAGATGACATAAATCAATCTTTGCACATGCCTGAAGATATTTTTGTTAGGTTATAATAAGATGATGTGTTGAAACAAATCCTCCCTATATGATCTCAAATCTAGATAAAACCAAGCCAAGAAATCTTGATACTTCTTCAGTAGTTGTAAATAAGTTTATTTTCAACTACAATCAGGTGAGTACCAAGCAAGAGTGCCTCATGATCCACAATATTGTTCTTTCACTCAAATAACTACTTAAAATAAGATTGAAAATAATCATCATTAGGGACATAAAAGATAACCTCAACTCCATCTAATTCCATTCTCCAAATAACACCTTCATTGTCAATCCCAGCATTAAGAATAGTTGGTTGCTCAACAACATCCACATTTTCAACAAAGTTACCCAGTTCCACATCTGTGTATAACACTTCATTTAGAGCACACTTTAGATCTTCAATTACATCATGATTGGGTAGCTAATATATTTGTGTCATATTAACATCACAAGAAAATTTTAAAGTTGGGACACATACCTTCTTAACTGCACTCTAAAATTGATCAAAAGTAGTAGCACTTAGCAATTTCATGGTGGCAAAAAACTTATTTTGGGAGTCTTGACAATTGAACATCAAAATCTCATCATTATCAAATGCAGACTTAGAATCATTTGCATCTTCATCAATTGGTTCAACAGTATCACATGGAGGATGTGGAAGGAAGCATTTATCACACCAATCAATGTCTAAATCATAATTTATAGCATTCACTTTAGTGTTCAATAGATCAGACGCTTCCTTTATAGCCCCTCTATTCTGATTTCTATCATTCCTTTCATCATGTGTAGTCCTCTTCCCTATATCATTATCCATGATGTGGAAAGCAAGCCTCCCTTGTACTTGATTCATATTCAAAGCTCTATCCTAACTTGTAAACCCATGAGGCAACCCCTTCTCAACCCTAGCCAACTTGTATGACATCTCTTTGACAATGGAGGCCAAAGTCCTAATAGTCTCCTCAAGGTTGGCATTCTTATTAAATGGCATTTTTTCTAGATTAACCAGTTTTAAATTAGCCCTTTTATTCAAGGGCTTTCCCACATCCTTTATCTTATTCTTAATTTGGATGGCCATATTGAATGCCAACCATATGTTCATGAGAGCCTTGTCCCTCAAGTAATACATAGCCTTCTTGTCAAAGGCATCACAATATTTAATCAAGCATGTTGTATCACTGGGCCTAATGTTCGTAGGCAATTGCATCATAGTCTCATTGAACCATGTATTGAAATCTAGGATCAAACCTATCACCATATTAAATTTTGAAAATATTCTTAATTTCTTCCCATAAATCAATGCATCCACGGGGAAGGTAATTGAACCATTAACGAGTGTCTTATTATAGTGTGTCAAACATCCTTGTGCTTAACCTCATAATCCTCAATGATAATGTATAAATCCCTCATGTGTTGATCACCACTCACTATATTGTTCCTTTGGAATTTTACAATGCGGTTCCTTACATCATTTTGGGACTTCATTAGGATAACCTTCTATTTCATCAAAGTTAATAGGTATAAACCTAGGAATGTGGAATGTAGGACACTCATTCTCATCTTGGTCTCTATGCCTCATGATTAGTCCAATAGTAAGTTCAAGAAAAAATGGCAAAGGGATGTAAGGGAGTGAATGAGGTGGACTTGGTGGATCAAACTTAGGAGGAGATTCAGCTGGTTGAGAAGGAGCTGGATAGTAAATTTGATTGTAAGTTTTTGAATTAATAAGAGAGCTATGATAATCCTCTATAATAGGAAATTCAACAAAAAGTTCAATATTATCATAATCTTGACAGCCCAAACAGTCTTTAGTAGTTGAACTTTGCCCTTCAATTGGTCTCTAATCTTGTCTCCTTCTTCTTTGATGAATAATTAAGGGTGAGACAAGTTGTTTTGACAAGTCACCTTTGAAGGATGATCTCAATCCTTCCAGCTTTGTAAGCAAAAAAACACTCAAAGCTAAAACTTAACAAAGACATTCAAAATAGGCATTGATCTTCCTTAAAACTAGATGATAAAGTTGGAGTCACCACTGGAATCAAAATTTTAGAATATAGCAATTAAGAAACTGATTGTGATACATGCTAAAAACATACTTTATTGAATTTTATGATTAGATTTGAAGGCAAACGCACTAGATTTTTTAGATTTATGTTCAAAAAGGGAAATCACCTTCCAAAATTCAATTTAACAGATCTTTGCAACAAATTCAACAGATGTCAATTATCAAACATCTCAATTCTTGGCATGTCCCCATCAGAGTACAGATAGCAGAAGCATACTCAAATAAATCCAACTTTCAAACATATGAGAAAATATGAATAAAAATGTTTGAAAATGTCACTGGGATTACTTTAACAAATAGTGGTAGATAAATTTTTCAAATCTGAACTTACAAATAGATCTCTACAAGAGTCCCCAGTAACACAAGTGATCAGGAGTATCCCAAAAATGACGTAAGTTGGTTCCTAGTTATACACCTCTTTTGCTCGACCTTGCACACTTGAGAAAAAAGAAAAATGTGGACAATAAACTTGTTGATAAATCATTATATCTAGGGAAGGGTTTAGCACATGGATTGACCGAACACAGATAATGATTGGGAGGCATTGACAAAGGGTATGATTAGCTTCCTTCTACTTCTCGTTCTACCTGAACCAAGGTGAGAGGACCTAAGGGGTAGCTTTCTCACATGGAGTCATACTGCAATTCAATCTCCATGGGGATTTTTGGCACAAAAATGCAGGTCTGACTTAGGGCATAACCAAAGTTATACACTCCACCTAGGAAGGGTTGTCACATGAAATGCACAAATACACTATGTCAAACACAAGCTACTGAAGACAAATGGGAAATTATTTACAATAAGAATTTTCAACAATAGGGGGTCAAATGGAAGACTATAATGTTGGGCTTCAAAACACAAATTATAGATACATTTTAAGTATACAAATATTCATGCATCTATATGCAAATAACACTCATAGTATGCATCATCTGTATTATTAGTTAAATAGAATAGGTAGGACAAGTTATATAATTATAAAGAGTGGTGTGTTGCTAGTTTTCAAACAACATGGATTCTTTCAACATTCATGGCATCACTTATTACAAAGATGTAGAAAAAATGAAACGTTAGCTATGAGAAATACAAGGAGTGATTTGCATTTATTGGTGCCAATACAATGCAAATAACCAAATGATTTTTGAAACCCTAGAGCATACACTACAACTAAAAATTCAAATACTTTTCCCTGTCAAATCCATAAACCCAGGGTGCCCTTAAGAGGTATTCAACAACATATTTCCAAATCACTATACAAAAAGGGATTTATAACCTACATCTATGCCCAAGATGACAACCAATAATGAACATAAAACCAGATATCCAATCAAATGAACTTGCAAAACATATTATTGCATTTCATCAATAGGAAAAAGTAAAAACCACAAGTATTTTTCATTATTTTAAAAAGAGATTTTACATACATAAATGTTTAAAAATGTTTCCATGGGGGCAAGCATGGTGACTTTCCTCCATGTTGGATAGGGGAGACATATAAACATGCTCTTAGAGCTTGCTAATGGCTATACAGTTGCAAAAACCTTAGCAAGGGAAATAATACATACACACAATAATGGATCCTAAAATTTTGAAGAGCCTAAGACTTAGAGAGAAAAACAAAGACCAACAAAAACCTTAAAATAGATGACAAACCCTCTATTTATACATTTTTTACCACTTTTTCAATCCAGGAATGTGTGTTACAAATTTGCAATATTGCAAAATTGCAAATAACTCTCAACTTTCCGTCAAGATGCTCCTAGCTAGAATATTCCCTTTTCCACACCTAGAGTCTTCATCCATTTGCAAGAAAAATCTTTATTGTAACTACCTTTACAAGCAATGATGAATATCTGCAACAAACCCTTTGATTTTTTTATGGAAATTCATTTTACAGGTGCTCGAAGGGGAATATTTGTCTTAGAGACCAAATAAACCATTTTTCTTTTTGTGCAACTGTCTGGAGATGCCTTTGACCTCTCATTTACAAATTTTAAATCTTCTTGGATAGCTACCCTTTCTTCTATGCACACCAAAGAATAACCCTACCTTTGTAATGATGGCTTTTGAACATCCCAAAAGCAAGGCCATTTGAAAAATCTTCTTTGGAATGGCCCACCTCGAACTTGCAAACCTGCAATATTTCTTCCATGGAGTGTTTGAACAAGCAAAGTAATGGAAAATGCAAAACTTAGATTATTTTAACCTTTTTTATTTTTGGCTCCAACTTGCCTTTTCCACATTTGTTTTTTTCACAATTTTGATTTTTAGGGTTGCCTCCAAAAATTTTAATGCATAAATCCATTACTTTTCACTTTTTAACCTTTTGGGGAAATTTTGGTCCATTTTACAAATTTACAAATTTCATTGTTTTGGGGAAATCCAAGTCTCATTTGTAATTTTACAATTCTCTTTGTATTAGGGAAATCCAGAACTCAGCAGTAATTTTGTAATTTGCAGTTGTAGTTCCCCTGAAAAGTTCCTTTAGGGAGATGGGAACTCCAACTGTAATTTGTAAAAATGCAAAATTGCAAATTGCATTTGGATTTCTCATTTCCTTGAAAATTTCCCTTAGGGACAATGGAAACTCCAACTACAGTTTATAATTTGCAAATTTATAAATTACAATTCGCAGTAGCAATTCCCTCCAAAAGTTCCTTCAATAAATGAGAACTCCAACTGTAATTTGCAATTTGTAAAATTTAAAATGGCCTTGAAAGTTCCCATTTGCACTAGGACCCTCAAGGAATGGGAACTCCAATTTCAATTTGCAATTTGCAAAATTACAAAATTGCAATTAGTCTTGAAAGTTCCCATTTGCACTAGGACCCTTGGGGAACTTGAATCTCCAACTTCCATTTTCAATTTGCAAAATTGTAAAATTATAATTGGCATTGAAAGTTACCATTTTCACTATGAGTTCATGTTTATCGGCGTTGACTGGGGGGTTTGGGAGATCCAATCATAATTTACAATCTACACAAGTGCAAAATTACAAAATTGCATTCCTCCTCCAAATTGTCCTGAAGCTCCTCTTAAGTTGACTTTCTCCATGCTTTGACTGGTGGATTTGAAAGAGTTGATCGCAATTTACAAATGTATTTTGAGGACTTGCATTTTGCAAATTGATTCTCCCACACAAATTTCCCAGTGACTTTGGGAGCCTCATCTGTAATTTTTTGAAAATTGCCATTTTTCTAACTTTTCACCCAATTCCATTCTTACTCCCTGGTTCAGTGAGGTATCCTATAGAAGATTCTTCTAGAAGCTGCCCTTTCCTTAGCGATTATTTGATTCAACATTTTTTTCCCTTCTTTATATGATTAACTCTTAAGCGATCATGAGCAAGAAGACAAAAACCTAAGAGGTGAAGGTGTGCCAATCCCCATCCATACTTTCAGTACTTCTTGAAATCTTTTATTGATCTAAGTATTCATCAATGGTAACAAAAACGTTCTCAAGAACACCATATTGACCATGTTGAAGTAGTATAGCTGAAAGATCAATGACATGACTAGAAAGGTTTGCTAATTGACCACCAATTTCACCTTAAAAAAATCCAACTTATAAATTTATGCACATGACTAAGCATTACGTCAGGGCTTTTCAAGGCAACCATCCATGATTCACAAATCTTCAAGATGGAAGGATATCCAAACACAAGTATGCCAATGAGGGTGAGATCACCCATTCCAAGCATTCCTTCCCAGGTCTTGTTTTCATTTTTGGTCATCTCCAATATGCAGTGAAGAAAGATGCGAGCTTAGGTTCTTCGTGAGTGGGACCTCAGAAGAAGAAGTGCTCATCAAATGAAGCAAGAAGGATTGTGTAGCAACATCTTGGACCCTTGGAATCAATTGAAGCTCTATTCTTGAGACATTTACAGGTTCCATATTCAATTGTCCTTTAATTTTTACCACATAACCCTAATGCTCTCTTAGATTATATGACAAGATATCATGGATGAATACACCATAAAGATCTTCCATGGATTTTACATCCCCCTGTCCTAGCCCAAGTGTTTCATCATGCATCAAGAGTCTAGTCAGGATAGTAATTCTAGACAACAAAAGAGGCAACCTGTTTAGTTGGAAATTGAGAAGAATAGATTGGTCCAATAAATTCTCATTTGCATCACGGAATAACCTTTTCAACCCATAGTCTCCCCTCATTGTCTAAAAATGATTTCAGTATTTTATCCACATTATAGCAACATTTAATAGTTGCATTACCCGTGTATTCATCTTTTGTTATTCTTTCCCACAATTCATTTTGTGTGTCTTTGCACTCCACGACTGGATCTATAGCCATAAAAATATTTCTAGACAGAAGAAATAGTAGACACTGTACTGGATTTAAGCTTCCTGAGGAGAAAACTTTGAAATGATGTCCCTGTTGCTGTACAACATGTAGATAATCAATTCATCTTAAGGAAATTTTCCCTTTTGCAGAACAAACCAAGAGGAAGTCAGTCAATGTAACCTTGTGAGGAAATATTGGAGCACGGTACATGTTCGCTTCAAGACAAGACTAATTGCAACTAGGTTTAATGTATCCCATTGAAAATACACCATGGTCAAGATTTCACATGCCTGATGTGTGTCCCTTATGCCAGCCAACTGGGCATTCGTACCTCTTTCTCACCTATTAGCCTTTCCTGCCTATTCTTTTCTTTCTTCCAGGATTTGGAAGCTCAGCTACAAATTGTAATATTGCATTATTGCAAATTGCATTTCATCTTCCCTTTTCTGCCATCTTATCTTCTTGTCCACGTTGTCTCCTTTACCATCATAGGTTTCAAGGATGGGAGTGCAATTTACACATTGTCTTTTCAACAAGTGCTTTTTGCAAATATGTTTTCCCAGACCAAAATCCCCGTGAAGTTCCTATGTCTCATTTGCAATTGCTTTTTAACCTCCGGCAGAACTGTTAGTCACCTTTAACAATTGGTCAAATTTGCAAATTGACTTTCAAAATCCCACCATTCTACCATTCATCCCCTTTGTTCCTTCAAAACTTTGGTTTACTTTCTTAACACATCCACGTGGGCAGGTGTTTGATGGCATGGGGTTGAGTGTTGTCCTCCAAATAAGATTTAATATTTTAACAAAGGCCTAAAATTGTTTGGTGTAATTTTAGGCACTAGCATGCCCCAAAGACTATCTTGTAGATTCCATTCATCTAGGTTGTCAATATATTCACACATAGAACAATTATATTAGGTTTAAGAACATATGGAAATGCCATACTCAAACCCTGAAAGAAATACAAAGGCCATACAAAACATGTAAATAGTGAAAAATTTCAAGGTGAGTTGTGCAATGGTGGTGAGTGTAAATGACAAGGTATTTTAGGGGATATCATACACTAGGGATCCCATGAAATAATATAATATTATATACTATTAGTTGGCCCAAAGGTCTAAGTAACACCGAAATGGATTGTTTAGTAGGATATATTTGGTCTACCCCAAACATGTTGGGATCTTCAATAAGTCAATATAGATGTCACTTGATCGAAACCAAATCAATTTTAATTTTGAAAACATAAAAAGGTATGGCCAAGAAAACATAAAATATTTAATAAAATATGTATATAAATAAGATATGTAACTGACATGCATTTGGTTGCCTTCAATGCATCTAGGTGAGGAATAGTAGAGTTTATCGGGCATGGGAGGCCACACAATTTTAGTGAGTGGGATAAGGTATCATACATATGTGGATGATGGATCCACCTAAAGGAAAAAAAATCAATAAGTATATAAGGAATTAAAAATAAAATAAAATATGAGGTAAGTTTGATGGAAACAAATCGCTATTTGTACCCAATGATCTCTCCAATTTTAAGGTAAGATGCCCATTGTATAAAAAATAAAGGTGAACTATACATATTTGTACTTAGAATCATAATGGCCCCACATAAATAAGTTAACACCCAAATGCCACACCATAAAAACATTTGTTGAGTTTCTCACACAACACCTGTTGAGTTGTTTAGACTGACATGTGTTGCAGCCTAAGGAAAGGCAAGTGATGAATGAAAATCTCACTAGAGACACATTTATGATGATGAATTTTGCACCAACTCCACCACCACTAGTGTCTACCATGAATAATGCATCAAATCTCAATGATATCAATGACTGCATCAGTGGAGGACTAGGGATAAAACCTCTCATAAATCTTGTATATTAAAAATTAATTATATAATATGAAGCATTATATTATTCTTGTATAGTAAAAAATAAATATATAATATATGAATATTAAATGTATTACATGATATATAAATGCTATCAAAATTGTGAAACAAAACCTAATTGTCGAAGATAATTAACTAGGAAAATGAGGAACCACAGAGTTTATTGAGCATGGGAGGCCCTGAAACTCTAAAAAAAAAGGATGCTAAACCATACATCTTTGTACTAAGAATCATAATGGCACCATAGAAATAGATTAATTCCAAAATTCTACTTTTTTAAATTTTGTTTAGCTACTTGCACAACACCTATTGATTTATTTAGATTAACACTAGTCACCATGGTGCCTACCTCACAACTCTACAAATTAGAAGCATGAAAGCAATGACGTATTTCAAGGTGCGTTGGGCGATGATGGTGAGAAGCAATGACAAGTTAGCAGTCATGGATTTTGTAAAGTGTGGTTTTGTAAGTGAAAGAGCGTAAATCGCTAGGAGTAATCCACACAAAACCAATGACATCTAGAATTGTTTCACCTTTTGTGTACAAAGTGTTTAATAAAAATAATTTGATATTTCCAATAGAGGTGATAGTAGAAAAGGAGGTAGTGTGTTATTTATATGATACAAAATAAAAAATGGTAAAAAGATAGACATTAACATATATGAGGTTAGAGAATGTGAACAAACTAATGATTTAACTTAAAACCCCCACACATGCACTGTAAGAAAATAAATTGACACCTTGCTTTGTTATAACTGACACATATCATTCGTCATAGCTATTACATTTATGTGTCAATTTAAAATTTAACATATTAATGTGGGTAGGTGTAAATCATATGGGATAAGTTTTATCCATATGTGATTGTAATAAAATGCACCCCTCACCATCATCATCATGTTGTCCTCATTGACCCTTCATAATAGGAAACGTCCAATCAACGAGTCCTCCACCTTGTAAGTTGTGTACCCCTTTCTAATAGATTCAAGTCATGTAAGTTCTAAATGAAATCTATATGACATTTGCAATCTACTAAAAAATCTAGATGACACATTTCACACAGACTTAGAATTGGAATGTTGATGATTGTTGGCATAGATCATGCCTAAGTAAAATATGGAAACCTCATCATTTTTTTTGACAGAAACAAACTACCATTTGTACCCAATGAACTCTCCAATTTTGAGGTAAAATACACATTATATAAAAAATAAAGGTGAACTATACATCTTTGTACTGAGAATCACAATGGCCCTAAATAAATAAGTTAATGCCCAAATGCCACACTATTGTGTTATTCGCACAATTCCTATTGAGTTGTTTAACTTGAAACATATTGTAGTCTAAGGAAAGGCAAACAATGAATGAAAATATAATAAGATACATGTTGATGATGATGATTATTTCACCAACCCCACCACCACCAATGGCTACCATGCATAATGCATCAAAGCTCAGTGATATCAATGACTGCATCAATGGAGGACTAGGGATAAAAAATCTCATAAATATTGTATATTAAAAATTAATTATATAATAAGAGGCATTATATTATTATTTTATATTATAAAATAAATATGTAATATATGAATATTGCATATATTACATGATATATATAAATTTTATCGAAATTGTGAAAATAAACCTAACTTTTGAATATAGATAAATAGGGAAAAGAGGAATCGTAGAGTTTGTCGGGCATGGGAGGCCCTGAAATAGTAGAATATAAGAAGTTAAACCATACATCTTTGTATTGAGAATCATAATGGCATTGTAAAAGTAGGTTAATTCCAAAATGCCACACTTTTAAATTTTGTTTAGCTACTCACGCAACACCTGTTGAGTTCTTTAGGTTGACACCAGTCGCCACAGTGCCTACCTCACAACTCTACAAATTATAAGCATGAAAGCAGTGAAATATTTTAAGGTGGGTTGGTAGATAGTGGTGAAAAGCAATGACAATTTAGTAGAGTGGGGTTTTGTAAGTGAAAGACCATAAATCACTAGGAGTAATGCACACAATACTAATGACTGTTGGAATCATTTCAAATTTTGCATGCACGAAGTGTTTAGAAACAATAATTTGATATTTCTAGTGGAGGTGATAGTGGGAAAGGAGGTAGTGTGTTACTTAAATGATATAAAATAAAAATAGTAAAAATATAGACATTATCATATATGAGGTTAGAGAATGTGAATAAAATGATGATTTGACTTAGAACCCCACACATGCACTGCAAGAAAATAAATTTCCACCTTGCTTTGATATAACTGACATATATCATTCTACACCACTACTACATTTATGTGTGAATTTAAAATTTAACATAGCCATGTTTGTAGGTGTAAATCATATGGGACAAGGGTTATCTCTATGTGATTTCAAGAAAATGTGTCTCTCACCATCATCTTCATGTTGTCTTCATCGAGCCTTCATAATAGAAAACATCTAATCAAAGAATCATCCACCTTGTAAGTTATGTACCCTTTTTTATAGATTCAAGTCATGTAAGTTTGAAATACAATCTACCATGAAATCTAGATGACACATTTTGCACAAAGACTTAGAATTGGAATGTTGATGATTGTTGGCATAGATCATGCCTAAGTACAATATGGAAACCCTAATGGATGGAAGGGAAAAATAATCACAAGTGATTTGATCGTTTACAACCTTGATCTTGATATTGATTATGTGTACCCATGCCCACTTCAAATTTTTATCTAAATCCCAAACCCAAAATACGAAAGTGCTATTGGTCGGTTCTAAGTTTTCTAGAGCCATTGTCACGAAAATAATTTTTCACATTATAATATATGTGTTTACAAAAATGTATTTCATAGTTCATTTGGTAAAAAAGTCAATTTATTTTCATCACAACTATGTTTCTGTATGATATTTGGGAAAGAAGCGAGAAGGGCAATTTGGTGGAAGAATTGTGTGTGCCAGCCGAAACTATTGATAGTTGCAAACTTATTAGGAGTGCTAGGAACAAAAAAGTTTTAGTAAAGATGAGATTCAATCATGGTGATACAATCAGTTTGGCCAATCTATCTAAAGATCAAAGCTAGGTGTTATTTTCATTTTATGCCTTCACGTATAAGAATAAGGTTTTGTTGGTGATGGTGAAGGAAATGACATGTCGTGTTTGCAAAGAATGTGATGGGCTTCCACTTTCCATTAAGTTGATAGAATCTATAATGGAAGGCATCACAGATCTGGTAGAATGGGATGTGGTGTTCCAAAGGTTGCAAAATGTAGACAAGCTCAATCTAGATTTGGAGCATAAACTTTACAACTGTTTGAAGTTGAGCTGCAATGCTTTGGCCAAGTAATACTCATATTAAAGAAGATGGAATAACATGGACTTTGTTGTTATTCATATTAAGCAAAATGTGTTTATATCATAAGTATTTATTTATAGATTTAGACTTAATATAGTAAAACCACCTTTAATCAAAAGATATGATATGAACTATTACATTTATTTTAAATAAGGTGGAAGTAATGCTGGGAGAAATGTATATTTGATTTTAGTGATGGTTTTTAGGTAACTTTTTATTTTATTTGTGGATTATATTCCTCTTTTATGTGTATGATGTGTGCATCCTCTCCTAGTTTAGAATTAAATTTACCAACTCTCCCTAGAAGGTATGACTAATTGCCAATTGACCCCCTTTCTCTCAACCACAACGAGCTTTAAGTTTACTAAATTATATATTTATTATTTTGTCGATTGTAATAATATTTATATAAGACATTTGGTTGGTTAAAACCACATAGAGCTTTAAGGTTACTAATTTCTATATTTATTATTTTGTTGATTACAAGAATATTTATATATACCTAAATAAGGTAAATGTTCCCTAACAATGTAGGATATAGTTATGACAAAAATCATGTTGACAAAATGAAAGAGTGTCCAGTGTGGATTTTCATATGACCTTTGCATTTTCCTTGCTTGAAAATGGTTGTCAATTTGGCTCTGTCAAAGGTTTTTTCGTCTATTTTGGACCAATCAATTTAGCATATGTTCATATGCAAACAAAAAAATTCAAGGTCCTATTTCCGCAAAGTGCAAGCAAGTTCATTTTTAGCCTCATCTCTGATGATAAGGCCTAAATTTGACAGTCATCTGTGCCTATAATACATTAAATATTATTGCACCTTAGTGACTTATTCTCATCACTTGTGAAAAGTAATATATATTTAATAAGACACTGCTAAAAATCTCTCAACAATAATATAAGGAAAGGGAAAATGGCACTTTTTCTTTATGAATGTATACAATAGATTGAACAAAATCAAGTTATAAATTCTTCAAATATTGTAGACATGCACGTGACTCTAAAAAATAACCTAGTAAATGTAACTGCATCACTAGCTTTCTATATTTTAATAAATATTAATTATATCACTTTCTTAGTAGAAAATCTAGTAAAATTGTTTTGAAATATGAGGTGGGCATCCAATCTTTTCTATGTATAAAAAATAGTTTCTTTGACCAATTTATGATGTAAATTATATTGTTGACCAATTTAGTGGGGAAAAAATTAGAGAAAAGTAAATGACAAATCGAATTGGAGGAAATGTGATGAAATTATGGTGAAATAAAATCCAAATGAAATTATACTAAAGTTCAAATGTACATTGAATTAATTGAAATGATGATAGTGTGTGTTAGAAAATGTACATTGAATTAATTGAAATGATGATAGTGTGTGTTAAAAAATAGCATTAGACTAAATTGTTGTCAAACCATTGAAAATAGAAGTTTAAGAGATTTAAAAATCACTAAAATGTATATGGCACATTTAACAATTTGACCAACTTCATTTTGGTACAGGGTAGGAGTATGCTAGTAAAGGTGAATTGATACGGAACATGTTGTATGCATTAGAGATACAGGGATAAAAGTGTTGTACATATTAAAGATTGCACTAAATTATCAGGTGGCATTACCTATGTAGTGTGTTGTAGTTGTCATCCTCAAAACTATGAAATGTTTGAAATGAAGGAGCACGCGACATCTGTCAAAACAAATCAGGTAATGCCCCCCATAGGTGTTGCAATACTAGTGGCAGAAAAAACTTTATGTTTTGCAGTAGGAAATTTGGGAATATCCTAAAATGTAAGATGAATCTAACCATACTTTCCCACATAGAATGCCTATGGCGTAATAATGTAATATTAACTTCGACGAACATGTTACCATTTGGAAGACAAACATATTTCTTTGTGGCGATGTATGGATAACACTTATAACATATAATTTATAATGACACACACAACTAAGTTAAATTTTAAATTGAAATGTCAATGTAATAGCGATGCAAAATGATGTGTCGGTTATATCAAATAAACATGGAAGCATATTTTATTGGACGATTTCTATTGTCCAAGGGTGGATGGAGTTGTAATTATAGCGACTTTGATTATGATATGGATCCACATCTCATGTGTAGCTTGAATCAATGATGTAGTATCATTGATGTTGGGACAAGGCATTGATGTCCAAGATTCTATATTGTAGCTTCTATTAATCCATGATGATAATATGTTGACACTTGGAGCAATATTTCAAAGTGAGTAGGGTGGTGATGGTAAGGGTCAATGATAGAATATTTTAGGTGATATCATACCCTATATGGCCCATGTAGTGTGACAGACCCAAATTCAGTGCAACTATTAGATTTACAAGCCCTAGACCCATTGCAAAGGGGTGCACAACTTGCATAGTGGTGGCATCATTGATTATCAGTTTTCTTGCATACCACATCATGCACAAAAGGTGAGCAGGGTCAGTGGTCATGGGTTTTGACTGAGGTACAACTAATAACCTACAATCTTTCACTTTATCAAAATAAAAAATTATATCCCTTTTGGCTTAATATGCACTTTTTGGGTAGTTTATTCTTAAATATAATGTGTCTCGAAAAATGCTAATACAATAAATTATATCTAATAATTTGACATTATTATGTTACATATATAATAGAATATTATTTTTAATGTATTATAATATTGTAATATATAATAAATTATAAAACTATATTAAATACTATTTATTTTTATATAATATTTAATATAATAATAAATTAGTATTTTTAGAATTTTATAAGACATGTTATATTTAACAATCTGTTGCCCAAAAAGTGCACATTACATCAAAAGGGATGTGTTTTCATCAAAATAATCACAATAAACTATGTACACACTTTCCATTGAAAGTTATTGTTATAACACATTCAAATCCTTTTGTACTTCATTTTACTTTATTGTATACTACATTCTATAATTTATTTCTATTCAAATAGCAAAATAGACTTAACAATAATCTCAAAATGATCAGTATTATGTTTGGGTATAGTTCCATGCTTAAAGAAAAATTGTACATTAAAGAATATTTTCAGTCTCATACAAAATGTAAGTTAGAAATTAAGGCTCACATATGCCACATTATTCCAAGTTTATTGTCTAGGCTAGTTAAAAATAAAAATATTGGCATGAGCATTAAAGTTGTACATTTAAGAATATTTTCAGTCTCATACAAAATGTATGTTAGAAATTAAGGCTCACATATGCCACATTATTCCAAGTTTGTTGTCTAGGACAGTTGAAAATAAAAATATTGGCATGAGCATTAAAGTTAGTTATGTGTTCATTCCTTTATTCTCATAGATGAAATTTAAATCATTCGAAAGGTTCAGACCATGAGAAATGGAAACATTCAAACTTTTCATGTGAAATTCAAAGAACCAACATTTTAAATTCGTATTATGCACATATTATTTCAAAAGAGTAAGCAATTTATTAATGCCCCATTTTCCCTTTCCACTGACACCAAAAAAAAAATTAAGTGTTATCATAGTGCAAGCACAAACTCGTTAATACCATTTTTATATGATTTCAAAATGTAAAACATCTTGAAAATTAAAGACAAATAGTCATCTAATAATCATTTTAATATAAGCATAAAGAAATGTTTGTGGTTACGATATTGAATTACATGGTTGGTAAATTGTACCAAATTAAATTAATATAACAATCATAAACATTCAAAATATTTTTGGTTATGAGATTGGATTAAGTGGTTAGTAAATTGTACCAAATTAAATTAATATAACAATCATAAACATTCAATCATGAATGAAATGAGAATGTTATTATTGGCTGTCCCTTATTTTAAGAAGTGAAGGATATAATTTATTTAACAAATAATATGAAAATTTATATAAATGAACTCAATATTAACATTAATTCTTGCAAATTTTAAATTATTGGGTGGTTGAGATGGAGTGTACTAACAATTACAATATTTTTTGTGTAAGTTTAAAATTGCATATGAATTAGGTTAGAATATAAATGCACTAGAGTTAGGTATACATATAATTGTAATTAAATTAAATTTCATCCACTTATCATAGTAAAAATGAACAAGATTTAGAACCCACATCCCCAAATACCCTCTCATGTATTGGACCTTGCTCAACTTCTAGTCTCTTCCTTAGATTAGATAATTCTCCACCCCACGCTCCTCAATCATAAAATGTACTCATGGCATATGTCTTGTCTAACTCTTACCATAGCCTAGCACTCCTTTCTTTCATGGTCTTGTGTGGGTGGAAATCTCATTGCAGTGTGCCAAATCTCATGGCGTGTTTCTCAAATTTGTCATTTTCACTATATTTACCATGCCCCACACATTATTTTTGTGCCCACTCTCTTATTTTTTTGGCAATTACAGAATGGCCTTAACATTTTTCCCTCCTCCTATGAGTCTCTCATTATGGAATGCATTTGTAATAGTTTTGTGGGAGATGAAAAAATGGTTGAATTAATCTAGTTTGCATTGACCAAAGCTAGCATAACAAGTAGTGCCTCGTACTTTACTGCAACTCTTTGTGAGGACCTCATTGTTGCACAAGCTCCAATCACCCATGTAGTCTTCACAGTTAAATTCATTATCTCCTTTGTCCTTCACAATGAGCATCTTTCATGTGCAAAGACTTTGAAAGATCCCTACTTGTTATATAAGTCGTAAAATCCTTCGTGAATGATTGGAGTGGATTCCCCAATTTTAAAAAAAGAGGATCTAGAGTATGTCTTGCCTATCATGACAAACAAGACCAATGTGAAAGGAAAATATAAGGTAGGTAATTCCCCCTCTCGTTGTTGAAAGAATCATCCTTGGAACGTCATATGGACCACTAATTTACTAAGGTCATTTCTCAAGCCCCTACTACTCAAAAATGCAAAGGTGGGAAGAAATATTACAACATTCTCCTCTAACCGGCCAAGATCAAAGCATCTTGGAGTAGCCCGTCATACAAGCACAGAAAGAAGACAAACCCAATTGGTAAAAATAATGTAAATTACTAGATGATTAGGCATGGCAGCAAACCCCCAAAAAAGTCATCTATAACGAGAACTTTCTTTGAATATGGCATGTCTTAAGAGTTGTTAATTGTCAATTTTGAAATTTGTCTTGCCTTTACTCAGGGCGTCAACTGGGTTTTAGTCTCCCACCAAACCCCCTATGACTTTTATGAAAGGAAGGAGAAATAATTTCTTAAATAAGCTCCTTTAAAAAATCAAAAGGGCTAAATTAGAGTCTCTAAGATTGATAGTTGCCCAGTTGTAGCACATTAGAAGCGACGAGATTAGGTTTAAATTTTGTTCATATCATCTAAGATTAGTAAGATATCTATTCCTCTACTGCTCTTTCTACCGATCTTCTACAACATCGTGAAGGTTTTCTAAAAGTTCCAAAGAATTGACGGGCTCATAAAACCCTTTTTACTTATAAAAACAAATTTTGGACAAAGAGCGACATAAAGTCAGCCGTCATTATTTTCAAGGATCCACTTGGTGTTTGAAATAACTAGGTGGATCCATTTATGTGTAGTAATTAGATTTAGGCCACCTTTTGTGTTGGCTACGTTAAAAAGGAAAGATTGTAAGGTTTTAGTTATGAAAAGATGTCCATCCATTTGTTTGTCAAGTTTTTTTGGTGGGTGAATCAATTATCAAGGGAGTTTAGTTGTTGGATTTATATAGACTCATGTTAAAATCAATACAATGAAGGGACCCAAATGCAGTGAAGAAGAGGTGATTCCCTCAATTTGTTCCATTGCTAACATTATTTACTTTGTGCACTTTAGTATTCTATGTTTTGTTCTCATTTCTTGCATCTTGCTTTCACTTGTTTTAAATCCCTTGTCATTGTTAACTATTTTCTAAGGATTGGATATAAAGACTTTGGTACAGGGGATTTACCTTAATCCAAAAGATGATAATCTTTCTTATCTTTAGCCGACGTAACATTGTCTAAGGAATTTAAGTATACATTTTTACTATGTTATCTAGGTATCCCATCACATTAAACCACACAAATTTGGGTCATAACAAGTCCCTTGCTAGATGAACGTAATGTAAACAGACAAAAATAGAAAATCGACAAATATGAAAACAAAACAAATCTTTTTCTTTTCAATGTTTTACAAAAAATAGAAAATAAGACTGAATTTTCATCCCAAAGATTTCCTTGATTGAATGCTAAAAGCTCAATGATACTTACCAGTTCTTATAAATTATCAAATCTTCTATCAATGATATTAATGCTAAAATATTTCAAAATAGATGTGGTGGCATTGAACCTCTTATAGTGGATCTTGAACCATTTACATATTCTATTAGAAGGAATTGTAATGGATCCAAAATCCATGGAACACCATTGAAATCTCTACACTAAATTTTTATCGATATTGGATGGATCTTGAACAATTATAGATTATCCCATTACCTTTTAGTGTAGAAAAATTCAATGCCAACAACCTCCCAATGATGTCTTAACATTCATCAAAGTGAATACAAAACTTTATTATTATGTTACTACCATATAAATACTATAAAAGCACCTTATTTTCAAAACGCCATCTATATCTTTTAACTACCCATTAAGACATATTATTATACTTTGATCAACTAAATTTAATACAATCGTCATCAAGATGGTCTATTAACCATTAATTAGTCAACTCCAAAACATATTTGACAATAATTTTTTTTCAATCATTGTAGAGAAAGTTACATTCAACAATTGTCATTTGTTAATAGAATTTTTTTTATGATATTATATAATTTTAGATAAAGCTTTTGAATATAATTACTCTCAACTATTAGTCAAATTCTTCCACTCCCAACTCATAAACGTTTTCAAACAATAAAAAATTTAAGTTTATAGAAGTCATAAGAATAGTTTTTTAACTAGAAATTATAACATGAATATGATCAATGTCATAGAAGAACCATGTAATAATTTTATATTAATCCAATAAAAGTAGCATAGACAATTCAATAAGTTTAGTGAAATTAAACAAATAGTTTTGAGTAATTGCTTTTAATGTAATACAAATAAAGTATTAAAAAAATATTATATAAATTTAAAATATAAAATTAAGATTTTAATAAAAAATATAATTTAATTAAAAGAATTTAATAAATAAATAATTTTTTAAAATCAAAATTTAAATATTTTTAACAATTCTTTTATAGTTCAGTCGCGATGACTAGTTCCTAAGGGAAAAAAGATGACTTGATTATAAGGACTCTACATATCGGTTCGATTAACGGACCAAATCTATCAACGGTCTAAAAGGTTAATACCGCAATAAGGGAGACCTTATTCCAAGCGACAAAGGATAAACATCCAACAGAATAGATTAAACACTTGTTCGTTGACATTATTTCCAAAAGAGGATAGGGTTAGTGCTTAGATCCTGCTAAAGCTAACTCCATTCTTGCCTTTAAATGGACCGTAGTTATGCATGTGGATGGACGTTAGACGGACATTACGGATAAAACATTGACCATAATTGGAGGGCCCATCAGCCAAGCGTCTCCTCAGAAGCTCGAAATCTCCTGCTGGTTATGCCACTCACCGATGATGACGTCTTTGGGAGGGCAGCAGAACACCACCAACGATATCCTCACCATGCCTCGATGCAGGTTCCCCCTGTACTTGCCGTTGCTGAGAATCTTCAAATGACAAGAATATAGTTTAGGGTGTGTGGAATATGTAAATGTACATACAATGAATATATAATAGTAGGGTAGTGTACCTCTACTTGGTCCGAGAGCTAAAGAATTAGAACACCAAGCGTGCATTTGGCAATAATCCATTTGTCATAGACCTGACACCATGTTGTGCAGGGGAATGTGAGGGCGTTGATGTCGGTGTGCGCTTCCACCCCCAACGCCGCTTTTGACTGAGGGCAACGCGGATAGTAATTGATCTTTAGCTCCATCAACAGCGCCTCACCGCCCAACACCCTCTCCATTTCCAAACCCAACTCTAACGACAATCCGCCCAGAATTTGAGTGGTGAACTTATGAATCTCTCGTCCGTAGGCGACCGTGACTTCGTCGTAGTCAGCAGGATAGTCAGGCCAGCTGTTTTTCACGTCTCGCTTCTGATCTGGCCACAAAATATCTCCCAAGCTACCAAGATTATTTTAAAAAGACTATAGATTAAACTAACATTATATTAACAAAAATTAGTATATATAAAAATGTTACATTTAAATTTTTTTTTAATATAATTTTGATAAACATATATTCAATGCAGAAGATTTCTGTGGTGATTATTCTTCCTCTAGGGATCAGACAAAGTTTCATAAGCCTCCTGCACTTCCATAAACTCCCTGTTATACTCCTTAACCTGGTTAGCCCAAAACACATGAAGATGATACTATCTAGTGAGCTGCTTGTGGCCCTGCTTAGTGGACTTAAAGGAGACCTGGTAGAATGCAAAGATGGTATCTAATGTGACCATAGTTTAGGACACTGAAGGATTTATCCACAGTTTTTTTAGCAGATTGGCATGTTGGTATCAGCTTCGGGCAGATTGCTCTACCATGACTTAGCTTAACATAAACTATGGTATTGTTGGTTGAGTTCTAATAAAGAAACTGATAGGTGATCATTTTCAAATGTAGGCAACATTTGCCTTAATAGATCCATGCAAAAGACTAACTAAATACAGACCAAAAGACTAAAGTAACCATAGACTTCCATACACCGCCCACACAGCATTTTTTGGGGACGTGTTCTAAGATTGTGTCCTTACACCGCCATCACCTTGGCCTCCATTTCTGCCAATGCTTCTCCCACCGCCACCGTCAACTTTGCAGACCATAGAGAATAACTTCACATGCAATTATTTATGATAATAAACAGGGATTAAAAACCAATCATTATTGTTATGTCCTGTTTACAGCGCACTGCCTCAACATAAGTGAAATCTTTCATAACATCCTTTTTTTTTAATCAATCACAGTGCTTCAAATAACATATTTTATTTCATCTATTAAAGAACCTACGGTTTCATTTAGCAAAAGTTAAGACATATTTTTCAACACGTAAATGAATGCAATTTGAATGGACAGAGGAGCAAAGTTTAATCACCCGTTAATGAAGCGAAGACAATAATCCCTCCCTCGGGGACTAATAACATTACAGTAAATAATTGTGAAGGCATGGAAAATAGAAGTTTACGAGCTTTGAAAATCGCATAAATGTTAATGGCACATCTATTAATGCGGCCAACTTCTATGCTATTTAACAGCTCTTTCTTAAAAATTAAATGGCAAAAACCGTAGTAAATTTGCTCGGTAATTGAATTTTTCTCTCTTTTTTTCAGAAATGGATGTTAATGCTCAATTATACAATCAGTGACACGTAACACAGGTAATGAAAATTGTCTTAAAGTTTTCCTTGGTGGGTGTCCTTAGGTTTACCGTATGAGTACTTGAAGTGATTTCTTGCAGCGAAGGTTACCAATACGGTGGGATTAATTATTCCAATACGGAGTAACTTTCTGAGCTCATCATCATTTCTGAGTGCCAGTTGGACATGGCGAGGGATGATCCGCGACTTATTGTTATCCCGTGCCGCATTGCCGACAAGCTCCAACACCTTCGCAGCCAAATATTCCATCACAGCTGCAACGTAGACCGTTGCCCCTGTGCCCACCCGCTTGGCTTATTTGCCCTTCTTCAGATATCTGTCAATGTGACCGATGGGAAATTGAAGGTGATTTAACAAACTTGGTTACAGGCTTCTTCCTAGAACCGCCCCCTTTCCTTCCGCCCTTTGCCTTTGATCCATCCACTCTCAGATTCCTTTCTATGCACTTCAGCGGCAGAATGCACTTCCGTTTCCTTTTACGAGATTGGGCTACTCTTTCTATACAAACTCTTTCTTTGTTCTTACCAAGTATTTTGAAGACCAACGGTCCAGATTGCTCTACTCTCGATCCGACAAACACTTAACCAGCCAATCACAATCTCCAGTTGGATTTTATAATTTTAAATTATTTACACTTAATTGCCATTAATACGTGACGTCTTGGTAGTGAGGGAAAACTTTATAATATTAATAAAATTAGATTTCTTTTGATAAATGTTGTTGTAGACATTATTGAAATATTTATCGTTTAAAAATATATAATGTTTAACTTTTTAATTAAAAATAATATTTATTTTTTTCATTTTGTTTAGTGTTAGTTTTTAGGTGTTATGTTTTATTTGGGTCTTTGTTTCAAAAGCTAGCTTATTTGTGGTTATTTTATAAGCATAATTTTATGTTCCTCTTACGTATTTTTATAGTCATTAGAATTAACATTTAATGCTAAAATAATTCATTTGTGACCATCCTCTATGCTCAATTCTATGGTTTTAAACTATCATTCCTCTACTTCTATGTGGTTGACACCTTACCCTTTGGAAAATATAATAATGAATATGCATACTCCTCATTCCAAATAACCTAGACTCACTATTAGATCGATCCACCCTTCCGGTTTAGCTATCTCTACTCCTCAAATATAATTGCTCCTTCAAGACAATCTCGTTGGCTTGTAGTGTCTAAATTCATCATTTTTTTCCTCCCACTAAATAATAGACAGTTAATAAAATTAAAAATAATTTAAAGAGTCATCCCACATGTTTTTCAACTCCCATTCAATGAAAGGCCAGAATTACCACTATATATAAACATATTTTCTATTCATTTGTTCACTGGAGATGACCTGAAGCTTCTATATTGTAAACATTAGAATTATTCTATCTACACATTAAGAAGAAAACACTTATTCTTATGAATTATAAGTCCAAAAAACTCAAGTACCCATGATTTCCAATGTTATTAATATTACTCTAGATATAAATATTTTCCATAACATCATTCATATAACTTTTTATTTTGAACTAAGTTATTGTGCATGCTTCACAACTCACCTTAAAAGAGGGGGCATACACAGTCCCTTGTCTTAGATACAAAGTTAAAATGACACATTACACAGATAAAAAAACATAATACATGTTGATTTGATCATAATACGTACTCAATTTTTCTCAGAAAGCATATTTAAATAGAGCCATGCAATTAGGAAAACATCACAGACCGTAGTTGTTTAGAACAACACACTTCATCCCAAAATTTAAAAAAAACATTTTCCATATTTATTTTAATCATGTTCAATTTAAAAATTAGTTTTCAATGGTTATCTAGAAACATTTTCATATTTATACCTAGGTTATTGCAGAATTTTACTCAAATTGGGGGCATCATGTGTGGCATGTGTTCTAGAATTTTACATAAGTTTATTCATAAATTCAATTGGTGTTATTGATTTATCAACATCAAATATCAGATTGGGGCCATGTGTGTGGCATATGATCACTTTCTTACTCATTTTTGCACTAGTTTCTATAGAATAAATGGAAAGTCATGTCATTCTTTATGTTGTATACACCAGACTTAGATTTTACTAATTTTATACCAATTTTACACTAGAAGAAAACTTATTTTGTTTGCAAAAGTTAATTCATTATTTTAAACCAATTTTTGCACCTGAATGGAATTCATATAGGGATTTTAAGCTATTGTACTACCTTGAGTTTTACGATGATGGAATCAAATGCATCTTGAGTTCTTAGGCATGTTCTCCTACCAATGACGATTGGAGCATGCATATTCTAATCCAAGTGTTTCACTAAAAAGAAATTTCCAAAGGTTCTACCCTCTCCAATCATCAATTTTTCATCATGGATTGTACCATACACAAATTAAATTATTTTTTTGATAAAATATCTCGATAGATTGTATTCTCAAGCAATTCGCATACCTTCTCTATGTTTACATATTTTGTAATTAAAGTTGTATTATATTATTTTTTATTTACATAATATTTTAGGTTTGCACATAAAAAGATATGTATATCCAAAAAATCATAATTGAAAGTGGGTATTTCTCAAAAAAAAATAAAAAATCAAGTACTTTTATAGACATGTACCCAAAATTTAGTGGGCCAAAATACATAAAATAGATTGTCACATTATGTGTTAGTATATAATCATGGAAATATTTTCCATGGAGGGAGAGTAATTTTCCTCTTTGGATAAGAAGCCCATGATTTGGGCTCATCAGTTGTTACAGATTAACTAATACAACAAAAATATTCTCAAAAAAATGATTAGCTTATAAAATATTAGAATCCCCCCAATTTTTCCACACTTGGAGTTTTGAAACATAGCATGGAGTTATTTTTAAAACATCATGAAAATAATAGTATTGTCAAACATTTTAGTTGTGATTATTATCATAAATATGGATGTAAAATGTGACAACATTAAGGTATGTTAAAATAAGGCATATTAATTATATGTCATGTTTTGAAAAAGATTGCATTATCATATGTCATCGTTACATTAGAATATCTTATAATCATTCCATGAAATTTAAAAAAAGAAAAAGATAAAATACATAAGAGTGTGTATATGATGTGAAATTCTCATTTGTTTTATACTAGTCAATACATATATAATATACTCAAAAAAAATTGAAAACGGTCATAAATGTTCTATGTAAGTGCACCATAATGGGGGACCAAAACAAGGGCTTATTATAGCACATTTATACTATAAAAAAATATACTTAAACTGGGGGAGGAAAAAGTTTTCCACATTTGGAACTTTGAAACATAATATGAATCTTTTGTTTTAAATCATCAAAATAATATTACTGTCACACATTTTAGTTGTGATTGTTATCATAAACATGCATGTAAAATGTGACTACCATTAGGGAATTTCAAAATAAAGCATATTAATTATATGTCATGTTTTGACAAAGATTTCATTAGTATATGCCATCATTAATTAGAATATTTCATGATCATTTCATGAAATTTTCAAAAAATTCAAGATGTACTACATAAGGGTGTGTTTTAACCTTTTAGGCCTTAGTGTTTGTAAATCCTATGTTGTTAACTGGGATGAGTATAGTAAATTTGGGTAGAAATATGTAATAAATATATCCATAGATATGTAACAAAATTCATTTAATTTGAACTTTCTAAAAATAGTAATAATGATGTAAACAAGTCTTTAGCTAGATAACAACTAAAATAGAAGACCTAGAAATTATAAAATAAGACAAACACTGGTTTCTGTGTCACAAATAGAATCTAGGTGTCAAAACCCTTCTTGAATAGGATCACCCTAATTTGAAAATATCACCATGAAAATAACATGTCTATTCCAACTTACATTTTAAAGAATTTGTGTTGAGATAGATGTGTTTGGTGGTTTACCTTAGGAGATTGGGCTCAAGGTTAGGGATAGAATATTGAAATAACAAATGTATTATGAGGGGATGGATTTTGGGTGTAAATATTATTATGTTTAGGGACATTTGGTGGCTTATTTCCTAAATAAAAAATATTTTTTATGGATTCAGGGATCAAGAAGGATAGACTTGCTTCATGGTGCAAAGGGGATGAATACCATCATCAACAATTGAAGATTAATTATATTGTTTTGCCTTTGAAATATAATTTTAATAACAAATCTTGGGGGTGTCTAGATGTATAATACCTACTCTTGAATCTTCTATTATTCCTAGATCAAATTCTTCTTTCTTTTTAATGAATGTGTTAGATCTATGGAATTATGCATGGCACTTACTCTACTGAGGGGTATTACTTGAATAACTTGAAACTCTTCTTATGACAGGAGTTTTTGTAAGTCTTATAATTTAGAAGATTCTAAACGATGGAAATAGGTCAAAAATAAATTCATTGCCATAAAAAGGATGCAAAATTGGAACAACATTCTTATATTTCATCAAAAATGGAAGCCACCTAGACTAGTAATGGAAGATGTTCATAACTTTTGGGTATATTTCTTTGGTCTTTGGCTTCACTAAGCCTGTAAAAGTTTGTGTTATGTTGTAGTATTAGTTTTTAAGTGTTGTGTTTTATTTGGGTCTTTGTTTCAGAAGCTAGCTTACTTGTGGCTATCTTGTAAGCGTAATTTTATGTTGCTCTTATGTATTTTTATAGTCACTAAAATTAACATTTAATGCTAAAATAATACACGTTTGACCATCCTCTATGGTAAATTCCATGGTTTTAAACTATTATTCCTCTACTTCTATGTGGATGACACCTTACCCTTTGGAAAATATAATAATTAATATGCATACTCCTCATTCCAAATACCCTAGACTCACTATTAGATTGATCCACCCTTTTGGTTTAACTATCTCTACTCCTCATATAAAATTGCTCCTTCAAGACAATCTCGTTGGCTTGTAGTGTCTAAATTCATCAGTTTTTTCCTCCCACTAAATAATAGATAGTTGAGAAAATTAAAAATAATCTAAGGAGTCATCCCACATGTTTTTCAACTTCCATTCAAGGAAAGGCTAAAATTACCACTATATATAAACATATTTTCTAGTCATTTGTTCACTGGAGATGTCAAGAGGCTTCTATATTGTAAACATTAGAATTATTCTATATACAAATTAAGAAGAAAACACCTATTATTATGAATTAGAAATCAAAAAAACCTAGGTAGCCATGATTTCCAATGTTATTAATATTACTTGTTGGGTGAATATTTTGTCAACCAGCTAACTGGTGAGCAAAATAGGTCTATTCAACCACAACATAGGGAGATTGGTCAGCTAGATGTGCATGTTTACTACATCAACAGGGGACAAATCTCTCCTCTCATCAAGGGGAGGTTCCCTATGAATATGCAGGAGCTATATACTATAAATATAAGCTAAAAATAACACTCAGGGGTAGAATAAGCCATCCATATCTCTTTTTTCAGAGATAATGTCAACAAACAGAGGAGAAAATCTTGGTGAAAACACTAAAGGCATTTATCTTCTTTTAGAAGTGTTCTTGCAAGAAATTGCAGGAGTTCTTTCAGGTAGTAAAAGTAACTGGTAACCAAGGGTGTAGTAACCAACAGCCTGAGATGTAACACAAAGTCTCCACCTCAACTGTCGAAGAGTGAGATACAAAGGACAATGAGGGCACAGAGTCATCCCAAGGTCCTTTACATAGAAACAGAAAGAAAACACACTAAAGACAATTGTGGGGGCACAAAGTCTCTCCACAGTTGGCTTCAGGACACCTTCCTAATTACTTCCACTAGTTCTGCTTGCCAAATTAAATAAACAAGAACACATTCAGAAGACAGACATAAGAACAATCTCATAAAATGATACAAGATATGATATCACAAAGTCTGCAAACAACTTGCTTTTTCATTCAGATAAAATGATATGAACAATAATCTGAGCTCAAAGTCTCATTATTCGCCTTTCAATTTGGGCAGAGTTTTGCTTCTAGTAACGGGAAGATCTCCCTCCAAATGATACAAGAGATTACATTATATAGAGGCCAAGGGAGAATTGGAACTTTGTCCCATGAAGTGACCCATTTTATGCATTAATGCCTTGGATGCATTTTTGGTTCTGTCAGGGAGGGCCATGCTGGAGCTAGGTGGCTGCCTTAACTGTGGCATGTTGATTCATCTCCAGTGTCTTCTCCTGAGCCTAAATCACTCATTCCATCATCTACCACCCGCGTAGCTATCCATGTTGCCTTTACACCAAAGGGGAAAAATAGGCTACACTTTTAATGCTTACAGTCCCCAAATACCTACCTGGTGGACTATTCCATCTACTAGAAATAACTCTTGCTGAATTTCCATCTTTATCTCTTCTTCCTTTTGGCCCTGGATTTAAGGTCTCTAAATGCATTTAGGTCTACCTTCTAAGCCTACAAATATCAATCAGACACTTTATTGCTATGATTTTGACGTCCACGGTTCTTTCATCTTTTAAAGGTTAACATCTAGTCAGTCGTCCTAAATTTGACATTTGCGGGCCTATCATTTTAATTAAAAACTCCTTTGTGTTTTTCTTGCTTTCTATGGCCTCTTTTTGCTATGACATAGGTGAGGACGCATGGTAGAATTCGTAGCTTCGAAATAAGCTTATTGGAATAAGCTTTAAAACTTGTTATAAAACTGAAGCGCGGATGCAGACACTTGGCAGCTTCTGCTAGAATATACCATATAAGTTTATAAAGAATTATTTTCTTATTATTTTTCTAAAATAAAAATGATTAAAATAAAAATAATAATAAAAATCTATAATGGATGTTGCAATGCTAAGAATCATTTGACACATTTTAGAAAAAATTGGCAATACATCAATATAGGAATATTATATGTTGATGCTTTAGGTTTAGTTATAGGGGTGGTGGTAGCACAACCAAGATAGTGTAACATCCCCACTAGGATCTACCTAAAAATGTATGTTTTTTTAAAATTAAACATATATACCAAATATGTATTACATTTTTGAGTATCTATTTAAGATCATTAAAAGTATTCATCTGCAATCACGATATCAATCCATATTACATCACAAATTAAGGATCTCTAATATCATGAGAGTATGACAAACATAATACTGAAAGTAATTATAACATTTCAATCTTAGCTAATCCAAATACACATTCGCCACTATCAGTGTGCATCAATATATAATTAAAACTCTTCAAGACAATTTTCAATAATAATTACAATATAATAAAATGTACAAATAAGATTCTTGGCTTTCTTGGAACATAATTCTCAAACTTCAAGTATCTGTGGAAATCTCAAGTGTCATTCGATAAGTAGTATTATTGTAAGGAAGGAGAGAATCACTTGAGCACTTTTCCACACCAACCATGGACCAACGATCCCCTACACTAATCCCATCAGAGAATGTCCCTCCCTTCATAAATAAGTAGATAGTGACAACATGGGAATCCAGAGAGACAAGTAAGTACCCGTGTGTTGTATGATTTCTAAGTAACTAAACATGTAGTGTATCATAGAAAACTCAATATATTGTAAAATATCGCACATAAATGTAAACAATACTCATCAAATGATAATGTCTCACTAAACATATTTTGGCCAAAACATTATGAATAGTAATATAAAAGTGATCTATAGATCTATCAAATTCATACACACCACTTGATCAAACTAACTTCATCTAACATTGTAATGCTAGTAAGTCAGTGAAGTCAATCTCACTCTTTACTCCATATTAGCAATGCAGATTGGTCAAATATAATTTAACCACAAGAATCAAACAACATACATCCTACAAGCAAATGCATCTCATGACATGTTAAACATAGGAGTAATAACATCATACAATTAATCTGTCAAACCTATGCAAGAATATTTCATTATATTCTATCCCATACTAGAAATAATGATCACAAAAATACCACCTGTGTAACCACCCATGAAGGGAATGTGGATTTAGATATTTATTTCATGGTAAAAAGCCATCATACATGGGCATTAATGGTGAATGTGATAAGATCCTTATCAATTTAAGCTTTGTCAAGTTTAAGTATTGGATAGATTGCAATGTGTGGTTTTGGGCCTTAATTGGTGAAATTTATAATTGAAATATTATTTGATACCCTACATTTTCAAAGAGGAATGGGATACACACATAAATGTGAGTGAAAAGGTAATGTACCAATAGATAAATGGGATAAATTATATTCCTATGAGGTTCATATAGGTAAGCATGCACTTATATTAGATTTATCTTGCATCTTATTTCATTCACATGAGGTTCACTACACACATTTGGGTTTAATGCAACTCTTATACCTTAATATGGGTGATGCCCTAACCTTATTCATTGGCCTAAAAATGTCTAACCTTTTTAGAGTATATGGGATTCATAGTAACAACACATTCTATAACCATACCAAAATGAATGTAGTTAGTGCATGTCAGTGAAGCTCATATATGAATGTCACCCCCATGGAGTTGCATATGCTACCCTAAGTCATGATTTATAAGGCACACATGTCGTATAATATTTTTATGTCATCTAGCGGTATTTCCTTTAATACAATTTCCATAAAGGTCATCATGCTCTCACCTCAAATTTAATACCTTGAATGATTAGTTTATGCAAAAGATGATTGAATATTAAGATGTCTTTAATTACGTATGATGTAGAATCATACGACATACATGGATTTAGAAATTTATTTTGCATAAAAGACTAGGATACATTATCCATAAAATCTTGGCCAAAATTTAGTAATGGAGAGATTACAATGTGCAGTTTTGTGTTATTATTGGTGAAATTTATAATTGAAAGTGGCATTGTTCGATACCCTACATTTTAAAATAGGAATAGGCTTCCTATGTAACTATGAGCAATAAATAAATGTACCATTACATACAAATTATATAAATTTCATTCCTAATAGGTTCATAAAGCTTAGCATTCCCTTATGTCATAACCATCCCACTTCATTCGTAGTTTGAATTATACTACTTTGTAGCTCGAATACCTTCATATGGGTGATGCCCCCACCTTTTTCACTACCTTGTGGGAACTTAATCCCTTCTATAATCTATGGAATTTATAGAAACAACACATTCCCATTCTATTCCAATATTCACATAGTTAGTGTATGCCCTTTAAGGTCATCTATAAATATGACTCGTTCCCCCTTGCACCAGTTTGTCCATTTTTATGGTTTCACACTTTTATTTTCATATGTTTTGTGATGGGTTTTATATCAATTTCAAAAAGGTATTGTATGTTTCTCTAACCTTTATGTTTTATATTCTATCATATTTTTTAAATTGTTTTCAATCTCATATTTTCATTTTTATGTGCAGTCCATGGATTATATTTATGATATGTTTGAACAACACATGCGCTTATTTTTTACTTCCAAATGGAAAGGAATACATATTTATATAAAAATCATGTTAATTAATCTTGAAATTGAAATCATATGGCAAATTCACAATTTTATATTCTATAAAGTGTATTTACATCTGGCCTCTTACATTGCTATAATAGATGTGCTCATATAATGTTTGTATTTACATGACAAAATAGGTGTCTGAGTGGATGTTGATTTCAAATATGTTTTTCATGAAATTAAATGGGATAAGAATGTTCATGTAGATCTTCTTGGTGGAAAACATGATGAGGTAACTTTATTGTATGTGTTGTTTCAATATATTCAAATTTGTTGCATAAATAAATGTCTTCAACGAGCATGATTGGGGCAGAAACAAAATGAAATGTGGAAAATCATTATGGATGCATTTAACATTCTTGATTTAGAAGACATGCTAGCGGATGATTTTTTTTATACTTTATCCAATTTTAAATTGGATGACATAATTTATGACATGCACCCATTCTCATTTCCTCTGTGTATAACATTTACATTTATTACTTTCATACTATTCTCCATTGACTTCACCGACTCGATGTAATGTTAAATGGATGTCATGATAAGTTATTTTTCTATACATGTTACACTTTTATCAAAAGACAACAAAATTTAAACATTTCTTTATACAAACTTTATTTTCACTATTTGTATGATGTCTATATGTTATTCAAATAATATTCTGATTATCATAAAATTATGTATTTATTAGAGTTATAATGATATTTTTTGCATTGCCATTATGGATCATCTAATGTTTAGAGCTTTAAAACTAGTTCAGAGCCTGATGTGTTTACAATATTCAAATGCAGTCATGAAGTTCATAATATTTTTACATAAAACATATGAAAAACAAATTTAGATTTTGAACAACCTATATAGGTTAAATGGAATAGTGCATGAAAAACAACATATTTGAATGAGAGGTACAAGAAATGTATCCAATTGGGAGTTGTCTTGTTTGTCAATTGAGATGTGTATGAGTATCCATTGCAGTGACATGTATATATTGTTTTAATGATGTTTTGAGCACCAACTTCTTATATTATATTCATTATTAAATCATTTCCATGTGTTCATTAAAATATTTCATCAATAACAAAATTACATTGCTAATTAATTGAACGAAATGTTCCCCTTCTAGGCTAGAATAGATGGAAAATAGGCGGGAAGAAATTATATAGCATTCACTATAGAAGCTAGGAGAGGGTCCACTTGATTGCATCAATATCAAGTGGTATAATTTTCTAACATCAAAGATGAAGACTTCTAGGTTACTTTTGTTAATGTTGATAAGGTTGATGACTTCATCAAAAGAGAATCAAGAAAAGATTTATTCCCTAAAAATTTTCATGTTTCAAATTACAGGAGAAAATCACTTATTGCTAAGAAGCATATAAGGATCAATTCCACCTATGAATATGTCATGTAATTGACTAAATATTATAGATTTCGAGTGGGTATCTGTTCAGCTATTTTTCTATTCTATTAAATTAGAGTTATTTTAATTTGCATGACAATGTATTTGTTCACTATAATCATTCATATACTAGTGTTTACATGGGCCTGATTATTTTTTTGAAATTGATGCCACACCAAAAGATAAATGTGTAATTCCCAAGTCTAGAAAGGGTAGCTATTAGGGTTGAAGCCATATAATATGCAACTTTTAGTGTCATTTTAGTACATGATGTATGGTCACTAGACCTAATCATCAAATGTTCACATATAATCATGTATAACACACAGACAATGAACACTACTATATACATGACTGAAAATATGAAAAATTAAAGGGAAAGATATGGTTTGTTTCTCCATATATCAACGCCCAACTTAATGAATGAGTTCATAGGCTACTATTATTGGGATTGTATATTGATGTTATCCATGTTAAAAATTGGAAGATGATGCATAACAAACTTACATTATTTAATGGTGAAACACAACAATATGATTTTTTTAACAAGGGTGACATAAATAATAGAGAATGATTGACTAAGGAGGCAAATTATGTGTATAGTCCTAACAATGTAAAAAGCGTTTGGGAGTGGGAATTGGAAAATACCGACAAGTGGTTTTTATATCAAGGATACAATGGGGGAGATATTGATGGGGAGGGGGAAAACCCCTTTGTCTTGGGCATCCAACTCCCATAACAACTAGAAAGGTCACTGAGATTTCATAATTATAGCTCATTAGCATTGTTTAAACATTTGGGATAAATCCATTAAAGCTATCTTTCTAATATTTATAATAGTAGTTGATAATATATGTATTTTATAACATCCAACCTCGTTTGAGTTCTCTATTTTTTATATAGTTCCAATTGTTCACATTATTGATAATTTATTCTAAACATGAAGGTATATCCATTGCATAGGCCATTATGTTACGGTCCTTTACTACCTACATAAGCCAATGGAAGAAAATTCTTCTTCAAAGAGAGCATTTGAAAGACATTAATTTGAAAATCAATGCCTTCATGGTGGATGATGTTGGTGCATAGATAAAAGCTATTAGGTACATATTTTTATTCATACATACATCATAGATTTCACATTTGGATGTTCATAGACACCATTCCCACATTATACCATTAACTCTTAAGAAATTGTCATGTTATGCAAGGAGATATTCAACTATGAAGTGTACTTAATAATTTGGCATGTTCATCATGTATGGTTGAAGAATTTGATAGAAAAGGTGAAATAAAATGATGTAATACATGTAATATTTGATGAATTGGGGTACATAATGGATAGTTGTGTCGATGAAGATGTTGCATTAATGGAGTCCATAAAGTTTTTATAAAGGTATCACTCATTTCAATCCACTTTTATTGAATACTGGGAACAACACTAGGTAGACATAGTTAGACTATTGTCATGATGTGTCAGTGCACTTCCACATACTGGGCATAAATAATGGTGGATTAGTTGGTTCACCAACTAATGACAACTATTTACATATATTATCAGTGGTTATATATATGCAAGGACACTGAATTTCATAGGAGCTTCAAAGTAGAGAGACTTGAAAATATATCATGGGTATAAGCTTTGCAGATCCTAAATTTTTATGTAACCTTCCACAATTGTGAATGGCATGTGTGAAAATTATGAAATATGAGACATTGCATTATCACATCTTTACTATAATTCCATCCATGTCGATGTGTAATTGCCTATTTCCACTCCAAGGCTAGAGTTGAAATCATGTGATTAAAGTATGCCTAATGGGAAATATAACAAGTTAGGTAGTTTTAGAAGATGCATGGAAGGGTTTTAATGAGATAATTAATGACATTGATGTTTAGTACAATGTAATTTTCCTTCCCCAGTCTAATTTTTGCATCAACAAACTTGAGATGACTGTCATTTGTGTAATATGTTTTCATTTTCTAGGTCATAGACAATGAAGTTCAAATTAAAAATGAAGGAAAATAAGGCATAGATGTCAGAGGTTTGAACCATAAAATTGAAGGTGTAGCAAGCATCGATATGAAAATATTAAATCCTATTGTAGAAGGTGTCACTTCAAATCTGGTGGATAAAACTAAAAATTAGATGAGGGAGGATGATAGTGTAAGACATGTAACTACTCCCATTCTTTTTTTTTCTATTCTTTGGCATTTCTAACTAGATGATTTTCATTTTATGAACATATCATGTGCACTACTAAAATTGATGATTTTGATGCCCTGATGTGTCGAGAACAAGAGATATTTAAGAAATGTTGTGTAGTTGATAGAATCATTAAAAGTATGTCATTCTTCAAAAAATATATGATAGATGTTTACAAAAAAGTGCATATTAGGGTGATATCAAACACACAACACCTAATGGATCATCCATTCCAAAAAATGTATGATGTGCATGGAACTTCCACTCTTAAAAAAAGTAACTTTATATAAAATATGAATAGACAAAGACAACATAACATATTAAAGGGAAAAACCCTTTTTCCAAATCCCCTTAATAATAATATAAAAAAATTTGGGATGACGATCTCAATAGGGTAGAAAAATGAGATAAGGGTGGACATAATAGAGATAATGCATCTGGATTGAATCCTTTTATAGGTTTCAATGATAGTAAAATAATAATACATGCGTGTACATTTTTCAACAATACACTATTGTTATATCCTATGATGTAATTGTATTCATTTGATTCATCATCAATTGTATTTGTCTATTATTTAGTACTCTCTAATATATCTACAACTTTACAACTTTTTAACAATCCTACAAGTTTTCACATATAAATGAATTGAAATATATATAAGTATCCTCAAAACTAACATAATAAAAATATCAATAGCTAATTTTTTTTGTCATGATATTTCAACAGAAGTGTTCCTTAAATAACCACTTCCAAAAAATAGAAATCCTCTTTATAATATTCTTTTAAAAATTGTTACACTTTTGGATTCTCTTCATTTTATCAGATGAGTGACATGAAACTGTGTCCATTTGTGACTTTTTATAGGCATGTAAATAAAATTTATAATATATCTTTTTAAAAAGAGTGAACCTTCATATGGTTTATGGATACTTCTTGCAATCCTAAATTGTATCTCAATAATTAAAAAATACCACTGATTATAAATTAAATACATCTATGAAAGCACTTATCTTATCAATATTTTATTACCTTCAAGCAAGGAAAAATAAATAGCATATTTTTCAAGGTGAATATTTCACTTAGACTAAAAAAATATAATAACATATTTTATAAACGTATTATCTCTAACATGATTTTGTCACAAAGATTTAAAGCTAATAATAGTACTTCATTTTTTTTGCTTCCATGGTCATTTTCCAACCATTCATTGAAAGGTGGACCCTTCAATATCATAGTTATAATAAATTTTATAGGCACTTGTAAAAATATAACAAATATCTTATATTTTAAAAAATATAATTTTGGGACTAGATACATTTATATGAATATGAATCAGAGAAATGAAGGCTATATTTTTTGAGAGGCTCTAAAATTTTTCACAAAATTTGTTTCCAAGAAAAGCTTTTTAATGAAACAAATAGAATCCTCATTTTAGTCATGTATCCAAGTTAAATACTAATACAAACATTCATTCAAATAAAATAATTCAAAATTATTCACAACTTAAATGAATGGTCAAAAACATAAAGTTTAGAAAACAAAAATAATTTAAATAAATATACATTATAATAGTATATATTATATACTAAAAGCTTTCATTAACATTCATAATAATAAGTTCATAAATTCAATCATGTAGTGGGTATACAACACATATCTATATGATGCACTGGTGTATGTTTTAGAGGTGTTCTTATTTTCTTATCCAATAAGTAAACAATCTTTTATGTAGACCCTATAGGCCAAATCTAGGTCTAGTGACTCAAAATTGAGAATATGATGAAGGCAAGTCACCTACATAGACATCCATATAGTTCCAAAAATCATGAAACCTAAAAAATATATTACAAGATGTTAAATTCTACGTACTCAACAATTTTTATAAATTTCTATTGGTTAAAACATGTTTTATAGTGATTTTACAAATAAAACCCTACATCAAGGTTAAACTAGTTTAGTAGAGGCTTGAGACCCTTTAAAATTCAAAATTTTGAGTTTGGAGTGGTTTGAAATCCTTAAAATGATTTTGAAATCTCATTTAAACCTCCATCTATCTTTCCAATTATCATACTTGCATAAAACATTCCTCTATGTCAATGAAAAGACTTCTTTCATGTGGATCATGTATGTAAAACAAGGGTTTTGAGAGGGTTTAAGAGACTAAATATATATTAAAAAAAACATCATATTAGCATCAATATGTATTCAAACACAACCATACATCATACATACATATTTCACATTATAAGTCCCCTAAAACTTTACTTTATTCATTCAATCTTGTCTACTGAAAGAGTACAAACCTGCTACCTCTCTCTTACTTGAACAACAACTCTAATTCGATGGTTTTTTTTCTCTTTTTATGTTTTTTTGTGTCTCTTATATTTTTGGGTAAAAGGCTATTAGGACATTCCATAGGTTTTAATACTTAAAAAACCAAATCAATCTTTCAAACATATCTCAATAGTCCTAAAATATCTCAACAACATGCATTATTTACTATTTTTACTAAAATTGGAGCTTATTATCTAAATTAAAACACACTCATATGATAATTAATAATTTATTACTCTTTTCACACTTACCATACACTCTTGTGACTCTTTACATATGGTGTATTACCCATATAATTTGCCCAAGGATCTTAAACTCTTCAATAACTAGTCTAAAATTCAAATTTACTTATTTATGGGAAAAACACTACTAAATGACTAAGATCAGATGTTTGAAGCTCATGTATGAGCTATTATTGACTCCTAAAGACCACAAAATCCTTAAAAATACCAAAAATAATCAAAATACAATTTTTTCAATGATTCACATGCATCACTACATTCCCACATATAAAAACATGCTACCTAAATATAATTTTGTAGCTATATTGAGTCAATGTAAATAGAAAATGAAATTATAGTTTCCATTGGAAAGTGCTACTAAAGGTGAATTACGATGCGGAAGTAACTGTAAGGTTAAAGCACTAATAGGAACAAAAAGATTGATTTGATTTGTATAAGACCTTTGAACATTTACTCAATGCTTATCCTCTCCAAACACTTTTAGCAACATGTCTATGTTGAGACATTCAAACATATATAAGCATGTTGGAAGCAAGATGACTGAACATTCATTCAATCATGTAGATCAAACAATGACTAAGTAACCATCCACATATACATGAAACATAATAACACAAGATAACACAACTTATATGTGAGAAACCCTCAAGGGGATGAAAACCCAATGATATATACAAATGGACTATAATCATAGAATACAAATATCAACTTTATTGAAGCACCAACTTCATGTGGAGAATAAACCCCAACTGGCTAAGCACTAACTCAACTAGGCTTTAGCAAGCACCCACTTGCAAGGAGGAATCAACCCCCTAGATGACTCAACACCAACTCATCCACCTAAAAACCTTAATCATCTTCAGAACACTTTATTTCTCATATAATATCTGATGATATCCTTCTTAGATCTTCTCTCTCTTCTATCCCTTTTAAATTGCCTTCTAGGCTTCTTCTCTCAACTAGTCCTCTTCTTGACTTGATTAGGTCATATAAACTTGATTTTCATATATAAAACCTATATCAATTGTTCATCACTGATGCTCTATACCCCTATTATGGTATATAATACCTTATTCTACTCTTCAATATATTATTCTATTCACTTTCTCTCTTCACACACAAATATGCCTAAAATTACCTTGCATTTATACAAATATCTTGCTCATATCCTTATTGGTTAACCATACACATTTAAACCCTTAGGTCGGCCATGTAATAGATCTTATTAAATCTCATAAACATTAATAAAATGTTATTTGAGTCCCTTTAGGTCTGACTTACTTCAATTAGGCCTTATCTCATCTTTAGGTCTCATGGAGACCTAATCCCATTAGATCTACTTAGGACACATTATACTTTTCCTTCCATGGAACACATTCGAAAACATCACATATAAATATCATGTCATATTCCACTCAAATAGACCCCTACTAAGCTCATCTAGGATACATAACACTTTTAACTTTAACCACCACTTGAAGCACACCATTAGCACTGTTTAAAGTTAATCCTATGCATACCTAGAAAGTCTGTCTTGAACAACTGAATCATAAAAAAAAATTCCAAATAGTCATGGAAAAAAAACATGCATACATAATATAGGTGACCTCAGGGTAAACACTACATGATTTGTACTTCACAACTTAAGGCAAAACTACTCAAAACCTTCTCTACAAGTAACCCACTCAGAATTGCCAACTAGCCTCAAAACATAGTCATGAAAACCTTAAATTCTAACCCCTGAAGGAACATAACTATGTAATTACAATGCATTAATATGATCCTAAAACATACTTATAACAAACTCTAATAAAAATATCATAATATCTAATTTAAACTATTGGTCTTGCATACCAATTTGTCAACCTTCTCTCTCTCAGACGTCACTCAATTAGACAAGCCATTTTGGCTTCAATGTTTTCACTACTTTCACTAACTACCCAAATTTATACAAAGCCTAGATAGGACATAAAATTTATAATTATAAACACCATGTACATTATACGCTTCCCCTTAAATTATAGATCCTTAAACTCATTATTGTAACTTGCTTACCCAAAATTGCCATTTTACCTTATAGACCAGTCGTGGTGATTTTGACCTTCAACACCTATGTACACACTTTCAAATACTCCTGATGCATATAAATTATCTTATGATATGACTAGACTATATTCATATGGAATTAAAATATGGTCAAATTACAATATTGGTCTTGCAGACCAATCTCATAACTTTTTACCTCATTGTCTCATCTAAACTAGACAGGTCAAATTATGAGTAACATTTTCATCATATCTACTGACCTAAAAAAATTATATCCAACATGAACATGTATTAAATGTATTTAATAACATATACATGCATTTGGACGTATCCCTAAACAACTTCTCACTTTTGCCTGGGTTTCTCACTCTTTGCATCATTAGGCCTATTAGTGACTGACCAACTTGTATGACTATTTTAGCAAACCTGAGGGCTATAACCTGCTCAAAATCTATCATGGAAATAAAATACAAGTCTGAAGCTTTGTCCACCATCCATTTATCAAGTCAAGCTAATGGTTGAATAGGGCACTCAATTAAGGTACATTGAATCCAAAATAGCATTAGGTTGTCACAATTGTAATTAGGGGTCTTGATATATAAATCATCTCCTGAAACCAATAAATTGATTTGTTTCATGCACAAACAAATTATGGAATATCAATTATAAAATAATGAGGGGTATGACATTACATATGAGGCATATTTATACAACCTAGGAAAGCTAACATTCATAATGGGCCCCCTATCATCATCAATTATATGAAAGTTTATAATTATAAAAGTGAATCATCTTATTGGCCTCCTTGAATTTAGGGGCCAAAAAATTAGGTTTAGTAGGTGGGAATTATGGTAGTGGTGGTCTATGTGGAAAACATTTTAAAAAATTGGGTGACCTCTTTTGGTACACTATAGCTCTCATACCTCAATGAAAATAGCCAATCAAAGGTGTTACCACATTTTTTAGACTTTTCCTTTTTCCTATGGGGGTGAGTATGGCATTTGCGTATGTTATTAAGCATAATCTAATTGTTCCAATTGTCAATATATTGGTAGCATGGACAAATGGCATCTACAAGATAGACTCTAGGACCTCAATATATTTAATCAATCCTGACATCAAAAATGGAGACCTACCACAATCAAATTAGTGTTCGTGACATTCTTTTCCACCCTTGATAATAAAAACTGGCCAATCAAAGATGACACTATCCTTAAATCTATAGTCCCTTTTTCAATAAGTGCAAGTCATGTGATTTCATACAATTACCTCAAATATGAGTCGAATGTACGATATAAACCTTGTAATGTATAATATTAAATATAATATGATATAAGATGTAATTTATATTATATAGTTATTATTTATTATAATAATATTATTATATAAATAATATATATTTCAAATAAATATTAAATATTATTACATGCTTCTTCCCAATGTATGCATAAATATTTGGCTTTCATGTTTTCTTTCACATGGTTTTCTTTTAAAGGCAAAAATATTTCCCACCATCCCGTCCATAACTCCCCTTTCATCATTACACCATCCCCCGTCCATAACTCCCCTTTTATGAAATGTTGAAGGGGATATTATATTTGTCAATTTCTTCTTTTATAGATTCTATCTACTCAAATGAGATTCCTATCTCTGTGTGGTTGGTTTTAGGTCTCTTGCACTACTTGGGATAATAAAATCCTCTCTTATTTAAACTCTAAAATTTCTCATTATCCTTCGATAATTATACTTTGGTTTAGAAACCATAATTACATACTAAAAATTATACATATTTAATGCAAATATGACCTTGATTTGCACCCATTAATATTTTTATTTTTTGATCCAAAAATATAATGCTAACACAATATATCCACCTAATATCAAATTTTATATTTATCCTTATATATCACTTAGTAAATATTTACATCCCAACGTAATCATTTATCAACTTTCTTATAACACCATTATTTCTTAAAAAAAATGTTCTTAATTCTAATATTTATCATGGTATTAATCATATTATTACTTGGATAATGTTCTTTTTATTTCTCAATATGTCATTGATTTAAATTTTAATTACATTTATCAACATGTTCTTTCTTCCTATGATATTCATATTTATCTACATTATTTTTTCCATATCAATATTATTATTCCTAAATATGCTCATATTTTTTATGTTTCTAAAAATCCATAGACTATTGATATTCTATCTATATTTCTCAAAATTGTTTTATTTGCAACATTCCTCCATCTTTCCCAAATGTCACTAATCTCCAAATTTTGAAAACTATTTTTTTATATCGAAATTTAATCTTCGTTTATTAATTCTTCTCAAAATGATGAAATGACTACTATTATACACATACTTAGTAAAATGAAATATACAATTAAGAATCTAAAGAGAAAAGGTGAGGGTTACTTCCAATAATATACTCTTAAATCCATTTTATCAACATTATTATAAAAGTTATATTTTCCAAATGCTAAAATCAAATAAGAATTAAATGAAATAATTAGTAAGTATAAGTTTTTGTCAAAATATAACAATATGTCTTATTTTTTTAGAATAAAAAAATTATATAATAAAAAAACTCCTTCCTATTTTATTTTTAATTGAATTAAGTTAATAAATATATATTTTAATTTGTATATACAAAAATAGTACATCAAATTTTTTTTAATTATTATTATTATTATTATTATTATTATTATTATTATTATTATTATTATTATTAAACTACCCATTAATACATATTATTATACTTTGATCAACTAAATTTAATATAATGGTTATTAAGATGGTCTATTAACCATTAATTAGTCAACTCCAAAACATATTTGTCAATAATTTTCTTTCAATCATTGTAGAGAAAGTTACATTCAACAATTGTCATTTGTTGATGGAATTTTTTTATGATATTATATAATTTTAGATAAAGCTTTTGAATATAAATACTCTCAAATATTAGTCAAATTCTTCTACTCCCAACTCATAAACGTTTTCAAATAATAAAAAATTAAGTTTATAGAAGTCATGAAAATAATTTTTTAACTAAAAATTATAACATGAATATGATCAATGTCATAGAAGAACCATGTAATAATTTTATATTAACCCAATAAAAGTAGCATAGACAATTCAATAGGTTTAGTGAAATTAAACAAATAGTTTTGAATAATTGCTTTTAATGTAATACAAATAAAATATTAAAAAAATATTATATAAATTTAAAATATAAAATTAAGATTTTAATAAAAAAATCTAATTTAATTAAAAGAATTTAATAAATAAATAATTTTTTAAAATCAACATTTAAATATTTTTAACAATTCTTTTTTAGTTCAGTAGCGATGACTAGTTCCTAATGGAAGAAAGATGACTTGATTATAAGGACTCTACATATCGGTTCGATTAACGGACCAAATCTATCAACGGCCTAAAAGGTTAATACCGCAATAAACATCCAACAGAATAGATTAAACACTTGTTCGTTGACATTATTTCCAAAAGAGGATAGGGTTAGTGCTTAGATCCTGCTAAAGCTAACTCCATTCTTGCCTTTAAATGGACCGTAGTTATGCATATGGATGGACGTTAGACGGACATTACGGTTAAAACTTTGACCATAATTGGAGGGCCCATCAGCCAAGCGCCTCATCAGAAGCTCCAAATCTCCTGCTGGTTAAGCCACTCACCGATGACGACGTCTTTGGGAGGGCAGCAGAACACCACCCACGATATCCTCACCATGCCTTGATGCAGGTCCCCCCTGTACTTGCCGTTGCTGAGAATCTTCAAATGACAAGAATATAGTTTAGGGTGTGTGGAATATGTAAATGTATATACAATGAATATATAATAGTAGGGCAGTGTACCTCTACTTGGTCCGAGAGCTAAAGAATTAGAACACCATGTTGTGCAGGAGGAATGTGAGGGCGTTGATGTCGGTGTGCGCTTCCACTTCCAACGCTGCCTCTCATTGATGGCAATGGGGATAGTAATTGATCTTTAGCTCCATCAGCAGCTCCTCGCCGCCCAACACCCTTTCCATCCGGCATTCCTCCAAACTCAGCTCTAACGACAATGCGCCCAGAATTTGAGTGGTGAACTTAAGAATCTCTCGTCCATAGGTGACAGTGACTTCGTCGTCGTCGGAAGGATAGTCGAGCCCGCTGTTTTTCACGTCTCGCTTCTGATCCGGCCACAAAATATCTCCCAAGCTACCAAGATTATTTTAAAAAGACTATAAATTAAACTAACAATAAATATATATATATATATATATAAACTTAATATTATATTAACAAAAATTAGTATATATGAAAATGTTACATTTAAATTTTTTTCTATATAACTTTGATAAACATATATTCAATGTAGAAGGTTTCTGTGGTGATTGTTCTTCCTCTAGGGATCAGACAAAGTTTCATAAGCCTTTTGCACTTCAATAAACTCCCCGTTATACTCCTTAGTCTGGTCAGGGCAAAACACATGAGGATGATACTTTCTAGTGAGCTGCTTGTGGCCCTGCTTAGTGGACTTAAAGGGGCCCTGGTAGAATGCAAAGATGGTATCTAATGTGACCGTAGTTTAGGACACTGAAGGATTTGTCCACAGTTTTTTGAGCAGATTGGCATGTTGGTATCAGCGTCGGGCATATTGCTCTACCTTGACTTAGCTTAACATAAACTATGGTATTGTTGGTTGAGTTCTAATAAAGAGACTGGTAGGTGATCATTTTCAAATGTAGGCAACATTTGCCTTAATAGATCCATGCAAAAGACTAATTAAACACAGAAAAAAAGACTAAAGTAACCATAGACTTCCATATTTCCCCAGAGCCCACACAGTGTTTTATGGGGACGTGTTCTAAGACTCTGTCCTTACACCGCCATCACCTTGGCCTCCATTTCTGCTAATGCTTCTCCCACCACCACCGTCAACTTTGCAGAGCATAGAGAATAACTTCACATGCAATTATTTATGATAATACACAGGGATTAAAAACCATTCATTATTGTTATCCCTGTTTACAACGCACTACCTCAACATAAGTGAAATCTTTCGTAACATCCTCTTTTTTTAATCAATCACAGTGCTTCAAATAACATATTTTATTTCATCTGTTAAAAAACCTACGATTTTTTTAAGCAAAAATTAGGACATATTTTTCAACACATAAATCAATGCAATTTGAATGGACAGAGGAGCAAAGTTTAATCACCCGTTAATGAAGCGAAGACAATAATCCCTCCCTCGGGGACTATTAACATTAGAGTAAATAATTGTGAGGGCATGGAAAATAGAAGTTCACGAGCTTTGAAAATCGCATAAATGTTAATGGCACATCTATTAATGCGGCCAACTTCTATGCTATTTAACAGCTCTTTCTTAAAAATTAAATGGCAAAAACCGTAGTGAATTTGCTCGGTAATTGAACTTTTCTCTTTTTTTTCAGAAATGGATGTTAATGCTCAATTATACGATCAGTGACACGTAACACAGGTAAGGAAAATTGTCTTAAAATTTTCCTTGGTGGGTGTCCTTAGGTTTACCGTATGAGTACTTGAAGTGATTTCTTGCAGCGAAGGTTTACCAATACGGTGGGATTTATTATTCCAATACGGAGCAACTTTCTGAGCTCCTCATCATTTCTGAGTGCCAGTTGGACATGGCGAGGGATGATCCGCGACTTATTGTTATCCCGTGCCGCATTGCCGACAAGCTCCAACACCTTCGCAGCCAAATATTCCATCACAGCTGCAACGTAGACCGTTGCGCCTGTGCCCACCCACTTGGCTTATTTGCCCTTCTTCAGATATCTGTCGATGTGACCGATGGGAAATTGAAGGTGATTTAACAGACTTGGTTACAGGCTTCTTCCTAGAACCACCCCCTTTCCTTCCGCCCTTTGCCTTTGCCTTTGCCTTTGATCCATCCATTCTCAGATTCTTTTCTATGCACTTCAGCGGCAGAATGCACTTCCGTTTCCTTTTACGAGATTGGGCTACTCTTTTTATACAAACTCTTTCTTTGCTCTTACCAAGTATTTTGAAGACCAGCGGCCCAGATTGCTCTACTCTCGATCCGACAAACACTTAACCAGCCAATCACAATCTCCAGTTGGATTTTATAATTTTAAATTATTTACACTTAATTGCCATGAATACGTGACATCTTGGTATTGAGGGATAACTTTATAATATTAATAAAATTAGATTTCTTTTGATAAATGTTGTTGTAGACATTATTAAAATATTTATCGTTTAAAAATATATAATGTTTAACTTTTTAATTAAAAATAATATTTAATTTTTTCATTTTAAAAAATTAAATTTTATAATTTTATAATAGAATTAAGAAAAGTTTATAAATGTTTAAAATACAGTTATGGAATGTCAAGTCCTTACGACATAATGATAAAATAATTTTTGTTTATTTAAATTATTTGAGAGTGTTATTTTCTTGAAAATAATTTTTTTATCAATTTAAGTTTTATTGGGAATGATAAAATGCATTGAAAGACATTCTCTTTGTCGATTTAAAAGTCTTTAAAAGTTACCTTAGATTCTAAACAAAAAGGATGTTCATACAAAAAACATGAGCATAGAATGTTCTCTCTCTTTACCTTAACCCTGTAACTAGTAGTTTCCCTAGAAGTGCAACTTACGCCAAATGAAATGTATATTTAATTTAAGTGATTTTATTTGGTAATTATTTTTAAGTGTACGATGTGTGTACCCCTTACTTCATGAGAAATAAACCTACCAACTCTCCCTGCCACCTAGGGATAATAAACAATCGACCACCTATTTTCTCCGTCGATGACTCTTTTACCATGACATTCACATTTTATCACGAGCGATGCCCTTTATGCATCCATGCGGCATGCACTTTACAAAAGCATTGGTACTCATTTAAACTACAACGAAAGAAACAAGATAAACTCCATAATCTCAATGTATTATCCCCACATCCACATCATTACATTATTGATTCGAACCACACATTGGATCCACACTTTAGATGCCGAGTCTTTTGGTAATCAAATAGAAAATAGTCAATAAGCAATGCCACTACTACCTTGAAGTCAGGGCATGTTTATGATATCAGCACTTTGTTATACTATATCACACTAAATACTCTATTATTTCCCCTCATCATCACCTCCCATCTCACTTTGAAATATTTCATCAATTTCAAGTTATATATTGCCTTGTATAATTTATCTAGGTGTCACTATATTGGCAACATAGACGAACTTATGTTACAATATAGACTTTGGAACCTCAATGTCTTATCTCCATGTCATTGGAATTCAAGCATTTTGCAAAATCTTTGGTACTCATTTCAACTAGACTAACTCAACAAGATAAAATCTATAACCTTAATGTATTACCCCCACAATAGTGTCATTGCATTGTTGATGAGATCCACACATTGGACGTAGATTCTTTCCATAATCAAATAGAAAATAATCAATAAAAGATGCCACCACTATCCTAAAGCCAAGGCATGGGTATGATTTGGGCCCTCTGATGTACGATATCATAATACTCTATCATTGCCCCTGGATGAGCATAAGTTACAATATAGACTTTGGAACCTCAATGTCATGTCTCCATATTATTGGCATTGAAGCACTTATTTGATTTGAGTATACCTTTTTATATATTAAATGTTAGTTATTATATAAGTATTATGTAATATGTAATAATATTGTTTATTTAAAACTTTAATTTTATATATATATATATATATATATATATATATATATATATATATATATATATATTCTAATATAGATACAAATTTTAAAACATCAAAATTATGAAACGAAACTTAATTTGCATAGATCATAGTTAATTAGGAAAAAATAAGGTGAACCATACATGTTTGAATTGAGAATCATAAAACATCTATTGAGCTCATCGCACAACACAAGTTCATTTATTTAGCTTGACACATGTTGCAATCTAAGGAAAGACAAACAATGAACGAATAAGATGATAGGTAGTACTAATTCTTACCTCCATCTAGGGATGATCACCAATCAACCACCTTTTAGCTCAATTGGTGACTCCTTTACCATGACATTCACATTGTATAACAAGTGATGCCCTTTATGCATCTATTTGGCATGCACTTTATAAAAGTGATGGTACTTGTTTCAACTAAAATGAAAGCAACAAGATAAACTCCACAACCTCAATGTATCACCCCCACATCAACATCATTACATTATTGATTTAGACCACACATTGGATCCACACTTCATATGATGAGACTTTTTATAATTAAATATAAAATAGTCAATAAAAGATGACATCACTACCTTGAAGTCATAGCATGTGTATGATATGGTCCCTCTGGTGTATGCTATCACCTAAAATACTTTGTCATTGCCCCTCCTCATTACCTCCTAACTCACTTTGAAATAATTCTCCGCTTAAAAGTTCAAATCTCCAAAATAATAGAAATTACAAACAATGACCTCAAACAAATTACAAAGCAATGACTACATATGCGAATGCCAAAACTACCCTCCATGAAAAATAGAATCGATGTAATTTAATGTTTTGGTGAAGTAAGATTTTGTAATGCAAATGAGTTTAAATAAGTGTAAAGAGATTTGACCCCAAGATTAGTCGAATAACCAATTAGAATACATAATTAGGTTCCTACAGTGTGTCAAAAGATGAAATCCCTTTGATTTCCATAGAAAGGTCAGTGAATTGGTAGTGGACATATCAATCCTCTTAAGATCCAAATGTATATCATGTTAGGAGTTTTAATAATATCTAAAGTAAGTGTTATGTTTGTTTCAGAGTCAAATAAATATGTAATGAATTTTAATAAGGAAAGTGGAATGATACGATGCAACCATTTGCATGTCTATTTTGATTATTTATATGGGATTCCTTATCCTCTAGGTAAGTTTATATCTATTATGTGTAATTCCACGTGCATTTCCTAATGATCTTGTGTAATGATCTTTTACATTAATAAAGTTCACATGGACCCCAATACACCTAGCACCAATAACATGGTCCTAGTATCACATTTTTCTATAGCAAATGTTGGCTTAACAATCCATCAAGTACCTACATCTTGCATCTCACCCTTCCCCAATAAATTGAGATTCCCATTCCAAAATTCAAAATAAAAACCATTCGTCCAATGGTGAAAGCCAATATTCTAGAGCCTTGGGCAAGTACCATGTCACATCCCTCATCAACCTTGTCCATATCACCCATCCTTATCTATCTTATCCCTTAGTCTATTCTCTATATCCCTCCATCCACATCATGTTCTCCATCCTATCTCTCCTCTCTTGACCTTCGTAAAGAAGTGGAAGGTGTCTTACGAACTATCCTTACACCATCTTAGCTTATCCTTGAATGGACACTTAGGCAACTAAACATCTGGTTCCTTCATGATCTGGTCATTGGCAATCCCTAGTCCCTTCTTCTTTTGTCCCCATCCTCTTTTTTGCATCACCCTTATCCCTTTTATCATCTCATCCACCATCCCATCCATCCTCACCCTGGTTTTTAAGCTTGGTATTCCCTTTGCTAGTAACCCCATTTGTACAATGTATACACATATCATAAAAAATCATAAAAATCATAAAATTTGAGAAAAGCCAAAAATTATCCATGATGTCTTGTCTTATCCTGAATACCCTAGTCACATCCATCTCCATCCATTTCATATCTTCCCATATTTAGAAAGCATGTTTAGGCTTGAAACCAAATCAGAGTGGTCACACATCTCCCCATATCTTCTTCATCCTTTTGATTAAGTGCTATTAACATGCATCACCTTGTTAAAGATTTTAATCTGGCATCCATCACTTCTTATTAGTTGTCTTTTCACCTCTATCACCCATCCAATCACTCTTTGCTAGTGTGAATGTTATTTGATACCATCACCTATTAGTGCCTTTTTCATACCTAGCACGCATCAAATCACTTCTTGCTAGTATGAAAGGTATTTGATCCCATCATATCCTAGTCTCCTTGCTAGATTGGACTCTTGTAAGGCCTTGTATATTAGTAATACTGGGTCATGACTTTTGTAAATCACCTTCTTTGGCCACTTTTTGAATCAATCTCAAGACCAAGTCGATATTAAAATATCTTATCACGTCATCCATATTTCCATCTTAAGCTAGGGGCAACATCCTCGTTCTAATCCTAATCCATATTAGCTTATAAAAATCCATGTTTTTCCTAATCCCACAATCACGTCATGATCATCCTAGTCCAAACCATCACCTAATCACTCATCCCATCCTTCGATAAGATATTGTGACACTGTATATAGATACTTATGTGTATTACTTGTTTGTTCTATTTATCTCATGTTTATCACATCTCTTTTTGTCTATAGGGAAATAAACAAGGATGATATGAGGACACAAAAAGTGCCCTTGAGGATGAAGAGTTTACCATTTTCCCATGCACTTTAGCATCATGTCCTCTTGGTCATGCTTATATCATGGGGCATACTACCAAGTGCCATATTTAATGGATTCCTTAGAATATGATGAACCTTATGACATATGTAATGGATTAATCATCTGCACCCTCATCATTTATCTAATTTTCTCATCCATCCTCCTTCCAATCACTAATATAATCCCCTCAATGTACGTAACTAACATCCCATCTTTCATCCTCAATCTCATCATATAAGTCACTAAAACCATCCCCTAATCACTAATCATCCTCCTCTACATCATCTTGAGGTCTTTTTAGACTATGTAGGCATCACTTGGCCATGTTTCAGTGTCTAAGGATCACTCAACTGCTATCTCTCTCATCCATCACCAATATCTCTCTTGTCCATCCTCATCCTCTAGTCATGCATTAGTCAAATCATTGGTGTATAATATCAACCAGTCTATTGATCAATCATCAATCCTCACAATCATCTACTTAATCATTATTAATCATATTATGGCTCATTGATTTGATATAATGTAGCCCTATCTTTTGGTCACTCGATCACATCATTCGATTCTTCTCTATCATCACCCTCATCATATCAATCAACTTTACCTTTGAGCTATACCCATCTCTAATCTTATCTAATCATCATCTTATCCTAACCTATCTCACTGAGGGCAGTGTAGATAGTAATTGATCTTTGGCTCCATCAGTAGCTCCTTGCCACCCAACACCCTCTCTGTGTGACCTTCCTACAAACTTGAATGAGCTTGAGTGGTGAGCTTACAAATCTCTCGTCTATAGGTGATCATGACCTCTTCATAGTCAGCAGGATAGTTGGGCCAGTTGTTTTGCATGTCTCGCTTTTGCTCTTAGTTAGGTAATTATAGTTTCTATTTATCCTTTAAAGAGCACTCATAATGGGTACGTGATCTTACTTCGGTTGATCCCTATTCTTAGGTTGGTCAATCCCCTATAGATGATCCTACCGAGATTGTCCCTATATTTTAATAAGAATATTTTTTGGAATATTTAAGTCAAGATACAACACCCAGTTGTGGGGTCATTAATAGTTATTATTGAGGATGTTGAAAATCTATCTACATGTTTTAAACAAGTCAAGAAAACATCATTGTGGTTGTTAAGGTGGTGCTTGAGGACAATGAGGCAAATTCTTTTGTAAAAGAAACACAATTTACTGCAGTTAAGGTGGTGTCTGAGGCCAAAGCCACATAAAATGATTAACCTTACAACTCCTTTTTGGGGTTTTAAACTTGAAAATAAGGGACAAGAGTCCTTATTATGTTGTGGTTATGGAAAAGGTGAAGCAGGTTGTTTCCAAGATGTTGGCACCATTAGAAATGAATCCATCCATTTCCTTTGAAGGAGAGCAACATCAAAATATTCTAGAAAGAGAATAATATATATTATATTTATGGGTGATTTACAGGTTTTCCATCTTATGTCCTTCTCTCCCTTATCTGAATGGTTTGATTAAGGAGAATGGGATACATCTAATGAAAAGAAACCTATGATTTTTTCCCTATGGAAAAGGCCATTTTATTATTCACTTTGATTTTGTAGAGGATATGAACTTAGTGTTTTAGAAGCCTCTTTGGTATTGGAATAATATTTTCCTACAATTCAAACCTTGGTTTCCATCATTCGACCCTCACTCTAAGGCTTTTGATGTTGGACCAATTTGGGTAAGGCTGGCCTTTTTACCCTTAAAATTTTGGACTTATTTTTGCTCCAAAGATATAGGTGATTCATTGGGTAATTTTTAATATATAGATCCCAAGGCCATTCACCACACTATGGTTGCTCAAATTTTAGTTAATTTAAATATTTCCAAAGAAATTATTGAGTTTATTGATTTGAATGTACAAGATCAAACTTGGAAGCAATCTTTTGACTATAAGATCTTATCCTTCTGATGTAAAAATTATTTTTAAATAGGTTATCTTGCTTATTCTTGCAATATTTCTAAGCATATAACAAGGATCTAATGGTGGAAGGAATATCTCCCTGAGCATCATATCATGTAAAAATAAAGTGTGAGCACATATTCAGAGAGTGATTCAGAAAAAATATAAGAAGAAACGGTCTTGGCTCAAAATGAAGTAAAACCAGTGGCAAAATTTTCTTCCTCCTTAGGGAAGGAAAACAGAGTTAGATAAGTGCATATGAGGATTCAAGAAGTAATCTATGGCCCATGACTCTTATGTTATTCTTTTCACACTTTTTCTTTCTATTGTTGCTTCCTGTGTGAAGTGTTCATTTCTATTGACATGTCGTTAATGTTATGAACATGTAATATTTTTTTTGATTTAACATTTGCTTGCCCTTGTGGTGATAGCCTTTTTTGTACACCCTCCGGGGTCTAACTTTTGTTAATAATATTTCAATATAAAAAAAAACCTTTCATTCTACTTAAAATTTTATATTTATTCTACAATTAAGTTTTTAATGATTATATTCAATTAATCATATTACATACAAATATAAATAAAGTAGGATTAAATATACCTTTAAAAAATAAAATAGTTATTGATTTTATATGAATCCTTATCTTTAGTTTATTAATTTTTTTAAAAGTTTGTTCAAATAATATAATATTACATCTCAAAAACTAATTGAAATTTCATATATATACTTTATTATATCAATAAAACTTATATAACGAACACTTTACCAATTTTGACATTCTCTTTTGAACCCAATAAATGGCATAACTTACAACCCAAATTAAGCTTATAGTGGCTATCACAAGTAGAAAGGATATACAATATCCTCTAAAATGAATATGTTATCAACATTTGCATAATTTCCTTGTAATATCATGGGGTCAACATCCAATGTACTTCCTATTTTCACTATATTATCAATCATAAAAAAATACAAGATTATCTTGTGTTTTCACAAGCCCTACTTACGTTGTTAGGAGTTATGATTGAAGATGTGATATTTTTTTATGGAGTTTACACATTACGCATGTGTAACCATAGACAAGATCATTCAGCGTGTCACTTGCTTCATACACCCATTACAAATTGACAATAAATATGAGTGTTTTGAGACAATACTTCAATAAATTGTCCCAAATTGAGACAAAAAAATTTGTGTATTGTCTCTAATATTGTCTCAAAGTGGGTATCTATAATTATTATCTCTCTAAAGACAATGTATAATACTATTTATTTTTTCTCTCGAAAGACAATATCATTTTTGTCTCTCAAGAGACAATATAAAATAATATTTTTTTATCTCTCGAGAGACAATATCATTTTTGTCTCTCAAGAGACAATATCATTTGAGTCCAAACTATTGTCTCTCATGAAACAAAATGAATTTAATAAAAAATTAAAATAATAATAAATTTCTTCTAGCACAAATAATTGATAAGTATTATCAATGACACCAAAACATCTATTGATTAGTATTATAAAAAATAGAAAACAATTTTGATAGAATAATCTTATGCCAACTTGTGGGTCTACAAGCATTTTATAATATCAAAAAAAAATTCAAAAAGGTGCCTAAATGTCATTAACCCTTTAGAATTGTAGAGGGATGAACTTCTATATATTTTATCAAAATCTATTCTTAGAACTATGTGATTCATCTAGACACTCCATGATCCTCAAGTTTTTTCAATCTTGTTGTATCAACTTTCCATGTTATCGTTGCTCTTAAGTGTAATTCAAAAAGCTTATTCTTCTTTTGTTGATCCTTGTTTAGACTTGTTTCCATCAAATATAATATCTGACATGGAGTTTACAACCTTGACAAGAGCCACACATTAATATTACTATAAAATGGGGACAATGATGTTAGTGTATTACTTCACTTGCTTTAAGCCTAGTTAGATATGTTAGTGTATTACTTCACTTAGCATTAAGCATAGTTAGGTGTTGTTAAATGTGATTTATTGCATAAGTTAACTCCACTAAATATGGATGGCAGTTATTCTTCTCTGCCTATATGTATATACACCTTCTTTGTTTAATACGCAGTGATCCATTCTTCTTGGCTGGTACATGCTTTCAACCAAGAGATTCTAGCATTTTTCTTCATGGTCTCAGCGCATATCTGTGTTGATTATGAAGTTTAGTATTGCTGAAGAACTTTTTTAGCATGTTTTGAGGTTAACATCATCAAAGGATTCTACTTGAATCTCGATAGGTTGTATTTGGCTGAAGCCTAGATGACTAGTGACCTCCCTAATCTAAGAATAATTATCACGTCCAATCGATAGGTCATAGTCGAGCAGGCAGTGCCACAATTAAACAGAGCCAAACATTATTTGAAATAGTCTATCACCATCATCATTTCCATAGCGGGTCTGGATCACATTTTTATAGGGTTTAGGGTTTTCTTTGTTGTCTTATATACGAAATCTCTATAGAAAACTCACCTGACTCAAAATCTAGACCTCTTCCTAATTTGGAAATAAGATCTACAAATTTGGTGTTGACCTTGTTTTCTCCACCCGTGTATCAAAATTACATAAGAAAGGCAAATCTTCCCGCCATCACTATGTAAATATTGTACTAATTTCCAGCCTAGGCTATCATGGTGATGACCTTGTTTTCTCCCCCCATGTATCAAAATTACATAGGAAAGGCGAATCTTCCTGCCATCACTATGTAAATGTTGTACTAATTTCCAGCCTAGGCTATCGACCTCAATAACTTTTCCATTCCTAGGGACAGACAAAACAAAAATAAAGGAACATGGGCTTGGAACGAATGGTTAAAATCTTGTATTTGCTAATAGAAAGGTAAATGGTTTGAATCTTGACCTTGTTTTTATGAATGAAATTGTCTTTTTCAATCAAGAGCATTTCAAATTTTAAGTGCAAATAGAAAGAACTTAAAAAAGTTATATATTTTGATTGGTCACTCATAATTGAGTGTCATTTTTTGGAAAATTACTTTCTTTTTTTATAAATCTCAATCTATTGGAAATGATTTGGCACTATTTTTATAAAGTGTCATTTTTCATTTCAAATTGGTTTCCTACACACTAATAATATAATGTGTCAAAATTTTAGGGGGGTCTAAAATTGAATCAAGAGGGTGTTTTTATGTCGTGTGCACTTCTACATTTATTTCAAGCATTTTCTTTCCACACATCTCATTTCTGCAACAACAACTTCAAAGCATGGATTCAAATCAAACTATTACACCTTTTAATTTTCATGATTGGAAATGTAACGTTACACTTGTGCTTAAATACAAAGGGTTTCATAGAGTAACAATGGGTGATGAAAATGAACCTACTACTGATGAAGCTAAAGAAAAATGGTTTAAAAAATGTGATCAAGCCTTCAAGTTTCTATGTCTTAATTTGTCTCTAGAACTTTTGTTTCATGTAGAATCCTTGACAACACCTAATGAATTTTGGCCTACTTTAATCAAACCTTTTAGGAAGGTTGATGAAATGAGAGCACATAAGTAATTAAATGAACTCATTAGCTTGAGTCATAGTTCATTTGACACCTTATATGATTTCTTCACTAAGTTCAAGTCATTAAAATTACAATTAAAATAATGTGGAATAGGAAAAAAGGATGATCAACTTGTTCTTTCTACTCTCTCCAAATTAGGTCCTAACTATTCTATGTTTGTATCTACCTTCTAGTCCACCAAAAGATCTCTTAGAGCCACATCGACCATGTCATCTGTAGATGAATTTATTGTTGATTTAACTAGGGAGTAAGATAATTTAAGTTGGGACATATACCTTCTTGACTGCACTCTAAAATTGATCAAAAGTAGTAGAACTTAGCAATTCCATTGAGGCAGAAAACATACTTTGGGAGTCTTGACAATTGAACATCAAAATATCAGAATCATCCGCATCTTCATCAATTGGTTCAACAATATCACATGGAGGATATGGAAGGAAGCATTTATAACACCAATCAATTTCTACATCACAATTTATAACATTAACTTTGGCATTCAATGGATCATGCACTTCCTTTACAACCCCTCTATTCTAATTTCTATCATTCCTTTCATCATGTGCAGGCCTCTTCCCTCTATCATTATCCCTAGTGTGGAAAACAGGGCTCCCTTGTGCTTGATTCAAATTCAGAGATCTCTCCTAACTTGTAAACCCATGAGGCAGCCCCTTCTCATCCCTATCCAACTTATATGGCATCTCTTTGACAATGGAGGCCAAAGTCTTAACAGTCTCCCCAAGATTGGCATTTTTAGTGAACTGCATTTTTTTCAGATAAACCAATTTTACATAAGCCCATTTATTCAAGGACTTTCCCATAGCCTTTATTTAAAATTAACCAATATTGGGTTGTTTTATTTAATATTAAATGAAATATTTATATTTAAATGATAAAGTTGTTGATGTTGAAGCGGGTGGGAAGAGTGAGGAAATCCTAAGGTTTCTAGTTGTTACATAGCTGCATTTTCTTTCTACTTTTCTCACCATAAAAGTACCCAAAAATGAGGTAATCTATGTGTTAGAGATTGGTGTAGAATTTATTTCAAAAAAATAATATTATGGAAATTTCTGGGTTGATCTGTAGTTTTGATAAGCTTGGCCTTATCTTCTATATTTTCATTCATGGATCTCAAAGAATTGGAAACTTGTTTTGTCTTAAGGAGATTTTCATTTATCCTTGTGTTGGGGATTATTTTATTTTATGGAAATCAGTTGTTTGGTCCTTGGGAGGGGGAATACTTTGTGTGGAACTTTGTTCTCCTAAAATAAATCCTTCTATGCATGACTTCACTATGGATTCAATTTGGGTTAGGATTCAAAACCTTTCCTTGAATTTCTAGGGTATATATAATTTGATTACTATTGCTAATTCTTTAGGAAAATTTTTATCTTTTCGTATGAAAATAACATGTATATTCTAACTTACATTTTAAGAATTTGTGTTGAGATAGATGTGTTTGGTGGTTTACCTTAGGAGATTGGGCTCAAGGCTAGGGATAGAATATTGAAATAAAAAATTTATTATGATGGGATGGCTTTTGGGTGTAAATATTATTATGTTTAGGGATATTTGGTGGCTTATTTCCTAAATAAAAAATAATTTTTATGGATTTAGGGATCAAGAAGGATAGACTTGCTTCATGGTGAAAAGGCGATGAATACCATCATCAATAATTGAAGATTGATTATATTGTTTTAACTTTGAAATATCCTTTTAAAAATAAGTCTTGGGGGTGTCTAGATGTATAGTACCTACTCTTGAATCTTCTATTATTCCTAGCTCAAATTCTTCTTTCTTTTTAAAGAACATGTTAGACCTATGGAATTCTGCATGGTACTTACTCTACTAAGGGGTATTACTTGTCTAACTTGAAACTCTTCTTATGGTAGGAGTTTTTGTAAGTCTTCTAATTTATAAGATTATAAATGATGGAAATAGGTCAAAAATAAAAGCATTGCCATAAAAAAGATGCAAAATGGGAACAATATTCTTATATTTCATCAAAAAATGGAAGACACCTAGACTAGTAATGGAAGATGTTCATAAATTTTGGGTATATTTCTTTGGTCTTTGGCTTCACTAAGCCTGAAAAAGTTTTCAATATGTTGTAGTGCTAGATTTTAGGTGTTATGTTTTATTTGGGTCTTTGTTTCAGAAGCTAGCTTACTTGTGGCTATCTTATAAGCATAATTTGATGTTGCTCTTATGTATTTTTATAGTCACTATAATTAACATTTAATGCTAAAATAATTCACTTGTGACCATCCTCTATGCTCAATTCTATGGTTTTAAACTATTATTCCTCTACTTCTATGTGGATGACACCTTACCCTTTGGAAAATATAATAATGAATATGCATACTCCTCATTCCAAATAACCTAGACTCACTATTATATTGATCTACCCTTCTGGTTTAGCTATCTCTACTCCTCGGATAAATTTGCTCCTTCAAGACAATCTCGTTGGCTTGTAGTGTCTAAATTCATCATTTTTTTCCTCCCACTAAATAATAGATAGTTGATAAAATTAAAAATAATCTAAGGAGTCATCCCACATGTTTTTCAACTCCCATTCAAGGAAAGGCCAAAATTACCACTATATATAAACATATTTTCTATTCATTTGTTCACTGGAGATGTCAAGAGGCTTCTATATTGTAAAAATTAGAATTATTCTATCTACACATTAAGAGGAAAACACTTATTCTTATGAATTCTAAGTCCAAAAAACCCAAGTAGCCATGATTTCTAATGTTATTAATATTACTCTAGATATAAATAGTTTCTATAACATCATTCGTATAACTTTTAATTTTGAACTAAGTTATTGTGCATGCTTCACAACTCACCTTAAAAGAGGGGGCATATAGAGTCATTTGTCTTAGATACAAAGTTAAAATGACACATTACATAGATAAAAAATCATAATACATGTTGATTTGATCATAATACTTACTCAATTTTTCTCAAAAATCATATTTATATAGAGCCATGAAATTTGGACAACATCACAAACCGTAGTTGTTTAAAACAACACACTTCATCCCAAAATTCAAAAAAAACATTTTCCATATTTATTATAATCATGTTTAGTTTAAAAATTAGTTTTCAATGGTTATCTAGAAGCATTTTCATATTTATACCTAGGTTTTTGCAGAATTTTACTCAAATTGGGGGCATCATGTGTTTCATGTGTTCTAGAATTTTACATAAGTTTATTCATAAATTCAATTGGTGTTATTGATTTATCAACATCAATATACTCAGATATCAGATTGGGGCCATGTGTGTGGCATATGATCAATTTCTTACTCATTTTTGCACTAGTTTCTATAGAATAAATGGAAAGTCATGTCATTCTTTATATTGTATACACCAGAGTTAGATTTTACTAATTTTACACTAGTTTTACACCAGAAGAAAACTTATTTTGTTTTCAAAAGTTAATTCATTATTTTGAACCAGTTTTTTCACCTGAATGGAATTCATATAGGGATTCTAAGCTATTGTACTACCTTGAGTTTTATGATGATGGAATCAAATGCATCTTGAGTTCTTAGGCATGTTGTCCTACCAATGAGGATCGGGGCATGCACATTCTAATCCAAGTGTTTCACTAAAAAGAAATTTCCAAAGGTTCTACCCTCTCCAATCATCAATTTTTCATCATGGATTGTAGTATACACAAATCAAATTATTTTTTTGAAAAAATATCTCGATAGATTGTATTGTCAAGCAATTTTCATACCTTCTCTATGTTTACATATTTTGTAATTAAAGTTGTATTATATTATTTTTTATTTACATAATATTTTAGGTTTGCACATAAAAGGGTATGTATATCCATAAAATCATAATTTAAAGTGGATATTTCTCAAAAACATTAAATGCAAGTACCTGTATAGACATGTACCCAAAATTTAGTGGGCCAAAATACATAAAATAGATTGATACATTATGTGTTAGTATATAATCATGGAAATATTTTCCATGGAGGGAGAGTAATTTTCCTCTTTGGATAAGAAGCCCATGATTTGGGCTCATCAGTTGTTACAGATTAACTAATACAACAATAATATTCTCAAAAAAATGATTATCTTATAAAATATTAGAATCCCCCTAATTTTTCCACACTTGGAGTTTTGAAACATAGTATGGAGTTATTTTTAAAACATCACGAAAATAATAATATTGTCACACATTTTAGTTGTGATTATTCTCATAAATATGGATGTAAAATGTGACACCATTAGGGTATGTTAAAATAAGGCATATTAATTATATGTCATGTTTTGAAAAAGATTGCATTATCATATGTCATATTTACATTAGAATATCTTATAATCATTGCATGAATTTTTCAAAAAATAAGATAAAATACATAAGAGTGTGTACATGATGTGAAATTATCATTTGTTTTATACTAGTCAATACATACATAATATACTAAAAAAAAAATTGAAAATGGTCATAGATGTTCTATGTAAGTGCACCATAATTGGGGACCAAAAGAAGGGCCTATTATAACACATTTATACTATAAAAAATATATACTTGAACTGCGGTAGGAAAAAATTTTCCACACTTGGAGCTTTCAAACATAATATGGATCTTTTGTTTTAAAGCATCAAAATAATATTACTGTCACACATTTTAGTTGTGATTGTTATCATAAACATGCATGTAAAATGTGACACCATTAGGGAATTTCAAAACAATGCATATTAATTATATGTCATGTTTTGACAAAGATTTCATTAGCATATTCCATCATTACATTAGAATATCTCATGATCATTTCATGAAATTTTCAAAAAATTCAAGATGTACTACATAAGGGTGTGTTTTAACCTTTTATGACTTAGTGTCTGTAAATCCTATGTTGTTAACTAGGATGAGTATAGTAAATTTGGGTAGAAATATGTAATAAATATAGCCACAGATATTTAACAAAATTCATTTAATTTGACCTTTCTAAAAATAGTAATAATGATGTAAACAAGTCTTTCGCTAAATAACAACTAAAATAGAATATCTAGAGATTGTAAAATAAGACAAACATTGGTTTATGTGTCACAAATATAATCTAGGTGTCAAAACCCTTCTTGAATAGTAGCACCCTAATTGTAAAAAATAACCATGAAAATAACATGTATATTCAAACTTACAATTTAAAGAATTTGTGTTGAGATAGATGTGTTTGGTGGTTTGCCTTAGGAGATTGGGCTCAAGGTTAGGGATAGAATATTAAAATAACAAATGTATTATGAGGGGATGGAATTAGGGTGTAAATATTATTATGTTTATGTACATTTGGTGGCTTATTTCCTAAATAAAAAATAATTATTATGGATTTAGGGATCAAGAAGGATAGACTTGCTTCATGGTGCAAAGGGATGAATGCCATCATCAACAATTGAAGATTAATTATATTGTTTTTCCTTTGAAATATCCTTTTAATAACAAATCTTGGGGGTGTCTAGATGTATAATACCTACTCTTGAATCTTCTATTATTCCTAGATCAAATTCTTCTTTCTTTTTAAGGAACATGTTAGATCTATGGAATTATGCATGGTACTTACTCTACTGAGGAGTATTACTTGTCTAACTTGAAACTCTTCTTATGACAGGAGTTTTTATAAGTCTTATAATTTAGAAGATTCTAAATGATGGAAATAGGTCAAAAATTAAATCATTTCCATAAAAAGTATGCAAAATGGGAACAATATTCTTATATTTCATCAAAAATGGAAGCCACCTAGACTAGTAATGGAAGATGTTCATAACTTTTGGGTATATTTCTTTGGCCTTTAGCTTCAATAAGCCTGAAAAAGTTTTTATTATGTTGTAGTGTTAGTTTTTAAGTGTTGTGTTTTATTTGGCTCTTTGTTTCAGAAGCTAGCTTACTTGTGGCTATCTTGTAACCATAATTTTATGTTGCTCTTATCTATTTTTATAGTCACTATAATTAACATTTAATGTTAAAATAATACACTTCTGACCATCCTCTATGGTCAATTCCATGGTTTTAAACTATTATTCCTATACTTCTATGTGGATGACACCTTACCCTTTAAAAAATATAATATTAATATGCATACTCATTATTCCAAATACCCTAGACTCACTATTAGATATATCCACCCTTCTGGTTTAGCTATCTCTACTCCTCATATAAAATTGCTCCTTCAAGACAATCTCATTGGCTTGTAGTGTCTAAATTCATCAGTTTTTTCCTCCCACTAAATAATATATAGTTGATAAAATTAAAAATAATCTGAGTCATCCCACATGTTTTTCAACTCCCATTCAAGGAAAGGCCAAAATTACCACTATATATAAACATATTTTCTATTCATTTATTCACTAGAGATGTCAAGAGGCTTTTATATTGTAAACATTAGAATTATTCTATATACACATTAAGAAGAAAACACTTATTATTATGAATTCTAAATCCAAAAAACCCAAGTAGCCATGATTTCCAGTGTTATTAATATTACTCTAGCTATAAATATTTTCTACAACATCATTCGTATAACTTTTTATTTTGAACTAAGTTATTGTGCATGTTTCACAACTCACCTTAAAATAGGGGGTATACATAGTCATGTGTCTTAGATACAAAGTTAAAATAACACATTACACACATAAAAAAACATAATACATGTTGATTTGATCATAATATGTACTCAATTTTTTCCCAAAAAGCATATTCAAATAGAGCCATGCCATTTGGACAACATCACATACCCTAGTTGTCCAGAACAACACACTTCATCTCAAAATTCAAAAAAAAACATTTTCCATATTTATTATAATCATGTTCAGTTTAAAAATTAGTTTTTAATGGTTATCTAGAAACATTTTCATATTTATACCTAGGTTATTGTATAATTTTACTCAAATTGGGGGCATCATGCGCGGTATGTGTTCTAGAATTTTACATAGGTTTACTCATAATTCAATTGGTATAATTGATTCATCAACATCAATATACTCAGATATCAGATTGGTGCCATATGTGTGGCATATGATCACTTTCTTACTCATTTTTTCATTAGTTTCTATAGAATAAATGGAAGTTCATGTCATTCTTTATGTTGTATAAACCAGACTTAAATCATACTAATTTTACACCAGAAGAAAAATTATTTTATTTGAAAAAGTTAATTCATTATTTTGAACCAGTTTTTACACCTGAATGGAATTCATATAGGGATTCTAAGATATTTTACTACCTTGAGTTTGATGGAATCAAATGTATCTTGAGTTTTTAGGCATTTTCTCCTACCAATGAGGATTGGGGCATGCATATTCTAATCCAAGTGTTTCACTAAAAATAAAATTCTAAAGGTTCTACCCTTTCCAATCATCAATTTTTCACCATGGATTATAGCATACATGAATGAAATTATTTTTTTGAAAAAATATCTTGACAAATTATATTGTCAAACAATTCGCATACCTTCTCTATGTTTACATATTTTGTAATTAAAGTTGTATTAGATTATTTTTTATTTACATAATATTTTAGGTTTGCACACAAAAGGGTATGTATATCCATAAAATCATAATTGAAAGTGGATATTTTTCAAACAAAATAATTGCAAGTACCTGTATAGACATGTACAAAAAATTTAGTGGGCCAAAATACATAAAATAGATTGTTACATTATGTGTTAGTATATAATCATGGAAATATTTTCCATGGAGGGAGAGTAATTTTCCTCTTTGGATAAGAAGCCCATGATTTGGGCTCATCAGTTGTTACAAATTAACTAATACAACAACAATATTCTCAAAAAAATGATTAGTTTTTAAAATATTAGAATCCCCCAAGTTTTCCACACTTTGAGTTTTGAAACATAGTATGGAGTTATTTTTAAAACATCATGAAAATAATAGTATTGTCACACATTTTAGTTGTGATTATTTACCACTATTCTAAGCTATAGTTTCAATATAAGTCAACAATTAGAGCTAAATAAAATATAATAAGATTTTAAATATTCCAACAAAGTAACAATCTAATTTATTCCTATGTGAGTATTTAAATCACTTTTTAAAAATAAATATGTTGAATTAATCACCAAGTAATTTATTATTATAGCAACAAGCCCTATTGTGAGGGTGTCCAATACCAAAATCACAAATTCAAACTGTAGTTTATGTCCTCGTTCACAAAATGCGTTTGAGGTGGTCATGTTGGGAGCTCAAACATCTAGGGATCATTTTTAAATTAAATTTAAAACATAACATATATGGATGCATAAAAATCTAGGTTTTTTGTACACCCCTCATTGTCATTGTTCTCTTGATTTCTCAAATCAATTCTCAAGAAATTTTTGAAGAATCATAATCTAGTATTTGATATTTTTCTCCATACCTTGTGTCATCCCCATGATCTTGAATACTACCTCTGAAATTAGACATGGAATAATATGCTGTAAACTTATGGCACCCATTTTAACTAAATGATTTTATACAAAAAAGCTAATAGGATTTTTTGTGGAATAGATTTGGATCCCCTCAAGGCTTATATTCAAAAGATATGGCCCTTGACTCTTGCATTCCATGATTTATTTCTCATAGAATGTATGAGGTTTTATAAGCATACCTCACAAGCTCATTATGTGTAATTTTTTATAGTGATTTCCATAAATGGGCATCCTTTGCCTAGAAGAAATTAAGGTGGTTTTATAGACTCTTGCATTCCCTAAGAAATAATTCAGTCCTTCAATGTAGGAAATAAAACAATTAATCAATATAATGCCATACAACCAACATTTAACAATACAAACAATGATTATGTGTTGAACAAATGATTATACTCCAAGTAATCATTAATTCCTTTAAAAATTTTAACAATATAGTCAAACCATCCCAAACTTGATATTATGCTCAAGGGTTGGATATTCAACAACGCAGATAATGATTATGCATTGAATAAATGATTTTTCCTTGATTAATCATTAATTCCTTCAACTTTTCAACAATACAACCAACATAAAACAAATCCAAAATGTATTACATAAACTAAACCAATATACCTTTCTCATCAATATCACACATCTTAGAAGGGCTCAACCTTAAAACCCTACTTGTTACTTCCACGATAACTTACCTATTGTATTCTAGCTTTATACTATAAAATAATTTGAATGTTTCAAAATTTAACCCCTATTATGTACATATAGTAAAGTATAGTTATAACCACTATTGGCATGAGCTCAATAATAGAAGATAGATGCACTTTCAAGTAGTTAACAATACAGTCAATTCCCTATTATAGGAGCCAAAGTATAAGAGTGTGTGTTCTATTTGAATCACTAATTGACATTGAATGAATTATGTTCAATGAATTCTATGTAACATATCATAATTATATAAACTATTTAAATAAATTATGCATTGAATGGATGACTATGTCCTAACTAATCATTAATTCCTTCAAGTAGGAAATAAAATAGTCAACATAAAACAAACTATTCACTAACTACTCATTAATTTTTTCAAGCTATCAATAAGACAGTCAATATAATATAAACCCCAAATGTATTATGCAAACTAAACCGATATGCCATTCTCATCAATATCGCACATCTCAAAAAGGCACAACCTTTAAACCCTAACAAAAAGGGCATGATAACTTACCTATTGTGCACTACTTCTTCTACCCTTTTTTAATGTCATCTACTCATCCTTGGTTAAAATCACCATATTATCCATTGGATTATAATTCAAACAATGATCATGTATTGAATAAGTGATTATGCCCTGATTAATCAATAATTGCTTCAAGCTATAAATAATATATTCAACATAAAATAGACCACAAATATATTACATAAACTAAACTGATACCCTTTTTAGATCAATATCACACATCTCAGAATGACACAACCTTAAAAACCTACTTGTTACTTGCGTGATAACTTACTTGTTGTGGCCTAATTCTTCTACCATTTGCAATGCCACATTATCCATTATATACGCAATCCCAATTTTGGTGGGTTTTCAATCATGATAATGAAAAGGATTAGTGATGAAGAGGATGAGGGAAACAGAGCTTGCAAAGGGGAAAGAAAAAATGTACTATAACACTTATCAATTTAAAGGTTTCACATTCATTATCAAACACATTTCCTATCATTTAATTTTTTAATATAATTAAAGTCCATGTGTGTCCCCTCTTATTAGATCACTTTAATTATTTTTATAAAGTGGACATATTTTATTATATCCTTACCTTGTTGAGAATATATCCATTATTATATCCTTACCCCTTGAGAATATATCCATTATTATATCCTTACCCCATCATGAAAGATATTAGAATTTGAAACATCATGAAAAATTAGAGTGGAATTGAATATCCATATTTAATACAATATTAAGCATGTTTCCCATCATTTCCATTTATTAACACATCACCCAAAAACTTTTAAATTGTTAAGCATGTTTCCCATCATTTACATTTATTAACACACTATCCAAAGAATTTATTTTACGTTCTCATGATTGAGGTGATTTTTTTCATATAAATTAACAATATTTGTAGAGAAGGGAGCAAACATGGATTCCTCACTGTCTTCCATGGAAGCACATCTGCAAGTCTATGAAATATGTATTTCAGTGGCCAAGCCCATGGATATTCAAGCTATCATTTTACTAAAAATTCTTGATATTATTTCCATACATGGAATTGGAAATCTTCTCCCTTTAGAAGACATTGCTTCATCTATTTTTGGTTCTACTAACAAACCTGCTCATATGGATTACCTCTTTAGAATTATGAGACTTGTAACTTCCATGGGTATTCTCATTGAAGAGGCCACAGTAGCTAATGGTGGTAATACCCAATTCAAATACAAGCTGACCAACTTCTCAAATTTGTTGGTTAACAAAGAGGGCCAATAATGATGTGCTCTAATTCTATTGGTGGTAAAAAATAAGTTGGTGGTTTTTGCTTATTAGTATCTTCATAAATCCATCATAGAAGGCGACTATGCATTTGACAAAGCCCATGCCATGGATTTAAGGAAATATGCCAGAAATAATCCTAAACCCAATAGGGTTTTCAATGATGGCATAGTGAGTCATACTCAAGATGTCATGGTTTTTATGGTGAATATGTACGATGGATCCAAGAGTTTCAGGAGTGTGGTGGATGTTGCTGGAGGAATAGGCTATGCACTGTCCATAGTCATCCAAGAATATCCCCCTATAAACAATATCAATTTTGATTTACCTCATGTCATTGCCTCTGCTCCTACGATACATGGTAGGTAACCTCTTCTATATCTAAGATTTATTTTACTACATATGCTAGAAATTATAATTTTGTAAGTTTATAATTTTCTTAGTAGGTGTCAAGCATGTGGAGGGAAACATGTTTGAACAAATTCCTCCTATGTATGCATTTTTTATGAATGTATTTCATTTCATTTCATCTTACACAAAGAATCTATATCTATCTGCTTATAATTCTCAATAATATATTATTATTGCAGTGGATTTTGCATGATTGGGACAATGAACACTATGTAAAAGTGCTAAAAAAGAGTTACGAGGCAACCATGGAGAAAAGGGAAGGTGTTAACTATTGATGCAGTTGTTAATAAAAATGAAGGGAGGAAGAGACATGTGGATTATTATTTAACATGTGTATGATGGGTTTTACCTCGGGTGGAAAGGAGAGAACAAAAAAAAGAAATTAAGGAGCTATTTCACAAAGCTGGCTTTAAAAGCTACAATATTTAAGCTTGCCTTTCTTGCAAGCATTCATATAAATAGTAAATACTATGCTTGAATCTATGTATGACAACTTTGAGAGTGAACTATGGTTTTCTTTTTGGGAAACACGCCACCTTTTTTTAATCTAAAAATATAAAGCGTATTTACTTTTTTATGTTTTAAAAATGTGCATAGTTGGTGTTTACTGCTTAAAAGTATCCAAAAGAAAATTCATATATGTTAGTTAAATCTATAAAGGTAGAAAAAATTACAGGATCATATTAAGTATAAATAGCATAATCACAACGTTGAGGAGGATGGGGATCCTTAATGGAAGCGGATTGGTTTAAGTGGCGTGCTCCCCGAAGGTAGATTAGATGTTATACATTTAACACATTTAAAGGCACAAATATTTCCCTCTTAAATAGATGACAACTATTCTAACTATGTAGAAAAACATCATACATTGTCTACATTGTCCACCTTGTCCACTTAGAAGTCCATCTATTTGTTAGATTTATACAAATATCTATAATCATAACTTAATATTTATATATTAAGTTAAAATTATAAAAAAAATATAAATTTTTTTGAATATGAATTTTTATAAAACATAATTATGTAAATATATTTAATCATTTATTATATTGGAAGCATTTAATTTGAAAAAGTATGTAAAGATTCATCTTGCATATATTTTTGAAAACATATTTTTTTTGGGCCTTCATTTTATTGCTAATAAGAATTATCTACAGACCCTACATGTTTTGGATGGGCAACAGTCTACAATAAGTTTGAAGGCCTCACTTCCAAACACCATATAATGGTATTTGATCGCGACACCACCACATTGTCCACCTAGAAGGTCTATCTATTTGTTATGTTTATAAAAATATTTATAATCATCACTCACACACACACACACACACACACACCCATATGAAATTTATAAATTATTTTGAATATAAATTCTTATAAAAAATAATTGCCTAAATATATGTAAATTTGAGAAAGTATGTAAAGATTCGTCTCAAATACACCCCTAGAAACATGAAGTTTTTTTGGGCCTCCATTCCACTATTGACAAGTGGGAGGTGTTATCTGCAGAACCCACATGTTTTGAAGGGGACTGGGCTAGGTGACAGTCTATGGCAAGTTTGATGGAAATAGAGCAACATTTGTACCCAATGACATAAATGGCCTATGAAACAACAAAAAAAATAAAAATAACAGGTTTAGAATGTAAAGCATGATAAATATAAAACTGAATTCTTATACATAAGAAAACAGTGTATGTTTTTTAAAAGTAGAAAAGCGTCTAATCAAAAATAACACTGGATGTGTGGAATTAAGTCACCGTTAATATTTCCTCACCAAGGGTCAAATGAAAGTTAACAGTAGCAATCTAAGGGACTTGATCCCATAGCTAAAAATGTTTAACAACAAAAACAAATAAAAGGTGAAACCAAAACTCATAAATGAGCTAAAAAAGTGGTGTCGAAATGTCGTTTATAGTACTAGTTGTTCTTGGAAGTTTTCCACTACTTCAAATAGTGTAGACCTAAAATATCTAAAATTAATAATTTTTTCAAGCATATTTCACTGCAATGTTTTTTATGTTCTTCAAAAGTAAGTCGTAAACCATACAGTTGAAATACAGAATGCAACAAAAAATGCTAGTACCATCGCTAACCTTCTCATGGATTTTTTCTATAGACTCTAAAACATTAATTTGAATATGTTTTTTAAAAATAATCCACTAGATGAAGGAAGAAAATACAATTTAAGTAGTTGTGCAATCAATAGAGTAAAAAACATACTTGATTCTGAAAAGCATTGTGAAAACAATTAGGGCGTCAAGAGTCTTTCTCAGTTATAGCCAAGCATCCCTGCCTTAATTATTACTATCTTTTAATGTAAATGACCACTTTTTCTAGGATTTTTTATTCAAAACTTCTAAAATACTCTATCAATGACCCACATTGTAGACACATTATTATTCTTATTGTTTATTGTTTATGTTTATATTTGTGTGTGGTTTTAATTTAGATTTTTAAATATTGTGTCAGTTTTGACAAGATATTATAATTTTTGGATTAAATTTTATTTGAAAAAAGAAAACAATAAATGACAATTAAATGGACATCAAATTTAAAGTTCAAATTAAAAGTGAAAATACTCAGTGCATTACAACCCACCACCATCCATAAAATTTATTGTAAAATATCTCTTGACGTAATAATAAAAAATACTCCCAAAAAATATCTATAATTTAATTAAATACCAATTCATTTGATATACAAATACCTCTAAAGCTATAAAATTGGATATCAACCTATATAATATATATTCCCCCTTCCGTTATAACTATGGGTTCAATACAATCCAACAATTAAAACTAAACAAAATATAGAAGATTCATCTAGATTGGGTTCCCTAAAATTTCCATCATAGCAATTCGTTTGCTTCACTGCAGCCATAAAACCATCATGAAATTGCGTTTTATAGACTGACCCAGAGCCTTCTCTTCCAAGAAGTATGCTAAGATCATCAGTTGCTATTCTATTCTCCTCGTAACTAAAATGTTTGAACATAGAAACCTGACTTGCTTTTCTCCCTTCTTGTGATTACGTTTTTAGCTTCCCCTATTTTCTGTGATAATTCATTTGGTTCATGAAGTCCGTCCTGTTTCATTAATTGCACCTCGTAAATCATGTTCTCTTCTCATTTCATGAAGGACAATGGTAATAGCTCCAAACGTTCCATTGAAATTCTGCCCTCCACAACGCTTTCGCTTCTCAAAACATTGACACATGTTATTATCCTTTTGTTCGGGATTTCAAGTTTTTTCCCCCTGTTTTGAGCGGCATGTTTTACATGTAATCTGTAAGTTGTAAATTAAACATCCAGCTCGTTTTTCTTTGTTTGGCACGTGTATTGCACGTTGTCAATTTCAAAAAGTTTATTTCTGCTTCAAAATTTCCACTGATGCCCTTCCATTTTCCACGTTGTTATTTGCACTTTATCGCGGGTTTTGGGGCTTGGGCCACAAATTGCAACTTGGTAAATATGTAAAGTTGCATTTTCATTGGAAACTTTTTGACTTCAAAACTCCGCCGACCTCCCACACGTTTACCAAGCCTTATCATTTCAAAACTTTGTTTTATTTGCTTTGACTCTTCCACTTCTGGCGTGGGCTGGCTGGAACATTCATGTAAGCGTTTGTCTTTAAACGTCAATGCTGACCTCCACGTGGGATGCCATTTATGAGATGGCTTAAATTTTTCAAACTGTTATTCCTACGTGGACCTCACTAATGGTGTGGGCTGCGATACATTGGTTTAAATTCTAAGACTCGATTTTGTCTTGCTCTTCTACCGTTGCAGGAATACAGGAATAAGTATGAATACAGGAATGGGGATTCTATTGATATTGACTCTATCCACCCACTTGCAGGGATTTTGTACCCAAAACCAAATAAATTCTCTTAAATTATGGCCATTCAACCATTCCAATTCCATTGCCTAGTTATAAACTATTATTGGTGGTGATAGTCTATGGTATTATTATATTGCCAATATGGAAATAAATGTAGTCTAATTATGTTACCTTTCGGATACATTGTCCTTGTGAAAAAATTATAGAATAGGTCAATACATTAGAATACCTTAGGTTTTCCTATAGCGTGATAAAGACCTATGTTTTTTAAAGGTAGTAGGTTGTTTGCATATGTTGCATTTGTTGAAGTGGGGTTGTCTTCTTCTGAGATAGGTTTTACAGCTTCCACTTCTTCAAATACTTCGTTGTAATACTTCAAACCTAATGCTAATTAGTCGTGGCTATATAGACTTTGAGCTTGGTGGAGATCGATCAATTATCTAATTGATAAAGGCAAGAAAATTTCTCTAGAGCTTCCATGTGTCATTCTCTTCTAAGAATTTTATTGGGAAATGAATTTTATCAAACTTATATTTGGGTAATGAATCCATTTAGTATTCAATTTTGATATTTTAATTTATATTTGTGCTTAAATTATTACATATGGCTTGAATGTATGCTATTGTTCATTTGGAATTTTATTTTTAACACTTTCATTAACAAATTCGATTGAGACATAGTAGTCATACAAGTGCCTTAATTTCTCATCAACTTGTAAATTTAGAAAATGACAACATATCATTTTTGTGTACCATGTAATGATATCCAATCAATTCAGACTAACTCTATGCCTTTAATCTATCAATTCACTATCGTCCTCTAAAACACTTGACCCATTCTAATTACCTCACACTTTCACAATGTTAAGGATTTGTGGTGTATAGTTAAACTCTATGAGGTGTGTAACAAATAATTATATAACATATGGCATTTTATTATTACTTCTTAGTTTCACTCTTGGAAACCTTACTTCAACATCTTTGTAGTACATGGTTGTAAGTGAGTGAGATTTTGGCACACTATCTCTTCTCATGGATCTCAATTTCAACTTCAAAATTTTTATAATTGAATATGCAAAGAGTGCAAAAATGTGAATGAGAGGGATAGCTACACATGGATCATATGACTACTTCACAATCTTCGAACTTTATATAGAAATAAATATTGTTGCAAAGAAGTGAAAAAAAAGTGTGAGTGCCAAAGGGAATGAATATTTTGAGAATTCAAAAGTTGTAAAGACTATGAGAATTGTGAATAGTGAAAGCATGACACATGGAGCATATCCAAGTGTCATTGCATATTTGGAACTAGTACCAAGTTCATGTGGCATACTCTAAGGTTTGTGAATAAGATGAGGGCACAATTGTGCTAGAAATATTAGATGTTTGAAGAAAAGTGCAGAAAGACCCATTATGGTCATCAATTCAAAAATTGTTATAGATGATGTAATGTATTTGTCTGAACACGCATTGATATATAAGTTTATGGGATTTAGACCCACCTTGCCTTTTCTTGAAAATTAGGTCCATCAAACTCAGCAACCCGAAGGAGACAAGGAAGTCATTTTAGCAACGAATGGATTTTTTTAATCTGTTTTTCAAGGATTGCAGATCGAAATCTAACGTTTAAAGGTGGGCCACACTTTCATAACTATGTTGGATTGTTCATTATGCCTTAGCATATAGGATTTTATTTAGTGGAGGAGATACCATCCTGAATACCTATTTGGGTCTGACTTCTTTCGACTACCTATAGAGTTTAGAGGCTGGATATTTTACATTTTATTTCAGTGATTCTTGGGAAGCCTTTAAACTGATATTAATATAAATAAAATATTTTATAAAAATATATGAAATAATATTTTTCAATATTTAAATATTAAACTTTAATATTTAAATATTAAACTTTAAAATTGTAAAAATGATATATTTTATTAAAAAAATATCATTGACCAAACCAAAAAGAAGTTATTTATTCAAAATAAAACTTACAGTATCGTACATGCCGTGATATTGATATCTATTTACCAAAGGAAATGGTCAAACGCCTTGCCGAAGATGTCTGTCAAATCTCCTTAAGTTGTAGAGCGTGTCTTTGACAGGAAGCATTTTCCCAATATTGAATTTTTTAGTCTGTCAAACCTCCTTAAGTTATTTTTTCACAGAGCAAGATGTACCTTAATTGACCGATAGTCATTTATGTCATGAATGATGAAAAATGCATTCCTCGTGTAACTTTCTTCTCCCTTCCGTAGCATTGGTTGGAACATGCAGCAGTTGACGTTTTTGTCAAAGAATGTGCGTGCACGATTCTCCTTCCCTTCCCCATAAATTACGAATGAATCTGTGTAAGACTGTCACACCATTGTTAGTTGAATAGAATATTAAGTTTTTTAATCAAAATTTGGAATAAAGTCTTGGAATAAAAGAGTTTAGTGTTAAAATTAGAAATTTTGTAAGATTAGTGAGATAGTCTTTCTGTTATAAAATTGTATTAATATTGAAAAGATTTATTGTAATTCTTAATTCTATAAATTACTTGATCTCCTAAATATTATTAAAATCTTTCATTCATTTAATAAACAAGTGTAAAAAGTGAACAGTGAACATTAAAGATGCAATTACCAACACAGCTTTCATGGAAGGCAATCTCTAATGGCCATGGTGAAGATTCTCCTTACTTCGATGGCTGGAAAGAGTACAACAGAAATCCTTACCACCCACAAAATAACCCATCTGGAATTATTCAAATGGGCTTCGCAGAAAATCAGGTGACTATTTCATGGGACTGTCAATGATTATGTTTACGTTTTCTCTTGTAAATCTAATGCCAATGCTTTTGTGTTGCAGCTTTCGTTCGATTTGATGCAAGGCTGGCTAAAAGAGCACTCAGAGTCCTCCATTTGCACTCAGGAGGGCATTTCTAGGTTTAAGGAGATTGCAAATTATCAAGATTATCATGGCCTTTCCGAGCTCAGAGAGGTATAGCAATAGATTATAAGAAGCAGATGACCTCGTTCCGTTGACATGTATTTTATTAACCATATTTATGGCATGCAGGGTATTGCAATATTTATGGAGGAAGTAGGGGGAAGAAAAGTGAATTTTGAAAAAGATAGAATAGTCCTCACCGCGGGAGCAACTGCAGCTCACGAAGTGTTAACGTTTTGTCTCGAGGATCCAGGAGAAGCTTTCCTTGTGCCAACGCCGTATTATCCAGGGTAACCAACATTTACATCAATTTTTTTTGACTTTCCTATTGCCTATTTCTACAAAAATATAACTGGAATGTTAGGAAACTGCAGGTTTGACAGAGATCTAAAATGGCGGACGGGAATAGAGTTGGTACCAGTAGAGTGTAGCAGCTCGAACAATTTCCAGGTGACAGTGAGAGCGCTTGAGGAAGAGTATGAGCAGTCGAGGAGGCAAAACATAAGGGTGAAGGGGGTTCTGATAACAAATCCGTTGAACCCATTGGGCACCACAATGGATGCGCAGGCACTCGCAGAGTTGGTGCGTTTTGCTAGAGAGAAGAACATTCATCTTATCTGCAATGAGATCTATGCGGGGTCGGTATTTTCAGGTCGGAGATTCATGAGCGTTGCAGAGATCCTAGTTGGGATGCAGGCAAAGGAGAAGGAGCATGTTCACATAACTTACAGTCTGTCCAAAGACATGGGCCTGCCTGGCTTCAGAGTTGGAGTCATCTATTCTTATAACGACAAAGTTGTTACCGCAGCTCGCAGAATGTCCAGCTTCTTTATGGTTTCTTCGCCAGCACATGCTTGGTGGCATGTTGCGTGACAGGGCATTTGTCACCACATTTATTCAAGAGAATAAGAAGAGACTGCAAGAGAGACAGAGGGTGTTTGTGAGGGGATTTCACGAGGCAGGCATACAGTGTTTGCCCAGCAGCAACGCAGGCTTGTTCTGTTGGGTGGACCTCATGTAAGGAACAGAGCAGAGCAAAACAAAATATAACAGTGAATAACACAGACACCAGATTGCTTCTGCAATCAAGAAGAGATTTTTGTAATCTGATTTTTTCTCCTTATTAAAATCCGTGGTCAGGGTTACATAAATAGATTTTGAAAGCAAATACAACTGAAAAATAAACTAAAGTTTAACTACAGCTCTGCATGTAGGAAGAGGAGACTGAAACAGGGGAAACATGCAGACTGTGTGTATGAGGGAGCAAACTGGTAGTTTTGGAGAAATTAACTCCTGTTGACTTCAATTTCTAACACTCCCCCTTAATTTCTACCACTAAATACTTCAACATTTACAATGCCTAAATTTTGTCTTAGATAATCAAAGGTCTCCTTTGCTAATGCCTTTGTGAATATATCTGCTAATTGGTCTTCAGATCTGCAGAACTCCAAATGAATTTCTACGTTGTTCACTAACTCTCTGATAAAATGGAATCTTGTATCAATGTGCTTGCTCCTCTTGTGAAAAACATGATATTTTGACAGTGCAATTGTTGATTTGTTGTCACAAAAAATTGGTGTTGACTCCTTCTGTGCTTGTAATAAATCTGTCAATACTCTCCTCATCCAAGCTGCTTGACATGTTGCTGATGTGGCTACTACATACTCTACTTCAGTTGATGAAAGTGTCACTATAGGTTGCTTTTTGGATGCCCATGTGATCACACATGTTCGTAAAAGAAAGACATGTCTAGAAGTATTCTTCATGTCATCAATGCTCCCTGTAAAATCACTATCAGTATAACCAATCAAACCAAAATCATTAGTTGTGGAATATAAAATTTCATATTTTGTTGTTCATGACACATATCTCAATATCCTCTTTCCAACTTGTCAACGTGAGTCTTTTGGTGACTCCATGAATCTAGAGATTAAACTGACCCCATACATGATATCTGGTCTTGTAGCTGTAAGATACATCAAACTACCAACTAGTCTTTTGAATGTTGTAGAATCAACATTAGACCCTTTATCTTTTTTGCTAATTTTGGTTCATATAGCAACTGGTGTAGGTGCTGATTTACAATTCAACATCTTAAACCTCTTTAACACATCCTTTGCATATTTAGTTTGACAAATAAATATTTCCTTCTCTGATTGTACAATTTCTATGCCCAAAAAGCACTTCATTAATCCCAAATCTATCATTCAAATTCTTTCTTCGTTGCTGATTTAAATGTGTCTACAGACAAATTTTCAGTGAAAATCAAATCATCAACATACAAACACACAATCAGAATCTAACCTTCTTTGTTGATTTTTGTGTACAATGTAGGCTCACTATTACTTTTGCTGAATCCATTATTTGTCATGTATGAATCAATCCTGCTATACCATGCTCTTGGTGCTTGCTTGAGACCATAGAGGGCCTTCTTCAATCTGTAGACTTTTTCTTCATGTCCATACACTTCATAACCTGGGGGTTGTTTCACATACACTTCTTCAACTAGGAAACCATTCAAGAAGGCTGATTTGACATCCATTTGATATACATACCAATTATTTTGTGCAGCTATTGCGAAAACCATTCTAATAGTATCAAGTCTAGCAACTGGAGAAAATGTTTCATTATAGTCAATTCCACATTCTTGTGCAAAACCTTTTGCTACTAACCTTGCCTTGTGCTTTTCAACCTTTCCTTCTACATCAAATTTGGTCTTATAAACCCATTTGACTCCTATGCAATCCTTACCTTCAGGTAGATTAATTAGATCCCATGTTTGGTTTCTCTCAATGGCATTCATCTCTTCATCCATTGCTTTTATCCATTGTTCCTCATTAACTGCTTCTTCATAATACATAGGATCATGAGAAAAAAAAGCAAAATTTGAACATAAATCTAACTTCTCTTCTTGTTTATAAATCTCATTCAAGTTTCTCATTTTCTTAACTTTAAGTTTTGATCTTAAAGTGGCAAGAGTTGGATCTGATTCATCACTTACTTGTGAATTGGGAGTAGGATGACATGCATGACCAGATGGTTCACCTTGTGCTAAGCTCATAGGAGTTCTTATTGGAGTGTTTGTTCTTGCTTGTGGAGAGGATTGATCACCTTGCAAATTTTTTTTTTCAGATTCTTCTTCATTTTGAAAAATTGGTGCTCCAATTGTGATGGTTTTGTCAATGCTTCCATCCCATGCTTCTTCTTCCTTAAATTCCACATCTCTGCTAATAGTCACTTTCTTTGAAATGGGGTTATACAACTTATAAGACTTTGATTCTTCACTATAGCCAATAGAAATGCATTTCTCATCTCTATCATCAAGTTTTCTTCTCAATTTAGATGGTATAAGAGAATATGCAATATAACCAAAAATTCTGAAATGATGTACACTATGCTTCTTACCACTCCAAGCTTCTTGTGGAATTCGATCTCTAACACTCTTTGTTGGGCTTCTATTCATAATATATACTACAAATGCTACTGCTTCTGCCCAATATTCATTTGACAAATGTTTGGCCTTCAACATGCTTCTAGCCATCTCCATGATTGTTCTATTCTTTCTTTCTGCTACACCATTCAGCTGTGGTGTGTACCTTGTAGTCAGTTGCCTTTTAATGCTATGATATCTGCAAAAATCTTGAAATTCATTAGACATATATTCACCTTCTCTATCTGATCTAAGTACCTTGATGTAAAGGCCACTCTACTTTTCAACCATAGCCTTGAATTCTTTAAATTTTCCAAAGGCTTCAGACTTATTTTTGAGAAAATATATCCAAGTCTTTCTACTAAAATCATTAATGAAGGTTAGAAAATAAGAACTACCTCCAAATGATGGAATTTTAATTGGTCCACATAAATCACTATGGACTAGCTCCAATATTACCTTTGCTCTATATGAGGCTCCTACTGGAAAGCTCTCTCTATGTTGTTTTGCCAGAATGCAACTTTCACATGAACTTCCTAGCTGTTTTATTGGTGGTAATCCCTTCACCATTTTTTTTTTATAACAAATTCAAACCTCCAAAATATAAATGTCCATACCTTAAGTTCCATAGCCATGATTGGTCAAGATGCATGGTTTTGAAGTGGGCTTCCTCTTCTCCTTAGATGCACTGAATTCGAAGAGGGAACATCCGATTCTTGGTCATCTCCACTTTTCCTATCAACCTGTCATTTGGAAATTTGTCTAGTATTGTGCAAACATTATCCATAAAAGATACTCTGTAACCTTTCTGTATTAACTGTCCAACACTCATAAGATTATGCTTTAGTATAGGTATAAAATAAACATCAAGAATAAATCTTCTTTCACCATTTTTTGCCAAAAGATTTATTACTCCTTTACCCATTACATCCACTTTGTTATCATTTCCTAATTTCACTTCAAATTTTATGGAATCATCAAGACTAGCAAATAATTCTTTATATCCTATCATATGGTTACTGCATCCACTATCTAAAAACCAAATATCTCTAGCATTTTTTTGAGCAACATGATAAGTGAGAAATAAGCTTCCAAAATTAGAACTAGATTCATTTGTGTAATTAGCATTCTGCTTGTCCACATCTCCTTGTTTCTTTCTGCATTCACTGGCATAATGTCCATATTTTTGCAGTAATAACATTGAATGTTAGATTTATCAAACCTTTGTGAATTTTTTTGGAAGTGATTGTTGCCACGTCCTCTATTATTGTAGTTTTGATTATTGTTTTCACCTTGATCTAGATTGGTCCTTCCATTTCTGCCTCTGCCTCTCCCTCTAAAGTTTGACCTTTCTCTTCCTCTTCTTCTGCCAAATGATACCTGGGACTTGAAAGAATTCTTAAAAGAAGTATTTTTATTCCTATTCATTCTAGATTCATGTGTTAACAAAGATCCCATTAATTCATCTACTGATAACTATTTCAAATCCTTGGTTTCCTCAATAGCTACAACTATTGCATCAAATTTGCTGGGTAAACTCCTGAGTATTTTTTCTATGATCTTCTGATCTGTTATTATTTCTCTATTAGATCTAATTTGATTCACTATATTCAATACTTGACCCATAAACTGGTCTATAGACTCTGAATCATTCATTTGCAAAATTTTAAAATTTCTCCTAAGAGATTGCAATTTAGCTATTTTCACCTTTGTATTACCTTTATAGGTAGTCTCCAAGATTTTCCATGCCGACTTAGATCTCATTGTTGCTGCAACTCTAGAAAAAATGGATTCATCCATTGCCTGTTGGATTATGAATAGAGCTTTTGCATCTTTTTTCTTGTTCTCTTTAAGCTCTTCCTTTTGTGCTTGAGTTAATACCTAATGGGAAGCCTCATCCTGTGGTTCTACAAAACCATTTTCTACCAAATCCCAAACATCTTGTGAGCAAAATAATGTTCTCATTTTAATTGCCCAAAAATCATAATTCTTACCATTAAAAATAAGAATTTGGAGCTGAGAAATGTTGTTGATTGTAGCCATATCTCAAGCCAGCCTTGGATGGATGGTGAAAGAATCTACAGGAAAACCAAGAAGCTGCAAAATATGAATCAAAACCTCTATAGGATGTTGTGGAGACTTATTGACGTGAGAAAATCCATACAAAGGTTGTCTCTTCCATGCTCTAATTTTATTCACGCTAGACTACCACTTCCACCCTTTTCAAAATTCTTTTTTTTAATCTGAATGTTAAAACACTGCATTCATGTAAATATAAAATTTTTGCTACCTCCTCCCTTATGCATCGATCTGATACTGATCTCTGCAAAGCAATGATCTATTGTCTTAACTGCTGGTTTTGGTGGTGGAAATAAAAAAATACAATAGTTTCCTTCTCTTCTAAATGCTGAAAGCTGTGGCTTCCTCCTCTTTGGTAGCGGCTGGGAGACCTGTGGCACTTTTCTCCTGCTAAATATGTAGATTGTGATCTCCTTTGACTCTGTTGACTATAGCTGGAATCTCTGTCGATCTGGCTGGTCTGTAGCACCTCTCTCCCTTCTGCCAGCTGTGCTCTCCAACAAAACCTCCTCTACAAACAAATACTGACCTTGCTCATCTGTCTAGATTATTTTGAGGTTCTAATAACTACGTCAGATCTATTTTGATTCATTTTATTAGATTTCACTTCTGTCGAGGTCCCCCGTTTGAATCGCATCACTAATATTACCAAACCATAAGAAATTTGCTAGGGCCAGGGAATGCAAGGTGTGACTGAAGGGCTCTGATACCAATTTGTAAGGAACAGAGCAGAGCAGAAAAATATAATAGCAAATAACATAGACACCAGATTGCTTCTGCAATCAAGAAGAGATTTTTGTAACCTGATTTTTTCTCCTTATTAAAATCTACGGTCAGGGTTACATAAATAGATTTTGAAATCAAATACAACTGAAAAATAAACTAAAGTTTAACTACGGTTTTACATGCAGGAAGAGAAGACTAAAACAAGGGAAACATGCAGACTATGTGCATGAGAGAGCAAACTGGTAGTTTTGGAGAAATTAACACCTATTGACTTCAGTTTCTAACACCTCAGGCACCTTCTACCATCTCAATCACATTCAGAGCTTACTCTTTAGAACACCATTGTCAAAGAGATTGGGTTGAATGTATCACCTGGGTCATCCTGTCATCGCAATGAGCCTGGTTGGTTCAGGTTTTGCTTTGCTAATATGACCCCCGCCACCATGGAAGAATGCTTGAATCGAATTAAGCATTTTTTAGAAAAGATACAGATTTCCAAAGAAGGAAGTTTTGTAACCCAATTAACATTTTTCAAATCTCATTCTAATAACAAACTCTTCTTCTCTATTGATAGAGCTCAAACAAGTATCATGACCTACATGGAAAGCCCTCACACTTCAATCACTACCATGTGACTCTCACCCGTCACTCTTTAACTCTATTTTTATTTTTTTAATAATTTAAATTATTTAATACCAAACAAAGGATGCAATTTAAATCCTTTATTCATTCATAATGTTATTGTTAATTACAATAGTTATTGGTGAAACTGATTCTTTACATTCTTTGTATTTTTTAAGGGTGTGCAGGTAATATCTTTGGCATGTTGCAGAGTGTTTATTAGTTCAAAACTTGCATTTTTTGGGTGTCACTTTTCTGACTTGATTTTAATAAGATGAGGAAGGTTTATAATGGATGTGAACCTGAATAAAAAACCTAGATATGGTGAGAGCCACGAAAAATGAAGTATGAAGGTTGTTGTTGCTATAATGAAAGAATGTAACCAATTCCCATTGTAATCAAATAATAATAATGCTATTTTTAATCCATTAGCGCCTCAAATTTGAAGGGCGAAGAAATTTTAATTTGTAACTTCATGGGATTATTTTTAATGCTAAAATCTTGTTAAATCTAACAAAATAGTATTCTCTATTTTAATAAATGAATTATATTTATTGAAGTATCATCATAAATATAATATAGGTTAATAATGTTTACTTAATAAATGGAACTATAATATAATAAATATAAAATGATAGAAATGACATATTTACGTGGACAATGTTGTATAATTCTTATCTCAAAAAATTGAATCTAATAAAATGCAATTGAAACTAAAAGGCACCTAAAAATTTAGACCTCATTAAAGACACTTAAAATATATTTACACTTTAATGTAAAGAATGGTTGGACCATAACTTTACAGTCGAAAAAAAAGGTTTGAAACTTAAATATGACTTCTAAATTTTGTTTTATCAATTGTTCTCTTCACATCCTTACTCTCATTTCCCTCAAATCTTGTATTGTAACTCCTATGTACCTACAATAGCTAAATATTTTATTAATAGTAAGGAAGACAAGGTTTTGAGGCCTACATTAAAATTTGTTTGGCTAATGTCCACTAACTATCCTTCTAATAGTTAAACCCCATTAGGTAAAATATATAAACTATCAGGAACTTTTGGATAATAGAATATGTCTTTCATGTAACACAGATATTCTTAATGCTAAATGTAGAATCAATAATCAAATAGAGTATAACACTTGTCTATTTATAAGTGGTTTTGAATTTAATTTTCACAATGTTGGTATAAATCTTGACTTGCAACAACTAGAAATGGGAAACATAAAAAGGAAACAACATGCCCATTTGGCCAAAATGGGAATGAGAACATCTATCTCAGCCATATAGTTCAGTCCATATAGATTGTGAGCACCATATAATATGGTCCATATAGTTGGATTGGAGAAATAAAAATATCATGTGGGGAATGCTTGAATACAATGAGGAATTTTTAGGCTTTCTAAGTCAACCAAATCATCATTGTCACTCGATTTAGACATATATATATATATATATATATATATATATATATATATATATATATATATATATATATATATATATATATATATATATATATAATTTTCAAAACATACATAAATTAACATAAAAAGGCCCCTGGGGAAATGTTAGCACACTAAAATGTGTCCCACTCTAAGGTGTATGCTTATCCAAAAAGAAGATGATGTAGGCATCCACTTCAAAGTAGAACATATATAGAAGTTTAGACACATAAGTTTCGTACATGGCTTATTATTGAAATGTTTTTACTATAATTTTATGAATATTGTCAATTGGTCTAGATTAGGCTTTAATTACTCTTTTTTTTATGTGCCTTCATCTTCCTCTCTTCTTCTTTGTGTGGTAATATATTATCACTTTATTCAATTTTATTTCTTGTCTTAGTTTTGGTTGTTTTTGGACACATGTTATTTCCTCCCTCTTGATCTTATCCCCATTCTTTATTTGCGTTGAATCTTACAACTAATCTAATTTTTCTAATGTAGATTGGTTAGGTCACTGATTCCATCCCTTATTTTTTAATTGGTTTATCAACCCTCTTTCATTTCCCATTAGTGTTTGAACCCATGATTATTTGTTCTTATATGGCTTTTGGTTTTTTGGCATGATAATAGGTTCCTGATTAAAACATGATATTGTTATATATACAAGACCTCCTAGAGGTATTTCAATGAGGACACATCAAGAGGATTCAAGTCTAGGTATACTATAAATTATTATGTCTCTAGTCTTGAGGACTTGAAACAACATTTTACCTATATCTTGTACCAAAATAAGGACTAGACCAATGTCATGTAGTTCCACTTGATCTACTAAGGATTGAAGACATAATTATTACTCTTAAAATTACACTATAATACCATTAAGTCTAATTACATATATATGGGATATGTAGATGAAATTCCCCTAAGGTTTTTTTAGCCATACACTATACATGACTTATTTAAAAAATTCAAATCACTCAGGTTATAGTTGAAACTATGTAGTATAGATAAAATAGACAAACAACTGGCTCTTTCCATCATTGCCAAATTAGGTTCTAACTATTTCATCTTCATTTCTACCTTCCATGACATAAGCCGTGCCCTTGGAGCTACATGGACCATGCTATCCTTTGATGACTTTACTACTGACTTGACTTAGGATTAAGACAAATTTATTTAGATGGGAACATTGAAGTCCTTTAAATCACATGAATTAATTGTGAGCCATGACAAATAAAAGGCTTCTAATAGTAAGGATAAGAAATAGAATTACAAATATCAAGGGCAAAGAAAAGGTTAGATATTTTATGCTAAGTCAAAAGCATCAACTTAGTCCTACTCTTCAAATAGGAAACCCAATAAAGAGAGACTCATAAGTGCCTAGTCTAAGAAAAATGGGCATGATGAAACCAAATGTATGAATAAGCAAATTGACCAACTAACTAGGATGATTTAGAATCAAAACATCAATGTCATTGATTCTACCAATTGGATTTCATCAATACATGAGTCTTCTAAGGCAAATGATAGTAGTAATGGAAAACATAAGGGAAAGAAAATTGTTGCAATTGTATCCCATCTTTCCACATGGGTGATTTATTTTGGTGCCTCACAACATATGACTTCCTCATAGGAATGTTTCTCATCCTTGGAGCCTTTTTCTATTCCTTCCATCTTGTTGGATGATGATACTTTTATATAAGTTTATGGGATAGGTTCAACTGAAATGAATGATGAAACATTTCATTATTTTATTTGTGCTCCCTCATTATCCACAAATCTCCTATATATTTATTATATCGCTCACATCAGTTCAAGTAATTGAGTTGAGTCCACACCTAATTTTTATAGTTATTATGGAATTGCATAGTGATAATATAGTTGCATTTGGGAAAATATTTCACAAGTCTCAACCTTATAATTTCTCAAAATTTTCTCCTGATCAACCTTATACTACATTTCTCAATCATACAAATGGTGTGAGTAAATTATGGCATGAGTGATTCAACCATATTAACTATTTATATTAGGAGCAACTCAGTCATAATGACATGGTTTCAGGGTTTCCATGTGTTCATTTTTCTAAAAATGTTTACCAAGGTAGCATATTTTGTAAACATCATGAAGAAAAGTATGACAAAGTCAAATCATGGAGAGATACATAGATATTGGAGCCTATTCATAATGAAGTTATTGGTCCATTTCTAAAACCTTCATTCAATAGGACTAAATACATGCTTACCTTCATTAATGACCTTTTAAGGTATACATGGGTTGTTTTCTTAAGAATAAGTCTAAGGACTTTGAACATTTTTAGGACTTCAATTTACTTGGGGAAACATAATCAAGTAAATCCATCAAGATTTTGTGCACTTATAATGGTAGAAAGAATGCTAGTAATCATTTTGAGCAATTTTGTACTTAAGATGGGGTTTAATTACAACGTAAAATTACACATATTCCTCATTAGAATGGTATTGTATAATGAAAGAATAGGTATTTGAATGAAATATCTAATAGTACGATATACTCCAAGTCTCTTGTACCTTAGTATTTGGCAAAGGCCATCAACTGTGCATATTATATATAAAACTGGGGTCCTCATAAAGTATTGAATGAAGATATTCCTTTTGAAGCATGGAGTGGTTGGAAACCCATAATTAAGCACTTTTGACTTTGGATCTCCTACTATGATATGCATTTGTAATAAGAAATGTAAGGAAATATAACCTCAGAGTTGTCTTTGCACCTTTGTTACTTATCTTGAGGGTGTTAATGGATACATACTTCTCAATCCCATGACTCATAATTTATTGATTGAGAAAAGTCTTCATTTTCAGGAGGGTTCATTTGTATCCACTCTTGAAACTTCTCAATCTTCTTTGGTTTCACTGTGATTTGATGAAACTTTTAACAATTCAAATATGCCTTAGCAACTTCCTAATTATATGGATTTTACTTCTAGTTATGATGATAAGAGTATTTATGGGGAATAAACTCATCATTTTCCATAAAAAATTTCATAATATGATGAATATCATCATGACTCATTGACTTCTAGTCCTCTTTAGGCTAGATAGACACTTCATAGTGCTGGAAATTAGGTTGGAGATCCATCGAGCATTAGGTAGACATGTTCACATTTATAGAATGTCCCAATACATTAATTACAACTGGGCCTTATCCAAAATCATTTCATGAGGAATATACCTCTCCTTAATGGGATACTTATATGAAAAAGGAGTATGGTTCCCTTCTTAAGAATAAAATATGGGATTTAGTCCCTCTTCCTAAAGGAAGAAAGCTTGTTCGATGTAGATGGATCTATCAAGAAAAATTGATGCATATGGTTCAATAGATAAGTTCAAAGAATTTTTAGTTATTAATTGATTTTCTGAGGTACCTAACATAGACTATAATGAGACATTTTCCCTAGTTTCCAAAATGAACTCAATCTTACTAACTCTTGTCATTGCCATAGGACATTGCTAGGATGCTTATCATATGGATTTGAAGAGTGTTTCTATTCATGGTGACCTCAAAAATGATATATACATAGAGAAACCAAAAGGATTTATTGAACATAATTTCATAGTTTTTAGACTTAGGAAATCTATCTATGGACTTAGACTTGGTATGCCATGATAGACTCCTTTCTTTTTTTGGTTAGGTTTATTAGATGCCATTCAGATCTTAATGTCTACATTTTATCATAGGAAGACTCACTTTTGATTCTAGTTCTCTATGTGGATGACTTTTTTATCACTAGGAGTTCATCCAACATTACAGTAGTGAAAACTACTTTATCTAATAGGTTCTCAATGGCTGAATTGAACTTGTTGTATTATGTCCTTGGGATTCAAATTTATCAGTCTAACTACATGATTATTATTACATAATCCAAGTTTGTTCTTGATTTTCCTATAAGTTTTAATGTAGATGACTGTAAATTAGGTCCATCTACCTTTATATCTAGTATGGTGATGGAGGTTGATTATCTAACTCTTTTGGTTGATGCTACCTTATCTTGATAAATTCTTCACAGTCTAAACTACCTTACATATTCTAGACCAAAATTTTTATATGTGGTGGGCATAGTCTCTAGATTTATGTAGGAACCATATGAGTTACACTAGAAAGTAGCTTAGAGGTTTCTCCCTATATTCATGGTACTCATAGTTCTAGGATTCACTATGGAGTAGACATTGATGTTGAAATTATTGGGTATATAGATTCATATTGGGTTGGTGACATTCAAAATCATAAGTCTACTTCAAGATACAAATTATCCCTTGGTTTAGGATCAATGATTTTGTTGAGCAAAAAGTAAGATGTTATTGATTTATCTTCTATAGAGGTAGAATATAGAAGATTTGTTAATACTACCACTAAGGCTATTTAGATTTAAGGGATTGTCACTAAGTTTGGTATCCAATTTAGAAGACCAATAATGTTCTTTTGTGACAACCAAAGCATAGTCCATATTTTTAGGAATTTGGTCCTCCATTAGTAGACCAAGTATGTCAAGATTCACATGTATTTCAATTAGGATCTTATACATGAACAAGTCATTCATCTTTGATACTATCAAACTATGGATCAAATAATTGATATATTCACCAAACCCTTCACTAAGATAAAATATCTTCATTTATAGGATCTTTGGATTTAGGCAGCTTCATCAACCTCCTCTAGTGGGTGTTCTATGTACTTGGGTACCTCATAATCCCTCATTACTAGGACGTAATTATTAACCCACCTAAGCTACACTTAAGGGTGTGTTACTGTAAGTTTCTTGTACCACTATGTGGTTTTCCTACATGTGTTTTTTGGTTTTCTTAGGTTGATAATAGGTCATCAAATAAAATCTATTTCTATTATATTTTCTATTTTTTAGTTGCATGCTTACCTTTTTGGGTGACTTATTGCTCCTTTATATATGTAAATTTCCTAAAACTATTTAACTAATGTTCATAAACCAATCTTTTATTATTGAAGAAAAATTTCTATCTTTTGAATTTTTTTTGTTTTATTTCTACAAATAAGATTTTCTTCGTCCATTTATGTCTAGCTAGTCAAGTATCTATTTGGTCTATTCTAACATTAACATGATCTAAAATATATATCAAATTATAGTGAACTTATAAGTAAGACATATATAATAAACTTCTCCATAATAAATAAAATAAAAAATGCATTTTATACTATAAAAATATAAATTTTTTATAGTTTTTGATAACACGAGCATATCATGACTATAATTATATTAAATATTTAAATATTAACATCATCTTACATAATTAAGATGAATACAAGACTATGAAAACTATACATTTTCACACAAATTTTAAAAATATAAATATGTTCTTAAAATATGATACAATTTGTGTCAATGAACAAATACCACCCCCCCCACCCCCACACCAAAAAAAAAAAAAAAAGAGTTTTATGAATTACCCTCTAGTTATAACTAGGTATGAAATAATTTGTATACTTTATTTGTATTACTATTTTTTTACAGCTTATAACATTAAAAAAAGGTTTTGTTACATAATTTTTAGGGGAAAAAAGAAATTTGGTTGGGCATTTTACATTCCCTTTTAAAAGTAAAAATAATTTTATTTATCAATTAGTTTGGGCCCTCACACTAGTATGAATTAGATTATTTATAAATTAAAAAAATATATAATTCTATCAATATGTATGTAACAAAAAAACTACAAGAGTTGGTTGGCCTAGTTAAAAAGTAAGGTAGGTAGAAATCCCAACAACTAAAAAAGAAAGTAAGAAGTTGAAGCTAAAATATAACAAAAGGAAATAATTTGAGGGAAAAAAAAACTATGTCTTCCAAACTAAAACATATATAGAATAAATTACTTTATTTTCATTAATTCAACAAGGAATTGTTGAAGCAACCTAAAGGAATTTACTACCCAAAATGAAGAATCATATATGAAACTATTTTTTACGTTGATAAATCAAGCATTTAAATAAGTTAAAACACCTACCAATCTTATCTAAGATGCTCACATCACCCAATTAATCCATTTATTAAAAAACATGTAATGATTAATTCTAATGAATTATATTATAGATAATAATATATTTAAAATACTACCATTGTCTAAAACTCTTATAAATTACTTCATCTCCTCTTTTTAAAGTCATGTCTCTCACATTAGAAAAAAATTCAACAAATTTATTAATTTAACTATATTAATGATTGAATGAAATTACGGAGAATAAAGGAAGAAAAAAAAATCATAAACTAATGTTTCAATCGTCCAATGCTTTGATTGTTTTATTCAAAACATTCATAATTAGCGTAGAGTCCCCCTCAATTTTTTTTAAAATATTAGTTTCAATTGTAATGTTTAGACCTTGGAGGAGAGTAAAAGTTTGTCATGTTATTATAATACAATACGATATTATCTAAATAATAATAACATCACCTTAAATATTTATGTAAAATCAAAAATCAAATACACTAGTAATAATTGGGTTCTTTTATAAAATGACCAATGATCTTTATCATTTGGTAAATTATCCTTGGATGTTTTTTTGTGTATAGATATTATTTTTTCATAAATTTTCCATCTTGAATACTGGCATTTTATGCTAATTGTTATTATTTATTATTTATTACTTATTATAGTATTATTTTGCTTGCATTGTTTTCCCATCCTATGTGATTTTTATGTGGGTCAAAGAAGGATTATGATGTATATTTTGATTTGGAGGTATATTTTCATCAATCAATACAATACTTATAGATACATAAAATAATGGCCATAACTAGGTTATTAGGAAAGAGGCTACAATCACAGGGTTAGTTTTTCTTCAGGGTTATTGACTCTTACAGGGTTAAAGGTATTCATCATCTATTAAATATTAATTGTTATTATCAAGTGATTGAATAGTTTTATACTTTATGGATCTCATAAATCTAAGGGTTGTAGGAACCTCATTCACTATGATATTATTCTAGTTTTATTATATTCCATTTTGGCACTACACTAATATGAAACTATTTTCAATTTATTGATAACACTCTTATTGATTCCTCTCCTATTTATATTTATTTTATATCAATATGCACTATTTTTTGCTACTTTATTAATCCTCATGTTATCTATCCCTAATTTATTTCATTGGGTATGGTTGAATTAAAATTAGAAATAATATTAGAAGAAAAGTTTCATGAAAGGCTAAGAGAGTGAAGACATGATGGAGAGTTCTAGGGTTTTCATCAACGATAGGGAAAATACATGTATCGATGGATGATGGAAAATGTAATAATCGAGGATGGCTTGGTCAGTGAAGGATTGGGGCATGAATTTTGAATGGAAGATCTACTAATTATTTTGAAAGCCATGTGTTGTTGATGGGAAATGGAATCAAAGGGACAACAAAGATCAAGATCAGCCATAAAAAATAGGATGAGGAAAGAACCTTATAGATAATGAAACTGTAGGACACTTAGAACCTTTTGAGACATAACCCTGGGTTAGATTTGAAATGGAAAAGTTATAAAGATACTCTAATACACATATTCATACACTAGATCATGAGGTTTCATATTCTCTAATCTAGTGTTGGGGTATGGAACAAAAGGAGATTGAGTTTGACAAAATAAATGAATAAAAGAACCCATTAGTGGATAAAATAAGGTTTTAAATCTTGGTGTGATCCTTGTAATGAAAATCAAAATGCATTTGGATGTTAGTGATAGAGTATGTTATAGAATTTAAATAGAGTTTAGAGGCTCTGTTAGGTGTCCCAATAGAGTCTCAGTGTTTGGTGCACCAAGGCAAAGCATTGTAAGATTTATTTATCATTGGTTTGATACAGTATATGCAAAGGTTTGATCATTTATATGGATTAAATATTGTAAGGAGGTGTGAAAGGGATGAAATAGGGGTTTAACTTCAAACCTTTACTTGTCCCTAAACTTGCAACTTTCAAAGAAGTGATCAACAATGCTTCCCCCAAGTCTAATTCTATGAAGTATATTCCTTCTCATGTCTATATTGTAGAATAAGCAAAGGAGCTACCAATAGTGGAAGATTTTTTTGAGGGGGTTGATGATTATTTTATTTCTCTCAAAGAAGATGAAATAATATGTATATTTAATGGCATGTGATCTTCTTTGAATGTTTTATATTAATGGGTTTATGCAACAAGGTCAAAACAATGCAAGATTTCTTTGTGTTTTAAAGGTTTTTTGGTTGTGCCTTTTTGAGATAAAAAATATTATCAAAAATGTTTAACATAAGGTTTTTAGGCAATGTGGGATTATTTATCACTCCTTGGGTTATGTAATTTGTCCCAAACACGCTCTTAGTTATAAAGATGCTAGTGTAGGTTCATCTACCTAATTTACCTTTACATTTTTGGCATGCTTATAGGGAGATTGGTAATGTTTTAGGGTTATTCTTAAAAAGTGATCAAGAGAGAGTTGTTTCATGTTCATGCACTTATGCTATAATTTGTGTAGATATTTATTTGAGTAAATGGGTTTTGGATAAAGTTATTTTAAAATATGGAAATGTAATTCATATTCAAACTCTAGATTATAATAATATTACATTTAAATGTCATATCTATAAATCTCCAAGTCACCTCCATGTTTCCTGTCAATAGGGGTGTTATAAAATAAGAAAGAAAAAGTGGGAGAAGTCAAAGTCAAGAAAATGGAGTGTTTGAGATCCAGTGGTAGTGGATGAAGATTGTTTTGAAGATTCAAAAAATCCAAAATGTGCAAAAAAGGGTGAGAGTAAGAAAGGAGAAGAAAGTATTACCGATAAAAACATTGATTGTAAAATAGGGGCAATAGATAAAGTTTAGATCAATCCATTAAAAAATATAGTCGAGGGAGTAAAGAGAGGGCACGAATATAAAAATGTAGATTCAGATAAAGAGTTGTTTGACAAGATAAATGCATAAAATTAGAATCTAGATAAATAATTTATGGTGATGAATAATGAATAAGGAAAGTGGCAGGAGGTAAAAAAAAAAAAAAGCAAAAAAGATAATATGGGTAATATTTTATAATTTTTTTCTACTAATTGAGTAATGTGATTTTTGCTCTTGGGTGGTAGTTAGTTTGTTAGCTCTTTAAGCTTGTGGCCCAGTGGCCATTTGGTGTAATGGGTTTTTATTCAACCAAGGTAGTTTTATCCTAGTTTGTTTTTTAAATATCATTTATTAATAAATGGCAAGGGTCCCACCAACCCCAATCTCTCCAAATAAAATTATAAATAATATTGTGGTATCAATTTGGGAATAGAGTGTCTCGCTAGAAAATAGTGGGTTATATAATAATTAAATGAACTGAGTACTTAGAATATGTGACCAAATAATATCCAAAGTACTGAGCACACATGATGAGATTACCAAAGTAGAATATGTGACCAAATAATATCCTCATCCTATATCTATACATCTACATGGAGACTAACTAACGAAAAAACAAATTTATGATGTCACAATTCATGTGTTATTAATTTTATTTATATTTTTATATATTTTCAAGAAAAAACTTAAACTATGAATAATTTAATATTACATAGTGAGTAGAGTAAATTGATTAAGTTTATTAAGTTATTTTTATTTTATTAAGATCATCTATGAAATTTGTATCATTTAAGAGAATAACTTGTAATTATTTTTAAATGAAAGCTACATATATATTTTTTATTATGGGTAAAGAGAGGTTTTTTGAACGAGGGACCTGACCCTGTAGAAGGAACAAGATGAAAAGAGTGAGATTAAACAGAATGTAAATATTATGTGCATGATGGCATCATCTCTCCATTTTTTAATTTTCAAACAAAAAATTTACTTGATTGCACTGCTAACTAGACACCCCCGCTATTAAAACATCAAAGCTAATGTTTCACCACTAAATAAATGTGACACCAACTAGTCACCAACTTAGCTAAATCCTCACTATGTAATGTCACTGTCATACTCTTATACCATCCACGTGTCTCATCCAACTTGGCCCATAAACATGTAAATACCAATAGGCGTTAATGTGATCATCCATGTTAGTGGTGTGGTTGGCAAGCTTGTGAAAATTCCTACACAAAACTGCCCCTCTCCCATATTTCCTCCATGTATGTATATTTTATCCCCATCTCATTTTTTACCTCCCAAATTGAATATTTGATCGTTAGAGTAATACAAAACTCGATAAGAAGAGGGATTTAGAACTAGTTCAACCCTATTATCCTCATAGGTAATTAATAACCATATCTTCACAATATTAATGAGAATTCATAAAAATGGTTTGAATAACTTAAGGATCATTTGATAAGGACTTATGAACTTATTGTGACACAATAATTTTGGCAGTGTGAGACTAGTAATTTTATATTTCAATGAAAGCATGCATAACAATGTTAAGCCTTAATGAGAGACATTAAAAATTTTACATAATCAAAGAGAGTTAGTAACATCTATATCCAAAATTCATCACTTGCTTACTAGGAAATTGTTTGTTAGGTTGAATATGTCAAAGATATAGGTCAGATGCATGATTTAATCAATATTGTCAACATACTTGTTAAATAACAACATGCCATTTATTATATCACAATCATGACAAGCTCTAATTGAAATAATAACATGGACATAGGGGTTTTTAACTTCATTCCATATTTCATACTATAGTCTTGTATATTTTTGTCAAGAGTACTATTAGAGGAAAATAATGAATTTTGTAATAATAAAGGAAACAATGTATACTATTATACATTTTTATTCCACTACCAATTTGTGGTTTGGCTTGTGTTTGGTCAAGTGTTTTTTAGGTAGCCACAATTAAATAGAACTGTTGATTTTTATTAACACCCTCCATACTACAAAAACTAACATGGATGTTTTTGTACAATGATGTTTTCAAATGGATGTTTCTTTTTTTGAACACACTATATAGGTTTTTATTCACATAATTATTATTTATGAGATAAGATAGAAAGCCAGTTCTAAATCTAAGTTACAAAATGTTGAGGTTTTGTTGACCTAATTTAAGTTTTATGGAAGTTCAATGTTTTAATCTACTGCAAGCTCAATTCATTGTTGTTCAAATATAGTCACCTCTTTTAATGTTGGGATCCATTTTAGACCGTGATTATAAGGAGTAACCTCATTTATGCTCAACTTGATTGTTTTTATTTTTAAATCTTGTATTCTATGATTTCAAATAATCTCTTGTAAAATTTAAAACCAATTTTCACAAAGTTATATTTTCAAATAGTATAATGCTTTGCATTATTAATTATTTATTTGATACAAAGTAGTATGAAAGTATTTAAAATATATTAAAGACAATTTTGAATTACTGATATTTCATGTTTACAGTATATATTTTGAATATTTATTGACAGATAATACTCTACTAATCATTTTTTTTCATCTTATGTCATTTAAGAAAATAGGGTTTGATTTTTAAGAGAAATTTTGATATGAGATATATTTAAAATTTTAGACCTTAAATTGAATTTTTATCCTTGACTAATGAAACATTACTCATAATGGATCATTAATCTCCTTTTTTATCCATTTTCTTGGATTTATACCCCTTATAATAGTATATTTCATTTCAAACTCCAACTCTTATTATTCAAATGACCAGTCTATCATTACAAAGATATCCTTTCCATAATTAAATACATCACATATCCATAAAATAATTAAACAAGTCCTATAATCAAAATTAAAAATTTGGGTTTTATTTTTACCATACTTCTAAATTATCGTAAGACAATTACACTACCAAAAAATTCCACCTTACCTACATTTATCTATGACTTAATCCTTATGCGAAAGTACTCACTTGATGTGCATTTACATTTCCAAGTCTTGTTAATTTAGTGATTGATAAAATATTATAGAGGCATCCACCAATAAAAACTTAAGGGTTTAACATATATTAGATAAACACCGATCTATAGTAACACATAAAAAACACTGCATGAATGGATCAATACACAATAACACATTAGATTTTAAATTTATCATACTCATTCATAATAAGGTGCCTAATATAACAAAATTAATATGTTATAATAGTATATTACACATCAATTAATTCTAGTTTTACATATTATTTTAAAACTTAATGCTAAAAAATTTACCAAAGATTTACACTTTTACAAATGACACGACTAGTTTATATATAAAAATGCCATCATTACTTTCAATTCAAGACCATAAAAACTAAAATTAGTTTATAAAAAAACCATTCTAAAACAACCTAACCAAATATGTTTATTTAAATGATTGAATTAACAAACCATAGACAAAATTTATTTAACAAAGTATATTTAAAATATTACACTATGGTGCAATATTAATTCTAACAAGGCATGATGATTGATCCCATGGTCCATAAAAATAGTTTTCAAGTAGTGTTAGTTAACATTTATATGATCATGGTTTGGAAGTGGTAACCCAAAACATTCCATTATGTGGAACAATAATCCTCCTTGATTCTATATATTACAGTCAGAAGTCTACCAACCAGATGATTGACATTCATCAAAATTTAATGCTTTCATTAGTTTTATTATGGAATCAAATTGGTACCTTATTGTATTTTATTTCTTATAGTTTACAATAATGGTAATTCTAGATTTCAGTCATCCTCTTAGTTCCCTAATTTTGGCTAGTTATGAAACACTCTACAACACATTAAAAATGGTGAACAAGAAGCTCTTAGAGAACATATATATTCAAATTTGGTTCAAAATTAGTTTATGGATATGTTTAATCATCCACCTCCATCTTGGATGGCACCACCAAATAACATAGAATAATTTTGGTTCAATCAATATTCAAGATTTTTAGTTCAAATATTATGCCCTGACTAGAGAAGAAGATAAATCGAGGGTGTAGACATTCTACTAAACTTTGAATTGCTCACCAAATTTGAGTTTATTGATCAAAGTTTAGAACTTAGATCGATAGTACAAGCATGGCTACAAACTTATTTTAAAAGGATTGATTATGAAGTCTTCATTCCATCTAGATTCCATAAATAATACTCGATGGTGATTGTAATGATTTTAATAGAATGGCTTATTCGATTGATGATCTATCAAGATATTTGGAACTGTCCAGATAGCAGTTTTAAGTTAGACTTTGATAGTTGGGTTTCTAGGGAAACTACATTGAGCATGGGTACAAAAAAGAAAGATTTTTACTATGAGCCTTCATACCCACCATTTCTCGGACATTATAATTATTGGTCTAATGAATAAAGTCACTTTACGTCATGTCACCATCTAATTTTATAAAATGGTTGATAATGACAAAACAAAGAAGATGTATATTAGCCAATAATACTTTTCTTTAGTCATAGTATTCCACCTTTTTGATCTATTTGGTCCATAATTTTACATTTTATGTCACATCATAGAGAGATGCTTATTTTATTGGCACCAAGAGCCATGCCTATATATAACATGGCTAAGGAATGGTTAATTTTTTTTTATTGGAGTCTGGAATGTAATATATGAATATGGAAATAAAGAGACAATTTAGCTTTCTAATTCTATATAATTTCACTTCATATAGCCTTGTTAATTCCCTCTTAGTCAATTTTCTAATCCCTGAATCTATATTTATTATCCCTTCTTAACATTCATATATCCCATCTACTTTTAGTCTCTTTAATATCCAACCTAGTTACATCCCTTTCATCTAATAAATATTACCATGCCCACTTTTAAATTTTTTATTCCAAAAATCTTACCTGCTACTGGGATTTCCTATTAGCCATATATTATGATCTATTGTTGATATCTACTATATTGGTCAAGTAATTTCATTACAAAAATTGAGTGATTGGATACATGGTTAACAAAATTGGGTTATATTATGGGTCGATGCACAAAGTTTGGGGGTAAAAAGTATGGTATTCCCCCAACTTTAAAAAAAAATTTACAAAAGGTGTACACCTTTTTTTAAAATTTTTGAGGCTCAGCTTGTGCTTGAACCTCAAATGCATATGCTCATTTCCAAAGGTATACACCTTTTGTGATTTACAAATGGGGAATGCCCTTTATAAAGATGAGGTTGTATACCCTTTGTTAAAGGCATTAACCCTTTTGTAAAGGGTATTCAATATTTTAAAAGGGTGTACAACATTTATAAAGGGCATACACCATTTTTAAAAGGTGTACACCATTTATAAAGCATAAAGGGCATACGTCCTATCTCAATTCTATTTTTTTACTAAAAGAAAAGCTAAAACCTAGCTACATTATTTTTCCTCTCTCATTGTTTTCTAATTTTAGATTCACGTACGCTCTTTGGATTTTCATCCCACTAATGAGATTTGGCATTTGGATTGATACAGGTCAAGTACGTTGATTTTTGCATTTTTATTTATTTTTTCATTTCTATTTATATTTATTTATCCAAGTAGGGTTTGAATTTAGGTTTTCATTATATATCTTACATTTCCTAAAAATAACCTATATTTTTATTTAAATTTAGATACACAAGTTTGATGGATCTATTGTATGAAGAAAATGTCAAACAAAACCCTAAATAATTTGATTTTGCACAAGAAGAAGCTTAATTATATGAGAAATACAATTCCAAACATCTACAATTATAAATAATCATCAATGGTTTGAGTCATTCTTCAGCTAGTAGTGCACACATTTCAATTATCAATATACCAGAGTCTATTTTTAATGAAGGGGGAAATGTGACTTCACAAGTTGATGCAATGTTACATCAGAGAGAGGCCATGAAACAATTTTATTATGATAAATTATCATATGAAGATGTGAAGAAAAAAATAACAGAAGAAGTTGTGTGCACTTTATTTGTTAATCCCAAAACCAACCAACCTCCACCAATGAATTGCAAACACATTAGTATTGATTAGTGTGTTCATGAGGAGATGAAAAATAAATTTTTGGATAGGTGGTGGATGGTGTTTGATGATCCTCCATGAAAAAATAATGAGGTTTGATTATAATTTTTGAGAAAATTATATTTTGAGTTTGTGTTGTAAGAAATTCCAAATTATTTTGACATTAAGGCCTCCCAATGTAGGGGAGGTGGGACTTCATTTGATAGACCTAGTGCTAGGCAAGACCAAAACCATTATAACTGAGCTGAGAGAAATAAAAGTAAAATATCACATGCCTTTATTCCTAAATTTTTTCATCATAACATATATATGGGCACCCTTGAAGTGGTTACTAGTTTGACACAATTTATGATTGAGCATGGTATGCATACTTTGAATACTTCTACTCAACCTATAGGTGGTGCTAGTGGTAGTGGTGGTGTTGGTGGTAGTGGTAGTAGTAGTGGTGGTTTTAGTGGTGTTGGTATAGGTTCTATTATCCCTCCACCTATTCATGTTATATTTCTTATGCATCATTGCACATCATATGGGAGGAAATGTAAGATACCTCCTATTCAGGGGAAACATACACAGAGTATATTTATGAAGACTATCATGTCAGAGTGTACACCATCTGTATATGTTTTAGTAGTGCATAAAAATAGTATAATAGAGCATATACCACCTATAGATGCTTTAGCAATTCATGACACTAGAATACCAGATACTATGCTATATGTACTAGCTTCATAAACTTTTATCATGATACACTAGGCTCTTGTTGTACATGAGTTATCAACTTGGTGTTGTTGGTATAGGTTTTATTATCAATCCTCATATTCATGTTATATTTATTATGCATCATTTCACATCATATGGGAGGAAATGTATGATACCTCCTATTCAGGGGAAACATACACAGATTATATTTATGGAGACTATCATGTCAAAGTGTACACCATCTGTATATATTTTAGTAGTGCATAACAATAGCATACTAGAGCATATACCACCTATACATGCTTTAGTAATTCATGACACTAGAGTACCAGACACTATGCTATATGTACTAGCTTCACCAACTTTTATCAGGATACACTAGGCTCTTGTTGTACATGAGTTATCGACTTCACCATTTGTATTTGATACATAAGTTTAATTTTAATTATAGTTTGTTTATAATTATAATTTAAGTTTATTTTATGGTATATATTTATTAAATGACTAATTTATTTGACTGAACTTGTTATTTATTGCTTGTATACATGATTGCTGATATTTTGGGTAGTTCAGTATGCCTTGACTCTATTTTAGAGGCAAAAATTGAAATAGGTGTACCCTATACATAAATTTGGAAACTTTTAAATTACATATTTATTCATGTACATGTTTATTGTCCTTGTAACAAAAAACTATGTTGTAAGATATATATTAAAATCATAGACTTTTATCATGTTCATTGGATTCACATATTATTCATTTATTAATTTTATAAATGATGAGGGATGGTATGGGTACCCCTCATGGATGAGAAGAAGTTTTAGGTGATGTTGTTTCTACATTAGAGAATACACTATCTTCACAACACATCATGATTCAGGGATGGAGACTGGTGAGAACACATAGTAAAATTGTTTTTAGCTTTAAGCAAGGATATTTTATGTCATATTTACATAATTGTATGCACTTGTAGATCTAACGATATATGTATACTCTATAGGATTCCCCATCATGGGTGCATATGAAATATCATAGCCCTAGACAACCATTTATATAGATTGAAGTGAGTGTAGAATCATATTACGAAATTTCACATTCTTCAAAAAATTATCAAATTTTCAATATATAATTTTAATGAATTAATTTTTATATTTCATATGTTTTGAAAACACAACAATTTTCATCAGTTTTCAATCAAATAATGGATGACTCACATGTTGAGAGGAGAGTATCTCCTCGTATTGAGGCATCCAACACCCCTGACTCTATGTTTATGCCAAAAAAGTGTAATTTAATTAGAGGCAATAAGGAGTAGGAGAGCTACTTGTTGTGTTAGGGGTCTAGTTGTAGGCAGATTCGATTTTGTATGTCGATATGGCCCACAATGTATGCCTATATGGTGCATTTTGTCTATATACATGTTATAGTCAACATTTTTTTCTTGATATATGTTATATTATTTATGTTAAATTATGACTTAAAAATTTGCATGTATCACATATATACTATTTGACAATATGATTCCTTTACCTATGCGTATTTTCTATTTTGATTATTTAATGTTTGCACATATTATTAGTTAATGATCATTATAAATTCATATGGGGTTAAACAAATTCACATTAGCATCTAAGTTAGGTTCTTTGAATCATTATGTATATTTTACATTTACATGTGATATTTACTATTTACTTGATTCATTTACTTTTAATTAAATATCAATTTTCAATTGTGATGTTTAAGTTGACTTGAGAACAATTTCATAGACAATTAAAAATTAAAAATTGTACTTGATCATAAATTTTAGGAGGTCTAGCGATGCACTTGTGTTTGTCTTTATGTTTTGTTATCATAATGTTCTTCTCAATATACTATTGTTGTGCCTCATGTAGGATTTATATCTTTAGGATTACATGATATGTCATCATTGTAATTATTCTTTATTTTTTGCATAAGATGTAGCCTACGTAAGGCCTCAATAAAATATTCTTTAAAATCACAACATATCATGTTGTCTCCATTGTTTTGCCTCATGTGGGATTTTAAGTCTTTGGCTTATATGATATGTCATCATCGTAAGTATTCTTTATTTGTTGTGTGAGATCTAAGAGCCTATGTAGGATCTTGGTAAAAGGTTCAAGGATCCAAAGATTCAAGTATTATTTATTTTTTATGAAATATCTAGCCAATACAGGGGCTTAGATGTGTAGACACCTACAAGTGGCCACCAATAACCTCCAATCAAAGATTTTGACCAATTTTTGTCAAAATGGACAATTTGGCCTAAAATACTAAAACAAGTTAAATGATGTGAACCTGTCATATACATGTGTTGATTTTGGATAGAGTATCACTAAATGGGGCAATGTGATTTATGAGATATATAACTTTAATTAGATCATTTCGAGTCAAAATGACATTTTCCCACCTAGGTGCTCTAGATTGCTCTTTTCTATGAAATTTCTTGCAAAAGACACATGCCTTTTTTATTTTGTGTTAAGAAAATATTAAATGGGATGATATATCCAATGAATCTAACATCACATCCTAATTCCAATCTAGTCAAATTTTGAGCCAATAATATGACATTCTGATTGATTTGATTAATTTGTGCACCAGTAGCCAATATTTACACCAAAATTGATAAATCATGTTTAAGACTAATTAATTTGGATCAAGAGCTTATGTTAATTTTCATAAAATTTGTTCAATATTTATTTTTGTAAATTGATATTGAATAACTACATCATCAAATGACATCATATCTTGGAAAGACATCCCTAGGCCATAAATGCATAAAATATCTGATCAAGCCCTTTTATGTCTTATTAAGACCTTCCATGCCTCTTTAATGTCTCTCTATCCCAAATATTTATGAGGGCATTTATTGAATTTGACCTTCAAAATTTAATGGATTCTTAGCCACACATCTTCATCTTGAGTGGATGGCTCAGGTTCATTTTGATCATTTTGCAAAATCTATAAATAGGAGGCCTTGCCTATTAAATTTTAAGCTCTTTCAAGTCAAAGTTACCATACCCAAATAGCTTCAATACACATCTTGATGTAGTGTTATTATTCCCAAATATTGATCGAAATCCATCACAATCCAAGCCAATGATGCTAAGAGGAGATGAAGGTAACCACACTCCATTGATGAAGACCTCTTAGGCACAATATGAGAAAGAGAATCGAATAAGACTCTTATAGCATCAAGGAAGGTAAGAAAGGTAGGTTTCTTATATTTTAGTTGTGCTTTTTTCAATTTTAATCTTCACCATGCTCCCCCTTGAGATAAGATTAAGGTGTTAGCTTTAATGTGTTTTTTTTTGGATTTGGTTTCATGCACTAACACCATATTAACCTCTCCTTATTATAATCCTATGTTCACAAATGGCACACTTGATTGGACTTAGCATCATAAATTTGATCAAATAGCACCTACAATAAATCTACTAACCATTATCACATAGGATCTTGGAGTGTGGGAGAAAAGAGAGTGAAAATTTGAGAAAAAATCTATTTTTCTAGAAGTCATAGTTTTGTCATTATGGAGTCATAGTTTTGTCCTCTAGACCATAATCCCACCACTGACATAGTCACATTTTTGTCATTTCAAGTCATGATATTATGTTTAACTAGGTTTTTCAAACTAAATTTATATCTATCTATACATATAGTAGTGATATTATAATACCACTAATCACTAGTAGTGATATTACAATACCATAATTTCATAAGTTGTGATATCATCATTTTTAGTCATGATATTGAATTCTCATGACTCTATAGTCAAGGTATTACAATCCCAAAATTTAACCAATCATGATATTTAAATCCCATGACTTTACATTCATGGTATTGCAATCTTAGAATTGACCCAATCATGATATTACAATCTCGTGACTCTATATTCAAATTATTGTAATCCCACAACTGACCCAATCATGATATTGCAATTCCATGACTCTATAGTCATAGTACTATAATCCTACAACTGACCCAGTCATGGTATTGCAATCCCACAACTCTTCATTCATGGTGTTGGAATCCCATGACTTTGTAGTCATGATATTACAATCATGTGACTGACTTAGTCACATTTTTACACTGTGAGTCATGTTTTTGTACTGTGGACTCATGATATTATAGTGTGTTTAATAAGCCATCTTACAGAGCTTTGTCTGAGGTCATCTGAACTCTATTTTTGATTATATGCTATTAGTTTAGCTTCAAGTTGCATATATTTTTCACAAAATGATGAAATAATATCTTGATCCTTTTTAATTTTTATAATAGGAACTTAAAACCAAGGGGATAAAGAACACCATTGCACATTTCATTTAGTGCTTCAAAATTGAACACACTTCAATTTTTTTTCAAGTTGTTTATCATTATTTATTTAGTTAATTTTATTTGAGCGAATAGGGAGTTATGCATGTATGCTCACCCCCCATCCCCTACAGGGAACTTATGGGATCAAAAGTGCCAACTTATTTACAAATTATCTTAGGCCAAAGGCTTAAAATAAAAGTTGTAAAGTTTCTCCTCAAGACATGCATGTTTTGGGTGATCTAGAAACAACCTTAAATCTATTTTACTTAGTTTTTATTTTCATTGCATCTTGGCTTGTGAGGTGGAATTCATCACTTTCCATAAGTTATTTAGAGAAGCTTTGACCCAATATTTCATATCCCAACATTGTCTTCAACCCCTCTCCATAAGGGAGGTGGTTATATAAATTATGATCACCCCACTAGGATGGTGGTTTGAGTGGTTAAACCATCTCCTATCATTGGGGATAAGCTTGGTATGTTTGAGCACATTCAACATTACACTACACTAAATGAGTGATCGATGTAGTGGTTATAAAAAGGACAAGACCTTTTTAAAACAAGCCAAGTGCCACATACCTAATTGATGTGTCACTTCTATTGAATTTTGACATAAAAGTCTTGTGCATCTGATCTATTTAGACTTATTGAAAATTAATTAGTTTTATTCAACCCCACTTTGCCACACCCTTGATAGGCATTTGAATAATTTACTTATAATTTGTCATTTTTTTGCTTGGTGTTTTGAGATTAAAACTAATGTGTTTGTTTATAACCATGTCCAAACTAATTTGTTTATAAATCACTCTTTTATATAAAGAGGCATTATGCTTATTATTTTACACCACACTTGTGCCTTTTAATTTTTGGTAAATTTTTGTGTGTGTGTGTCAATTGAATGATATGGGTATCATTATGCTGCCCAAATCAGATATCAAGTTTGTGCCTTTGAGTCTTTGAAACACAATATTGATCACATCATTAGAGAATGCTTACACCATTATGCTACTCAATTTTTTTTAAAATCATTTAATTTGTACCAAAACCATTATTTAAAACCATGTCACATATTCCATTTGGACTTTGTTAATGCACCACCATGTTATACAATCTTGTCTAGTTTGTTTTGTCAAATATTAGTCTTCAACATTGAGTTTCCAATTAACCTTTTCAAGTTTGGATTCAAATATTGATTGATTTTTATTTAGGCCTCAATTCATTGGGATGATACATAGATCTTTCTCTTTTGGGTTGCCTAACTTTTGTTAATTGATTACCTAAATTTAATGATTATTTATTTAATGCCTATCATCATCATTGTTTGTGCCTTTATTTGGGAGAACACAACCTTTCTCCAAGACCCTTTTGCCTTATGACTTATGCCAAATGATCATGTTTATGCTTGATTCCATATGTTAGTTCTATGTCAAAGACATTTATAAACTTGTTAAATTAAATCAAATCACATCAATCCTTTATTTCAATCCTAGATTTTGATGTTGTTTGGCTAAAAGTCCTAACACATCTTGTTTGAGCCTAGCTTTTGACTCTGCATTTGGACAAAAGACCTTGTAAATCTTTTCTCTTTCCTAGTTTAGACCTTATTTGGAACACTTTGGTCTAGACCTTTGACATCTCATTTTTTATTTAGATGATTGACCTTTTATGTATATGAAATTTGATGTTAGACTATTTTATGCCAAGTTATAACACAAACCATTTTGGAGATATAGTTCCACCCCTTTTGATCAAATTAGACCAAGTTTGAACCATTTGTCTTTTGGACATAGTTTTTTAGAGTTTGTAGAACAAAATGGGAGAGATGTTCAAACAAAGAACATAAGTCATAGATCTGATAAAACATCAAAACTAACCGAGATTGTAATTTTTTCAAAGAGACAAGCACTAGAAGGGGTTGTGATTATTGAGTGATAAATCTAGATGTGATCCAAAAATGGTGATACAATTTTCATTACATGCTCAAATATGCAACGTTAACAATCAATGTATAGATTTCATAGATTCTTGATAACCTTAACTTTTCCAAAACTAATTTAAATGCTTTAAAATTGCCTTTAAAATAATACAACTATTTTAAAGTATAATAAGAACTCTTCAGAATTTGTTGTTTCTCTCATTACTCAAGGAGTCCAAGAAGAGATATGGCTATGCCCTTTACAAACACTTAAAATTCCATAATTTATTTGAACATGGTTTGATATTAAATGAAATATTTAGTACAAAAATTAGTGTTTAAAAATGATAGAGCTTAACCAACACACACCAACTCCCAATGCGTATTGGTCATCAAATAGGAGAGATGTTTGAACAAAGAACATAAGTCGAAGATTTGAAAAAACATCAGAGCTAACCAAGATTGTAATTTTTTCAAGAGATAAGCATTGGAAGGGGTGGTGATGATTGAGTGATAAATATAAATGTGATCCAAAAATGGTGATAAAATTTTAAATACATGCTCAAATATGCAACATTGACAATCGATGTATAGATTGCACAGAATCTTAATAACCTTAAATTTTCCAAAACTAGCTTAAATGGTATAAAATTACCTTAAAAAAGAATACAACTATTTTAAATTATAATAAGAGCTATGTATAATTTATTGTTTATCTCATTACTTAAGGAGTCCAAGAAGAGAATTTTTCTATATAAATTATGATTAGCCCACTGGGATGGTGGTTTGAGTGGTTAAACCATATCCTATCATTAGGGTTAAGCCTGGTATGTTTGAGAAAATTCAACATCACACTACACTGAATGAGCGATGGATGTAGTGGTTGTAAAAAAGGCAAGACTTTTTTACAACAAGTCAGTACCAAGGACCTAATTGATGTGTTACTTATCTTGAATTTTGACATGAAAGTCTTGTGTATCTGATCTATTTAGAATGATTAAAAACTAATTAGTTTTAGTCAACCCCACTTTGCCACACCCTTCATAGGTATTTGGACAATTTACTTGTATTTTGTCATTTTCTTGCTTGGTGTTTTGAGACTAAAACTAATGTGTTTGTTTATACATCTATCTTTTATCTAAAGAGCCATTATTCTGATTGTTTTACACCACACTTGTGCCTTTCAATTTTTTCTAAACTTGTTTGTGTGTGTGTCAATTGAATGATATGGGTATCATTATGATGCAAAAATCAGATATCAAGTTTGTGCCTTTAAGTATTTAAAACATAACATTGATCACATCATTAGAGAATGCTTATACCAATATGCTACTTGAATTGTTTCACAAATCACTTAAATTTTACCAAAACTATTGTTTAAAACCATGTCACATATTCCATTTGGACCTTGTTAATGCACCATCATGTTGTCCAATCTTGTCTAGCTTGTTTTGTCAAATCCTAGTCTTAAACATTGATTTTCAAATTAACCTTGTCAAGTTTGGATTCAAAGATTGATTAAGTTTTGTTTAGGCCTCAATTCATAGAGTTGATACATAGATCTTTCTCTTTTGGGTTGCATAAATTTCATTAATTGATTACCCAAATTTAATGACTATTTATTGTTTGTTTGTTTAATGCCTATCTTCATCATTATTTGTGCCTTTATTTGGGAGAACAAAACCTTTCTCTAAGATCCTTTTTCCTTATGGCTTATGCCAACTGATCATGTTTATGTTTGATTCTATATGCCAGGTCTATACCAAAGAAATTTCTAAACATGTTAAATTAAATCAAATCACATCAACCCTTTATTTCAAGCCTAGATTTTGATGTTTTTTGGTTAAAAGTCCTAGCACATCTTGTTTGAGCCTAGATTTTGACTCTGAATTTCGACAAAAGACCTAGCAAATCTTTTCCCTTTCCTAATTTAGACCTTGTTTGGAACACTTTGGTTTAGACCTTTGACATGCCAGTTTTTATTCAGATGCTTGACCTTTTATGTATATGATATTTGATGTTAGACATTTGATGTTAGACTATTTTATGCCAAGTTCTCGTACAAACAATTTTTGAGATACAACTCCACCCCTTTTGACCAAATTAGACTAAGTTTGAACCATTTGTTCTTTGGACATAGTTTTTTAGAGTTTGCAAAATTCTAAGACTTTTATTTTAGAGCTTTCATCATTTATGTAGATATGTCTAGTAACACTTACGATGGAGCCACATATAATCTATGTTATGATATAATGGCCACACAAAATATGAATATAACCCCCTATAGAAATAGATTTTTTAAGGAGTTTATTATTCTCCATACAATACTCCATATGGGGAACAAAGTCAAAAACTGACTTAAAATATAACTCAAAAGCCTGATTGGGATGCTATGGTTTATGAGGATGACTTGCATGCTTTGGCTTATGCAACTATTTAGGCTCCACCATGTCATAACATTTTTATTCTAGGACCACAATGTCATACCATTTCCATACCAGGTCCTCATCCTTTAGCTTGTGTGAGCAATCAAGATCCAAAATGCCCCTTCATCATTCTAAGACCTATTTCTTTGGCTTCTGTGAGAAATTGAGCTCCACAATGCCCTATCATTACAATTTTAGGACTTCATCTTTTAGCTCATGTATTTAATCATTCTCCCCAATGCCCTACCATTATCCAACCATAGGCCATTCTTCATCCAATACTAATCCCATCAAAACCTCAATTGATCCAATCATTCAAAGACCAAGTTGTGTTCAAAATTGATATTTTCCAACTCATTGGAAACCAAGGCTAACAGAACCAACAAATTTGAGATGATTTTGTTGAAACAATCATTTATGATAAGTCAACATGTGATGAGTCACCTTTAAATCCTATATCTATTGACAAGGAGTCTCATGATGATGAGATAGTATTTACTGAGTCACTTTTAATGATTATAACTACCTTTAGACAAATCATTACCTTGAAGATCTCCCTATATTTTGAGATCCTCCCTCTGACAAGACAATCTCTATGGAGTTCTCTTAACCTTTTTCCTATTATTGAGGAGTCTTACTTTGATGACCCAGTCTCTATGGATCCTGTTATGCCATCATAGGTCATTACTTGTCCAATACAAAACATTCAACAAGACATCATTTTAGTAGCATCTATGTCAGATGAAGAATTAACATTGGAGTCAGGTTCTATTCTTAAACTAACATTAGACTTAGCATCAAAATCAAAATCAACATCATAATCAGATTCCCCTAAGTCAAAATCATATTTAGAAACAAAACAAGTGAGTGGTTGTTACAACATTGGTTACACATGCCTAGAAAATTAATTTTAATACATTTATGATCCTTCCACAATTTTTTTGAATGAACACTATAACATCGACACAAGTTTTAATAGTATATTCTATAAGGATTTTGTAAGTTCTCCCAATTATTTTACCATTCCACATACCATTACAACCAACCAAAATACCCATGTTATTAGCGTTCCACCTCTCACAAGTGTCGATTGTAATTGATAGAATCACACCTTCTTGAATTGCATCCATGGTGACATATCAATTAAATAAAAACAAGGAGGCCAAGACCAAATTCAGGTAGAAGAAGAACACCCTCCTAGTTAAACCTTTTTACAGGAACTATGGGATAATCAAATTTCAAACTTAGCATCTTTTAGTGAAACCTTTTTATAGGCACTAAAAGACAATCAAATCCAAAAGTCAGCATTCCTTAGTGAAACTTTCATTGAGATGCTATAAGATAATCAAGAAAAATTTATTAGTATAAACCTCATCGAGGCACCAATATCTGAGAACAAAAGTTATTTAGTTCTTGATGAAGACATTATCAAAGAAAAATCAAAATAGCTTCCAATCTATAACTTAATTAGATGGTAGTTACTCGTAGGCCCAAACAATAGAAAAATTTAAGGTTCTTATTGAGAGAATATTCAGAAGTCTTTGGCCTCACCACATCCAAAGCTATGTTGAATCTAGAATCTTCAACATTATGCGTTCCTAAAAATTTTGATCTTCATTTCTTTCTCTACCATTACACATTTCATTATCCTCCATCATTCCATTTCCTAATCAAACCTATCATCCAACATTTATCTTGATTTACCATCCATAGTCACACTTTCTTTTGTAGAGGCTACAAATATACCTTATCTCAATGCTTGAAGGAATCAAAATCAATGACCAACAAAGATCACAATAACATCATTGGCATCCAAATCTGTAGTCAATTCTTGATAGAGTAGTTATTCAAAGGAGGTGTTGGGTAACAATTAACATGATTGAATATTTTGTTTGTATCATTTACTTATCAAGATGTCCATCTCTACTTCATCAGAAATAATAGAATCATATACCATCTACCATACCCAGGGCAAACACATAAAAATAACCAATAACCATTATAGGCCATAAATATATACCATACCATTTCAAATTTACCATATCTATTTGTCATTGTTAAATATCTTTCCATTTACCCCATCACTTGGGGGAAACCCTCTTACCATCTTATCCAATCTATCAAACCATAATTAACCTAGAGAAATACCATTTTTTTTACCATATCATTCCTATCTAGACCAAATCCTATTTTCAGTCATCCTACCCAATCCTATGTTGATCTTGGTTCCTTTTGTTCTTCCCGCACTTTTTACAAGGATATTTTGATTAAGTTTCAATAATCAATCAAATCCATTTTTACAGTGATAATTTTATGAAACTAGTGTGATAGTTGATCTTGTAAGATATCTTTCATTTTCCATCATATATCAAGTTTGTTTATATGAGCTTGATTATAACCGCCTATGAGAAAATCAATGTCTCTCTAGTTTTGTTGCTAATTATAACTGCCTATGGGCAAATTAGTATCATTTATTTGATCTATTGTATCTTAGTTATAGCCACCTATGGACAAATTAGGGTCAAAATTTGTTTATCATGCATTACCACATCACCTTGCCATTTTTATTTTCATTTGAATGTCTATTTTTTGAATTTAAGAACTTGTTGGGACCTAGTTGGTTTTTCCTCTCCTTTTGTGCGGATGAAATTATTGTGACTTAAGGTAATTTCAAGATTATGTGGGCCATGCTTAATTTATGTTGAGGTCACCTTAGTCCCTTTTCTATGTACTCTCATCATTTTGTGAGTAACCTAAGCCAAATGTTCTCATCATTTTGAGAATAGGTATCTTGTCACTTTCTAACGAGTTAAGATACCTCAAAATTCTAAAAATATTTAAACTATTTTAAATCCAAAATCATTTATCGTATCTAAGCCTAGTCAGTTATCCTCAACTCACCCTAATGGGGCATGGTCACTGTTAGGATGATTTATTTTTATTTTATTTTTAGTATTTTTGTTTGTTTATTTATTTTAAGTTATTTGTTTGTTTGTGTGCTTTCTATTTCTTTGTTTATTCACTTGCATGTTTGTTTGATTTCAACGTTGTTGCCTTGAATCAATCTATATGTATTCATTGGGTGATTCCCCAAGTGCATTATTCTTGAGTCTATCCATATTCATATGTCAATATTAGTATCATGGTTTCTATCATTGGTGCATTATTTTCAATTATTTATTAGATCGATATTCAATCCTTGCACATATTTTTGGATAGTCCTCATGGTGTTCTATCATGATGCTTGTTGTCATGTTTTATAGTAAAAATCAACTTCAATAAGGTCTACAATCAATGGATTCATCAAAGTTCCTCATTGGCACCTTGGCAAATCTTTCCACTCATCTTGATCAAATTAACCCATTAACCATTATAGCTGTATCATTTATAATAAGGATGAGCATCTCCTCATTGGTAGGTACAACTGCATATTTTATAATGATCAAATCTTATTCCCATATCCATCCCTTTCATCACTTTGCACATCCTCATATGCTTGGTTGTTTGTGGCTTCTTTAGTCATTAGACCATCATATTTACATTTATACCCAGTCATATTTAATCTATGCAATGGGTTATATCATTGAGTTATGCTTTCTAATCAGCCCTCACAAAGGCACAACCTTATTAAACATTATATTTATCAAATAATCTAGGTCATCTTAATGATTATAACTGCCTATGGACAATTTATTATTTTTGACTTTTGTACTTGATTATAAATGCCCTTGGGAAAATCAGTCCCCTTTTTAAATCAATACATGCAATCATTTCTCATTTAGATTACTCTCAACCATAGGTTAATCCCACCTTTATTCTTGTTTCTTTTCAATGGACCATCCATCCACAAAGCTGACATTCACTCCCTCAAGGAGGCATCATCATAGGCTTTTTGAATACCATTTGGAGCTTTTTATTCATTCATCATCTTATTTTTGGCATACAGGCCTTTAAGCATTATTTAAGAAGAAATTATTGTGCTTATAGGTTGCATTGCCTTTCTAAATAGGGGAAAATTATAAACACCTAAAAGCGGCCACCAATAACCTCCAACAAAGCTTTTGACCAATTTATATCAAAATGAATAATTTGGCCTAAAATACTAAAACAAGCTAAATGATGTGAACCTGTCATATACAAGTGATAGTTTTGGCCAGAGTATCACTAAATGAGGTAATACAATTTATGAGATAGCTAAATTTGATCAGATCATTTTGATTTAAAAAGATATTTTCTCACTTGGGTGCTCTAGATTGCTCTTTTCTACCAATTTTTTTTCACGAGGCACATGCCTTTGTTATTTTGTGTTGACAACATCCTAAATGAAATAATAGAACAAATAAATATAACATCCCATCCTAATTCTAATCCAGTCAAATTTTGATCTAATAATATGACATTCTGACCAATTTGATTAATTTGTGCACCAATGGCCAAGATTTGCACCAAACTTGATAAATCATGTTTAAGACTAATTAATTTGGATCAAAAGATTAATTTAATTTTCCATGGAACTTGTTGAATATTTATTTTTGTAAATTGATATTGAATAATTGCATCATCAAATGACATCATTTATTTGGAAGACATCCCTAGGCTATAAATAAATAAAATATTTGATCAAGCCCTCCCATGCCTCATAAAGACCTTCCATGCCTATTTAATGCCTCTCTATCCCAAATATTTATGAGGGCATTTATTGAATTTGGCCTCCAAAATTGAATGGATTCTTAACCACACATGTTCATCTTGAGATAGAGGTCTCATGCTCATTTTGCTCATTTTGCAAAATCTCTAAATAGGAGGCCTTGCCTATTGAATTTTAAGCTCTTTCAAGCCAAAGTTACCATGCCCAAATATATTCAAGCCACATCTTGATGTAGTGTTATTATGCCCAAATATTTTTCCAAAGCCATCACAAGTGAAGCCAATGGTGCCAAGAGGAGATGAAGGTAGCCACACTCTATTGATGAAGACCTCTTAGGCACAATCTGATCAAGCCAATTGAAGAAGACTCTTGGAGCATCAAGGAAGGTAAGAAAGGTAGGTTTCTTGCATTCTAGTTGTGCTTTGTTCATTTGTATTATTCACCATGATCCCCACTTGAGATAGGCTTAAGGTGTTAGCTTTAGTGTGTTTTATTTTGGATTTAGTTTCATATACTAACACCATATCAACCTCCCCTTATTGAAATCATATGTTCAAAAGATGATATATATGATTTTTTGGTAATTATAAATGTTTTTTTGCTTCAACAATTTAAGGAATTTTAAGCCATCTCATATCGTGATTTAATTACCATGGTGTAGACATTGTTTGGTATTTTTTTCATTATTATGTACAAGATTGACATACATGTTTTTTCTCCCCCTAATCCATTCTTTGAAGAAGTCATGACACACTGTTATTTTATAATTTAAACTCCAAATATAGTAACTATATGGTTTATTCATATATTAATATAGTTTAATGAATAATACAACTTTATTTGATTGATTTTGCATGTTTATCATTTTATGGGAAATGAATATCAATAATTTTTTGATACAATTTCGTCAATATCTAATCTAGTTCAATCACTTACAAAAAATAATACTACATTTAAAAGTTAACTTTATTTTAATTTCTTGATTAGACATTTTTATAGATTTATAATGTTCAGTACACATATTACAAAAAAAATCACATTAATTACTCCTTTCACTTTCATCATCTGAGAGAAGCTTTACAAGATGATTTGTTTATGAGAAAAAAGTAGATTTTTTAACACCATTACAACATCAGATTGGTGAAAGTCATGGCTCAAGCCACTCCTCAAAATAATTTTCCCATATCTATGATTTGAGGGACTGAGAAGTTACACACACCAAGAAACTCAATTTATCTCAACTCTCTAATTTCATAAGTGTTAAAATTTTTCCACATGGTGGTGCATACACAAGTGTTAATTTAGTGTGTTTTTGGTAATAAATAGCCTATCATGGGTTCAAGTTGTTTGTAATGCCTATACACCTTACCTTTCATGTTTCAGGTAGTTTAAAGCTTTAGATGAGCCACCATATCCTCCAACTTTAGTCATGAATTGTATCATAAATTTAAGGGTTAGAGATGATCCATCAGGTCTTACATGTGCACAAATGAGTTCTCTAAGAAATAGCTTGAGTATTTTATCTAACTTGAAATAGATGAGATGTGGCAATGAGGTCTTTCTCGTGGTCAAATCTCTTAGAACGGGTTAAAATTTGGTCAATAGGGCCATATTTTTTGACTCATCAGTCCAATTAACTAGCCACATATGTAGACCCATCTAAATAGTAAATTCAAGGATTGAGCATCTTTTTTTGGTCTTAATTGGGCCTTAAGAGTGAAATTTATAGTTAGTCGAAGGCATCCCTTAAGAAAATTCACTTGTCTTTAAGTGTGAAAATGAGCAAAATTCCATCACACATTGTAGCATAACCATGAGGATCCAACATATACAGATGAGTATTCTAAGAAATCTTAGGAGGATTTTTTCTAACTCAAGATGGATGAGACAGTAATGAGGTTCCTCTCGCATCCAAATATCTTATAATAAGACAAAATTTGGTCAACGAGGGCCATATATTCTGACTCATCAACCCAATTGATTAACCATATATTCAAACATATATAGATATGTATTTTTAAGTTAGAATTAACTTTGTCTAGTCTCAATTGGGCCCCAGGATCAAAAGTTATAATTGGTCAGAGACATCCCTTAAGAGAATTCACTCATCCATGAGTGTGCAAAATGAGTGAAATTATGTCATGTGTTGCATCATAACCATGACCGAAAGAGATGAGCCTTTAGATATTACATGTGCATAGATAAGTCCTCTAATAAATCCTTTGAGTATTTTATCTAACTAGAGATGGACAAGATGAGATAATGAGGATTCTCGTGTCATCAAATCTCTCAAAATGGGCCAAAAGTTGGTCAATGGGGGACGTATATTCTAACTCATAAACCTAATTGATAAACCTTCTACATGGACACATCTAAATAGGTATTTTTAGTCTATAATTACCTTTTTTGGCTCTTGATAAATCCCAAAAAAATAAAGTTACAATTGGTCAGAGGCACCCCTTAAAAGAATTCATTTATCTATAAGTGTGCAAAATCAGAAATCTTTAATCATGCATTATAGCATAAATGTGAGGGATAAAGATAAGTAATCAGATCATACACATGAATGGATGATTCCTCTAAGAAACATTAAGAGGATTTAATATAACTTGAGATGGACAATAAAATTGAGATTTCTTTTACTGCCAAATTTCTTAAAATAGGATAAAAGTTGGTCAGTGAGGGCCATATATTCTAACAACCCAATTGATGAACCATCTATGAAGACACATCCAAATAGGAATTTTTAGTTTAAAATGAACTTTGTCTAATCCTTTTTGGGCCTTGGGAGTGAAAGTTACAGTTGATTAGAGGCATCCCTTAAGAGAATTCACTCATCCCTGAATGTGCAAAATGAGTGAAATTTCATCATACATTACAGGAGAACTATGAGGGGTATAAATGAGTCATTAGCTCCTACACATGCATGGATGTGTCCTATAATAAATCTTGTCTGTATTTTATCTAATTTAAGATAGATGAGATTTAATAATGAGGTTCCTCTCACAACCAAATCTCTCAAAATGGGCCAAAAGTTGGTAAGTGGGGGCCATATATTTTGACTCATCAGCCCAATCGATGAACCATCTATGTGAACACATCTAGATAACTAATTTTATGATAAATAAACCTATATGTAGTCTTGATCAAGCCATAGAAACAAAATTTTTAGTTGATGGATGGCATCCCTTAAGAGAATTCACTTGTCCCTAAGTGTGCAAAATGAGTGAACTTCCATCGTGCATTGTAGGAGAAACATGAAGGATAGAGATGAGGTGTCATCTCCTACACATGCATGGATGAGCCCTATAAGAAATAATAGGATGATTTTATCTAACTTGAGATGGATGAAACATGATAATGAGGTTTCTCTTACGGCCAAATCTCTTAGAATGGCCAAAATTTGGTCAATGGGGAACATATATTCTAACTCATTAGCCCAATCGATGAACCATCTATATGAACACATATGGATAGGTATTTTGGGCTAGAATGACCTTTTTATAGTCTCATTCAGCCCTTATGATTGAAATTTATAGTTGATCAAAGGCATTACTCAAGATAATTCACTTGTCTCTGAGTGTGTGAAATGAGCAAACTCTCATTGTGCATTTCAAGAGAACCATGAGGGATAGATATGAGCCATTAGCACTTACACATGAATGGATGAATATTCTAAGAAATATTAGGAGGATTATATAAAACTAAAAATAGATAAGATGTGGTAATGAGGTTTATTTCATGGCCAAATCTCTCAAAATGGTCTAAAAGTTGGTCAGTATAGGCCGTATATTTTGACTCATCATCCTAATGGATGAACTATCAATGCAAACACATTTGAATAAGAATTTTTAGGATATATTGACCTTTTTTATAGTCTTGGTCAACCCTGAGGAGTGAAAGTTTTAGTTGATTAGAGGCATCCCTTCACATAACTCACTCATCCTTGAATGTGAAAAATGAGCAAACTTTCATCACATGTTGCAAGAGAACTGTGAGGGCTAAATACAATCCTTGAGATCTTACACATGTATTACAAGTCCTATACTAAAGTTTAGGAGGATTTTATCTAACTCAAGATGGATGAGATGTGGGAATGAGGTTTTTCTCACGATAAATCTCTTAGAATGGGCTCAAAATTGGTTAGTAGGGGCCATATATTTTGACTCATCAACCCAATTGATGAACCATATATGCAGATACCTCTAAATGGGAATTTTTAGGCTAGAACAAACTTTTTATGATCTGGGTCAGCCTTCTAGAGTGAATTTTGTAATTGATCGAAAACATCCTTTAAGAAAATTCACTCATAACTGACTATGTAAAATGAGAAAAAATTTGTCACATATTATAGGAGAATTATTAAAGATATAAATGAGTCATCAGATCCTACACCTGAATGAAAAAGTATTGTAATAAATCCCATAAGAATTTTATCTAACTCAATATGGATGATATGTAGAAATGTTGTTTATCTGATGGCTAAATATCTCATAATATGGAAAAATTTAGTCAGTAGGGGTCATATATTTTGACTCATCAACCAAATCAATGAACCATCTACACATACACATTTGGATAAGAATTTTAAGCATAGAAAGACCTTTATCTAGTCTTGGTATTCCCTTAGGAGTGAATTTAATAGTTTATTGGAGGTATCCCTTAAGATAGTTCACTTGTCCGTGAGTGTGTAAAATGATCTAACTTCCATCATGCATTGTAGGAGAATCATAAGGGATAGAGATGAGCCATCATCTCCTACACATGAAAAGACAAATATTATAAGAAATCCTAAGAATATTTTATCTAACCCAAGATGGATGAGATATGTCAATGAGGTTTCTCTCACATCCAAATCTCTCAAAACAAGTCAAAAGTTTGTCAATGGGCCCATAATTTTAGACTCGTCAACCCAATTGATGAACTATTTATGAAGACATTTAAATAGGCATTTTTAGGCTATAATGATAGTTTTTCAATATCATTAAACCCCTAGGAATGAAATTTGTAGTTTGTTAGAGACATTTATTAAGAGAATCCACTCATCCATGAGTGTACAAAATGAGCAAACTTATGTTGTGCATTGTAGGAGAACCGTGAGGGATAGAGATGAAGCATTAGCACCTACACATACATGGAAGAGTCCTATAAAAAATACGAGTATTACCTCTAACTCAATATGGATTAGATGTGGCAATGAGGTTTCTATCACAACCTAATCTATCAGAATAGACCAAAATTTCCTTAGTGGGGGCTATATATTCTAGCTCATCAATCTAATCGATGAACCATCTACACTAATACCTATGGAGAGCCATTTTTAGGCTATAACAACCATTTTTTGGTCTCATTCAGCCCCTAAGAATGAAGTTTTTAGTTGATCAGAGGCATCCCTTAAGATAATCCATTTGTCCCTAACTGTGTAAAATGAGTAAACTTTCATCATGCATTATAGGAGAACCATGATGGTTAGAGACAAAATGTCAACTCATAAACATGCATGGATGAGTCCTATAATAAACTCAAGGAGGATTCTCTCTAACCCAATATGGATGAGATAAGGCAATGAGGTTTATCTCAATCCAAATCTCTTAGAATAGGCTAAAAGTTGGTCAGTAGAGACCGTATATTCAGACTTGTTAACCTAATCAATGAATTGTCTATGAAAAAACATCTAGATAGGCATTTTTAAGATAAAAAACCATTGTTTGGTCATGGTTAGCCCTTGAAAATGAAGGTTGTAATTGATCAGAGGCATCTTTTTAGATAATACACTCGTTCTTAAATGTGCAAAATGAGTGAGCTTCCATTCCACATTGTAGGAGAACCGTGAGAGATAAAGATGAACCATTAGCTCCTACACATGTATGAATGAGTCCTCTGAGGAAGCTAGGGAGGATTCTATCTAAACAAATATGGATAATATGTTATAGTGAGGTTTTTTATTTCATCTAAATATCTCAGAATAGGCCAAATGTTTCTCCAATGAGGGTCGTATATTTTGACTCGTTCAACCTAATTGATGAACCATCTATGTGAACACCTATAGATAAGTACTTTAAGGCTAGACCAACCATTATTATCTCTTGGTTAGCCCCAAAAAATAAAGGTTTTAGTTGATCAAAGACATCCCTTAAGAGAATCCACTCATCCTTGAGTGTGCAAAATCAACAAACTTCCATCACACATTGCAGGAGAACCGTGAGTGATAGAGACAAACCATTATCTCCTACACATGAAAAGATGAGTCCTCTAAGAAAGACCAGGAGGTTTATATCTAAAACAATATGGATAAGATGTGGTAATGAGATTTATCTCATAGCTAAATGTCTCAAAAAAGATCAAAATTTGGTTAGTGAGCGCTAGATATTCTAACTCATTAACCCAATCAATGAACCATCTATGTAGACACATATAGATAAGAATTTTAAGGCCAGAACAACCATTTGTTTAGTATCGATTGGCCACCAAAAATTAAGGTTGTAGTTTATTGGAGGCATCCCTTAAGATAATACACTTATCCTTGAGTGTGCAAAATGATCAAAATTTTGTTGCACATTTCAAGAGAACCATGAGGGCTAGAGATGAACCATCAACTCCTACACATGCATAGATGAGTCTTATAAGAAATATTAGGAGGATTATATCTAACTCAAGATGTATGATATGCCATAATGAGGTTTCTTCCATAGGAAAATCTCTTAGAATAGGCCAATAGTTGGTCAATAGGTGATGTATATTCTAACTCATCAACCCAAGTGATGAACCATCTATGAAAAAACCTCCGAATAGGCATTTTAAGGCTAAACCAAAAAAATTTTGGTCTTATTTATCCCCCATCAATGAAGGTTTTAGTTGATTGGAGGCATCCCTTAAGAGAATACACTCATCCCTGAGTGTGCAAAATGAGCAAATTTTTATCGCATATTGTAAGAGAATCGTGAGGGTCAGAGACAAATTGTCATCTCTTACACGTGCACATATGAGTCCTCTAAGAAAGCATAAGAATATTATCTCTAATGAAAGATGGATGAGATGTGGAAATGAGGTTTTTATCATAGCTAAATCTTGTATAAGATGTTAAAATTTGGTCAGTGGGGGCTGTATATTCTGACTTGTTAGCCCAATCGATAAACCATCTATATGGATAGGTTGAGATAAGCATTTTAAGATTATAATGCATATTATTTATTCTCGATCGGCCCCCAACAATGAAGGTTATAATTGATCAGAGGCATCCATTCATATAATTCACTCATCCTTGAGTGTGCAAAATGAGTGAACTTCTATTATGCATTTCATGAGAACCGTGAGGGCCAAAGATGAACCATTAAGTCCTACACATGAATAGATGAGTCCTATAAGAGAACATAGATAAGATTGTTTTCATGTTTTGTTAAAATGATAAATAGAGAGAAGGTGAAAAATGGTTTGATTAAGTTAGATAAAATTAATATGAATTGTTTTTTGGCTTCTCCTCATTTGAAGAAGATAATATTCTCTACTCATAGCACCAAACATGTGAAGGTGAAATCTCATCTAGTGCCACTAACCTAAATTAAAATTGTTAGTAAAATTTTTAAATAGAAATAATCATATAATGATAAAATAGTTGAAAATTAAAATACATTAAATCAAATAGCTTTACTATCTTAATTTGAAACATTAGATAAAATTACTAATTCAATCTAATGTACCTTTAAGATCAACTCTATCTTCAAGTTTTTAAGAATCATTTCATGGTCATATTCACACACTTTCCACAAAGTTATATTGTGATAATTTTCATTATATTTATTCATTTGAATATTTGTAGCAATAACTAGGTTTTAATAATGAAGCACCACCCTATGTGTTTCAAAGTCCTCAAATAATATTTGTTTTATTTTTTTATGATAGTACCTATGAAGCCAAGTTTGTGTAACCACTACAGATCTAGTGGGATAAATTAGTTCTTATCCATTGATAATATTTATGGTTAATTTATTTTGTATCTCTACATAATGACACAAGTAGTAGTTTATTCCCTCATCATTGTCCTCAAGTGTAATGACTATGAAAACATGCCCTGCATTTAAAGTATAATCAAATTATAAGCACATCTAGAAAAAAAATATCGCTAATATATAACTAAGGTTGTATATTTAATTAAATAATAAATTGTACTTAGTTGCACAAGATCTAAGATGTGGTCAAATTCAACTGATGATGCCATCTCATGATATGTCAACCGTGGGAGTGAATGGATACTCTTTACAAGTGATATGGGTCTACAGTACCATTCGTCAACCCATTCTTTTCATTCACATTGATTCCATTTAAATTCCATGCATGAGGAATAAAAACATGCCATATGCCTAGTATAAATATTCCATGAACTTGAATTTAAGCTTTGAATGGAGTGAAAAACACTTGATCCAAGTACTGTAATGCAATCTTCATACATTGCCTTATGGTGTTCCTCTATTAACCAAAAAAATCTTTGTACATGAGAATGTTTATTTGATCCATGACAAACATTTTCATTATACTTGTAACATCGATCAAATTAACACCATCTTTATGCTTTATCTACTCTCTTTTAAGGGATATTTTTAAACATGCACATGCACCACCATGTTCCCCTTTTCCATGCCCAGCCTCAAAGAAGCTCCAAAAATGTTGAACACCATTCATCTTATTCATTTTTCTTAACCAATAAAACATTTGATAATTATTTAACTGCCCTGCATAATTGTTTGACCAAATGTAGTGTGTATCAAACATGATTTATCTTGCATTCATATTATATAAAATATCTCAAAACAACCCTATACAAACTCTGAAGAGTGATTTATCTTTCATTCAATTAATACCTTATCTTTTCATGGGAGTCTACCACTAAATTCCCAACAATCCATGAGTGAAGGTTCATTAAGCCGTGTTCTTCTATTTACAACATTTATTAGAGTTTTTAAATTTAAGTTCAAGGATTTACTTATTTTAGTAATAATTTGAGCTTTATATGTTGACTTACTATAGATTCCATTATTACTCATCATGTTCACTATGAAAAATAATTGTCTTAATACGTAGATAAAGTCCTTATAATTTCAGTATACATTTATGAAAGAAACACAATTTATTGTTTCACAAAATTTATTGTGACGTTGTTCAATAAAAATATCATAAAGTGTGGGGTCAATAGTTTTTTTTCTATATGGAAATTAATCCAAAAATGATAATTTATTTCATCCTTATGTAATTCACAAGTCAAACATTCTATTTTGTTTACTATTTCATTCTCCATGGATATTTGCAATGATCATTCAAGAAAAATCCAATGCTAATTGAATGTTATTTATTTTACATTCCAATATTTTGCATATAAAAAATATAATGTAAAAAATAATTGCAAGTGAGGAATAATATTACAATTATATAGCATACGTAAAAGCAAAATCAAAATATTCATGATATATGTATATAGTAGATAAGATTTAAGTTATTTATATTCATACAAACATGATAACTTAGAGAGTAAAGGTGAACAACATTATGACTATAAATTTGAATGTATCTAAAATATTTTACAAAATTATAATATTGAAAATTTATCTAGATACTTTATAAAATACATGTATTTAAACATGTAATATGATGTAGGTACATGTATAATTTAAATTATAAACATTGAATGTATTTTTATTTTATTAACTAAAACATATAACATAAGAAAATCATAAGAAAATTAAATGTTAAAGTGTCACAAAAGCTATGTCTAGTTTTTTTCAATATAAAATAATATATTATGTAGAGATGCAACTATTTCAATGTAACCAATATAGAAGAATGATGGTGTGTATATATATATGAAGTTATGTGTATAGGTGAATACCACTACCGGTGTAATTTTAAGATAATAGTCAATTTAGTTTGTGGGATATTGGAAATGTTTTATGAAAACATAATACAACCAAAAACACTTTTTTTATTTAAAAAATGCATATATGTAAATACATGCAACATTGAGGTAGTTGGAATATATAAGTACATATGCCCTAAATAATAATGAAGGCATCAATTAAATATGAAATTTGTGGTGTAGATTCATCCTTGGTTAAATTTAATAAGGTAAATTTCATCTATTCGATGCCTTTGTACTATTTTCAAAACATCATGAGGGGATGATAATGTCTTTTTGTAAATCTGCATTGTTACACTCATAATTACATTAAAAACATAATCAAATGTTTCGGTATATATTTTAATTATGATATATTATATATGGAATTCAATGTATATTTATATTCACAATCTTCTAGTTCAGTGTTAAATATTTGACAATGGCAAGATTCATCAAATTTTTTAATCAATTTTTTTTACACTATCTATTGTTAAATAGAACATTGCAAATAGGATAATATTTTTTTTTCCTTTTAATGTATATGACTTTTGATTCTAATGTAAATGAAATTTATTTCCCTAGAACTATTGATTTTTATAAGTCTACAATTGTTTTATGTTCAGTTTCACTTCTATTTAGTCATGATGTTGGTAGGTTTGCACTATTTTCTTCATATTATTTACTCATTTCATGTGCCCTAGATAAATGAATAATTATTTATATGAGTTTTTCCCTAAGTTTTCCATTACATGTTTTAATTTTACCTTTTATTAATTATAATAACTAGAACTAACAATTTCTTAAAATCACAGAAATTAACTAAAAGTTTCCCTTCTTCATCACAAAAAATCTCCAAAAGGATACTTTAATAGTATATTCATAATTTTCTTGTAATATCACTTTTATTTTTATATTTTAATTTACATCCAACCTTATGAAAATATAAACAAAATTACTAGATAAAACAAATGCAATAGAATCAATCTTTGTGTTTGTAGTTGCATCTTTGATATCATTTATTATTTTAGAGTTGAATTGGTATAGTGGAATATTGGGATTTTCTTCAAAACATTATTTAATATAGGATGTTATGTTCAGGAAGATCACCCATAGAATTTTTTATTGATTTTACTTTTTATTTGCATATTTCAAAGTACTATTGAAAACTAAGAAATTTTTTCTATTTTTAATTTTATTGAATAATGAATTTGATTCTTAGTCAAAAGAAGTCATAATGATGTCATCTCCTTCATTATTGATGATGTTTAACTTAAAAACCTACCCTATACTACTTGTATTTTCATAAGTACATACAATCTCTTTTTTAATAAATCTACCCTCTATTGTCCAATTATTTTTTAAGGATTTAAATTTCTAACAGTAGTGTATGGAATTATTTGGACATGCATTCTCCTTTCGATGGCATTCTTGAAACTTTTTTCATAATAATTTATTTTCCACGACACTCCATTTTTTTGTAATTCTAATTTTGGTGTATAGGCAAAGAGGTGTGATATATTTTAATCGGTGTGGATATATTTCTATAAAACCAAATATAATATAAATAATAATGAGTGGAACTTTTTATTAGGTGAAAGAAAGACAAAATAATGCATGGAAATTGAATGTGGAAGTGTATTTTGGCTTGTAACATAAATATATTAGTAAATGTTTAAATACATCATATACAAAATGCAATATTTCAATTTTGTTGGATATCCAAAAGAAAGAACACTATAATATGAATTATAGGTCATAGACACAATAATTTTTTGGCATTCCATAATTGTAAAATATAAATTTAAAAGAAAAGAAAATTCAAAACAAATATTAGCATATAAAAAAATGAAGTCTAATATAAATATAAAAATATAAAAATAATATACAAAGAGAATGACAATAACGAACAACCTTATAATAATTTCTATTTTTTTGGTAATTATTACAATATTATATATATATATATATATATATATATATATATATATATATATATATATATATATATATATATATATATATATATATATATATATATATATATATATATATATATATATATATATATATATATATATATTCCTTATCCATACTATATAAAATGTACAATGTAGAAATATATGAACTAAATGTATAAAAGGGTTTTTTCCAATACAAAAGAACAAAGTTTGAGAGATATATGTGATAAGTTACATATTTGTCAACATATAAACTTCAAAATAAAATCAGACTAGTTTAAACTATTTAAAATTTTGAAAACATTTTACTCTATTTGCATATTGTAATTTGGATTGGGAGCATGGATTCCATTTTGTATTAAAAAATGGGAAGGTTAATATTTTAAGCCTTGATCAACATTAGCATATATGAGACCAAACATCTAGATTATTATTTGTTGGTTTTAAACCCTGTGATGAAAATTATACAGGGGTTTATAACTAACAAATGTTCCATTAAGTTTTGTTTTATATCAATGAAAAAAAGGTTTGGAATTCTATTATGGATGAAATTAATGACAAATTATTTTATGTTAAAACTTTATTCACACTAAATTTGTTCAAACTAATCAAATGAAATACTCATGAAAATTTTAATTAATGTCAATAATGTTAAATCTCCATACATAATCGATAAAAAAAAGACTAAGATTATCATGGTGTTTGGCATTGGTTTTAACGACAATGACAACCCTAGTGATGGTGAGGTTAATAATCAAAGCAGTTTTAGTGAGATAAGTTTAAAGGTAGAGAGCCATAGGGGATTCTGCAAGCAGCTAAGGGTCATAGTTAGTCATAAACCTAAAGAAAAGACTAGTTCCTTGGTGGGTTTAATGTAGGTTGGTGATTCTATGGGTACCAGAATAGGATTATCTTTTGGGTGCAGGAACAAACCCAGGCAGGATGATGGAATGATGGACTTAGTTTATCCAGATTGTACAAACACCTCAAATCATTTTCGCTCTTGCAAATATTTGTATTGTTCCTCTCTCTTTAGTATAAACCCTAATATTTTTCCACTCCTTGTTACTAAGGGCTTAGTTCAAATCTTTGAGGTTAACAGAAGTGGTGGGAGGAGGATATGGCTATTGGTATCCCTAATGTGAAGTTAGTGGTTAACAGAAGAAACCATTGTGAAGAAACCATCCTAAGTTTGAGTTAGCAATCTTAGGGGACATCCTTATGGATTTCTCCTTTGTTTATCCTATTTTGGAAGTCAATGATGAAGATATTTCTACCATTAATAAGATTTCTAGAATAAATCCCTTATTATCCATTGTTTGGGGAAATAGTTTTCCTATGAGGTACTTCTTTAGTGGATTAAGGATGTCTTGCCTAACATTACAAAGATATCCATTTCATTTCTTCACAATGGTTTCTTCTTAATACTCTTTTAATTAATGGAAGATGGGGATTTTGTTTAGAATAAGGGGCCTTGGGGTTTTAGAAACCATTGTGTGTTCTTGTACCCTTGGATCCCCTTTTTTGACCCTTTTAACACGTTTATTTCAAATGCTCTAATCTAGGCCAATTTTTAAAACCTTTCTTTAGCTATGCAAGACCCATCGACGATTCAATATCTAGTCAGTAAGATAGGGTTTTTCATCAAAATAAATCAGGACTTGGTTGATTAGTAATGTTTTGTGAGGGTGTGCATCTTATCTAACTTCTCTATACCCTTTCATAATTCTATCAAACATCTATCCTCTCATAGATTTTGAACTCAGTTCATCAACAATGAAAGGTTACCTTTAAAATTCTTTAGGTTCAACTAGGTTGGGAATAAATTAGATATGTGACCAAGGAAGCTTCACACAAGTTCTGGTTCCCCCTTCTAAAAATAGGTAAAAATTATTGGTTGCCCCAACTTTCATCCATTGATTAGCTTTAAGTTATTCTCTACCGTTATTTTTTAATATCCTCCACCTACATAAGAATTGGAGTCTTCTAGGGTGGATCCATTGGATTTTAATCACCCTCCTCAGGTGATAATAGCCATTGATGCCTAGTACATTCTTCATGAGATGACGTAGGCTTCCCCTTCTTGTAAAATAAGATATCTAGAGGGCCTACTTATAGAGGGATTATTCGCTCTACCTAGATAAGATTTTGTTGGATCGGGTTTGAAGGCTTTACTCAGATTTAAGTCCCCTTAGATTTATAATATGGTGGTATTTATGAGGTTGTTACCCTTCTAAGTATATTGGAAGAGTTATTCATCTCTAGAAATATTTTGACTCTCACTCTACATAACTGTTTCATCTCAAAACCAAACTTTGGTGTGGATGAAAAAAATTGCAGAAAATCTAAAAGAAAAAACTAAAATTATAGGCCATGAGATCTATTGATGGAGGCACATAGTGGAACTTGGATGTTCTAAATTCTAGTCAAGTGGGAAAACTCTTATGGTGGGTGGCTAAGGTCTTGTTTGCTAAGTCTGCTTTGCTTGGGAGACTTTTAGGCTTGTGGATTTTTGCTAAGTTGTTTACTTCCTTTGGGTTTTTGTTAGGTGGTGTTTTAGTCTGGTAAGGACATCAGTCTTGGTCTGTGCTTGTTTTTTCCTTTTGTCTTATATTTTTGTGGCACTTCTTGTCCTTGGGTAATGGCATGTACCCTCCAATCTTCCCGTTGCAACTTGTTTTTTGGGTACTAGGCCCCCTATTGTGTCCCATAACAGGTTTTATTCTAGACAAAAGCACTCATCTTTAAAATTAAAAAAATCCATACATAATCCAAAAAAATGACCTTTTAAGATGCAAAATGTTTATTTGGAAAAAGAAAAAAAAGGTTTTTTTAGAGAAATAGATCCTTCAAGCACTTTTTGAATTAGTGAGTCTTCAATTTGATACTTCAATTATTTATATTTTTTGTCATGTTGTTTAAATAGTATTTTTTAAATTTATATTTTAATGGGAATTTTTTATAACTACATGTCTTTTAAAAAAAAATCAACCAAATGTATTTGCACAAAAAATTTCACGTCTCCTAACTGAAACCCTTTTTATGCATGGTTTACAATCCACACATTCGTTAGATCAATTCTATTTTGACTCTTTTTGTAAATAGATTTGATCATTTTTTCTAGTTATATTTTATATTTAATTTATTCTATCATCACACATATAATCCCTACAATTATAATTTCCCCCTCTACATAATTAAAAATTACATTGAGTATACTAAATTAATTGTAATTTATTATATTCACCTATGTTTTTATTTATTAGTTCAAGGTGTTCACATACATTGATTAAGATTTTATTGAGCTTGTTCAAGATTACATTATATCTTGTAAAGTTTTAATATCATAATTTTCCAAATTATATAAGATCTTATTTCTACATATTTAATTTCTATAGATTATAATTTCAAGTATTTTTCATAGTTAAAAATTCCTTTATTTTAATTATTTTAATTATTATATATAATTCTTATAATATTTTGTAATATTATACTACTTTATGCATTAAATTGACTTATCTATTTGCATATATAATAAATTTATTTTTCAAAATTTATCTAAATGCATAATTCCTATGATTATGTATAAAAACTCTAAAAGACCTTTGTTAGTATAATTATACTTGATTTAAAAATTTACTTTCACCATCCTATGAATTCTAATCTATCACAGGATTTAAATGTCTATATATTGATCTCTTAGATTGTTGGGCCCCATTTCATGCTAACTATTGGATCAACACCAGCTCGATAAACACCTAGGCATGAGGCAACTATGTGGATGTTTGCTATTTTTTTACTCTAACAATGCCATCTATATGGTGGCTAAAAACTCCAATCAACATCAGGAACTGGGTGCACGACATAGTAACTGACCATTAAAGACAAGTGGCTCCTTTTGAATCATAGAGTATTAGGAAATAGGTGCATGGGACAATGACTACACATTAAAAACAAAGCATAGTGGGGGCGATGGAATATGTACCTCCAATGCTAGCTTAGCAGTCAACGTGCCCTATTCCCCATGAACCTAGGATGCTTCGAAGCTTATAAAAGGAATCCAAGTTCAGTTGAAAAGAGGCAAACTAGAGTAGCAAAGATCAGGTGAATTATTGCTAGAATATTATCTTGGGCTTAGAATTTAGCTTAGGATGCATTCTGATACTCCCCTTTATAAAACCCAAGCTCACCTATGAGCTTGGGCCTTAATATTTTATGTTGAGCACTTGCTCAGTTTATATGGACTATGTATGTATTATTATTTAATGTATTAATGAATAATGCTTTGCATAATGGTTAATGAGATAAATATTTAAGTCTTAGAATGTTTATTGGCTGCATAATTCATTCTATCAAATGTGTGTATTGAGTCCTCACAATATTCTAACTTGGTTCATTCATGGAGGACTTATGGATGATAACGAGCCCTACGCTTGAATAGGAATTACCCTGAGTATGGTGAACCCAACAACAAATTATCCCTTAAGAAACTAAATTTCATTGAGCCTATGAAACCCAAGGCTTACACCTATGAATACCCAACCATCATCACACTAACCCAAGCCCCCTAAAGAATAGAGTTATACCATGGCACAACTATCCCAACACAGACTTTGGTCCCTTATCTACTATAATTTAGGTGAGAACATAAGGGTTGATCCTTATTTATATTGATACCATTTCCATCGAGTGTTTAATGTTGAGCACCATAAGAATATTCAATGCCTACACCCCTCTAAAACAAGCCTAGATCTAATATGGATAGCTAGGTAGGAACGTGACTAGGCCCATGACCAGAAAGGTTACTTTTCTACAACATTTTGGTTTTATTGCTAGGACTATTGAATTTTGTTATTTTAATGGTGCACTAGGATAATGCTCAGACTCTCCCTCGATAACATTGAGTGTTGGATATAATAAGTGGAAGGCAATTTTGTGCTAAGGCATCTAACTTGTAAAGGGTAGAACCCAAGGAAGTGGGTCTAGAACCACTTATATGATGCCCTATATGAGGTGTTATTTTATGAACTACTGGAGAAAGTGTACTATTGGTTGGCTTCTTATGTAACCCATAGAAATAGAAGCTATGGACAACACCATGAGTGGACAGAAGAATGCCTAGAAGGGATTAAGAACTTAGAATCCATCTATACTAGAGTTGCAAATAGATGGTGGTAAGGGGCACTGAATAGATATATGCTTGAGTTCGTGGTCTTGATGTACTCCTGCCCTGAAGAAGTAGAGTACCAGTTCTTATGTGAACCCAGAGGTGAATTTGTGAAATAACTTAGCATCAAACTGAAGAAGCTGATGGTGGATTAAAACTCAAAATAGTGAGGATGGAAGGCTAAAGTCCTCTCATGTATGATTAGCACAATAGGAAAGAAGGGGATGTGTAGGTTAGGTGTAATGGAAGGAGATGATTAGATTGACAATCAAGAGCTTAGGTGATAGGATTATAATAAGAAAAGGCACATACTAATATAATATTTGGATCTTGGAAGTGTTGAGAGGACCCATAGTGAGTGGGAAAGGCATGTGGAAGGATTTCTTGAACAACATCCATGCCCAGAGAAAGGAGCCCTCAAATCCTTAGAACAAGCTTCATAGTTTATGGGTGAATGCTTGGGGTCCCTTTAAACCTTGACCATTAGAGATGCACCAAATGCAACCATTCCCTTCAAACTTAAGTCACAAGCTCATGCATTAAATTACCCAAATTAAAATAAAAGATTGAGAACTGACCTTATTGTCGATGTATACTTTGATCACTTTGCAAATTTAGACCAAAACTTTGTGATTAAACAAGTCATCCTAAATGAAGAGGTAAGCGAAGATACCTATAGACTACAAGGCATTATCTTGACTAGATATAACTTGAGCAAAATCATAGCCTAATTTTAGCCAAAGTTAACTGCATAGCCTAGGCAATAGCTCATAGGGAGTGGCCCTACACCACTAGTTGGTAGTATAGTGCCACCATCTTCTACAACACCAACAATAACCACCAGACCAGTGCCTAGCATAGTGGCTAGAGGCATTAGAGGACCAACACTAGGATAAGCATCAGGAGGAAAATCACCTTAGGTATAGGCTTCCCCCAACCCTAGATTTATTATGAGATGACCATGCACTTGTCAAAGTATCGAGATGTGGAAAATGTTGTACAACATATACTCAAGTGTGAGTTACAATGGTGTGCTTGGGGAAACACTCAATTAGAGTGTAAGGAAGCTTAGTTTGTGACAACCTTACTTGATCATTCCCATACTTGGTATTAGAATTTTGATCCTAATCAAGATATGGTTGATTATGACATCTTGAAGGGAGATTTCCTAAAGGAGTTTGATATACCTAAGTTTGAGAAGTAGAGCATTGTCATGCTCAAGGAGATCAACCAAGGATTATCAAAAAGCATGTTCTTGTATGATGCTAGATTCAAGACACTCCTCTCCAAGCTCCCTTATGACATTCACCCCTCTCAACATGCACAATGGTTTGTGGGATGATTCTTATTGCCATTTAGAAGAGCATTATCTATGAAAACATTCACATACCCATGGGAAGCGCTTGAAGCTATTTTCAAAGATGAGGTAGTTGGGAACATTGATACAGGAATTAGATCATTTATGGAGGCATATATTACATCTATGGCCTACCAAATATAGAAGCTAACTACTAGTTCATCGTAATCCACGTAAATTAGGTTGTGGTACACTAATTGCGAGACACAGGGTCACAATAGAAACAACTACCCTCAATAGAATATGCATGCACTATTTCTCATCTATGAAGTTTATCATGAAGTGCATGATGTTTATAAATTACCCTTATTACAATGTGTTCATTAGGTCAACACAACAATCTACTACAAGTTGTGTGATGCCTATACTCAGCAAGTTAACTATCGAGTAATTGATGAAATATACCAGACAGTGGAGAGAGGTGCACAACAAGAAACTATAACTACTAGAGGGTAGGTAAACTAAGGAAATGAGGGTTATAACCCATATAATGATGGATATGAAAATTGAAGAGGAACTAGAGGGTGATCTGGAGGATGCGGTGGAGGAATATTCCCACCAAAATCATGCTATAAGTGTGGGTTAATTGAACACTATCAACATGATTACCTAATGCATCCAATTTTCATGTATTACTGAGGACTACAAGTGGTTGAAGATTATCCTAACTTATACAAAAAATTGACCCAAGGAAAAATGTGGATCAATAGGGGTACAGGGATGATAAAGCATGAGCTTAAAGATATAAAGTCAGCTTCAAAAACATAGCCAGCATGTATAAAGTTGATAAAGGTGTAGGCAACCACCTAGAGTGGGTTCACCACTCAACCACTAACTATGACAACATAAGAGTTTCACCAATAATATGGCAAACCAAACTACACTGAGCGTATAGCATGGCCTGAGCCAAAATATGCACCTTACCCTAACCTAGTGCATCAAAAGGACTTCTTACAACAATCCATAAGCATAATACAAAATTTTAAAGGAGAACTATAGCTGGCCAAAGATCTCAAAGTGTAGGTTACCACCTCACGTAAAAAACAAGATATCTAAGAGGTTGAATTATAAGAGCTAAAAAAGATCTGATGCCTCCTACAAATAGATGGGATGCTTCCCCTTTCAAAAAAATTGCTATTACAGAATTCATGGAAGAAGTCAAGTGAAGTTGCTAAGCCCCACATAATTGAAGTTGTTGTGTTTTATATGGAGCTAGTGTGCGAAGTAATGCATACTCAAAGCATAGAGTATGACCAATATTTTCTAGTGAATGTCACCATTGATGGTTGGTCCATCTACAAGGTATTGATCGACACTAGTGTAGAGGTCAATATCTTGACCAAGAATGCATGGGGGAAGATGGGTAGGCCACCCCTGAGACCTTCTCCCCATTTACTCTTCATGACCGATAAGACCTAAGTGTAGTTGATAAAAATTATTTAAGGTACCATTATATGTATTATAGGTGCTAAATTTAAGGTAATTGAGTTGGTTAAACATGATAACTACCCAGTGCTTTTAGGGAGGCCTTGGTGCTATTACAACAATGCAGATATGTGCTTCAAGAAGTGATACATGAATTTTAAGATTGGTAATAAAATGATAGTGATCCCCCTTTTAAGTGACCAAGGAACCCCTATATGGAGATAATTGATCTAGAAGATGAGATCAACCATATTTATAACATCACATTACAAGGCATCAAGAATCTCCATCCTTTTGATTAGGGAGTACTTTCTTGGGAAGATGGGTAGTCAGCCTTGAACACCACCAACGTTGCTTGTGACTAATGGATTGAAGAGGTGTATGAGGCCATTAGTCATAAATAATACTTGGTGCGTGCAAATTTGTTAATGCCCATAATGATTGGATGGGTCAAAATTGATCATGCTCTAAAATAATGGGTCATGTACCAAGAGAAGAATGAAAAGAGGTTACTCCACTGTAGAAAAGTAAATATTGTAGCACTCCAAAAATTTAAGGGGAGTAACCCAATGGAAAATTATGTTAATGAACTTAAAACATGCATCCCCAAAGAGATAGATAGAATAGATGCACTTGTGTACACCTTGAGGAGCACTACCACATGTTGGTGGGTAGTGCAAAGGTCTAACTTTCCAACTTGGCCAGAGATAAAGGTAGTAATGTGCACCAGGTTTGAGAGGAGTAATGAGAACTTAGACATCTCAATTTATTTTGGTGAGTCCGATGCTATGGTACATCTGTACCTATGTGAATAAACATGGACTAAATATAACATGAGTACCCCAAAGAATTTATGGGTGCACATCTTTTACAAGAATCTAAATACATAGATGTGGGCATGGTACATGGTCAATGAGAGATAACCAATTGGGAGGTTATTAAGGAGAATTGTGTGCATACCTTATCCTTTTCCTTGTAGAACTTGGTGTTCATTGAGTTGTTGTAAGTAATTTGAAGAGCAGTGTTTGAAGAAAGTGCCATCCTTGAGGAATGCTTGAAATACATATTCAGAGAAAGGGGCTAGCACCCCCAACCTTATTTGAGGAATAAATGCTAAAAAATTACTCCAATGAGCAAGATGATGAAAATTGTAAGGATCATTACTGGAAAATGCTGACTACCAAAAGAAAACTTGTATGCCAAGTAGATGATAACACTCCTGGCAAAGAAGACCTCACTCATCTTCACATTAAGACAACAGAGGGAACATGACAAGTCAAGGATTCTCACCAGGAGAGGAATGATCCATACCATGTACCACTCAAGACCATCAAAGTGGATATCAACATAGAAGGAGAGCCAAATATGGCCACTCTATGTTCCTATTGGTCTGGCATAGAGATAGCATGAATCATAGACTACCTAAAGGAATTCTAAGATTCATTGCCTAGGGATTATCAAGATATGAATGGCATCCACCCATGCTTAGGTAAGATGAGAATAAAGTTAATTTATGGTACAAGACTGGTCAAAAATCTCCCTTACCAGATGAATCTCAAACTTTATGCTAAGGTAAAAATAGAGATCAACACTACGCTGGCCATGGGGGTCATTTACCTTGTGCAGGAGTTTGATTGGGTGAGCCCAATGGTAATAAGCATTAAGAAGGAAGAGACCATTTGAATTTACATTAACTATAGAATATTTAAATCCTCCTATGTTTAATGACCCCTCCCAACTCCATTCACCGACAAAGTCCTATATGGTGTCATAGGTTATAAAATATATACCTTTATTGATGGGTTCTCTAGCTACCACAAAGTCTAGATTAAGGAGGGTAAGCCTAAAACAACCTTTGCAATTGAATGGGGTTTTTTTACTTATAACATGATTCCCTTTAGACTCAAGAATACACTAGCCATGTTCTCTAGGATGGTGATCACCACATTCAAAGAATTAATCCACAGGTTCTTCCAAGTATATCTAGATGATTGGATAATGTATGGCCTTGTCAAGGAACATTGTGACAACCTATGCCTAATTTTTGAGAGTTGTAGGTAGCTTCAAATTTCCCTGAACCTAAAGAAGTGAGTCTTTGCAACACCATTTGGAACCCTTCTTGGGCACATCATCTATAAAGATGGTTTCTTTATTTATTCAATGAATATTCCCATCATCATTCAACTGCAAACTCCTTCCACACAGAAATATGTTCGCACTTTTCTTGGCCACTATGAAAATTATAGATAATTTATGAGTTATACGAAGATTAAGATGTCAATAGAAGATATTATGCACAAGGATGAACCATTCTACTTGGGAGAGGTGCAATAGGATGCCTTCAAAATCTTGAAGGTCAGATTAGTGAATGCACTTATCTTACAATTCCCCGATTGGATAACACCTTTTCATGTCCATGTTGATGCTTCTAGCTTGATAATTGGCATAATCTTGGTACATCTTGGTGAAGTAAAAATGGATCATCCCATCTCCTTTGCTAGCATAAAGTTGACCTTAGTAGAGCAGAATTACACAACCATAGAATGTGAGGTGCCTTCCATGGTCTATGCCTTTCAAAAATTCTAAAAATATTTGTTGGAAACCCTGTTCATATTTTTCATTGATCATGAGGCACTCATGTACCTTCTGAACAAGCCTATTTTACACAGGCACATATGCAGATGGATAGTTCTATTCTAAGATTTCTAGTTCTTTGTTGTGATTAAGCCTAAAAAGCAAAATTTGGGGCTAGACCATTTATCCTGCATCAATTCTAATGATGCGATAATACCTATTAAGGATGAAGTGTCAAACGCACAACTATACAAATTACAATGTATCCCCAAGGATTTGGCATAGATTTCCACCTTTTTAACGTATAGAGTTTTGCCCTAGACTATGATGAATAAGGAAAAGAAATAGATAGTAGTTCATGGCATCCCCTTTAAACTCATCAGTGAAGAACTATATAAGCTAAGTAGAGATGAAGTGTTACACCAATGTGTCTTAGATCATAAAGGCATAGTAGCAGGATATTACACTAGAGATCTAATGGAAAGAAAAGTGCTACAATTAGGCTTGTGGTGGCCAAACTTGTTCCAAGATGTAAAGAACTACACCAATGCATGTGACATATGCCACCACATAGGGAAGCCCAACCATCAAGATGAGATTCCTCTCATCCCCATTCTTTCCCAAGTGCCATTCAAGAAATGGGCCATTGATTTTATTGGGCTGATAACTCTCATAGCATGAGGCAAAAGTGTAAGGTATATCCTGGTAGCCATAAATTACTTAACCAATTAGGTTGAGGCCATGTCAACTAAAAACTACACAACCACCATAGCCATGTGCTTCATTCGGGAAAACATAATAAGTTGGTATGGGTACCTGCTTAGTCTGACTAGCGATATGGGTACTCACTTTATCAATGAAATGGTATGCATCTTATTGGCTGAGTATATAGTGGTGCACCATAAAATGACCCCTTATCATCCACAAGAAAATTACATAGCTGAGACATTTTTAAAAAATTTAGGAACATACCTCCCATACATATATGATCTTGGTCACAAAGATTAGATTGATCGAGTGTCGACAGTGATATGCACATATCATACAACCTATAAGTACCTTAACAAGGCTATGCCATTTCAATTAGTGTTTAGCATGGAGACAATCTTGTCAATAGAGTTCTTGGTACCATCATTGCATATCACATGCATTGGTTGGTTAGATGACCTAGAGTCATTGAATGAAAGGTTGGAGGACTTGGAGTGCCAAAATGAGACACACACCCAAGCAAAGTGGAACTATTAGATAGAAAAGGTGTACCAAAAGCTTTGACATGAAAAGAATATAAAGAACAAGATGATAATAGAAGGAGCATTCATTTTTATCTATGAATCCAAATAATTGAAGCACCTAGGCAAAATAAATATAATGTGAATGGGCCTCTATATCATTGACCACATATTGGAGACAAGTGCATGCAATTTTCATACTTTGACTAGTGAAATGTACCCTAGGAATTTCAATGGAAATAGATTGAAGCTATATCGGTAATAAGATGGTGCTTTTTCTATAAGAACACTGACTTCTTGGTCACTTGTCATTTTGAGTTAAGATGACTGAAATAATGTTTTGCATAAGCCAAATAGTTTTATTTTGTTCTCTTACTCAGTAACATAAAGAATGAAGAAGTGGTGCTTTGAAGCCCATTGGGAAAATTTGTTGGCACTTCAGTTATAAATCCAATCAGGTGAGTCAATCACTTGTGCCTTTTAAGCACCTAAGGCTAGACACCTAAGTTATAGGTAAGTGAGGATTTCCAGCATCAGACAAGAGAAGTGCACTAGAATACTATGCACCAGATCTCAGAGGTAGGGTAATTTTAATGCCCAAGTCGACATTTGTCTAGCCTTTCATATATAAATCCAATTGAGTGAGATGAGCCCTTGTATTTTATAAAATTTCTTGAGGCAAAACATCTAAGTGGTAGGTGCATGAAACTTGCTAGACTTAAGAGGAAGACATACAAACACTAGGTGTGTAAGAGATAGATTGTAGGGCCATGGAGGTCCAAGGATAAAATAATCTAACACTTTCATGTATAATGCCAGTTGAGTGAATTGAACCAACTTGATTTCTAAGTACCTAGGGTTAGACACCTAAGTTTTTGGGTGTAAGGAGGTTACCAGACTTAGGTGAAATAGGAGCCAAGTAAAGATGCACAACATGATCATGCATAAGAAGAGAAAGTGAAGATGCACAATATGATTATGCACAAAATAATTGGAAAAGGAAAATCAAGTACTAGAGGGCCAGTGCAAGGGATTTATATGGGGTATGATAGGCCAAGGCAAGATGAAGCACAAGAAACTAACCAAGATAGATAAGAGTGCTTGAAATAGAAGTACAACAAGAAGAGATAGAACTATGGAGGTTGAATCATACGCATGTGAGACACTACACCCAAGTAACCATATTGAAGGTGAAGGTCACACCAAGAAAACAAATAATAGAAGGAGAATCATCATAGATAGTTGGCATCCACTTAGATTTAAGCAAGAAGTGGCCATTTGAACCATAAGTCACTTCACCAAAATATTGTTAGGAGCATTGAATGCGGTGATGGTAAAGGCACAAAGATCCATAATAAATGAGTTGGTGGCAAAAGATTTTTGTGGATTTCAAATAATTTCATGTGGTTTAATAAATTTTAACACCACCATGCCATTAACACACCTACATTAAAGAAGATAGATGGGAAAAGGGTATAAAACACCACATGACTGACTAGGTTCCATTACAAACTTTGTGAAAACTTGGGACATTGAGTAAACCAAAGTCAACTAGTGAACTAGAGAGTTGAAGTAGCAGAAACCCTACTATAGTAAGAATCTGAGCACCCTCATGCACCTAGAGTGAATGATCTTGAAGCTATAGAAATTTCACTCATAGTAAGATTAGTGTAGAGAGGTGTGAAAAGAAATTTGAGAAAAAAATAATCGGTATAAAAGTGAGTTATCACTAAGGATACCATGAACAACCTATAAATATCAAAGTAAGAGGTATAGTTTTACATCTTATGACTATGAATCACTAGTAATAATTCAAGGTTTGAGCATACCCAACCTATTTCACTTCAACACCAGTAGGTTCAAGATGGGCAAGAAGTAGAAGGGAACGAGTCTTTAGAAATAAATTCCAAAGAAGGTGTGCATGGTGGTAAAAGTGGCCACTATAATAACAATAGTGCCATTGGTAGAAGGTTTCAACATTACATAAGTTGACCCTAAGTTTTTGACAAAAATATACTATTAAGTAATGTAATTTCCCCTATAGGTCTTGGTGGGGGAAAACTAACATTCATTTGTGCATACCTTCTAGCTAAAGGAGTACAAACATCATATTTCCAACCATGTACAAGACCTGGTATCAGATTGGATGGAGGATACAGGGAGTAAGACAAAGTAGGGAATAGAAATTTTTGATGTATCCATTCGAGACAAATTGAAAACCTCCATCATAACTCAGCTGTATGAGTTGCCTTGTTTTAGGAAACTAGAGGAACTAGTTTAGTTTTTTGTACCACACATCCATGGTGATCATATATACTTTATGGAGAGGAGCAAGAGGATATCAACATGCCTCATTAGAAGGATAACCAAGGTCCCAAACACTAGGAAGGACATTCATGAGATGATGGGAGACATTGAAGAGGTAGAGTATATGGCAAAGCTCTTGAGTTACTACAAGGGGGTTCACATTCCCCATCAAATATTTAAAAGACCCTATCATGAAGGAGGCCTCATACTTTATGAGCTAAAAACTCTTCCCCATTGGTCATTGGACTGATGTAATAAAAACTTACCTCTGTTTTGCATATCATATGATGTAAGGCATGAAGTTGGTCATTGCCAAATTTATTGTTGAGGAGCTTGTCAAGAATGCACTAGAATGCCACACAATAAAGGAGACCTTTAATTCGGGGTTCATCCTAATCCTGATAGTCATGGAGGAAATTAGAATAGTGTATGGGGATAAGGATAATCTCTGGGTTTTTCTAGAGCATAATGACTCCTTGGTGCATAAATATAAGGACTTCACTTTACCTAATTCCTTTAGCATAAAATATAAAGTGCATGTGATGATATGGTGTGATAAATATATAGAGGCATTCGAGATCAAGTGGTGCATCCCCTAGGAGATCCCTAAGAGCATGTTTTGGATGGAAATATTTACCATTTTGCTTCACTTTTATGTAGTCCACCTCATGCTAGTCAATGGCAATAAGTTTAGCTGGTTAAATCTATCATATGATTTTTTGACTAAGTACTTTAGGGATGCACTCAAGAGGATCCCCAATGCACAATAATTGGATATTCTAGTGAGGGAACTAGATATGAAAAGGAACAAGTTAAGATGCCAGTTCATGCACCTAGATGGAAGAGTGATAAGGGACAAAGAGGATGAGTTAGATCACATCAGCAGTCACCCTATTCAAGAAGTAACCATACTCAGGTACATCTATAGGCTTTAATATGACATGAAGCCTAGGAGGAAGGGCCCTAGATCTAGTATTGAGTATACTGATGACCCTCACATCAGAATTGATGATGAAGAAACACTGGTGTCAATTGAAACAAAGAAGTCTCCCAAGAAGAAGAAAGGGGAAACACTAAAATAAATAAAGGAGCACAAAAAGTTTAAGATCACCTCAGGTGATGAAGCCTCTCTGTTAGCCTTGACAAATAAATGCATAATGTTTCCACTAAAGACTTTTCCTATCTCAAAATAGAATAAAAAGAAGCCAAATTTCCCATTTGTGATGCCCACTATCACCCTGGCAAACATAGAGGTGCAAGAAGATTTGGAGAAGGAGGTAGAAGTTGGAAAGGGCATGTACATTATTCTCAAGAAAGACTCCTCATCTAGTGAAGAAACTTCCCTACCACCCCAAAGTGAAGAAGTAAGGAAAAAAAATATTGGAGGAAGCTTGGCCTTAGTGAAGTGGACATTCAGAAGGCACGAGAATTGAAGAAGAGGGAAGAAGGAAGAAAGGCCAGAATGATAGAGGAAGGAGGTAAGAGAGCTAAGGCCAAATAAAAATTCATGGTAGGAGGAGAATCTGAGGAAGATCCTAGCATGGTAGAAATACATGAGGTTCTCTAAGGCAGTATTGATGCCACTCTTGGAGAAGTAGGACCATCAACATTACCAAACAAGGAGCCCAAAACACAGCCTTCGTAGGATGAAGAGGAGTTGAGATGTAAATAGGAGAAGATGGTCCTTGATAAAGATCAAATTGAACTAGTGCTAGAATTTCATCATAAGAGAGAGGCCATGAGGGATAAGGGCATGACCCAAGAAGAAATTAATAAAGTGGACACTGAGGAGATAAGGGCCAAAGAGGAAAAAATTGTCATGATCATCAAGAAGAGGAAGGTGGAAATAAAGATAGCCCAAAAGGAGAAGTCCAAGAAGGAGGAAGAAGAGAAGAGGGTTGTCACAAGCATGGAACCCATTAAAACCAAAATAGTAGAGGTGCTTAACACCCACACTAGCCCAGCAAAGGAAGCTACATAACAGGTGCACCCTAATATTGAAGGGGTACCTGAAGAAAAAGAAGGTGATGTTGGTGCCTCAAAGGAACAAATAAATAAGGGAGAAAATAATAGGCTAACATCAAGATGGAACCTACATTGGTTAATTCCAAAGAGCCACAAGAATAAGAAGTGGATGAAGGGGAAAATCCAAAAAAGAAGAACCGCTATAGGAAGGAAAAGAAGAAGAAGGCACCGAAGAGTGTAACAGTGCAAGTGAAGAGGTGTAGGAGCAGATGGAACTAACTATTGAGAAAGAGGAATTTGAACCAAGCTACCAAGAAAAGGTGCAAAAGGTGATACCATAGATGAGGACTTCTATATATTTGAATACATGCCCTCTAGAGCTGTAATAACATTGATGCACCTTCAAGTGTCCTTTACACTTAACTACTACATAGATGAGCCTCATTTTGAGGTGGTAGTAAAATTATTACGAAGCACCAAAAAACTAGAATAGGGGTATGACTACTAAGTATTCAACCCCCAGGGCATGAACCTAGTAAGGTCAACTAATGCCCTCTTTAAGATGGCCTTCGAGGAGTGTACAAGAACATTGTTAATGATGTTCATGCCATAAAGTGGAAAGATATAGTGCTTAAAAAAGAATAACTTAACGTAATAAAACTCAAACTCCAACATTTAACCGAGCACGTGGAAGAGGTAGATCCATCCCTTTTATATGGTGTTGACACCTCCAATCTTTCAAAAGTAGATAAGGTGTACACACTGGTATAACAGATGATCCTTCAGATGAAGCTAGTACAAGAACAATAAGGACCCTTGCAAAGCCCTAAAGAAACATCTCAACAAAAATCTCAATGAGATTGAGGACCTCTTTACAAGGCTGGAGGAGCATTTAGATGATGTCGATGTCATCTTTTGAAACTTTTCCACCCAAGAATCAGTCATCAATGCACACTTCTAAAAGGTGAATGGGGAGAAGGATGCATTAGTGAAGCAAGCCTTCACTATCAATAGGGATGAGTACACATAAATAATGGTACAGGTCAACACATTGAGTTCCCAATTTAAGACCTAGGAACAAGACCTAGAGGAACTTCTCCATGCCTTCCAAATAAATGCAAATAATCAAGGAGCCATCCTAGATGGCATGGTCTTGAAGGCTAAGGCAAGGTTGTAAGCCTTTTGTAAGGAAATATATAACATTGACATGCTTGTGCTCGAGGCTGCCTCTATAGAGATTGATAGTGTTATTAAATAAATTAAGCTCATGAGATAGGGCTTTAATGACTTCAAGGCAAAACTATAGTAGAGCGTGCCTAGATTTTACATAGTTAAGGTGATAGAAGGATAGTCTGAGGTCGGACTAATATTTTTGTATGGGGTAATGTTGGGCCCCATTTCATGTTGAGTAGTAGATCTATGCCAACTCGATAAACACCTAGGTATAAGGCAACTATGTGGATGGTTGTTATTTTTGTCTTATATCGGTACCAGCTGGCTGGTGACTAACAACTCCAAGAAGCATCAGGAACCAAGTGTATGGGACAGTGACTAGCCATTAAAGACAAGTGGCTATTTTTGAATCATGTGGCATTGGGAAATAGGTGTACAAATAATGACTGCACATTAAATATAAATCATAGTGGTGGTGATAGAATGTATACCTCTAATACCGGCTCAATAGTTGGTGTGCCCCATTCTCTATGAACCCAGGATGATCTAAAGCTTATAAAAGGAAGTTGAGTTAAGATGAATGGAGAAGGTGAACTGGAGTAGCGAAGCTCTAGCGAATTATTTTTATAAGATTGTCTTAGGCTTATAATTTAGCTTAGGATGCATTTTGATGCTCCCCTTTGTAATGCCCAAGCTCGGCTGTGAGGTTGGGCCTTAGTATTTTATGTTGAGCACTTGCTTAATTTATATGGACTATGTATGTATTATTGTTTAACATATTAATGAATAGTTCTTTGCATAAATGGTTAATGAGGTAAATCTTTAAGTCTTAGAATGCTTATTAGTTGCATATTGTATTCCATCGAATGTGTGTATTGAGTCCTCACAGGCTTCAACCTAGTTCATTCATGGTGAACTTGTGGATGAAAATGAACCATGTACCCAAAATAGGAATTATGCTAAGTATGGTGAAGACCATGTGCCCTAAATGATATCCATGCCTAAGCATAAGACCATGCCTAAGTCCTTTAACCTGGCACCAAGTTGGCCCTCAAGTTCTTGAATGTCATTGAGCTTATGAAACCCGAGGCTTGTGCCTATAAATTCCCAACCATCTTTTTGTTAACCCAAGCCCCTTAAAGAATAGATTTGTGTCATGACATAACTATTTGAACATAGACCTCGATCCCTTCTCTATTGTGCTTCAGGTGAGAACATAAGGCTTACATCTTATTTGTATTGATGCCAGTGCCATCGATTGTTAAATGTTGAGCACTATAGGAATAGTCAAGGCCTACACCCCTCTAAAACAAGCCTATATTCCACCTAGATAGTTAGGTAGGCGTGTGACTAGGCCAATGACCAAAAAGACTATTTATACAACATAGATAAAATAGTTTAAACAAAAAATCATCACATTACTAGAGAGGAATGTGTGGATTTGGATGGATACAAATTTAAAATTTAAATATTTTCTATACGTAGTAATGATACCAACATAGGTGTTTTTTCCTTATTGGTATAAATTTATCATTTTTTGTTAGAGAAGTATTTCTTTTAAATCTTAGAATGGGCAATTAATAGAATGTTTTTAAAGTTGATTTCAATGTAAAATACTATTGTAAAAAAATGAAATTTGTTATTTTATCTCATCTCTAGACAATTGCATACTATGAAAGCACACATATAAATGATATCAAATATCACTTTTAACCTTTTTTTATAAAAATTGTAATTAACATTTTTTTTATTTAGATTGTTTTAATAACTTATCTAATATTATAATTTGTTTAATTTTTTAATGTAATATATTATCATTTTATATTAATAATTATGATTCTTTATTTTTTTAATTGAAATGTCATAATTTTAACTTTTCAAAATATATTATATAGTCTATCTTTATGATATATGAAAGTATTACAAATTACAAGTTCTTTATATAAGAAATTCTAATATATTGTTAAATTTTATTACAAACATAAAACTAAAATAATTAATGCTCTTTATATAACTAATTATAATATATTATGATATTAAATGTTATTACAAACATAACACTAAATTAATTAATAATTATAATAATTTATAGCTTTGTTAATCTATTCATAATTTATTTTATTTTATCAAGAAGCCAATAAATAATTATACATATTTAGGGACCAATTACATAAAATTATAAAATTAAAGCATGTCATCAAATTTTAAAAATAAATTATATAATCTATAGTAAATATGTACTAAAATATTAAAATTATAGTTCTTTATATAAATAATTTCAATATATTTTCAAGTTAAATTTTATTAAAAATATAAAACTAAATTAATTAATAATTTTTATATAAGTAATTCCAATATATTATGACATTAAAATTTATTATAAATATGATACAAAATTATTTAATAATTTTAATATTTTATAAAAAAATTAATTTATTCATCATTCATTTTATTTTATCAAGAAGTCAATAATTAACTATATATGTTTAACTTCCCCCAAAAAAACTAATTTTAAGTTTACAATAGGCATGATTTACTAAAACGTTCACAACTAACTTAATATATAATCTTAAAAATAAGTTAAATATTTTTCTTTCAAAATAAATTATATAACTTATCGTAAAGATATACATACATATTACAAATTAGAGCTATTTATTAAGCAATTCCAATATATTGTGATGCTAAATTCTATTAAAAACATAAAACTAAATTCTTTAAATTAATTAATAATTACAATAATTTGTAATTTATTTTTTATTTTATTTTAATTTTTTAATTTTATTTTAATTTTAATTTTAATTTTTATTCATAATTCATTTTATTTTATAAAATATATATATATATATATATATATATATATATATATATATATATATATATATATATATATATATATATATATAATTTGTAAAAAGAAATCAAGTTTACAACAATTATGTTTCACTAAACCATAAACATTTGACTTAATATATGATCTTAGAAACAAGTTAAATAATTTTGTATAGTAAAATTTAAGAAACAACTACATAAAATTAGAGCAAGTCATCAACTTTTCAAAATAAATTATATAGTCTATTATAAATATGTATAAAAATATTACAAATTATATTTTTTTATATAATCAATTTCAATATATTTTGATGATAAATTTTATTACAAACATAAAATTAAATTAATTAATGTCCTTTAGATACTGATTATAATATATTATGATATTAAAAATTATAAAAACATACAAATTTGATTTAATATATGATATTATAAACAAGTTAAATAGTTTTTGGGAATAAAATTTAAGGGAAAGTAATATAAAATTAGAGTAAGTCATCAACTTTTCAAAATAATTTATTGTAAAGATGTATAAAAATATTACAAATTATTGTTCTATATAATCAATTATAATATATTTTAATGTTAGAATTTATTACAAACATATATCTAATTTGCATATATTATTTATTAAAATTTATTATAAAAATAATACAAAATTAATTAATAATTGTAATAATTTATAGTTTATTTTTAAATTTATACATAATTATTTTTATTTCATCAAAAAGTCAATAATTAATTATATATATTTAATTCAAAATTACTAAACTATACATATTTGACTTAATATATGATATTAGAAATAAATCAATATACTTTATAGAATAAGTGAAGAGCACCTTTGCTAAAACACATACTACAACAGGTTGTGAAAATAAGCCTTCAAAAATTCGTTGGTCTCTAGTTGAATTAAAAAAAATTGGGCCAGACGTCAATAAAATTAGGCATGAAAAAATGAAAAACACACAATTAACTTATTGTTTAAAAATCATGAAAATAATTGAGGATTTAATATTTCATATTAATTGTTTAAGAAAAAACTACAATAATAAATATATTATTATCTTACATATTAGTTGTTTAAAAAATGTTGTTATATTTTTTTAAGTAGTTATTATGTTGAGAAGTATTTTACAACGAAAAAAGTATTTAAAAAAATCATAAAATTAAAAAAAGTTAACACAATATTTAAAACATATATATATATAATATTAATATATATACATACAATAGTATAAAAAATAAAAAATAAAATAAAATCTAAATGCATCAGAGAATAAATATAGAGGAGAGAAGTAAAGTACAGACTATCATTGGTATGATCCATTTTTACCGTCATTATCATCTGTTAAAAATTGTGCATCTTTCCATTATTTGCGGACAGAATATTTATGTGCATTTAAGTATATTTGTACTTTGAAGAAATCCAGACATCGAGGGAGGGGAAAAAATGTAGTGTATGGAAAGGTGGAGATTTGTTCCCAACATTAGAACGAATCGACATTGTTAATGTACTCTTTTTTTTTCTTTTTTTCAACATAATCAAATCGCTTCTGGACTCTAATCACAGAGGACTACTGCCAAAATATTCTGGCATGGATTTTTTTTTGACTTTTATGTCTGTTCATATCATGTGGATGCTTTTAAATAAGTGATAAGATTTATGTTTTTGCTGCTTGGTTTTATTAAATTTATTTTGATTACAATTTTATGTTACATAGAAGTTAGAATTATAAATAATTATTATGACAATTTTTTTACTTCAAGTGAGCCATTTGCATGGCAACCGCCTATTCTCACATCATGTGCATAATAATTTATTTCATTTTAGGATAAATTGAAATGATAAATAAACTAAATTATAATATGTTTGTCACTTGAGGGGATAAGTTTTTCAATCTTTAATGTTAAAAAACTCCATCTTATTTATTTACAAAATTAATAATAGTAATAATAATTATTTTAATTTTAAAATTATTAAAAATTTCTCTTGAATCATCAAATTTTTTGGATTGAAATTATTTTAAAAAAATAATTGTTATTATAAAATTATTAAAATTTTATTTTTAAATTAAAATTATTGGTAAAATTATTAGAATTTCATCAATAAAAATAATCATGTAAATGGTTGGTAAAATTTTACTTTATTTAAATCATGTTAAATAATATATTAATAAAAAAATTATATGATTTTCTTATTTTATATAAATGATGCCGTGGGACTTGCAATACATTACTTAATTCATATCAAATTTATATTAGCATCTAATATGTTTTTTTTATTCTTTCTATTTTTTAATAAAAGAGTCTCAACAGTTTATTAGAAGTGCGGTGAGATAAAGAGTGTATCCTGACTTTATTTATTTTAATTTCGAATAGTTTGGCTAGATTATTCACTAGGTTCAGAGCTCTCCATCTAGAACTACCTCCTATAATTGGCACATATTACAGTAGAGTCAAATAAAATAAGTATATACTTAAAAATGACAACAAATGAGACGCAAAGAGTATTGCAGCTATTGTAATAGTATTTCAAAGGTTTTACTTCATCCTTACACATGAATCAAATAAATGGATTGATTTATGTTCAATTAGATTTATTATTTTACAAGAAATTTTATGATATATAAAGAGATATTGGAATTGATGATGAAGAAATAATATCAAATTGTGATTCATTCAATTATAACTATTGGCATGTCAAGAGAAGAATAATTATAGAAGATGTTGAAAGTTACGGTGATATTAAAGATGAGAATAATCACCCTGTTCAATAAAAAATGGTGGAACACGAGTGATAAATCCTATCCAAGCTACAATGTGGCCAAGTTATAGAAGTTAGTGAGATAGATATGTTGGGAAGAAGAGATATTGATAGATAAGTATTATGGAATAATGAATATAGAGGTGAAGAATAAACAAATAAAGCAATCAAATTCATAATCACCATGGAAGATAATGGATTTCTTATACATGATGATATAACACCAATGATGAATTATGAAACTTTAGGTGCAAAATTAAAAAACAGTTGATATGGTTATTACACATTATCATGCAAGTCAAAATACTTCACCCTTACGCATGATACTCCAAGGAACAACAGGTATAGGAAAACCATATATGATAGGTGCCTTTCATTGAGATCTTCATGATGTAGAATTCTCAGAGCAATCTCCACTTAAATTACTTGCACCAACTTTAGTTGCATCATTTATAATTGGTGCCTCAACTATCCATGCACAAATTCTAATCCCAATTATGGATTTTTTTGAATTAGAAGGAATAAGACTTACAAGTTTTTGAGAGGATATTCGCCACATAAAATACATATTGATTGATGAAATGAGCTTCATTGGGAAAAATTTGCTACAGAGCATAGACTCTAGACTCTTTAAGCATTTAATTAAAATGCAAACATGAGATTTGATGGTATATCTATTATTTTGGTTGGAGATTTGGGTTAACTTTATCTTGTTAGTGATAGTCCACCATACAATAATAACATGCAAGCAAAACTATTGTGGGAAGAATTAAAAATAGTTGTTACTTTGGATAAGATATTTAGACATAAAGGAGAAAGTGATGACCAACAAAGGTTTCATCAGTTACCCACAAATCGGGGAGATGCAAATATGATAATAGATGATTGAAAGCTATTATTGCAACAGACAGATCCACCAATGAAGAGTTTGACAATTGTATTCATTTATTTTCCATAAATGATAATGTGTGTAACCATAATAAAACAAAATTATATTCATTAAAAATACTAGATGCACATAGCATTACAATCAAAGTAGGAAGTGTTGATGCACCAATGGGAGGTCCAAATTTTGAACTTGATGTGGAACTACTGATTGCTATTGATGCAAAGGTCATGTTAACTTCCAATCTTTGGATAGAAGCAGGTCTTATAAATAGAACTATAAGGTATATCAAAAGTTTAATCTACAAACTTGAGAGTGCCACACCAAAACCACCAACATATATTATGGTTGAGTTTGACAGTTACTCAGAAATATCATTTGAATATGAAACTCCATATATAGTTCCAATTGCACTAATACAAAAGGGACACACAACCTAACTACCCTTGCAGTTGGCTATGGAACTAACAATACACAAATCACAACGTTTGACTCTTTCAAAATCCATAATTAATATGGGTCAGAGAGAAAGAATAAGATTAACATTTGTGGCTATATCTCATGTAAATTCCTTGGAAAGATTACAAATATTACCTCTATTTATATAAGACCACTATGAAAAGCTAAAAAATGTAAAATAACTTTCCAAATGAAAATTTAAGGAAGAGAGATTGAAATTCTTAGAGGAAAATTAATTTCATGTAATTATGAAAAAATTCATGCACTTATTCATTATTTGACATTTTATGTGATGTGTATGGTACATTATGATGAGTATTAAATAATTATTTACTTTTAGAATTTTAGATTATGTATATTAAAGTTTTAGGTGATTTAATGTAATTTGTATTGCAATTTTGTATGATCTAAAGTGATGTATATTTTACATTTCAAGTTTTATGAAAAACTTCATATTTTATGTTAAATAAATATGCAAAACACATGGTTGCTACTAGCATACCTATTTTAGATAAATCTATGTAAAATACGCTGAGAGATATCATTTTCGAAGTGCCTATTTCACTTATATCACTAGTCCAATATAAGATAGGTGCCTCGAGAATGATATCTCTCAATGTATTTTACATAGATTTATCTAAGATAAGTATGATAGTTATACCTGCATTGAATCGTAAAGGAAAATAAAAAGGGATGTCATATATTTTAAAGTGGCATAATATTTGTAAATTTAAGTAATAAATAAAAATAAATTAATTTACCATCAAATAGAAATATAAAATTATATTTTGTTTTATATAGGATTCTCAAACTATGGAAAAAATATTTTTGCATTAACCAAAGGATATATTCATCATCCTATTAAAAAAGATATTATTCCTATCATTTAAAATGTACAATAAGGTATCTATTTCATAAGCAAGATAAAATGCTCGTTAGTGTTTTCTTGTTTTTTATGCCATATAATTGCAATAAAGCCACAAAGATGTGATAAAGGTGTACATGAATTGTTGTGTGGACATTAATTTTATTTAATTAAGATGTTGATAACAAAAATATGGTATGAAATGTTATCTAAGAAGTATGTAAAAACAAAATAATTATAGACCAATTTTCATTAGAAAATCATTTTGATAAAAAATCATGAAGATAACTTAGGTAAATGGAACTGCATTATTCTAATATTTTCTAAAGATTCTATAGAAGAAAATAGCCCTGAAGAAGTTCCTCCTAACCAAGGATGTTTCTATGCTGGAGAATAAAAAGAAATCATTATCTCAGTAAACATCATTGATTCAAACAATGGCTTATTAACCTAAGATTATTTAATCGATACTGGAGTAAATATGAGTATTGAAAAAGCATGGAGCTATCCTAGAGTACCTATGGCAAGATGCTTCATTAGATTTTTTTATTCTCAATGGGTCAAGGACTACTATAAATAAAGTTGCTCCTAGGGTACTACTTGGAGAAAATGGTATTAAGGCATATGTAAAATTATGGATATTTGATAAGATGTCGACAGATATTATTTTATGAATGAACTTCTTGAATTAATTTATGACTTATATTATTCACAACAAATACTTATCTTTAAGCTTGTTTGGTAATGAACACCAAATTCTTAGAAAAACCCATGCAATTGTAAGAATTGCCACAAGACCCCATGAAGAAGAAGACAAAAAACCACAGATGAAGATTTATAAGATAATACAAGATTTTGAAAAGAGAAAAGATATCCTGAATACTATCATAACAAAGATTAAAGTATTTTTTGATAATGATCCTAGAAGGTTTTGGGATAAGTGTAAACATACTGTTTCTCTTGACCTGAAACCTGGCATTGATCATACCCAAGGTATCAAATCTAACACTATCCCTTTCTCCCCTTCTCAAGTTAAAATAAGAGAAGAAGAGATCAAAGAATTATTGAAAAAGGATTTGATATAGAAAATCCATAGTGAATGGGCTTCTCTTGCATTATATGTGAATAAACACTCAAAACAAAAAAGAGGGAAAATAAAACTGGTAATAAATTATAAAAAACTCAATGATTGGCTTATACCTATTAGGCATCCAATTCCTAATAAGACTATTCTTATCAACAAGCTAAAGGAATGTTGTTTTTTTTCTAAGTTTGATTTGAAAAGTGGATTTTGGCAAATTTCAATAGAACCTAAAGATACTTATAAAACTACATTTGTATTGCCAGTCTTAGATAGGCATTATGAGTGGAAGGTTATGCCTTTTGGCCTGAAAAATCCTCCCTCTAAATTTTAGAAAATGATGGATGGAATCTTTGGCCATGCTAAGCATTTTGCTATCTATATTGATGATATATTACTTATTTCAAAATATTTAAATAGTCATCTTATACATTTGAAAGAATTTTCTGATCTTTGTAATTAGAATGGGTTCGTTTTAAGTGATAAGAAAATGGAGATAGGCAAGACAAAGATTGAATTTTTTGGGTTAAATATATGTCAAAATAAGATTGCATTACAACCCCATATTTTTTAGTCTTAAGAAAGATTCCCAAATGAAATAAAAGACAAAACCCAATTACAGAGATTCCTTAGATCTCTGAATTACTTCTCTTCATTCTATAAAGATCAGGCCAAAGATAGGAAAATACTTTAGAAAAAGTTAAGAAAATACTCAAGCCCATGGACTACTGAAATGACACAAGCAATCAAAAGAATCAAGAAAAAAGTTAAAGGACTACCAAATCCCAAACTGCTAGGAGAAGCTTTAATGATTTTGGAAATAGATGCTTCAGATGAAGCATATGGTGGAATACTTCTAGAGAAAACTAAAGATGATAGAGAAGAAGTCTGATATTACTATAGTGGAACATGGAACCCATCTCAAAAGAATTACCATTCAATTAAAAAATAACTATTAGTATCCAAACTATGCATGTTCAAACTAAGGATATTTTTGCTCCCAAAAAAATTCCTCTTGAGGACAGATCTATTACAGTTTGAATCTATCATTAGAAAACCCCACACCCAGCATGTTGAAAACTAAATAATGACTAGATGGGCAATATAGTTTTCTAATTTTGAGTTTGATGTTCAATACAAGAAAGGAACTACTAATTGTTTAGCTGATTTGATGTCTGGAGAAGGATCAAAATGGTATTATCATAATTTTTGTACTAATCATTTTTTGATATTTCAAGGTAATGAAGGATCTGATAATTTTGATTACAATACTATTCTAGAAAATCTTACTCAACAAGAAAAAGAAAGAATGAAAGAATGGCTTCTTATCCTTGAAAATACCTGAATCAAAGAACTTCCTAGGCTTGTTATTGAAAATATTTTGTCAAAATATTTCGTAGTTAATGCCTATAGGAACTTTATTGATTTTTACGGAAGTTGGACTAGATTCTGTGACATGGATCATATAAATATCAGGATACTTGGGGGACAATTATCACTTGTAGAGTTCCAGCTAATCAAATAAAATGCAATTTTATATGAAGAAGTCTATATTTGTATGATCACCAATCTACTTATAAGGAGCTTTCATGACAGACTAGTTGATGTACCATATGATCAATGGAAAAAGTTAACTTGGGATCAATGGATTGAAGAATATACACCAATAAATTTAAGCCTCTGGTTCAAGATTATTATCATTCATGAAGAATTAGGTGTTTATGATACTAATATGTTGTTCAAATTTATCATAGATCACCTATATTATGAAATATAATTTAAGTTTTGTTTCAAAGATTGTATATATAACCACAAGAATAAGAAAATTAGATATACATTTCAAAGAAAGTTTTGTGAACTTCCAGAAGATGTTGATACCATATTAAGCAATGAATTTCTTGTGGTAAATCCCAAGCACCCTGATAAAATTGAAAGATTAATCCCTGATCTTCATGAATCACATGCATACTCATGGGATGATTATTTCCATGACACTTATCATAGGTATGAAGATTCAGATGACATAAGCATTGGCATGTCTATTGAAAGCCCTTATGGTTAGGAGGAACTTCTTCAAGGTTGTTTTATTCTTTAGTGTCTGATCATCCTAAAAAAATTAGACAATTAAGATCCTTCTTAAACATTGAGTCATTAAGCATAAGTGATTTGTTGAAATGTTTTGATGACACCTAAAAAAGTTTTTAAAGGCTTAATAAAAATACTAAAATTTTCAAAGAATTGGTTAAGCTATCTGAAGATATAAACTAGAAAAAAACATTGAATAAATCTCACTACCACCTGCCTATATTTCAATGAACTTAGTGAATTAGATTGGAACCCTAATAATCTAGAAGTCTTAGATCCCTTGGATGCTTCACAAGATTGGACTCAGTCCCTGCTCACCAGCCTAAAAGGTATGCAAGAGGAAAAGGTTAGACTTAGTGGTACACCTAGATGGTTGGAAGAAGTATACTCTTCCAACACTGAGTCATCCAACTTGTCTATAGTCACACCTAGGATTAAAGCAACATTTCCCTAAGGAAATTTTGGTAGTGTTGAATCCATTGATCAGTATATCCAATGAAATCAAAGAAGACAACAAGATGATCTAACTTAGGTTCCTATACTTCCATATTCACTCAATATTGATGGTTGGTGTGGAGTAGGTAATGATATAAGATATAGAATCTAAGGTCTAGCTGAAAGGCTCCATGGATGGGCAGAAACTTAACAAGTTATATTTGGGAAGACTAAGGAAGAAGGCATGGACCTTATAATTACTAACCTAGATGGTAGCATAAAAGGATAGTGGTTATCTCTTATATAAGACCAAAGGGTTGTGGCCGGATCCACAGTAGATGACTTTGCTGAAGCAGTTATCTGTGAGTATGCTAGAGACATGGTAAATGCTGATGCTATTAAATACAATAAATTGTTTAGGAAGAACCTTTATAACATGAAATACTGGAATAGATTTGAGTTTGATTTTGATCTTTTGGATATAAAAAAAATAGAGCCAAAATATTGAAACTAAACACATGTTTATTAATGCACTTCCTAGTGAAATATCAGACGAAGTATTGACCTACATAGAAACTAAAAAGGAAGCCATGACTGGAGAAAAAGCCACAGTTGCAAAAATGACCTTAGGTCAAATTATCCATTCTATAGAAGAATATCTTTACAATCAATGTAAGGATAAAGTTGCAGCAAAATTTCTTAAAAAGCAAATGAAAATCATTGATAATAGTATCTACAAACATAGTGGATATAGTGCACCAGGCTATTATGGTTCTGAGAGTTCTCATTGTAAATGCCACAAAGAAAAGAGCATATCCCAAAAATGGAAAACTGAATATAAGCCCAAGTATAAGAGGAGGTTCTCTAAAATAAAAACTTATGTTAAGCCAAAAAGAACCATCTCAGGAAAATGACCTATAAAATGTTATATCTATGGTCAATAAGGTCATATAGTTCCTAAGTGCCCAAATAAGAAAAGGTATCCTAAAAAGATGAAAAAGATTAGAGCTATACTTGCTAATGAAGAAATGCAAGTTATTTCTGAATTCAGCTCAGATAATGATGTCTATTCAATACCCACTAAAAATGATATTTCTTCTAGTGAAAATGAAAATCAAGTAAACCAATTTGAAGAACCATCTTCTTCTGATAACTCTGAGATTGAACTCCATTATTGTAATATGATGTCTAGATTTGATCCCGAAGCTCAAATGCAATATTTAGAATATCTAGTCCAAAACTGTAAGCTCCCTCTTCATCTCATCCCTATCTATCAAGATGAGCTTACCTAATTATGCAGCATGCATGGTGACCCTAAGGGGAAAAAAAAACAACAGGTTGCCTTTCATGATAACCCAATGTTATATGCACAATAGGAATGTAATAGAAAACAAAAAGCTAAGCCTAAGAATACAATCACAAAGAGCTTGATAAAATACCAAAACCCTCATGTTGAAATCCTTAGATCTATAAAATCAAAAATAGATTCTACCTCTCAAGATATTAATGAATTAATAATTTTTTTTGAATATTCTATAGAAGAAAACTGCCCTAAAGATGTTCCTCCTAACCAAGGATGTTTCTATGCTAGATAACAAAAAGAAATCATTATCTCAATAAACATCATTGATTCAAATAATGGCTTATTAACCCAAAATTATTTAATCGATAATAGTGCAAATATGATTATTGCAAAGCATGGAACTATCCTAGAGTACTAGTGGCAAGATGCTTCATTGGAGATTGTTTTTTTCAATGGGTCAAGGACTACTATAATAAAGTTGCTCCTAGGGTACTACTTGAAGCAAATGACATTAAGGCATTTGTAAAATTATGGATGTCTGATAAGATGTCGACATATATTATTTTAGGAATGAACTTCCTTAATCAATTTATGACTTATACTTTTCACATCAAATACTTGTCTTTAAGATTCTTTGGTAATGAACACCAAATTCTTAGAAAAAATCATGCAACTATAAGAATTGCCATAAGAACCAATGAAGAAGAAGACAAAAAACTATAGATGAAGATTTATAGGACAATAAAATATTTTAAAAGAGAAAAGATATCCTGAATACTATCATAACGAAGATCAAAGGATTTTGTGATAATGATCCTAGAAGGTTTTGGGATAAGTGTAAACATATTGTTTCCCTTGATCTGAAATCTGACATTGATCATACTCGAGGTATCAAATCTAACACTATCCCTTTCTCCCGTTCTCAACTTAAAATTGGAGAAGAAGAGATAAAAGAATTATTGCAGAAATATTTGATACAAAAAATCCATAGTGAATGGGCTTCTCCTGCAATCTATGTGAATAAACACCTAGAATAAAAAAGAGGGAAAATGAAACTGGTAATAAATTATAAAAAGCTCAATGATTGGCTTATACCTATCAGGTATCCAATTCCTAGAAAGACTATTCTTATCAACAAGCTGAATGAATGTTGCATTTTTTCTAAGTTTGATTTTAAAAGTTGATTTTAGCAAATTATAGTAAGATACTTATAAAACTGCATTTGTCTTTCCAGTCTTAGATAGACATTATGAGTGGAAGGTTATGCCTTTCAGCTTGAAAAATGCTCCCTCTAAATTTCAAAAAAGGATGGATGGAATCTTTCACCATGCTAAGCATTTTGATGTCTATATTGATGATATATTAGTTCTTTCAAAAGATTTAAATAGTCATCTTATACATGTAAAATAATTTTTTGATCTTTGTAGCCAAAATGGCTTGTTTTTAAGTGATAAGAAAATGGAGATAGGCAAGATAGAGATTAAATTTCTTGGGTTAAATATATGTCAAAATAAGATTGCATTACAACCCCATATTTTTTAATCTTTAGAAAGATTCCCAAATGAAATAAAAGATAAAACCCAATTACAGAGATTCCTTGAATCTCTAAATTACTGTTCTCCATTCTATAAAGATCAGGCCAAAGATAAGAAAATACTATAGAAAAGGTTAATAAAAGACTCAAGCCCATGGACTACTGAAATGACACAGGCAATCAAAAGAATAAGGAAAAAGTTAAAGGACTGCCAAATCTCAAAATTCCAAGAGAAGGTTTAATGATTTTGGAAAAAGATGATTTAGATGAAGCATATGGCAGAATACTTTTGGAGAAAACTAAAGATGGTAGAGTAGAAGTCTGCTATTACTGCAGTGGAACATGGAACCCAGCTCAAAAGAATTACCATTCCACCAAAAAGAAACTATTAGTAGTCAAACTATGCATGTTCAAATTAAAGATATTTTTGCTCCCAAATAAATTCCTCTTGAGGATAGATCTATTATAGTTTGAATCTATCACAAGAAAACCCCACACCCAGGAAGTTGGAAACCAAATAATTACTAGATGGGCAATATGGTTTTCTAACTTTGAGTTTGATGTTTAATACAAGAAATGAATGTCTAATTATTTAGCTAATTTGATGTCTAGAGAAGGATCAAAATGATATTCTCATAAGTTTTGTATTGATCAAGTTTTGATGTTTCAAGGTAATGAAGGATCCGATCATTTTTATTACGATATTATTCCAAAAAATATTACTCAACAAAAAAAGAAAGAATGAAATAATGAATGACTTCTTATCCCTATAGAGACCCGAATCAAAGAACTTCTTGGGCTTGCTATTGAAAATATTTTGTCAAAATATTTCCTTGTTAATGCCTACAGGAACTTTCTTGATGCTGACATAAGGAGTTGGACTAGATTTTGTGACATGGATCACATAAATATTAGGATACTTGGGGGACAATTGTCACTTGTAGAGTTCCAGTTGATCAAACCAAAGGCAATTTTCCATGGAGAAGTCTATATCTGTATGGGAACCAATTTGCTTATAATGAGCTTTCATGATAGACTAGTTGATGTACCATATGATCAATGGGAAAAGTTAACTTGGGATCAATGGCTTGAAGAATATGCACCAACAACTTTAAGCCCCTAGTTCAAGATTCTTGACATTCATGAAGAATTAAGTGTTTATGATACTAATATGTTGTTCAAATTTACTGAAGATCACCTGTATGATGAAATAGAATTTAATTTTTGTTTCAAAGATTGTATATATAACCACGAGAACAAGAAAATCATATATACATTTCAAAGAAAGTTTTGTGAACTTTTATAAGATGTTGATACCATATTAAGCAATGAATTTCTTATGGTAAATCCCAGGCACCTTGATAAAATTGAAAGATTAATCCCTGATCTTCATGAATCACATGCATACTCATGGGATGACTATGTCCATGAAACTTATCATAGGTATGAAGATTCAGATGACATAAGCATTGGCATGTCCATTGAAAGGCCTTATGGGAGTCCCTAGCAGGAAGCATGGATGGGCCCTTTCAAAGTTTTTTCACTGTCCCTTTAATATGGTGACACAAATGAGTTAACTACTTAATCAAATACTAGACTGTGATCCAGATATATCACACCATGTGGCCCATGTTAAGGTCTTGTCTTGGCTGGTAGAGTGGGCTTGTCCTCTACCATTTACAGCTACAAGATGTTGTTTGTTTTTTATCCAAGATGAGCATGTGCTCATATTAATCCATGATTCAAGTAGGGAATCCCAATAAAGTGGTAAGTAGCACATATGGTGGGGGTGGCCTATCGACCTATTAGCTTTTATTAGATGATCTCTTGATAGTATGCCTTTTAGTGTGACATGATCAAAGAATCTTTACTTTTGTCACTTTGCCTAGTTAGTTGGGGTTATCATCGAACAAACATAGGTTTCCATTTATTTATAATAGGTTAATCCTCTAAACAGTGGAAATGTTGGAAATATTGTCATTAATGTCAAAGGTCTAGCATTATTGGTGATAAAGGCCCCATTGCATTCAATAATGTTTGTAATAGTTATATCTTGGCTAATGTGTGTTAATATTTATTTAATATTAATGAATATATTTTTGGTTGCATATAAGACAAAAGAAGGGCCCATGGAGAAGTCAAAGAGTCATGGGGTAAAGATAGAAGAAGAATGGGATGCATTTTCCCATGAAGAGTCATCTTGGGGAATTCCAAGAGTCACCAAGTGAAGACAAAAGAGGAAGGGTGAAATTTCTCATGAAGAGACACTTTGAGGAAAATGAAAAGTCACCAAGATAAAGACAAAAGAGGAAAGGATGATTTTGGTTATGAAGGGTCACCATATGACTTTTCAAAGGCAAGGATATGAAGGGTCATGCAATTTTGGTGCCATTTTCCATGAGGATTGAAGGGTCACAAAGGTGGAAGGCCAAAGGCCATTTGGAAACCTATAAATAAAGGCTTGAGAATCCATTTGTAGTGTGTGAGATAGAGTTTGATTTGATATAGTAATATCTATCTTAGAAGAGCAATGGGAGAGATTAGTATGATTTGAATTTGTTATATCTAGCTTAGAAGAGAAAATGTGAGAGAGGAAAGAGATATTGTAATGAACTATCATTTGTTGACATAGCAACATTGAGAGATAGTTGTGTGGTATACACAAAGGGGTTGGTGCTCTTGTGGGTTGGTGCTCATGAATTGTTGCTGTGTTGGTGTTCAGTAAATGGGTTGGTGCTCCTTTGGGTTGGTGCTTATGAATTGTTGCTATGTTGGTGCTCAACAAAGGGGTTGGTGCTCCTGTGGGTTGGTGCTCATGAATTGTTACTGTGTTGGTGCTCAGCAAAGGGGTTGGTGCTCACAAATTGTTGTTGTGTTAGTGCTCAACAAAGGGGTTGGTGCTCTTGTGGGTTGGTGATCATGAATAGTTTTTGTGTTGGTGCTCAACAAAGGGATTGGTGCTCCTGCAAAATGGTCTTTGAAAATATTGTTGTTTGAGTTGGTGCTCATTCATATACTTGAGATTGTTCTCCATGGTTTTTCCCACATTGGGTTTCCATGTTAAATCTGGTGTCTTTGTCTATCTTGTGTGGTGTTTATTATTTCATTTTTATTGCATGTCTTGAATGTATGTTAAAGTGGAATTTGATTAAGGGAAAGTTTTATAATATATATGATATACTGATTCAAACCCCCCCCTCAGGATATCTCATGCTTAACAATTGGTATCAGAGCAGGTTTCTTCAGAAAGGGTTTAACAGCTTAAAGGTAGATCAAGGAAAATCACAATATGGCCAAGAAACTAAAGGAGAATCAAGAGTTGAAATATGTGGTTGAGGCTCTTAAAGAATAGGTGTGTAATTTGGATTCGAAGTTGGCTATAGAAGTAAAAGAAAATAAGATATTTATTCAGGGTTTTAAGAATCAACTAGAGGTTGCAAATTCAAGTTTGAAATCAAAAGAAGAAGAGTGTAATCAGTTGAAGGTTGAGTTAGGTTATTTAAAGGATCATAATAATAATCTTATAATCAAGGTTGAGAAAGATCATGAAATATTAGTCTAAGGAAAGAAGGATGCAAGTTTTGAAGGCAAATTAAAGAAGCCGATCAGGCAGCCCAATTCTTTTAAGTTTTCAAATTATTTTCATGGCCATTGTTTTGTTTGTCATCGTGTTGGTCATAGGGCAAGAGACTATATGAGGAAAAGCAATTAGTCAAAGGGAGATCTCAATCACATTCAAAAAGAAGGTATGAGAAATTTTGTTTACTTTTGTTGTCATAAGGTTGGCCATATTGCTAAATTATGTCCAAATAAATTAAAGATATCTTCAAAGTATATCAAAGGATACAGAGCCCCTAAAAGATATGAGAAGAGTCAAATTCAGGTTTGGAGACCTAAAATAGTAAAGGTTGATTAGGTTGAGTTTAAGAGTGATAATAAATTATTTGTTATAGTAGATAAAGAATCAGATAGGAAGGACTATGAAGAATCTCTTGTTACATTTGAGCATGAGCTTTGTCAAGATAAGATAGTTGAAAAAGTTGAGAAGATGAAAAACATAATGAATGATGAGGTTAGTAAGCCAAATGAGTTAGACATGCTTAAACGGATTCTAAGAGAAAGACACAAGAAGATCAAGAAAGTAACAGAGGAGATGTGGGAATCTCTTAAGATTTATTTCGAAAACCCTTTGTGTGGGGTGTCTCTTATAGGCTTCAAGGAAACACTTTTAAGAAAAATTGAAGCATGGTGGATGCTATTGGGTCTTGGATATGTTGCATAACAAGAAGGTGAGTTGATAGATTAATTTGTATATCTTTTGAGGGTATATATTTTTTAATAAAATTTTACACTAGTGTTAAGGTTTGAGGCTATTAGAATGTTTCTTGCATATGCAGTGTTTAAAAGTTTTAAGGTGTTCAAATGGATATGGTCATAAGAAATTAGAATTTTGAAAAAGAGCTAACAGTTTTAGAAATAAGGAGAAGGAAACTCATGTAGATTCAATCAAGAAGGACCAGAGTTTCAAGTCTCCATTCATTAAGAAGAAGGTTCAGACATGTTCATGGCAAAAGAAATACCTGAAGATTTTATGTTGGTGCAGACAACTTTTCATATAAGAAATGAAGATCAGCCATTGTTCGTCGATAGTGGATGTTCAAGGCACATGACAAGAGATAAGATTAAGTTCATAACTCTAAAGAAGATCAATGGTGGCATAGTGAAATTTAGAGATAAAACCACTACCAAGATAGCTAGAAAAGGTACTTTGTGTTTGGATAATGGTAAAACCAAGACTAAAAATATTTTATATGTAAAAGGTCTTAAGCATAATCTATTGAGTGTAAGTCAAATATGTGATCATGGATACACATTAAATTTCTATGTAGAAGGTTGTGAGATTAGAAGGAAATATTCAAATGAGTTGATTTCAGATGCTCAAAGGATAGGCAATGATTTATATGTATTATTAGATATCTTCTCAAAGGCACGATCAAAGGACACATTCAAAGATCTACAAGAAGAGTTGGGAGTAATTTCTATTACTTCCTACCATTGAGGTTTAGCATCAGTTGAGAGGGAGCTAAGTGTTATCTCTAGGTAGGCCCTTTGCCATTGATGTCAAAGGGGAATAATAATAAGTATGGGTATAGGTGAAAAAATAGGTATAGGGAATAGGTATAGGTTGCTATAGTAAGGGGGAGTTACTGTATGTTTTTTAGGTGACAGTATGTGTAGGTTTTAGGATGTGGTAGTTTCAAGATTGAGGTTACCATCAATGACAAAGGGGGAGATTGTTGGAAATATTATCATTGGTGTCAAAGGTCTAGCATTATTGGTGATAAAGGCCCAATTGCATTAAATGATGTTTGCAATAGTTATATCTTGGCTAATGTGTGTTAATATTTATTTAATATTAATGAATATATTTTTGGTTGCATATAAGACAAAAGAAGGGCCCATGGAGAATTCAAAGAGTCACGGGGTAAAGACAAAAGAAGAATGAGATGCATTTTATCATGAAGATTCATCTTGGGGGATTTCAAGAGTCACCAAGTGAAGACAAAAGAGGAAGGGCATAGTTTTTCATGAAGGGACACTTTGAGGAATATGAAAAGTCACCAAGATAAAGACAAAAGAGGAAAGGATGCTTTTGGTTATGAAGGGTCACCATATGACTTTTCAAAGGCAAGGATACGAAGGGTCATGCAAGTTTGGCACCATTTTCCATGAAGATTGAAGGGTCACAAAGGGGGAAGGCAAAAGGTCATTTGGAAAGCTATAAATAAAGGCTTGAGAAGCCATTTGTAGTGTGTGAGATAGAGTTTGATTTTATATAGTAATATCTAGTTTAGAAGAGCAATGGGAGAGATGAGTATGATTTGTATTTGTTATATCTAGCTTAGAAGAGCAAAGGTGAGAGAGGAAAGAGATATTTTAATGAACTATCATTTGTTGAGATGGCAACATTGAGAGATAGTTGTGTGGTATACACAAAGGGGTTGGTGCTCATGAATTGTTTCTATGTTGGTGCTCAACAAAGGGGTTGGTGCTCATGAATTGTTGATGTTTGGTGCTCAACAAAGGGGTTCATGCTCCTGTGGGTTGGTGCTCATGAATTGTTGTTGTGTTGGTGCTCATCAAAGAGGTTGGTGCTCCTGTGGGTTGGTGCTCATGAATTATTGTTGTGTTGGTGCTCAACAAAGGGGTTGGTGCTCCTGTGGGTTGGTGCTCCTACAAGTTGGTGCTTGTGAATATTGTTATTTGAGTTGTTGCTCATTCATATACTTGAGATTGTTATCCATGGTTTTTCTCACATTGGGTTTCCACGTTAAATCTAGTGTCTCTCTCTATCTTGTGTGGTGTTTATTATTTCAATTTTATTGCATATCTTGAATGTATGTTAAATTAGAATTTGATTAAGGGAAAGTTTTATAAGATATATGATATACTAATTCACCCCCCCCTTCTCAGTATATCCGTGCTTAATAGAAAAATCTCTCCCAATTCTTTATTTAAGAAGAGTTTGGGGTTCATTCACTACCATCGAATGCTCAGATTAAAAAGGAGAGAGATCTACAAGTCTTTAAGCTCTTCAAGTCTTAGAATAAGTCTGTCAGGTATTGGTTCAAATAGTTACCTAGATCAGGGTCAAAAAGTTTCCTAAACTATTTGGCCTTCTGCGCTATGCATAGCTTATGAAACCAATATATGTTAGTTTCTAATTGTTGATCCTGAAGAGTTGAGAGGATTATGACTATGTATGGTTATAATATTTTTGGACTTCACCGATTATGTAATGTTGTTCTATGTTATGTAAATATATTTTATTCAATCAGTCTTTTTGGTATCAGAGCTTGGTTTGCCTATTCAATATATATTGCTAGTCATTTTATCATCTTTAATTCTTTGTTCTAGCCTGTAGGGAAATCATATTGCTCTTTTGACAATCTATTTAAAGTTGATTTGAATACTAGCTTTCCTTGTTCATAAGCTCAGGGAACCTACTATGTTTTAAGTTCCTTGAGACTTGTTTGGCCCAGCAATCTATCAGATACAGTTATTGAATGTACATGGGATACCTAGAGTTGAGGCATTGAGGCAAGGTGTCATTTAGGCTATTTTTCCTAATAACCCATGTTCAAAAAATTGTCTGTTAGAGGAGGTCCTGGAAGCTACCAATTGAATGAGCACTAGGCGGTAGCAAGGATAAGTTCTCTCAAGAAGAGTTGCATCTTCTAAGCGTTAAGGACCAAGTAAGTGAAAGTTCTATTCCTTTTTTAGATTTGATGGAGAAGTTAGAAGTAGAAAAGAAGATGAACATGATCTAAGCCAATATATTTCTCTTGAATCCATAAATCCAAATTGGGAACTCCCTAAATTAGATTTGTCTGAAGTTTATAAGATGAATTTCTTCAAACAAACATTTTAGACTGAAGTCTATTTCAAACAATTTACTGTTAAAGGTTTGATGTTAGGAAATCTTGAGGGTGATTGGTTCAATATACTAGCTAAGGAACATTTTAAGACATTTTATAAAAAGGCTATTATTTTATACACATCAGCTAGTTAGAATGTGCAATAGTACCTCTTTGCAGGCAAGGCCTAAATGTTCCTATTTTGTCTATTCTTGTTGATAGCAGGTTGCAAAACATTTTCCAAGATATGCTTGGTGAAATCAATGATAATGTCCATGATGGCAAAGTTACTTGTTAGGTTTATCCTAATTTTATGGCTGACCTAGAGGATCTTACTATTCTTAAAATGCTTAAATGTAATTTACAATTTAAGAACCTTAAAATGGATCCTATATCTATTCCATTTAGTATAGTTACCCGATGGGTCTTTCGATACTATAAGTATCCTTTGGTACCCTTCAATTATACTAAAAAATCCCCAGCCAACATGGTGATGATACCTGGGACAAAAACCACATGAGATCAGGTCAATATCAGTCAGATAAACTTTGAGACAATCTCCTTACCCAAAGAATGGGTGACTAGCTATAGCAAGTGTATCTATAGACCACCTAAGAAAAAAAACCAAGTTAGCCTAGGATTTACACTTACATCTTACCCAAAGAATGGGTGACTAGCTATAACAAGTGTATCTGTAGACCACCTAATAAAAAAACCAAGTACACTCCTAGCCTAACTTCTCTTCCTAGGCTAACTTGATTTTTTTCTTAAGTGGTCTATATATACACTTGTTATAGCTAGTCACCCATTCTTTGGGTAAGGAGATTGTCTCAAAGTTTATCTGACTGATATTGACCTAGTCTCATATGGTTTTTGTACCAGGTATCATCACCATGCTAGATGGGGCTTTTTGAGTATAATTGGAGGGTACCAAAGGATACTTATAGTATCAAAAGACCCATCAAGTAACTATACTAAAGGGAATAGATATAGGATCCATTTTAAGGTTCTTAAATTGTAAATTACATTTAAGCATTTCGAGAAAAGTATGATCCTCTAAGTCATCCATACAATTAGGATAAACCTGACAAGTAACTTTTTCATCATGGACATTATCATTGATTACACCAAGCATAGTTTGGGAAATGTTTTACAGCCTGATATCAACAAGAATAGATCAAATAGGAACATCTAGGCCTTGCCTAAAAAGATGTACTATTGCCCATTCTAACTGGCTGATGTGTACAAAATGATAGCCTTTTTTATAAAATGTCTTAAAATTTTCCTGAGCTAGTATATTGAGCCAATTACCCTCAATATTTCCTAATGTCAAACCTTTAAGAGTAAATTATTTGAAAGAGACTTTAGTCTAAAACTTTTGTTTGGAGAAATTTATCTTATAAACTTCAGACAAATCTAATCTAGGGAGTTACCAGTTCACATTTATGGATTCAAGAGAAATATATTGGCTTAGATCATGTTCATCTTCTTTTCTATTTCTAACTTCTGATTTCTCCATCAAATCTAAAAAAAGGAATAGAACTTTCACTTAATTGGTCCATAACACTTGGAAGACACAACTCTTCTCGGGTGAACTTATCCTTGCTACCGCCTAGTGCTTGTTCAGTAGATAACTTTTAGGGCCTCCTCCAACAGACAATTCTTTGAATAGGGGTTATTAGGAAAAATGGCTTAAATTGAACCTTGCCTTAATGCCTCAACTCTAGGTATCCCACGTACATTAAAGAACTAGATCTGATAGATTATTGGGCCAAAGAAGTCTCGAGGACCTTCAAACATAGTAGGTTCCCTGAGCTTATGAACAAGGAAAGCTAGTATTCAAATCAACTTTAAATAGATTATCAAATGACTGGTATGATTTCGCTACAGGATAGAACAAAGAATTAAAGATGACCAAAATTATATATTAAATAGGCAAACCAAGCTCTGATACCAAAAAGACCAATTGAACAAAATATATTTATATAACATAGAACAACATTACATAATCAGTGAAGTCCAATAAGATTATAACCATACATAGTCATAATCCTATCGACTCTTCAAGATCAATAATTAGAAACTAACTTATATTAGTTTCATAAGCTATGCACAGTGCAGAAGGCCAAATATTTTTGGAAACTATTTGAGCCTGAGATAGGTAGCTATCTGAACCAATACATAATAGACCTATTCTAAGACTAGCAAAGCTTAAATACTTGCAAAGCTCTCTCCTTTTTAATCCAAGCATTTGATGGTAGTGAATGAACCCCAAAATCTTCTTAAATAAATAATTGGGAGATATTTTCCACTGATTAAAGGAGTAATCAATTATAAATAACCAAAAACCTAGGTTTGTTGGATGACAGCGCCATCCAACTAGGCAAAGTGATAAAAACAAAGATGTTTTGGTCGTGTCACACCAAAAGGTGTACTACCCAGGGATCATCTAATAAAAGCTAAGAGGATGATAGGCCACCCCCACCACATGTGCTATTTTTCTCTTTATTGGGATTCTCTACTTTAATCATGGATTAATATGAGCACACGCTCCTATCGAATCAAAATAAAATAGCATCTTGTAGCTGTAAACGGTAGAGGACAGACCCACTCTACTAGATAAGACAAGACCTTACCATGGGTCACAAGGTGTGATATAGCTGGATCACACTCCAGGATTTTCTTTCACAATTAAATCATCTACGTCACTATATTAAAGGGATAGTGAACAAACCTTGAAAGGGCCCATCCATGCTTTCAATGGACATGTCAATGCTTATATCAATGATTTTAATGGACATGTCAATGTTATATCATCCAAATCTTTATACCTATATACGTTTCATGGATATAGTCATCCCATGAGTATGCATGTGATTCATGAAGATCAGGGATTAATCTTTCAATTTAATTAGGGTGCCTAGGATTTGTCACAAGAAATTCATTGCTTAATATGGTATTAGCATCTTCTAGAAGTTTAAAAAACTTTATTTGAAATGTATATCTGATTTTCTTATTCTCATGGTTATATATACAATCTTTGAAACAAAACATAAATTCTATTTCATCATATAGGTAATCTCTGGTAAATTTAAACAACATATTAGTATCATAAACACCTAATTCTTCATGACTGACAAGAATCTTGAACCAAGGGCTTAAATTTTTTGGTGCATATTCTTCAAGCCATTAATCTCAAGTTAACTTTTCCCATTGATCATATGGTACATCAATTGGTATATCATGAAAGCTCCTTATAAGCAGATTGGTGCTCATACAGATATAGACTTCTCCATAGAAAATTGCCTTTACTTTGATCAATTAAAACTCTACAATTGACAATTGTCCCCCAAGTATCCTAATATTTATGTGATCCATGTCATAGAATCTAGTCCAAATCCTTCTGTCAGCATCAGGGAAGTTCCTGTAGCCATTAACTAAGAAATATTTTGACAAAATCTTTTCAATAGCAAGCCCAAGAAGTTCTTTGATTCGGGTCTCTATAGGGATAAGAAGCCATTCTTTCTTTTTCTTGTTGATTAAGATTTTCTAGAATAGTATCATAATCAAAATTATCTAATCCTTCATTACCCTAAAACATCAAAACATGATTAGTACAAAACATATGAGAATACCATTTTGATCCTTCTCTAGACATCAAATCAGCTAAATAATTAGCAGTTCCTTTCTTGTATTGAACATCAAACTCAAAGTTAGAAAACCATATTCCCATCTAGTCATTATTTAGTTTCCAACTTGTTGGGAGTGGGGTTTTCTAATGATAGATTCAAACTGTAACAGATATTTCCTCAAGAGGAATTTCTTTGGGAGCAAAAAGATCCTTAATTTGAACATGCATAGTTTGGCTGCTAATAGTTATTTTTTAGTGGAATGGTAATTTTTTTAATTTGGGTTCCATGTTCCACTATAGTAATATAAGACTTCTTCTCTACCATTTGTAGTTTTCTCCAAAAGTATTCTGCAATATGCTTCATCTGAAGCATTTATTTCCAAAATCATTAAACCTTCACTTGATAGTTTGAGATTTGGTAGTCCTTTAACTTTTTCCTTGATTATTTTGAATGTCTATGTCATTTCAGTAGTCCATGGGCTTGAGTCTTTTCTTAACCTTTTCTATAGTATTTTCTTATCTTTGGCCTGATCTTTATAGAATGGAGAGCAGTAATTTAGAGATCCAAGGAATCTTTGTAATTGGGTTTTGTCTTTTATTTCATCTGAGAATATTTCTAAAGATTGCAAAATATGGGGTTGTAATGTAATCTTATTTTGACATATATTTAACCCAAAAAATTCAATCTCTATCTTGCCTATCTCCATTTTCTTATCAATTAAAACCAACCCATTTTGGTTACAAAGATCATCAAATTCTTTCAAATGTATAAGATGACTATTTAAATCTTTTGAAAGAACTAATATATCATCAATATAGATAGCAAAATGCTTAGCATGGACAAATATTCCATCCATCCTTTTTTGAAATTTAGATGGAGCATTTTTTAGGCCAAAAGGCCTTCCACTCATAATGCCTACCTAGGACTGGCAAGACAAATGCAATTATATAAGTATCTTTAGGTTCTACTACAATTTGTTAGAATCCACTTTTAGAATCAGACTTAGTAAAAATGCAACATTACTTCATCTTGTTGATAAGAATAGTCTTGTTAGGAATTAGAGGCCTGACAGGTATAAGCCAATCATTGAGATTTTTATAATTTATTACCATTCTCATTTTCCTTCTTTTTTGTTCTGAGTGTTTATTCACATAGAATGCAGGAGAAGCCCATTCACTATGGCTTTTTTGTATCAAATCCTTCTGCAATAATTATTTGATATATTATTCTTATATTTTAACTTGAGAAGGGGAGAAAGGGATAGTGTTAGGTTTGATACCTTGGGTATGATCAATGCCAAGTTTTAGATTTAAAAAATAGTATGTTTACACTTATCCCAAAACCTTCTAGGGTCATTGTCACAAAATCCTTTGATCTTTGTTATGATAGTATTCAAGATATCTTTTCTCTTTTTAAAATCATTTACTATCCTATAAATGATTTGGAGTTCAATTCATAAAAAATTTCCAAGTCGTGATGAAAACAATAGCACAACGTAGATCTCGTCGAGAGCTTTTCGACACTTTTCATGATTTTCAAAATGGACACCGTATGCAAAACTTATAGGCCACTGAAGTTTTCTTGTGACAGGGAAAAATGTGGTGTCGTAAGATGATGTGGCACAATGTGGACACGCTAAGTGGACCAATCAGGTGGTGACACGTGGTAGTCAACAAGAGTCCGTAGAAACTTTTGGATTTTATATTGCAATGTATTTGAAACTGCAAAGTCTATAAAAATCCCTCAAATAAGGGATTATTATTTTTATTTTTTTTAAATATTTTAATTATTCCTTGATAATATTTTAAAATTACCAAGCGAACCCCATACACCACATGGGAGAACAAACTTGCCACGCCACCTCCAATTAGCTTGCCGAGTCAAGCTTGAGATATTGCCAACTTTGGAGACCATGAGAGCATACCACGTATGGCCTTGCCACATGCCTCGAGATTGGAGATGAGACCAAGTCTTCTGAAATACCATGAATATTGAGTACCACATCCTATGCCATGGGAAGAGGACATCGATTTCAAATGCCGAGCTAAGAGACAGTGAGAAGAGGACAAGCCTTAGCGTATATGATAAGCTTGGCACCCAACCAACAACCAAGTTATATTTATCACCTCAAGCCCACCAAAAGGGTGGAATCAACATCATGCAAGGAGGCCGCTCAACTATTAAAGCCTGGAAAACCGTTCCAACTTGTAAATGTGGGACAAATGGATAGTCTAAGTGCCTAAAAAGGTAGGTCAAAGACTTGAACCGCGGACCTGCCAAGTAAAAGGGATAGGCTTTGACCACATGAGCCACGGGTTTTGAAGTGTTATAAAAGGGATGAATTTGCATTTGAATTTAAACTTCACAGGTATGTGTATTTTTATTTTAAGAGGCCGAGAGCTTGTTTTAAGCTTAGAGTAGTTAGCTAATGGGATTTTCTCCAATATCCGACCTTATACACAGAAGGTAAGCCTTTTTAGTTATGTTTTGTAATAAAAAAGAGAATATTATTTTTATTATTTGGATATACCAATAGTTTGATTGAAGGGACTTAAGCACATTTTAGAAGGGGATTGAAGACTGAGGAAGGATTCCGTGTGACCGAGCTTAAGTTTATCAGCAAAGGTGGAATTCTTGGATAGAGATCAGGCCTGAGGGAAGTTGTGCAATGTTTCAAATAATTTGTAAGCCATATGTTGCACAAATTTAATAGAAATGGACCTCACTATTGGGCGGACCTAGAGAAGTAGGCAAAATATGTCGAACTCCATTATCAATTTCATGTGGTAATTTGTCATTTATTGCATGTTTTATTTTCAATATTTTGATTTTTAATTAATCAAGAACTCATGCAATATTTAAAATTGACAATTTACGACATTTAATTTTTTTTTTTAAAAATCCAATTTTATTGGTGAATGGAAGATATTACTCTTTTGACAATTCCAATCCAATTCGATAATCGAGAATACTTTTACCAAACAATTTGCAAGTTCTTTTGAGTATTTTTGATAGTTTGTTAAGTTTGAGAAATTTAGAATCCGTACTTTTAAATTTTCACTTTGAGTTTTTCAGTGGTGTTTACGGATCAAGTTGGTATCAGAGCAGTTAGAATGCAGGGTTTGCTTCTAGTTGTGTATTGATAGTTGCTTCCAGAATAGTTGGATTATTGGTTTGCAGATTGATTATATTGTAGTGTGCAGTGTGGAATCAGGTGTTTGTAGGAAACCATGGGCAAGTTATCACAGATTGAGGCCATCAAAGATGAAAATGCAAGCTTGAGATGCCAAAAATTTGCACTTGAATTGCAAGTGGTAAAGTTAAAATCAGAGCTCGAATCCAAGGATGAGCTATTAATTAGATTGCAATGTGGTGAGTGTGAAAAGGTAAAGCATTCTACTTCAGATGCAGAAACTATGACTGAGTGCACTGTAATATTTTCACCACAAGAATATTCATCTTCTTTTACCATTTCAGATTCAGATTATAGTAAAATTGTTTTTGGTGATTTTGAAAGATACACTAAGGGCATAGGATCTAAATTGTTGTTTAAAATGGGTTATAATGGAGAAGGACTTGGTCAAAATGGCCAAAGAATTAATAACCCAATACAAGTTGAGTATAGACCTCTTCATGCAGGTTTGGGTTATACTAGTGTGCAAGTGGATGATGGAGAAGTTTCTTCCATGGCTAAAGGAAGATGAGCTTCCAATAGCAAAGGTTTTAGGCCACTAGTTCAAAGGCATAAAGGTAAAAGAGATATTGAGATTCCACCTCCTAATTCTTACACTAAATCTTCTAATCCAATTGATACTTTTAAGAAGTTTAGATATAATGTATAGAAGATAATGCAATCATTTCCATGCACTATTTGTGGGATGAATAACCATAGTGCTAAGACTTGTTGGAAATGAAATGCTTTGTTGAAGCAGATTGCATGTTTGAAAGACCATTCTCATGTTAATTTGGGAATTGGCAAAAGGGGAACCTCACCTAAGAAGGATGTTTGCACTCATTGTAAAGTGAGTGGACATAGGATTGATAGATGTTTTAAGCTTCATTCATCTTCACATTCAAGTAATGTTAAAACTAAGATGATTTACAAACCTCTCGCTAAGGTTAATGAAGCTAATTCGATCCATAATGTAGTTGACAATACAACCCAAGATAAGGTAAAATCTACAAGTGAAAATCTATTTAAAAGGTTAAGTCAACAATGTTTTCAATTACATATGGCAAAGCCCAAATTGATAAAGTATGCAATTGATAATGAATCCACAAAGACAATCAATTTCACTAGGAAGAAAGAATTGGTTAAGTGGATTATCACTACATTCTTTTTGCAAAGCATGGTTAGAATTCACCTAAGGGAATGAACAAGCTTTGATAGATGTAGATTAGAGTTGGTGGGAACACTTCAAGACATGTTTACCATATGAAGTTTTTCAATACTCACTTTTTGATAACTCTAATTTTTTGATCTCCAGAATATACTGTATAGGTAGTCTAATAATGGATAAGACATTAACTCATATGAAATAGTTGGGGATATAGCAGAGTGATGTTTTGAGTTATTTCCTCACAACATTTGATAGTTAGACTGCTATTTTGAATGTATCTATTTTGGCACAAAGATGTTTAGATGCATTTTTTAAGACCCCTTTGGGCATGTTTAGATGATATGCAACATACACTTTTCGTTGTTTGCATTTTGCTTAGCATTGTAAGTCCCATTCAGGGCAATGCATTAAAACATGCCTACAACATTTATTGTATGTTGTCGGCATTATAAACTTCTCTTGTAGTTACATTGGGAGTTGTTTCAATTTTTGGCAATTCATCACTTTACAGGTTGTGACATTTGGGTAGGCAGTTTGATATGTTGTAATCACTTTGGTAGTTGCAGATTCCTTTACTCATGCCATGTGTAGGCATTTTCAGTTGAGTTGTGAATCATTTATTTTTTTAATATTTATCTCTTTGCTATGATTGGGTTCTGTGTGATGTGATGCAATAGACCAGTTATAAGATTTTAGGTGATAGTCAACTTTTGGAGACCAAAAGCCTCTTTTGTAGGGAGGTGTGATCCAGATTTTAGTTTGGAAAAAGTTTCCAAGTCGTGATGAAAACAATATCAAAGCGTAGATCTCGTTGAGAGATTTTCGACACTTTTCGCGGTTTGCAAAATGGACACCGTATGCAAAAGTTATAGGCCACTAATGTTTTCTTGTGACAGGGAAAAATGTGGTGTCATAAGATGACATGGCATAATGTGGACACACCAAGTGGACCAATCAGGTGGTGACACATGGCAGTCAACAAGAGTCTGTAGAAACTTCTAGATTTTATATTGCATTGTATTTGAAATTACAAAGTCCGTAGAAATCCCTCAAATAAGGGATAATAATTATTATTTTTTTAAATATTGTAATTATTCCTTGGTAATATTTTTAAATTACCAAGCAAACCCCATATGCCACATGGTAGAACAAACTTGCCACGCCACCTCCAATTACCTTGTCGAGTCAAGCTCGAGATAATGCCAACTTTGGAGACCATGAGAGCGTACCACATCTAGCCTTGCCACATGCCTCGAGATTGGAGATTAGACCAAGTCTTATGTCATTCCACAAAGACCGAGTACCATGTCCTATGCCATGGGAAGAGGACGTCGATTTCAAATGCCGAGATAAGAGACCGTGAGAAGAGGACAAGGCTTAGCGTATATGCTAAGCTTGGTGCCCAACCAACAACCAAGCTATATTTAGTGCCTCAAGCTCACCAAAATTGGGGCATCAGCATTATGCAAGGAGGCCGCTCAACTACTAAAGCCTTGAAAACCGTTCCAACTTGCAAATGTGGGACAATCTAAGCACCCAAAAAGGTAGGTCAAAGACTTGAACCATGGACTTGCCAAGTAAAAGGGATAGGCTTTGACTACATGAGCCATGGGTTTTGTAGTGTTATAAAAGGCACGAATTTGTATTTGAATTTAACCTTCACAGGTCTATTTTTTTATTTTAAGAGGCCGAGAGCTTGTTTTAAGCTTGGAGATAGCTACCTAATGGGATTTTCTCCAATATCTGACCTTATACATAGAAGGTAAGCCTTTTTAATTATGTTTTGTAATTAAAAAGAGAATGTTATTATTATTATTTGGATATACCAATAGTTTGATTGAAGGGACTTAAGCACATTTCGGAAGGGGATTGAAGACTGAGGAAGGATTCTGTGTGACCGAGCTTGAGTTTATCAGCGAAGGTGGAATTCTTGGATAGAGATAAGGCCTGAGGGAAGTTGTGAAATGTTTCAAATAATTTTTAAGCCATATGTTGCACAAATTTAATAGAAATGGTCCTCACTATTGGGCGAACCCGGAGAAGTAGGCAAAATATGCCGAACTCCATTATCAATTTCATGTGGTAATTTGTCATTTATTGCATGTTTTATTTTCAGTATTCTGATTTTTAATTAATCAAGAACTCATGCAATATTTAAAATTGACAATTTACGAAATTTAATTTTAAAAAAAACAAAATCTGGTTTTATTGGTGAATGAAAGATATTAGTCTTTTGACAATTCCAATCCAATTCGATAATCGAGAATACTTTTGCCAAACAATTTGCAAGTTTTTTGAGTATTTGTTAAGTTTGAGAAATTCAGAATCTGTACTTTTAAAATTTCACTTTGATTTTTTCAGTGGTGTTTACGGATTAGTAAATATTCATCTATATTTTTCTATCTTCTTCTTCATGGGGTCTTGTGGCAATTCTTACAATTGCATGGGTTTTTTCTAAAAAAATGGTGTTCATTACCAAAGAAGCTTAAAGACAAGTATTTGTTGCAAGCAATATAAGGAATAAATTGATTCAAGAAGTTCATTCCTAAAATAATATATGTTGACATCTTATCAAACATCCATAATTTTACATATGCCTTAATGTCATTTGCTTCAAGTAGTACCCTAGGAGCAACTTTATTTATAGTAGTCCTTGACCCATTGACAAGAACAATATCTAATGAAGCATCTTGCCATAGGTACTATAGGATAGATCCATGCTTTGAAATACTCATATTTTCTCCAGTATCGATTAAACAATCTCAAGTTAATAAGCCATTGTTTGAATCAATGATGTTTACTGAGATAATGATTTCTTTTTGTTCTCCAGCATAGAAACATCCTTGGTTAGGAGGAACTTCTTCAAGGCTATTTTCTTCTATAGAATCTTGAGAAAAATTTATTGATTAATTAATATCTTAAGAAGCATATTATATTTTTGATTTGATAGTTCTGAGGATTTCAACAGGAGGCTTTTGGTATTTCATCAGGCTCTTTGTGTTTGGGTTCTTAGGCTTAGCTTTTTGTTTTCTATTCTATTCTTGTTTTGCATATAACATTGGGTTATCATGAAAGGCAACCTATTGTAATGTTTTTCCCTTAGGGTCACCATGCGTGCTACATAATTGGGTAAGATCATCTTGATAGATAGGGATGAGATGAAGAGGGAGCTTACGGTTCTGGAGTAGATATTCTAAATGTTGCATTCGAGCTTCGGGATCAAATCCAAACATCATATTACAATAGTAGAGTTCAGTCTCAGAGTTATCAGAAGAAGACAGTTCTTCAAATTGATTTACTTGACTTTCATTTTCATTAAGAAAAAATATCATTTTTAGTGGGTATTGAATAGACATCATCATCTGAGCTAAATTTAGAAATAACTTGCATTTCTTCATTAGGAAGTATAGCTCTAATATTTTTCATCTTTTTAGGATGACTTTTCTTATTTGGTTACTTAGGAGCTATATGACCTTCTTGACCACAGATATAACATTTTATATGTCATTTTCTTGAGATGGTTCTTTTCGGTTTAACATAAATTTTTCTTTTAGAGAACCTCCTCTTATACTTGGGCTTGTATTCGATTTTCCATTTTTGGGATCTACTCTTTTTTCTGTGGCATTTACAATGAGAATTCTCAGAAGCATAATAACTTGGTGTACTATATCCACTATGTTTACAGATACTATTATCAATGGTTTTATTTTGTTTTTTAAGCAATTTGGCCGTAGCTTTATCCTTACATTGATTGTAAAGATATTCTTCTATAGACTGGATAATTTGACCTAAGGTCATTTTTTCAACTATGGCTTTTTTTCAGTCATGGATTCCTTTTTAGTTGCTATGTAGGCCAATACTCTGTCTGAGATTTTTCTAGGAAGTGCATTAATAAACATGTGTTTAGTTTCAATATTTTGGATCTATTTTGTTTTTCTAATGAAAAGAGCAAAATCACACTTGAATTTGTCCCAGTATTTCATGTTATAAAGCTTCATCTTGAAAAATTTATTGTGTTCAATAGCATTAACATTTACCATGTCTCTAGCATACTCACGGATAACTGGTTCAGCAAAGTCAGCTATCGTGGATCCTGCCACAACCCTTTGGTCTTGTATAAGCAATAACCACCATCCTTTTATGCGACCATCTAGGTTAGCAATTATAAGGTCCATGCCTTCTTCCTCAGTCTTTCCAAATACAAGTTGTTGAGTTTCTACCCATCTGTGGAGCCTTTCAGTTAGACTCTGGATTCTATATCTTATATCATTACCTAATCCACACTAACCATTAATATTGAGTGAATATGGAAGTATAAGAACCTGAGTTAGATCATCTGGTTGTCTTCCTTGATTTCATTGGATATCCTGATCAAGGGCTTCAACACTACCAAAATTTCCTTGGGGAAAGGCTTCTCTAATCCTAGGTGTGACTATAGACAAGTTGGATGACTCAGTGTTGGAGGAGTATACTTCTTTCAACCATCTAGGTGTATCGGTAAGTACAACATTTTCCTCTTTCACACCTTTCAATTTGGTGAGTAGGGACTCAGCCCAATCCTGCGAAGCATCCAAGGGATCTAAGACTTCTGGATTATCAGGGTCCAATCTAATTCACTAAGTTCATTGAAATATAGGTAGGTGGCAGTGAGATTTTATTCAATGTTCTTTTTTTGGTTTATATCTTTAGACAGCTTAACCAGTTCTTTGAAAATTTTAGTATTTTTATTAAGCCTTTCAAGCCTTTTGTAGGTGTCAGCAAATTTTTTTAGCAAATCACTTATGTTTAATGACTCAATGTTTATGAAGGATCATAATTGTCTGATTTATTTAACATGACCAAACACTTTCTCTATAGTAGGTTGTCTTAATGGGATGATCTTAGAAAGGGTGCCTTTTTCTATTTTTACAATACTCAGAGGGTTTGTTTTATAAGACCTTTTCATGTTTTCTTGCAATTCATGTATTTGAGCCAAAATAAGTGAGGATGATCCTACTAAGGTATCAACCTTTCCTTAAAGTTATTGAATTTTCTTTTCAGTTTCCTCTACTCTAACACTCTATTGATCATTTATTTTTATGACAACTTTTTCTATTTGTTCAAGGCTAATGTCCATTTTTCTAGTTTTCAAGTTTTTACTAGTATTAACACTTAAAAGGTCCACCATTCCTGTGTGGATTACTTTAAGCATATCATAGCCTTGTGTATTTGTCATAATCAACTTCTTCAAATCTTCTTTTATTTCTTCAAGCTTTGTAGTCTCAAGAGAGAGGTCTAGTTTTTTCTCCGAAAGGACTTCTTCTAGATGTTTTACTATGCCAGTGGTTTCATCTAACATTACTATTTATTTATCTTGACCTTTATTTAACTCAACTAGGCTATCTTTGGCTACATTTATCTCACCTTGAATCCTATCACTAGTATTGACTTGTGGAGCTAGGTCCTATGTTTGGGCCAATGGTTTCTTAACCATTGTTCTTAAATTTTGATCTAGAAAGCTTCTCATTTGAGCAATTTCCACATAAAGTTCATCAATATGTTTTCCCAACTCAGTTAAAGATGAATTACACCAGTTTAGTTTCCTTCCTGTAGTAGAGTTATGTTTTACCCTACCTACTACTGCTATTGGGTCATGTTGCATAATACATTGGCCATTAGATGTGAAATTTACATAGAATTGCCTTGGGGGAAATCTTCCCATATTTTCTAGAACACTGTATTTGACATCTACCCCATTTGCTTATTTTTCTAAAGTAGTTGAGATTTTCAACTCATCTTCTCTTGAAAGAGATTTTCTATCTTCAGTAGGTTCTCCTCTAAACATATTAATATGTAGAGCATTCTACATTCTTTGGGTATAAGTTATACAGGCATCGCAATTAGGATGGTTGCCAAAATGATTTTTAAGTAGGTTTACATAAGAGTTGTGTTCATCAGGCAAACTATGGTATTCTGACTAATCTGATTTAGAAGCATCAGATTTTTGGCTTGGGAATCTTATGATTTTGAGGGTCTCTAAATTAGTTATAGAGGGTTTCTTCATGGACTGAGACCTTTTGAGTTTTTTCTCTTTAGGGAATTCTCCTTGATGGGTTTCTTGTTTTTATTCTTCCACCATGGAGATTTTATATCTTCCAAAATCTTCTTTTGTATGAAGAGAAGTTAGCCTAGGAGTGTACTTGGTTTTTTCCTTAGGTGGTCTATAGATACATTTGCTAGAACAATTGTCATCAACTAGAACTCTGCAAGTGACAATTGTCCCCCAAGTATCATAATATTTCTATGATCCATGTCACAGAATCTAGTCCAACTCGTTCCGTCAACATCAGGAAAATTTTTGTAGGCATTAACTAAGAAATATTTTGACAAAATATTTTCAATAGCAAGTCTAGGAAGTTCTTTGATTAAGGTCTATGTAGGGATAAGAAACCATTCTTTCATTATTTCTTTTTCTTGTTGAGTAAGATTTCTTGGAACAGTATCATAATCAAAATTATCAAATCCTTCATTACCCTGAAACATCAAAAAATGATTAGTAAAAAAATTATGAGAATACAATTTTGACCCTTCTGTAGAGATCAAATCAGCTAAACAATTAGCAGTTCCCTTCTTGTATTGAACATCAAACTCAAAGTTAGAAAACCATATTTCCCATCTAGTCATTATTTGGTTTCCAACTTGTTAGGTGTGGGGTTTTCTAATGATAGATTCAAACTGTAACGGATTTGTCCTAAAGAGAAATTTATTTGAGAATAAAAAGATCCTTAGTTTAAACATGCATAGTTTGGCTATATTAGTTTTTTTTAGTGGAATGGTAATTATTTTGCTATGGGTTCCATGTTCCACCACAGTAATAGTAGACTTCTTCTCTACCATCTTTAGTTTTCTCCAGAATTATTCTGCCATATGCATCATCTGAAGCATCTATTTCTAAAATCATTAAACCTTCTCCTAGAAGTTTGAGATTTGGTAGTCCTTTAACTTTTTCCTTGATTCTTTTGATTCCCTGTGTCATTCTAGTAGTCCATGGGCTTGAGCCTTTTCTTAACGTTTTCTGTAGTATTTTCCTATCTTTGTCCTGATCTTTATAGAATGGAGATTAGTAATTCAGAGATCCAAGGAATCTCTGTAATTGGGTTTTGTCTTTTATTTCATTGGGAATCTTTCTAAAGACTGCAAAATATGGGGTTGTAATGCAATCTTATTTTGACATATATTTAACCCAATAAATTCAATCTCTTTCTTACCTATCTCCATTTTCTTATCACTTAAAACCAACCCTTTTTGGTTACAAAGATCATCAAATTCTTTCAAATTTATAAGATGACTATATAAATATTTTGAAATAACTAATATATCATCAATATATATATGAAAATTCTTAGCATGGCCAAAGATTCCATCCATCTTTTTTTGAAATTCAAATTGAGAATTTTTTAGGTTGAAAGGCATAACCTTCCACTCATAATGCCTATCTAAGACTAGTAAGACAAATGCAGTTTTATAAGTATCTTTAGGTTCTACTGGAGTTTGCAAAAATCCACTTTTCAAATCAAACTTAGAAAAAATGCAACATTCCTTCATCTTGTTGATAAGAACATTCTTGTTATAAATTAGATGCCTGGGTATAAGCCAATCATTGAGCTTTTTATAGTTTATTACTAGTCTCATTTTCCCTCTTTTTTGTTCTAAGTGTTTATTCACATAGAATGCAGGAGAAACCCATTCACTATGGCTTTTCTGTATCAAATCCTTCTGTAATAATTCTTTGATCTCCTCTTCTCCTATTTTAACTTGATAAGAGAAGAAAGGGATAGTGTTAGATTTGATATCTCAGGTATGATCAATGCCAGGTTTCAGATCAAGAGAAATAATATGTTTACACTTATCCCAAAACCTTCTAGGATCATTATCACAAAATCCTTTGATCTTTGTTATGAAAGTATTCAAGATATCTTTTTTCTTTTCATAATATTGTACTATCCACTAAATCTTCATTTGTAGTTTGTTGTCTTCTTATTCATGGGGTCTTGTCGCAATTCTTACAGTTGCATGAGTTTTTGTAGGAATTTGGTGTTCATTACCAAAGAAGCTTAAAGACAAGTATTTATTGTGAACAGTATAAGGAATAAATTAATTTAGGAAGTTCAATCCTTAAATAATATATGTCGACATCTTATCGAACATCCATAATTTTACATATGCCTTAATGACATTTACTTCAAGTAGTACCCTAGGAGCAACTTTATTTATAGTAGTCCTTGACCCATTGACAGCAACAAAATCTAATGAAGCATCTTGCCACAGGCACTCTGGGATATCTCCATGCTTTGCAATACTCATATTTGCTCTAGTATCAATTAAACAATCTCAGGTTAATAAGCCATTGTTTGAATCAATGATGTTTACTGAGATAATGATTTATTTTTGTTCTCCAGTATAGAAACATCCTTGGTTAGGAGGAACTTCTTCAAGGTTATTTTCTTCTATAGAATCTTCAACAGAAATTATTAATTCATTGATATCTTTAGAAGCAGATTCTATTTTTAATTTTATAGTTCTAAGGATTTCAATAGGAGGCTTTTGGTATTTTATCAGGCTCTTTGTGCTTGGATTCTTAGGCTTATCTTTTTGTTTTCTACTCCATTCCTGATGTGTATATAACATTGGGTTGTCATGAAAGGCAACCTATTGTAATGTTTTGCCCTTAGGGTCACCATGCGTGCTACGTAATTGGGTAAGATCATCTTGATAGATAGGGATGAGATGAAGAGGGAGATAAACAAATTAGATAATTAAACCCTAATACTTGCATAAGAAGCCAAAATTCCCTTCTCAGTTATTGGATCAATCTCTAAAAAAGACCCTAACAGGTTGCCTAGGGCTAAAAGGCAGTCAAATCCCCAATACTCTAGGGGAAGACAATACAACCTTATCTAGACTAGATAAATACCTTGTTGCACCAAAAGAATGTCAAAATTAGCTTTTCATTATTGAATCCAAAGGCCCACACCTCTCATGGACCAAAGGGGTTGTTAAGAACCTTATTATTCAATTCCATATTTTTGGGAAGATGATACTAAAGAATCCCTTAGGTAAAAATCTAACCTCAATATCCTTCCCCCAATGTTCCTCCACCCAAGATTCAATCTCACTAATTGCTAGCCATTTCCCTGCAAATTTACCTATAAGATCTCGCTCCTCCAAGAGAGAAATATTCTGAGAAAGCTCGGATGATTCCCATAGATGTTCTTTATCTTCACCTATCTTGGTCCCAACCCTCAAATGAAACGTTGAACCACTAGACCTATCTTCTACTATGTCCCCTAAACTTCCTTCTTTCACAGCATGATCAATAGCCTAAGGGAAAGAATTCACTCTGATTACTAGTGTCTCTATGATCTCCGACTCCTTCTCCCACACCAATTATTTTGGAACCTCGCCAGACTTAGCTCAATTCTTACCTCCAACCCCAACTACTTCCTCGCCTACAGAATACCCTCACCAATCACTAGTTTTCCAAATTTCTTCCTCCGACGCTTGATGATATACCTTCAAAGACCTGCAATACCCCCTCCCCAACGCGAAGGAAAAGGTCTTCCTTCTACTTTTTTCCTATATTGCGTGCCATTTTTACTCATTCCATGACCTATATGATATATAATATTATATAACATACTATAATTATATATTATTTTTTGTGTTTATATATGTTAATTGAGGGATTGGAGGGCCTACACTCATTTGGAACAAAAGTAAGAGTTTGAGTCTCCGTACTTCGACTTAATCAATTTACCAATTCTAGTGTTTTTCATTATGGGTGGTTTGATCAGTGATAAGATTTAAACCTAGATTACTCTAATACAAATGCATCTATTTTAACCATTATACCATAACCTAAAGTAATTATGAAACAAGAAAAAAAGCTCAAAATGATGAATAATAGTCAACATTCCTCTCCCTTACTACAAATGATTACGATCATTATATATCATTGAATACTGATTAAAACACACATGGATAAAAAAAATTGATTTCAAAATAAAAATAATTTTACTACATTTAAAACACGGCACAAATAAAAGTTTTAGAAAAGATTGAAAAATAATTAATACGATGAACAATGCTATATAAGACGTGAAATAAAACTCATTCCCAAGTCATGCGTAGAATGGAATTGGAAAGTTCAACTTGCTAATGTGGTGGAAACCTCTTGTGATGCACTTGGAGATATTCTCTAGGTCGATTTGAATTGCCTTTTTTTTTCTCTCTTCGCTAACAGCGAATCCCAAAGAGGTAAAATCCATCACAAGCAGGGCAGGGAGCAGTCTCAAAGGTTGAGTAGACAACCGAACCTTTATAAACAGAAGTCCAAGCCATCCATACTTAAAAAGAGAGCAGACCTGGCCCACTCCTGAGCACCACAACAGAACAGCTGCCCATAACGTGTCCTCCAAGCCCAGAACACCACTTCTCAAAGTGGAGACCCAATAGCTACCATAGTGGAAACTATTTCCAAACCCTAGCATCAACATTGAGCACAAAAGCTTTGTAACAAAAGGTAAATGCGTCAGTTGTGGAGATGTCGGTCTTGGATGCGGTGCCAGCCCGGAATAGTTGACAACAGAACTTCCCGAAAAATGGCTGAGAACACCAGTTCAAAGAGGTGCCTGGATCACCCAGAACAGACCAATCCTTCACCCAGAAGAGACCAATAGTTGACAACAGAGCTATTAGTGTGGATGGAATTCGACCCATGTAGACTCGGCGCCAGTCGGGAATGACGGGAACGAGAGCGGAGTTCATTGACCGTAGTTATGTATATGGACGGACGTTATAGAAAAAACTTTGACCAGAGTACAAAGTACATGGATACCAAAACGTATTTTGATTTTCTACAATTTTATATTATATTTATTATTGGTTTCTATCAAACTTCAATCTACAAAGACTTTAATATTATATTTATTATTGGTTTCTATAAAACTTCAATCTACAAAGACTTTAAAATTATATTTATTATTGGTTTCTATGAAACTGCAATCTACAAAGACTTGCACTTCACTTAGCTGTAATCTATTATAGTTTCACTCCCCTATAATTTTACATCACTGCCCACTATTTCCTTGTTTTTTAAATCAATGTTAATTTCCTGACCACTTCGGATATTTTCAGATATATCATGTGGCACTTTTAACGCATGAGGTGCTATTCAATTTTAAAATGTTGAATCTTTCATTCATTGGTCAATTTTAGAATGTGAAAATGTGTGTCAAACAATTATGTTAATGAACAATCACATAATGAATGCAGTTGTAATTTTTTTAATATTTAATATTATAATTTGTTTTTGTAGTATATTAATATTAATTTTTTTTAATATTTATGTATTTTATTAATTAATAAATAGTTTTATATTATTGTTACACATTAATGTTTAAATGGTAGCATTGTATATTTATTGTTGCAATATATGATTTATGTATTTCGGTGTAAATTTAGTTATCATCGATATAAAAAGTCTAAAATTTATTATTATATTATTCATTTTAGTGATGAAATAAGGAGAATTTCATTTTGAAAATATTTGTTTTATTAAGGTTTTTTTATATTTGTGATATATTTGGTGTTTTCTTTTGTCTTGTATTATATTATTTCTGTAGAATTTTTAAGGTCAACTCATATTTAATTTGGTTCTAATTTCCCCAAGCTTTAACAAGTCTATTGTAACAATTTTTGCTGATAAAGGGAAGAATGGCATTGAATTGAGCTTAGAAAATTGTCTCAATAGTCTAAAATGAGGTACGGATTTTGATAATTCTCCTTAACCAATTTTTTTAATAAAACAACGTACACCTATTGATATTCCTCCCTAAACTTATTTTTTTGCATGTAGATGTTCTTGATAATCCTGCCCAAGTGTCTACCCTGCTCTTGACCTAAAACCTTTAGGAAACATTTTTGGACATGCGTGAGAGCCTATAAATCTTGGTAGTTAATTCATAGATTATTTCAACATAATCACATAGGAATATTCAATTGAAGAATGACCATTTTGGAGGACAATGCTTAGTGGCCTCTCTACATTACATTTCTATATATTTGTTTCACTTTTATTATTCTGCCTCAACTATAGAAGTCTAAAAGTGTAACTATTTTTTACAATAAAAATTTTTGTATCCATTTCTTAGTTATTGATAAAGGGCTTGTTATTTCTTCAACATTTATCCAGATCCATTTATAGAATCTTCAGGTGATCTTCAACCACAGGGTGAGTTCTCCTTGTACTATAAGTTATGTCCATCCTAATGAATCTTTACATGGCACTATCTCACTAGCACTTAGAGGTCGGCATATTTGTTCTCAATCATTTTTCACCCGCTACTCCTCAACGAGGGCAAATAGATTTCGCTATCAGGAGGAAAGACCTCTATTGGTTCATCTTGATGGACTAGTTTCTTGTGTAGAGTGGTGAGCAAGTGGAATATTATGTGTTGTCGCCTTCTAGATAGGGAATTATAATTGCTTTTTCTCCTTTAGAGACCACTCAGAATGGGTATGTGATCTTACTTGGGTCGAGCCCTATTCTTGGGTTAGTCAATCCCCTAGGAATGATCTTACCCCACCTTTTTTGGGTGCTACTTCTTATGCTTAACTACATCACTTGCCTTGTGATTTGATATTTTAATTATACTTTTGTGTTACCATGTTTAACTAACATTTTTATTTTATGGTTTTTCGTTGTGTATTTTTACATACCAACTACCCACCTTTTTGTTACAACCATATATGTATTTTGTGCGTGTTAGAATTAATAGATATATCGATGAGTTCTGATAAATTTTAATGATGAAATACAATATCTAATTTGAAACATTGTTTCTTGATCAATTTAGAAAGTCTTGCTTTAATAATCATAATATCAGTGTCATTAAATTTTTACTATCAATTACAAAATGAAACTTCCAATAAAACTTTTTTTCTTAAATAAAAACATGTTTATCATAAATTAAATAATTTTTTTTCCCTACGAAACTAATAAAAGCTACTTAAGATATACCAAATAAGAAAATAATGTTGTGGATAGATTAATGGTAGCAATGTTGGTGGCATGACACAACTTCAATAGGTGGGAATGGTTGGTTCATTGATGACATTCTCTATTTTTAATTATTTATATTGATATTATTTTTTCATAACATTTATTAATTTTTAGGATATAACTTTTTCACCCTAATGATGTACTCTATTTTATTATATCAATAAAATTTATATAAAAAACACTTAACCAATTTTGGCATTCTCTTTTAAACTCAGTATGAAAATAAATGGCATAACCTATTGCCCAAATTAAGCCTACAGTAGCTCTCACAAGAAGAAAAGATCTGCAATATCCTCTAAAATGAATATGTTATCAGCATTTGCATCATTTCCTTGTAATATGTTGGGGCCGACATTCGACATACTTCATGTTTTCACTATATTATCAATGATGAGAAATACAAGATTATCTTGTGTTTTCAAAAGCTTTGCTTGCGTTGTTGCGAGTTGTGAATTAAGATGTGATATTTGTTGCTCTCATTTACACACCACGCCTGTGCAACCGTAGACAAGGTCATTCAGCCTGGCACTTACATCACATACTGTGCTTGTCACCGCATCTCCTCTCTTCTCATCGGGAGCATACTGAAACACAAAAACAACATAAAAGTGTCAAGGTGGTTCAATGATGGAGATTTATATTGGATCCAAGTTGGATTAATTTTTACATTCTCATAGAGATGAAAATATGATTCCTTTAAGTCGAAGTATTTTCAAGATGTTCCTTGTCTCGAATACTTTATTTGCTGCTAAAAACTTTTGAGGATCCTGTGGTGGGAAATAGAGAGCAACCAAAAATTTGTCTCCACATTATCTTCGTTGAATCTTACACGCTGCGTATCGATAGGCAATCGAACATTGCTCCATATTCAATAATACTCATATCTAAAATAAACAAATAATTGCACTTGTGAAAGCTTACCTTGATGTTGATTATTTTGGATGGGATCAATATTATCTTGATTTTGTTAATACATGTTGTAGACAATATGTGAACTCTCTAGTAGCAATTAGAAAATCAGCAATGGGAATTTTAGTGTACATTGAAACAACATCAAACTAACCATAACGCATAACGTCATCTTCATTTAGCTTATCATTTTTAATCTCATTAATCTAAGATGTTGAGTCTCTCACATAGGAGCTTGAATTCATAGTGTTTTAAGTTTATTCACTAAGAATTTTCCCAGATTGTAAGTTGGTGAACTAATGGTATTTACTATTGGTCTAAGAGGACTATCTTCTATAGGAATCTAAGTATTATCGTGTCTCATTTATTATCAATATAGATATGATTAACCAAATTATAATTCAATCATATTTATGTTTTTCAATTTTAAGATGACTTTTAAATTATTAACAAATTTGAGATTAACCAAATTATAATAATTCAATGTGTTTTTTAAATTTTAAGATGATTTTTTAATTATTATCAATGTGCGATTAATCAAATTACATCTGTCATTTTTTTAATCTTAATATCATTTTTATGAAAAGTTGTGTTACTATTTATATGTGTTATAAATTATTTTTTGTTTAAAATTTTTTATCAATGTAAGATTAATTAAATATAGTAATATTTTTTTGTGTTAATCATTTATTAATAAAATATAGAAAATAATTTATTTTGTAAATAATTGGTAAGTAGATGAATTGGTGGATTGTAATATTTATGATTGTATTCATTTTTAATTATAATTTTAAATTTAATCTCTTTTCGACTCACCTAAATATTTTCTATATCTTAATATTAATGTAGTTAGATTGAAACAATTTATCATTAATTAATTAAAAATTTAAAAACTTATAATAATCTTTTAAAAAATGATATATCTTAAATAATATTTTCTAAATAAATATATTTAATCTTATTGTATTGTACGGTTTGTAAATAAATTATGTGAGGACAGTGAATTAAGGTGCCATAGCATCATATTAATTTCAAAATATTTCCTTGTTTTAATATGTCATCTTAACTATTTAAAACTAAAGTTTCAAGGTCTAACACATTATAAATTTTACGATATAATCGATTTTATCACGAGAGGTCATAAAATACATTTTTTAAACCTATGACCAAAATATTAACCTTTGGAATACCAATAATTGTGCATTAAAATATCAATACTTGAGTCTTACTTGTTAAGATGTGATTGATTACATTTAATTTTGTAGAATAAATGTTGAACAAATATTAAATACTACATGTTCAGCTTCTGATACACTTTAATAATTCTACACACTAATTTAACAAAAACTTTATTCGATAATTGAAACATGCACAACTATTGGAACCTTTCCCCTATCCATTCAGTATAATTAGTGCATTAAATACATAAATATATCATCGTGCAGCGTATATCACAATAAAATTTGTCTTTTGTAAAATCTGGCCTCAATAAATAATGCAACCATTTCATCATCTTATGATATGCTTTTGCACAGGATTTTAAAATGGCAGAAACATTTTGTTTTGATATTTTGCACGTTACTGGACAGCACATATCTAGGCAGCTTGCTTCCATTGACGGTTAGCGTGTGTGCTCCATGAATTTTCTCAACTCAACTTATCTGATTAAACACGATAAGCAAACCCATTAAAAATTCTGGATCCACTCCGCGTTGGACAACCAGGCTGAAAACATCATCCCCTAGTATTATGTCGGATTTGGCTTGCTTTCTTTGAAAATATAGCCAGTTGTTTAAAATGTTTGTGCAATAATGTCTTCGGAGGCACTGAAATTCGTAAAACATGGTCTGGACAACGACCCTTCCATCTGATAATCACAATTTTTAATATGATTATTCCTGTTTAAATATACATTGGAAGCGGTTTTGTTTGAGAAGCACACTGACTTTGAAACGCTTGTAATGGGCTTTTGACACTGATCAGGGTCTCCTTTGGATGCTTCCCATTTATTGTGAACACTCCATCTCTGCTATAATATGAATTAAAACTAAAGATCGGACATTGTGGAAGTGGATAATGAAAATAATGGTGACATGAAAGAAGAAAGAAGAAAAATAGCTTTCGCCGCATTGTAATAAGAAATTGCCTTCCATCATAGATGAGAAGTTCTTCATTTTTGGCATCACATCCATAATTGTCCACTCTGACAACCAAACCAGACCATCATTATCATCTGTGTACAGGTATTCAGATAAGTAAATAGGGGCACATATGTTTCTTTACACTTGGATTATCAAGAGAAATCGCCACTATCAAAACAGAAAATATTTTGATCCCCTCTCCAACGCATAAACTTATATTTTGAAAATATCATGAGAATCGCCACTGTCAAAATAGAAAATATTTTGATCCTCTCTGCAACGCATAAACTTATATATTATATGTTTAGGTGGGAGGGGTTTGAGCGGGAATTTTAAAATTTAAATTTGTTTGAACAGTCAACCCACAGTTGTAACCACTCTCCCAAACCGCTAAAATAACTGCATTGGGTCTGACCATGCCAGGTCATCAGTTCACTACATTGGATCTGGAACTGTCATGTCATCAGTTCACCGGTTGTTAACGTGCCATTAACAGAGAAGATTAAAGGTTATATAATAACTTTTCAATGCAATGGTGGGGCCCAAAGCCATGCCAACACGAACCCAAGTTTATGCGCACTAGTTAAGCTCAGTGGAATCCATCCCCACAGTAGTCTTTGGTTTCATCAGTGTTAACGATTTGATCTTTTGAAAAAAAATGACTCCACAGAATCCGACAGCGTTGTATAAAAACAAAGAGTGTTCATTTCTTTTATTCACAGAGTCCTAAACCCGACTAGAACCACCTGTAGATGCATAAATGTTATTTTAAATTTCCTTGAGTCGTTTGGAAGGTAAAACATCTGAGATGGATAAGGAAACGCCTGGGAAAGTCAAAGTGGCATCAGGGGAAGTTGTAAGGTCAGTCCATTCCTCCCTATAAGTCAAAATGGCTTGCATTTCAAGTGGGGTTGTCGGCCCTCAGTTTGTGAACAGAGCAGTGACAAAATTATATTATTTTGTATATTTTTTGGGCTGAGTTTTGGTGAGACTGCCATTTTTGAAGGTAGATGTTTGTGATGAAACCTTGCAACATGAGAATTAGATGTAGATCTTAACTACAGTGAGACTTATGTATTATGTATGTTGTACCTCATTACAACGAGACCGTCATTTTTAGGCATATTATGTATGTTGTACCTCATTATAACGAGACTTGATATTATGTATGTTGTGAGCCTCATCTCTCGGTTCATGCAGGATCCACATGAGTTGGCATGCTGCAAAAAGAATCTTAAGGTATGTGAGTGGTACAAAAAAATTTGGTATTCATTACTCTTCCACTATGAAATTTGAGCTAGTTGGATACACTGATTCGGATTGGGCTGGTTCAGTGAATGATCGAAAATTTGCTTCTGGGTATGTTTTCTCACTTGATTTTGGAGTTGTCTTATGGAGTAGTAAAAATCAGGTAACTGTGGCTTTCTCTTCCACAGAAGCAGAGTATATTGCAGCAGCAGCAGCTAGTTGTCAAGCCATATGGATTCAAGGAGTATGTATTCGAATTTGAATAATTATGCAAACACTTAGTTTCTAGAAAAAAAATATTTTAATGGACAAGTTTTTGTATATGATCTATTGGGTATAATTAAGGATTTATTGATGTTTTGTGTATCCTTTCATCTTCTTCTCGTCTTTTATGTGTGGTCATGTATGTTCCCTCTCTTTTTTTTACCCCTTTTTCTATTAGGTTAGATATGACAACTTTCTAAATCTGTCCCATATAGATTCAGTAGCCCATTAAATTATTCACTTGTACTTTTATAGGGCCTTTTCTCCTCCTACATTTCTTGTCAATATTTGAGCCCATGATTATTGATTATTGTTTATTTTCTTGGTCAATTTTAGTAACAATAGGTTCTTAATTCAAATTTGAGTAAAGTATATATACAAATCTTCTTAGAGACATCGCAATAATAAAATATCAAGATGATCTAACTATAGGTACATTTAAATTTTCTATATATATGTTATTAAGGACTTGCAATAAAATTTTAGTTGTGTCTTGTACCAAAATAAAGACTAATAGAAAGACATGTAGATGTAATTGATTTATTATGGAAAGAAGCCAAACCTCTAACGCTCAATATTCCACTTAAGTGCATTAGAATTAAATTGACTTTAATTTTAACACTCTAATTCCATGCATGTAATATATATAGTTGCAACTCTCTTGATATATCTCAATAAAATTAACCTTACATTTTATTCAATCCTCGTACAAGGTTTGTCCCAAATCATGTCAAAGATAAAATACAAGAAATATCTGATGTTTCGTCCATCAATTCAATAAACTAGTTGTAAAACTCTATTTATCATCTACCAACATACCAACAAAGAAAAATACATAACTATAAAAATTTAAAATTACACATATGACATTAAGGTACATATTTAGTGCCTATATGAATGCACATATGGAGACCCATCGAATTAGAGTAGGGCAGATAAGCCATCATGTTAAATCTCACCCCCAACATTGAGTAATTTTAAAACTCTATTTATCATCTACATGCACACCACCAAAGTATAATACATAACTTGATAAGAAGAAAAGTACACATTTGGCATCAAGCTACATATTATGCACCTATATTGATACACATATAAAGACCGCCTCCCAACTTCTACTTTGTCATCAACTCCAATAACACTACCCTCTCTGAACATCAACCTTCTTCAATACCAAATCCATTTGGAAACCTTTGCCCTAGGACAAATTCCCATATTTATAGGTGCTACGGTGAGTCATCAGCTAATCCCATCCAAGGGTAGACAACTGTCATTCTAGATGGTTCACCAGTTAGATCAACCACATGTGCTATGGTAGTTGACTTGTACCTCATGACCCTAAATTCTAATAAGTGTCATCATAAGTCATGCCTTGAGCCTTTCCACTCATGTCATTTTAAAGTTGAGTCATTCCTTCAACCACTCAAATCTGATAGCAATCAATTCAAATGAGTTTAGATATGTCATCCTCTTCCATCATCTCTTTAGTTTAGTGTGACTTAGCTTTTAGAGTACGACTTTTCCACCCCTATTTTTGTATGACTAAGTTGTTACAATGATAAGTGTAAATAAACTTATAATAAACTAAAAAAACTAATAATTATTTATAAAAACCACAACGATAAAATATGAAAAAATATTAAAGATGTAAATAAGCTTAAACAATTATTCTAATAGTTCTGATTTATATAGGGGTGTTATTCTTGTTTATATTCTTTCCTCCTTTTTAAGATTGGTTTTTTTTGGCATCCTTATACTTTTTATGAGGTTGGAAAGGATGTTAATTTGATGCCTATGGTGTTTCTGCATGTGGATAAGGAGAATAATGAGGAGCCTTCAGTCTTGGAATATTTTTAGGAGGAGAATTGGAGATGTAGTGGTGGTTTTTTCAAATGTTTATACTAAGTGGATAATTGAGGATGATTGTACTCAATATATGGAGTAGGACAAAGGCAATAGGTTGTTGGTCTGTGGGTTTTTGGGAAAGCGAACCTTAATAGAAAGTATCATCAGCTAGGCAAAATCCTCTTCACCCAAGGCCTCTACCCTATGATAGTGCTAATTAGAAATGGCTTATTCAAGTTTGAGTTTAATCCTAGAGAAGACATGGACTTAATTTGATCTAATGGTCCATGGTTTTATTTTTGGCCCAAAAAAGGTGTTTTCTTAAGCCCCTGATCACCATTTCGGTTATTAATATTATTTTGGTCTCATTACGACCACATAATCTACCTTTGGTACTATGATATCTTGTTCTAATACATATAATGGTCTAAAATTTTAACAAATTCATCAAATTTAATGATAACCCATCTATTACACACCATAAATTTGTCCGGGTTTATAGAGTGGTTGATATCTCCAAAATCTTACTCCATTCTATCAAGTTGCTATCTTAATTGGGCTACTGGATTCAAAATTCCAATTTTGAAGGTTTATCTTAAGGTGTAATTGGTTTATGCATTTTCTTGTATACTACTCCTCCAACTATTTCTCAGGCTCCAAGTCTTTCTAATTCATTTCTTGGAAAACTAGAATAGGTTTTGTCACCCCAACTTTAAGTGGGAAGCGCCAACATAGATTCCTTGATCATTGCCCTTTCCTTCGAAGGCTGGTGGTAACATTGTTAACATTGTACAGGGCTTTCTTAGATCCACAAGCCTCTTGTCAACACCTTCTTTAAATTGCCATGTTACCACTCAGTTATACAAAACCCCCTCTGAGACACTGGTGGTGGTAGAGTCCCTTCGAGGTTTAGAGTTGCTAAACACAATGATTAACTGGTGGTAGTAGAGTCCCTTCAAGGCTTAGAGTTGCTAAACACAATGATTAAGAGCTTGGAATTCGAGGAGGGTTAGGCATTGGCATAGATTCCCAAGTTAAGCAGATTCATCAAGGATAAAAGTTCATTTCATAAGAGATGTAGTCATATGATGACTTAGAGTCCCTTAAAGCACTTGGTATCCATCAATCAAAACCTTGGTTATCCAAACCAAATTGTGGGGTCTCAAAATGAAGAGGGAGGAAATCGAAAGAAGTTAGACACCAGATAGAAGCATTGGATGCCATAGATGAGGGGTTGCAAAGGACTCTCGATTCTATTTTATCGATGAGGAGGCGGCGACTGCCTACTGCTCACCTCTAGGGAGGACCTTCTTGGTAATCAAACCTTATAGTTGAATTTTTTTTATTAAGGGCATGTTGTTTTTACAGTTTACACACTACCCCTATGCAACCCTAGACAAGGTCATTCAGCCTGACATGTGCTTCATACACCATGCTTGTGACTGCATCTCCTCTCTTATCCTTGGGAACATCTTGAAACATAAAAACAACAAAAAAGTGTCAGGTTGATTCAATGATGGAGATTTATAATGGCTCCAATTTTTATTAATTTGCACATTCTCATAGAGATTAAAATAAGATTCCTTAACTAGAAGGATTTTCAAAATCTTCCTTCTCTCGAATACTTTATTTGCTATTAAAAACTTTTGAGGATCATGTGGTGGAAAATAGGGAGCAACCAAACATTTGTCTCCACATTATATTCTTTGAATCTTACATGATGTGCATGGACAGGCAATCGAACATCGCTCCATCTTCAATGATACTCATATCCAAAATAAACAAATAATTGCACTTGTGAAACCCTACCTTGATGTTGAGTATTGTAGATGAGATCGATATTACCTTGTTTTTGCTAATACGCGTTGTAAATAGTACATTTTGTGAATATGCGTTGTAAACAGTACGTTAACTCTCTAATAGCAATTAGAAAATCAGCAATGAAAATTTTAGTTCACTACATTGGATCTGGAACTATCATGTCGTCAGTTCACTGATTGTTAAACGTTATATAATGACGTTTCAATAATGTCTCCGAAGGCACTGAATATTGTACAACATGGCTTGAACAATGACCCTTCCATCTGATAATCACAATTTTGAATATACATTGGCAGCGGATTTGTTTGAGAAGCACAATGACTTTGAAATGCTTGTAATGGGCTTCTGACACTGATCACCGTCTCCTATGGATGCTTCTCATCTATTGTGAACACTCCATCTCTGCTATAATATGAATTAAAACTAAAGATTAGACATTGTGGAAGTGGTTAATGAAAATAATGGTGATAGGGAAAAAGAAAGATGAAAGTAGAAAAATACCCACACCTATACCGCAATTTAATAAGAAATTGCCCTCCATGAAGTTCTTCATTTTTGGCATTACATGCATAATTGTCCACTCTAACAACCAAACCAGACCATCATTATCATATGTGCACAGGTATTTAGATAAATAAATGGGAGCAAATATGTTTCTCAACACTTTGATTATCATGAGAATCGCCACTGTCAAAATAGAAATTATTTTGATTCGCTCTACAACGCATAAACTTATATATTGTTTGTTTAGGTGGGAGGGGTTTCAAAGGGAATTTGAAAATTTTAATTTGTTTGATCAGTCAACCCACTGTTGTAACTTGTAACCGCTCTCCCAAACGGCTACCATAAATGCATTGGGTCTGGTCATGCCACGTCATCAGTTCACTACATTGGATCTGGAACTGTCATGTGGTCAATTCACCGGTTGTTAACGTGCTCTTAATAGAGAAGGTTAAACGTTATATAATGACTTTTCAACGCAACGGTGGGGCCCATAGCCATGCCAGCACCGCACCCAAGTTTAAGCTCGGCTGAATTCATCCCCACGGTGGTCTTTGGTTGGATCGAACATTTGACTCTGCAACTTCATTAGTGTTAACCAGAGTTTTGTGTCCCGATTGGGTCTTAACACATTCGAACTTGACATTGCCGCTTAAAACACCCAACGTATATGGGTTCATTTGACTTCAAAAAATCCGATTTGATCTTCTAACCAAAAAACGACCCCACAGAATCGACAGCATCATATTAGAGGTGAAAACAATTATGTAAAAGAAATTGTCTTGATATTGGTAAGCGGTTCCTTTTTGACTATTTTTTATAAGGAGAACCTTTGAAGACCCGTGGGGAGCAATGCCACTTGAGGAGTCAAATAAAATGTTGGGATAAGAGCTTTTGATATACCAGAGCTATGAACCAGAGTAATGGGGGAGCACCTTCTCGAAGTAGGACATGTGGGTGGGTCTGGGTCTGTAATGTCCGTCGAACGATTCGCATCCGAAACACCCTGTTGTGCTCGGTGTGGTCTATAAGGAGAAGTGTGACCCCTACCTCAAGGTGTCCACATGGCCACTTTTTGAAAGAGTCCTCATGTATTTAATGGGAATGGAACTTGGGTTGATGAGTACAAACTACTTGTACCTCACCAATACACCAAGCCCTTGAATACATCTAAAAGAAATTGTCATAAATTATTGGAAAGTTTTTATGTTTTCAAACTATATGAAAGTTGATTTTTCACGAAATTTGTGTATTTAATTATATAGGTTTCAAATCATTATCCCTAATGTATCATCACAATATTTTTTAAGTTGATTTTTATGTGAAAATTGTATAATTAATTTTGATACAACATATTTCAAATCATCATGTCTAATTAATTTCGAAATAAAGGTAGTTTCTTCATATAGTCAAGAAATAAGGGTAATTTCTTCATGGATAATTAATGTTCATAATTGATTTCAAAATTTCATATAAATAAGTACATACAATACTTTGTTGATTTAACATCTTCAATTTAGAATGACTTAATTTCAAAGGTTTTGAAATTATTCATAAATATACTTTGATTTTCAATAAATTGAAGAATATATTTTACTTTATGTTGATCATGTGATAATACTTGATTTTTTTGTGATATTTATTTTAATGAATAATATGGCATAATTAAGCATCTTCTCATAAATAACATGAAATAACAAACTGATCGCTGTATTAATAGTGATGAAAGCAGTGGTTTTAGGGTTTCATAGAGATACCCTACATAATACGATGGCAAGAGCTTGTCATGAAGGATCCAACAATGAAGTGGTAGACGTAAGGGCTCTGCAAGGTGTGGGGGAGATGGAAAACCTAGGCTCTATAACATCGATAAAAATTGGCTATGCTTTGGTGGCATCTACAAATAAGGCAAAACCTAGATCTACAGTGGTGGCATCTAAAAATAAGGTAATGGTGATACCTAGATCTGTAGTGGTGTCTGCCAATACGATGATGATATACATAAATAGAGTCAACACAGGGGGAATCTTAGATCTAGTGGTGAATAGAGGTTACAATAAGATAATGATACAAGGTTGTGCATTTTATTTTCTAGTGGCTAAAGAAATATCTATAGCAACATCTCATGTGGTTCTAACAGGGGATTCAAGTCTTGGGTGTCCTAAGGAGCGTAGGAGATGTGATACCATGGTAATGGAGGTAGTGTTAATGCAACCTCAACTCATTGATTTTAATGCTGATGTAGCCTTAAGAAAAGTAAGGGTTAAATATTTAGCCCCAACACTATTAAATTTGGTTATTCATTTTTAAAATAGAGATCTTGAATTGATTATGGGTGTGGATGAACACTTATCCAAGTTTGGAATGATATGCAAATTTGAGGGTTTATGGCCTTCTCTTCAGGATCTCCATGCTTGGATTATCAATAATTGGCAACCTCTTTTTGATGGAAGAATTACCATTCACCACTGTGCAAAAGGTATTTTCATTATTATTTTTTATCCTATAACTGATAAAGATCTCATTTTATCACATTCATGGGACTGGGAGAGACTTTGGTTATTATCCAAACCTTGGCATTCCAATTTTAACCCCCATATCAAAATATTTAATATAAAACATATCTAGATCTGTTTGCCAAACCTTACCTTATTGTTATGGAATTAGGGGGTTTTTAAAGTTATTGATGATGTTGATGGATATTTTTCGTGTCTAGATTCTACAACTATTGAACAAGGGCATTCCACCTGTGCCCGATTTCTTGCCTATGTCGATCTCTCAAAATAACTCCCAACTTAGGTGGAGTTGGTTGTGAGGAACATAACATGGGTTCAACCAATGGATTATGAGGGCCTCCCATTTAGATGTCACATATGTTTCCTCATGGAACATCTTATAAATGATTGTCTTAGCATGTAACATAAGAGAGGTAATAATTGGTGGGTAGATGTAGAGGTAGAGCATATGGAAGTGGAAAGAAATATAGATTCATGAGAAGATGAACCTTAAATGATTCCATAAACACTAGTGAAATATTTTATTAAGGGTGGAGAGTCCGTGGCCACAGATCCCAATGGGAAGGGGACACCAGAATTAGAATTGCGAAATACTGAGCGGAGTTTAGTGATGGTTTCTAAATCTTAGATAGAGAGAAGTTTCAAATCCTCAAAATTTCCTACCTTATTTTTAGGGGAAGGATTAATAGATGCTCTTTGACTCAAATTCTATAGGCTGCTTTGGAGTCATCCATCCCCATATTGCCAAATACAGAGGATGGGAATGGGTGGAAGCTAGTGAAAGAGAAGAAAAGAAGAGGCAAAAAGGAACCAGATTTATTAATTATGTCTCTCAGATTTCAAATAAAAAACTAAAAAAGAGAGACTCTCTTCAAATTAGTTTTGTTACAGTAGTTTTTGTTTGATCTCGCTTGTTTGCCATTACTATTTGTTTCATTTTTAGATTTGAGTGTATGTTCCTTAAAATCCCTTAGTTTGTTGTTTTTTGGTTACTTTTGGTTTGGTTGTAGCTCTTAGGTTTGTCTTGCTATGTTTTCAGTCTTAAGTGGCATCTGAGCATTGTTAGGCCTTATTTTGTTGGTTTATCTTCTAGGGTTTGGGGTTTGTAGTTCAAACCCCACCTTTATCCTTAATAAAAACAATTCTTTAATTTTTTCTGTTTAGAAATACAACGTAGTGGATAGTTTATTATTTTATATGTTTCTTTATTTTTAAATCATGGTTTTAAAATATCTAGATATAGTTATGGCTTATTTAACTCTAATATAAGTAATACTTTGGGTAGAGGAAACCAACATAAATATAATAATTAACATTCGAAAGGAAAACTATCCATAGCCCAAAGAATCTCTAACTCGTTTATGTATGGATTTATACATGGCACTCATTTCTCTATACACTTTGATGCCAATGGTCATGCCTTTCATAATGTTTTGAACAATATAATCTATAACCTTTTGTCCCATTTAGTGCAAACGCTTGGTGATCACCCCACTGAGGTGTTAGGGGACCTCATTCATTTAGACGTGGTTTACCAATTATCTCATCCCACCAAATCCAACCTACCACTCTTGAAACCACCACTCTCATTGATCCTATGTAGTAAAATACCCCTTTATTTAACTTAAATATCCATATCATGTTACCACATCTTTTGATTTTTCCTCTACTAGCCATAAATTTTCTAGTATCCCTTCTAACATGAATGTGGCGACATATATCTTGAAAAGGTTAAGCTTGAAGTGGATGATCAACTAGGTGGTGTGACTTGAATTAAGATTTGGTTATTATTAGCTAGGTTATGAGTTATAGATATTATGAGATAGTTTAATATTTCATATATTACATGATTGCATTGCTATGAGTTAACTATAGTGTATATTCTTATATTGTGATCATGTTGATTTGTTATTTTAGCTATATATATATATATATATATATATATATATATATATATATATATATATATATATATATATATATATATATATGTCATGATGTTATGGAGTTACTACCTACTTGTCATGAGTTGGATGCAAGAGAGACTCATCCCTCAGAGAATGATAGAGGGAGAGCCTCATAAGAGAGGGTGATGTAGATGGAGATTTTATGGGATGATAGAGGAACATCTAGAAACCTGCACACACCACGTCAAGTAACACTCGTTAAATAGAATGATTGGATTATTAATATTAGTATGTTATGTATGATATCTTCATTTGGGAAATTTATTACATGTGAGTTATTTCAATTTAATACTTGTATGTGGAATACATCATGTGTGATTGCATCACATATATTATACGTAGGGTTAAATGCATAATGTTGTAGTCTGATTAGGTGGTGATTAATTAATTATACCAAATAATTATTTATTATTAAGTTATCTAGAAAATATTAAAATTTTTGGAAATAAAAATAAATAGAATAAATTAAGGATTTTTACTTTTGCGCTGAGGCAAATTGGATAAAAGTTAAAAAATTAGAGGTTTATGGAAAGATTCTAGAAAAAAAATCATGGATAAAATAAATAAAAGAAAAATAAAGTATCTTTGAAAAAAAGAAGCATATACTCATCAAAAATAATAAAAGAGGAAGATTTAAAAAAACATATCTCTTACCAAACTACTTTAGATAGGCTTGCTCTTGATTATATTCTGTGGCACCCTTATAGGATTTTTGTTGGGTGGTTTGAGGATGGTCATGAGTTATAGAGAGTTCATCTTAGTATGTGGTTGATTGATCATTTCCATGGTGTGTATGAGTTCTTATAGTATGATCAAGTGCTATATAAATTTGGGGTCAAGTAGGGTGTGTCATCAAAACCATATCAATTTCATCACATGGTACAAAGTGATCACAAGTCACATGATAGGATGGCACCGACTATTATAGATTTATCCCTGCACCTAGGGGATGAGTGAGGCCCCATGTTTCCCCTAGCATTAGGAGATGATGTGGGGTTTACTGATGGCTTTATGCAGTGGTGGGTGGGGTTCGATGACCTTTATTATTTCCTATTATAGCTGAAATTGTAGGTTCTATTCTATAACATAAGGTAGTGGTGAAGAGATAGGTGGTGATCGATGAGATGAGTCTTCAGTAACACCAACACTAGTTGATGAGGTATCCCTTATAGCCACATGTCAGTATCCTAGTTGTAAGTTTTGTATTTGATTTTTCTATAAAATTATTGGGGTTTATACATGTTGATAATTGGAATATTATCTCAAATGTGTGTAGGTAACCAATGTAGACATCCAATTCCTAACACCATTTGTTGAAATTATCAATCTTACTTAAAATTCACTCAAGTGCATAATTTGGGCCAAAATCACATAGACATTCTAAATGGTTCGATATTATCTAATACAAGAGCTGATTTAGGCTAATGCATCCCTTAATGGGGCAATGAATTTTATATGATTATTAAATTTTCTCAAAACATTTTGAGTCAAAATGGTAAAAATGCAATTTGACCCTCTGAACCATTGAATTCTTCTAATTCGAAAGCGTATGACATGTAAATATGTTATTTTATGTCGACAATGTCCTAAATGGGGTATTGGTCTTTATAAAAATAACATCTTCTTCTATTTATATTCTAGTCAAATTATGACCCAATAATATGACATTCTTACCAGTTTGATTGGTAGTGCGCAACCAATTTCCAAAGAATTGCATAAAATTTAACTAAACTCACTTATGCAAATTAATCCAAATTGAAGGCTTATGTGGAAAATCCATGGAATTTATTGAATATTTATTAGTTATAAATTGATTTCTAATATCTACATCATCAGGTGACATCATCTATGGGGTGGCATTCATAAGCCATAAATGGAACAAATATCAAGTTTAAGGTCTCCCATGCCTCTTTAATACTCCTTGCTTCCAAATATTTATGAGGGCATTTATGATTTAAGCCTAAAAAATTAAATTAATTCATGGCCACACATCTTTATCTCAATATATATGATCATGGTTCATTTTGATCATTTACAAAAATCTATAAATAGGAGGGCCAAGACCACCATTTTTAAGCTCTTTTGGTTTAAACTTATCATGCATAAATTCTCTCCACAAGTAATCTTTGTGTAGTGTTATTATGCTTAATTTTTAATAGGATAGTTTCACTATAGACATAACATTGATCAAATATCATGATCCTAGTTTCATTGGTGCACTTGAGATGATGGAGGAGCATTGCCACTCATTATTACTAAAGACTTAAGCACCAAATCAATGGGAAAATTACGTTTTGAGTTGCATTTGGAGGTGGAAAACTCTTGGGAAGGTTTGATGTATATTATTTTTTTCAATAGCTCTTAATTTCCTTTTGTAAAACCCCATTGAGGGATTTGGCTTAGTTATTTATGTTCTTATGGATTTTCTTAATTTTTTTTACTAGCGCTTGATCTAACTCACTTTGGACTCAAGAATGAATAGGGTTCAAAAGAAGATGGTCCAGGGTAGGATAAAATGAGTTAAGATGGAATATAAATGATCCAATGTGTTAATGATCCAAGCTTCAACTATCTAGACTCATAAAATAATTTGGTCCAAAGTGTCAACGATCCAAAGCTTCAACTGTCCATAGTATTAAAGGATATAAAAGTGAGATAAAATAACTTCAACATAAGTTACCCACAAGTATGGGGTCTTGTAGACAATGGTTCAAAAAGATGTCAAGCATAGAATGACTTGAGATGCATAATGTTCATGGGCTCTAGAAGTTTTTCGTGACCTAAAGTAACCAATCGGTATGCCATTGATCCATAATTTGTTATGATCACATATGGTCTAAGCCAATTGGATTGGAACTAACCCTTTTTCTTGCAATTAACATTTGTGTTATTTTGATTCTCTTTCAAGACCAAATCACCAATTTTAAACTCTCAAAGGAGAATGTGCTTATTGTAGCTTCTATGCAATTTATTTTGATAATATTACAAGTTATCTAGGGCAACCAAATGCTTGCCAACAAGGAGTTCTAGTTTTTGCAATCAAGAAACTCTATAATCTTGATCATTCAATATTATCCAAAAAAATTGGCGATGAAGGCAGCTCAATCTCAATAGGGATAATAGATTTTTTTCCATAAATAAGGGAATATGGAGTGGCTTCTATGGGGGTTCAATGACAAGTACAATAAGCCCAAAGGTAAGGAAAAATTTACAAGTGCCAATTATGACCAACATCATTGACATTCTTCTTTAGTATGGCAACAATGGTTTTATTTGATGCCTTGTCTTGATTGTTGCCTTGTAGTTTATATGGTGTGGATTTTTTGTTCTTGATTTTGAATTTTTTATAAATATCTTTAACATCTTGGTTTACAAATGATCTACCATTATCGAATATAATGCATGTTGGGATACCATATCGATAAATAATATGATAATGTATAAACTTGGCAATCTGCTTACTGGTGATGTAAGTGAGAGGAATGGACTCAATCCACTTAGTAAAATAATCAATATTAGTGAGAATATGTTTGTGACCATCTGAAGATATTGGGTTTATTTTATTGATGAGGTCGAGGGCCTATGTAGAAAATGGACATGGTGTAGTAATCAGCTATGGTGGTCAGGAAGGTTTGTGTATCAAATTTTTATGTTATTAACAAGCAACACACTTACATAATTGTAAGAATATATATCTATTTTGGGCCAATAATAACCTATTTTGAGGATATTTTTAGCTAAGATTACACCATTGGTGTGGGACCCACACATTCTTTCATGAACCTCCTTAAGCGCTAACTTGGATTCTCCTAAAGATAAACAATAAAGTAGCATTCCATCATAGATTTTATGATAAATTATGTTTGTAAGGAGGGTATAATGGGCTATGTGACGAAGGAAAAGTTTCTAACGGTGATTAGAAATGTTAGGTGGAAAAACATGATCATGAAAATAATTATAAATGTCTTGAAACCAAGGTAGTTTAGGTGTGAAATTGGGACCAATAATGGTGCATACCCTTCCTAAATCTATCAAGACATGAACAAGCTATAACATATTTTCAATGATAAACTAATACTCTTTAGCACTATTATCAATCTATATCATGGACCCAATTATTGACATTGTATTGACATATCTATTATTGGGCCATGGTAATTTTTCAAACTGTAGAGATTTAAAATGAGCTTTGATGTTATCCACAATGTTATTTTAAGGCACAATCTTGTCATCTCTAGTCTGATTTTGATCAGTGATTTTATTTATAATCAATTAGGAATCCCCATAGACCATTAATAGACATATACCTCACTATATTTCAAGTTGAAGTCCTGCAATAAGTGCCTCATACTCAGCCATATTATTGGTAGAATGAAAAGTGATATTAAATGATTTGGGAATCATATCCCCTTGTAATGTAATCAATAAAATTATGGCTCCATATCCATGAGGAATGAAAGAACCATCAAAATATAGCTTCTAATGTTCAATTTCATGTTGTACTTATTCAATTGTCATAATAGAATCATTTATAAAGTTGAATATGAGTGGTTGAGTGTTTATAATAGGGGCCTTGGTAAGCTGATCAACACTAACCTACCTCTTGATAACTTTCTAATTCTGATAATTAACATCAAAATCCTTAAGATCATGAACCATTTGGCCATGCATCCTGCAAGAGATGCTTTGGATAATAAAAATTTGAGGGGATCCACTTTAGCAATAAAAATGGTTTTGTTGTTTAGCATATAATGTTACAAATTTTGGGATGCAAACACCATAGCTAAACATGCCTTCTTAATAGGTGTATAATTGTTTTCATAAGCCACCAGTGTGAGGCTTAAATTTTATTCTTAATCAAACTAGTCAGAATGTCATATTATCAGGTCATAATTTGACTAGAGTATAATTTGAAGAAGATGTCAATTGCATACCCCATTTAGGACATTGTCGATACAAAATAACACATGCATATGTTGTGGGCTTCTAAATTATAAGACTTCATTGTTTTAGAGGGTTAAATTGCATTTTTCCATTTTGACTCAAAATGATTTGAGAAAAGTTAATAATCACATAAAATGTATTTCCCCATTCAGGGATACATTTTCCTAAATCAACGCTTGTATATGACAAGATCAAACCATTTAACGTGTGTAAGTGATTTTGGCCCAAATTGTGCATTTGATTGAATTTTGAATAAGATTGACAATTTCAACACAATGGTGTTAGGAATTCGATGTCTATATTTTGCCCCTATTTGGGAAGGCATGGTGAGACATTTAGGCGAAGTGGCATATTTTAAAAGAAAATAGATGTCGAGAAGAAACCCATGATGCCCCCTTGAGAGGACATACAAAGATGAAAGAGAATGATGGACTCTTGAAAAGAGAAAAAAGGGTGAAATTAACCCATAGACAAGATTATATGTTGACAAGATAATGCTTGTACATGTTGATTTTTAATGATAAAAATATAAAATAGAATAAAATAAGCCCCAAGTCAGGGGGAAGTTGGAAGGATACAATCCAAAAATATAAGTGACACACTTTGAACACACCTAAAATAAGGTGCAAGTTGTGTGCTTAGGGAATGATCAATCCTGAGACAAGTTGCATACTTTGAAATTTCCATAATGAGGGTAAAAGTGCACAGAGATTATAATTAGAAGAAAAAGAATAACATTGCTCTAGAGAAAGGAAATAATAATGTGCCCCAGTAGAGTGGATTTGATCAGTTGATAATTTTTTTTTACCCTAGTAGGGTCTGGTTTTGATCACTGATAATTAGTTTTACCCCTGTAGGGTTGATTTGATTAAGTGATTGGTCTAAATATTGTGCCCCAATAGGGAAAATTGGCAAACATAGGTCAAGGATATATCCTACTACATAGATTAAATATGAGTGGTCACAAACATGGATGCGATAGTCTAATGACTAAAGAAGCCACAAATAACTAGGCATACAAGGTTGCACAAAGTGATGAAAGAGATAAAAAGAAGAATGAAGGTGGCTAAGCTGACCCAAGATACATCATGTATCTAAACATTTCCTACATAGTCCAGATGGACCTCAAGCCAATGTAGTTAACCCATAAGTGGGAGGAAATGGAATGAGGAATGAAGAAGAGAAGAAAAATGGACCACTATTCGATTAGACTCATAATGTATGCCAAGAGATGCACATCTTACATAGAGTCTGGTACATAATCTATTGAAATTGATTTTAGTGGTACATTGAGATCTATACTCAGAGTGACATTACTTTTTGACTTCAGATCCAAAGCAGTTGATTCTTACAACAGAAATATGAAATTATGCATCATAAGTATGAGTGACCTATAATGACATTCTATTTCAATTGAAATGAGTCAGTTCAAATGTGAATACTTACATCTAAGGATAATGATAAGAATTACTAATACTAGAGTTACAACTATTTACATTTAAATAAAAACAATACACAAGTGTCACCTAACTTAAAATCATGATATGAAAAATCAAGATTTAAGTAGGAACAATAATGCATAAAAACAAAGCAAGAACAACTTAATAAATAACATGAACCAAGATATGAATAATAAAGATCCATGTGTACCACCAAGATGTACCCAAAAAATAAAACAAAAGAATAAGATAAAATAGTAACTCAAAATACCAAGAATAAATAAGAAGAAACAACAAAGGGAAAAAACAAAATAAACAAAACAAATGGGGAGACAAGGAAGTAATCATAACAACAATAAAATCAAATAAATACACAAAAAAAATAATTGGCCAAAATGTCAAGAACAAAATAATATCAAGAACAGAATACACAAAGTTACCCCTAAGTGATAGGGAAATAACAAAACAACAAAATGGGGGAGAAATAAGAAAAGGAAGGAGGTAGCCGAGCTGACATCAAATGTATGAGACAAGTGAATCTTGCCTACATATTTCCATGGATGTAAGGTCCAACATGAATTTTAGGCCAAATTTAGTTCTCCTAGAAAATGGGATAGAAGAAAAGAGATGATAAGAAAACTTGATTAGAGTTGTAGAGTAAATAATAAAAATGGGTTCAAAAAATTTTGTTGATCATTTTCTAATGTTTTTATGTTTTTGAGATAAGCAACATAAATTAAATATTAAAAAAAGGTCTAGGGAACTACTTAGATGAGGAGATGCACGTCCATAGATAAGAGTTAAAACAATAGCTAAACCATCTACAACAAGGATCGTGAATATAAATAATGAAACAAGGAACCAACTAATCAAGGAGATGCACATCTAAAAGTAGAAGTCCTAATAACAGATAAATCCAATTGTAATGGTCCATACTCATAAATCGATGAGAGCGAGATCCTACTAAGGTAATGATGCCTACTAAGCAATAATAAAATAATAATAGAACAATATGAAGTGCTAAATAAATCTAAAGAATCAATCAACAGGAAAAAACCATGAGTTTATGTATCCGTATTCACTTATCTATAAGATGAAGTTATAAAATACTGTTTAGTTTAAACTACTTTATGAAACTGGGATTGAATGTGTTCAGAATGTTTATGAGTCATAATCGGGATCATAATTGGGCAAGAGATAAAACTCTCCAAATTACAATGGCCTAGGGTATAAAAAGAATATGGTTATTTAAACAAAACTATCTATAATGAATAGGGTCTAAAAGAGGATGGTCTAGGGTAGGATAAAATGAGTCAAGTAGGAATTTAAATGATCTAGAGTGCCAATATTCCCATGCTTAAACTGTTTAGAGGCATAAAAGAATGTGGTTCTCATAAGAATGGTCCACGGTAGGTCAAAATTAATATGGTCCAAGATATAAGAGTAAGATAAAATAAATTTGGCACAAGTTATCCCCAAGTAAGGTGTCTTGTAGATAATGGTTCAAAAAGTTGTCAATCATAGAACTACTTGAGACACACAATGTTCATAGGCTCTAGAAGTTCTTCACCACCTCAATTAGCCATCTGGTATGCCCCTAATCAATAATTTGCTCTAATCACATATGGGTCAAGCCAATTAGGTTAGAACTGATCATTTTTATTGCATTTAACATTTGTGTTCTTTTGATTCTCTTTCAAGACAAAATCACCAGTTTCAAACTCTCAAGGAAGAATGTGATTATTGTAACTTCTATGCAATCTATTCTGATAGGATTGTAATTTATCTAGGGCAGCCAAATGCTTGCCATCAAAAATTTCTAGTTCTTTCAACTGGGAGACTCTATAATCTTCATCATATTCAGTATTCTTCAAATATACTCACATTGAAAGTAACTCTATCTCAATCGAGGTAATAGTTTATGTGCCATAAACAAGGGAGTATGGAGTGGCTCCTATGGGGGTTCAATGATGAGTGTGATAAGCCTAAAGGGTAGGAAAAATCTACAAGTGCCAATTACGACCAACGTTATTTATAATCTTCTTTAGTGTGGTAATAATGGTTTTATTTGATGCCTCGGCTTGCTCATTGACTTGCGAGTTGTATCATGTGGATTTATTGTTGTTAATTTTGAATTTTGCACAAATATATTTAACATCTCAATTTATAAATGATCCACCATTATCGGATATAATGTGTGCTAGGATACCATATCGATAAATAATATGATCATGTATAAACTTGTCAATCTACTTACTGGTGACGTAAATGAGAGGAATAGCCTCAATCCACTTAGTAGTAGTGAGAATATGTTTGTGACCATCTGAAGATGTTGGGTTCATTTGCCTAATGATATTTAGGCTCCATAAAGAAAATGGCCATAGTGTAGTGATCAGAAGTAATGGTAAGGAAGGTGCATGTATCAAATTTCCATGTTGTTGACAAGCAACACACTTATTTACATAATTGTAAGCATATTTCTCCATTTTGGGCTAATAGTAACCTATTATGAGGATATTTTTAGCTAAGACTACATCATTGGTGTGGGGCCCACACATTCCTTCATGAACCTCCTTAATCACTAACTTGGATTCTCCAAAAGATAAATAATGAAGTAGTGTTCCATCATAGCGTTTATAATAAAGTGTGCTTTCAAGGAGGTTATGATGGGCTATGTGATGAAGTAAATGTTTCTAATGGTTATTTGAAAGGTGAGGTGGAAAAACATGATCATGGAAATAAGTATAAATGTCTTGAAACCAAGGTAGATCAGGTGTGAGATTGGGACCAACAATGGCACATACCATTCCTAAAATTATCAAGACATGAATAAGCTACAATATATTTTCAATGAGAAACTGATACTCTTTAGCAATGTTATAAATCTATATAATGGACCCAATTTTTGCCATTGCATTGATAGATCTATTATTGGCCCATGGTACTTGTTAAAACTATATACATTTAAAATTAGCTTTGAGATTATCTATAATGTGATTGTAAGGTACAAGCTTGTCATCTCTAGTTTGATATTAAATTGGGAATCCCCATAGACAATTAAGTGATGCATACCCCACTGTACTACAAGATGAAGTCATATAATAAGTGCCTCATTCTCAGCCATATTATTGGCATAATGAAAATTGATATGAAATGATTTGGGAATCAGATCCACTTTTAATGTAATCAACAAAATGTTGACTCTAGTTCCATAAGAAGTGAAGGAGCCATCAAAATATAGATTCTAGTGTTGAGTTTCATATTGTACTTATTCAATTATCATAATAAAATTATTTAGAAAGATGAATATGAGTGGTTGAGTGTATATAATAGGGGACTCTACAATTTTAACCAACAATAGCCTAGCCCTTGGTAGCTTTCTGATTCTGATACTCAACATCAAAAGCATTGTTTAGCTATTATTTTAACTCTTACCTGTGGACGTGCATCTCGTCATCTAGGTGATTCCATAGACATTTTGTTAATATTTCATTTCTATTACTTATCCTAAAAACACAAAAAATATTATAAAATGATCGATAAAAAGAATAAAAACATTATCTTGTTCTTTTGTTTATTCTGATCTCATGTTCTTGCCTTTTTTCAAGCATTCATTTTAGATGCTCTCACCGTTTTGTGAGCCCATTTCTATATTTCATATACAACATCAATCATGTTTTCTTATCATCACTTTTATTTTATCACATTTCTTGGAAGAACTACATTTGGTCTAAAGTTCATGTTGAATCTCGCATCCATGGAACTATGTAGGCATCACCCACTTGTCTTGTACATTTGGAGTCAATTCGGCCATCCCTTTCTTTTCTTCTTTTTCCCCCCATTTTTTTTGTTGTCTCCCTAATGCTTCAAGGCAGCTTTGTGTCCTTTGTTTTTTTTATGTTGTTATAGAGAGTAATGCCTCTACTACACATGCATGAATGATTTATTTTCACTTGCACTAACATTTATGACAAACTCTTATTTGTGTGTGTTTATTGGATTTTTATTTTTGTTTTGATTTCTTCCTTATCTCTCCATTTATTTTGGTTTGTGGGTTTTTGCTCCTTTTATTCCTTTATTGTTTCTTCTTTTTTATTCTTGATCTATTGAGTTCACGTTTTGTCTTATTCTTTTGTTTTATTTTTTGGGTACATCTTGGTGTTACATTTGGATCTTGTTTTTATACATTATTATTCCTACTTAAATCTTGATTGTTTATATCTTGGTTTTAAGTTAGGTGACCCTTGTGTATTATTTTTCTCTTTATTTTTGCTTGTTTTTATTTCAATGTAAATGCCTATAATCAAGTATTGGTAGTTCTTATAATTTTTATTATTTATAAGTATTCACATTTGAACCATCTCATTGTAATTGAAATATAATGTCATTATAGGTTACTCATACTTATGATGCATAATTTTGTGTTACTATAGTAAGCACCAAGTGATTTGGATCTCAAGTCAAAAAGTTAATCCAGCTCTGAAGATCAGATCTCAATGTACCAACGAAATAAACACCAATGGATGGCACCCTAGAATCTATGCAAGATGTGCATCTCTTGGCATACATTATGAGTATAATCCAACAGTGGTCCATTTTTCTTCTATTCTTCATTCCTCATTCCATTTTCTCCCAATTATGGGTGAACTACATTGGCTTGAGGTACATCTAGACTATGTATGAAATACTTGGATACATGATGCATCTTGGGTCAGTTTGGCCACCTTCATTCTTCTTTCCATCTCTTTCATCACTTTATGCATCCTCATATGCCTGGTTGTTTATGGCTTCTTTGATCATTAGACCATTGCATATATGTTTGCACTCGTTCATATTTAATATATCCAATAGGTTATATCCTTGAGTTATTCTTGCAAACTTTACCTATTAGAGCACAATATTTAGACTAATTACCAAATTAAATCAGCCCTACAAGGGAAAAATTAATTATCGATGATCAAAATCAGCCCTACTAGGGAAAAATTATTTTATCAACTGATCAAATCTACTCTACTAGGGCACATTATTATTTCCTTTCTCTCAAGAAAAATTCTCCTTTTTCTTCTAATTATAAACTATATGGAATTTTGCCCTCATTCTGGAAATTTCAAAGTGTGCAACTTATCTCAGGATTGATCATTCCCTAAGTGTGTATCTTCAACATTCCTTTAGGTGTGTTCAAAGTGTGTTGCTTATATTTTTGGATTGTATCCTTCGCACTTCCCCCTGTATTAGGGTCCATTATATTCTAATTATATTTTTATCATTAAAAATTAACATGTTTAAGAATTAAATCATCAGGTTGTAATCTCATTCATGGGTTACTTTCACTATTTCACTCTCTTTTCAAGAGTCCATCCTTCTCTTTCATCCTTGTATGTTCTCTCATGGGGGAATCATGGTTCGTTTCCTTTCAATTTCTTATAGATAACTCTTTTATATGAAAATGTGTTGTTTCACCTGAATGTCTCATGATGCCTTCTTAAAAAGGGGAAAAATGTAGGCATCCAATTCCTAACACCATTGTGTTAAAATTGTCAATCTTCCTCAAAATTCACTCAAATGCACAATTTGGGCCAAAATCACTTAAATGCGATAAATTGTTTGAACTTATCATATACAAGTATTAATTTAGGCTAACGTATCCTTGATTGGGGTAATGCATTTTATGTGATTATTTATTTTTTCTCAAGTCATTTTGAGTTGAAATGGTAAAAATGTAATTTAACTCTCTAAACCACTGAATTATTCTAATTTAGAAGCACACATCATGTGCATGTGTTGTGTTATTTTGTGTCAACAATGTCCTAAATGGGTTATTGGTCCATATGGAACTAACATCTTCTAATTATACTCTAGTCAAATTATGAGCTAGTAATATGACATTCTGACTAGTTTGATTAATAGTGTGCAACCAATTTCCAAAGAAATTCATAAAATTTAATTAATATCACTTAGGAAAATTAATCCAAATTAAAGGATTAAGTGGAAAATACATGGAAGTTATTGAATATTTATTAATTGGAAATTGATTTCTTATATCTACATTATCAAGTGACATCATTTGTGGGGTGGCCTCCATAAGCCATAAATAGAACAAATACCAAGTTTAGGGTCTCACATGCCTCTTTAGTGTTCCTTCCTTCCAAATATTAATGAGATTATTTATGATTTAATCCTTCAAAATTAATTTATGGCCACACATTTTTAGATCAATATGGATGGTCATGATTCATTCTGATCATTTCTAAAAATCTATAAATAGGAGGGCTAAGACCACCATTTAAACTCTTTTGGTTTAAACTTATTATGCATAAATTTTCTTCATAAATAATCTTTGTATAGATTTATTATGCTTAATTTTCAATAGGATAAATTAACTATAGGCATAACATTGATCAAATATTATGAGACTAGTTTCATTGGTGCACTTGAGATGATGGAGGAGCCTTTCCACTCATCATTTCTAAATACTTGAGCACCAAATCAATGGGGAAATCATATTTCAGCCACATTTAAAGGTGGGAATCTCTTGTGAAGGTTTGATGTATATGCTTTCTTTCAATAGGTCTTAATTTCCTTTTGAAAAACCCCATTGAGGAAGTTGACTTAGTTATGTTCTTATGCATTTTATTGAGTTTTCTTAACTAATCCTTGATCTAACTCACTTTGGATTCCATCTCTACAACCATGAGTGGTCAACCATGGTAGATCAAGAGATTTAAGCCCTTAATCATAGTGTGATGGTGGATGTAGCTAGAGATGGATTTGTTCATAGAGTTGTTGATTTTTCTTGTATGCATGTAACATTGTTTGATCTGATTACATGAGTTATGGAAACATATGATATAGTAGCCACATAACGGAAGGAGTTACATTCAAAGATAGATAGATGCGACATCCTAGAGTAAATTTACACTGATATCATGCATAAACTTTTTGATCACTATGATCCCTTGATATGATATCATGAAGAGACAATGCATTAGCTAGATGCTTTCAAGGAGAGATTACACGTGCTTTCATGTGCACGGGGAACACAATTTGATCCTTCTGCATCTACTTCTAGAGGTGCTAGATTTATGGATGTTAATAGTGATGAGGAGTATACTCGATGGGATATTCCCCTAACTTATGATTGATATGTTTATTTTTAAAATATTATATCAGTTTATAAGTATATGATAGTGTTCACATGGATTTTATTTGGTATCTAATATATTTTCATTTTTTATTTATTGATGATTGGATGGTTTGTTTATTGTATTTTACTTCCACGATGTATGTTATGGATATGGTAAAATTTATAATAAATATTTCAATTTAATGGACTGATTGTATGATATAAATAAGAAAGTACTCATCGTATGCAATGGAACCCTATAGGCAAAAACAATACTTTACTATAATGATCATATGGTAAAGTAACTATTGATTTTGATTATGTAGTCAACTCTACTATAATTATAGGCATAATAAATGAATCTTTAGGTACTTATTTAGGAACCCAAATCTGCTATATAGGTATACCCCCTTCATATGTGCCGCTATCCAAGACTTGATCGACCAATGGTTGATTGGTAAGATCAGTGTGGGAATGATCGATCCTGGTAGAGATAACATTAAGAGAAGGACTTATACTAGTGGGCATCTTCTATGATGATCGATGGACCATATTTTCCTTAGATAAATTTGTATGGGATGGATTGACCCTATTAAATGTGCCTTAAGGAGAAGTATGTGAATGAATTATAGATGCCTCTTTTTTAAATGCAATAATTCCCTAATATACTAGCTGTGTAATATTTTTTGCAAGGGAAAACAATCATTTTATTGATGACCATTAATACCATGATAAGTGCAAAAGTGGTGTCATTTTACATTATCAAATATATGATGTGGGTAATGTGAATTAGGATGGAGTTTGCTCAATCATTTATCCAACAAAGTTCATAATATATCATGATGTCTATCTTGGTACCAATCAAACTTAAGAGGCTAGCATCTAGTGGTGTTGTTTGGTCTAATTGTGGGGAGTACTCAAAAAACATGTTCCTTTACTTTGTTAAATACTCCAACTTTTGGTGATTTTGTAGGTACTAGTGGTTTTGTAAAATATTTTTGAAGTGGTTCATGATCTTTTGTAACTTGTTTAAATGCCCTTAAAACATGATTCTAATCATGCTTGGTTTTTGATGGAAAGATAGGTAACTAAGTTTGTGTATTCATTAAAGCACATGCATATTTATGCATATTCCAATATAATGTCTTGAAAGAAACAAAGGGATTGTGAAATGATATCTCTATAAATGGAGAGAGAAGAACCCTGCTAAATATAACTTATACTTCCAACTATTAAGGTGTATATTGTAAGGAATATAAAATATCCTTAAATTGAATAACATAGTCTTGGAGAGACACATTCTCATTTTGGGTCAATGTTTGTAAATGTTCCAATGGTAACTTAGGTAAGGTAAATCAGTGACAATGTGATAGGAACACATCCTCAAGCTTATTTAAATTTGATAAGGACCCATTTGGCAGGATATAAAACCAATGAATATCCCCCTTTATTAAATAATGATGGAAATATTTTAATAGCAAACTTCCATTTTTGGCCCAATAACCAAAGAAGTGTATAAATTGGTGCAAATGACTAGCAAGATCGCTTTGACCATTAAAGAAGGAGAAATCAAGCATGATAAAATTATATGGGTAATGATATTCAAATACATATCGAGTAATAGGTTGTTTTGGTAATGTATTCTTAGCAAAAAGAGCCTCATGAAAATAATCTTGTAACTTAAGAGTGTTGACTTGTTGTTGAAAATATCCCATGGTGATCATGATAGATAATACATAGTGAGGAGAGGTTGAATTTTTTTGTTAAAGGTTTTAAAATATCATTCACATGAATCATGGGGATGGTATGATCTTTATCACTCTCTAAAGGTAAAACATCACATGTATTTTCAACATTTGGTAAGGGAGTACCCATGGTCAAGGAGGTAAGAATATCATGCTTGATATCATTAAGGCTAATACCATTATAAATACAAGATGGTTATTCACTTCAAATTTGGTTACATTCAATAGGATTTGGTGAAATAATTTCACTTGTAAACATTTACTCTTGTTTAGCCAAAAATGTAAACGAGGTATGAAAAGGGATATTTGACACTTCATTTTCAATATCATGAAAGGGGGTATCCAATTATGACTTTCATTTTTACTCAACAAAATAAAAGAGGACAAGATTTTACATTTGAGGTACTTTGCTTTTTATGACGTAACCTTTAACAAGATACATCAAATGGACTTTGAAATTTTTATGTGTCTCCAAATAACACAAGTTTTGTAAGTGTTTCCTTAGGATGTTCATTGGCACTATTATTTTACATTCCATCACGGAAGGGTGAGAGATAAAACAGGTACTTTGTGTATTGCATACCAGAGGGGAAAAATAATTTAGACTAGGTATACATGAATCATGCAAATAAGACAAAATATTTTCAAAACCAACATTGTTTGGAGGTGAAAGCACACACTTGATTTCATCAAAATTTTCATTATGATCAATATTTGATGAACATTCAATCTCCTTGACTTTGTAAACACTAGAAAGCGGAGAATTATACTCAATTATTAAGATAACCAAAGGAGGAGATGAAATAATTGGATTTTCAAGATTAGGAATAATTTATTAAGACTCCCCATGACTAGAAACAAGATGAATAGGGTAATTAGGATCAGCATGGACAAAAGGAATGCAATTACATTCATATCCATAATAAAAAATGTTATTATCACTAGCTTGGTTGTTTAGATTTGCATTTGCATCATTTATTCTTTCATTGTCATAGTTAAAAGTAAATGTAGTGGTTTATACACATTTTTTATGCTCTATAATATCCTCATATGAAAAACATCGATCATTGGGTGTATTAAACCAACTATCCAAAGGATGATGCTTTTTTGGTTGAGGGTCCTTTGGATGGCTATAAAGTAGTAAATTCATAAGGAGTTGAGTCTTTAAGAAATTTTTGAAAAGTGCAACCAGGAGGGCTAAAGGAATATCAATATTTAACAATTTGTTTTCTTGTATCAATGGTGTAAATCATGATGGATAGGGTTTCAAACGCATTATGTTACTTTCCAATGGCAATTGGATCGATAGAGTAGGCAGGGGAAATGGCAATAGGGAAGGTAGGGATTAAGGCCATATATGATCACATTAATGCTTGAGATGGTGATCCCTTTGTGATGGAACCTAATTAATTTAAACCCTTTCCCATTCTATGGTTTTTAGGTTAGTAGAACTTGATGGTATATAATCCAATACGCTGTCGTTTCTACTTATTACCTTTTAATTCACCCTTATTCATCTTTTTTTTCATGAACCTTCCCTAAGTAAAAGTCGACCCACAATCTTACCTTATTGATCAGATGTTTATTTCTTAAGTTGGCTTTTTGTTTTGAAATTTTATCTGCTTGTCTTCATATATGCGAAATTATTGAAGAATTGAACCTTCGAACTTGAACCCTTTTCAAAGTTAAAGAGTTCAATGGTTCAATATTTCTCAAAAGTTGTGAACTTTTGGTCCCTTGTGTAACTCAATTTTTATCTTTCAACCTTGACGTTAAATCTCATTTCAAGACTTCAAAGGTTCAATGGTTTAAAGATTCAACATTCCATGACTTTAGTCCTACCTTTCCCAAAGTCTTTTAAGTCAAAATTTGTGGGAGATTTTAAAAGAAGTAAATCATTTAGAGGGAAATATATCCAGAACATTTTATGAAATGTAAATTTCTAATTTTGAAAGGTTATGAGTAATCATGACACATTAAGGTCATGTGTGAAAAATACTTAAAATTAATGCACCTATCATAATTTGTGTCTTATCAAGCAAGTTCAACACAAGTTAATTGATCCAGTAATTATTCAACCTGATTTCATTCCTTTATAAAGAAAAGACAAGCCATTTTAAAAATTAAACACATAGTTTCATGTAAAGGAGAATACCGCTAGAGGTATAAGATTTTTATTACATAGTTTCATAGTAATTTCTGATCCATTAAAGGTGAGTTCAACTTTCCTATAAGCTGATTCCATTTTTTTATTGGAAAGGAGAATCATTTTGAGTTTTTGGTATTATTTAAAAAGTTAAAAGCATTTTTCATTATATCCTCCAATATGTATCCATGAAATATGCTTGTCTTGGTTACGAACATGGTCCTGGTCTTATTTGTTCTCTTCCTAGATTTGAAGATACTTTTTTAGTTTAATATGATTTAGAAGATTTTAAGGAGAGGGTTAAAAATCCTATGTCAACCCCTATGATGGAGAGAATAGTGGAAAGTGGTTTAGTCAAAGCTGCAGCTTTTCCCATGGTGATATAATGTCCCAAATTAGTTTTGGAATGCATGAATAGATACGACCCTCAAAATAGGTGTATACGAACTACAGATGACAATGTATTACTGCATGTCAATAGACAAACCCTAATGGCTGTGATGAAAATTCCACCTATGGAGCCATACTCTGACCTTGATATTAATTCCTCTTATGGTCATTTTTCATTAAAGAAAGAAATCTACAGAAGTGTAATTGCCAGAAATTGGTTACTAAAATTTCAAAAGAGAGGTTCAAGACTGCCTAGAGCATTAACCAGAGAACATATGATACCATAAATTAAAGACATTATGGTATTATCACACAAGGTAAAATGCAGTTCTCAGGCATTTTATTGGGAAGATTGGATGTACTTCTTCATTTAGGTGATACTCCAAGGAGAACAATATTTGGATTGGGTAGAAATCATAGCTGAATGTTTGCATCTGGGTTTGAGTAATTATTTTGGGAAAAAGGATTTTTATATGTCTTCATATCTCTTTTAATGCTTAGTGTCTACAAGAGAATGGAGAGGGTTTCCTCGTGCATCCTTAGTTGAAGATGACAAAATTTATGATTATTACCCACATTTGTAGATGCAAAATTATTATGAAAACTATGGAACAGTTAATGATGTTTTTACTAGTAGGATGACTTATGAATTGGCAGGCAATGTTAATAAGAGAATGTTTGATGAAGACATGTAGTTGATTAGTATTTATGGTAGTTTCTTCATTTAATTTTCCAAATTTACTTATATCAGAGTTGGTGGTTTTGACGGCGAACCAGTGAAGCAACCCAGGTATGTTTTTGACCACTTTGTATCGATACAAGTTTGTAGGCAACTAGCCCCTGTAGATAGGAAATTTCTAGTGAAGAAATAATTTGGTATATCTTTTCCCATTGAATTGGGACACTATTCATGCCAGTCAATTTTTGATTTCTTAAATTTAGAGGTGGACCTGAAAATTTTCAATCTTTAGTACTATAATGCAGATCCTAGTTTGACAATAAAGGTTTTGATAGGGACAATCTAGATTTTGGAACAGGATTTTCACACATTCCCCATATCAAACACTATTGGGAGGATTTTCTAGAGAAATTTGAAGTTAAAAGAAAGCTTTGGTGTAGGTTCTCCTTGGGGCAAATAGTTACACTCAATCTAAGTATGAATATCTCTAGAATAATTGATGATGAAGAATAGGTCGTTGACCCTCATTTTGAACAAGTAAAAGAGCTACCTATTCCAGAAGTTGATTGGAATAAAGATGAAGAGGATCGAATTGAATTCAAAACTCTCCCAGTGATACGGAGAACTAAGAAATGGTTAAAGGGTTGTAGATGGAAAGAGGTTCAAAATGAATATTCCCAACGATGTGCACCAATTGATGAATCACCATCTCCAATAAGCTCTTCTAATCAGATTATTACTATTTTTGATGCAGGTACTCTGAAGCCAAAAATTGGAAAGGGTTCTATTATCAAAAAGTCCAATAAAACCCTTGAAACTATTCTACCTCCTCGTACTACTAGACTAAAGCCTAAGAGTAAGAAGAAGAAGAAGAAGAAGAAGAAGAAGAAGGAGGAGGAGGAGGAGGAGGAGGAGGAGGAGGAGGAGAAGTAGGAGAAGGAGATTTTTAAAAGAATAGTTGTGGAATTAAACTCTAAAGAGGATTCAAGAGAGGCAACAAGTGATAAAGGGTTTGATCCACCAATGTTAGAGGAGATTAGTGCAAATCAACAAATAGAGGTTGCTTCAGAGTCTATAGATCTAATGGTGATATCAAATGTTCCTTCTGAATAATCGAATCTTGATAAGGAAGTTCTAGTCATTACACCCAAATGGTTGGAAAGTTCAATCAGTGATAAAAGAAAAATAGTTCCATTTTCATTGCCATTGGAGGGCATGGTTATCAAGTGTCTAGGAAAGACTCCTAAATCCAAGAAGCTAAAAACAACATCCAAGGTGGACATTGACCCTAATATAGGGAACTAGAGTTCATAAATGGCCTGGCCGACAACTGATAAGGAAGTTCAAGATCCCACAATTAAAAATTTCACAATAAAAAAATAGATCTTGGGACAACATCATGCATCATGGATGTGGACCATCTTGAAGCATCTACCAAAAAGAAAGTCAGTCGTACCTGAAAGGATGAAAAAGATAAGAGGGAGTTGAAACAGACCTTATGGTCAATGGTAGAGTATATTGATGCCATTCATAATCTAAATCCACAACTTGTTTCTCAACTACCTCTGTCTTTTGACTGAAAATCTCCAGTCAACTAAAAAATGCTAGATCAAATACATAGAAATAAAATGGTGACTAAGGTGTTTGATGATTGGTTAGATGGAATTATCCATAAGGGTACAAAATATATTAAGGAATTGAAGAATATATATGATGAGACTATGGCTGCCATCGGAGATTTGAAAACACAGAATGCTTCATGAGAAAAAGAGGAAGGAAAATGGATGAATGTGATAAATCAAATTGGTGATGTTTAGAAATATGGGGTAATGAATTTTTTATCAAAAAAAAAATTGACGAGTCTGAATGATAATATATTATATGTAAGTAAGAGAAATATCGAATGGAGAAACTCAGTATCCAGACAAAGATGAATTGAATTTACAAAAATGGTCAAAGAAATAACTGAGTTCACTCAATCCTTACAGTATGACTTAAAATGTATTGATGTGAAATATATAAAAGATGATGGGAAGCTAGAAAAGGATATCAATACTATGGTTCAATCCTTTAGAGAGAAGATCAGTTTCGTTAAAGAAAATGACAACTTATTAATTAGGGATTTCTCTCAGATTTCAAAAGTAGAATCTCTTCTTCACCTCTATGTTGATGTATTTATGAAACATGTAGAAAAAGTGGCAAAAATTCAAAGAGAAAAATATGTTTGGAAAGCACAGATTAAACACATTGGCATCCCCAACTTATCAAAAATCTAGGAATTTGTTACTGCACATTAGGAATGGAAGGCACAACGTGTCTCCTCAGCAAAACAAAGCAAATCTGGAGATTCCAATCCACTATCCAAGTTTTAATCTTGTTTATGAAATATATTTATTCAATTATTCAGTTGAAATTATGTTTAAAAAAAATTGTCTTTTAATGAGCTTGTATAAAAATAAATCTCGTATGGGTCAGAGTTTGTTTTAACTTTGGGTTTAAAAGAACAGTTAATTATGGTAACTATATATATGTTTTTAGTTGTTAAAAACTGAGATAGAGGATAGTAAAGAAGAAGACAAGATAATTTTAAAGTTGGACTTCTTTGTTTTACAATATATGTGATGATTGTTTAAAGAATTTTCATCTGTGAGTGAAAAGAAGAAATAATTGCTGAATACCTAAATCTGTGTGTTTAAGTATTTTAAAGCGAGTTTCTATGTGAACTCTCCTTTCAAGCGGTAATTATTATTTCATTGGATAACTCATCATATGTGTTTTATCTTTTTTTGGTTCAGTAATGGACATATTTATATGTCTGATTGTTATTGAGGATAGAATCTGTGTGTTCTACCATTAAATAACGTTACATGGAGGAAAGATACCATATTCATAACATGGTGATGTATGAATGTTAGTTTGCCTTAAATGCTTTCTGGTTAAAAGTGTGTTCGAATGATTAAATTAGCTTGAATTCATTAAAAAAGTTAAAGGGAGTTGTACCTTAATTCAAAGAGGAATTATCCCTGATAGTTCACTCATTTTTTGTTTAACTCATTTGTTCTCAAAGAAAGGGTTATAGAGTCAAAACAAAAAATATTTTTTTTAGAATAGGATAAATCTTTTAACCAACAATTTTTGGTGACTCTGTTGGGGATTCAAAGTCATTTGTTAAAATATTAGTCATCTTAATATGAAGCAAAGATGGTGCTTCCCCATGAAAATATAATTCCTATTCTGCAGCCTAATCTTGGTTTTCAAGATGAGCAGGAAGATATAATTAGTCAGTTAAACACTCTTACATGGCGCACTCACCAAAACATTGAGGATTATAGAAGAGCCAGCCGAGTATTAGAAAAATAAGAAGAATTGACCAATAATTTGCGATTGTTATTACTCAGAAAAATAAGGAGGAAAGTAGAAAATGCAATAAGAAATCAATCCCCTAAAGTCTGAAGAGGTCAAGAGTAGCTTAGAAACTAATATCATAAACTGGAGTCCAAAATATATACAAGGTCTTTGAGGAGAGAAGGAGTTGAGGATCCTACCTTTCAAACACTATAAAGCCTTAATTTTCCCTATATCCCTACTCCTATTAGAATATCTAAAAGTCAACCTCCTATCTTTCCTGAGCTTTTTACATCCTCTATTTGTATCGAATGGAAAAAAGAAGTCCAGTTGAGTTAGAAGATGATCTCATTATGGCTGGAAAATGGAAAAAAGAAGTCCAAGTACCGAATGTTCATCCCTCATCTTCTATAGATCCTATGGCTCAAAGATTAGTTAATGATATGATTGCCTTAAAAAGACAATTGCCTAAGGCTGGTACTTCATTTCAACAACCATATCAAGATGTTAGCAGGAGAAATTTTAACCAACAGACAAATACTGGTAGGACATTACCACTTACATCAGCACAACCCAAGATAACTATTGAAGCTCCCCCTAGAAGAGGAAATATGCGTGCCTTTCATTTGACTACTGATCACGACTGAAACTCTTATCTGGAGATGCTTAGATATGCTCAAATGGCCACTACTCAAGATGTATTCAGAGAGATTATTGAAGAAGAGAGGAACTCTGAGCAACTTGGTGAATCTGAAATACACTTTCTAGAATATGAATCAAATTTAGAAAGAGGAGGTGAAATATTGGTTAATCTTGAAGATCCTTCATGTTTTGTGCTTACCAAAAGATAGAAGAATCCAAGATTTTATAATACTCAAGAAGTACCTGTTAAAGTTAAGGAGCCTCTTACTAGAACCCTTGACATTAATTTGAAGGCCCAAGAAGTTAAATTGTTACATAGGAATGCTCGTGAAACTTCTTTTGACATTATAGAATTTTTCAAGTCTACAAAGATTCAACTATCCCTTGTTGAGTATCTTAGGTTTTAATCCCAAAGAACTTGATAAATTGGTTAAGTATGTCAAAGGTGATCCTCCACAAATTGAGCCCAAAAGTCAACTAAATGCTAGTGCTGAGTCTCTGATTGCCCAATTATTTGCTTCCTCACCTGAATCACCCAAACATACTCCTAAAATGACTGTTGACTCAGCTAATGATACTTCTTATGTGGTTGATATGAAACCCAACCCATTTTATGTTTCTTTATTCATAAATGGCCATAAACTCAATAATTGTATTATAGACTTAGGTTCCTATGATAATATCATGCCTTCTTCTATAGCCAAAGCCCTGGGCCTATCCCTTACAAAAATATTTGGTAGGTGTTACTCCATCGATGGAAAATAGATTTATTTTCTTGGGAAAATTAAAGATCTACAGGTTGCCCTTGCAGCTTATCCTAATAAAAAAGTGAAATTGACTACTTGGTAGCAGATATTCCTGCTAGTTATGGGATGCTGTTGAGCAGGACCTTTTACAAAGACTTAGGTGGGGAGATTAAATTGGATTGGTTAGAAGATAAAATTCTAGTGGGAAATCAAAAATTTAAACTAGAACCTGAACCTAAATGCAAGTTTACTGTGTATCCTTCTGATGATCTTAAGTCTCATATCCTATTTGAAGAATGTGAATTTGGAAATTACTTTCTCTCTTCCAAAGACATGAAGGAAGAGTACACCCCAAAATTTGCTCATTCAGATGATCTATGGACCATGGAATTTTATGGTAGTTGTGCCACCATTGGTTCAGGAGCAAGGGTTGTTTTGATCTCACCTGAAGGTAAAATTTTATTTACTCTTTCAAGTTAGAATTTAAATTTACCAATAACACTGCAGAGTATGAGGTCCTACTGCTTGGGTTAAATGAAGCCAAAGAAAAGGGGATAAAGATGCTTAGAGCAAAAGGAGATACTGAATTGATTGTTAAATAGGTGAGAGGCATTTTCTTAGTTAAAATTGAAAGATTGAGACATTACAGGAATAGGGTTTGGAACAAGATAGAATATTTTGATGCCTTTTATATTGAGGCGATTCCCAAAGATCAGAATACATGGGCAGATTCTATGGTAGTGTCAGCTTCCCTACTTCTCCCACACCCTAACTTCAAAAAAGATTCATATAGAATATAATTGATCTATTATCCTAATGTCCAAGATAATGCTGAGAATTGACAATTTTTTAAGAATGATAGGGAGATCAGAAACTTCCTGGAGAATGCTGAAATGTTCTTGGGGACTTATTTTGAAGGTTCTGAATCAGAATGTAAATAATTTAGTCTTGATCTAGGGATCAATTCAAAGGATGATGTAATTCAGTTAAAGGGAAACAAAATACCCAAAGGACTAGTCTCTTAAGAACATTTGTTCACTCGACAAGATGAATATACCAAAGACAAACTTGCTCAGAACCCTGACACAATGGGAGATTATAAAAAGATAAACATTAGGAGTAAGATTGATCCTAAATGGATTTCCATTGGTAGGTGTTGCTCACCAGAAAAGAAAAACAAATTGATTAAGCTATTGATTAGGTATGAAGATGTCTTTTCTTGGTGATACGATGACCTAAAAGATTTTAGGGGCAGACAATTTCAACATCATATTCCTTTAAAAACAAATGCAATTACATTTAGTTAAAAGTTGAGAAATTATAACCCAAAAGTTGCTGAATCTATCTTTAAAGAGATCATCAAAATGTCGAAATCCAGGATTATTTATCTGATTCATCACTCCACCTGGGTCGAAAATATTATCCCAGTATGAAAAAAAATGGAGAAATAGGAATTTATGTTGATTTTAGGAATATGAACCAAGCCAGTTTGAAAGATAATTATCCTTTACCTATGATGGATCATATTTTGCAGATAGTTTTTGGATCAGAGATGATTTCCATGTCAGATGGATTCTCAGGTTATAATCAAATAAGTGTAGCTATAGTCGATTAACATAAAACTACTTTTACTACACCCCTGGGAAATTTTACTTATAACCATATGCCCTTTGGTTTGATTAATGCTAGTGCAACTTTCCAATGGGTGATGACTTCATCTTTTAGAAAGATTAAAGACACAATTATTTTCATTTATCTTGATGATTTGATTGTTTTATCTATAAAAAGAGAGAATGATCTGAAAGATCTAGAGATCATTTTGCAAAGGTGTCAGAGTCATGGGATATCTCTTAATTCTAAGAAGTCAGTTTTCTATGTAACAAAAGGTAAGTTGTTGGGACATCTAGTTTCAAAGGATGGAATCAATATTGATCCAGAAAGGGTTAGATCAATACAACAACTAAGTCTTCCTTATAATAAGATTGGAGTTAATTCTTTATTTGGCTAGATTAACTTCCTCAGAAGGATCATTCCTAATTTTGTTGAGATTACGAAGTATATTGTGGGGATGATGAGTGAAAAAAAGCATTAAAATGGAATGACGCTTCTAAGAAATCATTTAAAGATATTAAATAAGTGATTACATAAACACCTAATTTGGTAAACCTTGATTTTCAAAAATATTTTATTAATTATTGTTATGCTTCAGAACATACCCTGTCTAATATCTTGCTACAGAAAAATGAATCGAATGAAGAACACCCAACACCCTGTATGAGTGTTCCTCTTAAGAAAAATGAACTTAAATATTATTTAACTGAAAAGTGAGATTTCACTATGATAAAGGATGTTAAACAGTTTAGATATTACATACTACACTCTCATTCAATTGTATTTGTCCCTAGTTCAGCTATAAAAAGCATTCTAACTCAACAAGATTATGGGATGAATAAAAGAGTAACATGGGTCTCTAAGATTCATGAATATGACTTGGAGATTAGGCCAAATATATTAGTCGGAGGTCAAGGCCTATGCAAATTGATTGCTGAAAGTAAAGAAGAAGAAGAGGAAGAACTTCCCACTATCTTATTGGTGAGTTTACAAGATCCATGGTTCCTTAATGTGGCACATTATCCTACTTATGGAGACTATCCTCGTCTCTTATCCCCTAAGGAGAAAAGGAATTTGAAGTTAAAAGTAGCAAAATATGTCATTTGGGGTGATGTCTTATATAAAAAAGGACTAGATGGAACCTTTTTGAGATGTGTAGATAAAGAACAACAATACAAGATTTTAGAAGTTTTTCATAATGAATCCTGTGGTGGACACTTCTCTTCTTCGGTTACAACTTAAAAATCCTTATAAATTTTTATTATTGGCTGGGTATGTTTAAAGATATATACAAATGGGTAGCTAATTGTGAAAAATGCAAAATGTTTTTAGGAAGGCCACAACTTGCAGCATTGCCTCTGAGGCTTTTCATTATTGAAGAACCTTTCAAAAAATGGAGATTAGAATTTATTGGGCCTCTCTCACCTTCTTCAAGTGCCAGACACACACACATTCTTACATCAACTAACTATTTTACAAAATGGGTTGAAGCAGTCCCTGTGAAGAGAACCACTTCAGAAGTAGTATGTAATTTTCTTAGAGAAAATATACTAGTACATTTTGGTGTTCCTCATAAGCTTGTGGCAGATAGCCCTACCAGGTTTTCTTCAATTTAACTTACCTCTTTTTTTTATGAGCATAATATCTCTCTTTCTCACTCATAAAATTATTACCCTCAAGGGAATAGACAAGTTGAGTCCAGTAACAAAAATTTGATAGCCATCATGAGGAAATTGGTGAGTGATAATCCTAAAGATTGGAATAAGAGGTTGTATGAAGCAATCTGGGTTGACAGGGTAACCCCAAAAATGGCAATAGGAATGGCACCTTTTGAACTAGTTTATGGAATAGGAGCTTAGTTATCATTACCTCTAGAATTATCTATAGCCAAATTACAAAATGTCATTGAAGATCAACATTTTCAAGATTCCCTAGAAAAAAGAGTTATGTACTTAAAAAAGATTGAGGAGGAAAGGAATGAACTGGTTTATCAGATTACTGCTCATCAAGCCAGGGTTAAGAAGATTTTTGATCAAAAATCAAGCCCCAAAAAATCCATGGAAGGAGATAAAGTGTTGCTGTGGGATAAGAAGAGAGAACCTAAAGGAGCACATGGAAAGTTTGATTCACTTTGCAAAGGCCCATTCAAAATTCATTCGGTATTCGGCCCTAATTCTTTCAAACTGGAATATCCAGATGGAACTATTCTACCCTTATCTTATAATGGATAAGATCTTAAATTGTATCAACTATAAAATAAGTGTCCCATGTTTTATACATAGTATTTACTTTATTATCATGTGCTATTGTTTTCCTTTTCCAATTTTGGGTTTGCCTCATTTCTTTTTCTTCTATCCCAGTGTTTTAGTTGGTACGTAATGACAGTTTCTGAGCTCTCTGCATTTGGTTATAAAATATAATCCCTAGTTAGAGCCAATGTTACCTTTTAATTCACCCTTATTCATTTTTTTTCATGAGCCTTCCCTAAGCAAAATTTGACCCACCATCTTACCTTATTCATCATATGTTTATTTCTTAAGTCGGCTCTTTACTTTGAAATTTTATCCGCTTGTCTTCATATATGTGAAATTAGTAAAGAACTAAACCTTTGAACTTGAACCCTTTTCAAAGTTCAAGAGTTAATAGGTTCAATGTTTCTCAAAAGTCATGAACTGCTGGTCCCTTTGTGTAACTCAATTTGTATCTCTAAACCTTCACGTTGAACCTCATTTCAAGATTTCAAAGTTTCAACGGTTCAAAGATTCAACATTCTATGACTTTAGTCCTACCTTTCCTGAAGTCTTTTAAGTCAAAATTTGTGAGAGATTTTAAAATAAGTAAATCATTTAGAGGTAAATATATCTAGAACATTTTATGAAATGGAAAGTTCTAATTTTGAAAGGTTATGAATAATCATTACACATTAAGGTCATGTGTGAAAACTACTTATAATTAATGCACCTGTCAGAATTTGCATCCTATCAAGAAAGTTTAGCACAAGTTAATTAAACTAGTAATTATTTGACCTAATTTCATGGCTTTATCAAGAAAGGACAAATAATTTTTAAAAGTAAACACACAGTTTCATGCAAAGGAGAACAACTCTGGAGGTATAAGATTTTTATTGCTCAATTTCACAGTAATTTCTAATCCATTGAAGGTGAGTTCAACTTTTCCTATAAGTTGATTCCATTTTTTTGTTGGAAAGGAGAATCATTTTGAGTTTTTGGTATTATTTAAGAAGTTCAAAGCATTTTTCATTATATCCTCCAATCTGTAGCCATGAAATCTACTTGTCTTGGTTATGAACATAGTCTTGGTCTTATTTTTTCTCTTCCTAAAGTTGGGGATACTTCTTTCATTCAATATGATATAGACTATTTTAAGGAGAGGGTTAAAAATCCTATGTCAACCCCTGTGATGGAGAGAATAGTGGAAACTGGTTTAGTCAAAGCTATGACTTTATCCATGGTGGTACAATGTCCTGAATTAGCTCTGGAATGCATGAATAGATATGACCCTCAAAATAGGTCTATCAAAACTATGGATGAAAATGTATTACTGCATGTCAATAGACAAACCCTAATGGCTGTGATGAAAATTATGCCCAAGGAGCCATACTCTAACCTCAATATTACTTCCTCTTATGGTCATTTTTCATTAAATAAAGCAATCTACAGAAGTGTAATTGCAAAAAATTGATTACTAAAATTTCAAAAAGGAGGTTCAAGACTGCCTAGAGCATTAACCAGGGAACATATGATATCATAAATTAAAGACATCATGGTATTATTACACAAGATGAAAGGTAGTTCTCAATCATTTTATTGGGAGGATTGGATGTACTTCTTCATTTAGGTAATCCTCCAAGAAGAATAGTATTTGGATTGGGTGCAAATCATAGCTGAATGTTTGCATCTCGGTCTGAGTAATTATTTTGGGAATAAGGATTTTTATATGTCTTCATATCTCTTTTACTACTTAGCACCTACAAGAGAATAGAGAGGGTTGCCTCATGCATCGTTAGTTGAAGACAACACAATTTATGATTATTACCCACATTTGTAGATGCAAAATTATTATGAAAACTATGGAACAGTTAATGATATTTTTACTAATAGGATGACTTATGAATTGGTAGGTAGTGTTAATAAGAGAATGTCTGATGAAGCAATGCAATTGATTAGTATTTATGGTAATTTCTTCATTCAATTTTTGAAATTTACTTATATCAGATTTGGTGGTTTTGATGGTGAACCAGTGAAGCTGCCTAGATATGTTTTTGACTGCTTTATATTGATAGAAGTTTGCAAGTAACTAGCCCATGTAGATAAGAAATTTACTATGAAGAAAGAATCTGGTATATCTTTTCCCATCAAACTGGGACACTATTCATGCCAGTCAATTTTTGATGCCTTAAATTTAGAGGTGGACCTGAAAAAGTTCAATCTTAAATACTATAATGCCAGACCCCAATTTGTAAGCAAAGGTTTTGCTAGGGATAATCTGGATTTTTGAACAGGATTTTCACACATTCCCTAGATCAAAGACTATTGGGAGGATTGTCTAGATGAATTTGTGTTATAATAAAGCTTTGGTGTAGGTTCTCCTTGGGGAAAATAGCTACACTCAATTTGAGTATGAATATCTCTAGAATAATTGATGATGAAGAATAGGTTGTTGATCCTCATTTTGAAAAAGTAAACAAACTACCTATTCGAGAAGTTAATTTGAATAAAGATGAAGAGGATTGAATTGAATTCAAAACTCTCCCAGTGATAAGGAGAACTGAGAAATGGTTAAAGGGTTGTAGACTGAAAGAGGTTCAAAATGAAGATTCCCAGTGATGTGCACTAATTGATGAATCACCATCTCCAATAAGCTCTTCTAATCAACTTATTAATATTTATGATTCAGGTACTCTCAAGCCAAAAATTGGAAAGCATTATGTTATCAAAAACTCCAAGAAAACCCTTGAAACTATTCTACCTCCTCGTACTACTAGACTAAAGGCTAAAATTAAGAAGAAGAAGAAGAAGAAGAAGAAGAAGAAGAAGAAGAAGAAGATGGATATTTGTGAAAGAATAGTTGTGGAATTAAACTCTGAAAAGGATTTAGGAGAGGCAACAAGTGATAAAGGGTTTGATCCACCAATGGTAGAGGAGATTAGTGCAAATAAACAAATAGAGGTTGCTTCAAATTTTGTAAATCTGATGGTGATATAAAATGTGCCTTCTGAACAATTGAATCCTAATAAGGAAGTTATAGTCCTTACACCTAAATGGTTGGTATGTTCAATCATTGATAAAAGAAAAAGAGTTCCATTTTCATTGCCATTAGAGGACATGGTTAGCAAGTGTCTAGGAAATACTCCTAAATCCAAGAACTTAAAAACAACATCCAAGGTGGAAATTAACCCTAATACAAGGAATTAGAGTGAAAAAATAGCCTAATTGACAATAGATAAGGATGTTCAAGATCCCACAAATCAAGATTTCATAATTAAAAAAATTGATCTTGGGACTGCATCACACATCGCAGATGTGCACCATCTTGAAGAATCTACCAAAAGGATAGTGAACTGTACCTGGAAGGATGAAAAAGATAAGAGGGAATTGAAACAAAACTTATGGTTAATGGTAGAGTATATCGATGACATTTATAATCCAAATCCATAACCTATTTCTCAACTACATCTGCCTTCCAACCCAAAATCTCCAATCAACCAGAAAATGCTAGATCAAATACATATAAATAAAATGGTGACTAAGGTGTTTGATGATTGGTTGGATGGCATTATCCATAAGGGTACAAAATATATTAAGGAATTGAAGAATATATAAGATGAGACTATGGCTGCCATCGAAGATTTAAAAACACAGAATGCCTCATGGGAAAAAGAGGAAGGAAAATGGATGAATGTGATAAATCAAATTGGTGATGTTCAGAAATATGGGGTAACAAAGTTTTTATCAATTTTTTTTGATGAGTTTGAATGATAGTATATTATATGTAAGCAAGAGAAATATCAAATGAATAAACTTAGTATCCAAATAAGAATGAATTGAATTCACAAAAATGATCAAAGAAATAACTGAGTTCACTCAATCTTTACAACATGAGTTACATTATATTGATGTAAAATATATAAAATATGATGGGAATCCAGAAAAAGATATCAATACTATGGTTCAATCCTTCAGAGAGAAGATCAATTTTGTTAAATAAAATGACAACCTATTAATTAAGGATTTCTCTGAGATTTTAAAAGTAGAATCACTTCTTCACCTCTGTGTTGATGCACTCCCAGAACACATAGAAAAAGTGGAAAAAATTCAAAAAGAAAAAGATGTTTGGAAAGCACATGTTAAACACATTGGCATCCCTAACTTCTTAAAAATCAAAGAATTTGTTACTACACATCAAGAATGGAATGCAAAACATGTCTCCTTAGCAGAACAAAGCAAATCTAGAGATTCCAATCCGTTGCACCAATCTTAATCTTGCTTACATAATATCTTTATTTAGTTATTCAGTTGAAAGTATGTTTTAAAAAAGAAACTTTGTATTTTAATGAGCTTGTATGAAACTAAATCCCGTATGGCTCAGAGTTTGTTTTAACTCTAGGTTTAAAAGAATAGTTAATTAGGGTAACTATATATATGTTTTTAGTTGTTAAAAATTGAGAGAGAGGATAGTAAAGAATAAGAAAAGAGAATTTTAAAGCTGAACTTCTTTGTTTTAAAATATATGTGATGATTGTTTGAAGAATTTTCATCTATGAGTGAAAAGAAGAAATAATTGTTGCATACCTAAATCTGTGTGTTTAAGTATTTTAAATTGAGTTTCTGTGTGAACTCTCCTTTCAAGTGCTAATTATTATTTCATTGGATAACTCATCATATGTGTTTTATATTTTGATGGCTCAGTAATATACATATTTATATGTCTGATTATTGTTGAGGATAGAATCTATGTGTTCTATCATTAAATAATGTTATATGGAGGAAAGATACCACATTCATAACATGGCGATGTATGAATGTTAGTTTGTCTTAAACACTTTCTGGTTAAAAGTGTGTCCGAATGATTAAAGTAGTTTTAATTCATTTAAAATTTTAAATGGCGTTGTACCTTAATTCAGAGAGGAATTATCCTTGATAGTTCACCCATTTGTTCTTTAACTCATTTGTTCTCAAAGAAAATGTTTTAGACTCAGAACAAAACATTTTTTTTAGATTAGGACAAATCTGTTAACCAACACTACTCAAATCATATGGTAGAAACCCTAAATGTACTTCCTTTGAAACTATTTATATTAATGCTAAGTTTTTAGTCATTGGAAATTTAGGGAAGACAGAGAAAGAGATTTCATTTGACATTATTATTGGATCATAGCCAAGAGATGTCTTTAGTGGTGATGACAACGCATTTCCCTCACCATCTAAGATTGTTTAAGGTTTTTCATCTTCCCTTAAGGTGGCAACAAGGATTTTTCCTTCTCCTAATATAACTAAGGTTGTGGATTATAAGGAAGAGATTAAGACAATTTTAGATGTGCTCATAAATCTGCTAAAAACCCTTAAATGCTTGCCCTTGAAATTAGACACTGATATTTCCTTTCTTAAATTGGAAAATGATGCCCTCAACTTAGTAATAGAAAATAAAAATTATTATCTTAGGAGAGGAATCATATGCCAATTTCAAAAAATCTAGCCTAATCTTTAGGATATAAATGAATGGATCTCCTTGCAATGGAACCCTATTTTGAATGGTAAAGTAGAACTTTAGCCTTCTACAAAGGGTTATTTTACTATTATTTTTCTCCTTTTTTCAGATAAAGAATTTATTCTTTAGAATCAATGGAACTGGAATCAACACCAGATGTTTATGAAATGGTGGGATCCTAATTTTAACCCCTTATCTGACACTTTTTCTTTGAGACCTATTTGGATCTGCCCTCCACATATTCCCCTTCATTTCTAGGATAATCCTTATTTTAGTGCCATTGGTAATTCCATTGTCAAATTCTTATAGATTGATTTAGCTATTGAGTTGTTTGCTCACATGACAATTTTTTTAATCTTACTTTTCATAGATACAAAAATTGATCTCTAGGCCTCCATTGACTTGATAATTGAAGATCAAACATGGAGGAAAACAATGGATTATGAAGGATTACCATTTAAGTACCATAGGTCTTTTAATATTGGTCATCTATCTTTAGATTGTCCTTCTTTTGTAAAAACAAAAGCTAAACCAATTTGGTGAAGACATTCTTCTCTAGATATTCTAACATTTTTCGGTTTGGAGTATGATGAAAGAGATATTTTAGATGTAAGAGAAGATAATGATACATAACTTGTGTTGAAGCAACCTATTGAAGTGGGAATAAATAAAAAGGAATGTATTCAACTAGTTAAAATTTTATATACTTCTCAAGAAACTAGTGTTCCAAGTATTATACCTTGTTGTGAATAAGGAAACATCAGGGATGGAGAGGATTTTGGAAATAGTTTAAAGGATAAAAGAGGCTAGATTAAAGTTTAGCAAAATAAAAAAAAATTAAAAGTGGAGGCCTAACCACCCAACATTCTTTAAGTTGGAGGACCTTGCAAATACCATGTAGAAGGTGGAGGCAAGGATTAAAAGGTTTGGCCTCATTTGTTTTAGTTGTTAAATATTATGTACATTTTTTAGGACCTAGTTTCATTCACATGTTTGAGGGTTTAGGCCTTAAACCCCACATGTTTGGTTGTTTTTAGGCTAGTTGCAATTCCTTGTCTTGGTTTTTTATTTGTGTCTGACTTATGGTTATATTTGGGCTTCCTAGGACCTATTCATCTATTTGTCTTCTAGGGTTTGGGGTCCCTAGTTTTTAAAGAAACCCCCTTTAACCTTAATAAAAAAGGTAAGAATATTTAATGTTCCTAAACTAAGCCTACATAAGCACAAATTATATCTAAAAATAAAATGCATAAATCTGAAATGAATTTTGAAAGAAGGCGGAATCCATAATATACAAACCAGGTTTTTCATTTAATAAACATAGGATGGGTTCACCAAACATTTTATGTGCTTATGGAGTTTTAAAAGATAATACCCAAGAAAATAAATATGTTTGAAAGGAATAAAAATATTCATATTTACAGTAAAATACAGTCAATAATAAAATAGTGTTAAATTACTACTAGTTATGTTAATAGTCTAATAATGAACTTGTGTTTTTATAAGAGTTTTTAACAAATTCCAATTTTACATGTAAAAGTACATTTTTATTAACTAGGGTATGTTTTTATAAAAATAGATTTAAAATTATTTATTTCAATATTAAAATATATAAATTTAAATATATGCTTGTTAATATAGAACTATTAATGCTAAAAACATTTTTTTTCCAATTTTAATTTGTTTTTTAACTAATGAGTGATTAAAGATATTAGTTCTGTCACCTAATCACCAATATGAAAAACATATCATTTTAGTTAAAATTAGACTATTAACTACTCTATAATTCATTATAGGCTTTTAACTTTTTTGTTGCTATAAATTATTTAATAAATTTATAGGCAATGTGAACCATAAACAATACTAATTTTAACTATTAAAGCAGGGACTAAGGGCTACACAGCCCTTGTTTTTTTAATTAAAACCTCTTTGAAAAGAGGACAATGTGAAATGAGTGTACTATGTAAAGAACATATCAGGGTGGTGTATAGTTATTATATTCGATTATTTTTTTAATCAATAAAATTTGGTTTCTTTTGATAAATGTTGTAGATATTATTAAAATATTTATCATTTAAAATGGTATAATGTTTAACCTTTTAATCAAAATAAATATTTACTTTTTTTATTTTAAAAATTCTAATTTTATAATTTTATAATGAAATTAAGAAAAAATTTAAAATATTTAAAATAAAGGCATATAAACTCAAATCCCTATAAAATAATGACAAAATAACCTTTGCTTATTTGAATCACTTGAGAGTGTGTTATTTTCTTGAAAATAATATTTTTAACAATTCAGATGTCATTAGGAATGACAAAATACATTGAAAGACATTAGCTTTGTTGATTTCAAAGTGTCAAAAGGTTACCTTAGATTTCAAAAAAAAAAAAAATATTCATACAAAAAATATGAGCATAGAATGTTATCTCCCTTTACCTTAAATCTATAACTAGTAGTTACGTTTGAAGGTGCAGGTTATGTCATATGAAATGTATATTTAATTTTTGTGATTTTATTTCATAAATATTTTTAAGTGTACGATGTGTGCAACCCCTATTATATGATAAATAAACCTACCAACTGTCCCTACCACCTGAAGACAATTATCAATCAATCACCTATTCTCTAAACCGGTGACTCCTCTACCATGACATTCACAGTGTATCACAAGCGATGCTCCTTATACATCCATGTGGCATGCACTTTACAAAAGCATTGGTACTCATTTCAATTGCAATGAAATCAATAAGATAAACTCCATAACATCAATGTAATTCCCCCACATCAACATCATTAAGTTGTTGATTCAAACTACACATCGGATCCACACTTCAGACATCAAGTCTTTTTGTAATCAAATACAAAATAATCAATAGACAATGCTACCACTGCCATGAAGTCAAGGCATGTGTATGATATGGGCACATTGGTGTAAAATATCATATGAAATACTCTGTAATTGTCCCTCATCATCACCTCCCGGATCATTTTGAAATATTTCACCACTTGTAAGTTTTGTATCACCTTTCTATATAATTTCTTTAGGTGTCACTAAATTGGCAGCATAAATGAACTCAAGTTATAATATAGACTTTAGAACCTCAATGACTTGTCTCCATGTCATTGACATTCAAGGACTTTACAAAATATGTGGTACTCATTTCAACTGCATAGAAATCAACAAAATAAACTCCATAACCTCAATGTATTGCCCTCACATAAGCATCATTGCATTATTGATGCAATCCATAGATTGGACATAGATTCTTTGTGTAATCAAATAGAAAATAATCAATAAAATATGCCACCACTGTCCTGAAGTTGGGGCATGTGTATGATATGGGCCCTCTGATGTACGATATCATAATACTCTGTCATCGCCCCTAGATGAGCATAAATTACAATATAAACTTTGGAACCTCAATGTCATGTCTCTATATCATTGACACTGAAGCATTGATTTGATTTAAGTATACCTTTTTTATATATTAAATATTAACTTTATTAAATAAGTAATATGTAATATATATAAATATTATCTTATATAATATATGTAAATATTATATTATATGATATATTATGATATAATTTTAAATTATGAAACAAGACTTAATTTTCATAGATAATACTTAATTAGCAAAAAGGAAGGTGAATCATATATTTTTGTATTGAGAACAATAAAATATCTATTGAGCTCATCGCACAACACAAGTTTACTTGCTTACTTTGACATGTGTCGTAATCTAAGGAAAAGTATACAACGAATGAATATAATGATAAGTAATCCAACTCTTGCTTCTATCTAGGAATGATCACCAATTGACCACTTTTTATCTCAATTAGTGACTCTTCTATTATAACATTCATATTGTATCGCAAACGATGCCCTTTATGCATTCATATGACATGCACTTGACAAAAACATTGATACTGATTTCAAATACAACGAAAACAATAAAATAAATTCCATAAACTCCATGTATTTTATTTGAGAAATTATAACCAAATTCATCTTGCATTTAGAATATACCTTTAGATACATCCTATTTTTCTAAAAAAAAATTACCTCTCCATTTTTAATGATCACTAATCGACCACTTTTTATCTCAATTAATGACTCTTCTATTATAACATTCATATTGTATCACAAACGATACCCCTTATGCATTCATATAACATGCACTTTACAAAAAAACATTGATACTAATTACAAATCCAACGAAAAAAATAAAATAAATTCTGTAAACTCCATGTATTTTATTTGAGAAAGTATAACCAAATTCATTTTGCATTTAGAATATACCTTCATAAACACCCTATTTTTCTAAAAAAAAATTACCTCCCAATTTTTGACATGTCTGGGTAGGCATTATCTGTTTCGATGCAAGTCTGCGGCAAAGGCGGTTTCATGAGGTGGCAGTTGGCAGCATCGCCGGACATGGAATGGATGCCCACACTGTGTTTGAATCGCATTAAATGCCCTCGAAAGCTTTTTCCACCGCCTCTCTCTTTCTATATATCATGCCTTCTACGCTCTGCTCTGTTCAGCGTTCTACGCTCATGGGTCCTATGCTCTACGTTATACATCGGAACAAACTGGGAGCCGGCGCCTCTATGTTTGAATCCGAATAAGGAATTGTCTAGCACCCAGAACACTCCGCCTGCTCAGAGCCGAAAACATGTGGTATTAGAATTCATAGTTGTGTGGGACGTCTCACTTTTCCCCGGTTTCGCATATATTCTTGAATTGAACGCCTCAAAGCAAGCTGCAATTTAACTCTTTCAGGCGTGAAACGACATTGTGGCTGTGCTTATCATAAAATTCCATAAAGTAATGTTGGGAGGATGCTGGCAGTGTTGAGGATTTTGGCTTTATAGCCGGGAGTTGCATTTGCTTAGATGCCTCCGATGATGTTTCATTGAACCCATTTTTTAGCATACCCTGCAACCTTGCCACTCCAAGAGATGGCATTACTCGATATATTTCATTTTGAATCCTTAAAGCCTCATCAAGGAAACATTTTTTTGCATATACTGAAACCATATCATTCCACGAAACCAGTTCTGCAAATTGGATTTGTTTAAATGAATCCTGTGCATTTCTTTAGATCCCATACTCCTGAAAGCAAATAAAAATACCCCAGAAAGTGGAGGAAACAAAAAACAAAAAACAAAAAAACAGTACCTATGCAACAACCTCAGCAGAAGTAATTCCAGTTTTTTGTAACAATACCCTGATGGCAAAAATAACGAGTTGACATCCAAAATAAAAATGGTTTCCATGCTCATCGGCGCTTACCAGAAGCTGTAAAACTATACAGGAACAAATATCAGGTATACCATTAGATTTTATATGATATCTTGATTTTTGGAAATATGGTGACAATTATCATAGAACTTTAACATCTAAAATGAACGTCTTCAATATGTTAATAAAAGCCTAAATAAAAAAACAAGGATGACAAATAAAACATTGCTAAAAACGTTTGTAGATCTATCCCGTTAAAAACAAACAAAATATTGTATCACGTGATCAAAGTTTGTTTGTTATAATGATAGCGAAATAGAAACGTTTCACATATTTATGAATGGTTATACAATTGTATGGTTATACAATTGTAGAAAAAACAGAAGGGGTTGATAGGTATCGTGCTTGCCTCCGAATGGTTATTTTTACCCGCCCCCCCCCCCCCCCGCGCCGCCCCACGCTAAAAAAAAAGCCAGTCAACGGATTATATTACTGCACAAGTTAAACACATTGGCATCCCCAACTTATCAAAAATCTAGGAATTTGTTACTGCACATCAGGAATGGAAGGCACCAGGGGTTAAATTTGAGGGTCCCACCTACCTGTCAAGAAAAAATTTTGTGACGTTTTTAAATTAATGTCACCTTGTACATGACGTGCATCTCTCAATTTTGACTTTCATAATTTTTATATAAATATGAAATCCTATTTTATATTAAGTATGTGTCAATATTAGAAATACTATAAGTTGTAATAATCTTTTGTATTGTGGAATTATTCAAATAAGAAAATAGGAAAAACTTACCACACCATACAATCATGTCAAACTATGTTATACAGATTTCAGAGGGTTTGATTGGAAAAAAATTGTGCCCAAACAAAATTCAAACCCTTAATATTTGTGGTTTGTTAGTAAAAGCAATTGCAACCCAATCAGATTGCATGGAGGACCAATGCAACTGATCTATTTCAGTAGCTTCTATGTAAGCTAGTTTCAAATCAGGGCCTCCACCCTCTACCACTGGTTGACTAGTCACTGACAACTTCCATATAAGAGACTACATCATCTTCAACAATGCAAATATGACGGGGGCTGTGAGGAGCCCATGCAAGGGTATTCACACTATCTTTATGCCTTTGGGTCTATGCAAAAGGTAAAATTGGATACCTGATATCCAAGACAACCACCTCACAACTATCCATCAAAATAGTGGCCATGAACCTTGGGTCCTGCTTGTTCCATCCTAATCGAAGCAATGGAGTATTAGGTTGTGAACTTTCATAAATGACAGTTGAATGCTCCTTGACCCTCAAATTAAAAACTCTCACAGACCCATCAACAGAAACAAAATAAAAAATCCCTACCCCTCCCCAAGCAATATCAAACACCTCCTTATCATGTGCAATCCGTTGTGTATCCACCACTACCTTTTCTATATCCCAAATAGTATAGGTGATATCAATACTAAAAGTCCCAATTCATTTTGGATCTGCATCATTCCAATTAAATGAAGTCAAGGAACAAAATATATATTTAAGGTCCCGCTTGTAATATCTAGGAGTAGGCATTGGGTATTAATTTATGTTGTTAGTGGCTAGCCAACTCTCTTTGTTTGTGGCTTGACATCCCATTGCTACGAATGCAGTGATTCTTGATGATCCCTGTGAAGTTGATTGCCTTTACCCATTAGGCCCCAAATGAATTCAATTACAATATTATCACTGGAGGCCCCACATGACTCCTCCACTACATTAAAGCTTTGCTATCTACATCTAAAAATCACATCCCCATGTCAAAATGTGGAACTCAACAAATCTACTAATTACTGCGACTGTTACACCTTATTTTCTTTTGCATTTTTAAATATAGTTATTGTAACCGCTATGTAGAATTTCACTAAAAAATGTTAGGTAGTTAAGTGCATGAATGAGCTATAGGGTATTGAAAATCTTAGTGTTATGTTTTGTTGATCTTCTAGAGAGATGGAATTCTGAGTTGTTTGAAGAATATGGTGCCCACGTAGATTTGATCACGGAATCAGAGGATGAGGAGGAGGCTCTCTCCTTCTATGACTTACCCCTTTATGACAAGAATGCAAAAATGAAAAGAACGCTAAGGGATTCAAATGTGGGATGTTCATAACACACAAATTTTGACTTCAAATTTAGCCACTACAGCTCGATGGCATACAATGTTTGCCTGACCGATGGCATAGAGTTTGATTGTTTAATTTTTTATACATTTAGCAAACAACCACCTCATATTTATTTAGGTTTGTAACCAACTACATGACTATTTCAAAATTTTTGTAGACATATATTTAAATCCTCCTTGATTTGGTACAAGAAATGAAATATGTAGAATTGATACAGATTAGGAATTGGGAGTGAGTGTAATGAATTTAAGTCCCTGATTATGGTGATGAATAATTGCTCCTTTACAAAAATCCTTCCAAATGCACTGTGTATCAGAAATAAGGTTGATTTGCAAAAATAGTGCAATTAGGGAAATTGATACCCAAAAGATTTTGGAGGAGGACGCATAATGCACATGGTAACCCTAATCAAAACATATGCCACTACCATTCTCTTGGGCACCTCCTACTTTGCTAATGTTGAAGTCGGTGTTATCTTTCCCTGCAGTAGTTCCTACCTATTCACTGGACCACCAACTGAAAAGGTAGCTTCTCTAAGAAGCTTTGGATTTCCCAAGAAAATTAATTGTAGAGGCATTTTTTGGTCGCCTGATTTGCCCCATCGTACCTAAAACTTAAATGCTTTCATAATGGGCATTGGGGAAGCCGTGAAGTGACACAACTTATAATGTATTTGGACTTGACTTGTGATTCATGTGACCATGTCTTATGCCTAATCTTAGACTCTTATTAATAATTTAAAAATGGTCAATTTTTTATATTGAACGTCAAAATGACAGGTTAAATAATTTTTCACCCGTTGGCTGATACGACCAAAAATTTAATCTGACTGTATTTTACATGTAAAAACATCAAAAACATTTAAACACCTGCCAAATTTAACCCCTGGAAGGCACAACATGTCTCTTCAACAAAACAAAACAAATCTAGAGATTCCAATCCACTATCCCATTTTTAATCTTGCTTACGTAATCTCTCTATTCAGTTATTCAGTTGAAATTATGTTTAAAAAAAATGTCTTTTAATGAGCTTGTATAAAACTAAATCCCATATGGGTCAGAGTTTGTTTTAACTCTGGGTTTAAAAGAACAGTTAATTAGGGTAACTATATATATGTTTTTAGTTGTTAAAAAATGAGAGAGAGGATAGTAAAGAAGAAGACAAGATAATTTTAAAGCTGAACTTATTTTTTTACAATATATGTGATGATTGTTTGAAGAATTTTCATTTGTGAGTGAAAATAAGAAATGATTGCTGCATACCTAAATCTGTGTGTTTAAGTATTTGAAATCGAGTTTCTGTGTGAACTCTCCTTTCAAGTGGTAATTATTCTTTCATTGGATAACTCATCATGTGTTTTATCTTTTGTTGGTTCAATAATATACATATTTATATGTGTGATTATTATTGAGGATAAAATTTTTGTGTTCTATCATTAAATAATGCTACATGGAGGAAAGATACCATATTCATAACATAGTGATGTATGAATGTTATTTTGCCTTAAATGCTTTGTGGTTAAAAGTGTGTTCGAATGATTAAAGTAGTTTGAATTCATTAACATATTTAAAGGGAGTTGTACCTTATTTAAAAGAGGAATTATCCCTGATAGTTCACTCATTTTTTGTTTAACTCATTTGTTCTCAAAGAAAGGGTTATAGAGTCAAAACAAAACATATTTTTTTAGAATAGGACAAATCTGTTAACCAACAATTTTTGGTGACTCTGCTGGGGATTCGAATTCATTTGTTAAAAGATTAGTCATATTAATATGAAGTAAAGATGGTGCTTCCCCATGAAAATATAATTCTTATTCTGCAGCCTAATCTTGGTTTTCAAGATGAGCAGGAAGATATAATTGGTCAGTTAAATAGTCTTACATGGCGCACTCACCAAAACATTGAGGATTATAGAAGAATCAGTCGAGTATTTGAAAATTAAGAAGAATTGACCGATAATTTGAGATTGTTATTACTCAGACAAACAAGGAGGAAAGTAGAAAATGCAATAAGAAATCAAGCCCCTGAAGTCCAAATAGGTCAAGAGTAGCTTAAAAACTAATATCATAAACTGGAGTCCAAAAGATATACAAGGTCTTTGAGGAGAGAAGGAGTTGAGGATCCTACCTTTCAAACACTGAAAATCCTTAATTTTCCCTATATCCCTACTCCTATTAGAAGATCTAGAAGTCAACCTCCTAGCCCTCCTAAGCTTTCTACATTCTTTGTCTGTCAACCCTTAACCCTTTTTGGTACTATCATTTCCTCTGCCATCAGTTTTCTTCTAATGGCTCAATGTTGGGGAGAAACTATAAGACCTCTAAATTTAGGAGCTAACCTAAATCCTCTACCTAAAAATGCAAGGGAAAATTTACCCAAGTTTAATGGAGATGGAAGACAATCACTAGATGAGTATTTGAGTGCTTTTGCTATAGCATATGGTGTGTTAGTTGTGCAACATCAAGATGTGGCCAATAGATTTTTGTGCAAACTCTAACTAAAACTACGGTAGAATGGTTTGATCATCTAACTGAGTCTTCAATTACAAATTGGAATGATATGAAAACTAAATTTGAAAATATGTTCAAAGGCGTGGAAGATGAGCATTCCCTTCTTGCTCAATTGACATGGCTCAAGAAAGAAATACATGAGCCTATGAGGGAATTTATATCCAAATTCAATAGAATTGTGCACAAAATCCCAAATGCTAAAAGGCTAACTCCTGAGAATCATAAGTGTTTATTTATTAATTCTATGCCTCCTAATATTATTTTTCATCTTAGAAGAGGTGCAGTTGCCGACTTAGCAATCGCACAAACCTTGGCAGTTGAGTTAGAAGATGATCTCATTATGGCTGGAAAATGGAAAAAATAAGTCGAAGTACCTAATGCTCATCCCTCATCTTCTACAAATCCTATGGTTCAAAGATTAGTTAATGATATGATTGCCTTAAAAATATAATTGCCTAACTTTCGTACTTCATTTCAAAACCCATATCCAGATGTTAGAAGAATAAATTTTAACCAACAAACAAATACTGCTAGGACATTACCACTCACATCAGCACAACCCAAGCTAGCTATTGAAGCTCCCCCTAGAAGAGGAAATATGTGTGCCTTTCATTTGACTACTGATCATGATTGAAACTCTTGTCTAGAGATGCTTAGATATGCTCAAATTTCCACTACTCAAGATGTATTGGGAGAGATTATCGAAGAAGAAAGGAACTTTGAGCAATTGGTGACTCTGAAGTACACTTCCTAGAATATGAATTTGATTCAGAAAGAGGAGGTGAAATATTGGTTACTCTTGAAGATCCTTCATGTGCTATGCTTACCAAGAGTCAGAAGAATCTGATATTTTATAATACTTAAGAAGTACCTGTTACAGGTAAGGAGCCTCTTACTAGAACCCATGACATTAATTTGAAGGCCCAAGAAGTTAAATTATTACATAGGAATGATCGGGAAAATTCTTTTGATATTATAGAGTTTTGCAAGTCTAAAAAGATTCAAATATCCCCTATTGAGTATCTTAAGTTGAATTCCAAAGAACTTTATAAATTGGTTAAGTATGTCAAAGGTGATCCTCCACAAATTGAGCCCAAAAGTCAACTAAATGCTAGTGCTGAGTCTCTGATTGCCCAATTATTTGCTTCCTCACCTCAATCACCCAAACATACACCTAAAATGACTATTGACTAAACTAATGATACTTCTTATGTGGTTGATATGAAACCCAACCCATTTTATGTTTCTTTATTCATAAATGGCCATAAACTCAGTAATTGTATTATAAACTTAGGTTCCTTTGATAATATCATGCCTTCTTCTGTAGCCAAATCCCTGGGCCTATCCCTTACAAAAATATTTGGTAGGTGTTACTCCATGGATGGAAAATAGATTTCTTTGCTTGGGCAAATCAAAGATGCACAGGTTGCCCTTGCAGCCTATCCTAATAAAAAAGTGAAATTGACTACTTGGTAGCAGATATTCCTACTAGTTATGGGATGTTATTGAGTAGGACCTTTTGCAAAGACTTAGGTGGTGAGATTAAATTGGATTGATTAGAAGCTAAAATTATAAAGGGAAAGTAAAAAGTTAAACTAGAACCTGAACCTAAATGCAAGTTTACTGTGTATCCTTCTGATGATCTTAAATCTCAGATCCTATTTGAAGAATGTGAATTTGGAAATTACTTTATCTCTTCTAAAGACATGAAGGAAGATTCCACACCAAAATTTGCTCATTTAAATGATCTATGGACCATGGAATTTGATGTTAGTTGTACCACCATTGGTTCAGGAGCAAGGGTTGTTTTGATCTCACCTAAAGGTAGAAATTTTCTTTACTCTTTCAAGTTTGAATTTAAAAATACTAATAACATTGCAGAGTATGAGGCCCCATTTCTTGGGTTAAATGAAGCCAAAGAAAAGGGGATAAAGATGCTTAGAGCAAAAGGAGATGCTTAATTGATTGTTAAATAGGTGAGAGGCATTTTCTCAGTGAAAAATGAAAGATTGAGACATTACAGGAATAGGTTTTGGAATGAAATAAAATATTTTGATGCCTTTTCTATTGAGGCAATTCCCAGAGATTACAATACATGAGAAGATTCTCTGGCAGTGTCAGCTTCACTTCTTCTCCCACACACTAATTTCAAAAAAGATTCATATAAAATATAATTGATCTATCGTCCTAATGTCCTAGATAATGCTGAGAATTGGCAATTTTTTTGAGAACGATAGGCAGATCAGAAACTTCTTGGAGAATGTTGAAATGTTCTTGGGGACTTATTTTGAAGGTTCTAAATCAGAATGTAAAGAATTTCGTCCTGATCTAGGGATCAATTCAAAGAATGATGTAATTCAGTTAAAGGAAACAAAATACCTAGAGGACTAGTCTCTCTAGAACATTTGTTCACTCGACAAGATGAATATACCAAAGACAAACTTGCTTAGAACCCTGACAAAATGGGAGATTATAAAAAGATAAACATTAGGATTAAGATTGATCCTAAATGGATTTCCATTGGTAGGTGTTGCTCACCAGAAGAGAAAAACAAATTGATTAATCTGTTGATTAGGTATAAAGATGTCTTTGCTTGGTGATACGATGACCTAAAAGATTTTAGGTGTGGGAAATTTCAACATCATATTCCTTTAAAAACAAATGCAATTTCATTCAAGTAAAATTTGAGAAACTATAACCCAAAAGTTGCTGAAGCTATCTTTAAAGAGATCGTCAAAATGTTGAAATCTAGGATTATTTATTTGATTCATCACTTCACCTGGGTGGAAAATATTATCCTAATATGCAAAAAAATGGAGAAATAAGAATTTATGTTGATTTTAGGAATCTGAACCAAGCCAGTTTGAAAGATAATTATCCTTTACCTCTGATGGATCATATTTTGCAGATAGTTTCTAGATCAAAGATGATGTCCATGTTAGATGGATTCTCAGGTTATAATAAAATAAGTGTAGCTATAGTCGATCAACATAAAACTACTTTTAATACACCCTAGGGAACTTTTACTTATATCCATATGCCCTTTGGTTTGATTAATGATGGTGCAAATTTCCAATGGGTGATGACTTCAACTTTTAGAAAGATTAAAAATAAAATTATTTTCATTTATCTTGATGATTTGATTGTTTTCTCTAGAAAAAGAGAGAATAATCTGAAAGACCTAGATATCATTTTGCAAAGGTGTCAGAGTCACGGGATATCTCTTAATCCTAAGAAGTTAGTTTTCTGTGTAACAGAAGGTAAGTTGTTGGGACATCTAGTTTCAAAGGATGGAATCAATATTGATCTAGAAAAGGTTGGAAAAATAAAACAGCTAAGTCTTCCTTCTAATATGACTAGAGTTAATTCTTTATTTGGCTAGATTAACTTCCTTAGAAGGTTCATTCCTGATTTTGCTGAGATTACGAAGTATATTGTGGGGATGATGAGCAAAAAAAAAAGAATTAAAATGGAATGAAACTTATAAGAAAGTATTTGAATATATTAAATAAGTTATTACACAAACATCTACTTTGGTAAACCCTGATTTCCAAAAAGATTTTATTATTTATTGTTATGCTTCAGAACATACCCTATCTAGTATCTTGCTACAGAAAAATAAATTGAATGAAGAATCCCCAATAGCCTTTATGAGTGTTCCTCTTAAGCAACATGAAATTAAATATTATTTAACTAAAAATCAAGCTTTTGCTATGATAAAGTATATTAAACGGTTTAGATATTACACACTACACTCTCATTCAATTGTATTTGTCCCTAGTTCAGCTGTAAAAAGCATTCTGACTAAACAAGATTATGGGATGAATAAAAGAGCAACATGGGTCGCTAAGATTCAAGAATATGACTTGGATATTAGGCCAACTAAAGTAGTTAGAGGTCAAGTCCTATGCAAATTGATTGATGAAAGTAAAAAAGAAGAGGAAGAACTTCCCACTATCTTATTTTTACAAGATCCATGGTTCCTTAATGTGGCACATTATCTTACTTATGGAGACTATCCTAGTCACTTATTCCCTAAGGAGAAAAGGAATTTGAAGTTAAAAGTAGCAAAATATGTCATTTGGGGTGATGTCTTATATAAAAAAGGACTAGATGGAACTTTTTTGAGATGTGTAGATAAAGAACAACAATACAAGCTTTTGGAAGTTCTTCATAATGAAGCATGTGGTGGAAAATTCTCTTCTTCAGTCACAACTTTCAAAATCCTTATAAATTTTTATTATTGTCTGGGTATGTTTAAAGATGTATACAAATGGGTAGCTAATTGTGAAAAATGCAAAATGTTTTTAGGAAGGCCACAACTTGCATCATTGCCTCTGAGGCATTTCATTATGGAAAAACATTTTTAAAAATGGGGATTAGACTTTATTGGGCCTCTCTCACCTTATTCATGTGCCAGACACACACACATTCTTACAGCAACTGACTATTTTACAAAATGGGTTGAAGCAGTCCCTGTGAAGAGAACCACTTCAGAAGTAGTATGTAATTTTCTTAGAGAAGATATACTAGTACATTTTGGTGTTCGTCAAAAGCATGTGGCAGATAATGCTACCAGATTTTCTTCAATTAAACTTACTTCTTTCTGTTATGAGCATAGTATCTCTCTTTCTCACTCATCAGATTATTACCCTTAAGGGAATGGACAAGCTGAGTCCAGTAACAAAAAATTGATAGCCATCATGAGGAAATTGGTGAGTGATAATCCTAAAGATTGGCATAAGAGGTTGTATGAAGTGCTCTGGGTTGACAGGGTAACCCCAAAAAGGGCAATAGGAATGGCACCTTTTGAACCAATTTATGGAGTAGGAGCTCAGTTATCATTACCTCTAGAATTATCTATAGCCAAATTACAAAATGTCATTGAAGATCAAAATTTTCAAGATTCCCTAGAAAAGAGAGTTACGTACTTAAACAAGATTGAGGAGGAAAGGAATGAACTAGTTGATCAGATTACTGCTCATCAAGCTAGGGTTAAGAAGATTTTTGATCAAAAATCAAGCCCCAAAAAATTCATGGAGGAGATAAAGTGTTGTTGTGGGATAAGAGGAGAGAACCTAAAGGAGCACATGGCAAGTTTGATTCGCTTTGGAAAGGCCCCTTAAAAATTCATTAGGTATTCGGCTCTAATTCTTTCAAACTAGAATATCTAGAAGGAACTGTTCTACCCCTATCCTATAATGGACAAGACCTTAAATTGTATCGACTGTAAAATAGGTGTCCCATGTTTTATACATAGTATTTCCTTTATTATCATGTGCTATTGTTTTCCTTTTCTAGTTTTGGGTTTGCCTCATTTCTTTTTCTTCCATCCTAGTATTTTAGTTGGTATGTAACGAGAGTTTCTGAGCTCTTTGCATTTTTTCATAAAATATAATCCCTAGCCAGAGCCAATTTTACCTTTTAATTCACCATTATTCATATTTTTTTCATGAACCTTCCCTAGGTGAAATTTGACTTTTTCCATGGTGGTACAATGTCCTGAATTAGCTCTGGAATGCATGAATAGATACGACCCTCAAAATAGGTGTATCATAACTATGGATGACAATGTATTACTGCATGTCAATAGACAAACCCTAATGGTTGTGATTAAAATTCTACCCAAGGAGCCATACTCTGGCCTCAATATTACTTCCTCTTATGGTCATTTTTCATTAAAGAAAGCAATCTACAGAAGTGTAATTACCAAAAATTGGTTACTAAAATTTCAAAAAGGAGGTTTAAGACTACCCAAAACATTAACCAAAGAACATATGATATCATAAATTAAAGACATCATGGTATTATTACACAAGGTGAAATGCAGTTCTCAAGCATTTTATTTTGAGGATTGGATGTACTTCTTCATTCGGGTGATCCTCCTAGAAGAATAGTATTTGGATTGGGTAGAAATCATAGCCGAATGTTTACATTTGGGTCTGAGTAATTATTTTGGGAATAAGGATTTTTATATGTCTTCATATCTCTTTTACTGCTTAGCATCTACAAGAGAATGGAGAGGGTTGCCTCATGCATCCTTAGTTGAAGACAACACAATTTATGATTATTACCCAAATTTGCAGATGCAAAATTATTATGAAAACTATGGAAGGGTTAATGATATTTTTACAGGCAGGATGACTTATAAATTGGTTGGGAATGTTAATAAGAGTGTCTGATGAAGGCATGCAGCTGATAAGTATTTATTGTAGTTTCTTCATTCAATTTTCCAAATTTACTTATATCAGAGTTGGTGGTTTTGACGGTGAACTAGAGAAGCTGCCTAGATATGTTTTTGACCATTTTGTATTGATAGAAGTTTGCAGGCAACTAGCCCATGTAGATAAGAAATTTCCAATGAAGAAAGAATCTGGTATATCTTTTCCTGTCAAATTGGGACATTATTCATGCAAATAAATTTTTGATGCCTTAAATTTAGAGGTGGACATGAAAAGGTTCAATCTTGAGTACTACAATGGCATGCCCCAATTTGTAAGCAAAGGTTTTGCTAGGGACAATCTAGATTTTGGAATAGGATTTTCACACATTCACTAGATCAAAGACTATTGGGAGGATTGTCTAGATGAATTTGTGTTAGAATAAAGCTTTGGTGTAGGTTCTCCTTGGGCAAAATAGTTACACTCAATCTGAGTATGAATATCTCTAGAATAATTGATGATGAAGAATAGGTGATGGATCCTCATTTTGAATAAGTAAAATAGCAACCTATTCCAAAAATTGATTGGAATAAATATGAAGAGGATTGAATTGAAGTCAAAACTCTCCCAGTGATAAGGAAAACTGAGAAATGGTTAAAGGGTTGTAGACTGAAAGATGTTCAAAATGAAGATTCCCAGTGATGTGCATGCACTAATTGATGAATCACCATCTCAAATAAACTCTTCTAATCAACTTATTACTATTTATGATGCAGGAACTCTCAAGCCAAAAATTGGAAAGCATTATGTTATCAAAAAGTCCAAGAAAACCCTTGAAACTATTCTACCTCCTCGTACTACCAGACTAAAGGCTAAAATTAAGAAGAAGGAGGAGGAGGAGATTTGTGAAAGAATAGTTGTGGAATTAAACTCTAAAGAGGATTTGGGAGAGGTAAAAAGTGATAAAGGGTTTGATCCACCAATGGCAGAGGAGATCAGTGCAAATTAACAAATAAAGGTTGCTTCAAATTGTGTAAATCTGATGGTGATATCAGATATGCCTTCTAAACAATTGAATCCTGATAAGGAAGTTCTATTCCTTACACCTAAATGGTTGGCAAGTTCAATCAGTGATAAAATAAAAATAGTTCCATTTTCATTGCCATTAGAGGACATGGTTAGCAAGTGTCTTGGAAAGAATCCTAAATCTAAGAAGCTAAAAACAACATCCAGGGTGGACATTAACCCTAATACATGAAACTAAAGTGCAAAAATAGCCTAGCTCACAACTGATAAGGAAGTTCAAGATCCCATAATTCATGATTTCATAATAAAAAAATACATCTTGGGACTGCATGACGCATCGCAGATGTGCACCATCTTGAAGCATCTACCAAAAGGATAGTCAGCCGTACCTGGAAAGATGAAAAAGATAAGAGGGATTTGAAATAGAACTTATGGTCAATGGTAGAGTATATCGATGCCATTCATAATCCAAATCCACAACCTGTTTCTCAACTACCTCTATCTTTTGACCGAAAATCTACAATCAACCAGAAAATGCTAGATCAAATACATAGAAATAAAATGGTGACTAAGGTGTTTGATGATTGGTTGGATGGCATTATCCAGAAGGGTACAAAATAAATTAAGGAATTGAAGAATATATATGATGAGACTATGGTTCCCATTGAAGATTTGAAAACATAGAATGCTTCATGGGAAAAAGGGGAAGCTGGAAGTGGAAAGAGCTATTGTTTGAGTTGTACTTGATAATAGAACACTTCATCTGCCATATCATCATGAAGAAAAGAAGGTATAATGCTTACAATCCTCTCTACACTTCCATCCCATGCTTCATTCTCCACAAACTGAACATCGCGACTGACTATAACCTTCCTAGTGATAGTATTAAATAATTATACGTGATAAATCAAATTGGTGATGTTCAGAAATATGGGGTAATGAAGTTTTTATCAAAAAAAATTTGATGAGTCTGAATGATAATATATTATATGTAAGAAAGAGAAATATCGAATGAAGAAACTCAGTATCCAGACAAGGATGAATTGAATTTACAAAAATGATCAAAGAAATAACTGAGTCCACTCAATATTTACAGCATGAGTTACATTATATTGATGTAAAATATATAAAATATGATGGGAAGCCAAAAAAAGATATCAATACTATGGTTCAATCCTTCAGAGAGAAGATCATTTTTGTTAAATAAAATGACAACCTATTAATTAAGCATTTCTCTCAGATTTTAAAAGTGGAATCACTTCTTCACCTCTGTGTTGATGCACTCCCAGAGCATGTAGAAAAAGTGGCAAAAATTCGAAGAGAAAAAGATGTTTGGAAAGCACATGTTAAACATATTGGCATCCCCAACTTCTTAAAAATCCAAGAATTTGTTACTACACATCAAGAATGGAAGGCACAACATGTCTCCTTAGCAGAACAAAGCAAATTCAGAGATTCTAATCCACTATCCCAGTCTTATTCTTTCTTACGTAATCTCTTTATTCAATTATTCAGTTGAAATAATGTTTAAAAAAAACTTTATCTTTTAATGAGCTTGTATGAAACTAAATCTCATATGGGTCAGAGTTTGTTTTAACTCTGGGTTTAAAAGAATAGTTAATTAGGGTAACTATATATATGTTTATAGTTGTTAAAAACTAAGATAGAGGATAGTAAAGAAGAAGACGAGAATTTTAAAGTTGAACTTCTTTGTTTTACAATATATGTGATGATTGTTTGAATAATTTTCATCTGTGAGTGAAAAGAAGAAATAATTGTTGCATACCTAAATCTGTGTGTTTAAGTATTTGAAATCGCGTTTCTGTGTGAACTCTCCTTTCAAGTGGTAATTATTCTTTCATTGGATAACTCATCATATGTGTTTTATCTTTTGATGGTTTAGTAATATACATGTTTATATGTCTGAATATTGTTGAGGATAGAATCTATGTGTTCTATCATTAAATAATGTTATATGGAGGAAAGATACCACATTCATAACATGGTGATGTATGAATGTTAGTTTGTCTTAAACGCTTTCTGGTTAAAAGTGTGTCTGAATGATTAAAGTAGTTTTAATTCATTGAAAATTTTAAAGGGCGTTGTACCTTAATTCAGAGAGGAATTATCCCTGATAGTTCACTCATTTGTTCTTTAACTCATTTGTTCTCAAAGAAAAGGTTATAGAGTCAGAACAAAACCTTTTTTTTTAGAATAGGACAAATCTGAAAACCAACACTACCCAAATAAAATGGTAGAACCCTAAATGTACTTCCTTTCAAACTATTTATATTAATGCTAAGTTTTTAGTGATTGGAAATTTAGGGAAGGCAAAGAAAGAGATTTCCCTTGACATTATTATTGGATCATAGCCAAGAGATGTCCTTAGTGTTGATGGCAGCTCATTTCCCTCACCATCTAAGATTGTTGAAGTTTTTTCATCTTCCCTTAAGGTGGCAAAAAGGATTTTTCCTTCTCTTAAGATAGCTAAGGTTGTGGATTATAAGGAAGAGATTAGGACATTTATAGATTTCCTCATAAATCTTCTAAAAACCCTTAAATGCTTGCCCTTTAAATCAGATGCTGATATTTCCTCTCTTAAATTGGAAAATGATGCCTTCAACTCGGTACTAGAAAATAAAGATCATTATCTTAGGAGAGGAATCATATGCCAGCTTGAAAAACTCTAGCCTAATCTTCAGGGTCGAAATGAATGCATCTCCTTGCAATGGAACCCTATTTTGAATGGTAAATTAGAAATTTATCCTTTTACAAAGGGTTATTTTACTATTATTTTTCTCCTTTCTTTGGATAAAGAATTTATTCTTCATAATCAATGGAACTGGAATCAACACCAAATGTTTATGAAATGGTGGGATCCCAATTTTGACCCCCTATCTAACACTTTTTCTTCCAGACCTATTTGGATCTGCCTTCCAGATATTCCCCTTCATTTCTAGGATAATCCTTATTTCAGTGCCATTGGTAATTCCATCATCAAATTCTTACAAATTGATTTAACTATTGAGTTGTTTGCTCACATGACATTTTCTATAATCTTACTTTTAATAGGTACACCACTTGATCTCTAGGCCTCCATTGACTTGATAATTGAAGATCAAACATGGAGGAAAACACTAGATTATGAAGGATTGCCATTTAAGTACCATAGGTCTATTAATACTGGTCATCTATCTTCATATTGTCCTTCTTTTGTAAAACTAAAAGCTAAAACAATTTTGTGGAGACATTCTTCTCTAGATATTCTACCATTTTTCGGTTTGGAGTATGATGAAAGAGATATTTTAGATGTAAGAGAAGATAATGATACATAACTTGTGTTGAAGAAACCTATTGAAGAGGGAATAAATAAAAAGGAATTTATTTAACTAGGTAAAATTTTATATACTTCTCAAGAAACTAGTGTTCCAAGTATTATACCTTGTTGTGAATAAGGAAACATCATGGATGGAGAGGATTTTGGAAATAGGTTAAAGGATAACATAGGCTAGATTAAAGTTTAGCAAAATCAGAAAAAATTAAAAGTGGAGGCCCAACCACCCAGCATGCTTCAAGTTGAAGAACCTTGAAAATACCATGTAGAAAGTGGAGGCAAGGCTTAAAAGGTTTGGCCTTATTTGTTTTAGTTGTTAAATATTATGTACATTTTTTAGGACCTAGTTTCATTCACAAGTTTGAGGGTTTGGGCCTTAAACCCCACATGTTTGGTTGCACTTTGGTTGTTTTTAGGCTAGTTGCAGTTCTTTGTCTTGGTTTGTTATTTGTGTCTGACTTATGGTTATATTTGGGCTTCCTAGGAGCTATTCATCTATTTGTCTTCTAGAGTCTGGGGTCCCTAGTTTTTAAAGAAAACCCTTTTAACCTTAATAAAAAAAGTAACAATATTTAATGTTCCTAAACTAAGCCTACATAAGCACAAATTATATCTAAAAATAAAATGCATAAATCTGAAATGAATTTTGAAAGAAGGCGGAATCCCTAATATACAAACCAGGTTTTTCATTTAATAAACATAGGATGGGTTCACCAAACATTTTATGTGCTTACGGAGTTTTAAAAGATAATACCCAAGAAAATAAATATGTTTGAAAGGAATAAAAATATTCATATTTACAATAAAATACAGTCAATAATAAAATAATGTTATATTACTACTAGTTAAGTTAATAGCCTAATAATGAACTAGTTAATACTCTAATAATGAACTTGTGTTTTTATAAGAGTTTTTAACAAATTCCAATTTTACATGTAAAAGTACATTTTTATTAACTAGGGTATGTTTTTATAAAAATAGATTTAAAATTATTTATTTCAATATTAAAATATATAAATTTAAATATACGCTTGTTAATATAGAACTATTAATGCTAAAAACATTTTTTTCCCAATTTTAATTTGTTTTTTAAACTAATGAGTGATTAAAGATATTAAGTCTGTCACCTAATCAACAATATGAAAAACATATCATTTTAGTTAAAATTAGACTACTCTATAATTCATTACAGTGTTTTAACTTTTTTGTTGCTATAAATTATTTAATAAATTTATAGGCAATGTGAACAATAAAAAATATTAATTTTAACTATTAAAGCAGGGACTAACGGCTACACGCCCCTTGTTTTTTTATTAAAATCTCTTTAAAAAGGAGGCAATGTGAAATGAGTGTATTATGTAAAGAACATATCAAGGTGGTGTATAGTTATTATATTCGATTATTTTTATAATCAATAAAATTTGGTTTCTTTTGATAAATGTTGTAGATATTATTAAAATATTTATCATTTAAAATGGTATAATGTTTAACCTTATAATCAAAATAAATATTTACTTTTTTTATTTTAAAAATTCAAATTTTATAATTTTATAATGAATATAAGAAAAATGTAAAAATGTTTAAAATAAAGGCATATAATCTCAAATCCCTATAAAATAATGACAAAATAACCTTTGATTATTTGAATCACTTGAGAGTGTGTTATTTTCTTGAAAATAATATTTTTAACAATTCAAATGTCATTAGGAATGACAAAATACATTGAAAGACATTAGCTTTGTCAATTTCAAAGTGTCAAAAGGTTACCTTAGATTTCAAAAAATATATATATTCATACAAAAAAATGAGCATAGAATGTTATCTCCCTTTACCTTAAATCTATAACTAGCAGTTACGTTTGAAGGTGCAATTTATGTCATATGAAATGTATATTTAATTTTTGTGATTTTATTTCATAAATATTTTTAAGTGTACGATGTGTGCAACCCCTATTATATGATAAATAAACCTACCAACTCTCCCTACCACTTGAAGACAATTATCAATCAATCACCTATTCTCTAAACCGATGACTCCTCTACCATGACATTCAAAAGCGATGCTCCTTATACATCCATGTGGCATGCACTTTACAAAAGCATTGGTACTCATTTCAATTGCAATGAAATCAATAAGATAAACTCCATAACTTCAATGTATTTCCCCCACATCAACATCATTACGTTGTTGATTCAAACTACACATCAGATCCACACTTTAGACATCAAGTCTTTTTGTAATCAAATACAAAATAATCAATAGACAATGCTACCACTACCATGAAGTCAAGGCATGTGTATGATATGGGCACATTGGTGTAAAATATCATATGAAATACTCTGTCATTGTCCCTCATCATCACCTCCCAGATCATTTTGAAATCTTTCACCACTTGTAAGTTTTGTATCACCTTTCTATATAATTTCTTTAGGTGTCACTAAATTGGCAGCATAAATGAACTCAAGTTATAATATAGACTTTAGAACCTCAATGACTTGTCTTCGTGTCATTGACATTCAAGGACTTTACAAAATATGTGGTACTCATTTCAACCGCATAGAAATCAACAAAATAAACTCCATAACCTCAATGTATTGCCCTCACATAAGCATCATTGCATTATTGATGCAATCCACAGATTGGATGTAGATTCTTTGTGTAATCAAATAGAAAATAATCAATAAAATATGCCACCACTGTCCTGAAGTTGGGGCATGTGTATGATATGAGCCCTCTGATGTACGATATCAAAATACTATGTCATCGCCCCTAGATGAGCATAAATTACAATATAAACTTTGAAACCTCAATGTCATGTCTCTATATGATTGACACTAAAGCACTGATTTGATTTATGTATACCTTTTTTATATATTAAATATTAACTTTATTAAATAAGTAATATGTAATATATATAAATATTATCTTATATAATATATGTAAATATTATATTATATGATATATTCTGATATAATTTTAAATTATGAAACAAGACTTAATTTTCATAGATCATACTTAATTAGCAAAAAGGAAGGTGAACCATATTTTTTTTTATTGAGAACAATAAAATATCTATTGAGCTCATCGCACAACACAAGTTTACTTGTTTACATTGACATGTGTCGTAATCTAAGGAAAAGTATACAACGAATGAATAGAATAAGTAATCCAAGTCTTGCTTCTATCTAGGAATGATCACCAATCGACCACTTTTTATCTCAATTAGTGACTCTTCTATTATAACATTCATATTGTATCGCAAACGATGCCCTTTATGCATTCATATGACATGCACTTTACAAAAACATTGATACTGATTTCAAATACAACGAAAACAATAAAATAAATTCCATAAACTCCATGTATTTTATTTGAGAAATTATAAACAAATTCATCTTGCATTTAGAATATACCTTTAGATACACCCTATTTTTCTATAAAAAAATTACCTCTCAATTTTTAATGATCACTAATCGACCACTTTTTATCTCAATTAATGACTCTTCTATTATAACATTCATATTGTATCACAAACGATACCCCTTATGCATTCATATAACATGCACTTTACAGAAAAACATTGATACTGATTGCAAATCCAACGAAAACAATAAAATAAATTCCATAAACTCCATGTATTTTATTTGAGAAAGTATAACCAAATTCATCTTGCATTTAGAGTGTACCTTCAGATACACCCTATTTTTCTAAAAAAAAATTACCTCCCAATTTTTGACATGTTTGGGTAGGCATTATCTGTTTCGATGCAAGTCTGCGGCAAAGGCGGTTTCATGAGGTGGCAGTTGGCAGCATGGCCGGACATGGAATGGATGCCCACACTGTGTTTGAATCGCATTAAATGCCCTTGAAAGCTTTTTCCACCGCCTCTCTTTCTATATATCATGCCTTCTACGCTCTGCTCTGTTCAGCGTTCTACGCTCATGGGTCCTATGCTCTACGTTATACATCGGAACAAACTGGGAGCCGGCGCCTCTATGTTTGAATCCGAATAAGGAATTGTCTAGCACCCAGAACACTCCGCCTGCTCAGAGCCGAAAACATGTGGTATTAGAATTCATAGTTGTGTGGGACGTCTCACTTTCCCCCGGTTTCGCATATATTCTTGAATTGAACGCCTCAAAGCAAGCTGCAATTTAACTTTTTCAGGGGTGAAACGACAATTGTGGCTGTGCTTATCATAAAATTCCATAAAGTAATGTTGGGAGGATGCTGGCAATGTTGAAGATTTTGGCTTTATAGCCGGGAGTTGCATTTGCTTAGATGCCTCCGATGATGTTTCATTGAACCCATTTTTTAGCATACCCTGCAACCTTGCCACTCCAAGAGATGGCATTACTCGATATATTTCATTTTGAATCCTTAAAGCCTCATCAAGGAAACATTTTTTTGCATATACTGAAACCATATCATTCCACGAAACCAGTTCTGCTAATTGGATTTGCTTAAGTGAATCCTGTGCATTTCTTTAGATCCCATACCCCTGAAAGCAAATAAAAATACCCCAGAAAGTGGAGGAAAGAAAAAACAAAAAACAAAAAAACAGTACCTATGCAACAACCTCAGCAGAAGTAATTCCAGTTTTTTGTAGCAATACCCTGATGGCAAAAATAACGAGTGGACACCCAAAATAAAAATGGTTTCCATGCTCATCGGCGCTTACCAGAAGCTGTAAAACTATACAGGAACAAATATCAGGTATACCATTAGATTTTATATGATATGTTGATTTTTGGAAATATGGTGACAATTATCATAGAACTTTAACATCTAAAATGAACGTCTTCAATATGTTAATAAAAGCCTAAATAAAAAAACAAGGATGACAAATAAAACATTGCTAAAAACGTTTGTAGATCTATCCCGTTAAAAACAAATAAAATATAGTATCACGTGTTCAAAGTTTGTTTGTTATAATGATAGCGAAATAGAAACGTTTCACAATATTTATGAATGGTTATACAATTGTAGAAAAAACAGAAGGGATTGATAGGCATCGCGCTCGCCTCCGAATGGTTATTTTTACCCAACCCCCCCACAAAAAAAAGCCAGTCAACGGATTATTGATTTCTATTTGCCCTGCTCTGTAACAGTCGATCGTAAAGCATAATCGAATTTTGCATAATTTGCGCTTAATCTTTATAATAGTAATTGAAATCCTATTGAATAGATATAGTTCTCTGATAGGAGTCGTGGCAATGGTGGTGGTGCACTCATCATCGTCACTGTGTTTCTTGTCTTTCTTTACATTGCAATACATGTCAGGGTAAGCAATTTAATGGATATTGTGCGAGCAAATAAATAGATGTTTATGGGTGGTATTTGAATATTAACTTCTTCGTATGGTATATATTGGAGAGTTCGTTGGGTACATATGTCAAGTTGTTTCCCACATATTTTATTCAATCATTAATTTTTCATAACTTTTTAAATTTTTCCTCAAGGATAATTTGTTATCCATGCATGTACGAAAGCTCTTATTAGGAAACCATGCATTCTGCAACAACAAAAGAAATAAAAAAAATAAAATTAAACAAACAAAACACAAAATTTACGTAGTAAAAATATAGCAAAGCTAAGGAAACATCTATAGTACAAGATATCAAAATTTATTAATTCCAAGATGAAAAGATTACATGCGAACACTACAAATATAAATATGCTTAATTGGCAAAGTACCGTTAAGATTTTTCCTTTTAAAAATAGAGTAGAAAAATGCCATTAGGACTTTCCTTATAAAAATAGAATCTTGGGGAATCTGTCTACCTAGAAATAGGGGTTTGTCTCATTTTTTTTTGCTTTGGAGGTGCTGCTCCCAAACAAATGAGATTCTCAATAGAAAGTATAACAGTTTGAGATTCTCATAGTATAACATGAATAAAATGTTTTTGGGAAAAACAAATGATGAAATATAGATCATTTAAAATATTCAATAAAAATATAGTAAAATTTTCTTAAAATCCTTTCATTCAGAAGGTGAATTTACATGGAAGTTTGGAATTTTGTAATGGGAAGTCGAAAGGTCACACTCTATTGATGGTGCTTCAAGCTTTCTTTTTGTTTCCTTGCTTCTCTTTGTCTCCATATTGTTACTCGGTTATCTTATGATTTTCTTGGCATGCTTATTTTTATGGTCATAATTACTGAGCTTGTTTTTTATTACTTGTTTCTTTCTATTTTGGTTGTTTATTGTTATTTTATGTGGTGTGATCTCTCCTTGCCATGTCCACCCATCTATTGTCCCCTCCTCCCTCCCGCCTCACCCTCCCCCCCTTAAGAAAAGATAGTGGCCTAATTAATTGCTCGGTGTATCATTGATGGTGGGCAAGACGTCCTCAATCATGCGAGAAGTAATGTTGAAGGAGATAATAATATAAAGAAGCATGCTCCAGATGTGCATATGGCTCGCCTTGGAAAAAGCAATAGTGAGGTTTGTCCAAAAATGGGAAAAGTTTATGTGGAAGAAATTAAAAATGCATTCTTTGACATCCTATGCTAGAAAGAGATTGCTAAACATTCTGAGGGTGCAGAATTCATGGTTTTCTAGGTCAAACTTGCAAAGGATGGAACGGGAAAGGAATGTGTGGGAGAAACTGGTAAGTTTTATAGCTTTTCCAAAACACTCTCTCTTAACCCTAATCTCTCCATGGAAAAAGATTTGTTGAACCAAGGAGTTAGAATAAAGAAAGCTGGTATTTTTTTGTCTAACTTAACAAAAAAATTGTTCCTTCTCAATTTTGTTTGATAATTTGTTAAATATTGTTTGGGGAAAGAAAATGGGGATATATGTGAACATTTTTAAAATGTTCCAGAAGGGTGTTTTTGTTGTTACCTTCAAAAATTTAAATATGTAGAGAGGAGTTATCGGCAAGCTATTTTGGAATGTGGGTCAGTCTCTTTTTTAAAGTTGTGTCATGGGCCTTAAACTTGGACTCTAAAGACCTTATTTTTAAGACTTCACCTAGATGGGTCAACATAGAAAATGTTCCCCTAAAATTGGGGATTTTTTTGCCTCAATAACTCAAACCCTTCAATGAAGTGCTTAGAATTAAAGACTTTGGGTGCTCCTTGGCTGACATGAATGTTAAGGTTTTAATTTCTCTAGCTTCATTGGACTTCTTTCTTGAAACACTTGCCTTTAATCTTCATGGTTGTAGAAGTATCTATCCTATCAAAGGGATAGGAGGTCTCCAAAATGTTTCCTTTTTTTATATTGAAAATTGTTTACTAATATAATCATCCAAGATGCCAAAATAAATACACAATATCAAGTAGAACAAAGAGCATAGGTGGGGCATCCCCCACCTATAGTCCAAATAAATGATAATTCAATATAAAAATGGCTCTAAATAGGTAGCCCAAAAAAAACCAAAGAAATGAGCAACATCAAAATGAGAGGCACCAACCAGGTAGCCAACCAAATAGAGAAATCAGTTCATTCAAGTTCCAATGTCAAACGAATGAAAAAGACAAAAAAATTTAGCAGGAGCAAACACAAGGCCACCAAAAGGTGGCAAAATCACAGCTATGGGTCTAGTGCCCTGTACAAGTAACACCTTCCTTATCATGGCTACCATCAAAAACATATGAGGCGTTCCATTTTGAGGAGCATTTGTCACTGACATTCCCCCTCAGCTGATGTCTAGGAAGTAACTAAATCAGGTAGCGATCAACTTGGTCCAAGAACCTTTCATATTATTATGCGTAACATATTCTAGTACATCCTCCACGTCCTCTCAACTACCACTCTCAATCTATTTCTCTAGCTTGCCGGAGAAGGTACTTATATTTACTTCAATCTGTTGCCATATTTTTCCATGTGCTCCCTTGAGAGGAGCATCAAGAAAGGGAGTCCAAGATGAGGGGCCAGCCAATGCATTTTCCTCACCATATTTAGGACAAATGTTCAAGTCAAACAATTTGGAAGTTTCCTTGGCCTCCTTGATAATTCACCCGTCATGTTCTTCATTACAAAGATCTTGAAAAGCACTTTCATTCACTGCCACCCACTCATTGATAAAATTATTATCTAACTCAGAAGGAGTGATCCATTCCTACCCAAGATTGTCCACCTGGTCGAAGTAGGCATCCTTGATGTATTCCCACTCAAACTCAAAAACCTAAACCTCTGTAGCTACCAGGTTGGAGACAACCTAGTATGGGTGTGGGCTCAATCTCAGGTACCCTCCCATGTCAAGTAGATAATCTAAAGTCACCTTAAGTAATGTTATTCTGAGAAATATTTCAAGCTATTCCTATGGAATCTTTAGTTGAAGAAAAATATGCAAAGATAAAATCCAAAGAATGACATCAAACGTGAAGTTAGTAAGAACTCTATCCAAACCTTGAAACACCTCTAGGTTCCTTTGTTTCCACAAAAACTAAAGAATTTTAGTAGAAAAAATAAGCCAAAAGTTATGGAAAAAAAGATGAGCTTTAACTTTAGGGCAAGCATATCCAAAAGCAATATTTAACCATCCAAGCTCATATCCAAAAACAAAATTCCAAGTTTTAAGACATTTTTACCACAAGTTAGATGTGAATGAACATGAATAGAAAATGTGCTCAACTGATTCAACATCACTACAAAAAGCACAAGGAAGATTAGAAAAACAATAATTATTCAAAATAACACCCACAACCAATTTTTTGTACATAAGTAACCAAAGAAAACATGACTTCTTAGGCTCAGGACAAGAGGACCAGATAACCTTAAACCTAAAATACCAAGCATACAAGGGATCAAGCATAGACCAAATACGATTGAGGGTAAAGTAAGCAACATTGGAAAAGGAAAGCTTCTTATACAACATCTATGTTGAGTACTCAAGCAAAGGTGGGCCTTTTTTCCACTTCACATTGCCCAAGAATTCATCCTCATCATCCAAAAAAAACCTTGTTATACCCTTTGAGAGTTGTTTGAAGCAGGGTGAATGTTCTTCTTTGGGATTCCAAAAATTGGCATCTGGTTTTAAGCTCTTACCATGAAGCCCATTGCCCATGAATGAAGAGATCCTTAAATATTCTCAAACCTTTAATGTCCCAGTCAAAGTCTGAGCATCCAATGGTGAGGGAGAATGTTTCTTTTGTAAAAGACATGGTCACTTAAGGAAGGATTGCCCTAGTCTTATTAAAAATCAAGCTAAGGCCTCAAAATTGAGCCCTAAATTGGACTTTAAAGAGGGTCTAGTTTATCCTAACCCTCCTTGATTTGAGAAGTTACATCTAGAAGATAACCCTTTACTTGATAGTGGACCCTTGGAAGATAGAAGATACCCTGGTTTAGATGAGGTTAAGAATTGCTTTAAAGCACCATAAAATTGTGATGATTATCATAGTCTTGAAGGTGTTGGTCAGTTCAGGCTGAATAATGACACTGGTTTGAAGGTTGATTCTATGCCGACTATTGAGAAAGAGATTCTGCCATCCCATGAGATACTCATTAAGTCATATTTTCCTATTTCTAATCAACCCTCTTCTAAGGTTTAAGATGAGTTCGTGGTGGATGTCATTCTTATCTCAAAATGGAAGCCAACTAGAGAGTTAGATGAAAATGTTCTAATTATTGATCAAACCCCTGACAATAGCTCCACTCACCTTCTCGATTCTATTATGGAGGATATTACACATCTCGAGTCACCTCCAATAATTATTTCTCTCCCTTATCTTCTTGAATTTAAGGTTGTGGAGTTAGATATGGTGACTAACTCTGACCCTAGTTTTGGAGAAAAATGGAAAGCTAAAGCATTGGTAAAGATGCTAAAAACATAAGTATATGCCCTTAGCCCACGTGATTCCCAAGTGGATATTGATGTTTAAATAAATTTAAGGATTCTACTCAAGTGATAGGAGATGGCTCAAGAAAAAAAAATAATAAAGAACACCATGTCTCAAAATGTTTCAATTGGCTATATCAATGTAAAGTGGGGAGCGAGTCCCCTGTTGTGGATAAAAATATATAGTTATTCATGAATATTTTAAGTTAGAATGTTAGGGGCTTGGAAACCCCTGATAGGAAGCCTATTGTTAGATAATTCAAAAAAACAAGAAATGATTTGGACTTCCTTCTCCTCCGAGAAGTTAAAGTTACCATTTTTATCCTTTCCTCAACTCTCTGTTTTATCTGGGCAAACTTGCTTCATTATTCCACTTCTCACCATAGAGGCAAAGGAGGTGCCTCTATCTTAGTTAATCATGTCTGAAAGGATTGTATTGTCTAGCATGGAGTCTCAAATTGTAATCATGTTTTATGGGTGAATCTTTGTATTAACAAAAAATTGTTTGGCATTTTCTACATTCATGCCCTTAATGACTATAACTAAAGAGCAGAGTTATGGAACTCACTGGCCTCTAACCTAAAGAATTTCCCCTAGATTTTTTGGGGTTATTTGAATATGATTGAGGAAAGAGAAGATAAACATGGATGTGACCCTCACTCATGGAAGGTTAATGAGCTCTTTTTTGGGTCTAAACTCAAGATAATACATAAGGTAGTGGATCCCCTTATTAAAGGTAGTAAATTGAGCAAAGGTATTTCATTCACATGGTGTAATAATCAAAATACCAATAAAAGGATGTATTATAGACTAGATAGATTTTTTTTTTTGGAAATATTTTTTTGATATCCCCCCTTGTCTTAATGCTAACATAGTTAAGGTGATTCTAGGAACTATTTCTAATCAATCCCCAATTGAAATTTGTGTTTCCCTTAAAGAAGAAAGGTTAAGTAATAAGTCAAGTTGGAAGGGTCTTTAAAAGTTTAATGTCTCCCATTTATAAGATAGGAATTATATGGATGGCATAAACTCTACATGGAATGTGGGGAAAGGAACCTGTAGCTATTATTCTAGAATAGACAAGTGGAACTATTTTATCCATATGTCAAAAAAAATTGCTAGATCTCATGGGCAGTTTGAAGCTAACAGAATGAGGAAAGTAGCTACAGAGGCTCAAGAGAAGCTAATTAGGGGAGAGAGTGCTCTCAAAAATGACCCAACGAACCCTTCCTTATTATTGAACTTTTCTTCCCTTAAGCATCATATTAGGCAACACCTAGTGTATATTGAACTTTTTAGGGAAATGGGAACTCCAACTGTAATTTGTAATTTTACAGTTTTGCAAATTATAAATTGTAGTTAGAGTTCCCATTTTCCTAAGGGAATTTCCAAGGGAAATACAACTATGAAATACAATTCTACAATTTTCAAATTGTAAAACTACTGTTGAGTTCCAAATTTCCTCAATACAAAAAAAATTGTAAAATTACAAATGGGACCTAGATTCGTCAATAAAAAGGAAAAGTGCGAATTTATGAAAGGGACCAAAATTTCCCCAAAGGGCCAAAAAGTGAAAAGTAATGCATTCATGCATTAAAAAATTTGGAGGCAAGCCTAAAAAGCAAATGTGAAAAACTTAAAAATGAAAAAGGCAAAGTGTTGAAAAATAAGTTGGAGACCAAAAACAAAAAGGTAAAAGTAACCTAAGTTTTGCATTTTTCATTACTTGCTTGTTCAAACACCTCCATGAGAGAAATATTATAGCTTTATAAGATCAAGGTCAGCCACTCCAAAGAAGATATCTCAAGTAGCAATGGGTCTTATGTGTTCAAATGCCATAATTACAAGGAAGGATTATTCTTTGGTTTGCATGTGAGGAAGGGTAGATGTCCAAGGAGGTTCCAGTTATACAAATAAGTGGTCAAAGGCATCTCCATGCAGTTTCACGAGAAGACAAAGAGTTTGTTTAGTCTCCAAGGTGAATATTATCCTTTTAGCTCATGTAAAATGCAGCTTCAGCCAAGAAATCAAAGGGTTTTCTCCAAATCTTCATCATTTCATATAGAGCTAGTTACAACAATGATTTTCCTTGCATAATAATGAAGATTCCAATGGTGGCAAAAGACCATATTCTAGTTGGGAGCATCTTGGTGGAACTTTGAGAGATGTTTGCAATTTTTCAATATCACAAATTTCAACCCATATTCTTGGATTCCAAAGGGTGGTAAAAAGTATATAAATAGAGGGATTGTCCTCTATTCTAAAGTTATTATTGGTTTTTTTTCTCTCTCTAAGTCTAGGCTCTTCAAGATTTTGGGATCAACTATTATGTGTATGTATTGTCTCCCTTGCTAAGGTGTTTACAATTGTACAACCATTAGCAAGCTTTGAGAGCATGTTTATGTATCCCTTATCAAAAAAGCAAACTCACAATGCTTGTCTCCATGGCAGTATTTTGTGAAAATGATGTATGTAAGGTTTATTTGTAAAGTTAATGAGAATACTTGTGATTTTTACTCTTTAATTTTGATGAAGTGTAATAATGTGTTTTACAAATATTGATGATTGGATATTTGGTTCAATGCTTAATACCAGTTATCATTTTGATCATAGATTTGGATTACAAACCCTTTCTGCATTTTAATTTGAAAATATGTTGTTGAATAACTCTTTAGGGCACACTGGGTTCATGAATTTGATAGGAAAAAGTATTTGAGATTCTAAGTGTAGTGTATGTTCTAGGGTTTCAATAACTATTTGGGTATTTGTATTTCATTGGCACCAATAAATGGAAATCACTCCTAGTAGTTCTCATTAGCTTGCATTTGAGTTTTTCTACATCTTTACAAAATAATAATGTCATGAATATTGAAAGAATCCACGTTGTTTGGAAACCACCAGCACACCACTCTTTTTTAAAACTATTTAATTGTCCTACCCTATTCTCCCCTATAAATAATACAATTATTGCATATTTGAAGTGTTATTTGCCTTGCAAATGCATGAATCTTGCATATTTAAAATGTATCTTTAATTTTTTGCTTTAAAGACTAGTATTGTAGTCTTCTATTCATCCCCTTATTGTTGAAAATTTCTTTTGAAATGAATGTTGCAAGTGTATACACATCTATCTTTAGTAGTTTGTATCTGCCCTAGTGCATTTGTGCATCCCTTGTGACAACCCTTTCCAGGTGGAGTGTGCAAATTTGGTTATGCCCTGGTTAGATTTGCATTTTGTACAAAAAATCCCCATGGAGATTGAATTTTAGAATCCCTTCATGTGAGCAAGATACCACATAGGTCATTTCACCTTGGTTCAGGGAGAGCTAAAATTAGTAGGGAGCTAACCATACCCTCTGTCGATGCGTCCTAGTTAGTTTTTGTGTTTGGTCCATTCTTGATGCCAATCCCTTCACCAGCGATAATGACATATCAATGGGGTTTTCATCTTTGTTTGTCATTTTATCAAATGTTCAAGGCCAAACAAAAGGGGTGTACAACTGGGAACCAACAGAGTACATCAATTGACAATACATCACAATCTAACTCTTCTTTGAGAATATAGACATCATATGAGAGGTGACATTGGTTAGTGATTTTTATAACTTTTTTTAATCATAAGAAGCCTTTAATTTTCAAGTAAAACTTGACATAAAAAATGAAAACCTTCTTTATAATACAATGACTAGATTAATCTTAGCTAGTACTCACAAATTATTGAAGTCCACATTCTCAACCAATCATATAAATCTATAATAAAAATTGATTGCCTAATTGAAATTAACTAATTTATAAATGTTAATTAATCTTAACCTAAAAATTAAACTCTATAAATTATACCAAATTTTTTATGATCTCATCATTGTTACAAAAACCGTACCACAAACCTAAAAAGCATAATAATTCTAGGAGAATGAAATCATCGACTTAAGATGCTGTGAAGAAAATTGCAGTGGAAACACATCAATTTAATTCCTATGGAATGGCCTCTAATGTGCTTGGTATCAACGACATTTTATTAGAAATCAAGGTTGATCTTTCTAATAATAACCAAAAGGTTAAATTATTTAAATTATCTATTTCTTTACACAAAGTTTGACAAACTCTCTTACAGTCATTTATAAAAAAATTGTTGTCTTTGGCTGACAATGAATCTTTGGGCTAATAATGAAGTGATATGTTTTTTTTGGGATTATGCAAGATGTTAACGATTATTGTAAACTTGATAAACTTGGATATTGATGCAAATCAGATAACTTCGTTGTCAAATTCAGTTGGACGACTGGTAAAGCTTAAAGTATTAAATGTTTCTATAAATCTATTCGCTACCCTTCCTGACGACATTGAAAGTTAATGGTAGGTTATTTAAAGCATGCTAGATTATTCCATTTCATTCATTTATTTCCTTCATGATAAAAGTGTCATCCGTGACACTATCTTATTGGCATGAAATTTAGTGCTATGGAGGAGTCAGTTACCGATTTCAACCAGCTGAACTGGCTGCCAGTGGGTATCGGATTTGATCTGGTGAACCTGTGGAGGTTATTTATGAGATTAATTTCATTATAGGATGAGTACGTATCCTCACCCCATGTCACTAATTTTTTGTCATCTTCCCTGCATTTATTCACACCATGAGGCTCATCTTCACCTTTTCCTGCTTTCGCTATCCCTCTTCACCCTCAGTGCAACTCCTATTCATGAATATGAAAGGATAGTTTGTTCATTTGGCAGTTCCATATATTTTCAGGTATCTTTTAGTTGCACGAATCTTAATGCATGTTGATACCTTTTGTCATTTTGTACATCTTTGAGATGATTGTAAAATCATAAATCAGGCAGGATTGGTTTAATTTTGATATTCAAAATTTAAAATTTGAATGATCTCGCTCTCAAACAGTGAACACCGTATTGTGGGCCCAGTCGGACAAGTTTAAGCACAAATGGAAAGGGACGTAAGGTCGATAGATGACATAATCAGTTGGGTGTTGGGACAACTGCTAGCATGGCAATCCAAGAACGCTCTTACTAGTTATGCTTAGTAGATTATGACCTTAGTATATATTTAATGTTATAGTATGGAAGAACTCCAAACTCTAGTGGCTAATTAAGGGTTTGTATCATATTAAAAATGTTTTAATATAGATTGACAATGTGCATTATAATTAGATTATAAAAGAGTTATGGTGCACCTAATTTGCGTGAATGGGTGACAATCTGGTTTGTTTTGTGACTTTTCAGTTAATTTATTATGTCAAAATAATTTTTTTCAACTGTAATTACCTTCTTAGTTTTATATTTATAAGTTTACAAAGATTTCATTATTTTAAACTCATACTCGGTAATATAGGGTTATTATTAAAATACATTGGCATGTTGGAATCTCCTTTATGTAAACCAAAATATACATACAAATGTCGATATTCATGTAAATCATTTGTTTCCAATCAAACAAAACAAATCTACACCTTACATGTCAATTATATCATATAATTAAGACCAACTTTCCCTCCCCTCAAACTAATATAACAATCAAAATATGACCTTTCATTGAAAAATTGTTATAACAAAGGTATGGAGAAGTATATTATTGAATTCTAAATTTTCACTAAACATTCTATATTATCAAATAATACTACCGATTCTAGGCAACTTAAACACTTGACTTGACTAAGACAATTACTATGCTTCATTTCTTGATTACGAATAAATATTATTAACACTATCAACTTATATCACCTGGTTGTTTAAGAGAGTTGCTCCTATCAAGTACCTGTCCACAAACTAGATTTAATTAATTCAATTCTATACAATTTAATATAAAACATTTACTGATAAGACATGCTATATTACACTTCTTATGATTATGAACAATTACTCAACTATACACATTTTTTGATATAGATGCATAAACTAATCACTCAAATGGTTGCTTAAGAGAGCTACCTCCTATTAATTACATGTCCACAAATTAGCTTTAATTAATTCGATTATATACAATTCAATATTTGATATAAAATATTTGCTAACAAGAATAACTATATGGTAATTCGTATGCTTATGAATAATTACTCAACCATTAATAAAAACTATTCATATTACAAATCTTATGCATATAAACAATTCCTTGATCATAAAAAAAATTTAATGGAAATGTTTTATAATTTAAAAAATAATAATAAATAATGATTTTTTTCTTATAAAAATAATTGTTTTTTGTTTCCTTGAGGGTGATTACAATTTCATTTACTAGATATTGTATATAAGAGATATATTGTAATTATTAGTTCTAGTTACTAGATTTTTAGGTAGGTATAATTGTTTTTTTAGGTATTTTTATGGATAATGTTTTACAATTGGTTTTTTTATGCTGAATGAAGTGTTATACTGGTATAGTGCTAGCTTAGATTAATCTAGGCATTTTGTTTGATGCTTTCTCTAGAAATCTATGAGTTCTATGTGTATATTCAAGGTAGATACATCCTATTTGCTTAAAGTTTTTTTAGCTAGTCAGGGAGTGACAATGACCCTTAGGTATTAACCAGAGCAAACAACATGTTGACCAACTGCGATTAATAGCTAGACATACATCAAAAAGTTGTTATATGCTTAACTCTACATTTCCCTATCAAATAATGTCAAATCCTAAGTTATGTGATGATTTGTATGATTGGGACAAATGAAGCATGAAAATTGAAATGAAATATACAATAAAATATGAGGATGATTTCCATAGCTGGATGCTACTGAGATTGAATAAATGCAATTAAAATCATATAATCTTAAAACCCATAACCTTGTTGGAATACATAAATTTAGATTGAATAAATGCTATCAAAATTGTACAATCTTAAAACCCATAACCTTGTTGGTATACATAAATTTTCACTTACAAGTTGTCAGAGTTCATAAAAAGGTATGAATAGAAGAAATGCAGACATAGCCTTCCCAGAAACAACTAAGTCTATGTTATTTTCATTTCAATCTATAAATAAATATATTCCTCACATAAGGAAAAAAAAAAAAACACTACATCTTTCCTATTTTTGTTAGCTCAAACAACATAAACTCTCTATACCTTGAACACTATTATATCTACCTAAGTATTATCTTACTAGAAACCACAATTATTTTTAAAACTTTCATTTGTCTTCATGTCCTAATTCAAAAAATAATATAGTTACCTTCACGTATTTAATAATGCATAACTAACACCTTCACTCATAAAATTATGGTTGTCTATGGAACTAAAATTAAATCTTGTTATGAATGTATCTCAACTTTACCTAAACGGTTACTTCAATACATTTAAAGATAGAGAATTCCCTCAGACATCAGAAGATTACACCTATCCAGATAAGATTCACTCTCATCATAAACTTGAAAGTAGCTCACCTTCACTCAAGTAAATTACAGGGTTGATAGTTTCAATGCTTTGCTTTGGACAATATTCAATTCGCCATGTGCCATGCAATCAATGAGAGCAATGTAGGGTGCACGTGTAAGTTATTGCCTTCAAAAATGGAAGAATTCCAGCTTGGAAAAGAATTTATTTTTGATGTGGGTTCAAATATGTGCCACATTGTATAAATACCACAGAGTGGTAGATCTTCCATTCTGTAAAATATACAAATTTAAAGTAGTCTTTACCTAGACAATTTAAAGTAGTCTTTCATCAAAGGAAGAAGGATCTAGAACACCATGTGTTGGACAATTAATTGTGTTGTGTCTTATATTTTGACATGTTTCTCCCATCTGTGATACTAAACATATGCATATTATAATACACTCTCTAATATACACTCTTATTCCATTCAATATCATCAGTTACACTGTAGAGCAAATGATGGCACGAATCATAGGAAATTTATCTGACGTGATGTGACCTGCTGAACTATTTTATCAGTGTGGATGGAATTCGGTCCATGTACACTCGTGGTAGCCGCAACACCAGTGACAACCGGCAATGATGGGAATGGGAATGTGAACGGGAGCGGAGTTCATTGACTGTAATTATGCATATGGACGGACGTTAGACGGACGTTACGGATAAAACTTTGACCAGAATTAGAGGGCTCCTGCTGGTTTAGCCACTCCGTTGATGAACATGCCTCGGTGCAGGCTGCTCCTGTACATGCCATTGCTCAGATACTACAAGTGACACAGAATATAGTTCAGGGTGTGTGGAATATGTAAATGTATATTCAATGAATATATAGTAGGGCAATGTACCTCTACTTGGCCCCTGAGCTGAAGAATGAGAGCACCGAGAATGCATTTGGCCCCTTGCATAACTTATAAATATATTCATGTATAATATTTTAATTTGGCATACTCGCCATACTAGATAAATTTCACAGTTCCGATAAAATATTTTTCATGGGCTTAAACACTACCGTAATACTATATCTATTATGGTGAACCCCTTTTTTAAAAGTATATTTCAGTTTTTACTCAATATCTAGTTTTAAACTCATGGCTATTATAAAACTTATCATCATAAACAATTCACAAATTGAACTAACATGATTTACTCACATAATTTCTAAAATTGAATACACCGCGTACCTATTAGATGAAATTTTCTTGATTCTAAAGAATTACTTCTTTTCCATTTCACAATTTTCTATCTCCTACACTCTCCAAATCTTCTTGATATTCCCCCTTTTTCGCATTCCCTATTCTAATAAAAAGAAGGGCACAACTTGTTTTTAAAAGATTCATCTCTTTTTTTAAAGCATACTTTTTAAAAGATTTTTCACATCTTTTATTTATTTATTTATTTATTCTTCGTGCGTTTTTATTTTAATTTTAATATTTTCCTTTTTTATTATTTTTTTGTTTATCTAGATTTTTAATTTATTTCTTTTCTTTTTTTTAATTTCATTGTTTTTTATATTAAAAAAAAAATCTCTGTTTTTAAAATTTTAATATGAAATGTCGAATTTCATATTTTTAATTAAATCAAATTTTAATTTAATTATTTTAAAACAATTTAATAATAAATTCCAAAATTCATAAATAATAATTTATATATTTATTTGACCTTTAAATTTACTTCTACATGTATTAATGACACATCATACTAAACACACAAAAGAATTAGTTTCTATAATATTTACCTACTCAGAAAATCACAAAAATCAATACTTCAAACAAGCACTAAAAACAATCTTTTTTAAATGCATTTCTATCATGACTATCTACTGTGTGTGTAGGGTTTTGTCAGCGCTTTGTAGACCTTCAATGTATCCACCTACATCACTCTCTTTGATGATTCTTTCCCTTTGGAATGTTCAAGAGATGAATTCACTTATGTCCACCTCACCACACATTGGTAAGTAGATCATATCACATGATAAACATAAATTAATAATATAACTAGAAAAATACATTAATATGTTTAAAATATAAACACATACATTATCCAACTCACAATACGTGATAATGTATCATCATCTAACTAAGAAACTTTCTACTATCCCATAATAACATAAATCTCAAGTTTAGTCATAAATATAATCAAATCTGAATTGTTAGCTACAGATATCCATGGATAATTTAACAAGTTTACTCGGTGAGGAATTGAGATGTAACAACATATATTATAAATCTATGAAGTTGAAAATAAATTTTATGGACTTCAATGTAGACGAGATCCCATGTGACTCAACACCTTTCAACAATTGAGCTAATTAGAATCAAAATTAACGCTTAAATATCTTTCACAGAGAATTTCCCCTCAACCCTATAATGGCTACACCTTTGAAAATTAACTATTTCATGCTTATCTGAATGGAGGTAGAAAGTTAGTGGCACTTGGGATACCTTGTGGTGAAAATTTCCCTTTATGGTGTGGCATGGAGATGCGTAGGATCCCAAGGAATCCTGGTCGATACCAAAAAAGGTATGGCATACATTTGGGTGATGCCAAGTCTACTCTTCACAAATTATACTACACTAATGTAGAAGAGTGTAGGTGGTAACTGTTGGAGATAAATATATGACCTTAGAGGTACCGCAAACCTTTAGAGGTTGTTCAAACATACCACAAATCATTTAAAAATAAACAAAATAATAGAAAGTTTTTAGAATGGGCTTGAAGGCATCATTGGAGCTATTTTTTAAGATCAATTGCATTAAATCTAGGAATCAAGTGTAGAAACTTGGAATCTATTTGATACCTCGTAAACTATTTTTATTATTATAGAAGCTAACATGCTTTCACAACTATGTAGACTATCATAAAATAATTATGTGTATACATGGTTTCTAAAAGTTTATCTATCTTTTCTTTTTGAGGTCTTAAATTTATATGAGATGATTTTCAGAATGTTGAATATACATATTTATATGACACAATATTCTTAAGATTTATAATGATACTATTAGACTGGCGAATCAATTCGGGGATATGATATTTGTTACTTCCCACTGATACAACTACACTAAAAAGGATTTTCATTGTACACCCACTAAAGACTATGCATGTATGTATACCTATGGTGTACATCACAAACACCAATTAGCACTACATCAATCTTATTACTATTTTATGAAATATTATTGTTTTCTAAAATATTTTTTATTAAATCTTATTCAAATACATTAAATTTTGTAATCTTTTACCTGAATGTTACAATCATGAATCTTATTCAATCCATCAAATTTAATATTTTTTATCCTATTAAAATTTTGTGTATTTCAAATAGTACTTTACCTTTGCAATTCATCTCATTCATCGATTAGCAATCATAATTATCATTAACATCATACAGATCACTTCAATTTTCCTTATAGCATTCATTGAAGCATACTAGTCTTATGTCTAGACATGCATGGTGCACCATTATTCTATTCCATGTTTATGTTAGTACCATTACAAAAATATATAGATACAATCAATCAATTCAATGCTACAGTTACTAAAACACTAACAGTGTAACAATGCATTCAAATTTACAACTACTAGAACAATATAACACTAACAATTCATTCAATACTACTACTAGAATAATATAATTCCATAGAATATTTACTCTACAATAGGCTATGTTTTCTACAACTACTAAAATTACAATATTCAAATTCTACAACTATTATAAAATTTCTACCTATAGTTCGCATATTTAACAATCAATCAACCAATGCATTCCATGCTACAACTACTAGAACAGTTTAATAATGCATTCAAATTTACAACTACTAGAACAATATGTCAAATTTGGCTTGCTTTCTTTGAAAAGATAGACAGTTGTTTAAAATGTCTGTGCAATAATTTATTTCGAGGCACTGGAAATTATAAAACATGGTTTGGACAATGACCCTTCCATCTCATAATCGCAATCTTTAATATGATTATTCCTATTTACATATACGTTGGCATTGGTTTTGTTTGAGAAGCACAATGAATTTGAAATGCTTGTAATGGGCTTTTGACACTAATCAGGTTCTCCTTTGGATGCTTCCCATCTATTGTGAACACTCCATCTCTGTTATAATATGGATTAAAGCTAAAGATCAGACATTGTGGAAGTGGTTATTAAAAATAATGGCGACAGGAAAGAAGAAAGAAGAAAGTATAAAAATACCTTTCACTAGATTGTAATAATAAATTGCCCTCCATCATACATGAGAAGTTCTTCATTTTTGGCATTAAATGCATAATTGTCCACTTTGACAACCAAACCAGACCATCATTATGATCTGTGCACAGGGATTCAGATAAATAAATAGGGGCACATATGTTTCTCTACACTTTGATTATCATGAGAATCACCACTGTCAAAATAGAAAATATTTTGATCCTCTCTGCCATGCATAAACTTATATTATATTTGTTTAGGTGGGCGGGGTTTGAGCAAGAATTTTAAAATTTAATTTTTTTTAACAGTCAACCCACTATTGTAACTGCTCTCCCAAACGAACACCATAATTGCATTGGGTCTGCTCTTGCCATGTCATCAGTTCACTACATTGGATCTGGAACTATCATGTCATTAGTTCATCGATTGTTGACTGAGAATGTTATATAATGAATTTTAAATGCAATGGTGGGTCCCAGAGCCATGCCAACATGCATTGAATTTAAGCTCAGCTAAACCCATCCCCATAGTAGTCTTTGGTTGGATCAAACATTTGACTGTGCTACTTCATCAGTGTTAACTATAGTTTTGTGGCCTTATTGAGTCTTCACACATTCAAACTTGACATTGTCGCTTAAAACACTGAACAGGGTTATTTGACTTCAACAAATCCGATTTGATCTTTTATCCAAAAAAATGACTCCATAGAATCTGACAACATCGTATAAAAATGAAAAGTTTTCATTTCTTTTATTCACACACTCCTAAACCCAACTAGAACCACCTGTAGATGCATAAATGTTATTTTAAATTTCTTTGATTCGTTTGGAAGGTAAAACATCTGGGATGGATAAGGAAACGCCTAGGGAATACAAAGTGGCATTATGGGATGTTGTAAGGTTCCTCCATTCATGCCTATAAGGCAAAAAGGCTTGCATTTTGAGTGGGGTTGTTGACCCTCATTTTGTGAACAGAACAGTGACAAAAAAATTATATTATTTTGTATATTTCTTGGTCTGAGTGATGGTGAGACTACCATTTTTGAAGGTAGATGTTTGTGATGAAACCTTGCAACATGGGAACTAGATGTAGATCTTAACTGGTCTTCCCCTCTAAGTGTTTGCACCACATTGCTAAGAAGATTTGAGGTTTTCACATAATAGCTTTGAAAATATGTTGTCTTGAGAAATACAAGATTATCTTGTGTTTTCACAATCTCTGCTTATGTCATTGCAAGTTGTGATTGAAGATGTGATATTTGTTTTTTAAGTTTACACACGATGCCTGTGAAACCATAGACAGGGTCATTCAGGTTGGCACTTACTTCATACACCGTGATTGTCATCACATCTCCTCTCTTCTCATCGAGAACATCCTGAAACACAAAAATAACATAAAAGTGTCAAGGTGGTTCAATGATGGAGATTTATATTGGCTCCAACTGGATTAATTTATGCATTCTCATAGAGATTAAAGTAGGATTTAAGTATTTTCAAAATATTCTTTATCGTGAATAATTTATTCCCTATTAAAAACTTTTGAGGATGCTATAGTGGGATTTTTAATCTATACTTTATCTGAACATGTCTCATCTTAAACATGAGATAACTTGGGCCATATCAAGTGGGTCTGGAACCTAGTACCTAGACCCTCAGGAGTTAGGGATCGATTGATTGGTGGGCAGACACCATTATATGGAGTAAAACCTTTTTATATCGATATGGTAATAAAATAAATATATTTAGACAATGGAATAATTAATCATCATACCATGAACTTCATATAATTTCACATAAACTTGACAATTCACTATTCAATGTCAACTTACATATTCAAGTTGATAAATGGAGAGACAAGCTCAAAATTGAGGAACCATACAAAGCCCATAGATCTTAGCTCCAAGACAAAATTCCCTTATTGAGAATAGGGGATATACTTACCAATCAAATAATTAATTTCCATTTCCTATGAACAATGAGTTGCACGATGGATCAAAGGACTTCAATAGACTTACGAAGATCCTAGATATCTTGAAAGATTTTGTGCATCACTATCATTGGTTTTTCACCACTCAACCTACTTCCCCAGCCTATGAATTAGTTCTTTTGTATTGTTTTCAAGTTGTCCTATGTGTTCTATTTGAGTCACATATATTTTCCTATGATATAACTCTTTTTATTAATGATATCAACGAAGCGGCCATGAATATGGCCTCTACTAAAGCACCCAACATTGACATTTTTCCATGTGAGTTTTATTGGGTCCTTTGGGATATGATTTTTATTGGTCTCCATAAATTCTAATATCAAGCTATTTTATCCAATTCCATAGGAACTCTTGTTAATCAAGGTACAATCAAATTCATTCAAAAATATGGTGACACTGAGTTTATTTCAAATTAGATACTGGAATAACCTTCATGAATGTCTCATATAAAATCATTTCTAAATACTTTACCATCAAGTTGACATATATTCTTCCCTTCATTATTATAAGTGAGAAAACACGGTTCATCCAACATAAGTATATTCTAGACTATGTTATTGTAGTCTAGGAATGAATGGAATGGGTTAGAGTCTCTATTCAAATTAACTTGGAGAAAGGTTACAATAGGATTGAGTGTCCTTTTATCATTGATATACTTCAAACTATGGGTTTTGGCCGCCATTTTTTTCATACTATTAACATGTATTTTTAGGATGCTCAATCTTTAATTGCCATTAATGGAGTGCAATCCCATTAATATCAAAATTTTAGGTCTATAAGGCAAATTTTCCCCTTAGATAATTTGCTATATGTGATAGATGCATAAGGGTTAAACTACCTTTAGGCAAAAAAAAATCATATATAGCCTTGGCGAAAGGCATCACTCTCCCCCAACATGATAAAAAACTCATCAATGGGCATTTTGAGGATGATTCTTTTCTTACCCTATTGGAGGAAGAAGATTCAATTAAGAATGATATGGAATGCCTTGATATTTTTTTTCCTTCCATGAGGATCCTATATCTAGTGGAGAAACAATCAATGTTACAGGTAGTCCTTTTACCCAAAACCTCCTTTGTTGGAATGATATTAATGGTAGTATATCTTGTCTAGTGTGTAGTTTCTTTTTTTAGGCATTCATTTTTCCTTTTGGGCCTCCCCATCTGAGCTTTGGTCATATTTTGTTTAAAGGATTGAGAAAATGATTACCTAATAGATCACCAAGTTTCATTATCTAGTATGTAAATTTCAATTTTGCTTTAATGTGATGGTGGCTACTCACATGTATTGCTCTTATTATTGGTCTCGTTGTAAATATTCCTATGAAAAATTAGAGAAGTTGATGAAGGATTTTCACTTAGAAAACTTAGAATGTTGTAAGGGTTACCATAGGGTATCATGGGATATCTTTTGTAAGCCTAAAGAAGCTGGGGACCTTAGGCTCATTGACATCAAACTTCAATTTTATGTTTAATGTGTGAAATTTATCATTAGAAGACATGAAGGGAATTAAGCTTAGAAGGTTATGTTGAAGAACTGCATTACATAAGGTACCCCTCTTGGTTGAAAGGTGTGTAATGGGTTGGATTTATAAAATAGTTTACTTTATCCCATACCTATTCAAATTAGTGGAAATTTTGTGGTAAAATGCATATGGAAAAAAATTATTCTTCTAAATCCTTGTCTCATTTCAGGTAGGGATGGATTCAAAACTAGTTGCTTTATTGATTCACGTTCCCTATGGTGGTTTCCCATGCTTAACTTCCATGACTTCACTTTTGCTATGGTTCCTAGATTAAGAGTTTTTATAATATTATAAAGTGAACCAAGACCATTTGGGAATGTTTTTTCAAGGCCCCGTGAGGGTGGATCTTGTGGTAAATGCTGAGAATTGAATACTAGCTCAACCTGAAGATGCAAAGTCTATTCAATAAATTCATAATTCCATACATGATGATTGTCTCCATAAAATTTGTGTTTCATATATAATCCCATTATGGAAACACTAGCATTGGCATAAAACTACTCATTTATTCAATTACAAACCCCATATTGGATATCAACTCCTAGCTTCTAATCATTTTTAGAGCAAAATACTCAACCACCAATAAAATTTAGGGTCTAGAGATGCCATCTGGGAAAGATGGTTTTACAACCCATATAAAGTTGCATCGAGTCAAAAAAACTCATTTTCTCTAGTACATTATTTACCAAGGCATTTTGATTAGATACTAGCTCAAGCATGTGGGGGTCTTAAATCCCATATGTCCTAATTTTCATCAAGCTGAGACCTTAAATAACCTATTATGGTTTTTCCCCCAGTGCTCATTCAACCTAGAAGTCAATCCAAACCATTTTTAAACCCTTTATTCCAGATTTATTTACTTGTAAAATGGTTCTTCATGGGGGCCATTTCACCTAAAAAATACAACATTTTTTTTGCATTTTCTTTATGATGATATTCTTTTTCATAAATGGAAAGGTAAGAATTATGGTATTTTAAATAATGAAGCTATGGAAAAGTTTTCTTTGTGACTAAAATGGTTACTATCATCTCCAATGATTTTATTCAGATTAAATTTTAAGTAGATAAAGTCTATCTAGAGGTGGACCACCTCGAGACCCTTCTAGACCACTAGGGGAGTGCTATTTGTATAGTCAGAGGTGAGCCTTCATATTCTTCACATCACCAGTATCCATCTTGGGCTCCTGGTCAAGGATTTTGGTGGCACAACTCTAAAATCAACTAGACCATTTCTACTTATCTCCAGTGGCCTTCACCTCCCCATAGGTAGTCTGTTTGACCGACTTGGGTATAGTGGTGGTAGTAGCTAGGGGAAACCTTTCCTAGACAAGTTTTCTTGCCTAGCTCTTTCTATTTTTTCTTCTTGGTAAGCATAGGATTATGAGTAAAAGTATAAAATGGATGGGTAGAAACACTTATCTAACATAGTATAACCTCCAAGCACCAATGGCTAGGGGGAAATCTAGATAGTCCTCCCTCTCTCCTTCTTCCAGCCACCATTTTTGTTATTTTTGCCTAGTGACCTTGTTCTTTAGGTTTTTCAATTCTTGTTTTTATCACTTTTTAATTGATTTGCACTTACGAATTATTGAGTATAGATTTTTTTTTTAATGCTTTAAGGTAATTACTTTATTGAGATTTGCTTCACTCTAATTTTATCATGTTGAAATGTGACATTTTTACCCATCTTTTTCGTATAGTTAATGGTGTACTATATTTCTTATTGATAAAAATGCACTTTTCAATAAAAGTGAATTGATTATATTAACTACACTTAATTTAAAAAATCATTAATATAATTAAACACCATGTTCAAGGGTACCTCATAATAGTATCATATTAACTGAATACATAAGAAGTGAAAATTATTACAAGACTCTAATTTTGCATGCAAAGATTTCACAAACTTACTCTATTAATCACACTCCATTTCAAAAAGAATCCATGAGCTAAAGAGGATGGTTTATATTCTATAATGAAAATTACTAATGAGATATTATGTAGTTTAGGTGATATCAATTGATTCCATGTGATTTCAAATTTTATTTTGAGAAGAATTTAAAATTTTGATAAAACTATTTATATTGAAAACACTCACTTAAATAAGAGTTAAATAAAATTGTTTCTATTTAAAAATAGATAAATCAATTTTATTTGTTATTCTTACATTTTAATGTGTGTATGTATATATACACACACATATACATATACATACCTTGTCAATTATTAAATTTGTAATCATTTTTTTATTTAATAAAACAAATTTTAACTTAAAAGTTTGATGCTCTAAAATATTAATTAAATTTAATTATTATGTTTATATTTTATTTTATTTTATTTATTTAATTTTTTAAAATATTTTATTACCTATTTATTAACAAATTGTACTAATTTAAATTAATATAATTATTATAAACATTCAATCATGAATGAAATGTACTTGGGTGTCTCTTATTTTATCATAATATTTCTTATTATTCTATCTTACCAAGCTTGCATTTTATTTTATTTTTATCTCTTCTTAAATTATTTTCTATTGAAATTTTAAAATCATAGTGATATAATTCTTTGAGTTATAGGCTATCATAATTTAAACTTATTATGAACAGATACGATGATATTCCTGCCATTATGTAATCAATGTGTCTAAAATTTAGAAGATTATAAATATAATAGGCATACAGATATACATTATTAACATTGGCAATGTTGTTTTTATTAATAAAACCTGCAGCTAATTTGGGAAAGGGTATCACTAATACAAGTCTGTGGAGCATGTCACCAATACTTGTGATATATGAGAAATAAATCTTTTGATGCATTTTAGTTCTGTTTATTTGGTTTTAAGTTATAAATAGGTTCGTTTAAATTTTTAATCTAAGAGAGACTAAAATAAAAATCCTATTTAAATCAAACTTTGGTGATGGAAATGATGGGTGGAGGTTCATTGTCACATGTGGATCTAATAAAATAGTCGGGAAGAGTGGGCAAAAGGTGAGTAAACTAAGCAAGCGATTGACATGTAAGACAGTCATCTTATCTAAGAAGATTATGTGAAGCAAGTAGGTAAACGTTGTAAAGGTCAAGTAGCACAAGCATGACACTTGAGGGATGTAAATTTATTATTATTTTAAGAATTTTAAATAATTTTGTAAAAAAATTAAAAATTAAACAATTTATTCAATTGTAAATTATTAATATGATATGATTTATTAATTAATTTTATAAAAATTATTAATTAATTTTATAATGAATTTGAGTATTTTTATAATGGTTTAGAAAATATTTTTATAACGAATATACATAATTAATATTTTAATACAATTTTTGAATACAATAAAAAAAATTAGATTATATTAAATATAAGTTAAATTTTTGAGTAAACTGTTATAATTAATTATAATAAATATATATTATTTTAAATGATCACAATAATTCTAAAAATTGTTATATTTTATTTTTTTAATATAATAAAGTTATGTATATACAAAGTTTATGTTAAATCTATTTTTTAATTTTTTGAATAATTATTTTATTCTCTTCCAATATTTTATCATTTTTAAATCTCAATATTTTAAATCTAATATATATAAATATAATTTTTTAATACAATAACATAATTATTTTTAACTATATAATTATTTTTTAACATTATTTACTATTTCTTTTTATTTTATTTTTCCTTCTCAAAGACTAAATTTCTAATAAAAGCTTTTATTTAATCTGTAAAATAAAAACTACTTAAAAGAAACCCGGAAAGAGAAACTTGAAGCTTTATGTTATAATTATAATAAAATATTGGACAGAGAAATGACAGAAAAGTAATGACAAAGGACAAGAACAGGGAAAATACATGATTGAGGAAATCAAATGATACATGTAAAAGGCATGACATTGACATCGCAGTAAAACTATCCATGCAAAAGCCATGACATTGACATCCACAATAAAACAATTATTAATATAACGTTTTACTATAAATAAAGTTTAGAAGTTAGAATTACACTGAATGCATCTTTATTCAAAATTGAAGATTTTGAGATGAAAGCATTTGAGATTCAGTTTGATTTAAATCTTAGGATGCTTAACTTTTTTAAAGGGTGTTTTATTAACATTAGATAATGGTTTTTATAAGTAGGATTTTTATAAGCAGGACGGAAATTTTTAGAAAGTTTGAGAGAAAGATGTTTTTTATTTTTAAATATAAAAATTGTTTTATTTATAAATTAGATATAGGTGGTATTGTAAAAATTATTTGATTTTAAAGTGATTTTTCTATTTAAATTAACAGTGTTTGTATATAAATAATATCATAAAAATTAATTGAGTTTAAATAAAAAATTTATAAAAATATTATGTAATTTATAAAAAATATAAAAATCAATTGTTTAATTTTTTTTCAAATGTAATAATTTTTTTTTAAATTAAAATGACTTCAATTTTATTACCCATTTGTATATGAAAAACATATTGTAATATTAATTTGAAAAATTTTAAGTAATTTTAAACATTTTTATGGATAATATTTCTTTTTTTTTAAAATAATTAATGAATATTTTTCTCTGAGTGAAAATTTTCCTTATAATAAATATTAAATATTGTGGAAACTTATATTTAAAATTAATAATAATAATAATAATAATAATAATAATAATAATAATAATAATAATAATAATAATAATAATAATAATAATAATAATAATAAGTTTTATATATTCATTTTTACCTTATTTACCATGGATTTTTATATATTAGTTTGACCTTATTTTAAATATTACAATGAATTAATAGTTATTAGAGGAGAATATCATGAATTGATAGAGAGATTATTTATATTAAACGTTGAATAAAACATTTTATTAAACGTGTACACTAGTTTCCATTGCTGTCCATTTGTCGTAAAATAAACAAATTGATATTTTCACGGTATAACGAGTAAAATGTTTTTGAGAAAAGTAAATGATAGATTATAAGATGTTTTAAAATGTTTATTAAAAAAAATAAAGTGATTTTTAGAAAAAAATATTTTTAAACTTATTTTTATTGTATAATTTTGTTTTTAAAAATTATATTGAATTAATTATATTACAAATATAAATAAATAAAATAAAATATAACTTTAAAAAAAATTTATTGATTTTCATTTTATTTTTAAATTGAAACATACATATTTATATAAGAGAAACATAGTATATATATGATTAAGCACAGCCCAAATCTAAAACATCAGGGTATAAAAGGAAAAGAGCCAATATATGTATTTAGTATTGATTTTATATGTAACATCTTCTTTCTTTCTTTTTATATTTTTAATTATTTCAAATAATATATTATTAAAATTTTGAAATTATTTAAAATTTCATCATGTTTATTTGAAATAGTTTTTTATTTTTCAATGTTATATACATAACCATTTCGTTTATAATCGTCTTATAACTTTCTATTAAAATATTGTCATCATAATGCTTGGTTTTATAATAGTTGTGGATCTTTGCATATGATTATAATACACACTATTTGCCAACATCAACATACGAAAATATATATTAAATTTTTTTATTATCGTATTCTAAAAAATACAAAGATGTTATATCTCAGCGAAAAAATAAGAGATGCATATAACATACTAAGCTTCAATACTAAATCATTTCAGAAAAAATAAAATAAAAATAAATAAATAATTAAAATTGTTAAAAGGAAACCTTTATGTGCTATATCAGATGAATATACTTGGTCCAATTATGCATCTTCTCTTTATGACATACCAAACTAAGTGCCAATTTCAAAAGAAAAAAAACTATAAGCTAAGTGTATCTTCAAAGATTATATGGTGTTGCGAGTTATTTTCCATTCAAAATAGATAAATCAATGGACATGGAGCATTTAAAAGCAGTCTGTTGATGTTGGTTTTATGTACACCGTAAAAACTTTTAGAATGTAGTCTTTAATGTTTTAGAATGTCGTTATGGAGTATTGAATTTTATAAACAACCTGTTAGTGGAATCGCTGTGAACGAGACAAATCTTTTACCGTAGATGAGTTGGAGTTGGGTGAACCTAGATTTACTTGAAATGGTTAGAAGGATGATGGTTTTAACTAAAGTAGGTAGGACTTCAAAATAAACTCAAAAATAGGGGAAAGGTGAGGTCAAAAAGGAGGCTTATGAAACACACTAGATGTAACCTTTCAAGGCCAGAACTTGAACTTATATAAGACAAGAAATCAAATCTTGACCAATGTCTACTGCAAGATGTTGTAGTATACTAACAATAAAACATAGTTAGGTGTCAAAAGGAACCAAGACACAATACACTTGAACACATGTTATCAAAGGTTTTCATGTTTGTTAATTTTCAATAGCACATCTACAAGGCAGATTATGATTTATATGTAAAAGGTATTCAAATCATCTATAACTTAATATGAATGATTGTAAATAAAATATAATTCATACACGACCAAAGACTAACAAACTAGAATGATAATACATCTTACACAATCCATAAGTTGGAGAAGAATCAAGATCTGCACATCAAAACCAAAATTGTAGAACTTCTCATAATTTTTTATTAAACTCAACATCCAATTCTCATCAATTTGGAATAGGAGGATACATGTATAAATATTATTAGGATGGGAAAGGCCTCATCTCTTAAGTGATGTCTAAAATACAAGTCCAAAAAAATATCATTATGTGATAATTTTATGCAAAGCATGCATGTACGACATCGATCACTCAGAATATAATTCTTCATTTATAAAATATAATAAATGTGTGTTAAATAAATTTGGAATCAATAGTTTTAGCTCAACTAAACCATGCAAGTACATATGTATAATTAAATGATGTTGATGTGGAACCAATTAAAGAATTTACACTAAAAAATGTGATGTAGAAGCTGAGGAGGATAGAACTAAAGTTGTAATTGGAGTTACAATTGAGATAGGTAGTAGAATTAGAAGTGAGATTGAAGAAAGCATATGAGTAGGTGAAACTAAAATCGAACCTTGTGTTGTAACTGGAATAGGCATTTAAGATGCAGATGAACCTAATGTAGCTACTAGTACTGGGACATAACTTGGACCTATTTGAGAAGGCACAAAGGTGTACTCAAGAAGTTGAGTACTCTTAGGCGAGGTTGGCATGACCCTTGCTACCATAGTTTTTTACTTATTTACTTCACTGTAAAGGTAAAGAGCATGACTAAAGAATTAGAGTAGAGCTCCTTTTAATAATTGACGAAGCTTATCCATTGGTTTCTTATGTATACCTAATGAATCTCTAACTTCATCGTGTAATGACTTGATCTCTAAAATTTTATGTTTTCAAAATTGACTAATTACATTACTTCATCACTAATTCTGTAAATAATCCCCTCGATCTCCACCCTGAATTTGTCAAATGTTGCATGTAGAAGATTCTCAAAAATAAGCTTGGGCACCAATTTCCCCTATGCAGTGCCTACTTGAATGATTCTTAAGTCAATCAGGATAGAGATAACTCCCCTCTCCTAGTTTGTAAATTATTGAACTAAAGCCCACATCACTTAATGACATTCAAGTATATTATCCCTTCTTGTAACAATATAATTTTGTATCCAATCAAATTTGGATGTTGTCATTAAATTAAGGTGTGCATAAGCCTTATTTCTTGTTTCTTGGCTTATAAAACATAATTTTCCATCAATATATTTTATTTTGTTAAATAGTTAAAGAGTGTCTCCTCATTCAAGCTGGGAGGTGGCCTTTGTAGACCTTATTAAACCAATGGTATCCAATAATTTCCTAGCTATAATTTGTAAATTATCCACTATCTATTTAGGGGCTTGGATGGTACTCACCTCTGACTACTTCTACACAACTTGATCATAACTTCTAAACATTTCCTTGATTACGCCTCTTGTTTCATCCATAATTTAACTATAAGGGTCTTCCCTGATCCTCTTTGGGTTTGAAGGATTCACTTTCATTCTCTTATTTAGAGAGAAAATATTTTCTCTTATCTCTAGTTGTATTTGTTGGCCTTCAACCATCACAATTTTCCTTGACTTTTCTTAAAATGCTCATCTGTTTATAAAAATTTAGTTCAACTGTAGGTTATTTAGTTATTACCAAATCATGTCTTTCAATTTTCTCTTCCTATTGTAGTTGCCTTATCCATGAAGGAAAATTCAATGCATCTTGTTGTTCTATTTGCCTTGCAGATGATGCTTAATGGGATGGCTATGCTTTTTGAGCTTATTGAACTAGATGATTTCCTTGACTATTTTAAGGGGATGCCCATATGGGTAGTGTATCATTTGGGGAGGATGTCCATGTTACAATAAAATAAGGAATATCCTTCCTCTAACCAATAGCCTACTTTTGGACTAGTGTATCTATGAGATATTTAGCCTTCCCTTCTACTTTTTGCACATAAACTTTAGGTGCCTCCATCTGTGTGGCTTGGAAAATAGAAATTTTTGTGTAGATGGCCTAGGAGGGGTGATTTGTGCAGAAAAAATAGAGATAAACACCATATTTTCAAAATGTAACCCTTTGGTTGTATTAGGGGACTAAAGACTAGTCTTAATAAAAAATTAATAGGTTACTATGGTGTTTAATATATTTTTAAAATAATTAGTAATATAAGTTTTTGAAACCCCAACATTAATAGAAATAATGACTATAGGATCCATAGCCATAGGTTGGGTTATGGTTGGCAAATTTGGTAATGTAGAAATAGCCCAGGGTTGGGCTATTTGGCTTAAAGAGTATAAAGAATGTAAAGATTGTGTTATACCAATTGTTATTGTAGAAATTGAGGAAGTTGCCAAAGAATGTGGACTTGGAGGAATTACAACCAAAAGAGGAATATATAGAGCACTAACTATTGTAATTGACATTTTCGTGATCTGAAGTGGAGAGCTTGGACATGGAGTTGGTGATGGTCCTTGTACTATAGATTGTAGTTATGAATTTACCTCTCCAATTAAATCTCCCTCTCTATCTAAAAATTATTCAATAGCTAAAATCTATCATCCCTTTGTTTGATCTCTTCAGATCCTTCAGTCAACTATGTTTCCCCTGACTAGGCATTTTCCTCAGATAACCGTTCATCCTCTGGATTTGATTATGTTGTCTTACTAATCGACCATGACTCCTCAATTTATGTCTTAGAAACCCAATCCTCTTCATTGACCATTCTTCTCTATTCCTCTTTATTATCATAGACCATAATGGGATTTAATTTTTTTGTGCCCTTTATTTTATCCTACCTCTCTTTAGGGACTTATGTAGGTTCTTCCTTCACTTCCACCTTTTGAGGAGAAATAGGTGGGGTCTTGGGCTTCCTTGAATATGTAATTAATGTTTTGGTAGTAGTAGAGGCTGTTCCAATAAGAAGTGGTGTGGAAAATGAAGGAATGGAAATTGGAGGTGGTGATGAAGTGGTGATAGTAATCACCACTATAAGAATGGTTGATGGTGAAGTTAATTATACAGTAAGATAGGATAATGTTGGTGGTGATGTCAAATAATAAGATGTAATATGTACTTTAGACAAGAATTAAGGAAGAGCTACATGTTATGTAATGGTCAGTGCAGCAAAAGTAAACATAAAAAATATACTAGCTCCTCCATTTGGACTTTCAAGCCTTTCTTCTTGAACTATGGGTTATGGGGAGGCAACAATAATTGTGCATGCAAAGGAATTTGGAGGAGTCTCCACTCTTTCTTCTACATGAGCTACCCTAGATGGGCTAGCTTCTTCTTATGTTCCTGGTTCTGCTTGGGGAGTGAGGATCCATTAATAGGTTTTGAAAACCATTTATTCTTCTCAATATTTTTTATAATATTCTATGGTAATATTAGGATCATATTGGATCATCTATGCCACAATCATCTAGATATGTTGGTTTCATACACATATTCTGAGTCTCTTAATATGTTGTGGAGTTATTGTATGTTTTAGATCTTTGAGCTTAACTCCATATATACATTTCTCTGATTGTAGCTTGATTTTTTAAAGATAATTTTTAAATTTATTACAAATTAGTGGGTTTGGTGGACCCTCTTTTCTGATGGAACACACTAGCTTCCATTACATGGTTTATCTATTCCAACCTCTATGTTGACACTGATAAGGGACTTGGTCATTATACGATTTTAGATACAAATGTATTCTCTTTTTTAAATTTTTCTTGTGAAACCTACCATTGTGCACCCTAAATGTGTTCTCCCATATCCCAATCCCATCACTTACACATTAGATTCGAGTAAAAATAACTTCAAAATATCCCCACTCAGATCACCTAATCAAATTTATGAGGTGCACATATTTTATTACACTCTACTTGTTGCTACCACACTTAAGACTACATTACCTTACCAATATCAAAATACATAAAGTAAATTATTGAAGAATTATTAAAAATTTATGTAAACACCTTATTACAACATCATCCTAAGTTGATAACCATTGAAATGCCCTTGAGGCATATCACCATTGTTGGTTCATGATCCATAACCTGATAGTCCTTTGTACTAACTATTATTATCTAACCTCGAGCATATGGAAACTTCTTCTTTGACTTGTACAGGAGGACTTGCTTTATTGAATCAGGGTGTCATATTTCCTTCAGAGGTAGTATGTATGTGCAACACCCAATTACCTTGTTTTTAGCTAGAGGATGTCCTACTTTCATGCACTTGGGAGTGCTTCATTCATCATGCACAACTTGTATCGATGGTATGAATAACTCCCTTAGTTCTTGTTTTGGTTTAGTGTGAGGCCTCTAAATTATCTCTTTAGGTGAAGGACCAACTCTAGTGCAAGGATCCTTCTACACATTTTAGGGTCATGGTCATGGCCATGACTGTATCATGCCACATCTTTGGCCCCTTTTATAGGAATGTGTTTTATCAAACTTGTAACCCTACACTCATGTTTATACAAGGGATTTAGGTGTATCACCCACACCTTTTACCAGAGACCTCTTTTGTCTCATGCACCCATATGTCATCAAAACCACTTGTGGTCTCAAAATCAGACTCTGAATCATCCCAACTCAAGGCCTTTTCCCCATTTGGCCCAAAACATTCCTTTGTTTAGTGAAGTTGAAAATATTTTTTAGAGTGTATGTGGACTTTGGCCAACCCTTTTATAGGAAGGCATTTTTTCAAATGTGTAACCAATGTTTATATAAGGGATTTAGGTGTATCACCCCACACCTTTTACCAAAGACCTCTTTTGTCTCATGCACCCATCTATCATCAAAAACACTTTTGGTCTCAAAATTAGACTTTGAATCATCCTAACTCAAGGCATTTTACCTGTTTGGCCCAAAAAATTCCTTTGTTAGGTGAAGTTTAAAATATTTTTATAGTGTATGTGGACTCCACATGTTTAACATATAAGGAACTATAGTCTGTCATTAGTGGGATCACCATTCAGTTTCTTTCATTCTCAAAGCTCATGTAACACTGTTTAAAGTGCATGTCCACATTGTTAGCATAATACCACTGTCTTCCCAACAACACAAGGTTATTATTTTGGTGTGTGATGTTCCCACCCTATTTTTGTATGACTAGAGATGTACTATACTATTTTATATTAAATAAAGATTTATAAAGAACACTTTGCCAGGTTTGACATTTTATTTTCAAATCTAGTGTGAAAATGAATGGCATAACTTTCAACCCAAATTAAGCCTACAATGGCTCCCATAAGCATAAAGGATCCACATTATCCTATAAAATTAATATGTCATTAACATTATCATCATTTCCTTATAATATGTTGGGTTTGACATTTGATGTACTTCCTATTTTCACTATATTATCAGCCATGATAAATAAAATATTATCTTGTGTTTTCACAAGATCTGCTTGCATCGTTGAGAGTTTGGATTGAAGGTGATATTTGTTTATGTAGTTCACACACTATGCCTATACAACAATAGATAGGTTCATTCAACTTAACACTTGTTTCATATACCGTACTTGTGACCGCATCTCCTCTCTTCTCACTAGGAACAACCTGAAACATAAAAATAATATAAAAGTGTCAAGGTGGTTCAATGATGGAGGTTTATATTGGATCCAAATTTTATTTTAAAAGTATTCATTAACTTGAAGGATTTTTAGAATGTTCCTTGTCCCTATTATTTGGAGGATATTGTTGTCCACGCACTGACATGGTGGTGCATATGGGAGGATGAATTTTGGTATTATGTAAATACCATTGGGGCATCGTGGACCCTCTATTTTGGTAGTGATCATTGAATAAAAATCCATGGTTTCCTTGCTCCAAATTTAAAATTGGTATTGATTGGGTTCTCAAATGGTTATACCATGTTATTATTTTTGAGCAACACATTTTCCCTTTTACATTTCTAATGAGAAAGCTATCACAATTCACTAGAAAGTTATCCATTTTTTCAACACACCAATCACTTGTAGACTGGAATGGGGAGGTAGCCATCATAAAATCCTTGAAAAATTGTTTTTATGAATACTTAATTTCTTATCCATGATGGTATTTTTTAACTCTTAGAAAGAGTGTAAAAATTAAATCCATGTCTTCCCTATGCTTTTACCTATGATCAATCATACCACCTCCTTCCTCCACCTTTATGGTAAGCATATTTCAAGAGTTTTAAACCAAGTCAATCACATTGTATCTAAATAATATAATAGGGTTTCTTAATTTCTTATAAAAATACCCTTTGACAATAAATTTAAAACCATGAATACCACACTCACGCACAAGATTGGATTTATGAAATTCATGATGCCAAAGTGCTCAAATTGAATCCCATTTGAACTAGTGTGAGACTGGTGACCATGCCTCTAAATATTTTTTAAAAATATCAGTGCCAAAAAATCCATGGATCAAATTAAGGACAAAAACAAATGGCACATGTTTATCTCACAAACCTACCAAAAATATCATTAGAATTTATAAACCACTATAAAATTGTGTTCTAATCCTAGGAGAATATGATAGAGAGATAAAGATTCGTGGGACTGATTATAAGTAGGGCCTCATGATTTAATATATTTGGATTAAAAATTATTCAATGCCACACTCTTTGTTGAGAAAATCTTTGTAGTTGTGCAATGAATGGCCAATGATAAATCATTGGGGATATATGGATTTTCTTGTGTGTTTTACAAAGTTATTTGTCAAAAACTTATATCCTTGAGTACTTAAATTTAAAAAGAATCCCTAAAAAAATAAGCTTTACTAACCATCATCATAAATTCAATATCATGTTCATTCCTAAAGTTGGTGATCAGGGCTTATCATTGTTGGATATTGGTAACCTTGTTGAATGTTTCTTATTAAATCATTTTTAAAGCCTTAACACTCATCCCTTGCCATATTCTCATAGAAATCATCAAATCAAATAAAAAAGGGTTAATTAAAAGTAGATACATTATGGATAATATTATTATAGTTTATGAAGGAATGGAATGGGCTTATGTCTCTCATCGAAGGAGCCTATTAATTAAGATCAATTTTCAGTGCTATCGAATAAATAAAGCTCATGATATAGTGCTTTGATGACTTCAAGGCAAAACTACAGTAGAGCATGCTTGAATTTTACATAGTTAAGGTGATACAAGGATAGTTTGAGGGTGGAATAACATTTTTGTATGGGGTGATATTGGGCCCCATTTCATGCTAAGTAGTGGATCTATGCTAGCTCAAAAAAACCTAGGCATGAGGAAACTATGTGGATGGTTGTTGTTTTTGTCTTCTATCGGCAACAACTAGTTGGTGACTAACATCTCCAAGCAACATCAAGTAGCATTGGGAAATAGGTGTACTAGATAATGACTGCACATTAAATATAAAGCTTAGTGGTGGTGGTAGAATGTATAACTATAATACCATCTCAATAGTCAGCGTGCCCCATTCTCTATGAACCTAGGATGCTCTAATGCTTATAAAAGGAAGTTAAGTTAAGCTGAAGGGAGGAGGCAAATTGGAGTAGCGAATCTGTAGCAAATTTTTTCTATATGATTGTCTTAGGATTAAAATTTAGCTCAGGATGCATTCTGATGCTCCCCTTTATAATGCCCAAGCCTAACCTTGAGGTTGGGCCTTAGTACTTTATGTTGAGCAATTGTTTGGTTTATATGGACTATGTATGTATTATTGTTTAATATATTAATGAATAGTTCTTTGCATAAATGGTTTATGAGCTAAATATTTAAGTCTTAGAATGTTTATTGGTTGCATACTTTATTCTATTGAATGTGTATTGAGTCCTCACAAGCTTCCAACCTGGTTCATTCATGGTGGACTTGTGGATGATAATGAACCTTGTGCCTAGAATAAGAATTATTCTATGTATGGTGAAGACCATGTGCCCTGAATGATATCCATGCCTAAGCATAAGACAATGCCTAAGTCCCTTAACCTGACACCAAGTTGGCCCTCAAGTGCTTGAATCTCATTGAGCCTATGAAACCCAAGGCTTGTGCCTATAAATTCCCAACCATATTTGTGTTAACCCAAGCCCCCTAAAGAATAGATTTGTGTCATGACACAACTAGTTGAACACATACCCCGATCCATTCTCTGTTGTGCTTCAGGGGAGAACATAAGGCTTACGCCTTATGTGTATTGATGCCAGTGCCATCGAATGTTAAATGTTGAGCACCATAGGAATAGTCAAGGCTTGCACCCCTCTAAAACAAGCCTATATTCCACTTGGATAGTTAGGTAGGTGTGTGACTAGGCCAATGACTAGAAAGCCTATTTCTACAACATAGATAAAATAGTTTAAACAAAAAATCCTCACATTATTAGAGATAAATTTATGGCTTTGGATGGATACAAATTGGAAATTTAAAAATTTTCTATATGTAGTAATGATACCAACATAAGTGTTTTTTTCTTTCTTATTGGTATAAATTTATCGTTCTTTGTTGGAAAAGTACTTTTTTAAAATCTTAGAATGGGCAATTTGCCAGTGTGTTTTTTTAGTAGAATTCAATGTAAACTACTATTGTGAAATAATCAAATTTATTATTTTATCTCATCTCTAGACAATTGCATACAATGAAAGCACATATATAAATGATAGCAAATATCACTTTTAACATTTTTTTATAAAAAATGTAATTGACATTTTTTTTAAAATTAGATTGTTTCAATAAGTTATCTAACATTATAATTTGTTTAATTTTTTAATGTAATATATTATCATTCTACATTAATTATTATGATTATTTATTTTGTTAATTGAAATGCCATAATTTTAACCTTTCAAAATAAATTATATAGTCTATCACAAAGATGTATGAATGTATTACAAATTACAGTTCTTTATATAAGAAATTATAATATATTTTGATGTTAAATTTTATTACAAACATAAAACTAAAACAATTAATTCTTTTTATATAACTAATTACAATATATTATGATATTAAATGTTATTAAAAATATAACACTAAATTAATTAATAATTATAATCATTTATAGTTTTTTAATCTATTCATAATTCATTTTATTTTATCAAAAATTCAATAAATAATTAGACATATTTAGGGACCAATTACATAAAATTAAAGCATGTCATCAAATTTTCAAAATACATTATATAATCTATACTAAATATGTATTAAAATATTAAAAATTATAATTCTTTATATAAACAATTCCAATATATTTTCAAGTTAAGTTTTATTAATAAAATATAATTAAATTAATTAATGATCTTTATATAAATAGTTCCAATATATTATGACATTAAAATTTATTATAAACATAATATAAAACTATTTAATAATTTCAATATTTTATAATTTGTTTTAAAATTTATTCATCATTCATTTTATTTTATCAAAAAGTCAATAATTAATTACATATGTTTAATTTCCAAAAAAAACTAATTTTAAGTTTAAAATAGGCATGATTTACTAAACCGTACACAACTGACTTAATATATAATCTTAAAAATAAATTAAATATTTTTCTAAAATAAAATTTTGGAAAAGATTGCATAAAATTAAAACAAATAATAAAATTTTCAAAATAAATTATGTGATTTATTGTAGAGATATACAAACATATTACAAATTAGAGTTATTTATTAAGCAATTCCAATATATTGTGATGCTAAATTCTATTAAAAACATAAAATTAAATTCATTAATGCTCTATAAATAACTAACTCAAATATATTATGATATGAAAAAATATTATAAACATAATACTAAATTAACTAATAATTATAATAATTTGTAATTTATTTTTATTTTTTATTCGTAATTCATTTTATTTTATCAAATCAATAATTATTTATATATATTTAATTTAATTAAAAAAATTAAGTTTAAAACAAATATATTTTACTAAACCATAAATATTTGACTTAATATATGATCTAAGAAACAAGTTAAATAATTTTGTATAGTAAAATTTAAGAAATAATTGCATAAAATTAGAGCAAGTCATCAATTTTTCAAAATAAATTATATAATCTATTATAGATATGTATAAAAATATTACAAATTATAATTTTTTATATAATTAATTTCAATATATTTTGATGATAAACTTTATTAAAAACATAAAACTAAATTAATTAATGTTCTTTAGATACTAATTCTCATATATTATGATATTATAAATTATAAAAACATACACATTTGACTTAATATATGATATTATAAACAAGTTAAATAGTTTTTGGAAATAAAATTTAAGGGAAAGTTAAATAAAATTAGAGTAAGTCATTAATTTTATAAAATAATTTATTGTAAAGACGTATAAAAATATTACAATTTATTGTTCTTTATATAATCAATTCTAATATTTTTTAATGTTAGATTTTATTACAAACATATAACTAATTTGCATATATTATTATATTAAAATTTATTATAAAAATAATAGGAAATTAATTAAAATTTATAATAATTTGTAGTTTATTTTTAAATTTATACATAATTATTTTTATTTCATCAAAAAGTAAATAATTAATTATGTATGTTTAATTCAAAATTACTAAACTATATACATTTGGCTTAATATATGATATTAGAAACAAATCAATATACTTTATAGAATAAGTGAAGAGCACCTTTGCTAAAACACATACTACAATAGGTTGTGAAAATAAGCTTTCAAAATTTCGTTGATCTTTAGTTGAATTAAAAAAAATCTGGGTTAGATGTCAATAAAATTAGGCATGAAAAAATAAAAAGACACACAATTAACTTATTGTTTAAAAATCATGAAAATAATTGAGGATCTAATGTTTCATATTAATTGTTTAATAACAAACTACATTAATAAATATATCATTATCTGACACATTAGTTGTTTAAAAAATGTTGTTATATTTTTTAAGTATTTATTATGTTGAGAGACATTTTATAATGAAAAAGAGAGAGGAGAGAACCTGATGTCATGTTTGTATAAGCAAAAATGGTCGACATCTACTTTGAAAAAATCATATTAAAAAATCATAAAATTAAAAAAAAATTGAGACAATATTTAAAAATATATATAAAATATTAATATATACGTACAATAATATAAAAACTTAAAACTAAAATAAAATCTAAATGCATCATAGAATAAATGGAGCGCATAGAAGTAAAGCACAAACTATCATTGGTATAAAATCTATTTTCACCGTCATTATCATCTGTTAAAAATTGTGCATCTTTCCATTATTTGTAGATAGAATATTTATGTGGATCAGTATATTTGTCCTTTGAAGAAATCCAGACATCGAGAGAGGAAAAAATGTAGTGTATGAAATGGTGCAGATTTGTTCCCAACATTAAAACGAATCGACATTGTTAATGTACTCTCTTTTTTTCTTCCAACATAATCAAATCGCTTCTGGACTCTAATCACAGAGGACTGCTGTCAAAATCTTTTGGCATGGATGTTTTTGACTTTTATGTTTGTTCATATCATGTGGACACTTTTAAATAAGTGATAAGATTTATGTTTCTGCTGCTTAGTTTTATTAAATTTATTTTGATTACAATTTTATGTTACATAGAAGTTAGAATTATAAATAATTATTATCACGAGTTTTTTACTTCAACTGAGCCATTTGCATGGCAACCATTTATTCTCACATCATGTGCATGATGATTTATTTCATTTTAGGATAAATTGAAATGATAAATAAACTAAATTATAATATGTTTGTCACTTCAAGGGATAAGTTTTTCAATCTTTAATGTTAAAAATTATTATTATTATTATTATTATTATTATTATTATTATTATTATTATTATTATTATTTCTCTTGAATCACTAAATTTTTTTGGATTGAAATTATTTTTTAAAAAAAATTGTTATTATAAAATTATTAAAATTTTATTTTTAAATTCAAATTATTGATAAAATTATTAGAATTCCATCAATAAAAATAATCATGTAAATGGTTGCTAAAATTATATTTTATTTAAATCATGTTAAATAATCTACTAATAAAAAAATTATATAATTTTCTTATTTTATACAAATGATGTTATGGTGACTTTGAATATAAGTTGTGGGACTTGCAATACATTACCTAATTCATATCAAATTTATATTAGCATCTAATATGTTTTTTTGATTCTTTTTATTTTTTAATAAAAGAGTCTCAATAGTTTATTAGAAGAACAGTGGGATAAAGAGTTTATCTTGACTTTGTTTATTTTAATTTTGGATAGTTTGGCTAGATTATTCACTCCATTCAGAGCTCTCCATCTAAAACTGCCTCCTATAAATTAGCACATATTACAGTAGAGTCACATAAAATAAGTATATACTTAAAAATGACAACAAATGAGAGGCAAAGAGTATTGAAGCTATTGTAAGAGTATTTCAAAGGTTTTCCTTCATCCTTACACATGAATCAAATAAATCGATTGATTTATGTTCCATTAGAGTTATTATTTTACAAGACATTTCATGATATATAAAGAGATATTGGAATTGATGATGAAGAAATAATATCAAATTGGGATTCATTCAATTATAACTATTGGCATGTCGACAGAAGAATAATTATAGAAGATGTTGAAAGTTACAGTGATACTAAAGATGAGAATAATCAATCTATTCAACAAAAAATGGCGGAACACGAGGGATAAATCCTATTCAAGATACAATGTGGACAAGTTATAGAAGTTAGTGAAATAGATATGTTGGGAAGAAGAGATATTGATAGATAAACATTATGGAATAATGAATATAGAGGTGAAGAATAAACAAATAAAGCAATCAAATTCATAATCACCATGATAGATAATGGATTTCTTATACATGATGATATAACACCAATGATGAATTATGAAACTTTAGGTGCCAAATTAAAAAAAAAAACACTTGATATGGTTATTACACATTATCATGCAGGTCAAAATACTTCACCCTTAGGGATGATAGTCCAAGGAACAACAAGAATAGGAAAACCATATCTGATAGGTGCCTTTCATCGAGATCTTCATGATGTAGAATTCTCAGAGCAATCTCCACTTAAATTATTTTCACCAACTTCAGTTACATCATTCATTATTGGTGCCTCAACTATCCATGCACAACTTCTAATCCCAATTATGGATTTTGTTGACTTAGAAGGAACAAGACTTATAAGTTTTTGAGAGGATATTTGCCACATAAAATACATATTGATTGATGAAATGAGATTCATTGGGAAAAAATTTCTACAGAGCATAGACTCTAGACTTTGTAAGCATTTCATTAAAATGCAAACATGAGTTTTGATGGTATATCTATTATTTTGGTTGGAGATTTGGGTTAACTTTCTCCTATTAGTGATAGTCCACCATACAATAAGAACAGATGAGCAAAACTATTGTGGGAAGAATTAAAAATAGTTGTTACTTTGGATAAGATATTTAGATAAAAATGAGAAAGTGATGACCAACAAAGGTTTCACCAGCTACCCACAAATATGAGAGATGCAAATACGATAATAGATGATTGGAAGCTATTATTTCACGAGATAGATCCACCAATAAAGAGTTTGAAAAATTTATTCATTTATTTTCCATAAATGATAATGTGTATAACCATAATAAAATAAAATTATATTCAATGAAAATAGTGGATGCACATAGAAGTATAGTCAAAGTAGGAAGTGTCAATACACCAATGGGAGGTCCAAATGTTGAACTTGATGTGGAGCTACTGATTTATATTGATGCAAAGGTCATGTTAACTTCTAATCTTTGGATAGAAGCAGGTCTTATAAATAGAACTATAAGGTATATCAGAAGTATAATCTACAAACTTGAGAGTATCCCACCAGAACGACCAACATATGTTATGGTCGAGTTTGAAAGTTACTCAGAAATATCATTTGAATATGAAACTCCATATATAGTTCTAATTTCACTAATACAAAAGGGACACACAACCCAACTACCCTTGTAGTTGGCTTGGGAATTATCAATACACAAATCACAAGGTTTGAATCTTTCAAAATCCATAATTAATATGGGTCAAAGAGAAAGAATAATATTAACATTTGTGGCTATATCCCATGTAAATTCCTTAGAAATATTAGAAATATTACCTCTATTTATATAAGATCGCTATGAAAATCTAAAAAATGGAAAAACAACTTTCCAAATGAAATTTTAAGGAAGAGAGACTGAGAATATTAGAGGAAAAATAATTTCAACTAATTATGAAAAAATTCATGCACTTATTCATTATTTGACATTTTATGTGATGTGTATGGTACATTATGATGAGTATTAAAAAATTATTTACTTTTATAATGTTATATTATGTATATTAAAGTTTTAGGTGATTTAATGTAATGTGTATTGTAATTTTGTATGATTTAATGTGACGTATATTATACATTTCAATTTTTATGCAAAACTTCATATTCTATGTTAAATAAATACACAAAATGCACAATTGTTACTACATACCTATCTTAGATAAATCTATGTAAAATACACTGAGAGATATCATTTTCAAAGTGCCTATTTCACTTATATCAAAAATCCAATATAAGATAGGTGCCTCGAGAATGATATCTTTCAATGTATTTTACATAGATTTATCTAAGATAAGTATTCTAGTTATAAATATATTGAATCGTAAATGAAAATAAAAAGGGTGGCCATATATTTTAAAGTGGCATAATATTTGCAAATTTAAGTAATAAATAAAAATAAATTAATTTACCATCAAATAGAAATATAAAAATATATTTTGTTTTATATAAGATTCTGAAACTATGGAAAAAATATTTTTGCATTAACCAAAGGATAGATTCATCATCCCATTAAAAAAATTATTATTCCTATAATTTAAAATGTACAATCGAGTCGGTATTGCATAAGCAAGAGAAAATGCTCGTTAGTGTTTTCTTGGTTTTTATGCCATATAATTACAATAAAGCCACAAAGATGTGATAAAGGTGTACATGAATTGTTGTGTGGACATTAATTTTATTTAATTAAGATGTTGATAACAAAAAAATGGTATGAAATGTTATCTAATAAGTATGTAAACAAAAAATAATTATGGGCCAATTTTTTATTAAAAAACATTTTGAGCAAAAATCATGAAGATAACTTGGGTAAACGTAGATGCATTATTCTAATATCAAGTTTCTACATATTTCCAAAAATTTAGAATCATCATACAATGTTTTTATTAGTAGAATCAACTTGTAGAGAAATACATTGATCTTTCATTACTTTTCCCATTCAATAATCGGGTGGAAAGGATTGCACTCCAATATAATAAAATATGTACATTGAGAGAACACTTTTATGTTTCATGAAGCTTGTCAATTATAAATATAAGTTATCAATACTAATTATTATAAATCTTCCTTCGTATTCCCTCTCTTAATATCAATTTTATAACATTCTAATGCCTAATATTTTATAATGTTAAAACATTTTATTATTCAAGCAATAAATAAAAGCATGTTTTCCCCTATAAATGGAAGCATACAAATTTGGGTTTCCACCAAAAAAACACACCATCATAATTTCTTATTAGTTTAGTCACAGAATAAAATAAATATTTAATTATTAAACTATGTAAAAACTAATATACCTCTTTAATGAATTTATTACCAAGGAATTGAGCCTTAATATTGTTACCAACTTCAATTACCATAATCTAATGGAATCTATTTAAAATGTTGTAACATAAACTGACCTAACTTGACTTGTTTGTATCGATAGTCAGTTTACATTATAATGGTAGGAATAAATTACATATTTATATAATTTATACATACTGACCTAAATGTTTTTAACAACACTTCTTGATTGATGATTTAATGCTAGATTACAAATCCACATGAGATATATTCACCATACTAGTAATGCTACATTTTTGAATACATCTACCCTAATTTAAGTTGTCTATACTAATAATTACTTAGAATTATAATGGTGCAAATAAAACACACACACACACACACACACACACACACACACACACACACACACACACACACACACACACACACACACTTGAAGGTTATGAACAACACTACTTGTTCAATGTTTGAATGTCATATTTCCAAAATTTAAAATCTATATTTATCTTATCAACAATGCCACATTATTAAATAGATTGATCAACCCAACAAACATTGCATTTAATGGAGATTAATTTGGCATGATTAAAGTGACGCATTTTATAAAGTGACACTGGTAAGTTTTTAAAATTGTAAGGTAGCAACATGTCTTTCTAGCTAGAAAATATTATTTTTGATAGAAAAATAATATTTTAATTGTAATTATGTCATACATGTTCTCTTATAACACTTTTTATATTATTATTCATGATATCTCAACAATTTTAGTTGCATAATTCTACATCTTCAATCAATTGGCACATTATGTATCCTAACAAAGTTTTAAATTTAATATTACTAAGTCTATTTTAACATTGATTTCTCTACTTATAAACCTTCTGATATGACTAGAATGGCATATTTTTGATGCGATTACAAATCTATAGTGTGGCAAATAAAATTTAAAATCCTCTACCATAATAAAATGGAAATATTGTAATCCGATTTGTAAGAGGCATTACCCACACCAAATGCATCAGAAGTTTGCAAGAAAGCTTTATGCTGCAATACTTTGTGTGTATTTTTCAACATTCATTCTCTCTTTTATTTTCCCATCACTGATGGAATTTTAATGTCATGCATAGTGTTCCCTCTTCAGCATGTGATTTTTATTAGGGGTTATTAGATGCTTAATTTTTATTCCATCTTAATATTATCGTAATTAATTATGTGTTGTGAAAAATATCAAATTGGATACTAATTATGAGAAAGAGTTTGTTTATGAGATACAATGACAATCGAGTCTTCTATGGATCCATAGGGCATAATCATTTTTTTATGAATTTCTTGGGTTTCAGACTTTATCCCTCAATGATGTGTCTTTACCTATAGATCCATAGGGCATAGAAAGAATCTTACAAAGACATCATATTTATTGAGATAATGTGGAAAATATAAAATAAGTTGCATAAAATCCTATAGAAAATTAGCTACAAGTACAAAAAGTGGCATGATCCACATCAAGTTCCTCATGAGTTTCATGTTGGTTAAAACATATGCTTACATTAGTGGAAATAATGTTCGACAGGTCCCAACATGAAACTCATATGTTTTTGATACATGTCCTTCAAAAAATTCAAGAAAGTAAGAATAAATTCCTTATAGCTCAACATTCAACCTAATAATGGGTTGTAGCTAGTGTTTAAGGAGAAACTACTTCAACCATATTTCCCATCACTCTTGGACACTTCACATAATGATGAATATTTACAGGTCATAATGTTAAATGTAAACTATTTAACATAATTCATTTTTTATCAAGTCATAGATAAAAGATACTAGGAAATTTATATATATCAAAAGGATAGTTTTCTAACCAAAGAAAGTGGTTAACTAAGTTTTAGATCCAATAAAAGTTTCCATAGTATTTTAAATAACTAGACATAATGAGGCCAATTGGTTCTCAAGAGTGGTTTAATGATACAAAACATTACTTTTGACCACTAGTTAAGAGTAATGGTTTCTTTCATAAAGTTAAGATTTTTTTAAAACTTTATACACATCATAAATGGTTACTGAAAATTTTGAATATGGTACTATAATGTAAAATCAAAGCATACCTATAAATGTTGACCTAAAAACATGCCCCACGTAACAAGTTATTATAAATAATTCCTCTGGTAGATCTTTTATTCTTAGGATTTTCCCTAATCACCTGCATATGCATGTTGAAAACACAATTTTCTTTCCTATTCATGATTAATTAAAACTCATATTTCTATGCCTGCACATGTTGAGTGAATGTTAATATTATATTTTTGAAATTTTAATTCAATTTATTAGTATTAGTCTTCTTTAACTATAAGATAAAGGTTTACTCTATTGTGTTTTAGAGTGGAAGGATAACATGCCTTCTATAGAGACTACTTTATTATATAAATACTTTTCAAATTTATATCAATTTAGTTTAGAAAAATTAAATTTATTAAAATAAAATAAATCTTGATAATTGGTGTGTTTTTCGATGCATTAAATCCTCAATATAGATAAACCTATTTAGTGGTATGAGGAAGAAAATTTGTGGACTTTAGTCAACTCCCTATAAATTTTTATGGTTGTAAATTTATCACTAACATAGCAAGGTAGATCATAAGGGTTCCCACTAAAGCAATCAAATATAATTTTGGTATCCACTAGTCTACTTCCTTCATAAATTTTTCCTTATAATACCTAATAGTATGGAAAACAAATCATCATTGATGTGTATAAAAGGTTGAGGGCCTTCTTTTGAATTATCTAAATGCATAACTTAGGCACTTAAATTATATTGTTAAGTGTCCCTCCTTTGGCTAACTTGAAAAATATTCCCTTACGAGAAATAATGTACACCAAATATGAGGTCATGGAAAATATTTGGTAGCTAGTAACTCACACAATTATTTATGTTTAGAGTCATTTGAATGATCATGCCCCAATATAATAAATTGTTTCAAATTCATATGATTTTTGTCATTTGGATCATCCAAGCATAGAATTCGTGTGTTTAATGATTTCCCAGCATGGAACTAGATGTGATGGCTTATGAATAGAGTGTTGTGAACCCCCTTTTAGAATCGGTGATGGTGTGAGTTTGTCATATGCTTTTATGAAAAAAAATATCATTGACAATAATCACGTCTCAAGGGAGCCTATAAATTTACACAAATCCCTCTAACCAATATTAATATTAAATAGAACGATGCTAACACATTATTGTGAGGACTTTCATTCAAAACCCTACTACGTAATTGATAGATATTTAACACATTTAATGATTTTTAAGACATATTTTATCTCATAATTATTATAAATGTGACATTTCCTAAGGTCTTTTGATAATCCTCAACAAGGGGTGTGCATCATAATTCATTTTTTTAAAATGGACCAAAAATAGTAACGAACCATATTAGTAATGTATGGTATTACATTGAAATATCTATCTTATTAGTTTGTTTTTACCATGCTATTATTGAATGCATTCTTTTTAAATGGGATTGAACTACTTGTATTTAGTCATTTAACTTCTCGGATAGAATCAAGGAAGAAATGAATTATATAAAATAAACAATTTTTAAATCATGGGACACCTTAAACCTACTCCACTAAAGTCATACTACATTCTTTTGTGTTTTTAAATTTGATTGGTAGGTCTTAGGCCTCCCTTTGGATTCTTTGGTAGGTCTTAGGCATATTATTTTCTATTGAGACAAACAATTTGAAGGAATTAAGATTACGGTAAGAATGATATTAAACATATAAAAGGACACAATTTTATTAATAAGACCTAAATTTCATGAAAATATAAGCATATATTTAGGCCTACAAGCCTACAAGACCCTAAAGGAAAGTCATAGAGGTGAAGACGGGTTTATTTAACATGATGAATATTTGGGAATATTAAAGTAAGTTTATTTAACAAGAAATAAGTATCATATTTGAATGTGGTGTAGTAAACATTTGAACCATATCATTAGAATATAACAACACATATAGGAAATAACAGGTTTCCCTCATCCAAGCACTGAACAACACATGTCATTTTGTAGAATAAAATATGAATAAGCAATTGTTGTAAAAGAAACATTGATTTTGTAGATTAAAATATGAATAAGCAAGTGTTTAAATTGATTTTCATCCAAATTCATAAGCATACATGGAATACCAGCAACATAATTCATTGCAAACAACTATTTATTATTGTTTCTCTATGTAATATCACAACTATCGAGAGAGATCAAATGAACTTCTGCAAATAGGATCTCGTACTCCACCTGCAAAATCTGCATCTGATGCTCATTTATGGAAACTATCCTTTTGTGATTTGATTGCATGGTCCTCAGAATCTTCGCCCTTATGTCATAGAGTACTTTCATGTAGGCATGGGTAGCTTCTAGATTGATAAACATATTTTAAATGTACATCTTATCATCCCTCAATGTGACAAATGTATAGTGCAACTTCTCAACCTCTTTCCTCTTATCAACCAGTGCACTTTCCAACTTCTTAACATTTTTCCTTGCACTATCAAGAATCTCCTGAGGATAAAAACTAGATTTCCCTCTCAAGTGATTATTTTTTAGAGTCGCTAGTGATAGTTACAAACTGAGATGTTCTTATGCACCCATTATATTCTCTAATCTCATCCTTGTGGGAAGTTATACGATGTCCTTCAACAATTGGGAAGCCTCATTCTCATCTAGATTTGGGACTTTGTCTGTAAAAATACACGTGAAAGTCAATAATAGCATTCACTTTTTTTAGCAGTGATAAATGAAAAGAAGCTACTAATAAATGAGGCTCGATGAGATTAATGCTTTGTTGGAGAATAGGAAAAATCTAAGAACATCAATTTTTTTTAGATTATGAATAATTTCATTACACACACAGTATATAACTTAATTCAAAATAATGAAAACAATAAATTAACCCATTATTTACAAAAGCTAAAAGTAGTTAAGTGAAATTAAACGTACTACATGTTACACTGGATAATGATGAATGTCCAAAATATTTACAAACAATAAAAAACAACAGAGAATACCATTATTCTTTACATGTGCCATGGTCATTCTAATGTATTAGATTATTGCAGTCCTTCTCTTTCCTCTTATTAGCAATAATATGTTAGTGCTCATATATATAATTATATTTGTGAGTATATAATTATTTAAGTGTACGTGAGTTGTGAGAACAACTCATTATTATATAGGCTTGAGAGATTTTAGGGGAGAATATTATGGGATAGAGGCTAGATTGGAATATCTTGAATATAGGAGTTAAAAATCCTATAAACATGTAATCTATTTTATTTGTAAATAACTCAAATAGAATATCAGATTGAAATATATTATTCGTAAACATTCATGTCTTTTCTATGAACCAAACTTATCATCTGGTATTAGAGCAGCTTAACCATGGTAGAAGGAAGTTGTACGCTCATGTGGAATAAAGTGGGAAAATTTTAAGTCACGACCTTCATCAAGTTTAGGATAAAATATATAGCGTCCAATATTACATTAAACTCTTTCAAAGTTTCCTCGGTCACATTCAAACTACATGCAGTTATTTCTATGATCACGCATCATTTTTTAAGTTTACAAAAGAAGTTTGAACGAGATCATATCTGTTATGGTGTCTTCTAATCTAATGATGAGTTGATTTCTTCAACAAGTGATATATGTAGAGTGGATGAGCAAGAGACACAGGCCGCCACTGTAAATTTCATGAACCAGGTCATCTAGGCTCACCATAACCCTGAGGAGGAGCCGTATTTTCTGTTTGAGCATGGAGAATCGATGTCAGATTTGTGATGCATGATCCGTGTTGCATTCTTATATAAGCATTGGGAGATTCGATTTGATCCTCCCATGAATACTTCAAGTCCTCATATGGCAAATTATCACGATAATTCTATAGTTTTTTTGCCAGTTTTCACCAGCCTTCAGTCGCTTGTATACCTACAATAGTCTTGGTCAGTGAGTGTATTGTTTTATCTTTTATGGAAATTCGTTATTAAATTCCTTTTGATATGGTTTTATGATCAGGAGTAATATGATCTATCTTCCACATTGCACATTGTCTGAATCTTATCCTGGCAAACACAATACTAAAATTAGTTTCAATAATCGTTTAAGTCATGTACTCTGCTGTTTAGATATTCCCGAGTCACCTATATTTTTTCATCCCTGTTGGCCTGCATGGACCATTCACCAACAACGAGATAGCGTTGCTCTTCCGGTATAGATCTGTCCTAGTTCATCTACGTGTACCCACTCTAGTTAGATGCATTCTACTGTTGTTTATGTGTAGCAGTTTATAGTTTCTTTTTTAGAGTTTCGTTTTAGTCGAATTTATTATCAGTGTCATCCAAAATTTAAAAACATATCCTTGCTGGGTCAACTAAGTTTTCAATGCTTTGTAATAAATGTCAATTCCTAGATTAATTTTTTTAAATATCAAAGGTTCTTATATGTTCATTATTAGTTCAAATCTTTAATGAGTCTAGATATTGGTATATTCATTTAATTGTGTCATATGTCCAAATAGTATAAAGTCATGTAGTATAGCTTGGCTAAAAGTAGTTATTAGAATTAAGTCTTTGAGTTATTAGTTTAATAGTTAGGGTATTTTTATTTGATCCATGATAATAAATATTGTATGTTATATGAAATATGATCAAATAAATTTGAAATCATTATTTATTATCTTAAAAGTTATTATAAAATTGTTAAAAGAGTTTTATTTTTATGTCAAAGTCTAGAGTTAATATTTTTCTAGGTCCATTATCAAAAAATTTAAAATATAAAAGTACTTATTTTATAGATGCATTTCTCTTGTATGCGATATTTGAATTATGGAGGGATTTCATCTCAAAACCTCTATGCATCTGAGCTTCATCAACACATGTGTTGAGTAAGCCTCAAACCTGTAAGAGGATGGAGGAAAAAGGAGTTTGGAGGACAAATAACATCCTATCGTAAACCGCTAATGAAGGGGTCACACACTTGGATTAATGGAGAATAATTTACATAGAAGAGACTATCCAAAGACTATTCTTAGTGGCAGTGAAGATCTTCTAGGATGTGTGCAATCGATAGAAAATAGTTGTGCGGAACAACTATATCAAAGATGATGAGGACTTAGTCCTCATTTGTTTTTTCTAGTATTTTGTATGTTTTTTATTTTTTAAAAAATAATAATAGATGGATCATACCTATTTAAGTATTGTAATAAGTGAGCAAGATTATTATGTATTCCCCTAATAGATTAGGTAAAATGACAATATAGTATCATGGAATATGGAAATAGTTATAAAGGAAGGTAACTAACTCTGAAAATCATCTGACTACAGAGATCCTATGATTGTCATACTTTTTGGTGAAGATGATCAGTCAGTGAAATATCTATTGCATTCTCATGGAGTAAATGTAGGATCTATTATTCACATTGTAGTGGTCATGTGCATCAAGATCCAGACAACAAGATTTAGACAGTAGTATGTAGACCTAAAAGTATGCATTGGCATATGATTCAATTTCTAGTTCATGTGATGTATTTTCTCCCCATATTCACACTAAGGGGGGAATATTAAGAATAGTATGTTAATACTCAAATAAATAATTATATTTATGACTATATAGTTTTCTAGGTTTATGTGAGTTATGAGAACAACTCACTATTAGATAGGCTTGAGAAATTTTAGGAGATAATATTTTGGGATAGAGAATAAAGTGGAATGTATTGAATATAGGAGTTGAAAATCCTATAAATATGTAATCTATCTCATTTGTAAATGTCCCTAGAAGAATATCATATTGAACTATACTATTTGTAAACATTCGTACCTCAAACCATATCCCATAGATATCAACATCTATTGTGTGAGTTACTTGAATAGATAAACACATGAAATGAGATAAAATAAGGTAAAAGAGAGAAGCCATGCATTCAAATCTCAAATTCCATTACCTTTCACCATTGCTACTTCTCAATAGACATAAAGAGGTGAAAACATGTGAACTTAATCACCAACATGTGACACATGGAAAGGAGAATAAGGTAAAGATGTGAACATGATAGATCGCATGTTGACAACATCACATACCATACACATAAAAATGATTTCATGAGTACATGGTAAAAATGTTGCATTATTTAGGCCTTGAAGTATTTGAACACTCAAAATCAGTTAAATAATAGGCATGTAAAGTGGGTGTCTTTCTTACAGGGATATAATTTTGTGTTGTGATATCAATCCCAAGATCCTCTTATCTTGATCCAAGGCTAAATTTCTATGTATTAGTTTGTTTGTTTTTAAAACCAATAGGTTTCTTGTTTAACAATCTGTTTACAAAATATTTTTTTGTCTATCCACCATTATTTTCATCCTCAAATGAAATAACCAAAGTCAATCCTTCATAATACACAACCTTGGTTTCAAGTGAAGAAATTATATCTTATAAATTTTATCTTTGCATTGACCTTTTAATCCGGATCTATACTTTTTAAAATTATTGTGAATCAAGATAACATGAACACATACAATTCAAAAAAAATTGTGTGTATCAACATGTGGAAATTCTAACTTGTTAACTCATGGTCAAAGCAAAGATAAGTCAGAAACCTTATTAATACCATTTATCAAATGAACCATAGTAGCACTGAGAAAATATTGAGTTCATCTCCTTGAGATGACCTATTATCGAATGAATACAAATGATATTTTTATTTTCTCTTGTCCAAGTCTTCACCTAAAATCTAATCTTCCACTTTAAATAAATCAGTCTTAATACATACCATTTTAAATGCCAATATGCATACTTTTCCAATATTAACTTTGATCCCATTTATCAATATAATATATACATACCTAAATTATATTCGTCATCTTGGATAAGGTAAATGATGAAGAATATCTCAAGTAAAATTTATATATCCATATCTCTAAAAGACAACGAGTAGAATATTCAATGAATTGCATTGCATCATAATCAATATGTGTATCTTAGCAAATATTTTGCACAATACATGAACTCCACAAAACAAAATTTTATCTATCAAATATTGTCAAAATCAAGAACTATAACATGCATTCAAATTTCAATAAAATTATTCTTGTGGTCATACATTATACTTCTAAACTTGATCAAGTAATATTGCACTCATAACTCACTATAAATATGAATAAAAGACCATTGTGTTCTAATGAATCATAGTTTCAACTTTCATAACATCTCCATAATCCATTTTTCTATTAAAAATTAAATCCATTTTGATTTATCTTTAATCATTCACACACAAACCTTCTGGACTATTGCGGAACCATCCATAATTTTTGTTGGTAATTAAATATCATTTTGTCCTAGAATTTTATTCATGAATCTATCACACCATCTTATTTTTTACAACATTACCAGTGAATACCTTAGAGATTAATTTGATGGAACATAAGTCCATTCACTAGAATTATAATAATAATCTCCTATCTTTTCCATGACTTGATCCAAATGAATCTCTATTAAATGCTAAAATAATATAAAATAATCAAAGAACAATTGGATCTAAGTAAGCCAATCAAATATTAATGGTAAACCCTTGTCTTATCACAAAGACTAATTAATCCTTCCCTCTATGGATTACCACTTTCTTATCAATCTGTCAATTACTTTTCCCAAAACTTGGCAATCACAAAACTAGATGTCTTTTGTAATGTCAACTAAAATAAAAAGGTATTAATACAGGCCCATGTTTTAATTCTTGTTTACCTCTGTTCTTGAAGATTCTAATAATTGACAATTAATGTAGAAAGCGCAAGACAAAAATACTCATCTTGACCTCGAGCAGACTAGCAATACACCTCTACTCAAAATAGTATCTGATGAGCCCCAAAAATGTCTTGTTATTGTGTCCATATATTGTACTCATCCTACTTTATTATCATGCTTTTGAATACTTTTCCATATAAGTTTCATACTTTTATAAGCCATATAAAATTATGTTTTCAAACTCTTTTAAATAGTTAAAATTATGTATTGGAATTAAATATATGATGGGTGTCTATTGCTTTATGAATATTTCTCTATAAATATGTTTTGAAGATGTTTTGGAGAAATAGGTATCTAACACAGAGCATCTTGCAGCAAGGGAATCTCATTACTTTGACCATCTTGTAGCCACTGCATAACCAAAGGTGTGGATGAACAAATTTTGATTCTCTTCTAACCAGCTCACCGAAATGACTCTAAACTCCATGGAACTCAATAATAAATTGGTTAAATAATGAAATAGCCTTATCCTGAAACAAAGTCACAAGATTCACATGAAGGATGTCTTTAGCGAAAGGAATCAATTTTGGTTATCCCAATTTGAATGTATCTTAGAATAGAATGTATATTTTTTTTTACATAAAATAATCTCCTATTCGATATATAAATATGTAGTAACAGAGTTGATAGATATAAAAAATAGTATATGTTGAATATAGATTGTCAAAATTACATTATATTAAGCAATTATTATTGTAACTTCTTGCAACAATTCATTATTGTATTTTTTTATTAATATGAGTGAGCAATTCTGAGTTCAATTTAGGGTTTTAAGAGGAGGGGTTCAATCAAGAGTTGGAAGGAGGAAGTCCCATTTGGAAGGCTACAACAATCTAACCTATTTGTTTAGCTAAGCAGGTTATTTGATTTGTTTAAGCATTGTGTGTTTCATTTCTGAATTGTGTGATTTACATTCTTACTTAGATTTATTTAAGGAAGATCCCATTCATAAACATTTATTTTACCATATTTTGTTCATGTTTTATTTCAAGTATTTCATTTATTATACTTCAACATCTTAGATATAATTAGCAGAATGTCAAATTAGAGATTGAGTGTGCATATACAGTGACATCATCCTATTAAGTCTACATCCCTGAGTTAATATTTAAATGAAGTGGAAGGTACATATCCATGGTTACTCTCCTTGTTTATTTTGATCAAGAGATGTATATTTTATTGTGAATCAACTACTAGTCAGTACTAAACAAAAATAATTTTTCTTACCAAACTATCAGGTTTCTATGAAGTTATTAGTCTCCCATAAAAATCAAATCACATCCAACTTTGTATCAATGTTTTAGAATCAGACTCTTCATAAAATACTATAATAACCAAAGTGGTTTTATTGAATCCAAAATACAATTTATAGTTATAGTCATAGGCCTCATGGCCTTCTTGACTCCTCCTATAACTCATTTACTCCTCTAACCTATAGACCTATGTATCCTTTCAAAAGATATCATATTTAACTTTATTTATTTGCCTTATTTGGCTCCTTTAGAATAGGTTTAGTGATGATGTTCTTTCATCAACATAGGTTTCTCCTCCAAAATGCTCTCCACTCCTTATCTTTATAAGCTAAAATAATCCTTTGTCTACATTTGAACTCTTCTAGAAAGACATTGAGGTAATTTTTTACTTACATGGGGTGAATATGTGTTTACAAGATATTACATCTTAGAAGGAAACTTACACCATACTAATTTTACCTAATAAAAGATAAATGAAGCATTCTAAGCGTATTATTGAACTTTTTTTTATGACCATTTGAACTATTTACATGATTACACTGGTCATATCCTAATGCTCCTACATCATGTTGAAGCATAAATCAAGAAATCAAAATCAGGTAACTGATTCATTTAGCAGGGCAGTGGCATTATTAACTACTATGATGAATGATGTAGTTGGATTTGAAGTTATTAAGGAATTATACGATACTAATCCAGATTTTAGAAAGATAGTTGAGTAGTATAGGAATCCATTAAGGGTGAGACATTTACCATTCATGATGAATATATTATAAAGGATGGTTATCTCTTCAAATGAAAATAATTATGTATTTCAGTTAGGTCTTTGAGAGATAATATTATAAGATAATTACATAGTGGTGGGTTGGCTAGACATTTTAGTAAGACAATGACAATAGCTTTGGTGGAGAAGTATTTTTGGCCACGTGTTTCAAAGTGCATGATACCTCGAGTGGCTAAAGGACATGCACAAAATATAAGGTTGTACATGCCAATACCTATTCCAAGAGGATCATGAATGGATTTTAGAATTAATGTTAATGTTGGGATTAAGTTTAATTAGATAGATATTTAGGGGGAGGGGATGATTATTTTCTATGCTCACCCCATTGAATAGTTTCTCTAAGGTTGTTCATTTTATTGCATGTATGAAAACCAATTATGCCACTAGAGTTATAGTACTATTTTTTAATGATGTTGTGATATTGTATGGTGTTATAAAAACCATTACTAAATTTCTAAGTCACTTTTAGAGGAAATTATAGAAGAATATGTGAACCAAGTTATAATTCGGTAGTGCATACCAAACACAAACAAATGGATAGACATAAGTTGTAAACATGAGCATGAGAAATTTGTTGATATTCAAAGTTGGATAGAATCCTAAATTATGGGATTGGCTTTACCACAAGTTGATTTTACATATAATAGTCTAGTGACAAGATCAACATGAAGATTATGATTTTAAATTATTTATGGGATAGATACTATGGGTGTTTTATATTTGATGCAGTTGCCAATTGTAAAATAAGTTAGAGATAATGAAAAAGGATTTGTATAACGTATACAATAGTCGTAAGAAGAGGTGAGGAGAAGGCTAAAAGAAATTAATGAAAAATATAAATCAGTAGAAGATGTTATAATAAGGTCAAAAGTATTTAAATGAGTATATTTGGTTATGGTTTATTTGAGAAATAAAATATTTTTAAAAGGCACATACAATAAATTGAAATACAAGGAAAATGGACCATGCAAAATTTGTCAAGAAAATAAATGAAAATGCTTATGAGGTGAGTTTACTACATAGTTTTTGTATCTCTCTAGTATTTAATGTTTTAGATTTATATGATTTCAAAGGAGAAGATGGTGAAGGAGAATAATATGAATAAGTAGATTGGTAGGAATAGGTACCAAAGAAGAATAAATAAAAAATAGTGTAGTTTCTAGATAAGAATGCAATCAACACAAGGCAAGAAATTTATAACAGGTATTTGGTACAATGGGATGGATTACAACAGGAAGACAACACTCAAATTTTAGAATGGAATATGAATAATATTTCTAATAATAAATGTCAAGAGTATAGTTAGATCATCTCAAAGGGGCTAAGTTATTTTCAACCAGAGGAGAATGATGTGGAAAATGAGTCCAAAATTCTGGAGGCTATAACTTTTGTTCTGTAGCTTTGTTTGAGCTCCCCTTCACACTAAAATGACCATATCAAAAATATCAATACATCCATAGCCTAACCTATCTATTTATGGTATTTTTGATATTTTTTGAAGGTAATACATGATCATCTAAAGGTCGAAAAATGCATTTTAGTGTTTTTTCAAAAAAAATCTATTTTTTTATAAATTGTATAGTTTTGTAATCGGATATAAAATTTATTTTAAATTCATTTAATTGGTTAATTTTAATGTTTAGAATATTATTTATGTTTTTTAGGAATCTGTGTGCTTGTATGCAAAACTTACGAAAAATAGCATCTGCAAAAATAACAAGTCAAGTTTTTATTATTTTTTATTTTTTCAAATTTTGCATGTCAACTCCAATTTTGGGTTGAGTTTTATTTATGCATGTGTATATAATTATTTTATTAGTTCAATATGAATCAATATAGATAATTATTTTATAAGTAATGTGCCTATTGATTTCTTTACCTTGATAGTGTTATGTCATGGAACCCTAGATCTTTGCCTCTAGATGAATAGTAATAGTATGATCAATATCCACTAAATATTTCCTAATAAAATATACATGCAATATCTAAATATACTTGATACTCCCATCTCCATGTACATATGCTCTATCTCCTATAATAAGTAACCAATAAATCTTGTACACATCCTCTAAAGTAATAATCATCTCCTCTATTGGGATCCATTAAGTGAAAGTTTCAACATTAAACAAATTGGTTAATGTTCTCATGAAATGAATATCATAAGAGATCTATCCTTGGTAGGCCACATGCCCTAATCCTACATGATCAATGATACTCCAATTGACATCATCCAAACCCAACTCATTTAGAGTATATAAATGCCTACCATGCCAAAAATCACAGATATAAATGTCTTTTTGCACACATAAAATAAAATAAAAACCATTAATCATCAACTCAAACAACTATAAATGTGTCTAAATACTATGATTTCAAAAATATGGTTAGACTGTACTATGGAACACTACCATCTAAAAAAAATGCTGCCATTGATAGCTTGAGGGTACAATCTAACTCAGTGATGGTAGTGTTTATCAACCCACAAAATTTCCAAAAATAACTAATTTAAAACAAAAAATTGTCAAAATAATCATAAATTCTTGCACTTACCAACTCTTTAAGATTATGTTCTCCCAGGGCAACCCAAAGTATCTCAAACCATATAGGACATGTAGCTCTTCCACACAACATTGTCAACAGCACTCCGAAGCAATTTTTATTTGAAAATCATTCCATTTTTTAATATCTTTTCCAAAACTACTTCAAGGAATGTTGTTATAGTGCATGTGAGTGAATTTTTTTATAACCATATTGTATTCAAGCATTCCCCACATGATCTTTTTATCTTCCTAGTCCAATTATTTGGACCATAATGTATGGTGCTTACAATCTATCTAAATTGAACTATATGGATAAGATATATATTCCTCATTCTAATTTTGGCGAAATAGGCATGCTTTTCCCTTTTTTTGTTTCCCATTTGTAGATGTCTGAAGTCAAAATGTGTACCAATATTGTGAAACTTAAATTCAAATCCATTTATAAATAGACAAATTTTATAGTTTATTTGATTATTTATTATTCATTTAACTTTGAGCATATTTTTGTTACACAAAAGACATATTCTATTATCTCAAAGTTTCCAATAATTTATATATTCTACTTCATAGGGTTAAACTATTAGACGAGTAGTTAGTGAACATTAGCCATCTAAATTTTTATGCATGCCTCAAATCTTTCTTTTCTTTACTATTAGGTTAAGTATTTAGCTATTGTAGGTACATAGAAATCACAACAAAAAATTTGAGAGAAAGGAGGGCAGGAATGTGAAGAGAAATTTTGGGAAAACAAAATTTATAAGTCATATTTCAATTTCAAACATTTTATTTGGACTATAAAGTTACGGTCCAATCATTAGTTAGATTGAAGTGTAAAGATCTTGTGTCTTCAATGAAGTCCAGAATTTTAGATGCTTGTCAGTTTCAATTACATATTCTTAGATTTAAATTTTTACAATAACAATTATACAATATTATTCACAAAATATATCATTTCTATCATTTTATACATATTATATTATTATTCCATTTATTAACTAGACAATAATAACATATATTATACTTATAATGATACTTCAATAAATATGATTCATTTATGAAAATACATAATATTGTTTTATTACACAAACCTAAATTTATTTATATATATATATATATATATATATATATCCACTATTTAAACTTAATTTATTATAAAAATTATAAATATAATTAATTTAAAAAATTTGCAAACACTAAAGAATTAAAGATAAAATAATCCAGCAAAATTAAAATAAAGAATTGCCAAGCCTTGAAATTTTACGAGCTGGAGTAACAATAACTTTATGAATGAATAAAGGATGGCAATTGCATCCTTTCTTTCTAAAGTATAAAGATTTTAAAAAATAATAAAGAATTGAGTTGAGAGTCACGGGTGAGGGTCACATAGTAGCGATTGGAGTGCGAGGGCTTTCCATGTAGGTCATGCTACTTGTTTGAGCTCTATCAATACAGAGGGAGAGTTTGTTATTATGACGAGAACGAGCTGTACTAATTGTTGATGGGGTGACGAAACTTCTTTCTTTGGAAATCCGTGTCTTTTCTGTAAAATGCTTAATTCGATTCAAGCATTCTTCCATAGTGACGGGGGTCATATTAGCAAAGCAGAACCTGAACCATCCAGGCTCATTGCAATGGCAGGATGACCCGGGCGATACGTTCAACCCAATCTCTTTGACAATGGTGTTCCAAAGTGTAAGCTCTGATTGGGATTGGGATGGCAGAAGGTGCCTGAGGTCCACCCAGCAGAACAAGCCTGCGTTGCTGCTGGGCAAACACTCTATGCCTGCCGCGCGCAATCCCCACACAAACACCCTCTGTCTCTCTTTCAGTCTCTTCTTATTCTCTTGAATAAATGTGGTGACAAATGCCCTGTCACGCAGCATGCCACCAAGCATGTGCTGCGTCTGCGAAGAAACCATGCAGAAGCTCGACATTCTGCGAGCTGCGGTAACAACTTTGTCGTTATAAGAATAGACGACTCCAACTCTGAAGCCAGGCAGACCCATGTCCTTGGACAGGCTGTAAATTATGTGAACATGCTCCTTCTCCTTTGCCTGCATCCCAACTAGGATCTCTCCAACACTCACGAATTTCGGACCTGAAAACACCGACCCCGCATAGATCTCGTCGCAGATAAGATGAATATTCTTCTCTCTAGCAAAACGCACCAACTCTGTGAGTGCCTGAGCATCCATTGTGGTGCCCAATGGGTTCGACGGATTTGTTATCAGAACCCCCTTCACCCTTATGTTTCGCCTCATCGCCTGCTCATACGCTTCCTCAAGCGCTCTCACTGTCACCTGGAAATTGTTCGAGCTGCTACACTCTACTGGTACCAACTCTACTCCCGTCCGCCATTTTAGATCTCTGTCAAACCTGCAGTTTCCTAACATTCCAGTTATATTTGGTAGAAAGTTTCCTAACATTCCAGTTATATTTTGTAAGAAATAGGCGATAGGAAAGTCAAAATTAAAAAATATATATGTATGTGTTGGTTACCCAGGATAATATGGCGTTGGCACAAGGAAAGCTTCTCCTGGATCCGCGAGACAAAATGTTAACACCTCGTGAGCTGCAGTTGCTCCTGCGGTGAGGATTATTCTATCTTTTTCAAAATTCACTTTTCTTCCCCCCACTTCTTCCATAAATAATGCAATACCCTGCATGCCATCAATGTGGTTAATAAAATACATGTCAACCGAACGAGATCATTTGCTTCTTATAATCTATTGTTATACCTCTCTGAACTCGGGCAGGCCATAATAATCTTGATAATTTGCAATCTCCATAAACCTTGGAATGCCCTCCTGCGTGCAAATGGAGAACTCTGGGTGCTTATTTAGCCAGCCTTGTATCAAATCAAACGAAAGCTGCAACACAAAAGCAATGGCAATGGCATTAGGCATAGGAGAGAAAACAGTAAACATCATCATTGACATTCCAATGAAATAGGCACCTGATTTTCTGCTAAGCCCATTTGAATAATTCCAGATGGGTTGCTTTGTGGGTGGTGTGGATTTCTATCATACTCTTTCCAGCCATCGAAGTAAGGAGAATCTTCACCATGGCCATTAGAGGTTGCCCTCCCTGAAAGCCGTGTTGGCAATTGCATGTTTAATGCTCAATGCTCACTCGTCGCTCCTGATGATTCAATTCAACTAACAAAGCTATGATATTCTTATCAGATTATTCCGTAATATATCAATATACGAGGGAGGGAGGGAGAATCGTGCACTCGCATGTTTTGACCCGATTACAAATGGTCAACTGTTCAAAATTCGCCCGACGGCTATCAAAGGGAGAAGGGAGAAGGAAATTACACGAGGAATGAATTTTCATCATTCATGACACAGATGGCTATCGGTCAATGTCTATTAATTAAAGTACATTTTGCTCTTCATGACATAGATGGCTATCAGTCAATGTCAATTAATGTAGGTATATTTTAGAAAAATAAAATTCAACGTTCCAACTCTGAAAAATGCTTCCGATCAGAGAAAAAGAATTCACATTAAGATCAAACTTCAACCTTTGGAAAATGCCATGGTCGGACTCTCAACTTAACATCTTCGGGAAAACGCTGGACTTCCACGCTAATAATTCACGTGCTCGCCATCAAAACATATGCAAAACTTTAGATTGTCAAACCCCCATCAAAACATATGCAAACTTTAGATTGTCAAACCGCAAGCTGGCTGGGTATACACTCTAGGGTATATTTGCAGTACCTCGCTACTAGGATGATTGAGTAAATACAGTCAATTTGAGATATTCAATGAAACGAAGAATTTGGTAGTATGTATGGTTATTATAGTATAATTAAATGAATAAATTTGTTTTATAAGTTTAAGATTTTAATTAGGTATGTGCTTAATAAATTAAATTGTATTTTATTATCATAAAAATTTTATACATTTATTTTAAAAGTTTGGTTTATCAAATATTTTAAAATTTTATATTTCAGTTGACATTTACATTGTACATGTGGTGAAGGGTAATTATTTTTACTTGTGCTTGTAGTTATTTCATACTTTTGATTGTTTGTCGATCATCACACTTCATTAATGTTTAATGCAATGAACAATAGCGTAAGCATGGCATGTCAATATCATATAATTTGGGACATTGCAAGTGATAAGTTCTACAATGGCACTTTCATAAGAATTTACCTTGGACATTACATTTTGGAATGTATCACTTGTATTGTTTATTTCAACAAACATAAAATGCTAATGTATGATTTGCACTTAGCTCATGGTTTTGTCCTAAATGATCAACAGTAAATCACATGAGTTCACCTACTTTGAGCTTCACATTCTTATTCAAGCTGATTCCATGTAGTAACACATTTTAACATCACTTCATTAGCATAAGTTGTCGATGAAATTAGGCTAAAGTGAGTAACATAGTTTAATTGGAAAGGCTAGAAGAATTAATATTCTCATTCACCAATAATTTTAAATGGAGGTAAGGACATGTGTATTGAATGACGTAAACATTCGACCTAAAACACTTTAAGGTGTAGTAATTGTATCTACTTTCCTAGTCCTTCCTATGTCGGTATTGTTTTATTCTGAGAGCCATTACATTTTGTATTGTTTACGAGCTCTAGGAAATAAAGCTCTATGGGATTCAACCCATAATGTTTTGATAGGCATTGTAAAATCATGAGAATATTGCATAACTCATTTTAAGTAATTCTATTTATCTTCAAATATGAACCATATTTTCAATTTTCATTTTGATAAAAGAAAGAATGAAGATATATAAAACAAAAATAAGTTTAAACACATTGTTTGAACAAATACATGAAAGCAATTTCCTATATTTTTATTATCCTAACAAATGTTATGAGATTTTTTTAATTTTTTTGATTTTTTGACATACATTTGAAGATTAAGATGGCATCTAGAGTTCAATTATTTACGGTTCATTGTTTATTAATGTGCGCATATAATAAGTTTACACTATAGATTTCATTTTTCTTGCATGATTTCCTTATAAAATATGAAATGAAAAAAAAGTTGAGAGACTTTTGAAGTCATTTTGTTTCACCCTTCTTGTACTTTACAAAGTGATAATGAATGTTGAAATAACTAGTTCCAAGTTGCACAAACAAGATTCATGTTTGGTTTATCTTGTTTGAATAATATTTTTGAAAACACAATATATTTTTTTCACCATATTCAAAACTTTATGGTTATTTTCTTCTGAGTCAATGCTTTGTTCTTTCTCCTACACTTGGTTGAAATATTGATATACCTTTGTTGGATAATATTGGTTGATGCACATAGTAATTATTTTGAATCATAGATATTTCATTTTGCTTTTAGATTATGCCTATGATATTTATTTATTTTCCATCTTAGACTCTATCTAATATTTTTAGTGTGATTTTGAGTATTTTATAAACATCATGAGATGTAAAGAGAGTGGATACTTCACTTGAAAATTTTTAGCATGGTTTAATCATTCTCTAATCTCTTTCTTTTATGGGCTTTGATTAAATATGACTTAGAAAATAAAACTCTATTGATATTATCATTAGGTATTTTCATCTTAGACACCTTATAGTTTTATAATTATTTTTAGGCTCTATATCTGAGAGGGAATTTGTGAATTTTTTTTGAGAAATATTAAATTTGTGTTTAAAAAGTGCGTCCAAGTAATAAGATGCAAGTTATTGGTTTGATGTCTTGAATTAATAAATTTGGTTGAGTAAAGTCATGAAATGAGACAATGAGTTATTATATTATTGTTTTATTGGTGTTTTTTTTAATTGTAGCGTAAGGTTTGATAGAGAAGTTTTTATAAGTTTAATCTTATTACAATTTCTTTTTTAGTTAGTTTTTTAATAACACTCAAATTTAATTGGGATCAATTTTTGTTGAATTCAAAGATATAACATCATAAAAGATGCATCCAATTTTTATCCTTGAGTGTTGTTTATGGAATGGAACCTCTAATCCTTGACACCTAATTGAAGACTTGGTCACTCAAAAAATTCTACACAATTTTGTAATATGGAAGTGTTAGCTATTAGGTTGTTTTAAAAGTAAGGTGTTTAATGAGCAAAAGCTTTCATAGAACACACTAATAATTTATTTCGATACATACTATGAAACCTTAGTATTTCATAGATATGTGATTTTTTTATCACTTTGCTTTATGGATTTGTATGGATTGATAAAACATTTAAATTTAGTTTACATGAATTGGTCTTTGTGACAAAATAGTGGTTATTGGATACTTAGATGATTCAATGGAAAGATATCGTTGTTTCATTTTAAAATTTCATTGAGTGCATTGCTTACTTATGTTTTCAAATGTGAAAGTAACCATTATTTTTAATATAAATACTTGATAAATTATATGTTAATATTATACATTGATTGACTTTTTTTTTTTTTGGGTTGTCATTGGCATTGGTGATATATGATTTTTTCTTTTAAATGTGATACATATAGTCAAGAAATAAGGGCAATTTCTTCATGGATAATTAATCTTCATAATTGGTTTCAAATTTTCATTTAAATAAGTACATATAATACTTTGTTGATTTAACATCTTCAATTTAGAATGACTTAATTTCAAAGGTTTTTAAATTATTCATAAATGTACTTTGATTTTCAATAAATTGAAGAATATATTTTACTTTATCTTGATCATGTGATAATACTTTATTTTTTTCTGTTATTTATTTTAATGAATAATATGGCATAATTAAGAATCTTCTCACAAATAACATGAAATAACAGACTGATAGTTGTATTAATAGAGATGAAAGTAGTGGTTTTAGGTTTTCATAGAGATGCCCTACAGAATACGATGGCAAGAGCTTGTCATGAAGGATCCAACAATGAAGTGGTAGATGTAAGGGCTCTACAAGGTGTGGGGGCGATGGAAAACCTGGGCTCTATAACATCGATAAAAATTGGCTATGCTTTGGTGGCATCTACAAATAAGGCAAAACCTAGCTCTACAATGGTGACATCTAAAAATAAGGTAATGGTGATACCTAGATCTGTAGTGGTGTCTGCCAATACAATGATGATAGACATAAATAGAGTCAACACATGAGGAATCTTAGATCTAGTGGTGAATAGAGGTTATAATAAGATAACGATATAAGGTTATGTATTTTATTTTCTAGTGGCTAAAGAAAGATCTATAGCAACATCTCAAGTGGTTCTAATAGGGGATTCGATTCTTAGGAGTCCTAAGGAGCGTAGGAGATGTGATATCATGGTAATGGAGGCAATGTTAATGCAACCTCAACTCATTTATTTTTATGTTGATGCAGCCTTAATAAAAGTAAGGGTTAAATATTTAGCCCCAATAATAGTAAATTTGGTTATTCATTTTTAAAATAGAGCTCTTGAATTGATTATGGGTATGGATGAACACTTATCCATGTTTGGAATGATATGAAAATTTGAGGGTTTATGGCCTTCTCTTTAGGATCTTCATGCTTGGATTATCAATAATTGGCAACCTCTTTTTGATGGCAGAATTCCCATTCAAAACTATGTAAAAGGTATTTTCATTATTATTTTTTATTATATAACTGATAAAGATCTCATTTTCTCACATTCATGGGACTGGGAGAGACTTTGGTTATTATCTAAACCTTGGCATTCCAAATTTAACCCCCATATCAAAAAAATTAATATAAAACCTATCTAGATATGTTTGCCAAACCTTACCTTACTGCTATGGAATTAGGGGGTTTATAAAGTTATTGTTGATGTTGATGGATATTTTTTGTTTCTAGATTCTATAACTATTGAACAAGGGCATTCCACCTGTTCCTGATTTCTTGCCTATGTTGATCTATCAAAATAACTCCCAATTTAGGTAGAGTTGGTTGTGAGGAACATAACATGGGTTCAACCAATAGATTATGAGGGCCTCCCATTTATATGTCATAGATGTTTCCTCATGGAACATCTTATAAATGATTGTCTTAGAATGAAACATAAGAGAGGTAATAATTGGTGGGTAGATGTAGAGGTAGAGCATATGGCAGTGGAAAGAAATATAGATTCATGAGAAGATGAACCTTAAATGATTCGATAAACACTAGTGAAATATTTGATTAAGGGTGGAGAGTCCATGGCCATAGATCCCAATGGGAAGGGGACACTAGAATTAGAATTTCAAACTATTGAGCAGAGTTTAGCGATGGTTTCTAAATCTCAGATAGAGAGAAGTTTCAAATCCTCAAAATTTCTTACCATATTTTCAAGGGAAGGATTAATAGATGCTCTTATGACTCAAATTATATAGGCTTATTTAGAGTCATCCATCCCCATACTGCCAAATACAGAGGATGGGAATGGGTAGAAGCCAGTGAAAGGGAAGAAAAGAAGAGTCGAAAAGGAACCAAATTTATTAATTATGTATCTCAGATTTTAAATAAAAAACTAAAAAAGAGAGACTCTCTTCAAATTATTTTATTACAATAGTTTTTGTTTGATCTCACTTGTCTGCCACTACTATTTGTTTCATTTTTAGATTTGAGTGTATGTTCCTTAAAACCCCTTAGTTTGTTATTTTTTGGTTACTTTTGGGTTGGTTGTAGCTCTTAGGTTTGCCTTGCTATATTTTCAGTCTTAAGTGGCATATGGGTATTGTTAGGCCTATTTTCTTGGTTTATTTTTTGGGGTTTGGGGTTTTTAGTTCAAACCCCCCTTTTATCCTTAATAAAAAAAATTCTTCAATTTTTTCTGTTTAGAAATACAACGTAGTGGATAGTTTATTATTTTATATGTTTCTTTATTTTTCAATCATGGTTTTAAAATATCTAGATATAGTTATGGCTCATTTATCTCTAATATAAGTAATACTTGGGGGAGAGGAAACCAACATAACTATAATAATTAACATTTGAAAGGAAAACTATCCATAGCCCAAAGAATCTCTAACTCGTTTATGTATGGATTTATACATGACACTCATGTCTCTATACACTTTAAGGCCAATGGTCATGCCTTTCATAATGTTTTAAATAATATAATCTATAACCTTATTGTCCTATTTAGTGCAAATGCTTGGTGATCACCCCACTGAGGTGTTATGGGACCTCATTCATTTAGACGTGGTTTACCAACTATCTCATCCCACCAAATCCAACCTACCACTCTTGAAACCACTACTCTCATTGATCATGTATAGTAAAATACCCCTTTATTTTAACTTAAATATTTAGATCATGTTACCATATCTTTTGTTTTTTCCTCTACTAGCCATAAATTTTCTAGTATCCCTTCTAACATGAATGTGGCGACATATATCTTGAAAAGGTTAAGCTTGAAGTGGATGATCAACTAGGTGGTGTGACTTGAATTAAGATTTTGTTATTATTAGCTAAGTTATGAGTTATATGATATTATGAGATATTTTAATATTGCATATATTACATGATTGTATTGTTATGAGTTACCTATAGTGTATATTCTTATATTGTGATCATGTTGATTTGTTACTTTAGTTATATATATATATATATATATATATATATATATATATATATATATATATATATATATATATATATATATATATATATATATATATATATATATATATATATATCATGATGTTATGAAATTACTACCTGCTTATTATGAGTTGGACGCAAGAGAGACTCATCCCTTAGAGAATGATAGAGGGAGAGCCTCATAAGAGAGGGTGATGTAGATGGAGATGTTACGAGATGATAGAGGAACATCTAGAACTCTGCACACACCACGTCAAATACCACTAGTTATATGGAATGATTGGATTATTAGTATTAGTATGTTATGTATGATATCTCCATTTGGGAAATTTATTACATGTGAGTTATTTCAATTTAATACATGTATGTGGAATAAATCATGTGTGATTGCATCATATATATTATACGTAGGATTAAATGCATAATGTTGTAGTCTGATTAGGTGGTGATTAATTAATTATACCAAATAATTATGTATTACTAAGTTATCTGAAAAATATTAAAATATTTTGAAATAAAAGTAAATAAAAACAAATAGAATAAATTAAATATTTTTACTTTTATGCTAAGGGAAATTGCATAAAAGTTAAAAAATTAGAGGTTTATGGAAAGATTCTATAAAAAAGATCATGGATAAAATAAAAAAAAAGAAAAAAAAAGAATCTTTTAAAAAAAGAAGCATATACTCATAAAAAATAATAAAAGTGGGAGGTTTAAAAAAACATATCTCTTACCAAACTACTTTAGATAGGCTTGCTCTTGATTAGATTATGTGGCACCCTTATAGGATTTTTGTTGGGTGGTTTGAGGATGGTCATGAGTTACAAAGAGTTCATCTTACTATGTGGTTGATTGATCATTTCCATGGTGTGTATGAGTTCTTATAGTATGATCAAGTGCTACATAAATTTTAGATCAAGTAGGGTGTGTCATCAATACCATATTAATTTCATCACATGGTATAAAGTGATCACAAGTCACATGATAAGATGGCACTTACTATTATAGATTTATCCCTGCACTTGGGGGATGATTGAGGCCCCATGTTTACCCCAGTATTAGGAGATGATGTGGGGTTTACTGATGGATTTATGCAGTGGTGGGTGGGGTTTGATGACCTTTATTATTTCCTCTTATAGTTGAAATTGTAGGTTCTATTATATAACATAAGGTAGTGGTGAAGAGATAGGTGGTGATCGATGAGATGAGTCTTCAGTAACACCAACACTAGTTGATGAGGTATCCATTAGAGCCACATGTCAGTATCCTAGTTGTGAGTTTTGTATTTGATTTTTCTATAAAATTATTATGGTTTATACATGTTGATAATTGGAATATTATCTCAAATGTGTTTAGGTAACCAGTGCAGACATCCAATTCCTAACACCATTTGTTGAAATTATCAATCTTACTTAAAATTCACTCAAGTGCATAATTTGCGCCAAAATCACATAGACACGCTAAATGGTTTGATCTTATCTTATACAAGAACTGATTTAGGCTAATTCATCCCTTAATGGAGCAATGAATTTTATGTGATTATTAAATTTTCTCAAAACATTTTGAGTCAAAATGGCAAAAATGCAATTTGACCCTCTGAACCACCGAATTCTTCTAATTAAAAAGCGTATGACATGTACATATGTTATTTTGTGTCAACAATGTCCTAAATGAGGTATTGGTCTTTACAAAAATAACATCTTATTCTATTTATACTCCAGTCAAATTATGACCCAGTAATATGACATTCTTACTAGTTTGATTAGTAGTGTGCAACCAATTTCCAAAGAATTGCATAAAATTTAACTAAACTCACTTAGGCAAATTAATCAAAATTGAAGGCTTAATTGGAAAATCCATGTAATTTATTGAATATTTATTAATTATAAATTGATTTTTAATATGTACATCATCAGGTGACATCATCTATGGGGTGGTATTCATAAGCCATAAATGGAACAAATATCAAGTTTAAGGTCTCCCATGCCGCTTTAATACTCCTTGCTTCCAAATATTTATGAGGGCATTTATGATTTAAGCCTAAAAAATTAAATTAATTTATGGCCACACATATTTATCTCAATATATATGATCATGGTTCATTTTGATCATTTAAAAAAATTTATAAATAGGAGGGCCAAGACCACCATTTTTATGCTCTTTTGGTTTAAACTTATCATGCATAAATTCTCTCCACAAGTCATCTTTGTGTAGTGTTATTATGCTTAATTTAAAATAGGATAGTTTCAATATAGACATGACATTGATCAAATATCATGATCCTAGTTTCATTAGTGCACTTGAGATGATGGAGGAGCATTGCCACTCATCATTACTGAAGACTTAAGCACCAAATCAATGGGAAAATTATGTTTTGAGCTGAATTTGGAGGTGGAAAAATCTTGGGAAGGTTTGATGTATATGTTTTACTTCAATAGATCTTAATTTCCTTTTGTAAAACCCCATTGAGGGATTTGGATTTCTTTGAAGAATGAATAGGGTCCAAAAGAAGATGGTCTAGTGTAGGATAAAATGAGTTAAGATGGAATATAAATGATCTAGAGTGTTAATGATCCAAAGTTTCAACTATCTAGACTCATAAAATAATTTGGTCCAAAGTGTCAACAATCCAAAGCTTTAACTGTCCATAGTCATAAAGGATATAAAAGTGAGATAAAATAACTTCAGCATAAGTTACCGGAAAGTATGGGGTCTTGTAGATAATGATTCAAAAAGATGTCAAGCATAGAATGAATTGAGATGCATAATTTTCATGGGATCTGGAAGTTCTTCATGACCTAGAGTAACCAATCGGTATGCCACTGATCCATAATTTTTTATGATCACATACGGTCTAAGCCAATTGGATTGGAACTAACCCTTTTTCTTGCATTTAGCATTTGTGATCTTCTGATTCTCTTTCAAGACCAAATCACCAATTTCAAACTCTCAAGGGATAATGTGCTTATTGTAGCTTCTATGCAATTTATTTTGATAATCTTACAAGTTATCTAGGGTAGCCAAATGCTTGCCAACAAGGAGTTCTAGATTTTGCAATCAAGAAACTCTATAATCTTCGTCATTCAATGTTATCCAAAAATACTGGCGATGAAGGCATCTCAATCTAAATAGGGATAATAACTTTGATGGCATAAATAAGGGAGTATGGAGTGGATTGTATGGGGTTTGATGATGAGTACAATAAGCCCAAAGGGTAAGAAAAATTTACAAGTGCCAATTACGACCAACATCATTGAGATTCTTATTTAGTATGGTAATAATGGTTTGATTTGATATTTTGTCTTGATTGTTGCCTTGTAGTTTATATGGTGTGAATTTTTTGTGCTTGATTTTGAATTTTGTATAAATATCTTTAACATCTTGGTTTAAAAATGATCTACCATTATCGGATATAATGCATGTTGGGATGCCATATCGACAAATAATGTGGTAATGTATAAACTTGGCAATCTACTTACTGGTGATGTAAGTGAGAGGAATGACCTCAATCCACTTAGTAAAAAAATTGATAGTATTGAGAAGATGTTTGTGACCATCTAAAGATATTAGGTTTATTTTAATGATGAGATCGAGGCCCTATGTATAAAATGGACATGGTGTAGTAATCAACTATAGTGGTTAGGAAGGTGTGTGTATCAAATTTTTATGTTATTAACCAAAAACACACTTACTTACATAATTGTAAGAATATATCTCTATTTTGGGCCAATAATAACTTACTTTGAGGATATTTTTAGCTAAGATCACACCATTGGTGTGGGACCCACACATTATTTCATGAACCTCCTTAAGCACTAACCTAGATTCTCCTAAAGATAAACAACAAAGTAGCATTCCATCTTAGCTTTTATGATAAATTATGTTTGTGAGGGTATAATGGGATATGTGATTAAGGAAAAGTTTCTAATGGTTATTAGAAATGTCAGGTGGAAAAATATGATCATGGAAATAATTATAAATGTCTTGAAACTAAGGTAGTTTAGGTGTGAAATTGGGACCAATAATGGTGCATACCCTTCCTAAATATGTCAATACATGAACAAACTACAACATATTTTCAATGAGAAACTGATACTCTTTAGCACTATTATCAATTTGTATCATAGACCCAATTATTGACATTACATTGATAGATCTATTATTGGCCCATGGTACTTTTTCAAACTGTAGAGATTTAAAATAAGCTTTGATGTTATCCATAATATTATTTTAAGGTAAAATCTTGTCATCTCTAGTCTGATATTGATCAGTGATTTTATTGATAATCAATTAAGAATCCCCATAGACCATTAATATACATATACCTCACTATATTTCAAGTTGAAGTCCCGTAATAAGTGCCTCATACTCATCCATATTATTGGTACAATGAAAATTGATATTAAATGCTTTGGGAATTAGATCCCCTTGTAATGTAATCAATAGAAGTTTGGCTCCATATCCATGAGGAATGAAAGAACCATTAAAATATAGCTTCCCGTGTTCAATTTCATATTGTACTTATTCAATTATCATAATAGAATCATCTAAAAAGTTAAACATGAGTGCTTGAGTGTTTATAATAGGGGCCTCTACAAGCTGATCAACAATAATCTACCCCTTGATAACTTTCTAATTATGATAATCAACATCAAACTCCTTAAGATCATGAACCATTTGGCCATGCATCTTGCAAGAGATGCTTTTGATAATAAAAATTTGAGGGAATCCACTTTAGAAATAATAATGGTTTTGTTGTTTAGCATATAATGTCACAAATTTTGGGATGTGAACACCATAGACAAACATGCCTTCTTAATAGGTGTATAATTGTGTTCATAAGCCACTAGTGTGAGGCTTAAAATCTATTTTTAATCAAACTAGTTAGAATCTCATATTATCAGGGCATAATTTTAATAGAGTATAATTTGAAGAAGATGTCAATTGCATAAGGACCAATACCCCATTTAGGACATTGTCGATACAAAATAGCACATGCATGTGTTGTGGGCTTCTAAATTATAAGAATTAATTGTTTTAAAGGGTTAAATTGCATTTTTCCATTTTGACTCAAAATGATTTGAGAAAAGTTAATAATCACATAAAATGTATTTCCCCATTTATGGATTCATTTTCCTAAATCAACACTTGTAGATGACAAGATCAAGCCATTTAACGTATGCAAGTGATTTTGGCCCAACTTGTGCTTTTGAGTGAATTTTGAGTAAGATTGACAATTTCAACACAATGGTGTTAGGAATTGGATGTCTACATTTTGCCCCTATTTGGGAAGGCATGGTGAGACATTTAGGTGAAGTGACATATTTTTTTAAAAAAAAGATGTCGAGAAGAAGTTGGAAGGAAATGACCCATGATGCCCCCTTGAGAGGACATATAAAGATGAAAGAGAAGGATGGACTCTTAAAAAGAGAAAAAAAGGGTGAAATTAACCCATAGACAAGATTATATCCTAATAATATAATGCTTGTACATGTTGATTTTCAATGATAAAAATATAAAATAGAGTATAAGATGCCCCAAGTTAGGGGGAGTTGGAAGGATACAATCCAAAATTATAAGCGACACACTTTGAACATGCCTAAAATAAGGTGCAAGTTGTGTTCTTATGGAATGATCAATCCTGAGACAAGTTGCATTCTTTGAAATTTCCATAATGAGGGTAAAAGTGCATAGATCTTAGAATTATAAGAAAAAGGATAACATTGCTCTAGAGAAAGGAAATAATAATGTGCTCTAGTAGAGTGGATTTGATCAGTTGATAAAACAATTTTACCCTAGTAGCACTGATTTTGATCACTGATAATTAATTTTACCCTTGTAAGGTCGATTTGATTTAGTGATTGGTCTAAATATTGTGCTCTAGTATGGAAAATTGGCAAACATAGCTTAAGGATATATCATACTACATAGATTAAATATGAGTGGGCACAAACGTCGATGTGATATATTAATGACTAAAGAAGCCACAAATAAGCAGGCGTACAAGGTTGTATAAAGTGATGAAAGAGATTAAAATAAGAATGAAGGTGGGTAAGCTGACCCAAGACACATCATGTATCCAAGCATTGTCTACATAATCCAGATGAACCTCAATCCAATGTAGTTCACCTAGAAGCAGGAGGAAATGGAATGAAGAATGAAGAATAGAAGAAAAATGGACCACTATTTGATTAGACTCATAATGTATGCCAAGAGATACATGCTTTTCATAGATTCTAGTACATAATCTATTGAAATTGAGTTCATTGGTACATTGAGATCTATATTCAGAGTGACATTGACTTTTTGACTTCAGATTCAAAGCACTTGATTCTTATAATAGAAATATGAAATTATGCATCATAAGTATGAGTAACCTATAATGACATTGTATTTCAATTGCAATGAGTCAGTTCAAATGTGAATACTTAAAACTAAGGATAATGATAAGAACTACTAATACTAGAGTTACAACTATTTACATTTAAATAAAAACAAGAAAAAACAAAGATAAAAACAATACAGAAGTGTCACCTAACTTAAAATCATGATATGAAAAATCTAGATTTAAGTAGGAATAATAATGTATAAAAAAAAAAAGAACAACTTAATAAACAACATGAAGCAAGATATGGATAATTGAGATCCATGTGTACCACTAAGATGTACCCAAAAAATAAAACAAAAGAATAAGATAAAATAGTAACTCAAAAGACCAAGAATAAATAAGAAGAAATAACAAAGGAATAAAACAAAATAAACAAAACAAATGGGGAGACAAGGAAGTAATCATAACAACAATAAAATTAAATAAATACACACAAATAGTAGTTGGTTAGAATGTCAAGAACAAAATACACAAAGTTAACCCTAAGTTATAGGGAAATAACAAAACAAAAAAATGGGGGAGAAATAAGAAAAGGAACGGGGTGGCCGAGCTGACTTCAAATGTACAAGACAAGTGAAGTTTTTCTAGATTAACCAATTTTACATCAGCCCTTTTATTCAAGGGCTTTCCCATATCCTTTATGTTATTCTTAATTTGGATGGCCATATTGAATGTCCACCATAGGTTCATAGGATCCTTTTTTGCAGCCTAATCTTGGTTTTCAAGATGAGCAAGAAGATATAATTGGTCAGTTAAATAGTCTTGCATGGTGCACTCACCAAAACATTGAGGATTATAGAAGAACCAGCCGAGTATTTGAAAATTAAGAAGAATTGACCGATAATTTGACATTGTTATTACTTAGACAAACAAGGAGGAAAGTAGAAAATGCAATAAGAAATCAAGCCCCTGAAGTCCAAATAGGTCATGAGTAGCTTAAAAACTAATATCATAAACTGGAGTCCAAAAGATATACAAGGTCTTTGAGGAGAGAAGGAGTTTAGGATCCTACCTTTCAAACACTGAAAATCCTTAATTTTCCCTATATCCCTACTCCTATTAGAAGATCTAGAAGTCAACCTCCTACCCCTCCTAAGCTTTCTACATTCTCTGTCTGTCAACCCTTAACCCTTTTTGGTACTATCATTTCCTCTGCCATCAGTTTTCTTCTAATGGCTCAATGTTGGGGAGAAACTATAAGACCTCTAAATTTAGGAGCTAACCTGAATCCTCTACCTAAAAATGCAAGGGAAAATTTACGCAAGTTTAATAGAGATGGAAGACAATCACTAGATGAGTATTTGAGTGCTTTTGCTGTGGCATATGGTGTGTTAGTTGTGCAACATCAAGATGTAGTCAATAGATTTTTGTGCAAACTCTAAATAAAACTACGGTAGAATGGTTTGATCATCTAACTGAGTCTTCAATTACAAATTTGAATGATATGAAAACTACATTTGAAAATATGTTCAAAGGCGTGGAAGATGAGCATTCCCTTCTTGCTCAATTGACATGGGTCAAGAAAGAAATACATGAGCCTATGAGGGAATTTATATCCATATTCAATAGAATTATGCACAAAATCCCAAATGCTAAAAGGTTAAATCTTGAGAATCATAAGTGTTTATTTATTAATTCTATGCCTCGTAATATTATTTTTCATCTTAGAAGAGGTACAGTTCCCGACTTAGCAATCACACAAACCTTGACAGTTGAGTTAGAAGATGATCTCATTATGGCTGGAAAATGGAAAAAAGAAGTCCAAGTACCTAATGCTCATCCCTCATCTTCTACAGATCCTATGGTTCAAAGATTAGTTAATGATATGATTGCCTTAAAAATATAATTGCCTAACTTTGGTACTTCATTTCAAAACCCATATCAAGATGTTAGAAGGATAAATTTTAACCAACAAACAAATACTGCTAGGACATTACCACTCACATCACCACAACCCAAGCTAGCTATTGAAGCTCCCCCTAGAAGAGGAAATATGTGTGCCTTTCATTTGACTACTGACCATGACTAAAACTCTTATCTGGAGATGCTTAGATATGCTCAAATTTCCACTACTCAAGATGTATTGGGAGAGATTATCAAAGAAGAAAGGAACTCTGAGCAATTGGTGACTCTAAAGTACACTTCCTAGAATATGAATTTGATTCAGAAAGAGGAGGTGAAATATTGGTTACTCTTGAATATCCTTCATGTGTTATGCTCAGCAAGAGTCAGAAGAATCTGAGATTTTATAATACTTAAGAAGTACCTGTTACAGGTAAGGAGCCTCTTACTAGAACCCCTGACATTAATTTGAAGGCCCAAGAAGTTAAATTATTACATAGGAATGATCAGGAAAATTCTTTTGATATTATAGAGTTTTTCAAGTCTAAAAAGATTCAACTATCCCCTATTGAGTATCTTAAGTTGAATTCCAAAGAACTTTATAAATTGGTTAAGTATGTCAAAGGTGATCCTCCACAAATTGAGCCCAAAAGTCAACTAAATGCTAGTGTTGAGTCTCTGATTGCCCAATTATTTGCTTCCTCACCTCAATCACCCAAACATTCACCTAAAATGACTATTGACTCAGCTAATGATACTTCTTATGTGGTTGATATGAAACCCAACCCATTTTATGTTTATTTATTCATAAATGGCCATAAACTCAGTAATTCTATTATAAACTTAGGTTCCTCTGATAATATCATGCCTTCTTCTGTAGCCAAAGCCCTGAGCCTATCCCTTACAAAAATATTTGGTAGGTGTTACTCCATGGATGGCAAATAGATTTCTTTGCTTGGGCAAATCAAAGACGCATAGGTTGCCCTTGCAGCCTATCCTGATAAAAAAGTGAAATTGACTACTTGGTAGCAGATAGTCCTACTAGTTATGGGATGTTATTGAGTAGGACCTTTTGTAAAGACTTAGGTGGTGAGATTAAATTGGATTGATTAGAAGCTAAAATTCTAGTGGGAAAGTAAAAAGTTAAACTAGAACTTGGACCTAAATGCAAGTTTACTGTGTATCCTTCTGATTATCTTAAATCTCAGATCCTATTTGAAGAATGTGAATTTGGAAATTACTTTATCTCTTCCAAAGACATGAAGGAAGATTCCACCCCAAAATTTGCTCATTCAAATGATCTATGGACCATGAAATTTGATGTTAGTTGGGCCACCATTGGTTCAGGAGCAAGGGTTGTTTTGATCTCACCTAAAGGTAAAAAATTTCTTTACTCTTTCAAGTTTGAATTTAAAAATACTAATAACACTGCAGAGTATGAGGCCCTATTGCTTGGGTTAAATGAAGCCAAAGAAAAGGGGATAAAGATGCTTAGAGCAAAAGGAGATGCTTAATTGATTGTTAAATAGGTGAGAGGCATTTTCTCAGCTAAGAATGAAAGATTGAAACATTACAGGAATAGGGTTTGGAATGAAATAGAATATTTTGATGCCTTTTCTATTGGGGGAATTCCCAGAGATTACAATACATGAGAAGATTCTCTGGCAGTGTCAGCTTCACTTCTTCTCCCATGCACTAATTTCAAAAAAGATTCATATATAATATAATTGATCTATCATCCTAATGTCCCAGATAATGCTGAGAATTGGCAATTTTTTTGAGAATGATAGGCAGATTAGAAACTTCTTGGAGAATGTTGAAATGTTCTTGGGGACTTATTTTGAAGGTTCTAAATACGAATGTAAATAATTTAGTCCTGATCTAGAGATCAATTCAAAGAATGATGTAATTCAGTTAAAGGAAACAAAATACTCAGAGGATTAGTCTCTCTAGAACATTTGTTCACTCGACAAGATGAATATACCAAAGACAAACTTGCTCAGAACCCTGACAAAATGGGAGATTATAAAAAGATAAACATTAGGAGTAAGACTGATCCTAAATGGATTTCCATTGGTAGGTGTTGCTCACCAGAAGAGAAAAATAAATTGATTAATCTGTTGATTAGGTATAAATATGTCTTTTCTTGGTGATACGATGACCTAAAAGATTTTAGGTGTGGAAAATTTCAACATCATATTCCTTTAAAAACAAATGCAATTCCATTCAGGTAAAAGTTGAGAAAATATAACCCAAAAGATGTTGAAGCTATCTTTAAAGAGATCGTCAAAATGTTGAAATCTAGGAGTATTTATCTGATTCATCACTCCACCTGGGTGGAAAATATTATCCTAATATGCAAAAAAATTGAGAAATAAGAATTTATGTTGATTTTAGGAATCTGAACCAAGCCAGTTTGAAAGATAATTATACTTTACCTCTGATGGATCATATTTTGCAGATAGTTTCTAGATCAGAGATAATGTCCATGTTAGATGGATTCTCAGGTTATAATCAAATAAGTGTAGCTATAGTCAATCAACATAAAACTACTTTTAATACACCCCAGGAAACTTTTACTTATAACCATATGCCCTTTGGTTTGATTAATGCTAGTGCAACTTTCCAATGGGTGATGACTTCATCTTTTAGAAAGATTAAAAATAAAATTATTTTCATTTATCTTGATGATTTGATTGTTTTCTCTAGAAAAAGAGAGAACAATCTGAAAGATCTAGATATCATTTTACAAAGGTGTCAGAGTCACGGGATATCTCTTAATCCTAAGAAGTTAGTTTTCTGTGTAACAGAAGGTAAGTTGTTGGGACATCTAGTTTCAAAGGATGGAATCAATATTGATCCAGAAAGGGTTAGAGAAATACAATAGCTAAGTCTTCCTTCTAATATGACTGGAGTTAATTCTTTATTTGGCTAGATTAACTTCCTCAGAGGGTTCATTCCTGATTTTGCTGAGATTACGAAGTATATTTTGGGGATGATGAGCAAAAAAAATAATTCAAATGGAATGACACTTATAAGAAAATATTTGAATATATTAAAAAAGTTATTACACAAACACCTACTTTGGTAAACCCTGATTTCCAAAACGATTTTATTATTTATTGTTATGCTTGAGAACATACCTTGTCTAGTATCTTGCTACAGAAAAATAAATTGAATGAATAATCCCCAATAGCTTTTATGAGTGTTCCTCTTAAGAAACATGAACTTAAATATTATTTAACTAAAAATCAAGCTTTTGCTATGATAAAGTATATTAAATGGCTTCGATATTACATACTACACTCTTATTCAATTGTATTTGTCCCTAGTTCAGCTGTAAAAAGCATTCTGACTCAACAAGATTATGGGATGAATGAAAGAGCAACATGGGTCGCTAAGATTCAAGAATATGACTTGGATATTAGGCCAGCTAAATTAGTTAGAGGTCAAGTCCTATGCAAATTGATTGATGAAAGTAAAAAAGAAGAGGAAGAACTTCCCACTATCTTATTGGTGAGTTTACAAGATCCATGGTTCCAAAATGTGGTACATTATCTTACTTATGGAGACTATCCTAGTCACTTATCCCCTAAGGAGAAAAGGAATTTGAAGTTAAAAGTAGCAAAATATGTCATTTGGGGTGATGTCTTATATAAAAAAGGACTAGATGGAACCTTTTTGAGATGTGTAGATAAAGAACAACAATACAAGCTTTTGGAAGTTTTTCATAATGAAGCATGTGGTGGAAACTTCTCTTCTTCAGTCACAACTTTCAAAATCCTTATAAATTGTTATTATTGTCTGGGTATGTTTAAAGATGTATACAAATGGGTAGCTAATTGTGAAAAATGCAAAATGTTTTTAGGAAGGACACAACTTGCATCATTGCCTCTAAGGCATTTCATTATTGAAAAACCTTTCAAAAAATGGGGATTAGACTTTATTGGGCCTCTCTCACCTTATTCAAGTGCCAGACACACACACATTCTTACAGCAACTGACTATTTTACAAAATGGGTTGAAGCAGTCCCTGTGAAGAGAACCACTTCAGAAGTAGTATGTAATTTTCTTAGAGAAGATATACTAGTACATTTTGGTGTTCGTCAGAAGCATGTGGCAGATAACGCTACCAGATTTTATTTAATTAAACTTACTTTTTTTTTATGAGCATAGTATCTCTCTTTCTCACTCATCAGATTATTACCCTTAAGGGAATGGATAAGCTGAGTCCAGTAATAAAAAATTGATAGCCATCACGAAGAAATTGGTGAGTGATAATCCCAAAGATTGGCATAAGAGGTTGTATGAAGCGCTTTGGGTTGATAGGGTAACCCCAAAAAGGGCAATAGGAATGGCACCTTTTGAACTGTTCTATGGAATAGGAGCTCAGTTATCATTACCTCTAGAATTATCTATAGCCAAATTACAAAATGTCATTGAAGATCAATATTTTCAATATTCCCTAGAAAAGAGAGTTGTGTACTTAAACAAGATTGAGGAGGAAAGGAATGAACTAGTTGATCAGATTATTGCTCATCAAGCTAGGGTTAAGAAGTTTTTTGATCAAAAATCAAGCCCCAAAAAATACATGGAAGGAGACAAAGTGTTGCTGTGGGATAAGAGGAGAGAACCTAAAGGAGCACATGGCAAGTTTGATTCACTTTGGAAAGGCCCCTTAAAAATTCATCAGGTATTCAGCTCTAATTCTTTCAAACTGGAATATCTAGATGGAACTATTCTACCCCTATCCTATAATGGACAAGACCTTAAATTGTATCAACTGTAAAATAGGTGTCCCATGTTTTATACATAGTATTTACTTTATTATCATGTGCTATTGTTTTCCTTTTCTAGTTTTGGGTTTGCCTCATTTCTTTTTATTCCATCCCAGTATTTTAGTTGGTATGTAACGAGAGTTTCTGAGCTCTTTGCATTTTTTTTATAAAATATAATCCCTAGTCAGAGCCAATGTTACCTTTTAATTCACCCTTATTCATCTTTTTTTCATGAACCTTCCCTAGGTGAAAGTTGACCCACCATCATACCTTATTGATCATATGTTTATTTCTTAAGTCGGCTCTTTATTTTGAAATTTTATCCACTTGTCTTCATATATGTGAAATTACTGAAGAATTGAACCTTTGAACTTGAACCCTTTTCAAAGTTCAAGAGTTAATTGGTTCAATGTTTCTCAAAATTCATGAACTATTGGTCCCTTTGTGTAGCTCAATTTGTATCTCTAAACCTTCACGTTGAACCTCATTTCAAGAGTTCAAAGGTTCAAAGGTTCAAAGATTCAACATTTTGTGAATTTAGTCCTACCTTTCCTAAAGTCTTTTAAGTCAAAATTTGTGAGGGATTTTAAAATAAGTAAATCATTTAGAGGGAAATATATCCAAATTTTTTTATGAAATGGAAAGTTCTAATTTTGAAAGGTTATGAGTAATCATTACACATTAAGGTCGTGTGTGAAAACTACTTATAATTAATGCACCTATCAAAATTTGCATCCTATCAAGAAATTTCAGCACAAGCTAATTGAACCAGTAATTATTTGACCTAATTTTATGCCTTTATCAAGAAATGACAAGACATTTTAAAAAGTAACCACACATTTTAATGCAAAGGAGAACATCACTGGAGGTATAAGATTTTTATTACACAGTTTCACAGTAATTTCTAATCCATTGAAGGTGAGTTCAACTTTTCCTATAAGTTGATTCCATTTTTTGTTGGAAAGAAGAATCATTTTGAGTTTTTGGTATATTTAAAAATTTTAAAGCATTTTTAATAATATCCTCCAATCTGTAGCCATGAAATCTACTTGTCTTGATTACGAACATAGTCCTAGTCTTATTTGTTCTCTTCTTGAATTTGGGGATACTTCATTCATTCAATATGATTTAGAATATTTTAAGGAGAGGGTTAAAAATCCTATGTCAAGCCCTATGATGGAGAGAATAGTGGAAAGTGGTTTAGTCAAAGCTACGACTTTTTCCATGGTGGTATAATGTCCTGAATTAGCTCTGGAATGCATGAATAGATACGACCCTCAAAATAGGTGTATCATAACTATGGATGACAATGTATTACTGCATTTCAATAGACAAACCCTAATGGTCATGATTAAAATTCTACCCAAGGAGCCATACTCTAGCCTCAATATTACTTCCTCTTATGGTCATTTTTCATTAAAGAAAGCAATCTACAGAAGTGTAATTACCAAAAATTGGTTACTAAAATTTCAAAAAGGAGGTTCAAGACTACCCAGAGCATTAACCAGAGAACATATGATATCATAAATTAAAGACATCATGGTATTATTACACAGGGTGAAACATAGTTCTCAAGCATTTTATTGGGAGGATTGGATGTACTTCTTCATTCAGGTGATCCATCAAGAAGAATAGTATTTGGATTGGGTAGAAATCATAGCTGAATGTTTGCATCTGGGTCTGAGTAATTATTTTTGGAATAAGGATTTTTATATGTCTTCACATCTCTTTTATTGCTTAGCATCTACAAGAGAATGGAGAGGGTTGCCTCATGCATCCCTAGTTGAAGACAACACAATTTATGATTACTACCCAAATTTGCAGATGCAAAATTATTATGAGAACTATGGAAGGGTTAATGATATTTTTACAGGTAGGATGATTTATAAATTGGTAGGGAATGTTAATAAGAGAGTGTCTGATGAAGCCATGCAGTTGATAAGTATTTATTGTAGTTTCTTCATTCAGTTTTCCAAATTTACTTATATCATAGTTGGTGGTTTTGACGGTGAACTAGTGAAGCTGCCTAGATATGTTTTTGACCATTTTGTATTGATAGAAGTTTGCAGGCAACTAGCCCATGTAGATAAGAAATTTCCAATGAATAAAGAATCTGGTATATCTTTTCCTGTCAAATTGGGACACTATTCATGCTAATAAATTTTTGATGCCTTAAATTTAGAGGCGGACATGAAAAAGTTCAATCTTCAGTACTAAAATGCCAGGCCCCAATTTGTAAGCAAAGGTTTTGCTAGGGACAATCTAGATTTTGGAATGGGATTTTCACACATTCCCTGGATCAAAGACTATTAAGAGGATTGTCTAGATGAATTTGTGTTAGAATAAAGCTTTGGTGTAGGTTCTCCTTGGGCAAAATAGTTACACTCAATCTGAGTATGAATATCTCTAGAATAATTGATGATGAAGAATAGGTGGTTGATCCTCATTTTGAATAAGTAAAATAGCAACCTATTCCAAAAATTGATTGGAATAAATATGAAGAGGATCAAATTGAAGTCAAAACTCTCCCAGTGATAAGGAGAATTGAGAAATGGTTAAAGGGTTATAGACTGAAAGAGGTTCAAAATGAAGATTCCCAGTGATGTGCACTAATTGATGAATCACCATCTCAAATAAGCTCTTCTAATCAACTTATTACTATTTATGATGCAGGTACTCTCAAGCCAAAAATTGGAAAGCATTATGTTATCAAAAAATCCAAGAAAACCTTTGAAACTATTCTACCTCCTCGTACTACCAGACTAAAGGCTAAAATTAAGAAGAAGGAGGAGGAGCAGGAGATTTGTGAAAGAATAGTTGTGGACTTAAACTATAAAGAGGATTTCAGAGAGGTAAAAAGTGATAAAGGGTTTGATCCACCAATGGCAGAGGAGAATAGTGCAAATCAACAAATAAAGGTTGCTTCAAATTGTGTAAATCTGATGGTGATATCAAATGTGCCTTCTAAACAATTGAATCCTGATAAGGAAGTTCTAGTCCTTACACCTAAATGGTTGGCAAGTTCAATCACTGATAAAATAAAAATAGTTCCATTTTCATTACCATTGGAGGACATGGTTAGCAAGTGTCTTGGAAAGAATCCTAAATCTAAGAAGCTAAAAACAACATCCAGGGTGGACATTAACCCTAATACATGAAACTAGAGTGCAAAAATAGCCTAGCTGACAACTGATAAGGAAGTTCAAGATCCCATAATTCATGATTTCATAATAAAAAATAGATCTTGGGACTGCATCACGCATCGCAGATGTGCACCATACTGAAGCATCTACCAAAAGGATAGTCAGCCGTACCTGGAAAGATGAAAAAGATAAGAGGGATTTGAAATAGAACTTATGGTAAATGGTAGAGTATATCGATGCCATTCATAATCCAAATCCACAACCTATTTCTCAACTACCTCTATCTTTGACCCAAAATCTACAATCAACCAGAAAATGCTAGATCAAATACATAGAAATAAAATGGTGACTAAGGTGTTTGATGATTGGTTGGATGACATTATCCAGAAGGGTAAAAAATAAATTAAGGAATTGAAGAATATATACGATGAGACTATGGCTGCCATCGAAGATTTGAAAACATAGAATGCTTCATGGGAAAAAGGGGAAGGAAAATGGACGAATGTGATAAATCAAATTGGTGATGTTCAGAAATATGGGGTAGTGAAGTTTTTATCAAAAAAATTTTGATGAGTCTGAATGATAATATATTATATGCAAGCAAGAGAAATATCGAATGAAGAAACTCAGTATCCAGACAAGGATGAATTGAATTTACAAAAATGATCAAAGAAATAACTGAGTTCACTCAATCTATACATCATGAGTTACATTATATTGGTGTAAAATATATAAAATATGATGGTAAGCCAGAAAAAGATATCAATTCTATGGTTCAATCCTTCAGAGAGAAGATCATTTTTGTTAAATAAAATGACCACCTATTAATTAAACATTTCTCTCAGATTTTAAAAGTAGAATCACTTCTTCACCTCTGTGTTGATGCACTCCCAGAGCATGTAGAAAAAGTGGCAAAAATTTGAACAGAAAAAGATGTTTGGAAAGAACATGTTAAACATATTGGCATCCCCAACTTCTAAAAAATCCAAGAATTTGTTACTACACATCAAGAAAGGAAGGCGCAACATGTCTCCTCAGTAGAACAAAGCAAATTCAGAGATTCCAATCCACTGTCCCAGTCTTATTCTTTCTTACGTAATCTCTTTATTCAATTATTCAGTTGAAATTATGTTTTAAAAAAAACTTTATCTTTTAATGAGCTTGTATGAAACTAAATCTCGTATGGGTCAGAGTTTGTTTTAACTCTAGGTTTAAAAGAATAGTTAATTAGGGTAGCTATATATATATATATATATATATATATATATATATATATATATATATATATATATATATATATATATATATGTTTATAGTTGTTAAAAACTAAGATAGAGGATAATAAAGAAGAAGACAAGAGAATTTTAAATTTGAACTTTTTTGTTTTACAATATATGTGATGATTGTTTGAATAATTTTCATCTGTGAGTGAAAATAAGAAATAATTGTTGCATACCTAAATCTGTGTGTTTAAGTATTTGAAATCGGGTTTCTATGTGAACTCCCCTTTCAAGTGGTAATTATTCTCTCATTGGATAACTCATCATATGTGTTTTATCTTTTGATGGTTTAGTAATATACATGTTTATATGTCTGAATATTGTTGAGGATAGAATCTATGTGTTCTATCATTAAATAATGTTATATGGAGGAAAGATACCACATTCATAACATGGTGATGTATGAATGTTAGTTTGTCTTAAACGCTTTCTGGTTAAAAGTGTGTCTGAATGATTAAAGTAGTTTTAATTCATTAAAAATTTTAAAGGGTGTTGTACCTTAATTTAGAGAGGAATTATCCCTGATAGTTCACTCATTTGTTCTTTAACTCATTTGTTCTCAAAGAAAAGGTTATAGAGTCAGAACAAAACCTTTTTTTTTAGAATAGGACAAATTTGTTAACCAACACTACCCAAATAAAATGGTAGAACCCTAAATGTACTTCCTTTCAAACTATTTATATTAATGCTAAGATTTCCCTTGACATTATTATTGGATCATAGCCAAGAGATGTCTTTAGTGGTGATGGTAGCTCATTTCCCTCACCATCTAAGATTGTTGAAGTTTTTTCATCTTCCCTTAAGGTGGAAAAAAGGATTTTTCCTTCTCTTAAGATAACTAAAGTTGTCAATTATAAGGAATAGATTAGGACATTTATAGATCTCCTCATAAATCTTCTAAAAACTCTTAAATGCTTGCCCTTTAAATCAGATGCTGATATTTCCTCTCTTAAATTGGAAAATGATGCCTTCAACTCGGTACTAGAAAAGAAAGATTATTATCTTAGGAGAGGAATCATATGCCAGTTTGAAAAACTCTAGCCTAATCTTCAGGGTCTAAATGAATGCATCTCCTTGCAATGGAACCCTATTTTGAATGGTAAATTAGAAATTTATCCTTTTACAAAGGGTTATTTTACTATTATATTTCTCCTTTCTTCGGATAAAGAATTTATTCTTCAGAATCAATGGAACTGGAATCAACACCAGATGTTTATGAAATGGTGGGATCCCAATTTTAACCCCCTATCTGACACTTTTTCTTCCAGACCTATTTGGATCTGCCTTCCACATATTCCCCTTCATTTCTAGGATAATCCTTATTTCAGTGCCATTGGTAATTCAATCATCAAATTCTTATAGATTGATTTAACTATTGAGTTATTTGCTCACATGATATTTTATATAATCTTACTTTTCATAGATACACCACTTGATCTCTAAGCCTCCATTGACTTGATAATTGAAGATCAAACATGGAGGAAAACACTGGATTATGAAGGATTGCCATTTAAGTACCATAGGTCTTTTAATACTGGTCATCTATCTTTAGATTGTCCTTCTTTTGTAAAACGAAAAGCTAAAACAATTTTGTGGAGACATTCTTCTCTAGATATTCTAACATTTTTTGGTTTGGAGTATGATGAAAGAGATACTTTAGATGTAATAGAAGATAATGATACATAACTTGTGTTGAAGAAACCTATTGAAGAGGGAATAAATAAAAATGAATGTATTCAACTAGGTAAAATTTTATATACTTCTCAAGAAACTAGTGTTCCAAGTATTATACCTTGTTGTGAATAAGGAAACATCATGGATGGAGAGGATTTTGGAAATAGTTTAAAGGATCACATAGGCTAGATTAAAGTTTAGGAACATCAGAAAAAATTAACAGTGGAGGCCCAACCACCCAGCATGCTTCAAGTTGGAGAACCTTGAAAATACCATGTAGAAGGTGGAGGCAAGGCTTAAAACGTTTCGCCTCATTTGTTTTAGTTGTTAAATATTATGTACATTTTTTAGGACCTAATTTCATTCACAAGTTTGAGGGTTTGGGCCTTAAACCCCACATGTTTGGTTGCACTTTGGTTGTTTTTAGGCTATTTGCAGTTCTTTGTCTTGGTTTTTTATTTGTGTCTGACTTATGGTTATATTTGGGCTTCCTAGGAGCTATTCATCTATTTGTCTTCTAGAGTCCGGTGTCCCTAGTTTTTAAAGAAAACCCTATTAACCTTAATAAAAAAAAGTAACAAAATTTAATTTTCCTAAACTAAGCCTACATAAGCACAAATTATATCTAAAAATAAAATGCATAAATCTGAAATGAATTTTGAAAGAAGGCGGAATCCCTAATATACAAACTAGGTTTTTCATTTAATAAACATAGGATGGGTTCACCAAACATTTTATGTGCTTAGGGAGTTGTAAAAGATAATACCCAAGAAAATAAATATGTTTGAAAGGAATAAAAACATTCATATTTACAATAAAATATAGTCAATAATAAAATAGTTTTAAATTACTACTAGTTAAGTTAATAGTCTAATAACGAACTAGTTAATACTCTAATAATGAACTTGTGTTTTTATAAGAGTTTTTAACAAATTCCAATTTTACATGTAAAAGTACATTTTTATTAACTAGGGTATGTTTTTATAAAAATAGATTTAAAATTATTTATTTCAATATTAAAATATATAAATTTAAATATACGCTTGTTAATATAGAACTATTAATGCTAAAAACATTTTTTTTCCAATTTTAATTTTTTTTTTTAAATAATGAGTGATTAAAGATATTAAGTCTGTTACCTAATCACCAATTTGAAAAACATATCATTTTAGTTAAAATTAGACTATTAACTACTCTATAATTCATTACAGGCTTTTAACTTTTTTGTTGCTATAAATTATTTAATAAATTTATAGGCAATGTGAACCATAAAAAATACTAATTTTAACTATTAAAGCAGGGACTAACAGCTACACGCCCCTTGTTTTTTTATTAAAATCTCTTTGAAAAGGGGGCAATGTGAAATAAGTGTACTATGTAAAGAACATATCAAGGTGGTGTATAGTTATTATATTCGATTATTTTTTTAATCAGTAAAATTTGGTTTCTTTTGATAAATGTTGTAAATATTATTAAAATATTTATCATTTAAAATGGTATAATGTTTAACCTTATAATCAAAATAAATATTTACTTTTTTTATTTTAAAAATTCAAATTTTATAATTTTATAATGAAAATAAAAAATATATAAAGAAATAAAAAAAATAAAGGCATATAATCTCAAATCCCTATAAAATAATGACAAAATAACCTTTGCTTATTTGAATCACTTGAGAGTGTGTTATTTTCTTGAAAATAATATTTTTAACAATTCAAATGTCATTAGGAATGACAAAATACATTGAAAGACATTAGCTTTGTCGATTTCAAAGTGTCAAAAGGTTACCTTAGATTTCAAAAAATATATATATTCATACAAAAAAATGAGCGTAGAATGTTATCTCCCCTTACCTTAAATCTATAACTAACAATTACGTTTGAAGGTGCAATTTATGTCATATGAAATGTATATTTAATTTTTGTGATTTTATTTCATAAATATTTTTAAGTGTACGATGTGTGCAACCCCTATTATATGATAAATAAACCTACCAACTCTCCCTACCACTTGAAGACAATTATCAATCAATCACCTATTCTCTAAACCGGTGACTCCTCTACCATGACATTCACAGTGTATCACAAGCGATGCTCCTTATACATCCATGTGGCATGCACTTTAAAAAAGCATTGGTACTCATTTCAATTGCAATGAAATCAATAAGATAAACTCCATAACTTCAATGTATTTCCCCCACATCAACATCATTACGTTGTTGATTCAAACTACACATTCGATCCACACTTCAAACATCAAGTCTTTTTGTAATCAAATACAAAATAATCAATAGACAATGCTACCATTGCCATGAAGTCAAGGCATGTGTATGATATGGGCACATTGGTGTAAAATATCATATGAAATACTCTGTCATTGTCCCTCATCATCACCTCCCAGATCATTTTGAAATCTTTCACCACTTGTAAGTTTTGTATCACCTTTCTATATAATTTCTTTAGGTGTCACTAAATTGGCAACATAAATGAACTCAAGTTATAATATAGACTTTAGAACCTCAATGACTTGTCTCCATGTCATTGACATTCAAGGACTTTACAAAATATATCGTACTCATTTCAACTGCATAGAAATCAACAAAATAAACTCCATAACCTCAATGTATTACCCTCACATAAGCATCATTGCATTATTGATGCAATCCATAGATTGGACTAGATTCTTTGTGTAATCAAATAGAAAATAATCAATAAAATATGCCACCACTGTCCTGAAGTTGGGGCATGTGTATGATATGAGCCCTCTGATGTACGATATCAAAATACTATGTCATCGCCCCTAGATGAGCATAAATTACAATATAAACTTTGGAACCTCAATGTCATGTCCCTATATGATTGACACTAAAGGACTGATTTGATTTAAGTATACCTTTTTTATATCTTAAATATTAACTTTATTAAATAAGTAATATGTAATATATATAAATATTATCTTATATAATATATGTAAATATTATATTATATGATATATTCTGATATAATTTTAAATTATGAAACAAGACTTAATTTTCATTGATCATACTTAATTAGCAAAAAGGAAGGTGAACCATATATTTTTGTATTGAGAACAATAAAATATCTATTGAACTCATCGCACAACACAAGTTTACTTGTTTACATTGACATGTGTCGTAATCTAAGGAAAAGTATACAACGAATGAATAGAATGATAAGTAATCCAAGTCTTGCTTCTATCTAGGAATGATCACCAATCGACCACTTTTTCTCTCAATTAGTGACTCTTCTATTATAACATTCATATTGTATCGCAAACGATGCCCTTTATGCATTCATATGACATGCACTTTACAAAAACATTGATACTAATTTCAAATACAACAAAAACAATAAAATAAATTCCATAAAATCCATGTATTTTATTTGAGAAATTATAAACAAATTCATCTTGCATTTAGAATATACCTTCAGATACACCCTATTTTTCTATAAAAAAATTACCTCTCAATTTTTAATGATCACTAATCGACCACTTTTTATCTCAATTAGTGACTCTTCTATTATAACATTCATATTGTATCACAAATGATACCCCTTATGCATTCATATAACATGCACTTTATAGAAAAACATTGATACTGATTACAAATCCAATCAAAACAATAAAAAAAATTCCATAAACTCCATGTATTTTATTTGAAAAAGTATAACCAAATTCATCTTGCATTTAGAATATACCTTCAGATACACCCTATTTTTCTAAAAAAAATTACCTCCCAATTTTTGACATGTCTGGGTAGGCATTATCTGTTTCGATGCAAGTCTGCGGCAAAGGCGGTTTCATGAGGTGGCGGTTGGCAGCATGGCCGGACATGGAATGGATGCCCACACTGTGTTTGAATCGCATTAAATGCCCTTGAAAGCTTTTTCCACCGCCTCTCTCTTTCTATATATCATGCCTTCTACGCTCTGCTCTGTTCAGCGTTCTACGCTCATGGGTCCTGTGCTCTACGTTATACATCGGAACAAACTGGGAGCCGGCGCCTCTATGTTTGAATCCGAATAAGGAATTGTCTAGCACCCAGAACACTCCGCCTGCTCAGAGCCGAAAACACGTGGTATTAGAATTCATAGTTGTGTGGGACGTCTCACTTTTCCTCGGTTTCGCATATATTCTTGAATTGAACGCCTCAAAGCAAGCTGCAATTTAACTCTTTCAGGGGTGAAACGACAATTGTGGCCGTGCTTATCATAAAATTCCGTAAAGTAATGTTGGGAGGATGCTGGCAATGTTGAAGATTTTGGCTTTATAGCCGGGAGTTGCATTTGCTTAGATGCCTCCGATGATGTTTCATAGAACCCATTTTTTAGCATACCCTGCAACCTTGCCACTCCAAGAGATGGCATTACTCGATATATTTCATTTTGAATTCTTAAAGCCTCATCAAAAAAACATTTTTTTGCATATACTGAAACCATATCATTCCACGAAACCAGTTCTGCTAATTGGATTTGCTTAAATGAATCCTGTGCATTTCTTTAGATCCCATACCCCTGAAAGCAAATAAAAATACCCCAGAAAGTGGAGGAAAGAAAAAATAAAAAACAAAAAAACAGTACCTATGCAACAACCTCAGCAGAAGTAATTCCATTTTTTTGTAGCAATACCCTGATGGCAAAAATAACGAGTGGACACCCAAAATAAAAATGGTTTCCATGCTCATCGGCGCTTACCAGAAGCTGTAAAACTATACAGGAACAAATATCAGGTATACCATTAGATTTTATATGATATGTTGATTTTTGGAAATATGGTGACAATTATCATAAAACTTTAACATCTAAAATGAACGTGTTCAATATGTTAATAAAAGCCTAAATAAAAAAACAAGGATGACAAATAAAACATTGCTAAAAACGTTTGTAGATCTATCCCGTTAAAAACAAACAAAATATTGTATCACGTGTTCAAAGTTTGTTTGTTATAATGAGAGCGAAATAGAAACGTTTCACAATATATATGAATGGTTATACAATTGTAGAAAAAATAGAAGGGGTTGATAGACATTGCGCTCGCCTTCGAATTGTTATTTTTACCCAACCCAAAAAAAAAAAGCCAGTCAACGGATTATTGATTTCTACATGTCCTGTTCTGTAACAGTCGATCGTAAAGCATAATCGACTTTTGCATAATTTGAGCTTAATCTTGATAATAGTAATTGAAATCCTATTTAATAGGTATAGTTCTCTGATAGGGATCGTGGCAACTGCTGGTGGTGCAGCAATCATCATCATCAACGTGTTTCTTGTCTTTCCTTACACTGCACTACATGTTAGGGTAAGCAATTCAACGGATATTGTGCGAGCAATTAAATAGATGTTTATGGGTGGCATTTGGATATTAATTTCTTCGTATGGTATATATTGGAGAGTTCGCTGGGTACACATGTCAAGTTGTTTCCCGCATATTTTATTCGATTATTAATTTTTATTTTTATTTTTAAATTTTTCCTTGAGGACAATTTGTTATCCATGCATGTACAAAAGCTCCTATTAGGAAACCATGCACTCTGCAACAACAAAAGAATAAAAAAAATACAATAATAGAGATAATTAAACAAACAAAACAAAAAAATTACGTAGTAAAAACATAGCAAAGCTAAGGAAACATCTATAGTACAAAATATCAAGATTTATTGATTCCAAGATGAAAAGATTACATGTGAATTCTACAAATATAAATATGCCTAATTGGCAAAGTACCGTTAAGATTTGTCCTTTTAAAAATAGAGTAGAAAAATGCCATTAGGACTTTCCTTATAAAAATAGAATCTAGTGGAATCCATCTACCTAGAAATAGGGGTTTGATTCCTTGATTTTTTTTGCTTTGGAGGTGCTGCTCCCAAACAAATGAGATTCTCAATAGAAAGTATAATAGTTTGAGATTTTTTTCATAGTATAACATGAATAAAATGTTTTTGGGAAAAGCAAATGATGAAATACAGATCATTCAAAATATTCAATAAAAATATGGTAAAATTTTCTTAAAATCCTTTCATTCAGAAGGTGAATTTACAGGGAAGTTTGGAATTTTGTAATGGGGAGTCGAAAGTCACACTCTATTGATGGTGCTTCAAGGTTTATTTTCGCTTCCTTGCTTCTCTTTGTCTCCATATTCTTACTCGGTTATCTTATGATTTTCCTGGCATGCTTATTTTTATGGTCATAATTACTGAGCTTGTTTTTTTATTACTTTTTTCTTTCTATTTTGGTTGTTTATTGTTATTTTATGTGGTGTGATCTCTCCTTTCCACGTCCACCCATTTGTTGTCTCCTCCTCCCTCCTGCCTCACTCTCCCCCCCTTTAAGACAAGATAGTGGCCTGATTAATTGCTCGGTGTATCACTGATGGTGGGCAAGATGTCCTCAATCATGCAGGAAGTAATGTTGAAGGAGATAATAATAGAAAGAAGCATGCTCCAGATTTGCATAAGGCTCGCCTTGGAAAAATAAACAATGAGGTTTGTCCAAAAGTGGGTAAAGTTTATGTGGAAGAAGTTAAAAAATCATTCTTTGACATCCTATGTTAGAAAGAGGCTGCTAAACATTCTGAGGGTGTAGAATTCATGGTTTTCTAGGTCAAACCTGCAAACGATGGAATGGGAAAGGAATGTGTGGGAAAAACTGGTAAGTTTTCTAGCTTTTCCAAAATACTCTCTCTTAACCCTAATCTCTCCATGGAAAAAGATTTGTTGAGCCAAGGAGATAGACTAAAGAATGCTAGTATTTTTTGTCTATCTTAACAAAAATTCTGTTCCTTCTCAATTTTTTTTGATAATTAGTTAAATGTTGTCTGGCGAAAGAAAATGGGGATATATGTGAACATTTGTAAAATGTTCCAGAAGGGTGTTTTTCTTGTTACCTTCAAAAATTTAAATATGTAGAGAAGAATTATCAGCAATCTATTGTGGAATGTGGATCAGTCTCTTTTTTAAAGTTGTGTCATGGGCCTTAAACTTGGACTCTAAAGACCTTATTTTTAAGACTTCACCTAGATGGGTCGACATAGAAAATGTTCCCCTAAAACTAGGGATTTTTTTGCCTCAAGAACTCAAACCCTTCAATGAAGTGCTTAGAATTAAAGACTTTGGGTGCTCTTTGGCTAACATGAATGCTAAGGTTTTAATTTCTCTAGCTTCATTCGACTTCTTTCTTGAAACACTTGCCTTTAATCGTCATGCTTGTAGAAGTATCTACCCTATCAAAGGGATAGGAGGTCTCCAGAATGTTTCCTTTTTTTATATTAAAAATCATTTACTAATATAAGCATCCAAGATGACAAAATAAATACAAAATATCAAGTAGAATAAAGAGCATAGGTGGGGCATCCCCCATCTACAGTCCAAATAAATGATAATTTAATATAAAAATGGCTCCAAATAGGCAACCCCAAAAAAACCAAAGAAACGAGCAATATCAAAATGAGAGGCACCAACCAGGTAGTCAACCAAATAGAGTAATCAATTCATTCAAGTTCCAATGTCAAATGAATGAAAAAGACATAAAAGTTTAGCAAGAGCAAACACAAGGCCACCAAAAGGTGGCAAAATCACAACTATGGGTCTAGTGCCCTATTACAAGCAACACCTTCCCTATCATGGTTACCATCAAAAGCATATGAGGCATTCCCTTCTGAGGAGCATTTGTCATTGGCATTACCCCTCATTTGATGTCTAGGAAGAATCTAAATTGTGTAGCGATCAACTTTGTCCAAGAGACCTTTCATATTATTATGCCTAACATATTCCAGTACATCCTCCACATCCTCTGAGCCACCACTCTCAATCAATTTCTCTAGATTTTGAGAGAAAGTACTTATATTTTCATCAATTTGTTACAATATTTTTGCATGTGCTCCCTAGAGAGGAGCATCAAGAAAGGGAGTCTAGGATGAGGGGCCAGCTAATGCATTTTCCTCACCATATTTAGGAAAAATGTTCAAGTCAAACGATTTGGAAGTTTCCTTGGCCTCCTTGATAATGCACCCATCATGTTCTTCATTATAGAGATCTTAAAAATCACTTTCATTCTTTTCCACCCACTCATCGATAACATTATTATCTAACTTAAAAGGAGTGATCCATTCCTACAGACGATTGTCTACCTGGTTGAAGTAGGCATCCTAAATATATTCCCACTCAAACTCAAAAATCTAAACCTCTATAGCTATCAGGTGGGAGATATCCTAATCTAGGTGTGGGCTCAATCTCAAGTACCCTCCCATGTTAAGTAGATAATCTTAAGTCACCTTAAGTAATACTATTCTGAGAAATCTTTCAAGATGTTCCTATGGAATCTTTAGTTGAAGAAAAATATGCAAAGATAAAATATGAAGAATGACATCAAACGTGAACTTAGTAAGAACTCTAGCCTTACCTTGAAACACCTCTAGGTTCCTTTGTTTCCAAAAAAACCAAAGAATTTTAGTAGAAAAAATAATCCAAAATTTATGGAAAAAATGATGAACTTTAACTTTAGGGAAAGCATATCCAAAAGTAATATTTAGCCATCCAAGATCATATCCAAAAAAAAATTCCAAGTTTTAAGACATTTTTACCACAAGTTAGATGTGAACCAATAGGAATAGAAAACATGCTCAACTGATTCAACATCACTACAAAAATCACAAGGAAGATTAGTAAAACCATAATTATTCAAAACAACACCCACAACTAATTTTTTGTGCATGAGTAACCAACAGAAACATGACTTTTTAGGCTCAGGATAAGAGGACTAGATAACTATAAACCTAAAAGACCAAGCATGCAAGGGATCAAGCATAGACCAAATAGGATTGAGGGTAAAGTAAGGAACATTGGAAAAGGAAAGATTCTTATACAACATCTATGTTGAGTACTCGAGCAAAGGTGGGCCCTTTTTCCACTTCACATTGTCCTAGAATTCATCCTCATCATCCAAAAAAATAACCTTGTTATACCCTTTGAGATTTGTTTGAAGTAGGGTGAATGTTCTTCTTTGGGATTACAAAAAATGAAATATGGTCTTAAGCTCTGACCATGAAGCCCATCACCCATGAATGAATATTCCTTAAAGATTATCAAACCTTTACTATATTAGTCAAAGACTGAGCATCCCCTAGTGAGGGAGAATGTTTATTTTGTAAAAGAGATGGTCACTTAAGGAAGGATTGCCCTAGTCTTGTTAAAAATCAAGCTAAGGCCTCAAAATTGAGCCATGAATTGGACTTTAAAGATGGTCTAGTTTATCCTAACCCTCCTTGATTTGAGAAGTTATATCTAGAAGATAACCCTTTATTTGATAGTGGACCCTTGGAAGATAGAGGATCCCCTGGTTTAGTTGAGGTTAAGAATTGCTTTAAAGTACCATAAAATTGTGATGATTATCATAGTCTTGAAGGTGTTGGTCAGTTCAGGGTAAATAATGACACCGATTTGAAGGTTGATTCTATGCTGAATATTGGGAAAGAGATTCTACCACCTCAAGATATACTCATTAAGTCATATTTTCCTATTTCTAATCAACCCTCTTTTAAGGTTTAACATGTGTTCATGGTGGATGTCATTCTTATCTTGAAATGGAAGCCAACTAGAGAGTTAGATGAAAATTTTCTAATTATTGATCAAACCCCTGACAATAGCTGCACTCACCTTCTTGATTCTATTATGGAGGATATTACTTATCTCGAGTCACTTCCAATAATTATTTCTCTCCATTATCTTCTTGAATCCAAGGTTGTGGAGTTAGATACGGTGACTAACTCTGACCCTAGTTTTGGAGAAAAATGGAAAGCAAAAGGATTGGTAAAGAGGATAAAAACATAAGTATATCCCCTTAGCCCACGTGATTCCCAAGTGGATATTGATGTTTAAAAAAATTTAAGGATTCTACTAAAGTGATAGGAGATGGCTCTATCAAAAAAGTAAATAAATAAAACCATGTTTCAATTAGCTATATCAATGTAAAGTGGGGAGTGAGTCCCCTATTGTGGATAAAAATATATAGTCATTCATGAATATTTTAAGTTGGAATGTTAGGGGCTTGGAAACCCCTGATAGGAAGCCTATTGTTAGATAATTCAAGAAAACCATAAATGATTTGGACTTCCTTCTCCTCCGAGAAGTTAAAGCTACCATTTTTATCCTCTCCTCAACTCTCAGTTTTATCTGGCCAAACTCACTTCATTATTCCACTTCTCACCACAGAGGCAAAGGAGGTACCTCTATCTTAATTAATCATGTATGAAAGGATTTTATTGTCTAGCATGGAGTCTCAAATTGTAATCATGTTTTATGGGTGAATCTTTGTATTACCAACAAATAGTTTGGCATTTTCTACATTTGTGCCCTTATTGACTATAAGTAAAGCATAGAGTTATGGAACTAGTTGGCCTCTAACTTAAAAGATGTCCCCTAGATTTTTGAGGGTGATTTAAATATGATTGAGGAAAGAGAAGATAAACATGGAGGTGACCCTCACTCATGGAAGGTTAGTGAGCTCTTTTTTGGGTCTAAACTCAAGATAATACATACGGTAGTGGATCCCCTTATTAAAGGTAGGAAATCGAGCAAAGGTATTTCATTCACATGGTGTAATAATCAAACTACCAATAAAAGGATGTATTTGAGACTGGATAGATTCTATTTTTGGAAATAAGTTTTTGATATCCCCCCTTGTGCTAATGCTAACCTACTTAAGGTGATTCTGGGAACTATTTCTAATCAATCCCCTATTGAAATTTGTGTTTCCCTTAAAGAAGAAAGGTTAAGTAATAAGTCAAGTTGGAAGGGTATTTATAATTTTAATGTCTCTGATTTGTAAGATAGGAATTATATGGATGGCATCCACTCTACATGGAATGTGGGGAAAGGAACCTATAGCTATTATTCTAGAATATACAAGTGGAACTATTCTATCCATATGTCAAAAGAAATTGCTAGATCTTATGGGCAGTTTGAAGCTAACAGAATGAGGAAAGTAGCTAGAGAGGCTCAAGAGAAGCTAATTAGGGGAAAGAGTGATTTCCAAAATGACCCGACTAACCCTTCCTTATTATTGAACTTCTCTTCCCTTAAGCATCATATTAGGCAACACCTAGTGTATATTGAACTTTTCAGGGAAATGGGAACTCCAACTGCAATTTGTAATTTTGTAGTTTTGCAAATTGAAAATTTTAGTTGGAGTTCCCATTTTCCTAAGGGAATGTTTCAAGGGAACTACAACTATGAAATACAATTCTAAAATATGCAAATTGTAAAACTGCTGTTGAGTTCTAGATTTTCTCAATACAAAAAAAATTGTAAAATTATAAATGGGACCTAGATTCCCCAATACAAAGGTAAAGTGCAAATTTTCAAAAGGGAATAGAATTTCCCCAAAGGGCCAAAAAGTTAAAAGTAATGCATTTATGCATTAAAAAATTTGGAGGCAAACCTAAAAAGCAAATGTGAAAAAATCAAAAATGAAAAAGGCAAAGTGTTGAAAAATAAGTTTGAGACCAAAAACAAAAAGGTAAAAGTAACCTAAGTTTTGCATTTTCCATTTCTTGCTTGTTCAAACACATTCATGGGAGAAATACTATAGCTTTTTAAGATCAAGGTTGGCCACTCCAAAGAAGATTTCTCAAGCAGCAATGGGTTTTATGTGTTCAAATGCCATAATTATAAGGTAGGATTATTCTTTGGTTTGCATATGAGGAAGGGCAGATGTCCAAGGAGGTTCTAGCTATATAAATGAGTGGTCAAAGGCATCTCCATGCAGTTGCACAAGAAGAAAAAGAGTTTGTTTAGTCTCCAAGGTGAATATTCTCCTTTTAGCTCATGTAAAATGCATCTCCAACCAAGAAATCAAAGGGTTTTCTCCAAATCTTCATCATTTCATATAGAGGTAGTTACAATAATGATTTTGCTTGCATAATAATGAAGTTTCCAAGCGTGGCAAAAGAGCATATTCTAGTTGGGAGCATCTTGGTGGAACTTTGAGAGACGTTAGTAATTTTTCAATATCATAGATTACAATCCATATTCTTGGATTCCAAAGGGTGTTAAAAGTGTATAAATAGATGGATCATCCTCTCTTCTAAAGTTATTATTGGTTTTTTATTCTCTCTAAGTCTAGGCTCTTCAAGATTTTGGGATCAACTATTATGTGTATTTATTATCTCCCTTGCTAAGGTGGTTACAATTGTACAACCATTAGCAAGCTTTGAGAACATGTTTATGTCTCCCTTATCAAAAAATCAAACTCACCATGCTTGTCCCCATGGCAGCATTTTGTAAAAATGATGTATGTAAGATTTATTTGTAAAGTTAATGAGAATACTTGTGATTTTTACTCTTTGCTTTTGATGAAGTGTAATAATGTGTTTTAAAACTATTGATGATTGGATATTTGGTTCAATGCTTAATACTAGTTATCATTTTGAGCATAGATATGGATTATAAACCCTTTCTGCATTTTAATTTGAAAACATGTTGTTGAAAAGCTCTTTAGGGCACCCTGGTTCATGAATTTGATAGGAAAAAGTATTTGAGATTCTAAGTGCACTGTATGTTCTAGGGTTTCAAGAATTATTTGGGTATTTGTATTTCATTGGCACCAATAAATGCAAATCACTCCTGGTAGTTCCCATTAGCTTGCATTTGATTTTTTATATATCTTTACAAAATAATAATGTCGTGAATGTTGAAAGAATCCATGTTGTTTGAAAACCACCAACACACCACTCTTTTTTACAACTATTTAATTGTCCTACCCTATAAATAATATAATTATTGCATATTTTAAGTGTTATTTGCCTTATAGATGCATGACTATTGCATATTTAAAATGTATCTATAATTTTGTGTTTTAAAGACTACTATTGTAGTCTTCTATTCATCCCCTTATTGTTGAAAATTTATTTTTAAATGAAGGTTGCAAGTGTATACACATCTATCTTTAGTAGCTTGTATCTGCCCTAGTGCATTTGTGCATCCCTTGTGACAACCCTTTCCAGGTGGAGTGTGCAACTTTGGTTATACCATGGTCAGATTTGCATTTTGTACCAAAAAGCCCCATGGAGATTGAATTTTAGAATCCCTCCATGTGAGAAAGCTACTCCATAGGTCCTTTCACCTTGGTTTAGGGAGGGCCAAAATTAGCAAGCAGCTAACCATACTCTCTGTCGGTGCTTCTTGGTCAATTTTTGTGTTTGGTCCATTCTTGATGCCAATCCCTTCCCTAGCTATAATGACATATCAGTGGGGTTTTCATATTTGTTTGCCATTTTCTCAAGTGTGCAAGGCCGAGCAAAAGAGGTGTACAACTGGGAACCAACCGAGTACATCAATCGGCAGTACATCACAATCTAGCTCTTCTTTGAGAATATAGACATCATATGAGAGGTGACATTGGTGAGTTTTTTATATACCTTTTTTTATCATAAAAAGCCTTTAAATTTCAAGTGAAATTTGACATAGAAAATGAAAACCTTCTTTATAATACACTGACTGGATTAATCTTAACTAGTACTCTCAAATTACTGAAGTCCACATTCTCAACCAATCATATAAATCTATAATAAAAATTGATTACCTAATTAAAATTAACTAATTTATAAATATTAATTAATCTTAACCTAATAATTAAACTCTATAAATTATACCAAATTTATGATGATCTCATCATTGGTACAAAAACCGTACCACAAACCTAAAGAGCATAATAATGCTAGGAGAAGAAATCATCGACACAAGATGCTGTGAAGAAAATTGCAGCGGAGACACATCAATTTAATTCCTATGGAATGGCCTCTAATGTGGTTGGTATCAACGACATTTTATTAGAAATCAAGGTTGATCTTTCTAATAAAAACCTAAAGGTTAAATTATTTAAATTGTCTATTTCTTTACGCAAAGTTTGACAAACTCTCTTACAGTCATTTATAAAAAAATTGTTGTCTTTGGCTGACAATGAATCTTTGGGCTAATATTGAAGTGATATGTTTTTTTTTGGGATTATGCAAGACGTTAACGATTATTGTAAACTTGATAAGCTTGGATATTGATTCAAATCAGATGACTTCGTTGTCAGATTCAGTTGGACGACTGGTAAAGCTTAAAGAATTAAATGTTTCTATAAATCTGTTCGCTACCCTTCCTGACGACATTGAAAGTTAATGGTAGGTTATTTAAAGCATGTTAGATTATTCCGTTTCATTCATTTATTTCCTTCATGATAAAAGTGTCATCCGTGACACTGTCTTATTGGTATGAAATTTAGTGCTATGGAGGAGTCAGTTGCCGATTTCAACCAGCTGAGCTGGCTGCCAGTGGGTATCGGATTCGATCTGGTGAACCTGTGGAGGTTATTTGTGAGATTATTTTCATTACAGGATGAGTACGTATCCTCACCCCATGTCACTATTTTTTTGTCATCTGCCCTGCATTTATTCACAACATGAGGCTCATCTTCAACTTTTCCTGCTTTCGCTATCCCTCTTCACCCTCAGTGCAACTCCTATGCATGAATATGAAAGGATAGTTTGTTCATTTGGCAGTTCCATATATTTTCATGTATCTTTTAGTTGCACGAATCTTAATGTATGTTGATACCATTTTGCCATTTTATATATCTTTGAGACGATTGTCATTTTATATATTCAAAATTTATAATTTGAATGATCCCGCTCTCAAACAGCGAACACCGTATTGTGCGTCCAGTCGGACAAGTTGAAGCACAAACGGAAAGGGACATAGATGACGTAATCAGTTGAACGTTGGGACAACTGCTAGCATGGCAATCCACTCGCAACGCTCTAACTAGTTATGCTTAGTAGATTATGACCTTAGTATATATTTAATGTTATAGTATGGAAGAATTCCAAACTCTAGTGGCTAATGAAGGGTTTGTATCATATTAAAAATGTTTTAATATAGATTGACAATGTGCATTATAACTAGATTATAAAAGAGTTATGGTGCATTTAATTTGCGTGAATGGGTGAGAATTTGGTTTGTTTTGTGATTTTTCAGTTAATTTATTACGTTAAAATAAAAAATTTCAATTGTAATTATCTTCTTAGTTTTATATTTAAATTTAGAAGCTTACAAGGATTTTATTATTTTAAACTCATACTCGGTAATATAGGATTATTATTAAAATACATTGGCATGTTGGAATCTCTTTTATGTAAACCAAAATATACATACAAATGTCGATATTTGTGTAAATCGTTTGTTTCCAATCAAACAAAACAAATCTACACCTTACATGTCTATTATATCATATAATTAAGACCAACTTTCCCTACCCTCAAACTAATATAACAATCAAAATATGACCTTTCATTGAAAAATTGTCATAACAAAGGTATGGAGAAGTATATTATTGAATTCTAATTTTCACTAAACATTCGATATTATCAAAGAATACTATCGATGCTAGGTAACTTAACCACTTGACTTGACTAAGACAATTACTATGCTTCATTTCTTGATTACGAATAAATATTATTAACACTATCAACTTATATCACATGGTTGTTTAAGAGAGTTGCTCCTATCAAATACCTATCCACAAACTAGATTTAATTAACTCAATTCTATACAATTTAATATAAAACATTTACTGATAAGACATGCCATATTACGCTTCTTATGATTATGAAAAATTACTCAATTATTCACATTTTTAGATATAGATGCATAAACTAACTACTCACATGGTTGCTTAAGAGAACTACCTCCTATTAAGTACATGCCCACAAATTAGCTTTAATTAATTCGATTATATACAATTCAATATTCGATATAAAATATTTGCTAACAAGGATAACTATATTGTAATTGCTATGCTTATGAATAATTACTCAACCATTAATAAAACTATTCATATTGCAATTCTTATGCTTATAAACAATTCCTCGATCATAAACAAATTTTAATGGAAATGTTTTATAATTTTAAAAATAATATTAAATAATGATTTTTTTCTTATAAAAATATATACTTTTTGTTTCCTTTAGGGTGATTACAATTTCATTTACTAGATATTGTATATAAGAGATATATTATAATTATTAGTTTTTAGGCAGGTTTAATTGTTTTTTTAGGTATTTTTATGGATAGTGTTTTACAATTGGTGTTTTTATGTTGAATGAAGTGTTATACTGGTATAGTGCTAGCTTAGATTAATCTAGGCATCTTATTTGATGCTTTCTCTACAAATCTATGAATGCTATGTGTATCCTCAGGGTAGATACATCCTATTTGCCTAAAGTTTTTTTAGCTAGTCAGGCAGTGACAAGGACCCTTAGGTATTAACCAGATCAAATAACATGTTGACCAACTGTGATTAATAGCTGGATATACATCAAAAATTTGTTATATGCTTAACTTTACACTTCCCTGTCAAATTAATGTCAAATCATAAGTTATGTGATGATTTGTATGATTGAGATAAATGAAGCATGAAAATTGAAATGAAATATATAATAAAAAATGGGGATGATTTCCATAGCTGAGATTGAATAAATGCAATTAAATCATATAATCTTATAACCCATAACCTTGTCGGAATACATAAATTTAGATTGAGTAAATGCTATCAAAATTGTACAATCTTAAAACCCATAACCTTGTTGGCATACATAAATTTTCACTTACAAGTTGTCAGAGTTCATAAAAAGGTATGAATATAAGAAATTCAGACATAGCCTTCCCAAAAAGAACTAAGTCTATGTTATTTTCATCTCAATCTATAAAGAAATATATGCCTCACATAAGGACACAAAAATAACTACATCTTTGCTATTTTTGTTAGCTCAAACAACATAAACTCTCTATACCTTGAACGCTATTATATCTACCTAAGTATTATCTTACAGGTAACCACAATTATTTTTAAAACTTTTATTTGTCTCCATGTCCTAATTCAAAAAATAATATAGTTACCTTCACGTATTTAATAATGCATAACTAGCACCTTCACTCATAAAATTATGGTTGTCTATGGAACTAAAATTAAATCTTGTTATGAATGTATCTCAACTTTACCTAAACAGTTACTTCAATACATTTAAAGATAGAGAATTCCCTCAGACATCAGAAGCTTATACCTATCCAGATAAGATTCACTCTCATCATAAACTTGAAAGTAGCTCACCTTCACTCAAGTAAATTGCAGGGTTGATAGTTTCAATGCTTTGCTTTGGACAATATTCAATTTTCCATGTGCCATACAATCAATGAGAGCAGTGTAGGGTGCACGTGTAAGTTATTAACTTCAAGAATGGAAGAATATCAGCGTGGAAAAGTATTTATTTTTGGTGTGGGTTCAAATATGTGCCACATTGTATAAATACCACGAAGTGGTAGATCTTCCATTCTGAAAAATATACAAATTTAAAGTAGTCTTTACCTAAACAATTTAGAGTAGTATTTCATCAAAGGAAGGAGGATCTGGAACACCATATGTTGGACAATTAATTGTGTTGTGTCTTATATTTTGACACATTTCTCCCATATGTAATATTAAACATATGCATATTCAAATCTAACTCATTTCCAATAATAAACTTAACATAGATATCAAATGCATTGCTAAGATGGAGTGATGGTGTCAAATTTACTTGCCACATAAATACTTAATAGATAATACTCTTCACTACCTAATCCTTAGTCATTAAAAGTGAACATTTCATGTTAAATGAAACAACAATATTTTACATCAATATTTATAATTGAAAATTAAAATTTATTAAATAAAAAAAATACACACGTCACAAATTTAATTGGACAACGCTTATTACTCTTTTTACTCCTTGAATTGATCTCGAGATGTTGCGTTCATTCATATAAGTCGGTGAAGATAATGTCGGCTACAAGGGTCTATGGAAGTAAAGCGCATATTATATAAACAACACATATAACAAATACCAAAGTCCCTTTAAATTATTTGGCCCATATTATAATACACTCTCTAATATACACTCTTATTCCATTCAATATCATCAGTTACACTATAGAGCAAATGATGGCACCAATCATAGGAAATTGATCTGACGTGATGTGACCTGCTGAACTATCGTACTCCCAACTCCTCGTCTGTCTCATCACTCTCTCTGCCGCTCTGGCCCAACTTGCGTACAGTTGATTGCTGGTTGCGTAAAGTGACAAGACATTAATTATGTATGCACGAGTCGTGTTGAGGTTTAGACCACTGTGCATAACTATAATTTTAATTATAATTTGTCTCTGCACATTTCTCCACAAGAAAATTATTCACAAATGACTGCTCTACTTTATTACTACATGTCACTTTCCAGCATGCCGGCATGATGTACGCGTATGAACATGGACCACAAAAACATATTGTTATTCTAGTCATATTATATTACTACTGAGTCTATATCGCTATTGTACCAATTGATCCCTTGGTCATAGAAATGGAGGAAGTATCGCTTGGCCGTCCTTTGATACACGGCAATGAAAGGGGGCTGATAATTAGCGCAGACCTGCCTGGGAGATTTTGGATAGAGTCAAAAGCCTTATGGAAAATTGCAGGGGCTGCGATCTTCAGTCGGCTTGCAACTTTGGGGCTGAATGTCATAACGCAGGCGTTTGTGGGGCATATTGGCGATTTGGAGCTGGCTGCTTTTTCCATGGTCATCAGTGCTATTGTGGGTTTCACTTCAAGAATTATTGTAAGTATTTTGCTTTCAATTTGCCCATAGTGAGCTGTTTTCTTTCTATATATTCAGGAAATTATTTGTTTCCAATCTACCCTTGCCTTAATTTTATTTTATTCTGTAATAGAAAAACTTAAGAATATAATGCTTAAATATAGAAAAATCCTTTCCTTATTTATTTAATTCCTTATTATAAAATTGTTTCAACGTCTTTTATATTAATATATTTAATTTTATGGTTGCAAAGTGTTCACCAATATCTTTTTCATCTTTATATTTATGCTAATATATTTAATTTTATGGTTATAAGATCTTCACACTGTCTTTTTATCTTTATTTCTATATTATCTTCTCTTTCCCTTATAAAAAACAATTAAGGGAACACAGTGCAAGTAGATTGCCTATCTGCAACCCCACCAAAGTTCAAATCTAATTCGTAATTAAAATTTGGCTTGACTTTGTTAAATGGGATTGGAATCCCTATTCCCAAATAAGGGATTGACCACCAAAAATCCATATTTAATTGAAAAAATAACAACAGTGATCTTTCAATTGTATAAAGACAGATTTTCCAATTGTTCAACGCTTGAGAAATATTGAGAAATATCCATATGGAGAGTTGTTCAGGGTTCCCCATCACATGAACAATAAATTTAATTAATTTCTATATGAAATTATGAAAGTCAAAAATGATAAATGAACGTTACGTGCAAGGTGATATTATCTTAAAAACTGTCACAAAAAAATTTCTTGATGGGCAAGGGTGACCGTCAAATTTAACCCCTGGATGGAATTCGGTCCATGTAGACTCATGGTAGCTGTAACACTAGTGACAATCGGCAATGATGGGAATGGGAATGGGAGCAGAGTTCATTGACTATAGTTATGCATATGGACGAACGTTAGACAGACGTTAAGGATAAAACTTTGACCAGAATTAGAGGGCTCCTGTTGGTTTAGCCACTCCGCTGATGACCAAGCCTCAGTGCACGCTGCTCCTGTACTTGCCATTGCTTAGATACTACAAAGTGACAGAGAATATAGTTTAGGATGTGTGGAATATGTAAATGTATATTCAATGAATATATAGTAAGGCCCCTAAGCTGAAGAATGAGAGCACCGAGAATGCATTTGGTAGTAGTCCATTTGTTGTGGTGGAAGAGCTGGATGCCCGACATCATGCTGTGTAAGAGGAATGTGATGGCGTTGATATCGGTGTGCACTTCCACCCTTAGTGCCAGCTCCAGCTGAGGGCACCACAAAGAGTAATTAATCGTCAGTTCCATCAGTAGCTCCTCACTGACCAACACTCTCTTCATGCGACCTTCCTCCAAATCCAGCTCTAATGACAAATTTCTCCACGTAAAACATTTATAATACTATAACTATTGAAACACCCACCCAAGTATGGTTTCCAAAATCAACACAAATTAAACATAATACATTACATACACATGATAACTTAGAAAATGCAACTGTAAATACTAAAATAATAAATCCATATGTTGCATTCTAATATCCATATAGCTGGCAATTTTAAGCTCAAAACAATCTTAAAGATCAGAAAAGTACACTAGGGAAATAAAACAAGGGGCATATAGTGTCAAGTTTTTACGGGGTAGTAATAGTTTATTGTATGTGGATATTGTGTAGGTAGTTTATTTGTTGAGGATTTAAACTTAGTATATCTATCTTATCGCCATGTGAGCTAGTATTACAAATGGAGATCTCCCAAAAATATTCAAAAATTTAGTATTGCCAAGCATGGTGCCTTGGAACTCCAATCAACAACCTACTGTATGTGGATATTATGCACATAGTTTATTTGTTGAGGATTTGAACTTAGTACATCTATCTCATCGCCATGTGAACAAGTATTACATGAGGATATCTCCTAGAACCATTCAAAAATTTAGTATTGGCAAGCATGGTGCCTTGGCATTGCACATCTTAAACTTGAGATCTCTCTTGCTCATAAAAAATACACACAAGCTTCAAATGTCATCGCTGCGATGCTTAGTTGTTTCTTAGAAATTTTACTTGTTTAGAAAGTGAAGATAATATCGCTTATTTCATAGCTTGGAAGGGCAGATGTGAAAGGCTGAGCTCATTTTGACTTTCAAGGGCTTGTTCATTATTCATCTGCTTTAGCTTGTGGCTGTTGAGATTCTTATGAGTGAAGCCATATATTTGTAGGGTCTTATTACCTATAAAAATTTAAGCCATATCCATATGTTTCAAGCATGATAGGGGTTTAATGTACTATTTGCATTGTAATCAATCTAGGAAGTCAACATTGTCTTGAAACTAGTAAAATCTTATGTGTAATGCTAGGAATTTTAAAATGCCAAGTCTCAAGTCCCCCTAAAATTCACATTTGATGCTCCATAGATTGTAACAAGGAGAGCTCAAAACTAGACCATGAATTAATTGGTGGTGATGGGAGGTGCTATTGACAATGTTAAAATAAAACCATCATGGAAATATTTTAAAATATTTTGATTTCTTACATGCAATGATGAGGGCTGCAGCTTGACTGTCGATTCTGACAAATAAAATGAGAATGCCAATTTTGACATCTGATAGAGCATTAATAAATTATCCTGCTTCTACCTTAGCCGACCTGAAGCTAGCCATAACATCAAATTCTTGTAGCCAATAAAGGTTGCTTCAGATTTTGTAGATCTGATGGTGATATCAAATGTGCCTTCTAAACAATTTAATCTTGATAAGGAAGTTCTAGTCCTTACACCCAAATGGTTGGAAAGTTCAATCAATGATAAAATAAAATAATTCCATTTTCATTGCCATTGGAGGACATGGTTAGCAAGTGTCTAAGAAAGACTCCTAAATCTAAGAAGCTGGAAATAATATCTAGGGTGGAAATTGACCCTAATACAGGGAAATGGAGTTTAGTAATAGCCCGGTCAACAACTGATAAGGAAGTTCAAAATCTCACAGTTCAAGATTTCATAATAAAAAAATAGATCTTGTGATTGCATCCCGCACCACATATGTGCACCATCTTGAAACAACTACCAGAAAAATAGTCAATCATACTTGGAAGGATGAAAAAGATAAGAGGGAGTTGAAATAGATGTTATGGTCAATGATAGAGTATATTGATGCCATTCATAATCCAAATCCATAACCTATTTCCCAACTACCTCTATCTTTTGACCCAAAATCTCTGGTCAACTAGAAAATGCTAGATCAAATACATAGAAATAAAATGGTGACTAAGGTGTTTGATGAGTGGTTGGATGGCATTATCTATAAGGGTACAAAATATATTAAGGAATTGAAGAATATATATGATGAGACTATGGCTGCCATCAAAGATTTGAAAACATATAATGCTTCATGGGAAAAAGAGGAAGGAAAATGGATGAATGCGATAAATCAAATTGGTGATGTTCAAAAATATGGGGTAATGAAGTTTGAATTAAAAAAAATTGACGAGTTTGAATGGTAATATATTATATGTAAGCAAGAGAGATATCGAATGGAGAAACTCGGTATCATGACAAGGATGAATTGAATTTACAAAAATGATCAAATAAATAATTGAATTCACTTAATCCTTACAATATGACTTATAATGTATTGATGTGAAATATATACAAGATGATGGGAAGCTAGAAAAGGATATCAATACTATGGTTCAATCCTTCAGAGAGAAGATCAGTTTCGTTAAAGAAAATGACAACCTATTAATTAGGAATTTCTCTCAGATTTTAAAAGTAGAATCACTTCTTCACCTCTGTGTTGATGCATTCATGGAATAGGCAAAAAAAGTGGAAATTTTTTGAAGAGAGAAAGATGTTTGGAAAGCTCAGGTTAAACACATTGGCATCCCCAACTTCTTAAAAATCTTGGAATTTATTACTGCACATCAGGAATGGAAGGTGCAACGTGTCTCCTCAATAGAATAAAGCAAATCTAGAGATTTCAATCCACTGCCCCAGTCTTAATTTGCTTATGCAATCTTTTTATTTAGTTATTCAATTGAAATTATGTTTTAAAACAAACTTTGTCTTTTAATGATCTTGTATGAAACTAAATCCTGTATGTGTTAGAGTTTGTTTTAACTTTGGGTTTAAAAGAAAAGTTAATTAGGGTAATTATATATATGTTTTTAGTTGTTAAAAACTAATAGAGAGGATAGTAAAGAAGAAGACAAGAGAATTTGAAATTTGAAATTCTTTGTGTTACAATATATGTGATGATTGTTTGAAGAATTTTCATTTGTGAGTGAAAAGAAGAAATAATTGTTGCATACCTAAATCTATGTGTTTAAGTATTTGAAATCAGATTTCTGTGTGAGCTCTCCTTTCAAATGGTAATTATTCTTTCATTGCATAACTCATCATATGCATTTTATCTTTTGTTGGTTCAGTAATATACATATTTATATGTCTAATTATTTTTTAGGATAGAATCTGTGTGTTCTATCATTAAATAGTGTTATATGGAGGAAAGATACCATATTCATAACATGGCGATGTATGAATGCTAGTTTACCTTAAACATTTTCTGGTTAAACGTGTGTCTGAATGATTAAAGTAGTTTGAATTCATTAAAAAATTTAAAGGGAGTTGTACCTTAATTCATAGAGGAATTATCCCTGATAGTTCACTCATTTGTTGTTTAACTCATTTGTTCTCAAAGAAAAGGTTATAGAGTTAGAACATAACATTTTTTTTTAGAATAGGAAAAATCAGTTAACCAATAGTTTTTGGCGACTCTGTTGGGGATTCAAAGTCATTTTTTAAAATATTAGTTGCCTTAATATAAAGAAATGATCATGATTCCCCATGAAAATATGATTCCTATTCTGCAACCTAATCTTGGTTTTCAAGACGAACAGGAAGATATAATTGGTCAGTTAAACACTTTTGCATTGTGCACTCACTGAAACATTGAAGATTATAGAAGGGCCAACCAAGTATTAGAAAAAGAAGAAGAATTGATTGATAATTTGAGATTATTATTACTCAGACAAATGAGGCAAGTAGAAAATGTAGTAAGAAATAAAGGCCATGAAGTATGAAGAGGTCAAGAGTAGATTAGAAACTAATATCATAAACTGGAGTCCAGAAGATATACAAGGTCTTTAAGGAGAGAAGGAGTTGAGGATCCTACCTTTCAAACACTGAAAAGCATTAATTTTCCCTATATCCCTACTCCTATTAGAAGAGTTAGAAGTCAACCTCCTAGCCCTCCTAAGCTTTCTACATCCTCTGTTTGTCAAGCCTTAACCCTTTCTAGTACTATCATTTCCTTTTCCATCAATTTTCTTACAATGTCTTAACCTTGGGGAGAAACTATAGGGACTCTAAATTTAGGAATTAACCCGAATCCTCTACCTAAAAATGTAAGAGAAAATTTACCCAAGTTTAATGGAGATGGAAGACAATCACTAGATAAAAATTTGAGTGCTTTTACTGTAGCATGTGGTGTGTTAGGTGTGCAACATCAAGATGTAGCCATAAGGCTTTTTGTGCAAACTCTATCTGAAACTGCAACATAATGGTTTTATCATCTAACTGACTCTTCAATTACAAATTGGAATGATATGAAAATATGTTTGAAAATAGGTTCAAAAGTGTGGAAGATGAACATTCCCTTCTTGCTCAATTGACTCATCTCAAGAAAGAAATACATGAGCCTATGAGGAAATTTATAGCCAAATTTAATAGAATTGTGCACAAAATCCCAAATGCTAAAAGGTCAACTTCTGATAATCATAAATGTTTCTCTATTAATTTTATGCCTCCTAATATTATTTTTCATCTCATAAGAGGTGCAGTTGTCAACTTAGCAATTGCACAAACCTTGGCAGTTGAGTTAGAAGATGATCTCATTATAGCTAGAAAATGGAAGAAAGAAGTCCAAGTACCTAATGCTCATCCCTCATCTTCTACAGATCCTATGGTTCAAATATTATTTAATGATATGATTATCTTTAAAAGACAATTACCTAAGGATGGTACTTCATTTCAACAACCATATCAAGATGTTAGCAAGTGAAATTTTAACCAACAGACAAATATTGGTAGGACATTACCACTTACATTAGCACAACCCAAGCTAGCTATTGAAGCTCCCCTTAGAAGAGGAAATATGTGTGCCTTTCATTTGAATATTGATCATGACTAAAAATCTTGTCTGGAGATGCTTAGATATGCTCAAATGGCCACTACTCAAGATGTATTGGGAGAGATTACTGAAAAAGAAATGAAATCTAAGTAACTTGACGACTCTAAAATACACTTTCTAGAATATGAATCAAACTTAGAAAGAGGAGGTGAAATATTGGTTACTCTTGAAGATCCTTCATGTGTTGTGCTTACCAAAAGTCAGAAGAATATGAGATTTTATAATACTCAAGAAGTACCTGTTAAAGGTAAGGAGCCTCTTACTAGAATCCCTAACATTAATTTGAAGGCACAAGAAGTTAAATTGTTACATAGGAATGATTATGAAACTTCTTTTGATATTATAGAAATTTTCAAGTCTACAAAGATTCAAATACCCGTTGATTAGTATCTTATGTTGAATCCTAAAGAACTTGATAAACTGGTTAAATATGTCAAAGGTGATCCTCCACAAATTGAGCCCAAAAGTCAACTAAATGCTAATGTTAAGTCTCTGATTGTCGAATTATTTTCTTCCCCACCTGAATCACCCAAACATACCCCTAAAATGATCATTGACTTAGCTAATGATAATTCTTATGTGGTTGATATGAAACCGAACCCATTTTATGTTTCTTTATTCATAAATGGCCATAAACTCAATAATTGTATTATAGACTCAGGTGTCTTTGATAATATCATGCCTTCTTCTACAGCCAAAGCCCTAGGCCTATCCCTTACAAAAATATTTGGTAGGTGTTACTCCATGGATGGCAAATAAATTTCTTTTCTTGGGAAAATCAAAGATGCATAGGTTACCCTTGTACCCTATCCCAATAAAAAAGTGAAATTGACTATTTTGGTAGTAGATATTCTTGGTAGTTATGGGATGCTATTGAGCAAGACCTTTTTTCAAAGACTTAGGTGGGGATATTAAATTGGATTGGTCAGAAGCTAAAATTCTAGTGGGAAAGTAAAAATTTAAACTAGATCCTGAACCTAAATACAAGTTTACTATGTATCGTTCTGGTGATCTTAAATATCAAATCCTATTTGAAGAATGTGAATTTGGAAATTAATTTCTCTTTTGAAGACATGAAGGAAGAGTCCACCCCAAAATCAGCTCATTCAGATGATATATGGACCATGGAATTTGATGGTAGTTGTGCCACCATTGGTTCAAGAGCAAGGGTTGTTTTGATCTCACCTAAAGGTAAATTTTTTTCTTACTCTTTCACGTTAGAATTTAAAAATACTAATAACACTGCAGAGTATGAGGCCCTATTGCTTGAGTTAAATGAAGCCAAATAAAAAGGGGATAAAGATACTCAGAGTAAAAGGAGATATTGAATTGATTGTTAAATAGGTGAGAGGCATTTTCTCAGTTAAAAATGAAAGATTGATATATTATAGGAATAGGGTTTGGGACAAGATAGAATATTTTGATGTCTTTTCTATTGAGGCAATTCCCAGAGATCAGAATATATGGGTGGATTCTCTGGTAGTGTCAGCTTCCCTTCTTCTCCCACACCCTAATTTCAAAAAGGATTCATACAGAATACAATTGATCTATCATCCTAATGTTCCAAATAATGCTGAGAATTGGCAAGTTTTTGAGAATGGTAGGTAGATCAAAAACTTCTTGAAGAATGCTAAAATGTTCTTGGGGACTTATTTTGAAGGTTCTAAATCAAAATGTAAGGAATTTAGTCCTGATATAGGGATCAATTCAAAGGATGTTGTAATTCAATTAAAATAAAACAAAATACCTAGAGTATTGGTCTCTCTGGAACATATTTTCACTCGACAAGATGAATATACCAAAGACAAACTTGCTCAAAACCCTGACAAAATGGGAAATTATGAAAAGATAAACATTAGGAGTAAGACTAATCCTAAATAGATTTCCATTGGTAGGTGTTGCTCACAAGAAGAGAAAAACAAATTGATTAATCTATTGATTATGTATAAGGATGTCTTTACTTGGTGGTATGATGACCTAAAAGATTTTAGGGCTGGGCAATTTCAACATCATATTCCTTTAAAAACAAATGCAATTTCATTCAGGCAAAAGTTGAGAAACTATAACCCAAAAGTTGTTGAAGCTATCTTTAAAGAGATTGATAAAATATTGAACTTTAGCCAACCTGAAGCTAGCCATAACATCAAATTCTTGTAGCCAGTCAAAATTTAATAAATAATATTATTTAATGTTGTTAGCTAAACATTGTGTAACTTAACTAGGTTAAATATTTACATATTAACAACATAGGAATTAATAAATTGTTATTGGCACAAAGTAATAGGACTAATAAGTATTTAAATGCAATTAAAACCTAAATATATTCCTACAAGACTAATAACATGTCCAAATCATATAACTGATAAGTGAATGTTCATACATAAAAAAAATCTAGCATAACAAACATCACTCTACAATTTACCCTTAGCCATTAATGGCTAAAACATAACCAAATTATATATCATTATAATCTCCCATAGGTGCTCTAGAGGTTTAAGCACTCGTTGTACCATGTGACCTAGAAAGAGATCTCCTTGGAGCCTCATATGTTGCTAGCCTCTTTCTAGGTATCATATACTCACATTGTAATGGAACATACTTCTGAAATATTTTCCAACTCAACTCTGAATCAACTACAAATGAAGGCATCCACTATTAAGATAAGTCATCTTGTCATTTAACTCACTTGATCATTAAGGCATATCACTCCACCTGGAGCTCCTCCAATCTCCTATGTTCCTAAACATATGTTGTGGTAACAATGGCCACCCTATCAAACAATGGAGCATGTTGCCCCACTGGTTCACATCACTCCATGAAACTCTCATAAATAGTACTATTTGGTACATCTTGCATGAGGAAATGAAGAGTCATGTCTATCACCAATGGAAAATAATCAATATATGTTATATGCATATAAAATATAACATTAGCATATCTCTTATTATTATAAAATAAATATCCACAAACATACCATAAATATACTTACCACCTAAAATCATTATTCTTAAAACTACTATTGGGGTTGTTATGGCCACCTATTTTATCACCATCATCCAATTTACTCCTATGTGAAAATAGGATAATCATCATCTTACATTTCAATCATTTTATATGAAATAGAAACACCTCCTCTGTCAATAGGTTCAAGAGTAAACATCAAACACAAAATAATTTATGTAGTGATAGAACCCCTGATACAACAATCTCATATAACAATAAAAAAATATAATATTATTCCATAACTATCACCCATTGCACAGCCTCTTAGATACTAATGAGCATCACAAATGTTTACTCTACTCTCAACTACAACCTGAACACAAAATATGGGAAATCATAAAATACACCACATACACTATGGTGAAACTGATCTCTCTTGTAGGAAACCAAAAGGACATGTATCTGAATCCCACCAATATGTTGAATAGGTCACAACATGCATGTTATATGGCATGAGATCCAAATGACAAGGCTAAACTAGCATAAGCTAAATAATCATGAAGGGATTTGTTTGAAGGATTCACGATATAAGGACATCCACATTTTTGAAGAGGTATGTTTACTTGTCCATTTATTTTCTATTTATACAAGCATTTCTGCTTACTTATAGTAGTTAAATTCTATTCATAATTTTTTTGATATTTGTAAGTATTTTTTTTTATTATTTTTTATAGGGAGAGCTTTTGAAAAGCTGTGGAGAGTAGTGCCACTTGAAGAGTCAACTACTAATGGCAAGGGAGACTCAAGCATGAGACCTACTGGGTAAAGTCCATCTTCTTTACCAGTGAGTCACCACCAAATTAAAATCTATCCATGATGTTATGATGGATATGACATACTTTATTTCATCTAAATTAACCAATAAATATGAATAATTATATTTATAATTATAATAATTTAGAAGATTTTATTTTATTTATATTAAAAATAAACATATGTACAAACCATTACCAACTTCTTGTCACTTCATTTGGGGTTTGCAATTCACCCATGTAATAGGTACTAAAGCTCAAAAATATCTTTTTTGTGTGACTGCTTTTTCCTTTGATTTTAGGGTATAATAGGATTTAATGATCCCATCATAACTATTGAAAAATTATTAAACAATTTTGTTAAAATATGGTATAAAATGATACATCTCCATATTAGAGGTGACAAAAAGTATACCGGAAAAAAAATGTTATAAATTTATTATCTCTCGAAGGTATTGCTGGAAAATTCAGTATTTTTAAATTAATAGTTTCATGAGTTTAAAATTGTGTAATATATATTGTTGTATTTTATTAAAAAAATATATTTTTGTAATATATATTGTTACATTTTATTAAAAAATAGATTTAACTGGTTATAAACTTACATTTGTCAATTAAAAAATAAAAATAATGAGATAAATATTCAGCACTCTATTACTTATCAATTTTGTGAAATTTTTTCTTAAACATTAACTATTCTTTATTTTAAATTACAAATATTTTGTAAAACATTTTTAAATTTATGATATTTGAAGAGAACTTACACTACACTCTAACTAACTAGAAATACACACATAAAAATATATTTTAAAACATCAAGACACTAGAGCTAATTTTCAACTTGTGGAGGTCAACTCTAAATAAGCAATGTGTAGACTCTACCAATAATATATATGTATCAAAATCTCAACCTTGTGAGTTCCATAATTTTAACTTTGTCTACTCTTACATTAAGATCGAATATATATATATATATATATATATATATATATATATATATATATATGAAAGTTTTTATGTTTTCACAATTTATAAAAGTTGATTTTTGATGAAAATTGTGTACTTGATTTTGATTATATAAGTTTTAAATCAGCATTCTTATTTCATTATCACAATTTTTTTTAAATTGACTTTCATGTGAAAATTCTATGAATAATTTTGATACGATACGTTTCAAATTACCATATCTATTTCATCATCAAAAAATTTATAATGAATTGAAATATATCATATTAAAATCGAACATAATTTTCATGCAAAAATTAACTCTCAACAAATATAAACATCAAATTTTTAATATGCTAATATTTGTACATAAAATATAACAGTAATTAATAATATATTTTTTAAATCTTCTAAATTGGCAATTCAAAGCGAAAAAAGATCTGTGAAAGTACAAATTTTTGCTCAATATTTACTATACTTCTTTTGGAAACCATTGCCTGAAAATATTATTACAGTAACATAATTTGAAACCATTCTTCCCATGTTAAAACTTTGTGAATAGAGCAGCGTAAATTGGCATTGCACATTAAAAATCTACATCTCTGCAAGTATATGTCCAAAACCCTAAATATTTATGCTACACAAACATTGTGTACGATTGCATACCCCAAAAAAAACTGTATAATTGTATGGAAAAACATTTTCGATAGGAAAGCAAAAGAAGGGTTTGCCAGAACACCATGAGAGAGAGATGCAAAAGAAACTTCATTTTTTGGCTGGGGATTCCAAAGATTTAGAGGTGGTTTCCTTATCAGCCTTCTCAGTGATATTTTTAGGCAGAAGAACCTGATGAATGTTGGGCAAAATCCCGCCGCTGGCAATAGTCACTTTGGAGAGAAAATTTTTGAGATCATCGACGTTCCCGACTGTCAGTTAGACATGGCGAAGGATGATCCACGACTTCTTGTCATCCCGCACCGCATTACCGGCAAGCTCTAACACCTCCGTAGCCAAAAACTCCATCACGACTATAATGTAAACCGCTACCCCGATGCCCACCCACTTGGCATATCTGCCCTTCTTCAGATATCTACCGATGAGACTGATGGGAAACTAAAGGCTGACTTTAACAGATTTGGTTACAGACTTCTTCCTGGAACCACCCCCTTTCCTTCTATCCTTTGCCTTTGATCCATCCATTCTCAGATCCTTTTCTAATCTCAAATGTGCGAATAAATCTTCAACAACAGAATACACTTCCGTTTGCTCTTACGAGGATGTTCTTTTAGACAAACTCTTAACTTTGCTTTTACCAACAGTCCAGATTGCTCTGCTCTCGATCCGACACACACTTAACAAGCCAATCATAATTTCCGATTCGATTTTATACTCTTAAATTGTTTACAGTTAATTGCCATTAATACATGAAGTCTTGGTATTGAGGCCCAGGTAAGCGGGTCCATCGGATAACTTTTGAATTGGTCGACTGATTGTTCTCCTCCCATCATGGCCATAACTACACTTCAAATACAAGACAATAAATTTAACTAGCAATTGCCCATCAAATGTACATGCGGAGGGGGATGTGATTATTTTATTTATATTATTAAGAAAAGAAACAACTACTGGGGATGTGATTTTGAAAGGGGTAAATGTCAAATGAACGTGCCATGTAAATAACATATCAAAGTGGTGTATAACTATTTGAGAATCTTTTTTATCAAAATTTATAATATTGATAAAATCAGTTAAGTTTTTTTTTTTTTTTTTTTGATAAATGTTGTTGTAGATATTATTAAAATATTTGTAGTTAAAAATATATAATGTTTAACCTTTTAATTAAAAGTAATATTTAATTCTTTTATTTTAAAAATTCAAATTTTAAAATTTTATAATGGAATTAAGAAAAAAATAAAAAAAATTAAAACAAGAGTATGAAATATCAAGTTCTTACGAGATAATGACAAAATAATTTTTGTTTATTTGAATAAGTGAGTAGAGTGTTATTTTTTTGAAAATAATGTTTTTAACAATTTAAGTGTCATTGTGTATGATAAAATGTATTGAAAGATATTAGCTTTGTCGATTTAAAAGTGTTGAAATGTTACCTTAGATTCTAAACAAAAAAGATGTCCATACAAAAAATATGAGCATAGATGTACAATTACTTTGAATGTGCAAGTTATGTAAGATGAAATCTATATTTAATTTTTCATGATTTTATTTGGTAATTATTTTTAAGTGTATGATGTGCGTACTCCCTATTGCATGAGAAATAAACCTACCAACTCTCCATGCCACCTGGGGACAATTATTAGTCGACCACCTATTCTCTTAACTGGTGACTCCTTTACCATGACATTCACATTGTATCACAAGCGATGCCCCTTATATATCCATGTGGCATGCACTTTACAAAGCATTGGTACTCATTTCAAAGTTCTAACAGAAGAAAAAAGATAAACTCTATAATATCAATGTATTTCTCCCACATCAACATCATAACATTATTGATTTGAACCACACATCAAATCCACACTTTAAACATTGAGTCTTTTCATAATCAAATAGAAAGCAATCAATAAATGATGCCACCACTACCATGAAGTCATAGCATGTGTATGCTATAGGCACTTTGGTGTATAATATCACATGAAATACTTTGTCATTGCTCCTCATCAACACTTCCTAACTTAATTTCACAAATATCATATGAAAATTAATCGGTATTTATTGGTTGGCATTGGTACCCATTTTCATTTGCATTTTGATGAAATGATTTCATTTCAATTAGTTTTTTATCATATTAGATGTTTGTAGTTATACCTCCACAAATTTATTTATTTATTTTTAAAATAAACCAATTAATTAGTTTTTGTTTAATTATGTTTTCTATGATTTAATAAATTTATTTTATTAAAATAGAGTTTACACATGATGTTATTTCATATTTTGATATTTAAAATTATGATATATTAGATAGACAGACAGACAGATAGATAGACAAACAGATAGATAGATAGATAGATAGATAGATAGATAGATAGATAGATAGATAGATAGATAGATAGATAGATAGATAGACAGACAGACATATAGACAAACAGACAGATAGATAGACAGACAAACAGACAAACAGACAGACAGGTAGGTAGGTAGGTAGGTAGGTAGGTAGGGAGGGAGGGAGGGAGGGAGGTAGGTAGGTAGGTAGGTAGATAGATAGATAGATAGATAAATAGATAGATAGATAGATAGATAGATAGATAGATAGATAGATAGATAGATAGATAGATAGATAGATAGACAGACAGACAGACAGACAGATAGATAGATAGATAGATGATACTAAAAAGATTCAACTATCCCCTATTGAGTATCTTAAGTTGAATTCCAAAGAACTTTAAAAATTGGTTAAGTATGCCAAAGGTGATCCTCCACAAATTGAGCCCAAAAGTCAACTAAATGCTAGTGTTGAGTCTCTGATTGCCCAATTATTTGCTTCCTCACCTCAATCACCCAAACATTCACCTAAAATGACTATTGACTCAGCTAATGATACTTCTTATGTGGTTGATATGAAACCCAACCCATTTTATGTTTATTTATTCATAAATGGCCATAAACTCAGTAATTCTATTATAAACTTAGGTTCCTCTGATAATATCATGCCTTCTTCTGTAGCCAAAGCCCTGGGCCTATCCCTTACAAAAATATTTGGTAGGTGTTACTCCATGGATGGCAAATAGATTTCTTTGCTTGGGCAAATCAAAGATGCATAGGTTGCCCTTGCAGCCTATCCTGATAAAAAAGTGAAATTGACTACTTGGTAGCAGATAGTCCTACTAGTTATGGGATGTTATTGAGTAGGACCTTTTGCAAAGACTTAGGTGGTGAGATTAAATTGGATTGATTAGAAGCTAAAATTCTAGTGGGAAAGTAAAAAGTTAAACTAGAACTTGGACCTAAATGCAAGTTTACTGTGTATCCTTCTGATTATCTTAAATCTCAGATCCTATTTGAAGAATGTGAATTTGGAAATTACTTTATCTCTTCCAAAGACATGAAGGAAGATTCCACCCCAAAATTTGCTCATTCAAATGATCTATGGACCATGAAATTTGATGTTAGTTGGGCCACCATTGGTTCAGGAGCAAGGGTTATTTTGATCTCACCTAAAGGTAAAAAATTTCTTTACTCTTTCAAGTTTGAATTTAAAAATACTAATAACACTGCAGAGTATGAGGCCCTATTGCTTGGGTTAAATGAAGCCAAAGAAAAGGGGATAAATATGCTTAGAGAAAAAGGAGATGCTTAATTGATTGTTAAATAGGTGAGAGGCATTTTCTCAGCTAAGAATGAAAGATTGAAACATTACAGGAATAGGGTTTGGAATGAAATAGAATATTTTGATGCCTTTTCTATTGCGGGAATTCCCAGAGATTACAATACATGAGAAGATTCTCTGGCAGTGTCAGCTTCACTTCTTCTCCCATGCACTAATTTCAAAAAAGATTCATATATAATATAATTGATCTATCATCCTAATGTCCCAGATAATGCTGAGAATTGGCAATTTTTTTGAGAATGATAGGCAGATTAGAAACTTCTTGGAGAATGTTGAAATGTTCTTGGGGACTTATTTTGAAGGTTCTAAATCAGAATGTAAATAATTTAGTCCTGATCTAGAGATCAATTCAAAGAATGATGTAATTCAGTTAAAGGAAACAAAATACTCAGAGGACTAGTCTCTCTAGAACATTTGTTCACTCGACAAGATGAATATACCAAAGACAAACTTGCTCAGAACCCTGACAAAATGGGAGATTATAAAAATATAAACATTAGGAGTAAGACTGATCCTAAATGGATTTCCATTGGTAGGTGTTGCTCACCAGAAGAGAAAAATAAATTGATTAATCTGTTGATTAGGTATAAAGATGTCTTTTCTTGGTGATACGATGACCTAAAAGATTTTAGGTGTGGGAAATTTCAACATCATATTCCTTTAAAAACAAATGCAATTCCATTCAGGTAAAAGTTGAGAAACTATAACCCAAAAGTTGTTGAAGCTATCTTTAAAGAGATCGTCAAAATGTTGAAATCTAGGAGTATTTATCTGATTCATCACTCCACCTGGGTGGAAAATATTATCCTAATATGCAAAAAAATGGAGAAATAAGAATTTATGTTGATTTTAGGAATCTGAACCAAGCCAGTTTGAAAGATAATTATACTTTACCTCTGATGGATCATATTTTGCAGATAGTTTCTAGATCAGAGATAATGTCCATGTTAGATGGATTCTCAGGTTATAATCAAATAAGTGTAGCTATAGTCAATCAACATAAAACTACTTTTAATACACCCCAGGAAACTTTTACTTATAACCATATGCCCTTTGGTTTGATTAATGCTAGTGCAACTTTCCAATGGGTGATGACTTCATCTTTTAGAAAGATTAAAAATAAAATTATTTTCATTTATCTTGATGATTTGATTGTTTTCTCTAGAAAAAGAGAGAACAATCTGAAAGATCTAGATATCATTTTACAAAGGTGTCAGAGTCACGGGATATCTCTTAATCCTAAGAAGTTAGTTTTCTGTGTAACAGAAGGTAAGTTGTTGGGACATCTAGTTTCAAAGGATGGAATCAATATTGATCCAGAAAGGGTTAGAGAAATACAATAGCTAAGTCTTCCTTCTAATATGACTGGAGTTAATTCTTTATTTGGCTAGATTAACTTCCTCAGAGGGTTCATTCCTGATTTTGCTGAGATTATGAAGTATATTTTGGGGATGATGAGCAAAAAAAATAATTCAAATGGAATGACACTTATAAGAAAGTATTTGAATATATTAAAGAAGTTATTACACAAACACCTACTTTGGTAAACCCTGATTTCCAAAACGATTTTATTATTTATTGTTATGCTTGAGAACATACCTTGTCTAGTATCTTGCTATAGAAAAATAAATTGAATGAATAATCCCCAATAGCTTTTATGAGTGTTCCTCTTAAGAAACATGAACTTAAATATTATTTAACTAAAAATCAAGCTTTTGCTATGATAAAGTATATTAAACGGCTTCGATATTACATACTACACTCTTATTCAATTGTATTTGTCCCTAGTTCAGCTGTAAAAAGCATTTTGACTCAACAAGATTATGGGATGAATGAAAGAGCAACATGGGTCGCTAAGATTCAAGAATATGACTTGGATATTAGGCCAGCTAAATTAGTTAGAGGTCAAGTCCTATGCAAATTGATTGATGAAAGTAAAAAAGAAGAGGAAGAACTTCCCACTATCTTATTGGTGAGTTTACAAGATCCATAATTCCAAAATGTGGCACATTATCTTACTTATGGAGACTATCCTAGTCACTTATCCCCTAAGGAGAAAAGGAATTTGAAGTTAAAAGTAGCAAAATATGTCATTTGGGGTGATGTCTTATATAAAAAAGGACAAGATGGAACCTTTTTGAGATGTGTAGATAAAGAACAACAATACAAGCTTTTGGAAGTTTTTCATAATGAAGCATGTGGTGGAAACTTCTCTTATTTAGTCACAACTTTCAAAATCCTTATAAATTGTTATTATTGTCTAGGTATGTTTAAAGATGTATACAAATGGGTAGCTAATTGTGAAAAATGCAAAATGTTTTTAGGAAGGCCACAACTTGCATCATTGCCTCTAAGGCATTTCATTATTGAAAAACCTTTCAAAAAATGGGGATTAGACTTTATTGGGCCTCTCTCACCTTATTCAAGTGCCAGAGACACACACATTCTTACAGCAACTGACTATTTTACAAAATGGGTTGAAGCAATCCCTGTGAAGAGAACCACTTCAGAAGTAGTATGTAATTTTCTTAGAGAAGATATACTAGTACATTTTGGTGTTCGTCAGAAGCATGTGGCAGATAACGCTACCAGATTTTCTTTAATTAAACTTACTTTTTTTTATGAGCATAGTATCTCTCTTTCTCACTCATCAGATTATTACCCTTAAGGGAATGGATAAGCTGAGTCCAGTAATAAAAAATTGATAGCCATCACGAAGAAATTGGTGAGTGATAATCCTAAAGATTGGCATAAGAGGTTGTATGAAGCGCTTTGGGTTGATAGGGTAACCCCAAAAAGGGCAATAGGAATGGCACCTTTTGAACTGTTCTATGGAATAGGAGCTCAGTTATCATTACCTCTAGAATTATCTATAGCCAAATTACAAAATGTCATTGAAGATCAATATTTTCAATATTCCCTAGAAAAGAGAGTTGTGTACTTAAACAAGATTGAGGAGGAAAGGAATGAACTAGTTGATCAGATTATTGCTCATCAAGCTAGGGTTAAGAATTTTTTTGATCAAAAATCAAGCCCCAAAAAATACATGGAAGGAGACAAAGTGTTGCTGTGGGATAAGAGGAGAGAACCTAAAGGAGCACATGGCAAGTTTGATTCACTTTGGAAAGGCCCCTTAAAAATTCATCAGGTATTTAGCTCTAATTCTTTCAAACTAGAATATCTAGATGGAACTATTCTACCCCTATCCTATAATGGACAAGACCTTAAATTGTATCAACTGTAAAATAGGTGTCCCATGTTTTATACATAGTATTTCCTTTATTATCATGTGCTATTGTTTTCCTTTTCTAGTTTTGGGTTTGCCTCATTTCTTTTTATTCCATCCCAGTATTTTAGTTGGTATGTAACGAGAGTTTCTGAGCTCTTTGCATTTTTTTTATAAAATATAATCCCTAGTCAGAGCCAATGTTACCTTTTAATTCACCCTTATTCATCTTTTTTTCATGAACCTTCCCTAGGTGAAAGTTGACCCACCATCATACCTTATTGATCATATGTTTATTTCTTAAGTCGGCTCTTTATTTTGAAATTTTATCCACTTGTCTTCATATATGTGAAATTACTGAAGAATTGAACCTTTGAACTTGAACCCTTTTCAAAGTTCACGAGTTAATTGGTTCAATGTTTCTCAAAATTCATGAACTATTGGTCCCTTTGTGTAGCTCAATTTGTATCTCTAAACCTTCACGTTGAACCTCATTTCAAGAGTTCAAAGGTTCAACGGTTCAAAGATTCAACATTTTGTGACTTTAGTCCTACCTTTCCTAAAGTCTTTTAAGTCAAAATTTGTGAGGGATTTTAAAATAAGTAAATCATTTAGAGGGAAATATATCCAAAATTTTTTATGAAATGGAAAGTTCTAATTTTGAAAGGTTATGAGTAATCATTACACATTAAGGTCGTGTGTGAAAACTACTTATAATTAATGCACCTGTCAAAATTTGCATCCTATCAAGAAATTTCAGCACAAGCTAATTGAACCAGTAATTATTTGACCTAATTTTATGCCTTTATCAAGAAATGACAAGACATTTTAAAAAGTAACCACACATTTTAATGCAAAGGAGAACATCACTGGAGGTATAAGATTTTTATTACACAGTTTCACAGTAATTTCTAATCCATTGAAGGTGAGTTCAACTTTTCCTATAAGTTGATTCCATTTTTTGTTGGAAAGGAGAATCATTTTGAGTTTTTGGTATATTTAAAAATTTTAAAGCATTTTTAATAATATCCTCCAATCTGTAGCCATGAAATCTACTTGTCTTGATTACGAACATAGTCCTAGTCTTATTTGTTCTCTTCTTGAATGTGGGGATACTTCATTCATTCAATATGATTTAGAATATTTTAAGGAGAGGGTTAAAAATCCTATGTCAAGCCCTATGATGGAGAGAATAGTGGAAAGTGGTTTAGTCAAAGCTACGACTTTTTCCATGGTGGTATAATGTCCTGAATTAGCTCTAGAATGCATGAATAGATACGACCCTCAAAATAGGTGTATCATAACTATGGATGACAATGTATTACTGCATTTCAATAGACAAACCCTAATGGTCATGATTAAAATTCTACCCAAGGAGCCATACTCTAGCCTCAATATTACTTCCTCTTATGGTCATTTTTCATTAAAGAAAGCAATCTACAGAAGTGTAATTACCAAAAATTGGTTACTAAAATTTCAAAAAGGAGGTTCAAGACTACCCAGAGCATTAACCAGAGAACATATGATATCATAAATTAAAGACATCATGGTATTATTACACAGGGTGAAACATAGTTCTCAAGCATTTTATTGGGAGGATTGGATGTACTTCTTCATTCAGGTGATCCATCAAGAAGAATAGTATTTGGATTGGGTAGAAATCATAGCTGAATGTTTGCATCTGGGTCTGAGTAATTATTTTGGGAATAAGGATTTTTATATGTCTTCACATCTCTTTTATTGCTTAGCATCTACAAGAGAATGGAGAGGGTTGCCTCATGCATCCTTAGTTGAAGACAACACAATTTATGATTAATACCCAAATTTGCAGATGCAAAATTATTATGAGAACTATGGAAGGGTTAATGATATTTTTACAGGTAGGATGATTTATAAATTGGTAGGGAATGTTAATAAGAGAGTGTCTGATGAAGCCATGCAGTTGATAAGTATTTATTGTAGTTTCTTCATTCAGTTTTCCAAATTTACTTATATCATAGTTGGTGGTTTTGACGGTGAACTAGTGAAGCTGCCTAGATATGTTTTTGACCATTTTGTATTGATAGAAGTTTGCAGGCAACTAGCCCATGTAGATAAGAAATTTCCAATGAATAAAGAATCTGGTATATCTTTTCCTGTCAAATTGGGACACTATTCATGCTAATAAATTTTTGATGCCTTAAATTTAGAGGCGGACATGAAAAAGTTCAATCTTTAGTACTAAAATGCCAGGCCCCAATTTGTAAGCAAAGGTTTTGCTAGGGACAATCTAGATTTTGGAATGGGATTTTCACACATTCCCTGGATCAAAGACTATTAAGAGGATTGTCTAGATGAATTTGTGTTAGAATAAAGCTTTGGTGTAGGTTCTCCTTGGGCAAAATATTTACACTCAATCTGAGTATGAATATCTCTAGAATAATTGATGATGAAGAATAGGTGGTTGATCCTCATTTTGAATAAGTAAAATAGCAACCTATTCCAAAAATTGATTGGAATAAATATGAAGAGGATCAAATTGAAGTCAAAACTCTCCCAGTGATAAGGAAAATTGAGAAATGGTTAAAGGGTTATAGACTGAAAGAGGTTCAAAATGAAGATTCCCAGTGATGTGCACTAATTGATGAATCACCATCTCAAATAAGCTCTTCTAATCAACTTATTACTATTTATGATGCAGGTACTCTCAAGCCAAAAATTGGAAAGCATTATGTTATCAAAAAATCCAAGAAAACCCTTGAAACTATTCTACCTCCTCGTACTACCAGACTAAAGGCTAAAATTAAGAAGAAGGAGGAGGAGCAGGAGATTTGTGAAAGAATAGTTGTGGACTTAAACTATAAAGAGGATTTCAGAGAGGTAAAAAGTGATAAAGGGTTTGATCCACCAATGGCAGAGGAGAATAGTGCAAATCAACAAATAAAGGTTGCTTCAAATTGTGTAAATCTGATGGTGATATCAAATGTGCCTTCTAAACAATTGAATCCTGATAAGGAAGTTCTAGTCCTTACACCTAAATGGTTGGCAAGTTCAATCACTGATAAAATAAAAATAGTTCCATTTTCATTGCCATTAGAGGACATGGTTAGCAAGTGTCTTGGAAAGAATCCTAAATCTAAGAAGCTAAAAACAACATCCAGGGTGGACATTAACCCTAATACATGAAACTAGAGTGCAAAAATAGCCTAGCTGACAACTGATAAGGAAGTTCAAGATCCCATAATTCATGATTTCATAATAAAAAATAGATCTTGGGACTGCATCACGAATCGCAGATGTGCACCATACTGAAGCATCTACCAAAAGGATAGTCAGCCGTACCTGGAAAGATGAAAAGGATAAGAGGGATTTGAAATAGAACTTATGGTCAATGGTAGAGTATATCGATGCCATTCATAATCCAAATCCACAACCTATTTCTCAACTACCTCTATCTTTTGACCCAAAATCTACAATCAACCAGAAAATGCTAGATCAAATACATAGAAATAAAATGGTGACTAAGGTGTTTGATGATTGGTTGGATGACATTATCCAGAAGGGTAAAAAATAAATTAAGGAATTGAAGAATATATACGATGAGACTATGGCTGCCATCGAATATTTGAAAACATAGAATGCTTCATGGGAAAAAGGGGAAGGAAAATGGACGAATGTGATAAATCAAATTGGTGATGTTCAGAAATATGGGGTAGTGAAGTTTTTATCAAAATTTTTTTGATGAGTCTGAATGATAATATATTATATGCAAGCAAGAGAAATATCGAATGAAGAAACTCAGTATCCAGACAAGGATGAATTGAATTTACAAAAATGATCAAAGAAATAACTGAGTTCACTCAATCTATACATCATGAGTTACATTATATTGGTGTAAAATATATAAAATATGATGGTAAGCCAGAAAAAGATATCAATTCTATGGTTCAATCCTTCAGAGAGAAGATCATTTTTGTTAAATAAAATGACCACCTATTAATTAAACATTTCTCTCAGATTTTAAAAGTAGAATCACTTCTTCACCTCTGTGTTGATGCACTCCCAGAGCATGTAGAAAAAGTGGCAAAAATTTGAACAGAAAAAGATGTTTGGAAAGAACATGTTAAACATATTGGCATCCCCAACTTCTAAAAAATCCAAGAATTTGTTACTACACATCAAGAAAGGAAGGCGCAACATGTCTCCTCAGTAGAACAAAGCAAATTCAGAGATTCCAATCCACTGTCCCAGTCTTATTCTTTCTTACGTAATCTCTTTATTCAATTATTCAGTTGAAATTATGTTTTTAAAAAAACTTTATCTTTTAATGAGCTTGTATGAAACTAAATCTCGTATGGGTCAGAGTTTTTTTTAACTCTAGGTTTAAAAGAATAGTTAATTAGGGTATATATATATATATATATATATATATATATATATATATATATATATATATATATATATATATATATATATATATATATATATATATATATATATATATATATATATATATATATATATATATATATATATATATATGTTTATAGTTGTTAAAAACTAAGATAGAGGATAATAAAGAAGAAGACAAGAGAATTTTAAATTTGAACTTTTTTGTTTTACAATATATGTGATGATTGTTTGAATAATTTTCATCTGTGAGTGAAAATAAGAAATAATTGTTGCATACCTAAATCTGTGTGTTTAAGTATTTGAAATTAGGTTTCTATGTGAACTCCCCTTTCAAGTGGTAATTATTCTCTCATTGGATAACTCATCATATGTGTTTTATCTTTTGATGGTTTAGTAATATACATGTTTATATGTCTGAATATTGTTGAGGATAGAATCTATGTGTTCTATCATTAAATAATGTTATATGGAGGAAAGATACCACATTCATAACATGGTGATGTATGAATGTTAGTTTGTCTTAAACGCTTTCTGGTTAAAAGTGTGTCTGAATGATTAAAGTAGTTTTAATTCATTAAAAATTTTAAAGGGTGTTGTACCTTAATTTAGAGAGGAATTATCCCTGATAGTTCACTCATTTGTTCTTTAACTCATTTGTTCTCAAAGAAAAGGTTATAGAGTCAGAACAAAACCTTTTTTTTTAGAATAGGACAAATTTGTTAACCAACACTACCCAAATAAAATGGTAGAACCCTAAATGTACTTCCTTTCAAACTATTTATATTAATGCTAAGATTTCCCTTGACATTATTATTGGATCATAGCCAAGAGATGTCTTTAGTGGTGATGGTAGCTCATTTCCCTCACCATCTAAGATTGTTGAAGTTTTTTCATCTTCCCTTAAGGTGGAAAAAAGGATTTTTCCTTCTCTTAAGATAACTAAAGTTGTCAATTATAAGGAATAGATTAGGACATTTATAGATCTCCTCATAAATCTTCTAAAAACCCTTAAATGCTTGCCCTTTAAATCAGATGCTGATATTTCCTCTCTTAAATTGGAAAATGATGCCTTCAACTCGGTACTAGAAAAGAAAGATTATTATCTTAGGAGAGGAATCATATGCCAGTTTGAAAAACTCTAGCCTAATCTTTAGGGTCTAAATGAATGCATCTCCTTGCAATGGAACCCTATTTTGAATGGTAAATTAGAAATTTATCCTTTTACAAAGGGTTATTTTACTATTATATTTCTCCTTTCTTCGGATAAAGAATTTATTCTTCAGAATCAATGGAACTGGAATCAACACCAGATGTTTATGAAATGGTGGGATCCCAATTTTAACCCCCTATCTGACACTTTTTCTTCCAGACCTATTTGGATCTGCCTTCCACATATTCCCCTTCATTTCTAGGATAATCCTTATTTCAGTGCCATTGGTAATTCAATCATCAAATTCTTATAGATTGATTTAACTATTGAGTTATTTGCTCACATGACATTTTATATAATCTTACTTTTCATAGATACACCACTTGATCTCTAAGCCTCCATTGACTTGATAATTGAAGATCAAACATGGAGGAAAACACTGGATTATGAAGGATTGCCATTTAAGTACCATAGGTCTTTTAATACTGGTCATCTATCTTTAGATTGTCCTTCTTTTGTAAAACGAAAAGCTAAAACAATTTTGTGGAGACATTCTTCTCTAGATATTCTAACATTTTTTGGTTTGGAGTATGATGAAAGAGATACTTTAGATGTAATAGAAGATAATGATACATAACTTGTGTTGAAGAAACCTATTGAAGAGGGAATAAATAAAAATGAATGTATTCAACTAGGTAAAATTTTATATACTTCTCAAGAAACTAGTGTTCCAAGTATTATACCTTGTTGTGAATAAGGAAACATCATGGATGGAGAGGATTTTGGAAATAGTTTAAAGGATCACATAGGCTAGATTAAAGTTTAGGAACATCAGAAAAAATTAACAGTGGAGGCCCAACCACCCAGCATGCTTCAAGTTGGAGAACCTTGAAAATACCATGTAGAAGGTGGAGGCAAGGCTTAAAACGTTTCGCCTCATTTGTTTTAGTTGTTAAATATTATGTACATTTTTTAGGACCTAATTTCATTCACAAGTTTGAGGGTTTGGGCCTTAAACCCCACATGTTTGGTTGCACTTTGGTTGTTTTTAGGCTATTTGCAGTTCTTTGTCTTGGTTTTTTATTTGTGTCTGACTTATGGTTATATTTGGGCTTCCTAGGAGCTATTCATCTATTTGTCTTCTAGAGTCTGGTGTCCCTAGTTTTTAAAGAAAACCCTATTAACCTTAATAAAAAAAAGTAACAAAATTTAATTTTCCTAAACTAAGCCTACATAAGCACAAATTATATCTAAAAATAAAATGCATAAATCTGAAATGAATTTTGAAAGAAGGCGGAATCCCTAATATACAAACTAGGTTTTTCATTTAATAAACATAGGATGGGTTCACCAAACATTTTATGTGCTTAGGGAGTTGTAAAAGATAATACCCAAGAAAATAAATATGTTTGAAAGGAATAAAAACATTCATATTTACAATAAAATATAGTCAATAATAAAATAGTTTTAAATTACTACTAGTTAAGTTAATAGTCTAATAACGAACTAGTTAATACTCTAATAATGAACTTGTGTTTTTATAAGAGTTTTTAACAAATTCCAATTTTACATGTAAAAGTACATTTTTATTAACTAGGGTATGTTTTTATAAAAATAGATTTAAAATTATTTATTTCAATATTAAAATATATAAATTTAAATATACGCTTGTTAATATAGAACTATTAATGCTAAAAACATTTTTTTTCCAATTTTAATTTTTTTTTAAAAATAATGAGTGATTAAAGATATTAAGTCTGTTACCTAATCACCAATATGAAAAACATATCATTTTAGTTAAAATTAGACTATTAACTACTCTATAATTCATTACAGGCTTTTAACTTTTTTGTTGCTATAAATTATTTAATAAATTTATAGGCAATGTGAACCATAAAAAATACTAATTTTAACTATTAAAGCAGGGACTAACAGCTACACGCCCCTTGTTTTTTTATTAAAATCTCTTTGAAAAGGGGGCAATGTGAAATAAGTGTACTATGTAAAGAACATATCAAGGTGGTGTATAGTTATTATATTCGATTATTTTTTTAATCAATAAAATTTGGTTTCTTTTGATAAATGTTGTAAATATTATTAAAATATTTATCATTTAAAATGGTATAATGTTTAACCTTATAATCAAAATAAATATTTACTTTTTTTATTTTAAAAATTCAAATTTTATAATTTTATAATGAAAATAAAAAATATATAAAAAAATAAAAAAAATAAAGGCATATAATCTCAAATCCCTATAAAATAATGACAAAATAACCTTTGCTTATTTGAATCACTTGAGAGTGTGTTATTTTCTTGAAAATAATATTTTTAACAATTCAAATGTCATTAGGAATGACAAAATACATTGAAAGACATTAGCTTTGTCGATTTCAAAGTGTCAAAAGGTTACCTTAGATTTCAAAAAATATATATATTCATACAAAAAAATGAGCGTAGAATGTTATCTCCCCTTACCTTAAATCTATAACTAACAATTACGTTTGAAGGTGCAATTTATGTCATATGAAATGTATATTTAATTTTTGTGATTTTATTTCATAAATATTTTTAAGTGTACGATGTGTGCAACCCCTATTATATGATAAATAAACCTACCAACTCTCCCTACCACTTGAAGACAATTATCAATCAATCACCTATTCTCTAAACCGGTGACTCCTCTACCATGACATTCACAGTGTATCACAAGCGATGCTCCTTATACATCCATGTGGCATGCACTTTACAAAAGCATTGGTACTCATTTCAATTGCAATGAAATCAATAAGATAAACTCCATAACTTCAATGTATTTCCCCCACATCAACACCATTACGTTGTTGATTCAAACTACACATTCGATCCACACTTCAAACATCAAGTCTTTTTGTAATCAAATACAAAATAATCAATAGACAATGCTACCATTGCCATGAAGTCAAGGCATGTGTATGATATGGGCACATTGGTGTAAAATATCATATGAAATACTCTGTCATTGTCCCTCATCATCACCTCCCAGATCATTTTGAAATCTTTCACCACTTGTAAGTTTTGTATCACCTTTCTATATAATTTCTTTAGGTGTCACTAAATTGGCAACATAAATGAACTCAAGTTATAATATAGACTTTAGAACCTCAATGACTTGTCTCCATGTCATTGACATTCAAGGACTTTACAAAATATATCGTACTCATTTCAACTGCATAGAAATCAACAAAATAAACTCCATAACCTCAATGTATTACCCTCACATAAGCATCATTGCATTATTGATGCAATCCATAGATTGGACTAGATTCTTTGTGTAATCAAATAGAAAATAATCAATAAAATATGCCACCACTGTCCTGAAGTTGTGGCATGTGTATGATATGAGCCCTCTGATGTACGATATCAAAATACTATGTCATCGCCCCTAGATGAGCATAAATTACAATATAAACTTTGGAACCTCAATGTCATGTCCCTATATGATTGACACTAAAGGACTGATTTGATTTAAGTATACCTTTTTTATATCTTAAATATTAACTTTATTAAATAAGTAATATGTAATATATATAAATATTATCTTATATAATATATGTAAATATTATATTATATGATATATTCTGATATAATTTTAAATTATGAAACAAGACTTAATTTTCATTGATCATACTTAATTAGCAAAAAGGAAGGTGAACCATATATTTTTGTATTGAGAACAATAAAATATCTATTGAACTCATCGCACAACACAAGTTTACTTGTTTACATTGACATGTGTCGTAATCTAAGGAAAAGTATACAACGAATGAATAGAATGATAAGTAATCCAAGTCTTGCTTCTATCTAGGAATGATCACCAATCGACCACTTTTTCTCTCAATTAGTGACTCTTCTATTATAACATTCATATTGTATCGCAAACGATGCCCTTTATGCATTCATATGACATGCACTTTACAAAAACATTGATACTAATTTCAAATACAACGAAAACAATAAAATAAATTCCATAAAATCCATGTATTTTATTTGAGAAATTATAAACAAATTCATCTTGCATTTAGAATATACCTTCAGATACACCCTATTTTTCTATAAAAAAATTACCTCTCAATTTTTAATGATCACTAATCGACCACTTTTTATCTCAATTAGTGACTCTTCTATTATAACATTCATATTGTATCACAAATGATACCCCTTATGCATTCATATAACATGCACTTTATAGAAAAACATTGATACTGATTACAAATCCAATCAAAACAATAAAAAAAATTCCATAAACTCCATGTATTTTATTTGAAAAAGTATAACCAAATTCATCTTGCATTTAGAATATACCTTCAGATACACCCTATTTTTCTAAAAAAAATTACCTCCCAATTTTTGACATGTCTGGGTAGGCATTATCTGTTTCGATGCAAGTCTGCGGCAAAGGCGGTTTCATGAGGTGGCGGTTGGCAGCATGGCCGGACATGGAATGGATGCCCACACTGTGTTTGAATCGCATTAAATGCCCTTGAAAGCTTTTTCCACCGCCTCTCTCTTTCTATATATCATGCCTTCTACGCTCTGCTCTGTTCAGCGTTCTACGCTCATGGGTCCTGTGCTCTACGTTATACATCGGAACAAACTGGGAGCCGGCGCCTCTATGTTTGAATCCGAATAAGGAATTGTCTAGCACCCAGAACACTCCGCCTGCTCAGAGCCGAAAACACGTGGTATTAGAATTCATAGTTGTGTGGGACGTCTCACTTTTCCTCGGTTTCGCATATATTCTTGAATTGAACGCCTCAAAGCAAGCTGCAATTTAACTCTTTCAGGGGTGAAACGACAATTGTGGCCGTGCTTATCATAAAATTCCGTAAAGTAATGTTGGGAGGATGCTGGCAATGTTGAAGATTTTGGCTTTATAGCCGGGAGTTGCATTTGCTTAGATGCCTCCGATGATGTTTCATAGAACCCATTTTTTAGCATACCCTGCAACCTTGCCACTCCAAGAGATGGCATTACTCGATATATTTCATTTTGAATTCTTAAAGCCTCATCAAAAAAACATTTTTTTGCATATACTGAAACCATATCATTCCACGAAACCAGTTCTGCTAATTGGATTTGCTTAAATGAATCCTGTGCATTTCTTTAGATCCCATACCCCTGAAAGCAAATAAAAATACCCCAGAAAGTGGAGGAAAGAAAAAATAAAAAACAAAAAAACAGTACCTATGCAACAACCTCAGCAGAAGTAATTCCATTTTTTTGTAGCAATACCCTGATGGCAAAAATAACGAGTGGACACCCAAAATAAAAATGGTTTCCATGCTCATCGGCGCTTACCAGAAGCTGTAAAACTATACAGGAACAAATATCAGGTATACCATTAGATTTTATATGATATGTTGATTTTTGGAAATATGGTGACAATTATCATAAAACTTTAACATCTAAAATGAACGTGTTCAATATGTTAATAAAAGCCTAAATAAAAAAACAAGGATGACAAATAAAACATTGCTAAAAACGTTTGTAGATCTATCCCGTTAAAAACAAACAAAATATTGTATCACGTGTTCAAAGTTTGTTTGTTATAATGAGAGCGAAATAGAAACGTTTCACAATATATATGAATGGTTATACAATTGTAGAAAAAATAGAAGGGGTTGATAGACATTGCGCTCGCCTTCGAATTGTTATTTTTACCCAACCCAAAAAAAAAAAGCCAGTCAACGGATTATTGATTTCTACATGTCCTGTTCTGTAACAGTCGATCGTAAAGCATAATCGACTTTTGCATAATTTGAGCTTAATCTTGATAATAGTCATTGAAATCCTATTTAATAGGTATAGTTCTCTGATAGGGATCGTGGCAACTGCTGGTGGTGCAGCAATCATCATCATCAACGTGTTTCTTGTCTTTCCTTACACTGCACTACATGTTAGGGTAAGCAATTCAACGGATATTGTGCGAGCAATTAAATAGATGTTTATGGGTGGCATTTGGATATTAATTTCTTCGTATGGTATATATTGGAGAGTTCGCTGGGTACACATGTCAAGTTGTTTCCCGCATATTTTATTCGATTATTAATTTTTATTTTTATTTTTAAATTTTTCCTTGAGGACAATTTGTTATCCATGCATGTACAAAAGCTCCTATTAGGAAACCATGCACTCTGCAACAACAAAAGAATAAAAAAAATACAATAATAGAGATAATTAAACAAACAAAACAAAAAAATTACGTAGTAAAAACATAGCAAAGCTAAGGAAACATCTATAGTACAAAATATCAAGATTTATTGATTCCAAGATGAAAAGATTACATGTGAATTCTACAAATATAAATATGCCTAATTGGCAAAGTACCGTTAAGATTTGTCCTTTTAAAAATAGAGTAGAAAAATGCCATTAGGACTTTCCTTATAAAAATAGAATCTAGTGGAATCCATCTACCTAGAAATAGGGGTTTGATTCCTTGATTTTTTTTGCTTTGGAGGTGCTGCTCCCAAACAAATGAGATTCTCAATAGAAAGTATAATAGTTTGAGATTTTTTTCATAGTATAACATGAATAAAATGTTTTTGGGAAAAGCAAATGATGAAATACAGATCATTCAAAATATTCAATAAAAATATGGTAAAATTTTCTTAAAATCCTTTCATTCAGAAGGTGAATTTACAGGGAAGTTTGGAATTTTGTAATGGGGAGTCGAAAGTCACACTCTATTGATGGTGCTTCAAGGTTTATTTTCGCTTCCTTGCTTCTCTTTGTCTCCATATTCTTACTCGGTTATCTTATGATTTTCTTGGCATGCTTATTTTTATGGTCATAATTATTGAGCTTGTTTTTTTATTACTTTTTTCTTTCTATTTTGGTTGTTTATTGTTATTTTATGTGGTGTGATCTCTCCTTTCCACGTCCACCCATTTGTTGTCTCCTCCTCCCTCCTGCCTCACTCTCCCCCCCTTTAAGACAAGATAGTGGCCTGATTAATTGCTCGGTGTATCACTGATGGTGGGCAAGATGTCCTCAATCATGCAGGAAGTAATGTTGAAGGAGATAATAATAGAAAGAAGCATGCTCCAGATTTGCATAAGGCTCGCCTTGGAAAAATAAACAATGAGGTTTGTCCAAAAGTGGGTAAAGTTTATGTGGAAGAAGTTAAAAAATCATTCTTTGACATCCTATGTTAGAAAGAGGCTGCTAAACATTCTGAGGGTGTAGAATTCATGGTTTTCTAGGTCAAACCTGCAAACGATGGAATGGGAAAGGAATGTGTGGGAAAAATTGGTAAGTTTTCTAGCTTTTCCAAAATACTCTCTCTTAACCCTAATCTCTCCATGGTAAAAGATTTGTTGAGCCAAGGAGATAGACTAAAGAATGCTGGTATTTTTTGTCTATCTTAACAAAAATTCTGTTCCTTCTCAATTTTTTTTGATAATTAGTTAAATATTGTCTGGCGAAAGAAAATGGGGATATATGTGAACATTTGTAAAATGTTCCAGAAGGGTGTTTTTCTTGTTACCTTCAAAAATTTAAATATGTAGAGAAGAATTATCAGCAATCTATTGTGGAATGTGGATCAGTCTCTTTTTTAAAGTTGTGTCATGGGCCTTAAACTTGGACTCTAAAGACCTTATTTTTAAGACTTCACCTAGATGGGTCGACATAGAAAATGTTCCCCTAAAACTAGGGATTTTTTTGCCTCAAGAACTCAAACCCTTCAATGAAGTGCTTAGAATTAAAGACTTTGGGTGCTCTTTGGCTAACATGAATGCTAAGGTTTTAATTTCTCTAGCTTCATTCGACTTCTTTCTTGAAACACTTGCCTTTAATCGTCATGCTTGTAGAAGTATCTATCCTATCAAAGGGATAGGAGGTCTCCAGAATGTTTCCTTTTTTTATATTAAAAATCATTTACTAATATAAGCATCCAAGATGACAAAATAAATACAAATATCAAGTAGAATAAAGAGCATAGGTGGGGCATCCCCCATCTACAGTCCAAATAAATGATAATTTAATATAAAAATGGCTTCAAATAGGCAACCCCAAAAAAACCAAAGAAACGAGCAATATCAAAATGAGAGGCACCAACCAGGTAGTCAACCAAATAGAGTAATCAATTCATTCAAGTTCCAATGTCAAATGAATGAAAAAGACATAAAAGTTTAGCAAGAGCAAACACAAGGCCACCAAAAGGTGGCAAAATCACAACTATGGGTCTAGTGCCCTATTACAAGCAACACCTTCCCTATCATGGTTACCATCAAAAGCATATGAGGCATTCCCTTCTGAGGAGCATTTGTCATTGGCATTACCCCTCATTTGATGTCTAGGAAGAATCTAAATTGTGTAGCGATCAACTTTGTCCAAGAGACCTTTCATATTATTATGCCTAACATATTCCAGTACATCCTCCACATCCTCTGAGCCACCACTCTCAATCAATTTCTCTAGATTTTGAGAGAAGGTACTTATATTTTCATCAATTTGTTACAATATTTTTGCATGTGCTCCCTAGAGAGGAGCATCAAGAAAGGGAGTCTAGGATGAGGGGCCAACTAATGCATTTTCCTCACCATATTTAGGAAAAATGTTCAAGTCAAACGATTTGGAAGTTTCCTTGGCCTCCTTGATAATGCACCCATCATGTTCTTCATTATAGAGATCTTAAAAAGCACTTTCATTCTTTTCCACCCACTCATCGATAACATTATTATCTAACTTAAAAGGAGTGATCCATTCCTACAGACGATTGTCTACCTGGTTGAAGTAGGCATCCTGAATGTATTCCCACTCAAACTCAAAAATCTAAACCTCTATAGCTATCAGGTGGGAGATATCCTAATCTAGGTGTGGGCTCAATCTCAAGTACCCTCCCATGTTAAGTAGATAATCTTAAGTCACCTTAAGTAATACTATTCTGAGAAATCTTTCAAGATGTTCCTATGGAATCTTTAGTTGAAGAAAAATATGCAAAGATAAAATATGAAGAATGACATCAAACGTGAACTTAGTAAGAACTCTAGCCTTACCTTGAAACACCTATAGGTTCCTTTGTTTCCAAAAAAACCAAAGAATTTTAGTAGAAAAAATAAGCCAAAATTTATGGAAAAAATGATGAACTTTAACTTTAGGGAAAGCATATCCAAAAGTAATATTTAGCCATCCAAGATCATATCCAAAAAAAAAATCCAAGTTTTAAGACATTTTTACCACAGGTTAGATGTGAACCAATAGGAATAGAAAACATGCTCAACTGATTCAACATCACTACAAAAATCACAAGGAAGATTAGTAAAACCATAATTATTCAAAACAACACCCACAACTAATTTTTTGTGCATGAGTAACCAACAGAAACATGACTTTTTAGGCTCAGGATAAGAGGACTAGATAACTATAAACCTAAAAGACCAAGCATGCAAGGGATCAAGCATAGACCAAATAGGATTGAGGGTAAAGTAAGGAACATTGGAAAAGGAAAGATTCTTATACAACATCTATGTTGAGTACTCGAGCAAAGGTGGGCCCTTTTTCCACTTCACATTGTCCTAGAATTCATCCTCATCATCCAAAAAAATAACCTTGTTATACCCTTTGAGATTTGTTTGAAGTAGGGTGAATGTTCTTCTTTGGGATTACAAAAAATGAAATATGGTCTTAAGCTCTGACCATGAAGCCCATCACCCATGAATGAATATTCCTTAAAGATTATCAAACCTTTACTATATTAGTCAAAGACTGAGCATCCCCTAGTGAGGGAGAATGTTTATTTTGTAAAAGAGATGGTCACTTAAGGAAGGATTGCCCTAGTCTTGTTAAAAATCAAGCTAAGGCCTCAAAATTGAGCCATGAATTGGACTTTAAAGATGGTCTAGTTTATCCTAACCCTCCTTGATTTGAGAAGTTATATCTAGAAGATAACCCTTTATTTGATAGTGGACCCTTGGAAGATAGAGGATCCCCTGGTTTAGATGAGGTTAAAAATTGCTTTAAAGTACCATAAAATTGTGATGATTATCATAGTCTTGAAGGTGTTGGTCAGTTCAGGGTAAATAATGACACCGATTTGAAGGTTGATTCTATGCTGAATATTGGGAAAGAGATTCTACCACCTCAAGATATACTCATTAAGTCATATTTTCCTATTTCTAATCAACCCTCTTTTAAGGTTTAACATGTGTTCATGGTGGATGTCATTCTTATCTTGAAATGGAAGCCAACTAGAGAGTTAGATGAAAATTTTCTAATTATTGATCAAACCCCTGACAATAGCTGCACTCACCTTCTTGATTCTATTATGGAGGATATTACTTATCTCGAGTCACTTCCAATAATTATTTCTCTCCATTATCTTCTTGAATCCAAGGTTGTGGAGTTAGATACGGTGACTAACTCTGACCCTAGTTTTGGAGAAAAATGGAAAGCAAAAGGATTGGTAAAGAGGCTAAAAACATAAGTATATCCCCTTAGCCCACGTGATTCCCAAGTGGATATTGATGTTTAAAAAAATTTAAGGATTCTACTCAAGTGATAGGAGATGGCTCTATCAAAAAAGTAAATAAATAAAACCATGTTTCAATTAGCTATATCAATGTAAAGTGGGGAGTGAGTCCCCTATTGTGGATAAAAATATATAGTCATTCATGAATATTTTATGTTGGAATGTTAGGGGCTTGGAAACCCCTGATAGGAAGCCTATTGTTAGATAATTCAAGAAAACCATAAATGATTTGGACTTCCTTCTCCTCCGAGAAGTTAAAGCTACCATTTTTATCCTCTCCTCAACTCTCAGTTTTATCTGGCCAAACTCACTTCATTATTCCACTTCTCACCACAGAGGCAAAGGAGGTACCTCTATCTTAATTAATCATGTATGAAAGGATTTTATTGTCTAGCATGGAGTCTCAAATTGTAATCATGTTTTATGGGTGAATCTTTGTATTACCAACAAATAGTTTGGCATTTTCTACATTTGTGCCCTTATTGACTATAAGTAAAGCATAGAGTTATGGAACTAGTTGGCCTCTAACTTAAAAGATGTCCCCTAGATTTTTTAGGGTGATTTAAATATGATTGAGAAAAGAGAAGATAAACATGGAGGTGACCCTCACTCATGGAAGGTTAGTGAGCTCTTTTTTGGGTCTAAACTCAAGATAATACATACGGTAGTGGATCCCCTTATTAAAGGTAGGAAATCGAGCAAAGGTATTTCATTCACATGGTGTAATAATCAAACTACCAATAAAAGGATGTATTTGAGACTGGATAGATTCTATTTTTGGAAATAAGTTTTTGATATCCCCCCTTGTGCTAATGCTAACCTACTTAAGGTGATTCTGGGAACTATTTCTAATCAATCCCCTATTGAAATTTGTATTTCCCTTAAAGAAGAAAGGTTAAGTAATAAGTCAAGTTGGAAGGGTATTTATAATTTTAATGTCTCTGATTTGTAAGATAGGAATTATATGGATGGCATCCACTCTACATGGAATGTGGGGAAAGGAACCTATAGCTATTATTCTAGAATATACAAGTGGAACTATTCTATCCATATGTCAAAAGAAATTGCTAGATCTTATGGGCAGTTTGAAGCTAACAGAATGAGGAAAGTAGCTAGAGAGGCTCAAGAGAAGCTAATTAGGGGAAAGAGTTATTTCCAAAATGACCCGACTAACCCTTCCTTATTATTGAACTTCTCTTCCCTTAAGCATCATATTAGGCAACACCTAGTGTATATTGAACTTTTCAGGGAAATGGGAACTCCAACTGCAATTTGTAATTTTGTAGTTTTGCAAATTGAAAATTTTAGTTGGAGTTCCCATTTTCCTAAGGGAATGTTTCAAGGGAACTACAACTATGAAATACAATTCTACAATATGCAAATTGTAAAACTGCTGTTGAGTTCTAGATTTTCTCAATACAAAAAAAATTGTAAAATTATAAATGGGACCTAGATTCCCCAATACAAAGGTAAAGTGCAAATTTTCAAAAGGGAATAGAATTTCCCCAAAGGGCCAAAAAGTTAAAAGTAATGCATTTATGCATTAAAAAAATTGGAGGCAAACCTAAAAAGCAAATGTGAAAAAATCAAAAATGAAAAAGGCAAAGTGTTGAAAAATAAGTTTGAGACCAAAAACAAAAAGGTAAAAGTAACCTAAGTTTTGCATTTTCCATTTCTTGCTTGTTCAAACACATTCATGGGAGAAATACTATAGCTTTTTAAGATCAAGGTTGGCCACTCCAAAGAAGATTTCTCAAGCAGCAATGGGTTTTATGTGTTCAAATGCCATAATTATAAGGTAGGATTATTCTTTGGTTTGCATATGAGGAAGGGCAGATGTCCAAGGAGGTTCTAGCTATATAAATGAGTGGTCAAAGGCATCTCCATGCAGTTGCACAAGAAGAAAAAGAGTTTGTTTAGTCTCCAAGGTGAATATTCTCCTTTTAGCTCATGTAAAATGCATCTCCAACCAAGAAATCAAAGGGTTTTCTCCAAATCTTCATCATTTCATATAGAGGTAGTTACAATAATGATTTTGCTTGCATAATAATGAAGTTTCCAAGCGTGGCAAAAGAGCATATTTTAGTTGGGAGCATCTTGGTGGAACTTTGAGAGACGTTAGTAATTTTTCAATATCACAGATTACAATCCATATTCTTGGATTCCAAAGGGTGTTAAAAGTGTATAAATAGATGGATCATCCTCTCTTCTAAAGTTATTATTGGTTTTTATGCTCTCTAAGTCTAGGCTCTTCAAGATTTTGGGATCAACTATTATGTGTATTTATTATCTCCCTTGCTAAGGTGGTTACAATTGTACAACCATTAGCAAGCTTTGAGAACATGTTTATGTCTCCCTTATCAAAAAATCAAACTCACCATGCTTGTCCCCATGGCAGCATTTTGTAAAAATGATGTATGTAAGATTTATTTGTAAAGTTAATGAGAATACTTGTGATTTTTACTCTTTGCTTTTGATGAAGTGTAATAATGTGTTTTAAAACTATTGATGATTGGATATTTGGTTCAATGCTTAATACTAGTTATCATTTTGAGCATAGATATGGATTATAAACCCTTTCTGCATTTTAATTTGAAAACATGTTGTTGAAAAGCTCTTTAGGGCACCCTGGTTCATGAATTTGATAGGAAAAAGTATTTGAGATTCTAAGTGCACTGTATGTTCTAGGGTTTCAAGAATTATTTGGGTATTTGTATTTCATTGGCACCAATAAATGCAAATCACTCCTGGTAGTTCCCATTAGCTTGCATTTGAGTTTTTATATATCTTTACAAAATAATAATGTCGTGAATGTTGAAAGAATCCATGTTGTTTGAAAACCACCAACACACCACTCTTTTTTACAACTATTTAATTGTCCTACCCTATAAATAATATAATTATTGCATATTTTAAGTGCTATTTGCCTTATAGATGCATGACTATTGCATATTTAAAATGTATCTATAATTTTGTGTTTTAAAGACTACTATTGTAGTCTTCTATTCATCCCCTTATTGTTGAAAATTTATTTTTAAATGAAGGTTGCAAGTGTATACACATCTATCTTTAGTAGCTTGTATCTGCCCTAGTGCATTTGTGCATCCCTTGTGACAACCCTTTCCAGGTGGAGTGTGCAACTTTGGTTATACCATGGTCAGATTTGCATTTTGTACCAAAAAGCCCCATGGAGATTGAATTTTAGAATCCCTCCATGTGAGAAAGCTACTCCATAGGTCCTTTCACCTTGGTTTAGGGAGGGCCAAAATTAGCAAGCAGCTAACCATACTCTCTGTCGGTGCTTCTTGGTCAATTTTTGTGTTTGGTCCATTCTTGATGCCAATCCCTTCCCTAGCTATAATGACATATCAGTGGGGTTTTCATCTTTGTTTGCCATTTTCTCAAGTGTGCAAGGCCGAGCAAAAGAGGTGTACAACTGGGAACCAACAGAGTACATCAATCGGCAGTACATCACAATCTAGCTCTTCTTTGAGAATATAGACATCATATGAGAGGTGACATTGGTGAGTTTTTTATATACCTTTTTTTATCATAAAAAGCCTTTAAATTTCAAGTGAAATTTGACATAGAAAATGAAAACCTTCTTTATAATACACTGACTGGATTAATCTTAACTAGTACTCTCAAATTACTGAAGTCCACATTCTCAACCAATCATATAAATCTATAATAAAAATTGATTACCTAATTAAAATTAACTAATTTATAAATATTAATTAATCTTAACCTAATAATTAAACTCTATAAATTATACCAAATTTATGATGATCTCATCATTGGTACAAAAACCGTACCACAAACCTAAAGAGCATAATAATGCTAGGAGAAGAAATCATCGACACAAGATGCTGTGAAGAAAATTGCAGCGGAGACACATCAATTTAATTCCTATGGAATGGCCTCTAATGTGGTTGGTATCAACGACATTTTATTAGAAATCAAGGTTGATCTTTCTAATAAAAACCTAAAGGTTAAATTATTTAAATTGTCTATTTCTTTACGCAAAGTTTGACAAACTCTCTTACAGTCATTTATAAAAAAATTGGTGTCTTTGGCTGACAATGAATCTTTGGGCTAATATTGAAGTGATATGTTTTTTTTTGGGATTATGCAAGACATTAACGATTATTGTAAACTTGCTAAGCTTGGATATTGATTCAAATCAGATGACTTCGTTGTCAGATTCAGTTGGACGACTGGTAAAGCTTAAAGAATTAAATGTTTCTATAAATCTGTTCGCTACCCTTCCTGACGACATTGAAAGTTAATGGTAGGTTATTTAAAGCATGTTAGATTATTCCGTTTCATTCATTTATTTCCTTCATGATAAAAGTGTCATCCGTGACACTGTCTTATTGGTATGAAATTTAGTGCTATGGAGGAGTCAGTTGCCGATTTCAACCAGCTGAGCTGGCTGCCAGTGGGTATCGGATTCGATCTGGTGAACCTGTGGAGGTTATTTGTGAGATTATTTTCATTACAGGATGAGTACGTATCCTCACCCCATGTCACTATTTTTTTGTCATCTGCCCTGCATTTATTCACAACATGAGGCTCATCTTCAACTTTTCCTGCTTTCGCTATCCCTCTTCACCCTCAGTGCAACTCCTATGCATGAATATGAAAGGATAGTTTGTTCATTTGGCAGTTCCATATATTTTCATGTATCTTTTAGTTGCACGAATCTTAATGTATGTTGATACCATTTTGTCATTTTATATATCTTTGAGACGATTGTCATTTTATATATTCAAAATTTATAATTTGAATGATCCCGCTCTCAAACAGCGAACACCGTATTGTGCGTCCAGTCGGACAAGTTGAAGCACAAACGGAAAGGGACGTAATGTCGATAGATGACGTAATCAGTTGAACGTTCGGACAACTGCTAGCATGGCAATCCACTCGCAACGCTCTTACTAGTTATGCTTAGTAGATTATGACCTTAGTATATATTTAATGTTATAGTATGGAAGAATTCCAAACTCTAGTGGCTAATGAAGGGTTTGTATCATATTAAAAATGTTTTAATATAGATTGACAATGTGCATTATAACTAGATTATAAAAGAGTTATGGTGCATTTAATTTGCGTGAATGGGTGAGAATTTGGTTTGTTTTGTGATTTTTCAGTTAATTTATTACGTTAAAATAAAAAATTTCAATTGTAATTATCTTCTTAGTTTTATATTTAAATTTAGAAGCTTACAAGGATTTTATTATTTTAAACTCATACTCGGTAATGTAGGATTATTATTAAAATACATTGGCATGTTGGAATCTCTTTTATGTAAATCAAAATATACATACAAATGTCGATATTTGTGTAAATCGTTTGTTTCCAATCAAACAAAACAAATCTACACCTTACATGTCTATTATATCATATAATTAAGACCAACTTTCCCTACCCTCAAACTAATATAACAATCAAAATATGACCTTTCATTGAAAAATTGTCATAACAAAGGTATGGAGAAGTATATTATTGAATTCTAATTTTCACTAAACATTCGATATTATCAAAGAATACTATCGATGCTAGGTAACTTAACCACTTGACTTGACTAAGACAATTACTATGCTTCATTTCTTGATTACGAATAAATATTATTAACACTATCAACTTATATCACATGGTTGTTTAAGAGAGTTGCTCCTATCAAATACCTATCCACAAACTAGATTTAATTAACTCAATTCTATACAATTTAATATAAAACATTTACTGATAAGACATGCCATATTACGCTTCTTATGATTATGAACAATTACTCAATTATTCACATTTTTAGATATAGATGCATAAACTAACTGCTCACATGGTTGCTTAAGAGAACTACCTCCTATTAAGTACATGCCCACAAATTAGCTTTAATTAATTTGATTATATACAATTCAATATTCGATATAAAATATTTGCTAACAAGGATAACTATATTGTAATTGCTATGCTTATGAATAATTACTCAACCATTAATAAAACTATTCATATTGCAATTCTTATGCTTATAAACAATTCCTCGATCATAAACAAATTTTAATGGAAATGTTTTATAATTTTAAAAATAATATTAAATAATGATTTTTTTCTTATAAAAATATATACTTTTTGTTTCCTTTAGGGTGATTACAATTTCATTTACTAGATATTGTATATAAGAGATATATTATAATTATTAGTTTTTAGGCAGGTTTAATTGTTTTTTTAGGTATTTTTATGGATAGTGTTTTACAATTGGTTTTTTTATGCTGAATGAAGTGTTATACTGGTATAGTGCTAGCTTAGATTAATCTAGGCATCTTATTTGATGCTTTCTCTACAAATCTATGAATGCTATGTGTATCCTCAGGGTAGATACATCCTATTTGCCTAAAGTTTTTTTAGCTAGTCAGGCAGTGACAAGGACCCTTAGGTATTAACCAGATCAAATAACATGTTGACCAACTGTGATTAATAGCTGGATATACATCAAAAATTTGTTATATGCTTAACTTTACACTTCCCTGTCAAATTAATGTCAAATCATAAGTTATGTGATGATTTGTATGATTGAGATAAATGAAGCATGAAAATTGAAATGAAATATATAATAAAATATGGGGATGATTTCCATAGCTGAGATTGAATAAATGCAATTAAATCATATAATCTTATAACCCATAACCTTGTCGGAATACATAAATTTAGATTGAGTAAATGCTATCAAAATTGTACAATCTTAAAACCCATAACCTTGTTGGCATACATAAATTTTCACTTACAAGTTGTCAGAGTTCATAAAAAGGTATGAATATAAGAAATTCAGACATAGCCTTCCCAAAAAGAACTAAGTCTATGTTATTTTCATCTCAATCTATAAAGAAATATATGCCTCACATAAGGACACAAAAATAACTACATCTTTGCTATTTTTGTTAGCTCAAACAACATAAACTCTCTATACCTTGAACGCTATTATATCTACCTAAGTATTATCTTATAGGAAACCACAATTATTTTTAAAACTTTTATTTGTCTCCATGTCCTAATTCAAAAAATAATATAGTTACCTTCACGTATTTAATAATGCATAACTAGCACCTTCACTCATAAAATTATGGTTGTCTATGGAACTAAAATTAAATCTTGTTATGAATGTATCTCAACTTTACCTAAACAGTTACTTCAATACATTTAAAGATAGAGAATTCCCTCAGACATCAGAAGCTTATACCTATCCAGATAAGATTCACTCTCATCATAAACTTGAAAGTAGCTCACCTTCACTCAAGTAAATTGCAGGGTTGATAGTTTCAATGCTTTGCTTTGGACAATATTCAATTTGCCATGTGCCATACAATCAATGAGAGCAGTGTAGGGTGCACGTGTAAGTTATTAACTTCAAGAATGGAAGAATATCAGCTTGGAAAAGTATTTATTTTTGGTGTGGGTTCAAATATGTGCCACATTGTATAAATACCACGAAGTGGTAGATCTTCCATTCTGAAAAATATACAAATTTAAAGTAGTCTTTACCTAAACAATTTAGAGTAGTATTTCATCAAAAGGAGGATCTGGAACACCATATGTTGGACAATTAATTGTGTTGTGTCTTATATTTTGACACATTTCTCCCATATGTAATATTAAACATATGCATATTCAAATCTAACTCACTTCCAATAATAAACTTAACATAGATATCAAATGCATTGCTAAGATGGAGTGATGGTGTCAAATTTACTTGCCACATAAATACTTAATAGATAATACTCTTCACTACCTAATCCTTAGTCATTAAAAGTGAACATTTCATGTTAAATGAAACAACAATATTTTACATCAATATTTATAATTGAAAATTAAAATTTATTAAATAAAAAAAATACACACGTCACAAATTTAATTGGACAACGCTTATTACTCTTTTTACTCCTTGAATTGATCTCGAGATGTTGCGTTCATTCATATAAGTCGGTGAAGATAATGTCGGCTACAAGGGACTATGGAAGTAAAGCGCATATTATAAAAACAACACATATAACAAATACCAAAGTCCCTTTAAATTATTTGGCCCATATTATAATACACTCTCTAATATACACTCTTATTCCATTCAATATCATCAGTTACACTATAGAGCAAATGATGGCACCAATCATAGGAAATTGATCTGACGTGATGTGACCTGCTGAACTATCGTACTCCCAACTCCTCGTCTGTCTCATCACTCTCTCTGCCGCTCTGGCCCAACTTGCGTACAGTTGATTGCTGGTTGCGTAAAGTGACAAGACATTAATTATGTATGCACGAGTCGTGTTGAGGTTTAGACCACTGTGCATAACTATAATTTTAATTATAATTTGTCTCTGCACATTTCTCCACAAGAAAATTATTCACAAATGACTGCTCTACTTTATTACTACATGTCACTTTCCAGCATGCCGGCATGATGTACGCGTATGAACATGGACCACAAAAACATATTGTTATTCTAGTCATATTATATTACTACTGAGTCTATATCGCTATTGTACCAATTGATCCCTTGGTCATAGAAATGGAGGAAGTATCGCTTGGCCGTCCTTTGATACACGGCAATGAAAGGGGGCTGATAATTAGCGCAGACCTGCCTGGGAGATTTTGGATAGAGTCAAAAGCCTTATGGAAAATTGCAGGGGCTGCGATCTTCAGTCGGCTTGCAACTTTGGGGCTGAATGTCATAACGCAGGCGTTTGTGGGGCATATTGGCGATTTGGAGCTGGCTGCTTTTTCCATGGTCATCAGTGCTATTGTGGGTTTCACTTCAAGAATTATTGTGAGTATTTTGCTTTCAATTTGCCCATAGTGAGCTGTTTTCTTTCTATATATTCAGGAAATTATTTGTTTCCAATCTACCCTTGCCTTAATTTTATTTTATTCTGTAATAGAAAAACTTAAGAATATAATGCTTAAATATAGAAAAATCCTTTCATTATTTATTTAATTCCTTATTATAAAATTGTTTCAACGTCTTTTATATTAATATATTTAATTTTATGGTTGCAAAGTGTTCACCAATATCTTTTTCATCTTTATATTTATGCTAATATATTTAATTTTATGGTTATAAGATCTTCACACTATCTTTTTATCTTTATTTCTATATTATCTTCTCTTTCCCTTATAAAAAACAATTAAGGGAACACAGTGCAAGTAGATTGCCTATCTGCAACCCCACCAAAGTTCAAATCTAATTCGTAATTAAAATTTGGCTTGACTTTGTTAAATGGGATTGGAATCCCTATTCCCAAATAAGGGATTGACCACCAAAAATCCATATTTAATGGAAAAAATAACAACAGTGATCTTTCAATTGTATAAAGACAGATTTTCCAATTGTTCAACGCTTGAGAAATATTGAGAAATATCCATATGGAGAGTTGTTCAGGGTTCCCCATCACATGAACAATAAATTTAATTAATTTCTATATGAAATTATGAAAGTCAAAAATGATAAATGAACGTTACGTGCAAGGTGATATTATCTTAAAAACTGTCACAAAAAAATTTCTTGATGGGCAAGGGTGACCGTCAAATTTAACCCCTGGATGGAATTCGGTCCATGTAGACTCATGGTAGCTGTAACACTAGTGACAATCGGCAATGATGGGAATGGGAATGGGAGCAGAGTTCATTGACTATAGTTATGCATATGGACGAACGTTAGACAGACGTTAAGGATAAAACTTTGACCAGAATTAGAGGGCTCCTGTTGGTTTAGCCACTCCGCTGGTGACCAAGCCTCAGTGCAGGCTGCTCCTGTACTTGCCATTGCTTAGATACTACAAAGTGACAAAGAATATAGTTTAGGATGTGTGGAATATGTAAATGTATATTCAATGAATATATAGTAAGGCCCCTAAGCTGAAGAATGAGAGCACCGAGAATGCATTTGGCAGTAGTCCATTTGTTGTGGTGGAAGAGTTGGATGCCCGACATCATGCTGTGTAAGAGGAATGTGATGGCGTTGATATCGGTGTGCACTTCCACCCTTAGTGCCAGCTCCAGCTGAGGGCACCAGAAAGAGTAATTAATCGTCAGTTCCATCAGTAGCTCCTCACTGACCAACACTCTCTTCATGCGACCTTCTTCCAAATCCAGCTCTAATGACAAATTTCTCCACGTAAAACATTTATAATACTATAACTATTGAAACACCCACCCAAGTATGGTTTCCAAAATCAACACAAATTAAACATAATACATTACATACACATGATAACTTAGAAAATGCAACTGTAAATACTAAAATAATAAATCCATATGTTGCATTCTAATATCCATATAACTGGCAATTTTAAGCTCAAAACAATCTTAAAGATCAGAAAAGTACACTAGGGAAATAAAACAAGGGGCATATAGTGTCAAGTTTTTACGGGGTAGTAATAGCTTATTGTATGTGGATATTGTGTAGGTAGTTTATTTGTTGAGGATTTAAACTTAGTATATCTATCTTATTGCCATGTGAGCTAGTATTACAAATGGAGATCTCCCAAAAATATTCAAAAATTTAGTATTGCCAAGCATGGTGCCGTGGAACTCCAATCAACAACCTACTGTATGTGGATATTATGCACATAGTTTATTTGTTGAGGATTTGAACTTAGTACATCTATCTCATCGCCATGTGAACAAGTATTACAGGAGGATATCTCCTAGAACCATTCAAAAATTTAGTATTGGCAAGCATGGTGCCTTGGCATTGCACATCTTAAACTTGAGATCTCTCTTGCTCATAAAAAATACACACAAGCTTCAAATGTCATCGCTGCGATGCTTAGTTGTTTCTTAGAAATTTTACTTGTTTAGAAAGTGAAGATAATATCGCTTATTTCATAGCTTGGAAGGGCAGATGTGAAAGGCTGAGCTCATTTTGACTTTCAAGGGCTTGTTCATTATACATCTGCTTTAGCTTGTGGCTGTTGAGATTCTTATGAGTGAAGCCATATATTTGTAGGGTCTTATGACCTATAAAAATTTAAGCCATATCCATATGTTTCAAGCATGATAGGGGTTTAATGTACTATTTGCATTGTAATCAATCTGGGCAGTCAACATTGTCTTGAAACTAGTAAAATCTTATGTGTAATGCTAGGAATTTTAAAATGCCAAGTCTCAAGTCCCCCTGAAATTCACATTTGATGCTCCATAGATTGTAACAAGGAGAGCTCAAAACTAGACCATGAATTAATTGGTGGTGATGGGAGGTGCTATTGACAATGTTAAAATAAAACCATCATGGAAATATTTTAAAATATTTTGATTTCTTACATGCAATGATGAGGGCTGCAGCTTGACTGTCGATTCTGACAAATAAAATGAGAATGCCAATTTTGACATCTGATAGAGCATTAATAAATTATCCTGCTTCTACCTTAGCCGACCTGAAGCTAGCCATAACATCAAATTCTTGTAGCCAATAAAGGTTGCTTCAGATTTTGTAGATCTGATGGTGATATCAAATGTGCCTTCTAAACAATTTAATCTTGATAAGGAAGTTTTAGTCCTTACACCCAAATGGTTGGAAAGTTCAATCAATGATAAAATAAAATAATTCCATTTTCATTGCCATTGGAGGACATGGTTAGCAAGTGTCTAAGAAAGACTCCTAAATCTAAGAAGCTGTAAATAATATCTAGGGTGGAAATTGACCCTAATACAGGGAAATGGAGTTTAGTAATAGCCCGGTCAACAACTGATAAGGAAGTTCAAAATCTCACAGTTCAAGATTTCATAATAAAAAAATAGATCTTGTGATTGCATCCCGCACCACATATGTGCACCATCTTGAAACAACTACTAGAAAAATAGTCAATCATACTTGGAAGGATGAAAAAGATAAGAGGGAGTTGAAATAGATGTTATGGTCAATGATAGAGTATATTGATGCCATTCATAATCCAAATCCATAACCTATTTCCCAACTACCTCTATCTTTTGACCCAAAATCTCTGGTCAACTAGAAAATGCTAGATCAAATACATAGAAATAAAATGGTGACTAAGGTGTTTGATGAGTGGTTGGATGGCATTATCTATAAGGGTACAAAATATATTAAGGAATTGAAGAATATATATGATGAGACTATGGCTGCCATCAAAGATTTGAAAACATATAATGCTTCATGGGAAAAAGAGGAAGGAAAATGGATGAATGCGATAAATCAAATTGGTGATGTTCAAAAATATGGGGTAATGAAGTTTGAATTTAAAAAAATTGACGAGTTTGAATGGTAATATATTATATGTAAGCAAGAGAGATATCGAATGGAGAAACTCGGTATCATGACAAGGATGAATTGAATTTACAAAAATGATCAAATAAATAATTGAATTCACTTAATCCTTACAATATGACTTATAATGTATTGATGTGAAATATATACAAGATGATGGGAAGCTAGAAAAGGATATCAATACTATGGTTCAATCCTTCAGAGAGAAGATCAGTTTCGTTAAAGAAAATGACAACCTATTAATTAGGAATTTCTCTCAGATTTCAAAAGTAGAATCACTTCTTCACCTATGTGTTGATGCATTCATGGAATAGGCAAAAAAAGTGGAAATTTTTTGAAGAGAGAAAGATGTTTGGAAAGCTCAGGTTAAACACATTGGCATCCCCAACTTCTTAAAAATCTTGGAATTTATTACTGCACATCAGGAATGGAAGGTGCAATGTGTCTCCTCAATAGAATAAAGCAAATCTAGAGATTTCAATCCACTGCCCCAGTCTTAATCTTGCTTATGCAATCTTTTTATTTAGTTATTCAATTGAAATTATGTTTTAAAACAAACTTTGTCTTTTAATGATCTTGTATGAAACTAAATCCTGTATGTGTTAGAGTTTGTTTTAACTTTGGGTTTAAAAGGAAAGTTAATTAGGGTAATTATATATATGTTTTTAGTTGTTAAAAACTAATAGAGAGGATAGTAAAGAAGAAGACAAGAGAATTTGAAATTTGAAATTCTTTGTGTTACAATATATGTGATGATTGTTTGAAGAATTTTCATTTGTGAGTGAAAAGAAGAAATAATTGTTGCATACCTAAATCTATGTGTTTAAGTATTTGAAATCAGATTTCTGTGTGAGCTCTCCTTTCAAGTGGTAATTATTCTTTCATTGCATAACTCATCATATGCATTTTATCTTTTGTTGGTTCATTAATATACATATTTATATGTCTAATTATTTTTTAGGATAGAATCTGTGTGTTCTATCATTAAATAGTGTTATATGGAGGAAAGATACCATATTCATAACATGGCGATGTATGAATGCTAGTTTACCTTAAACATTTTCTGGTTAAACGTGTGTCTGAATGATTAAAGTAGTTTGAATTCATTAAAAAATTTAAAGGGAGTTGTACCTTAATTCATAGAGGAATTATCCCTGATAGTTCACTCATTTGTTGTTTAACTCATTTGTTCTCAAAGAAAAGGTTATAGAGTTAGAACATAACATTTTTTTTTAGAATAGGATAAATCAGTTAACCAACAGTTTTTGGCGACTCTGTTGGGGATTCAAAGTCATTTTTTAAAAGATTAGTTGCCTTAATATAAAGAAATGATCATGATTCCCCATGAAAATATGATTCCTATTCTGCAACCTAATCTTGGTTTTCAAGACGAACAGGAAGATATAATTGGTCAGTTAAACACTTTTGCATTGTGCACTCACTGAAACATTGAAGATTATAGAAGGGCCAACCAAGTATTAGAAAAAGAAGAAGAATTGACTGATAATTTGAGATTATTATTACTCAGACAAATGAGGCAAGTAGAAAATGTAGTAAGAAATAAAGGCCATGAAGTATGAAGAGGTCAAGAGTAGATTAGAAACTAATATCATAAACTGGAGTCCAGAAGATATACAAGGTCTTTAAGGAGAGAAGGAGTTGAGGATCCTACCTTTCAAACACTGAAAAGCCTTAATTTTCCCTATATCCCTACTCCTATTAGAAGAGTTAGAAGTCAACCTCCTAGCCCTCCTAAGCTTTCTACATCCTCTGTTTGTCAAGCCTTAACCCTTTCTAGTACTATCATTTCCTTTTCCATCAATTTTCTTACAATGTCTTAACCTTGGGGAGAAACTATAGGGACTCTAAATTTAGGAATTAACCCGAATCCTCTACCTAAAAATGTAAGAGAAAATTTACCCAAGTTTAATGGAGATGGAAGACAATCACTAGATAAAAATTTGAGTGCTTTTACTGTAGCATGTGGTGTGTTAGGTGTGCAACATCAAGATGTAGCCATAAGGCTTTTTGTGCAAACTCTATCTGAAACTGCAACATAATGGTTTTATCATCTAACTGACTCTTCAATTACAAATTGGAATGATATGAAAATATGTTTGAAAATAGGTTCAAAAGTGTGGAAGATGAACATTCCCTTCTTGCTCAATTGACTCATCTCAAGAAAGAAATACATGAGCCTATGAGGAAATTTATAGCCAAATTTAATAGAATTGTGCACAAAATCCCAAATGCTAAAAGGTCAACTTCTGATAATCATAAATGTTTCTCTATTAATTTTATGCCTCCTAATATTATTTTTCATCTTATAAGAGGTGCAGTTGTCAACTTAGCAATTGCACAAACCTTGGCAGTTGAGTTAGAAGATGATCTCATTATAGCTAGAAAATGGAAGAAAGAAGTCCAAGTACCTAATGCTCATCCCTCATCTTCTACAGATCCTATGGTTCAAATATTATTTAATGATATGATTATCTTTAAAAGACAATTACCTAAGGATGGTACTTCATTTCAACAACCATATCAAGATGTTAGCAAGTGAAATTTTAACCAACAGACAAATATTGGTAGGACATTACCACTTACATTAGCACAACCCAAGCTAGCTATTGAAGCTCCCCTTAGAAGAGGAAATATGTGTGCCTTTCATTTGAATATTGATCATGACTAAAAATCTTGTCTGGAGATGCTTAGATATGCTCAAATGGCCACTACTCAAGATGTATTGGGAGAGATTACTGAAAAAGAAATGAAATCTAAGTAACTTGACGACTCTAAAATACACTTTCTAGAATATGAATCAAACTTAGAAAGAGGAGGTGAAATATTGGTTACTCTTGAAGATCCTTCATGTGTTGTGCTTACCAAAAGTCAGAAGAATATGAGATTTTATAATACTCAAGAAGTACCTGTTAAAGGTAAGGAGCCTCTTACTAGAATCCCTAACATTAATTTGAAGGCACAAGAAGTTAAATTGTTACATAGGAATGATTATGAAACTTCTTTTGATATTATAGAAATTTTCAAGTCTACAAAGATTCAAATACCCGTTGATTAGTATCTTATGTTGAATCCTAAAGAACTTGATAAACTGGTTAAATATGTCAAAGGTGATCCTCCACAAATTGAGCCCAAAAGTCAACTAAATGCTAATGTTAAGTCTCTGATTGTCGAATTATTTTCTTCCCCACCTGAATCACCCAAACATACCCCTAAAATGATCATTGACTTAGCTAATGATAATTCTTATGTGGTTGATATGAAACCGAACCCATTTTATGTTTCTTTATTCATAAATGGCCATAAACTCAATAATTGTATTATAGACTCAGGTGTCTTTGATAATATCATGCCTTCTTCTACAGCCAAAGCCCTAGGCCTATCCCTTACAAAAATATTTGGTAGGTGTTACTCCATGGATGGCAAATAAATTTCTTTTCTTGGGAAAATCAAAGATGCATAGGTTACCCTTGTACCCTATCCCAATAAAAAAGTGAAATTGACTATTTTGGTAGTAGATATTCTTGGTAGTTATGGGATGCTATTGAGCAAGACCTTTTTTCAAAGACTTAGGTGGGGATATTAAATTGGATTGGTCAGAAGCTAAAATTCTAGTGGGAAAGTAAAAATTTAAACTAGATCCTGAACCTAAATACAAGTTTACTATGTATCGTTCTGGTGATCTTAAATATCAAATCCTATTTGAAGAATGTGAATTTGGAAATTAATTTCTCTTTTGAAGACATGAAGGAAGAGTCCACCCCAAAATCAGCTCATTCAGATGATATATGGACCATGGAATTTGATGGTAGTTGTGCCACCATTGGTTCAAGAGCAAGGGTTGTTTTGATCTCACCTAAAGGTAAATTTTTTTCTTACTCTTTCACGTTAGAATTTAAAAATACTAATAACACTGCAGAGTATGAGGCCCTATTGCTTGAGTTAAATGAAGCCAAATAAAAAGGGGATAAAGATACTCAGAGTAAAAGGAGATATTGAATTGATTGTTAAATAGGTGAGAGGCATTTTCTCAGTTAAAAATGAAAGATTGATATATTATAGGAATAGGGTTTGGGACAAGATAGAATATTTTGATGTCTTTTCTATTGAGGCAATTCCCAGAGATCAGAATATATGGGTGGATTCTCTGGTAGTGTCAGCTTCCCTTCTTCTCCCACACCCTAATTTCAAAAAGGATTCATACAGAATACAATTGATCTATCATCCTAATGTTCCAAATAATGCTGAGAATTGGCAAGTTTTTGAGAATGGTAGGTAGATCAAAAACTTCTTGAAGAATGCTAAAATGTTCTTGGGGACTTATTTTGAAGGTTCTAAATCAAAATGTAAGGAATTTAGTCCTGATATAGGGATCAATTCAAAGGATGTTGTAATTCAATTAAAATAAAACAAAATACCTAGAGTATTGGTCTCTCTGGAACATATTTTCACTCGACAAGATGAATATACCAAAGACAAACTTGCTCAAAACCCTGACAAAATGGGAAATTATGAAAAGATAAACATTAGGAGTAAGACTAATCCTAAATAGATTTCCATTGGTAGGTGTTGCTCACAAGAAGAGAAAAACAAATTGATTAATCTATTGATTATGTATAAGGATGTCTTTACTTGGTGGTATGATGACCTAAAAGATTTTAGGGCTGGGCAATTTCAACATCATATTCCTTTAAAAACAAATGCAATTTCATTCAGGCAAAAGTTGAGAAACTATAACCCAAAAGTTGTTGAAGCTATCTTTAAAGAGATTGATAAAATATTGAAATCTAAGATTATGTATCCGATTCATCACTCCACCTGGATGGAAAATATTGTCCCAGTACACAAAAAAATGGAGAAATAATAATTTATGTTGATTTTAGGAATTTGAGCCAAGCCAATTTGAAATATAATTATCCTTTACTTATGATGAATCACATTTTGTAGATAGTTGCTAGATCAGAGATGATGTCCATGTTAGATGAATTCTCAGGTTCTAATCAAATAACTATAGCTATAGTTGATCAACATAAAACTACTTTTACTACACCCCAGGAAAATTTTGCTTATAACTGTATGCCCTTTAGTTTGAATAATGCTGGTGTAACTTTACAATGGCTGATGAATTCATATTTTATAGAGCTTAAAGATAAAATTATTGTCATTTATCTTGATGATTTGACTATTTTCTCTAGAAAAAGAGAGGATCATCTAAAATATTTAGAGATCATTTTTCAAAGGTGTTAGAGTCATGGGATATCTCTTAATCCTAAGAAGTTAGTTTTTATGTAATAGAAGGTAAGTTGTTGGGACATTTAGTTTCAAAGGATGGAATCAAGATTGATCTAGAAAGGGTTAGAGCAATACAACAGCCAAGTCTTCCTTCTAATAGGACTAGAGTTAAGTCTTTCTTTAGCCAGATTAATTTTGTTAGAAGGTTCATTCCTTCTAATAGGACTAGAGTTAAGTCTTTCTTTAGCCAGATTAATTTTGTCAGAAGGTTCATTTCTGATTTTGCTGAGATTATGAAGCATATTGTGGGGATGATGAGTGAAAAAAAACATTGAAATGGAATGACACTACTAAGAAATCATTTGAAGATATTAAAGAAGTGATTGTACAAACACCTACTTTGGTAAACCTTGATTTCTAAAAAGATTTTATTATTTATTGCAATGCTTCAGAACATACCCTATCTAGTATCTTGCTACAGGAAAATGAATTGAATGAAGAAGCCCCAATATCCTTTATGAGTGTTCCTCATAAGAAACATGAACTTAAATATTCTTTAACTACTAAGTAAGGTTGTTAAATAGTTTAGCTATTACATATTACACTCTCATTCAATTGTATTTGTCCTTAGTTCAGTTGTAAAAATAATTCTGACTTAATAAGATGTTGGGATGAATAAAAGAACAACATGGGTCGCTAAGATTCAAGAATATGACTAGGAGATTAGGCCAACTAAACTAGTTATAGGTCAAGGCCTATGCAAATTGATTGATGAAAGTAAGGAAGAAGAAGAGGAAGAACTTCCCAATATCTAATTGGTGTGTTTACAAGATCCATGGTTTCTGAATGTGGTACATTATCTTACTTATGGAGACTATCCTAGTCACTTATCCCTGAAGGAGAAAAGTAATCTAAAGTTAAAATCAACAAAATATCTCATTTGGGGTGATGTCTTACACAAAAAGGGACTAGATGGAACCTTTTTGAGATGTGTAGATAAAGAAAAACAACACAATCTTTTGGAAGTTTTTCATAATGAAGCCTATAGTAGACACTTATCTTCTTCAGTAACAGCTTTCAAAATCCTTAGAAATTGTTATTATTGGTCGGGTATGTTTATGGACACTATCCTAGTCACTTATCCCCAAAGGAGAAAAGGAATCTGAAGTTAAAATCAACAAAATATATCATTTCGGGTGATGTCTTACACAAAAAGGGACTAGATGGAACCTTTTTGATATGTGTAGATAAAGAATAACAACACAATATTTTAGAAGTTTTTCATAATGAAGCCTATAGTGGACACTTATCTTCTTCGGTAACAGCTTTCAAAATCCTTAAAAATTGTTATTATTGGTAGATGTATACAAATGGGTAGCTAACTCTGAAAAATGCAAAATTTTTATAGGAAGGCCACAACTTATAGCATTGCCTCTAAGGCCTATCATTATTGAATAACCTTTCAAACAATGGGAATTATACTTTATTGGGCCTCTCTCACCTTTTTCAAGTGCTGAACACACACACATTCTTACAGCAACTGACTATTTTACAAAATGGGTTTAAGCAGTCCCTGTGAAGAGAACCATTTCAAAACTAGTATGTAATTTTCTTAGAGAAAATATACTAGTATGTTTTGGTGTTCCTCAGAAGCTTGTGGCAGATAATGTTACCAACTTTTATTCAATTAAACTTACTTCTTTTTGTTATGAGCATAGTATCTCTCTTTCTCTCTCTTCAGATTATTACCCTCAAGGGAATGGACAAGCTGAGTCTAGTAAAAAAAACATTATAGCCATCACGAGGAAATTGGCGAGTGATAATCCTAAAGATTGGCATAAGAGGTTGTATGAAACGCTCTAGGTTGATAGGGTAACCCTAAAAAGGGAGATAGGAATGGCACCTTTTGAATTGGTTTATGGAATAGGAGCTCAGTTATCATTTACCCTGGAATTATCTGTATCCAAATTATAAAATATCATTGAAGATCAATATTTTCAAGATTCCCTAGAAAAGAGAATTGTGTACTTAACCAAGATCCAGGAGGAAAGGAATGAACTGGTTGATCAGATTATTGCTCATCAAGCCAAGGTTAAGAAGAGTTTTTATCAAAAATCAAGGCCCAAAAAAATCATGGAAGGAGACGAAGTGCTACTGTGGGATAAGAGGAGAGAACCTAAAGGAGCACATGGCAAGTTTGATTAACTTTGGAAAGGCCCCTTCAAAATTCATCAGGTATACAGCCCTAATTATTTCAAATTTGAATATCTAGATGGAACTATTCTACCCCTGTCCTATAATGGATAAGAGCTTAAATTATATCGATTGTAAAATAGGTGTCCCCTATTTTGTACATAGTCTTTCCTTTGTTATCATGTGTTGTTGTTTTCCTTTTCCAATTTTGGGTTTGCCTTGTTTGTTTTTCTTCCATCCCGGTGTTTCATTTGGTGCATAACGAGAGTTTCTAATCTCTCTACATTTTTTCATAAAATGCAATCCCCAATTAGAGCTAATGTTACATTTTAATTCACCCTTATTCATCTTTTTTTTTGTGAACCTTCCCTAAGATAAATTCGACCCACCATCTTACCTTATTGATCATATGTTTATTTCTTAAGTCAGCTCTTTGTTTTGAAATTTTATTTTCTTGTCTTCATATATGCGAAATTACTGAAGAATTGAACCTTTGAACTTGAACCCTTTTCAAAGTTCAAGAGTTCAATGGTTCAATGTTTCTCAAAAGTCATGAATTATTGGTCCCTTTGTGTAACTCAATTTGTATCTTTAAACCTTCACGTTGAACCTCATTTCAAGATTTCAAAGGTTCAACGGTTCAAAGATTCAACATTTCATGCCTTTAGTCCTACCTTTCCTAAAGTCTTTTAAGTCAAAATTTATGAGAGATTTTAAAAGAAGTAAATCATTTAAGGGAAATATGTTTGGAACATTTTATGAAATGGAAAGTTCTAATTTTGAAAGGTTATAATAATCATTACACATTAAGGTCGTGTGTGAAAACTACTTATAATTAATGCACCTATCAGAATTTGCATCCTATCAAGCATGTTCAGCACAAGTTAATTGATCTAGTAATTATTAGACCTAATTTCATGTCTTTATCGAGAAAGGAAAAGCCATTTTTAATAGTAAACATATATTTTCATGTAAAGGAGAACAACGCTGGAGGTATAAGATTTTTATTGCATAGTTTCACAATAATTTTTGATCCATTGAAGGTGAGTTCAACTTTTTCTATAAGCTGATTCCATTTTTTTGTTAGAAAGGAGAATCATTTTGAGTTTATGGTATTATTTAAGAATTTCAAAGCATTTTTCATTATATCCTCCAATTTGTAGCCATGAAATCTGCTTGTCTTGGTTACGAACACAATCCTGGTCTTGTTTATTCTCTTCCTAAATTTGGGGATACTTCTTTAGTTCAATATGTTTTAGAAGATTTTAAAGAGAGGGTTAAAAATCCTATGTCAACCCTTATGATAGAGAGAATAGTGGAAAGTGGTTTAGTCAAAGCTGTGGCTTTTCCCATGGTGGTACAATGTCTTAAATTAGTTTTGGAATGCATGAATAGATACGACTCTCAAAATAGGTGTATCATAACTACAGATGACAACATATTATTGCATGTTAATAGACAAACCCTAATGGCTGTGATGAAAATTATGCCCAAGGAGCCATACTCTGACCTTGATATTACTTCCTCTTATGGTCATTTTTCATTAAATAAAGTAATCTACAAAGTGTAATTGCCAGAAACTAGTTACTAAAATTTCAAAAAGGAGATTCAAGACTACCTAGATCATTAACTAGAGAACATATGATACCAAAAATTAAAGACATCATGGTATTATTACACATGGTAAAAGGTAGTTCTCAGGCATTTTATTAGGAGGATTGGATGTACTTCTGCATTCAAGTGATCCTCCAAGAAGAATAGTATTTAGATCAGGTAGAAATCATAGCTGAATGTTTACATCTAGGTCTAAGTAATTATTTTGAGAATAAGGATTTTTATATGTCTTCGTATCTCTTTTACTACTTAGCATCTACAAGAGAATGGAGAGGGTTGCATCATGCATCCTTAGTTAAAGATAACAGAATTTATGATTATTACCCACATTTGTAGATGCAAAATTATTATGAAAACTATGGAAGGGTTAATGATATTTTTATTGGTAGGATGACTTATGAATTGGTAGGTAGTGTTAATAAGAGAATGTTTGATGAATACATTCAGTTGATCAGTATTTATGCTAGTTTCTTCATTCAATTTTCCAATTTTACTTATATTAGAGTTGGTGGTTTTGACAGTGACCTAGTGAAGCTGCCCGGAGTTGGTGGTTTTGAAAGTGACATGTGAACATGCAAAAAAGTGGTAAAAATTAGAAGAGATAAAGATGTTTGGAAAGGATGGATTAAACACATTGGCATCCCCAACTTCTCAAAAATCCAAGAATTTATTTCTGCACATCAGGAATGGAAGGCACAACGTGTTTCCTTAGTAGAACAAAGCAAATCTAGATATTCCAAACCACTGTTTAGTCTTAATCTTGCTTACACAATCTCTTTATTCATTTATTCAGTTGAAATTATGTTTTAAAAAATTTATCTTTTAATGAGCTTGTATGAAACTAAATCCCGTATGGGTCAGAATTTGTTTTAACTCTGGATTTTAAAAGAATAGTTAATTAGGGTAACTATATATATGTTTCTAGTTGTTAAAATTTGAGAGAGAGGATAGTAAAGAAGAAGACAAGAGAATTTTAAAGCTAAACTTATTTTTTTTACAATAAATGTGATGATTTTTTGAATAATTTTCATCTGTGAGTAAAAATAAGAAATAATTGATGCATACCTAAATCTCTATGTTTAATTATTTGAAATTGGGTTTCTATGTGAACTCTCCTTTCAAGTGGTAATTATTGTTTCATTAGATAAATCATCATATGTGTTTTATCTTTTGTTGGTTTAGTAATATTCATATTTATATGTCTAATTATTGTTGAGGATAGAATCAATGTGTTCTATCATTAAATAATGTTATATGGAGGAAAGATACCACATTCATAACATGGCGATGTATGAATGCTAGTTTGTCTTAAATGCTTTCTGGTTAAAAGTGTGTCTGAATGATTAAAGTAGTTTTAATTCATTGCAAATTTCAAAGGGAGATGTACCTTAATTCAGAGAGGACTTAACCCTTATAGGTCACTCATTTGTTGTTTAATTCATTTGTTCTCAAAGAAAGGGTTATAGAGTCAGAACAAAACTTTTTTAAAAAAAATAGGATAAATTTGTTAACCAACACTACCCAAATCAAATGGAAGAAACCTTAAATGTACTTCCTTTCAAACTATTTATATTAATGCTAAGTTTTTAGTCATTAGAAATTTAGGGAAGGTAGAAAAAGAGATTTTCCCTAACATTATTATTGGATCATAGCCAACAGATGTCCTTAGTGGTGATGGCAGCTCATTTCCCTCACCATCTAAGATTGTTGAAGGTTTTTCATCTTCCCTTAAGGTGGAAACAAGGACTTTTACTTCTCCTAAGATAACTAAGGTTGTGGATTATAGGGAAGAGATTAGGACATTTTTAGATGTGTTCATAAATCTGCTAAAAACCCTTAAATGCTTGCCCTTGATATCAGATGTTGATATTTCCTCTTTTAAAGTGGAAAATGATGCCCTCAACTTGATACTAGAAAATAAAGATTATTATCTTAGGAGAGGAATCATATGCCAGTTTAAAAAACTCTAGCCTAATCTTCAAGATCTAAATGAATGGATCTCCTTGCAATGGAACCCTATTTTGAATGGTAAAGTGAAACTTTATCCTTCTACAAAGGGTTATTTTACTATAATTCTTCTCCTTTCTTCGGATAAAGAACTTATTCTTCAGAGTCAATGGAACTAAAATCAACACTAGATGTTTATGAAATGGTGGGATCCTAATTTTCACCCCCTATCTGACACTTTTTCTTCTAGACCTATTTAGATCTGCCTTCCACATATTCCCCTTCATTTCTAGGATAATCCTTATTTTAGTGCCATTGGTAATTCCATCGATAAATTCTTATAGATATATTAACTATTAACTGTATTATATATATATATATATATATATATATATATATATATATATATATATATAATTTATGTAAATATTATATTATATGATATATTCTGATATAATTTTAAATTATGAAACAAGACTTAATTTTCATAGATCATACTTAATTAGCAAAAAGGAAAGTGAACCATATATTTTTGTATTGAGAACAATAAAATATCTATTGAGCTCATCGCACAACACAAGTTTACTTGTTTACTTTGACATGTGTCGTAATCTAAGGAAAAGTATACAATGAATGAATAGAATGATAAGTAATCCAACTCTTGCTTCTATCTAGGAATGATCACCAATCGACCACTTTTTATATCAATTAGTGACTCTTCTATTATAACATTCATATTGTATCACAAACGATGCCCTTTATGCATTCATATGACATGCACTTTACAAAAACATTGATACTGATTTCAAATACAACGAAAACAATAAAATAAATTCCATAAACTCCATGTATTTTATTTGAGAAATTATAACCAAATTCATCTTACATTTAGAATATACTTTCAAATACACCCTATTTTTCTTTAAAAAAATTACCTCTCAATTTTTAATGATCACTAATCAACCACTTTTTATCTCCATTAATAATTTTTCTATTATCATGTTCATATTGTATCACAAACGATACCCATTATACATTCATATGACATACTGATTTCAAATACAACTAAAACAATAAAATAAGTTCCATAAACTCCATGTATTTTATTTGAGAAAGTATAACCAAATTCATCTTGCATTTAGAATATACCTTCAGATGCACCCTATTTTTCTTTAAAAAATTTACCTCCCAATTTTTCACATGTCTGGGTAGGCATTATCTGTTTCGATGCAAGTCTGCGGCAAAGGCGGTTTCATGAGGTGTCAGTTGGCAGCATGGCCGGACATGGAATGGATGCCCACACTGTGTTTGAATCGCATTAAATGCCCTTGAAAGCTTTTTCAACCGCTTCTCTCTTTCTATATATCATGCCTTCTACGCTCTGCTCTGTTCAGCGTTCTACGCTCATGGGCCCTATGCTCTACGTTCTACATCGGAACAAACTGGGAGCCGACGCCTCTATGTTTGCATCCGAATAAGGAATTGTCTTGCACCCAGAACACTCCGTCTGCTCAGAGCCGAAAACATGTGGTATTAGAATTTAACTCTTTTTGGGGTGAAACGACATTGCGGCTGTGCTTATCATAAAATTCCATAAAGTAATGTTGGGAGGATGCTGGCAATGTTGAGGATTTTCGCTTTATAGCCGGGAGTTGCATTTGCTTAGATGCCTCCGATGTTGTTTCATAGAACCCATTTTTTAGCATACCCTGCAACCTTGCCACTCCAAGAGATGGCATTACCCGATATATTTCATTTTGAATCCTTAAAGCCTCATCAAGGAAACATTTTTTTGCATATACTGAAACCATATCATTCCACGAAACCAGTTCTGCAAATTGGATTTGCTTAAATGAATCCTGTGCATTTCTTTAGATCCCATACCCCTGAAAGCAAAAAAAAATACCCCAGAAAGTGGAGTAAAAAAGAACGAAAAACAAAAAACGAAAAAAGCGAAGGGTTGATAGACATCGCGCTCGCCTCCGAATGGTTATTTTTACCCAACCCCACCCAAAAAAAAAAGCGAGTCAACGGATTATTGATTTCTACTTGGCCTGTTCTGTAAAAGTCGATCGTAAAGCATAATCGACTTTTGCATAATTTGCGCTTAATCTTGATAATAGTAATTGAAATCCTAATTAATAGGTATAGTTCTCTGATAGGCATCGTGGCAACTGCTGGTGGTGCAGCAATCATCATCATCAACGTGTTTTTTTTCTTTCTTTACACTGCATTACATGTTAGGGTAAGCAATTCAACGGGTATTGTGTGAGTAATTAAATAGATGTTTATGGGTGGCATTTGGATATTAATTTCTTCGTATGGTATATTTTTGGATATTAATTTCTTCGTATGGTATATATTGCAGAGTTTGTTGGGTACACATGTTAAGTTGTTCCCTGCATATTTTATTCGATCATTAATTTTTTTTTATGTGAACTCTACAAATATAAATATGTCTAATTGGCAAAGTACTGTTAGAATTTGTCCTTTTAAAAATAGAGTATAAAAATGCCATTAGGACTTTCCTTATAAAAATAGAATCTGGTAGAATCCGTCTACCTAGAAATAGGGGTTTGACTTCTTGATTTTTTTTGCTTTGGAGGTGCTGCTCCCAAACGAATGAAATTCTCAATAGAAAGTATAATAGTTTGAGATTCTCATAGTATAACATGAATAAAATGTTTTTGGGAAAAGCAAATGATGAAATATAGATCGTTTAAAATATTCAATAAAAATATGGTAAAATTTTCTTAAAATCCTTTCATTCAGAAGGTGAATTTACAGGGAAGTTGAATTTTGTAATGGGGAGTCGAAATGTCACAGTCTATTGATGGTGCTTCAAGCTTTCTTTTTTGCTTCCTTGCTTCTCTTTGTTTCCCTATTCTTACTCAGTTATCTTATGATTTTCTTGGCATGCTTATTTTTATGGTCATAATTACTGAGCTTGTTTTTTATTACTTGTTTCTTTCTATTTTGGTTGTTTATTGTTTTTTATGTGGTGTGATCTCTCCTTGCCATGTCCACCCATCTGTTGTCCCCTCCTCCCTCCCGCCTCACTCTCCCCCCCATTAAGAAAAGATAGTGGCCTGATTAATTGCTCGGTGTATCATTGATGGTGGGCAAGACGTCCTCAATTGTGCAGAAAGTAATGTTGAAGGAGATAATAATAGAAAGAAGCATGCTCCAGATTTGCAGAAAGCTCGCCTTGGAAAAATCAACAATGAGGTTTGTCCAAAAGTGGGAAAAGTTTATGAGGAAGAAGTTAAAAAATCATTCTTTGACATCCTATGTTAGAAAGACGTTGCTAAACATTCTGAGGGTGCAGAATTCATGGTTTTCTAGGTCAAACCTGCAAAGGATGGAACGGGAAAGGAATGTGTGGGAAAAACTAGTAAGTTTTCTAGCTTTTCCAAAACACTCTCTCTTAACCCTAATCTCTCCATGGAAAAATATTTGTTGAACCAAGGAGTTAGACTAAAGAATGTTGGTATTTTTTGTCTATCTTAACAAAAAATTTGTTCCTTCTTAATTTTTTTTTATAATTGGTTAAATATTGTTTGGGGAAAGAAAATGGGGATATATGTGAACATTTGTAAAATGTTCCAGAAGGGTGCTTTTCTTGTTACCTTCAAAAATTTAAATATCTAGAGAAGAGTTATCAGCAAGCTATTTTGGAATGTGGGCCAGTCTCTTTTTTAAAGTTGTGTCATGGGCCTTAAACTTGGACTCTAAAGACATTATTTTTAAGACTTCACCTAGATGGGTCGACGTAGAAAATGTTCCCCTAAAACTGGGGATTTTTTTGCCTCAAGAACTCAAACCCTTCAATGAAGTGCTTAGAATTAAAGACTTTGGGTGCTCCTTGGCTAACATGAATGCTAAGGTTTTAATTTCTCTAGCTTCATTAGACTTCTTTCTTGAAACACTTGCCTTTAATCTTCATGGTTGTAGAAGTATCTACCCTATCAAAGGGATAGGAGGTCTCCAGAATGTTTCCTTTTTTTATATTGAAAATCATTTACTAATATAAGCATCAAAGATGCCAAAATATATACAAAATATCAAGTAGAGTAAAGATAATAGGTGGGGCATCCCCCACCTATAGTCCAAATAAATAATAATTTAATATAAAAATGGCTCCAAATAGGCAACCCAAAAAAAACCAAAGAAACAAGCAATATCAAAATGAGAGGCACCAACCAGGTAGCGAACCAAATAGAGCAATCAGTTCATTCAAGTTCCAATGTCAAACGAATGAAAAAGACACAAAAGTTTAGCAGGAGCAAACACAAGGCCACTAAAAGGTGGAAAAATCACAACTATGGGTTTAGTGCCCTGTTACAAGCAACACCTTCCCTATCATGGTTACCATCAAAAGCATATGAGGCATTCCCTTCTGAGGAGCATTTTTCATTGGCATTACCCCTCAGTTGATGTCTAGGAAGAAACTAAATCGGGTAGTGATCAACTTGGTCCAAGAGACCTTTCATATTATTATGCCTAACATATTCCAGTACATCCTCCACGTCCTTTGAACCACCACTCTCAATCAATTTATCTAGCTTGCTAGAGAAGGTACTTATATTTTCATCAATTTGTTGCCATATTTTTGAATGTGCTCCTTGGAGAGGAGCATCAAGAAAGGGAGTCTAGGATGAGGGACTAGCTAATGCATTTTCCTTACCATATTTAGGAAAAATGTTCAAGTCAAACGATTTGGAAGTTTCCTTGGCCTCCTTAATAAGGCACCCATCATGTTCTTCATTACAGAGATCTTGAAAAACACTTTCATTCACTGCCACCCACTCATCGATAACATTATTATCTGACTCAGAAGGAGTGATCCATTCCTGCACAGGATTGTCCATCTGGTCAAAGTAGGCATCCTTGATGTATTCCCACTCAAACTCAAACTCAAAAACCTCTGTAGCTATTAGGTGGGAGATAGCCTAGTCTAGGTGTGGGCTCAATCTCAAGTACCCTCCATGTTAAGTAGATAATCTGAAGTCACCTTAAGCAATGCTATTCTTACAAATCTTTCAAGTTGTTCCTGTGGAATCCTTAGTTGAATAAAAATATGCAAAGATAAAATATGAAGAATGACATCAAATGTGAAGTTAGTAAGAACTCTAGCCTTACCTTGAAACACCTCTAGGTTCCTTTGTTTCCAAAAAAACCAAATAATTTTAGTAGAAAAAAATAAGCCAAAATTTATGGAGGATGAACTTTAACTTTAGGGCAAGCATATCCAAAAGTAATATTTAGCCATCCAAGATCATATCAAAAAACAAAATTCCAAGGTTTAAGACATTTTTACCATAGGTTAGATGCGAACAGACAGGAATAGAAAACGTGCTCAACTGATTCAACATCACTACAAAAATCACAAGGAAGATTAGTAAAACCATAATTATTCAAAACAACACCCACAACCAATTTTTTGTATATAAGTAACCAACAGAAACATGACTTTTTAGGCTCAGGACAAGAGGACCAGATAACTGTAAACCTAAAAGACCAAGCATGCAAGGGATCAAGCATAGACCAAATACGATTGAGGGTAAAGTAAGGAACATTGGAAAAGGAAAGCTTCATATACAACATCTATGTTGACTACTCAAGCAAAGGTGGGCCCTTTTTACACTTCACATTGCCCTAGAATTCATCCTCATCATCCAAAAAAATAACCTTGTTATACCCTTTGAGAGTTGTTTGAAGCAGGGTGAATGTTCTTCTTTGGGATTCCAAAAACCGAAATCTGGTCTTAAGCTTCGACCATGAAGCCCATCGCCCATGAATGAATATATCCTTAAAGATTCTCAAACCTTTACTGTATCAGTCAAACACTGATCATCCCCTAGTGAGGGAGAATGTTTCTTTTGTAAAAGAGATGGTCACTTAAGGAAGGATTGCCCTAGTCTTGTTAAAAATCAAGCTAAGGCCTCAAAATTGAGCCCTAAATTGGACTTTAAAGATGGTCTAGTTTATCCTAACCCTCCTTGATTTGAGAAGTTATATATAGAAGATAACCCTTTTATTTGATAGTGGACCCTTGGAAGATAGAGAATTCCCTCAGACATCAGAAGCTTACACCTATCCAGATAAGATTCACTCTCATCATAAACTTGAAAGTAGCTCACCTTCACTCAAGTAAATTGCAGGCTTGATAGTTTCAACACTTTGCTTTGGACAATATTCAATTTTCCATGTGCCATGCAATCAATGAGAGCAGTGTAGGGTGCGTGTGTAAGTGATTACCTTCGAGAATGGAAGAATATCAGCTTGGAAAAGAATTTATTTTTGGTGTGGGTTCAAATATGTGCCACATTGTATAAATACCATGAAGTGGTAGATCTTCCATTCTGCAAAATATACAAATTTAAAGTAATCTTTACCTAAACAATTTAAAGTAGTCTATCATCAAAGGAAGAAGGATTTGGAACACTATATGTTGGACAATTAATTGTGTTGCGTCTTATATTTTGACACGTTTCTCCCATATATGATATTAAACATATGCATATTCAAATCTAACTCGTTTCCAATAATAAACTTAACATAGATATCAAATGCATTGCTAAAATGGAATGATGGTGTCAACTTTACTTACCACCTAAATACTTAATAGATAATACTCTTCGCTGACTAATCCTTAGTCATTAAAAGTGAACATTTCATGTTAAATGAAACAACAATATTTTAAATCAGTATTTATAATTGAAAATTAAAATTTATTAAATAAAAAAATACACACGTCACAAATTTAATTGGACAGCGCTTATTACTCTTTTTACTCCTTGAATTGATCTCCGGATGTTGCGTCCATTCATAAGTCGGTGAAGATAATGTCGGCTACAAGGGACTATGGAAGTAAAGCGCATATTATAAAAACAACACATATAACAAATATCAGAGTCCCTTTTAATTATTTGGCCCATATTATAATACACTCTCTAATATACACTCTTATTCCATTCAATATCATCAGTGACACTATAGAGCAAATGATGGCACGAATCATAGGAAATTGATCTGACGTGATGTGACCTGCTGAACTATTTTATCGGTGTGGATGGAATTCGGTCCATGTCGTGGTAGCCGCAACACCAGTGACAACCGGCAATGATGGGAATGGGAACGGGAGCGGAGTTCATTGACTGTAGTTATGCATATGGACGGACGTTAGACGGACGTTACGGATAAAACTTTGACCAGAATTAGAGGGCTCCTGCTGGTTTAGCCACTCCGCTGATGACCAAGCATCGGTGCAGGCTGCTCCTGTACTTGCCATTTCTCAGATACTACAAGTGACAGAGAATATAGTTTAGGGTGTGTGGAATATGTAAATTTATATTCAATGAATATATAGTAGGGCCCCTGAGCTGAAGAATGATAGCACCGAGAATGCATTTGGCAGTAATCCATTTGTTGTGATGGAATAGCTGGACGCCCGACACCATGTTGCGTAGGAGGAATGTGATGGCGCTGATATCGGTGTGCGCTTCCACCCCTAATGCCAGCTCCAGCTGAGGGCACCACAGAGAGTAATTAATCTTCAGCTCCATCAGTAGCTCCTCACCGACCAGCACTCTCTTCATGCGACCTTCCTCCAAATCCAGCTCTAACGACAAATTTCTCCACGTAAAACATTTATAATACTATAACTATTGAAAAACACACCCAAATATGGGTTCCAAAATCAACACAAATTTTACAAATTAAACATAATACATTACATATACATGATAACATAGATAATGCAACTGTAAATACTAAAATAATAAATCCATATGTTGCATTTTGATATCCATATAGTTGGCAATTTTAAGCTCAAAACAATCTCAAAGATCATAAAAATACACTAAGGAAATAAAACAAGGGGCATAAAGTGTCAAGTTTTTGCGGGGCAGTAATAGCTTATTGTATGTGGATACTGTGTAGGTAGTTTATTTGTTGAGGATTCAAACTTAGTATATTGTCTTATCACCATGTGAACTAGTATCGCAGAAGGATATTTCCAAGAAATATTCAGAAAATTAGTATTGCCAAGCATAATGCCTTGGAACTTCAATCAACAGTCTATTGTATGTAGATATTATGCAGGTAATTTATTTGTTGAGGATTCGAACTTAGTACATCTATCTCATCGCCATGTAAACAAGTATTACAGAAGGAGATCTCTTAGAAACATTCAAAAATGTAGTATTGGCAAGCATGGTGCCTTGGCACTGCACATCTCAAACTTGAGATCTCTCTTGCTCATAAAAAATACACACTGCAGGAGAAGAATGCATTCGCTGAAATGCCAATTTTGAGCTGTGGAGAAGAGGTAGCTTTTCATAGAATATGTAAAAGCATTTTTGTATGGATTGAGTTTGAGAAATCGTGTATCTATGTGGATAAACATAGTTAAGGAAAAATAGAAATAAATGAAAGATTTAGTAGTAATATACACATGAAAATGATGGTGGTGGTGGATTACTAGTCATTTGTTCTTTCCAAAAGAATTGATTGTTTTATCTAATGGCCAAGAATTAAGATGTATCAAATCAAAATATTGTTCTTGCAATGATTCAGTTCATTTGGGTCCACTTAAGTAAATATAGTAAGGGAAATTCCACTATTTCTGTGCTTGACAGAAAGCTTTATAAGCATATTAATGTTGGTCTGAATTTTGGTTCTTAAAACCAGCATTTGAAACCATGGGAGCCATGAAAATGGGTTTGTGGTGATGCTTTATGTAAATTATTGGATCATTATAAGTGCAACTATTTTTGTGATGGAATATGTGTCTTTACTTAAAAATCTTCTTCATTATCTTCATTTCCAGTTGTTAGAATTCCCCTTTGTTTTCTCGAGTCAAATTGTAGATTCATTTGCATCTTTTCCTTATAGGGCTTATATCAACCAGTAGTTCAAGTGGTGCCCAAGCACTCTTATCTTTTCAACTCAATGCTTTTAGTCCTAGTTTTTTCGCTCAAGCTGTTGTGATTTGGTACCCACAAGCACACTTTGATCAGTCATAGGACGACAAGAAAATTTCAATTCTACCTTTCAAGAAGGTGTTGTTGGTCTATATTACTATAACAAGTGAAGTTAGAGCTCTTTCTGCCATCGCTCCAAACCAAGATATTCTGCCCACCATTGTCAATAACTTGAATGATGCATTTGGAAAAGAGATGAATGATGATGTTGAGATATGAAAACTTTGAGTTTATTTGAAAAATATGGTTATGAATAACATTTATTATATACTTTGGCCGAAGGCAGTCCCAGGCAATGAAAATTCTTTTGAGGCATTTTGTCAAATAGTGATGAGGGCTTTTTATATGATTCCATGTTTTGTATGTATTTTATTATGGCATAGATAACTAATCCAAAAAATTTAGTGAAGGAAGAGTATTGAAGTTAGTAATTTTTATATAGGTAGTCGAAAGAATTTTTAAAGAATCTGTTATTATTATTTTTTAAAATTTTTATTTTTGAGCTATGTTGATCCTTACCTATTGAATTGTGGATGAAACAAACATTGAAACTATTTCAATTGGGAAAAAAATTGAGGTTTTTGATTTTGTAGTTGATTTTATTTCAATTACAGGAGGAAGAAAAAAGAAGAAGAAAAAGAAAGATTTTACAAAGGGTTTCTCTACAAATATTTAACTAACCTTGTATGTGGATTTACTTGTAAAACCTGAGATGGAGCCATGGGAAGAAGCAGAGATGTAATGAGTGATCTAAGAGTTCTAAAGCAAAGAGAGAATCTATTTTCTATTCATCTTAAGACACTTACCACAAGCTTCAAATGTCATCGTTGCGATGCTTAGTTGTTTCTTAGAAATTTTACTTGTTTAGAAAGTGAAGATAATATCGCTTATTTCAAAGCTTGGAAGGGCAGATGTGAAAGGCTGAGCTCATTTTGACTTTCAAGGGCTTGTTCATTGTACATCTGCTTTAGCTTGTGGCTGTTGAGATTCTTGTGAGTGAAGCCATATATTTGTAGGGTCTTATTACCTATAAAATTTTAAGCCATATCCATCTGTTTCAAGCATGATAGGGGTTTAATGTACTATTTGCATTGTAATCAATCTAGGCAGTCAACATTTTCTTTAAAATAGTAAACTCTTATGTGTAATGCTAGGAATTGTAAAATGCCAAGTCCCAAGTCCCCCTAAAATTCACATTTGATGCTCCAAAGATTGTAACAAGGAAAGCTCAAAACTAGACCATGAATTAATTGGTGGTGAAAGGAGGTGCCATTGACAATGTTAAAATAAAACCATCATGATAAGCTGTTAAAATATTTTGATTTCTTACATGCAATGATGAGGGTTGTAGCTTCACTGTCAATTCTGACAAATAAAATGAGAATGCCAATTTTGACATCTGACAAAGCATTAATAAATATCCTGCTTCTACTTTAGCCAACCTGAAGCTAGCCATAACATCAAATTCTTGTAGCCAGTCAAAATTTAATAAATAATATTATTTAATGTTGTTAGCTAAACATTGTGTAACTTAACTAGGTTAAATATTTACATATTAACAACATAGGAATTAATAAATTGTTATTGGCACAAAGTAATAGGACTAATAAGTATTTAAATGCAATTAAAACCTAAATATATTCCTACAAGACTAATAACATGTCCAAATCATATAACTGATAAGTGAATGTTCATACATAAAAAAAATCTAGCATAACAAACATCACTCTACAATTTACCCTTAGCCATTAATGGCTAAAACATAACCAAATTATATATCATTATAATCTCCCATAGGTGCTCTAGAGGTTTAAGCACTCGTTGTACCATGTGACCTAGAAAGAGATCTCCTTGGAGCCTCATATGTTGCTAGCCTCTTTCTAGGTATCATATACTCACATTGTAATGGAACATACTTCTGAAATATTTTCCAACTCAACTCTGAATCAACTACAAATGAAGGCATCCACTATTAAGATAAGTCATCTTGTCATTTAACTCACTTGATCATTAAGGCATATCACTCCACCTGGAGCTCCTCCAATCTCCTATGTTCCTAAACATATGTTGTGGTAACAATGGCCACCCTATCAAACAATGGAGCATGTTGCCCCACTGGTTCACATCACTCCATGAAACTCTCATAAATAGTACTATTTGGTACATCTTGCATGAGGAAATGAAGAGTCATGTCTATCACCAATGGAAAATAATCAATATATGTTATATGCATATAAAATATAACATTAGCATATCTCTTATTATTATAAAATAAATATCCACAAACATACCATAAATATACTTACCACCTAAAATCATTATTCTTAAAACTACTATTGGGGTTGTTATGGCCACCTATTTTATCACCATCATCCAATTTACTCCTATGTGAAAATAGGATAATCATCATCTTACATTTCAATCATTTTATATGAAATAGAAACACCTCCTCTGTCAATAGGTTCAAGAGTAAACATCAAACACAAAATAATTTATGTAGTGATAGAACCCCTGATACAACAATCTCATATAACAATAAAAAAATATAATATTATTCCATAACTATCACCCATTGCACAGCCTCTTAGATACTAATGAGCATCACAAATGTTTACTCTACTCTCAACTACAACCTGAACACAAAATATGGGAAATCATAAAATACACCACATACACTATGGTGAAACTGATCTCTCTTGTAGGAAACCAAAAGGACATGTATCTGAATCCCACCAATATGTTGAATAGGTCACAACATGCATGTTATATGGCATGAGATCCAAATGACAAGGCTAAACTAGCATAAGCTAAATAATCATGAAGGGATTTGTTTGAAGGATTCACGATATAAGGACATCCACATTTTTGAAGAGGTATGTTTACTTGTCCATTTATTTTCTATTTATACAAGCATTTCTGCTTACTTATAGTAGTTAAATTCTATTCATAATTTTTTTGATATTTGTAAGTATTTTTTTTTATTATTTTTTATAGGGAGAGCTTTTGAAAAGCTGTGGAGAGTAGTGCCACTTGAAGAGTCAACTACTAATGGCAAGGGAGACTCAAGCATGAGACCTACTGGGTAAAGTCCATCTTCTTTACCAGTGAGTCACCACCAAATTAAAATCTATCCATGATGTTATGATGGATATGACATACTTTATTTCATCTAAATTAACCAATAAATATGAATAATTATATTTATAATTATAATAATTTAGAAGATTTTATTTTATTTATATTAAAAATAAACATATGTACAAACCATTACCAACTTCTTGTCACTTCATTTGGGGTTTGCAATTCACCCATGTAATAGGTACTAAAGCTCAAAAATATCTTTTTTGTGTGACTGCTTTTTCCTTTGATTTTAGGGTATAATAGGATTTAATGATCCCATCATAACTATTGAAAAATTATTAAACAATTTTGTTAAAATATGGTATAAAATGATACATCTCCATATTAGAGGTGACAAAAAGTATACCGGAAAAAAAATGTTATAAATTTATTATCTCTCGAAGGTATTGCTGGAAAATTCAGTATTTTTAAATTAATAGTTTCATGAGTTTAAAATTGTGTAATATATATTGTTGTATTTTATTAAAAAAATATATTTTTGTAATATATATTGTTACATTTTATTAAAAAATAGATTTAACTGGTTATAAACTTACATTTGTCAATTAAAAAATAAAAATAATGAGATAAATATTCAGCACTCTATTACTTATCAATTTTGTGAAATTTTTTCTTAAACATTAACTATTCTTTATTTTAAATTACAAATATTTTGTAAAACATTTTTAAATTTATGATATTTGAAGAGAACTTACACTACACTCTAACTAACTAGAAATACACACATAAAAATATATTTTAAAACATCAAGACACTAGAGCTAATTTTCAACTTGTGGAGGTCAACTCTAAATAAGCAATGTGTAGACTCTACCAATAATATATATGTATCAAAATCTCAACCTTGTGAGTTCCATAATTTTAACTTTGTCTACTCTTACATTAAGATCGAATATATATATATATATATATATATATATATATATATATATATATATATATGAAAGTTTTTATGTTTTCACAATTTATAAAAGTTGATTTTTGATGAAAATTGTGTACTTGATTTTGATTATATAAGTTTTAAATCAGCATTCTTATTTCATTATCACAATTTTTTTTAAATTGACTTTCATGTGAAAATTCTATGAATAATTTTGATACGATACGTTTCAAATTACCATATCTATTTCATCATCAAAAAATTTATAATGAATTGAAATATATCATATTAAAATCGAACATAATTTTCATGCAAAAATTAACTCTCAACAAATATAAACATCAAATTTTTAATATGCTAATATTTGTACATAAAATATAACAGTAATTAATAATATATTTTTTAAATCTTCTAAATTGGCAATTCAAAGCGAAAAAAGATCTGTGAAAGTACAAATTTTTGCTCAATATTTACTATACTTCTTTTGGAAACCATTGCCTGAAAATATTATTACAGTAACATAATTTGAAACCATTCTTCCCATGTTAAAACTTTGTGAATAGAGCAGCGTAAATTGGCATTGCACATTAAAAATCTACATCTCTGCAAGTATATGTCCAAAACCCTAAATATTTATGCTACACAAACATTGTGTACGATTGCATACCCCAAAAAAAACTGTATAATTGTATGGAAAAACATTTTCGATAGGAAAGCAAAAGAAGGGTTTGCCAGAACACCATGAGAGAGAGATGCAAAAGAAACTTCATTTTTTGGCTGGGGATTCCAAAGATTTAGAGGTGGTTTCCTTATCAGCCTTCTCAGTGATATTTTTAGGCAGAAGAACCTGATGAATGTTGGGCAAAATCCCGCCGCTGGCAATAGTCACTTTGGAGAGAAAATTTTTGAGATCATCGACGTTCCCGACTGTCAGTTAGACATGGCGAAGGATGATCCACGACTTCTTGTCATCCCGCACCGCATTACCGGCAAGCTCTAACACCTCCGTAGCCAAAAACTCCATCACGACTATAATGTAAACCGCTACCCCGATGCCCACCCACTTGGCATATCTGCCCTTCTTCAGATATCTACCGATGAGACTGATGGGAAACTAAAGGCTGACTTTAACAGATTTGGTTACAGACTTCTTCCTGGAACCACCCCCTTTCCTTCTATCCTTTGCCTTTGATCCATCCATTCTCAGATCCTTTTCTAATCTCAAATGTGCGAATAAATCTTCAACAACAGAATACACTTCCGTTTGCTCTTACGAGGATGTTCTTTTAGACAAACTCTTAACTTTGCTTTTACCAACAGTCCAGATTGCTCTGCTCTCGATCCGACACACACTTAACAAGCCAATCATAATTTCCGATTCGATTTTATACTCTTAAATTGTTTACAGTTAATTGCCATTAATACATGAAGTCTTGGTATTGAGGCCCAGGTAAGCGGGTCCATCGGATAACTTTTGAATTGGTCGACTGATTGTTCTCCTCCCATCATGGCCATAACTACACTTCAAATACAAGACAATAAATTTAACTAGCAATTGCCCATCAAATGTACATGCGGAGGGGGATGTGATTATTTTATTTATATTATTAAGAAAAGAAACAACTACTGGGGATGTGATTTTGAAAGGGGTAAATGTCAAATGAACGTGCCATGTAAATAACATATCAAAGTGGTGTATAACTATTTGAGAATCTTTTTTATCAAAATTTATAATATTGATAAAATCAGTTAAGTTTTTTTTTTTTTTTTTTTTGATAAATGTTGTTGTAGATATTATTAAAATATTTGTAGTTAAAAATATATAATGTTTAACCTTTTAATTAAAAGTAATATTTAATTCTTTTATTTTAAAAATTCAAATTTTAAAATTTTATAATGGAATTAAGAAAAAAATAAAAAAAATTAAAACAAGAGTATGAAATATCAAGTTCTTACGAGATAATGACAAAATAATTTTTGTTTATTTGAATAAGTGAGTAGAGTGTTATTTTTTTGAAAATAATGTTTTTAACAATTTAAGTGTCATTGTGTATGATAAAATGTATTGAAAGATATTAGCTTTGTCGATTTAAAAGTGTTGAAATGTTACCTTAGATTCTAAACAAAAAAGATGTCCATACAAAAAATATGAGCATAGATGTACAATTACTTTGAATGTGCAAGTTATGTAAGATGAAATCTATATTTAATTTTTCATGATTTTATTTGGTAATTATTTTTAAGTGTATGATGTGCGTACTCCCTATTGCATGAGAAATAAACCTACCAACTCTCCATGCCACCTGGGGACAATTATTAGTCGACCACCTATTCTCTTAACTGGTGACTCCTTTACCATGACATTCACATTGTATCACAAGCGATGCCCCTTATATATCCATGTGGCATGCACTTTACAAAGCATTGGTACTCATTTCAAAGTTCTAACAGAAGAAAAAAGATAAACTCTATAATATCAATGTATTTCTCCCACATCAACATCATAACATTATTGATTTGAACCACACATCAAATCCACACTTTAAACATTGAGTCTTTTCATAATCAAATAGAAAGCAATCAATAAATGATGCCACCACTACCATGAAGTCATAGCATGTGTATGCTATAGGCACTTTGGTGTATAATATCACATGAAATACTTTGTCATTGCTCCTCATCAACACTTCCTAACTTAATTTCACAAATATCATATGAAAATTAATCGGTATTTATTGGTTGGCATTGGTACCCATTTTCATTTGCATTTTGATGAAATGATTTCATTTCAATTAGTTTTTTATCATATTAGATGTTTGTAGTTATACCTCCACAAATTTATTTATTTATTTTTAAAATAAACCAATTAATTAGTTTTTGTTTAATTATGTTTTCTATGATTTAATAAATTTATTTTATTAAAATAGAGTTTACACATGATGTTATTTCATATTTTGATATTTAAAATTATGATATATTAGATAGACAGACAGACAGATAGATAGACAAACAGATAGATAGATAGATAGATAGATAGATAGATAGATAGATAGATAGATAGATAGATAGATAGATAGATAGATAGATAGACAGACAGACATATAGACAAACAGACAGATAGATAGACAGACAAACAGACAAACAGACAGACAGGTAGGTAGGTAGGTAGGTAGGTAGGTAGGGAGGGAGGGAGGGAGGTAGGTAGGTAGGTAGGTAGGTAGATAGATAGATAGATAGATAAATAGATAGATAGATAGATAGATAGATAGATAGATAGATAGATAGATAGATAGATAGATAGATAGATAGATAGATAGACAGACAGACAGACAGACAGATAGATAGATAGATAGATGATACTAAAAAGATTCAACTATCCCCTATTGAGTATCTTAAGTTGAATTCCAAAGAACTTTAAAAATTGGTTAAGTATGCCAAAGGTGATCCTCCACAAATTGAGCCCAAAAGTCAACTAAATGCTAGTGTTGAGTCTCTGATTGCCCAATTATTTGCTTCCTCACCTCAATCACCCAAACATTCACCTAAAATGACTATTGACTCAGCTAATGATACTTCTTATGTGGTTGATATGAAACCCAACCCATTTTATGTTTATTTATTCATAAATGGCCATAAACTCAGTAATTCTATTATAAACTTAGGTTCCTCTGATAATATCATGCCTTCTTCTGTAGCCAAAGCCCTGGGCCTATCCCTTACAAAAATATTTGGTAGGTGTTACTCCATGGATGGCAAATAGATTTCTTTGCTTGGGCAAATCAAAGATGCATAGGTTGCCCTTGCAGCCTATCCTGATAAAAAAGTGAAATTGACTACTTGGTAGCAGATAGTCCTACTAGTTATGGGATGTTATTGAGTAGGACCTTTTGCAAAGACTTAGGTGGTGAGATTAAATTGGATTGATTAGAAGCTAAAATTCTAGTGGGAAAGTAAAAAGTTAAACTAGAACTTGGACCTAAATGCAAGTTTACTGTGTATCCTTCTGATTATCTTAAATCTCAGATCCTATTTGAAGAATGTGAATTTGGAAATTACTTTATCTCTTCCAAAGACATGAAGGAAGATTCCACCCCAAAATTTGCTCATTCAAATGATCTATGGACCATGAAATTTGATGTTAGTTGGGCCACCATTGGTTCAGGAGCAAGGGTTATTTTGATCTCACCTAAAGGTAAAAAATTTCTTTACTCTTTCAAGTTTGAATTTAAAAATACTAATAACACTGCAGAGTATGAGGCCCTATTGCTTGGGTTAAATGAAGCCAAAGAAAAGGGGATAAATATGCTTAGAGAAAAAGGAGATGCTTAATTGATTGTTAAATAGGTGAGAGGCATTTTCTCAGCTAAGAATGAAAGATTGAAACATTACAGGAATAGGGTTTGGAATGAAATAGAATATTTTGATGCCTTTTCTATTGCGGGAATTCCCAGAGATTACAATACATGAGAAGATTCTCTGGCAGTGTCAGCTTCACTTCTTCTCCCATGCACTAATTTCAAAAAAGATTCATATATAATATAATTGATCTATCATCCTAATGTCCCAGATAATGCTGAGAATTGGCAATTTTTTTGAGAATGATAGGCAGATTAGAAACTTCTTGGAGAATGTTGAAATGTTCTTGGGGACTTATTTTGAAGGTTCTAAATCAGAATGTAAATAATTTAGTCCTGATCTAGAGATCAATTCAAAGAATGATGTAATTCAGTTAAAGGAAACAAAATACTCAGAGGACTAGTCTCTCTAGAACATTTGTTCACTCGACAAGATGAATATACCAAAGACAAACTTGCTCAGAACCCTGACAAAATGGGAGATTATAAAAATATAAACATTAGGAGTAAGACTGATCCTAAATGGATTTCCATTGGTAGGTGTTGCTCACCAGAAGAGAAAAATAAATTGATTAATCTGTTGATTAGGTATAAAGATGTCTTTTCTTGATGATACGATGACCTAAAAGATTTTAGGTGTGGGAAATTTCAACATCATATTCCTTTAAAAACAAATGCAATTCCATTCAGGTAAAAGTTGAGAAACTATAACCCAAAAGTTGTTGAAGCTATCTTTAAAGAGATCGTCAAAATGTTGAAATCTAGGAGTATTTATCTGATTCATCACTCCACCTGGGTGGAAAATATTATCCTAATATGCAAAAAAATGGAGAAATAAGAATTTATGTTGATTTTAGGAATCTGAACCAAGCCAGTTTGAAAGATAATTATACTTTACCTCTGATGGATCATATTTTGCAGATAGTTTCTAGATCAGAGATAATGTCCATGTTAGATGGATTCTCAGGTTATAATCAAATAAGTGTAGCTATAGTCAATCAACATAAAACTACTTTTAATACACCCCAGGAAACTTTTACTTATAACCATATGCCCTTTGGTTTGATTAATGCTAGTGCAACTTTCCAATGGGTGATGACTTCATCTTTTAGAAAGATTAAAAATAAAATTATTTTCATTTATCTTGATGATTTGATTGTTTTCTCTAGAAAAAGAGAGAACAATCTGAAAGATCTAGATATCATTTTACAAAGGTGTCAGAGTCACGGGATATCTCTTAATCCTAAGAAGTTAGTTTTCTGTGTAACAGAAGGTAAGTTGTTGGGACATCTAGTTTCAAAGGATGGAATCAATATTGATCCAGAAAGGGTTAGAGAAATACAATAGCTAAGTCTTCCTTCTAATATGACTGGAGTTAATTCTTTATTTGGCTAGATTAACTTCCTCAGAGGGTTCATTCCTGATTTTGCTGAGATTATGAAGTATATTTTGGGGATGATGAGCAAAAAAAATAATTCAAATGGAATGACACTTATAAGAAAGTATTTGAATATATTAAAGAAGTTATTACACAAACACCTACTTTGGTAAACCCTGATTTCCAAAACGATTTTATTATTTATTGTTATGCTTGAGAACATACCTTGTCTAGTATCTTGCTATAGAAAAATAAATTGAATGAATAATCCCCAATAGCTTTTATGAGTGTTCCTCTTAAGAAACATGAACTTAAATATTATTTAACTAAAAATCAAGCTTTTGCTATGATAAAGTATATTAAACGGCTTCGATATTACATACTACACTCTTATTCAATTGTATTTGTCCCTAGTTCAGCTGTAAAAAGCATTTTGACTCAACAAGATTATGGGATGAATGAAAGAGCAACATGGGTCGCTAAGATTCAAGAATATGACTTGGATATTAGGCCAGCTAAATTAGTTAGAGGTCAAGTCCTATGCAAATTGATTGATGAAAGTAAAAAAGAAGAGGAAGAACTTCCCACTATCTTATTAGTGAGTTTACAAGATCCATAATTCCAAAATGTGGCACATTATCTTACTTATGGAGACTATCCTAGTCACTTATCCCCTAAGGAGAAAAGGAATTTGAAGTTAAAAGTAGCAAAATATGTCATTTGGGGTGATGTCTTATATAAAAAAGGACAAGATGGAACCTTTTTGAGATGTGTAGATAAAGAACAACAATACAAGCTTTTGGAAGTTTTTCATAATGAAGCATGTGGTGGAAACTTCTCTTATTTAGTCACAACTTTCAAAATCCTTATAAATTGTTATTATTGTCTAGGTATGTTTAAAGATGTATACAAATGGGTAGCTAATTGTGAAAAATGCAAAATGTTTTTAGGAAGGCCACAACTTGCATCATTGCCTCTAAGGCATTTCATTATTGAAAAACCTTTCAAAAAATGGGGATTAGACTTTATTGGGCCTCTCTCACCTTATTCAAGTGCCAGAGACACACACATTCTTACAGCAACTGACTATTTTACAAAATGGGTTGAAGCAATCCCTGTGAAGAGAACCACTTCAGAAGTAGTATGTAATTTTCTTAGAGAAGATATACTAGTACATTTTGGTGTTCGTCAGAAGCATGTGGCAGATAACGCTACCAGATTTTCTTTAATTAAACTTACTTTTTTTTATGAGCATAGTATCTCTCTTTCTCACTCATCAGATTATTACCCTTAAGGGAATGGATAAGCTGAGTCCAGTAATAAAAAATTGATAGCCATCACGAAGAAATTGGTGAGTGATAATCCTAAAGATTGGCATAAGAGGTTGTATGAAGCGCTTTGGGTTGATAGGGTAACCCCAAAAAGGGCAATAGGAATGGCACCTTTTGAACTGTTCTATGGAATAGGAGCTCAGTTATCATTACCTCTAGAATTATCTATAGCCAAATTACAAAATGTCATTGAAGATCAATATTTTCAATATTCCCTAGAAAAGAGAGTTGTGTACTTAAACAAGATTGAGGAGGAAAGGAATGAACTAGTTGATCAGATTATTGCTCATCAAGCTAGGGTTAAGAATTTTTTTGATCAAAAATCAAGCCCCAAAAAATACATGGAAGGAGACAAAGTGTTGCTGTGGGATAAGAGGAGAGAACCTAAAGGAGCACATGGCAAGTTTGATTCACTTTGGAAAGGCCCCTTAAAAATTCATCAGGTATTTAGCTCTAATTCTTTCAAACTAGAATATCTAGATGGAACTATTCTACCCCTATCCTATAATGGACAAGACCTTAAATTGTATCAACTGTAAAATAGGTGTCCCATGTTTTATACATAGTATTTCCTTTATTATCATGTGCTATTGTTTTCCTTTTCTAGTTTTGGGTTTGCCTCATTTCTTTTTATTCCATCCCAGTATTTTAGTTGGTATGTAACGAGAGTTTCTGAGCTCTTTGCATTTTTTTTATAAAATATAATCCCTAGTCAGAGCCAATGTTACCTTTTAATTCACCCTTATTCATCTTTTTTTCATGAACCTTCCCTAGGTGAAAGTTGACCCACCATCATACCTTATTGATCATATGTTTATTTCTTAAGTCGGCTCTTTATTTTGAAATTTTATCCACTTGTCTTCATATATGTGAAATTACTGAAGAATTGAACCTTTGAACTTGAACCCTTTTCAAAGTTCACGAGTTAATTGGTTCAATGTTTCTCAAAATTCATGAACTATTGGTCCCTTTGTGTAGCTCAATTTGTATCTCTAAACCTTCACGTTGAACCTCATTTCAAGAGTTCAAAGGTTCAACGGTTCAAAGATTCAACATTTTGTGACTTTAGTCCTACCTTTCCTAAAGTCTTTTAAGTCAAAATTTGTGAGGGATTTTAAAATAAGTAAATCATTTAGAGGGAAATATATCCAAAATTTTTTATGAAATGGAAAGTTCTAATTTTGAAAGGTTATGAGTAATCATTACACATTAAGGTCGTGTGTGAAAACTACTTATAATTAATGCACCTGTCAAAATTTGCATCCTATCAAGAAATTTCAGCACAAGCTAATTGAACCAGTAATTATTTGACCTAATTTTATGCCTTTATCAAGAAATGACAAGACATTTTAAAAAGTAACCACACATTTTAATGCAAAGGAGAACATCACTGGAGGTATAAGATTTTTATTACACAGTTTCACAGTAATTTCTAATCCATTGAAGGTGAGTTCAACTTTTCCTATAAGTTGATTCCATTTTTTGTTGGAAAGGAGAATCATTTTGAGTTTTTGGTATATTTAAAAATTTTAAAGCATTTTTAATAATATCCTCCAATCTGTAGCCATGAAATCTACTTGTCTTGATTACGAACATAGTCCTAGTCTTATTTGTTCTCTTCTTGAATGTGGGGATACTTCATTCATTCAATATGATTTAGAATATTTTAAGGAGAGGGTTAAAAATCCTATGTCAAGCCCTATGATGGAGAGAATAGTGGAAAGTGGTTTAGTCAAAGCTACGACTTTTTCCATGGTGGTATAATGTCCTGAATTAGCTCTGGAATGCATGAATAGATACGACCCTCAAAATAGGTGTATCATAACTATGGATGACAATGTATTACTGCATTTCAATAGACAAACCCTAATGGTCATGATTAAAATTCTACCCAAGGAGCCATACTCTAGCCTCAATATTACTTCCTCTTATGGTCATTTTTCATTAAAGAAAGCAATCTACAGAAGTGTAATTACCAAAAATTGGTTACTAAAATTTCAAAAAGGAGGTTCAAGACTACCCAGAGCATTAACCAGAGAACATATGATATCATAAATTAAAGACATCATGGTATTATTACACAGGGTGAAACATAGTTCTCAAGCATTTTATTGGGAGGATTGGATGTACTTCTTCATTCAGGTGATCCATCAAGAAGAATAGTATTTGGATTGGGTAGAAATCATAGCTGAATGTTTGCATCTGGGTCTGAGTAATTATTTTGGGAATAAGGATTTTTATATGTCTTCACATCTCTTTTATTGCTTAGCATCTACAAGAGAATGGAGAGGGTTGCCTCATGCATCCTTAGTTGAAGACAACACAATTTATGATTAATACCCAAATTTGCAGATGCAAAATTATTATGAGAACTATGGAAGGGTTAATGATATTTTTACAGGTAGGATGATTTATAAATTGGTAGGGAATGTTAATAAGAGAGTGTCTGATGAAGCCATGCAGTTGATAAGTATTTATTGTAGTTTCTTCATTCAGTTTTCCAAATTTACTTATATCATAGTTGGTGGTTTTGACGGTGAACTAGTGAAGCTGCCTAGATATGTTTTTGACCATTTTGTATTGATAGAAGTTTGCAGGCAACTAGCCCATGTAGATAAGAAATTTCCAATGAATAAAGAATCTGGTATATCTTTTCCTGTCAAATTGGGACACTATTCATGCTAATAAATTTTTGATGCCTTAAATTTAGAGGCGGACATGAAAAAGTTCAATCTTTAGTACTAAAATGCCAGGCCCCAATTTGTAAGCAAAGGTTTTGCTAGGGACAATCTAGATTTTGGAATGGGATTTTCACACATTCCCTGGATCAAAGACTATTAAGAGGATTGTCTAGATGAATTTGTGTTAGAATAAAGCTTTGGTGTAGGTTCTCCTTGGGCAAAATATTTACACTCAATCTGAGTATGAATATCTCTAGAATAATTGATGATGAAGAATAGGTGGTTGATCCTCATTTTGAATAAGTAAAATAGCAACCTATTCCAAAAATTGATTGGAATAAATATGAAGAGGATCAAATTGAAGTCAAAACTCTCCCAGTGATAAGGAAAATTGAGAAATGGTTAAAGGGTTATAGACTGAAAGAGGTTCAAAATGAAGATTCCCAGTGATGTGCACTAATTGATGAATCACCATCTCAAATAAGCTCTTCTAATCAACTTATTACTATTTATGATGCAGGTACTCTCAAGCCAAAAATTGGAAAGCATTATGTTATCAAAAAATCCAAGAAAACCCTTGAAACTATTCTACCTCCTCGTACTACCAGACTAAAGGCTAAAATTAAGAAGAAGGAGGAGGAGCAGGAGATTTGTGAAAGAATAGTTGTGGACTTAAACTATAAAGAGGATTTCAGAGAGGTAAAAAGTGATAAAGGGTTTGATCCACCAATGGCAGAGGAGAATAGTGCAAATCAACAAATAAAGGTTGCTTCAAATTGTGTAAATCTGATGGTGATATCAAATGTGCCTTATAAACAATTGAATCCTGATAAGGAAGTTCTAGTCCTTACACCTAAATGGTTGGCAAGTTCAATCACTGATAAAATAAAAATAGTTCCATTTTCATTGCCATTAGAGGACATGGTTAGCAAGTGTCTTGGAAAGAATCCTAAATCTAAGAAGCTAAAAACAACATCCAGGGTGGACATTAACCCTAATACATGAAACTAGAGTGCAAAAATAGCCTAGCTGACAACTGATAAGGAAGTTCAAGATCCCATAATTCATGATTTCATAATAAAAAATAGATCTTGGGACTGCATCACGAATCGCAGATGTGCACCATACTGAAGCATCTACCAAAAGGATAGTCAGCCGTACCTGGAAAGATGAAAAGGATAAGAGGGATTTGAAATAGAACTTATGGTCAATGGTAGAGTATATCGATGCCATTCATAATCCAAATCCACAACCTATTTCTCAACTACCTCTATCTTTTGACCCAAAATCTACAATCAACCAGAAAATGCTAGATCAAATACATAGAAATAAAATGGTGACTAAGGTGTTTGATGATTGGTTGGATGACATTATCCAGAAGGGTAAAAAATAAATTAAGGAATTGAAGAATATATACGATGAGACTATGGCTGCCATCGAATATTTGAAAACATAGAATGCTTCATGGGAAAAAGGGGAAGGAAAATGGACGAATGTGATAAATCAAATTGGTGATGTTCAGAAATATGGGGTAGTGAAGTTTTTATCAAAATTTTTTTGATGAGTCTGAATGATAATATATTATATGCAAGCAAGAGAAATATCGAATGAAGAAACTCAGTATCCAGACAAGGATGAATTGAATTTACAAAAATGATCAAAGAAATAACTGAGTTCACTCAATCTATACATCATGAGTTACATTATATTGGTGTAAAATATATAAAATATGATGGTAAGCCAGAAAAAGATATCAATTCTATGGTTCAATCCTTCAGAGAGAAGATCATTTTTGTTAAATAAAATGACCACCTATTAATTAAACATTTCTCTCAGATTTTAAAAGTAGAATCACTTCTTCACCTCTGTGTTGATGCACTCCCAGAGCATGTAGAAAAAGTGGCAAAAATTTGAACAGAAAAAGATGTTTGGAAAGAACATGTTAAACATATTGGCATCCCCAACTTCTAAAAAATCCAAGAATTTGTTACTACACATCAAGAAAGGAAGGCGCAACATGTCTCCTCAGTAGAACAAAGCAAATTCAGAGATTCCAATCCACTGTCCCAGTCTTATTCTTTCTTACGTAATCTCTTTATTCAATTATTCAGTTGAAATTATGTTTTTAAAAAAACTTTATCTTTTAATGAGCTTGTATGAAACTAAATCTCGTATGGGTCAGAGTTTTTTTTAACTCTAGGTTTAAAAGAATAGTTAATTAGGGTAGCTATATATATATATATATATATATATATATATATATATATATATATATATATATATATATATGTTTATAGTTGTTAAAAACTAAGATAGAGGATAATAAAGAAGAAGACAAGAGAATTTTAAATTTGAACTTTTTTGTTTTACAATATATGTGATGATTGTTTGAATAATTTTCATCTGTGAGTGAAAATAAGAAATAATTGTTGCATACCTAAATCTGTGTGTTTAAGTATTTGAAATTAGGTTTCTATGTGAACTCCCCTTTCAAGTGGTAATTATTCTCTCATTGGATAACTCATCATATGTGTTTTATCTTTTGATGGTTTAGTAATATACATGTTTATATGTCTGAATATTGTTGAGGATAGAATCTATGTGTTCTATCATTAAATAATGTTATATGGAGGAAAGATACCACATTCATAACATGGTGATGTATGAATGTTAGTTTGTCTTAAACGCTTTCTGGTTAAAAGTGTGTCTGAATGATTAAAGTAGTTTTAATTCATTAAAAATTTTAAAGGGTGTTGTACCTTAATTTAGAGAGGAATTATCCCTGATAGTTCACTCATTTGTTCTTTAACTCATTTGTTCTCAAAGAAAAGGTTATAGAGTCAGAACAAAACCTTTTTTTTTAGAATAGGACAAATTTGTTAACCAACACTACCCAAATAAAATGGTAGAACCCTAAATGTACTTCCTTTCAAACTATTTATATTAATGCTAAGATTTCCCTTGACATTATTATTGGATCATAGCCAAGAGATGTCTTTAGTGGTGATGGTAGCTCATTTCCCTCACCATCTAAGATTGTTGAAGTTTTTTCATCTTCCCTTAAGGTGGAAAAAAGGATTTTTCCTTCTCTTAAGATAACTAAAGTTGTCAATTATAAGGAATAGATTAGGACATTTATAGATCTCCTCATAAATCTTCTAAAAACCCTTAAATGCTTGCCCTTTAAATCAGATGCTGATATTTCCTCTCTTAAATTGGAAAATGATGCCTTCAACTCGGTACTAGAAAAGAAAGATTATTATCTTAGGAGAGGAATCATATGCCAGTTTGAAAAACTCTAGCCTAATCTTTAGGGTCTAAATGAATGCATCTCCTTGCAATGGAACCCTATTTTGAATGGTAAATTAGAAATTTATCCTTTTACAAAGGGTTATTTTACTATTATATTTCTCCTTTCTTCGGATAAAGAATTTATTCTTCAGAATCAATGGAACTGGAATCAACACCAGATGTTTATGAAATGGTGGGATCCCAATTTTAACCCCCTATCTGACACTTTTTCTTCCAGACCTATTTGGATCTGCCTTCCACATATTCCCCTTCATTTCTAGGATAATCCTTATTTCAGTGCCATTGGTAATTCAATCATCAAATTCTTATAGATTGATTTAACTATTGAGTTATTTGCTCACATGACATTTTATATAATCTTACTTTTCATAGATACACCACTTGATCTCTAAGCCTCCATTGACTTGATAATTGAAGATCAAACATGGAGGAAAACACTGGATTATGAAGGATTGCCATTTAAGTACCATAGGTCTTTTAATACTGGTCATCTATCTTTAGATTGTCCTTCTTTTGTAAAACGAAAAGCTAAAACAATTTTGTGGAGACATTCTTCTCTAGATATTCTAACATTTTTTGGTTTGGAGTATGATGAAAGAGATACTTTAGATGTAATAGAAGATAATGATACATAACTTGTGTTGAAGAAACCTATTGAAGAGGGAATAAATAAAAATGAATGTATTCAACTAGGTAAAATTTTATATACTTCTCAAGAAACTAGTGTTCCAAGTATTATACCTTGTTGTGAATAAGGAAACATCATGGATGGAGAGGATTTTGGAAATAGTTTAAAGGATCACATAGGCTAGATTAAAGTTTAGGAACATCAGAAAAAATTAACAGTGGAGGCCCAACCACCCAGCATGCTTCAAGTTGGAGAACCTTGAAAATACCATGTAGAAGGTGGAGGCAAGGCTTAAAACGTTTCGCCTCATTTGTTTTAGTTGTTAAATATTATGTACATTTTTTAGGACCTAATTTCATTCACAAGTTTGAGGGTTTGGGCCTTAAACCCCACATGTTTGGTTGCACTTTGGTTGTTTTTAGGCTATTTGCAGTTCTTTGTCTTGGTTTTTTATTTGTGTCTGACTTATGGTTATATTTGGGCTTCCTAGGAGCTATTCATCTATTTGTCTTCTAGAGTCTGGTGTCCCTAGTTTTTAAAGAAAACCCTATTAACCTTAATAAAAAAAAGTAACAAAATTTAATTTTCCTAAACTAAGCCTACATAAGCACAAATTATATCTAAAAATAAAATGCATAAATCTGAAATGAATTTTGAAAGAAGGCGGAATCCCTAATATACAAACTAGGTTTTTCATTTAATAAACATAGGATGGGTTCACCAAACATTTTATGTGCTTAGGGAGTTGTAAAAGATAATACCCAAGAAAATAAATATGTTTGAAAGGAATAAAAACATTCATATTTACAATAAAATATAGTCAATAATAAAATAGTTTTAAATTACTACTAGTTAAGTTAATAGTCTAATAACGAACTAGTTAATACTCTAATAATGAACTTGTGTTTTTATAAGAGTTTTTAACAAATTCCAATTTTACATGTAAAAGTACATTTTTATTAACTAGGGTATGTTTTTATAAAAATAGATTTAAAATTATTTATTTCAATATTAAAATATATAAATTTAAATATACGCTTGTTAATATAGAACTATTAATGCTAAAAACATTTTTTTTCCAATTTTAATTTTTTTTTAAAAATAATGAGTGATTAAAGATATTAAGTCTGTTACCTAATCACCAATATGAAAAACATATCATTTTAGTTAAAATTAGACTATTAACTACTCTATAATTCATTACAGGCTTTTAACTTTTTTGTTGCTATAAATTATTTAATAAATTTATAGGCAATGTGAACCATAAAAAATACTAATTTTAACTATTAAAGCAGGGACTAACAGCTACACGCCCCTTGTTTTTTTATTAAAATCTCTTTGAAAAGGGGGCAATGTGAAATAAGTGTACTATGTAAAGAACATATCAAGGTGGTGTATAGTTATTATATTCGATTATTTTTTTAATCAATAAAATTTGGTTTCTTTTGATAAATGTTGTAAATATTATTAAAATATTTATCATTTAAAATGGTATAATGTTTAACCTTATAATCAAAATAAATATTTACTTTTTTTATTTTAAAAATTCAAATTTTATAATTTTATAATGAAAATAAAAAATATATAAAAAAATAAAAAAAATAAAGGCATATAATCTCAAATCCCTATAAAATAATGACAAAATAACCTTTGCTTATTTGAATCACTTGAGAGTGTGTTATTTTCTTGAAAATAATATTTTTAACAATTCAAATGTCATTAGGAATGACAAAATACATTGAAAGACATTAGCTTTGTCGATTTCAAAGTGTCAAAAGGTTACCTTAGATTTCAAAAAATATATATATTCATACAAAAAAATGAGCGTAGAATGTTATCTCCCCTTACCTTAAATCTATAACTAACAATTACGTTTGAAGGTGCAATTTATGTCATATGAAATGTATATTTAATTTTTGTGATTTTATTTCATAAATATTTTTAAGTGTACGATGTGTGCAACCCCTATTATATGATAAATAAACCTACCAACTCTCCCTACCACTTGAAGACAATTATCAATCAATCACCTATTCTCTAAACCGGTGACTCCTCTACCATGACATTCACAGTGTATCACAAGCGATGCTCCTTATACATCCATGTGGCATGCACTTTACAAAAGCATTGGTACTCATTTCAATTGCAATGAAATCAATAAGATAAACTCCATAACTTCAATGTATTTCCCCCACATCAACACCATTACGTTGTTGATTCAAACTACACATTCGATCCACACTTCAAACATCAAGTCTTTTTGTAATCAAATACAAAATAATCAATAGACAATGCTACCATTGCCATGAAGTCAAGGCATGTGTATGATATGGGCACATTGGTGTAAAATATCATATGAAATACTCTGTCATTGTCCCTCATCATCACCTCCCAGATCATTTTGAAATCTTTCACCACTTGTAAGTTTTGTATCACCTTTCTATATAATTTCTTTAGGTGTCACTAAATTGGCAACATAAATGAACTCAAGTTATAATATAGACTTTAGAACCTCAATGACTTGTCTCCATGTCATTGACATTCAAGGACTTTACAAAATATATCGTACTCATTTCAACTGCATAGAAATCAACAAAATAAACTCCATAACCTCAATGTATTACCCTCACATAAGCATCATTGCATTATTGATGCAATCCATAGATTGGACTAGATTCTTTGTGTAATCAAATAGAAAATAATCAATAAAATATGCCACCACTGTCCTGAAGTTGTGGCATGTGTATGATATGAGCCCTCTGATGTACGATATCAAAATACTATGTCATCGCCCCTAGATGAGCATAAATTACAATATAAACTTTGGAACCTCAATGTCATGTCCCTATATGATTGACACTAAAGGACTGATTTGATTTAAGTATACCTTTTTTATATCTTAAATATTAACTTTATTAAATAAGTAATATGTAATATATATAAATATTATCTTATATAATATATGTAAATATTATATTATATGATATATTCTGATATAATTTTAAATTATGAAACAAGACTTAATTTTCATTGATCATACTTAATTAGCAAAAAGGAAGGTGAACCATATATTTTTGTATTGAGAACAATAAAATATCTATTGAACTCATCGCACAACACAAGTTTACTTGTTTACATTGACATGTGTCGTAATCTAAGGAAAAGTATACAACGAATGAATAGAATGATAAGTAATCCAAGTCTTGCTTCTATCTAGGAATGATCACCAATCGACCACTTTTTCTCTCAATTAGTGACTCTTCTATTATAACATTCATATTGTATCGCAAACGATGCCCTTTATGCATTCATATGACATGCACTTTACAAAAACATTGATACTAATTTCAAATACAACGAAAACAATAAAATAAATTCCATAAAATCCATGTATTTTATTTGAGAAATTATAAACAAATTCATCTTGCATTTAGAATATACCTTCAGATACACCCTATTTTTCTATAAAAAAATTACCTCTCAATTTTTAATGATCACTAATCGACCACTTTTTATCTCAATTAGTGACTCTTCTATTATAACATTCATATTGTATCACAAATGATACCCCTTATGCATTCATATAACATGCACTTTATAGAAAAACATTGATACTGATTACAAATCCAATCAAAACAATAAAAAAAATTCCATAAACTCCATGTATTTTATTTGAAAAAGTATAACCAAATTCATCTTGCATTTAGAATATACCTTCAGATACACCCTATTTTTCTAAAAAAAATTACCTCCCAATTTTTGACATGTCTGGGTAGGCATTATCTGTTTCGATGCAAGTCTGCGGCAAAGGCGGTTTCATGAGGTGGCGGTTGGCAGCATGGCCGGACATGGAATGGATGCCCACACTGTGTTTGAATCGCATTAAATGCCCTTGAAAGCTTTTTCCACCGCCTCTCTCTTTCTATATATCATGCCTTCTACGCTCTGCTCTGTTCAGCGTTCTACGCTCATGGGTCCTGTGCTCTACGTTATACATCGGAACAAACTGGGAGCCGGCGCCTCTATGTTTGAATCCGAATAAGGAATTGTCTAGCACCCAGAACACTCCGCCTGCTCAGAGCCGAAAACACGTGGTATTAGAATTCATAGTTGTGTGGGACGTCTCACTTTTCCTCGGTTTCGCATATATTCTTGAATTGAACGCCTCAAAGCAAGCTGCAATTTAACTCTTTCAGGGGTGAAACGACAATTGTGGCCGTGCTTATCATAAAATTCCGTAAAGTAATGTTGGGAGGATGCTGGCAATGTTGAAGATTTTGGCTTTATAGCCGGGAGTTGCATTTGCTTAGATGCCTCCGATGATGTTTCATAGAACCCATTTTTTAGCATACCCTGCAACCTTGCCACTCCAAGAGATGGCATTACTCGATATATTTCATTTTGAATTCTTAAAGCCTCATCAAAAAAACATTTTTTTGCATATACTGAAACCATATCATTCCACGAAACCAGTTCTGCTAATTGGATTTGCTTAAATGAATCCTGTGCATTTCTTTAGATCCCATACCCCTGAAAGCAAATAAAAATACCCCAGAAAGTGGAGGAAAGAAAAAATAAAAAACAAAAAAACAGTACCTATGCAACAACCTCAGCAGAAGTAATTCCATTTTTTTGTAGCAATACCCTGATGGCAAAAATAACGAGTGGACACCCAAAATAAAAATGGTTTCCATGCTCATCGGCGCTTACCAGAAGCTGTAAAACTATACAGGAACAAATATCAGGTATACCATTAGATTTTATATGATATGTTGATTTTTGGAAATATGGTGACAATTATCATAAAACTTTAACATCTAAAATGAACGTGTTCAATATGTTAATAAAAGCCTAAATAAAAAAACAAGGATGACAAATAAAACATTGCTAAAAACGTTTGTAGATCTATCCCGTTAAAAACAAACAAAATATTGTATCACGTGTTCAAAGTTTGTTTGTTATAATGAGAGCGAAATAGAAACGTTTCACAATATATATGAATGGTTATACAATTGTAGAAAAAATAGAAGGGGTTGATAGACATTGCGCTCGCCTTCGAATTGTTATTTTTACCCAACCCAAAAAAAAAAAGCCAGTCAACGGATTATTGATTTCTACATGTCCTGTTCTGTAACAGTCGATCGTAAAGCATAATCGACTTTTGCATAATTTGAGCTTAATCTTGATAATAGTCATTGAAATCCTATTTAATAGGTATAGTTCTCTGATAGGGATCGTGGCAACTGCTGGTGGTGCAGCAATCATCATCATCAACGTGTTTCTTGTCTTTCCTTACACTGCACTACATGTTAGGGTAAGCAATTCAACGGATATTGTGCGAGCAATTAAATAGATGTTTATGGGTGGCATTTGGATATTAATTTCTTCGTATGGTATATATTGGAGAGTTCGCTGGGTACACATGTCAAGTTGTTTCCCGCATATTTTATTCGATTATTAATTTTTATTTTTATTTTTAAATTTTTCCTTGAGGACAATTTGTTATCCATGCATGTACAAAAGCTCCTATTAGGAAACCATGCACTCTGCAACAACAAAAGAATAAAAAAAATACAATAATAGAGATAATTAAACAAACAAAACAAAAAAATTACGTAGTAAAAACATAGCAAAGCTAAGGAAACATCTATAGTACAAAATATCAAGATTTATTGATTCCAAGATGAAAAGATTACATGTGAATTCTACAAATATAAATATGCCTAATTGGCAAAGTACCGTTAAGATTTGTCCTTTTAAAAATAGAGTAGAAAAATGCCATTAGGACTTTCCTTATAAAAATAGAATCTAGTGGAATCCATCTACCTAGAAATAGGGGTTTGATTCCTTGATTTTTTTTGCTTTGGAGGTGCTGCTCCCAAACAAATGAGATTCTCAATAGAAAGTATAATAGTTTGAGATTTTTTTCATAGTATAACATGAATAAAATGTTTTTGGGAAAAGCAAATGATGAAATACAGATCATTCAAAATATTCAATAAAAATATGGTAAAATTTTCTTAAAATCCTTTCATTCAGAAGGTGAATTTACAGGGAAGTTTGGAATTTTGTAATGGGGAGTCGAAAGTCACACTCTATTGATGGTGCTTCAAGGTTTATTTTCGCTTCCTTGCTTCTCTTTGTCTCCATATTCTTACTCGGTTATCTTATGATTTTCTTGGCATGCTTATTTTTATGGTCATAATTATTGAGCTTGTTTTTTTATTACTTTTTTCTTTCTATTTTGGTTGTTTATTGTTATTTTATGTGGTGTGATCTCTCCTTTCCACGTCCACCCATTTGTTGTCTCCTCCTCCCTCCTGCCTCACTCTCCCCCCCTTTAAGACAAGATAGTGGCCTGATTAATTGCTCGGTGTATCACTGATGGTGGGCAAGATGTCCTCAATCATGCAGGAAGTAATGTTGAAGGAGATAATAATAGAAAGAAGCATGCTCCAGATTTGCATAAGGCTCGCCTTGGAAAAATAAACAATGAGGTTTGTCCAAAAGTGGGTAAAGTTTATGTGGAAGAAGTTAAAAAATCATTCTTTGACATCCTATGTTAGAAAGAGGCTGCTAAACATTCTGAGGGTGTAGAATTCATGGTTTTCTAGGTCAAACCTGCAAACGATGGAATGGGAAAGGAATGTGTGGGAAAAATTGGTAAGTTTTCTAGCTTTTCCAAAATACTCTCTCTTAACCCTAATCTCTCCATGGTAAAAGATTTGTTGAGCCAAGGAGATAGACTAAAGAATGCTGGTATTTTTTGTCTATCTTAACAAAAATTCTGTTCCTTCTCAATTTTTTTTGATAATTAGTTAAATATTGTCTGGCGAAAGAAAATGGGGATATATGTGAACATTTGTAAAATGTTCCAGAAGGGTGTTTTTCTTGTTACCTTCAAAAATTTAAATATGTAGAGAAGAATTATCAGCAATCTATTGTGGAATGTGGATCAGTCTCTTTTTTAAAGTTGTGTCATGGGCCTTAAACTTGGACTCTAAAGACCTTATTTTTAAGACTTCACCTAGATGGGTCGACATAGAAAATGTTCCCCTAAAACTAGGGATTTTTTTGCCTCAAGAACTCAAACCCTTCAATGAAGTGCTTAGAATTAAAGACTTTGGGTGCTCTTTGGCTAACATGAATGCTAAGGTTTTAATTTCTCTAGCTTCATTCGACTTCTTTCTTGAAACACTTGCCTTTAATCGTCATGCTTGTAGAAGTATCTATCCTATCAAAGGGATAGGAGGTCTCCAGAATGTTTCCTTTTTTTATATTAAAAATCATTTACTAATATAAGCATCCAAGATGACAAAATAAATACAAAATATCAAGTAGAATAAAGAGCATAGGTGGGGCATCCCCCATCTACAGTCCAAATAAATGATAATTTAATATAAAAATGGCTTCAAATAGGCAACCCCAAAAAAACCAAAGAAACGAGCAATATCAAAATGAGAGGCACCAACCAGGTAGTCAACCAAATAGAGTAATCAATTCATTCAAGTTCCAATGTCAAATGAATGAAAAAGACATAAAAGTTTAGCAAGAGCAAACACAAGGCCACCAAAAGGTGGCAAAATCACAACTATGGGTCTAGTGCCCTATTACAAGCAACACCTTCCCTATCATGGTTACCATCAAAAGCATATGAGGCATTCCCTTCTGAGGAGCATTTGTCATTGGCATTACCCCTCATTTGATGTCTAGGAAGAATCTAAATTGTGTAGCGATCAACTTTGTCCAAGAGACCTTTCATATTATTATGCCTAACATATTCCAGTACATCCTCCACATCCTCTGAGCCACCACTCTCAATCAATTTCTCTAGATTTTGAGAGAAGGTACTTATATTTTCATCAATTTGTTACAATATTTTTGCATGTGCTCCCTAGAGAGGAGCATCAAGAAAGGGAGTCTAGGATGAGGGGCCAACTAATGCATTTTCCTCACCATATTTAGGAAAAATGTTCAAGTCAAACGATTTGGAAGTTTCCTTGGCCTCCTTGATAATGCACCCATCATGTTCTTCATTATAGAGATCTTAAAAAGCACTTTCATTCTTTTCCACCCACTCATCGATAACATTATTATCTAACTTAAAAGGAGTGATCCATTCCTACAGACGATTGTCTACCTGGTTGAAGTAGGCATCCTGAATGTATTCCCACTCAAACTCAAAAATCTAAACCTCTATAGCTATCAGGTGGGAGATATCCTAATCTAGGTGTGGGCTCAATCTCAAGTACCCTCCCATGTTAAGTAGATAATCTTAAGTCACCTTAAGTAATACTATTCTGAGAAATCTTTCAAGATGTTCCTATGGAATCTTTAGTTGAAGAAAAATATGCAAAGATAAAATATGAAGAATGACATCAAACGTGAACTTAGTAAGAACTCTAGCCTTACCTTGAAACACCTCTAGGTTCCTTTGTTTCCAAAAAAACCAAAGAATTTTAGTAGAAAAAATAAGCCAAAATTTATGGAAAAAATGATGAACTTTAACTTTAGGGAAAGCATATCCAAAAGTAATATTTAGCCATCCAAGATCATATCCAAAAAAAAATTCCAAGTTTTAAGACATTTTTACCACAGGTTAGATGTGAACCAATAGGAATAGAAAACATGCTCAACTGATTCAACATCACTACAAAAATCACAAGGAAGATTAGTAAAACCATAATTATTCAAAACAACACCCACAACTAATTTTTTGTGCATGAGTAACCAACAGAAACATGACTTTTTAGGCTCAGGATAAGAGGACTAGATAACTATAAACCTAAAAGACCAAGCATGCAAGGGATCAAGCATAGACCAAATAGGATTGAGGGTAAAGTAAGGAACATTGGAAAAGGAAAGATTCTTATACAACATCTATGTTGAGTACTCGAGCAAAGGTGGGCCCTTTTTCCACTTCACATTGTCCTAGAATTCATCCTCATCATCCAAAAAAATAACCTTGTTATACCCTTTGAGATTTGTTTGAAGTAGGGTGAATGTTCTTCTTTGGGATTACAAAAAATGAAATATGGTCTTAAGCTCTGACCATGAAGCCCATCACCCATGAATGAATATTCCTTAAAGATTATCAAACCTTTACTATATTAGTCAAAGACTGAGCATCCCCTAGTGAGGGAGAATGTTTATTTTGTAAAAGAGATGGTCACTTAAGGAAGGATTGCCCTAGTCTTGTTAAAAATCAAGCTAAGGCCTCAAAATTGAGCCATGAATTGGACTTTAAAGATGGTCTAGTTTATCCTAACCCTCCTTGATTTGAGAAGTTATATCTAGAAGATAACCCTTTATTTGATAGTGGACCCTTGGAAGATAGAGGATCCCCTGGTTTAGATGAGGTTAAGAATTGCTTTAAAGTACCATAAAATTGTGATGATTATCATAGTCTTGAAGGTGTTGGTCAGTTCAGGGTAAATAATGACACCGATTTGAAGGTTGATTCTATGCTGAATATTGGGAAAGAGATTCTACCACCTCAAGATATACTCATTAAGTCATATTTTCCTATTTCTAATCAACCCTCTTTTAAGGTTTAACATGTGTTCATGGTGGATGTCATTCTTATCTTGAAATGGAAGCCAACTAGAGAGTTAGATGAAAATTTTCTAATTATTGATCAAACCCCTGACAATAGCTGCACTCACCTTCTTGATTCTATTATGGAGGATATTACTTATCTCGAGTCACTTCCAATAATTATTTCTCTCCATTATCTTCTTGAATCCAAGGTTGTGGAGTTAGATACGGTGACTAACTCTGACCCTAGTTTTGGAGAAAAATGGAAAGCAAAAGGATTGGTAAAGAGGCTAAAAACATAAGTATATCCCCTTAGCCCACGTGATTCCCAAGTGGATATTGATGTTTAAAAAAATTTAAGGATTCTACTCAAGTGATAGGAGATGGCTCTATCAAAAAAGTAAATAAATAAAACCATGTTTCAATTAGCTATATCAATGTAAAGTGGGGAGTGAGTCCCCTATTGTGGATAAAAATATATAGTCATTCATGAATATTTTAAGTTGGAATGTTAGGGGCTTGGAAACCCCTGATAGGAAGCCTATTGTTAGATAATTCAAGAAAACCATAAATGATTTGGACTTCCTTCTCCTCCGAGAAGTTAAAGCTACCATTTTTATCCTCTCCTCAACTCTCAGTTTTATCTGGCCAAACTCACTTCATTATTCCACTTCTCACCACAGAGGCAAAGGAGGTACCTCTATCTTAATTAATCATGTATGAAAGGATTTTATTGTCTAGCATGGAGTCTCAAATTGTAATCATGTTTTATGGGTGAATCTTTGTATTACCAACAAATAGTTTGGCATTTTCTACATTTGTGCCCTTATTGACTATAAGTAAAGCATAGAGTTATGGAACTAGTTGGCCTCTAACTTAAAAGATGTCCCCTAGATTTTTTAGGGTGATTTAAATATGATTGAGGAAAGAGAAGATAAACATGGAGGTGACCCTCACTCATGGAAGGTTAGTGAGCTCTTTTTTGGGTCTAAACTCAAGATAATACATACGGTAGTGGATCCCCTTATTAAAGGTAGGAAATCGAGCAAAGGTATTTCATTCACATGGTGTAATAATCAAACTACCAATAAAAGGATGTATTTGAGACTGGATAGATTCTATTTTTGGAAATAAGTTTTTGATATCCCCCCTTGTGCTAATGCTAACCTACTTAAGGTGATTCTGGGAACTATTTCTAATCAATCCCCTATTGAAATTTGTATTTCCCTTAAAGAAGAAAGGTTAAGTAATAAGTCAAGTTGGAAGGGTATTTATAATTTTAATGTCTCTGATTTGTAAGATAGGAATTATATGGATGGCATCCACTCTACATGGAATGTGGGGAAAGGAACCTATAGCTATTATTCTAGAATATACAAGTGGAACTATTCTATCCATATGTCAAAAGAAATTGCTAGATCTTATGGGCAGTTTGAAGCTAACAGAATGAGGAAAGTAGCTAGAGAGGCTCAAGAGAAGCTAATTAGGGGAAAGAGTTATTTCCAAAATGACCCGACTAACCCTTCCTTATTATTGAACTTCTCTTCCCTTAAGCATCATATTAGGCAACACCTAGTGTATATTGAACTTTTCAGGGAAATGGGAACTCCAACTGCAATTTGTAATTTTGTAGTTTTGCAAATTGAAAATTTTAGTTGGAGTTCCCATTTTCCTAAGGGAATGTTTCAAGGGAACTACAACTATGAAATACAATTCTACAATATGCAAATTGTAAAACTGCTGTTGAGTTCTAGATTTTCTCAATACAAAAAAAATTGTAAAATTATAAATGGGACCTAGATTCCCCAATACAAAGGTAAAGTGCAAATTTTCAAAAGGGAATAGAATTTCCCCAAAGGGCCAAAAAGTTAAAAGTAATGCATTTATGCATTAAAAAAATTGGAGGCAAACCTAAAAAGCAAATGTGAAAAAATCAAAAATGAAAAAGGCAAAGTGTTGAAAAATAAGTTTGAGACCAAAAACAAAAAGGTAAAAGTAACCTAAGTTTTGCATTTTCCATTTCTTGCTTGTTCAAACACATTCATGGGAGAAATACTATAGCTTTTTAAGATCAAGGTTGGCCACTCCAAAGAAGATTTCTCAAGCAGCAATGGGTTTTATGTGTTCAAATGCCATAATTATAAGGTAGGATTATTCTTTGGTTTGCATATGAGGAAGGGCAGATGTCCAAGGAGGTTCTAGCTATATAAATGAGTGGTCAAAGGCATCTCCATGCAGTTGCACAAGAAGAAAAAGAGTTTGTTTAGTCTCCAAGGTGAATATTCTCCTTTTAGCTCATGTAAAATGCATCTCCAACCAAGAAATCAAAGGGTTTTCTCCAAATCTTCATCATTTCATATAGAGGTAGTTACAATAATGATTTTGCTTGCATAATAATGAAGTTTCCAAGCGTGGCAAAAGAGCATATTTTAGTTGGGAGCATCTTGGTGGAACTTTGAGAGACGTTAGTAATTTTTCAATATCACAGATTACAATCCATATTCTTGGATTCCAAAGGGTGTTAAAAGTGTATAAATAGATGGATCATCCTCTCTTCTAAAGTTATTATTGGTTTTTTATGCTCTCTAAGTCTAGGCTCTTCAAGATTTTGGGATCAACTATTATGTGTATTTATTATCTCCCTTGCTAAGGTGGTTACAATTGTACAACCATTAGCAAGCTTTGAGAACATGTTTATGTCTCCCTTATCAAAAAATCAAACTCACCATGCTTGTCCCCATGGCAGCATTTTGTAAAAATGATGTATGTAAGATTTATTTGTAAAGTTAATGAGAATACTTGTGATTTTTACTCTTTGCTTTTGATGAAGTGTAATAATGTGTTTTAAAACTATTGATGATTGGATATTTGGTTCAATGCTTAATACTAGTTATCATTTTGAGCATAGATATGGATTATAAACCCTTTCTGCATTTTAATTTGAAAACATGTTGTTGAAAAGCTCTTTAGGGCACCCTGGTTCATGAATTTGATAGGAAAAAGTATTTGAGATTCTAAGTGCACTGTATGTTCTAGGGTTTCAAGAATTATTTGGGTATTTGTATTTCATTGGCACCAATAAATGCAAATCACTCCTGGTAGTTCCCATTAGCTTGCATTTGAGTTTTTATATATCTTTACAAAATAATAATGTCGTGAATGTTGAAAGAATCCATGTTGTTTGAAAACCACCAACACACCACTCTTTTTTACAACTATTTAATTGTCCTACCCTATAAATAATATAATTATTGCATATTTTAAGTGCTATTTGCCTTATAGATGCATGACTATTGCATATTTAAAATGTATCTATAATTTTGTGTTTTAAAGACTACTATTGTAGTCTTCTATTCATCCCCTTATTGTTGAAAATTTATTTTTAAATGAAGGTTGCAAGTGTATACACATCTATCTTTAGTAGCTTGTATCTGCCCTAGTGCATTTGTGCATCCCTTGTGACAACCCTTTCCAGGTGGAGTGTGCAACTTTGGTTATACCATGGTCAGATTTGCATTTTGTACCAAAAAGCCCCATGGAGATTGAATTTTAGAATCCCTCCATGTGAGAAAGCTACTCCATAGGTCCTTTCACCTTGGTTTAGGGAGGGCCAAAATTAGCAAGCAGCTAACCATACTCTCTGTCGGTGCTTCTTGGTCAATTTTTGTGTTTGGTCCATTCTTGATGCCAATCCCTTCCCTAGCTATAATGACATATCAGTGGGGTTTTCATCTTTGTTTGCCATTTTCTCAAGTGTGCAAGGCCGAGCAAAAGAGGTGTACAACTGGGAACCAACAGAGTACATCAATCGGCAGTACATCACAATCTAGCTCTTCTTTGAGAATATAGACATCATATGAGAGGTGACATTGGTGAGTTTTTTATATACCTTTTTTTATCATAAAAAGCCTTTAAATTTCAAGTGAAATTTGACATAGAAAATGAAAACCTTCTTTATAATACACTGACTGGATTAATCTTAACTAGTACTCTCAAATTACTGAAGTCCACATTCTCAACCAATCATATAAATCTATAATAAAAATTGATTACCTAATTAAAATTAACTAATTTATAAATATTAATTAATCTTAACCTAATAATTAAACTCTATAAATTATACCAAATTTATGATGATCTCATCATTGGTACAAAAACCGTACCACAAACCTAAAGAGCATAATAATGCTAGGAGAAGAAATCATCGACACAAGATGCTGTGAAGAAAATTGCAGCGGAGACACATCAATTTAATTCCTATGGAATGGCCTCTAATGTGGTTGGTATCAACGACATTTTATTAGAAATCAAGGTTGATCTTTCTAATAAAAACCTAAAGGTTAAATTATTTAAATTGTCTATTTCTTTACGCAAAGTTTGACAAACTCTCTTACAGTCATTTATAAAAAAATTGTTGTCTTTGGCTGACAATGAATCTTTGGGCTAATATTGAAGTGATATGTTTTTTTTTGGGATTATGCAAGACGTTAACGATTATTGTAAACTTGATAAGCTTGGATATTGATTCAAATCAGATGACTTCGTTGTCAGATTCAGTTGGACGACTGGTAAAGCTTAAAGAATTAAATGTTTCTATAAATCTGTTCGCTACCCTTCCTGACGACATTGAAAGTTAATGGTAGGTTATTTAAAGCATGTTAGATTATTCCGTTTCATTCATTTATTTCCTTCATGATAAAAGTGTCATCCGTGACACTGTCTTATTAGTATGAAATTTAGTGCTATGGAGGAGTCAGTTGCCGATTTCAACCAGCTGAGCTGGCTGCCAGTGGGTATCGGATTCGATCTGGTGAACCTGTGGAGGTTATTTGTGAGATTATTTTCATTACAGGATGAGTACGTATCCTCACCCCATGTCACTATTTTTTTGTCATCTGCCCTGCATTTATTCACAACATGAGGCTCATCTTCAACTTTTCCTGCTTTCGCTATCCCTCTTCACCCTCAGTGCAACTCCTATGCATGAATATGAAAGGATAGTTTGTTCATTTGGCAGTTCCATATATTTTCATGTATCTTTTAGTTGCACGAATCTTAATGTATGTTGATACCATTTTGTCATTTTATATATCTTTGAGACGATTGTCATTTTATATATTCAAAATTTATAATTTGAATGATCCCGCTCTCAAACAGCGAACACCGTATTGTGCGTCCAGTCGGACAAGTTGAAGCACAAACGGAAAGGGACGTAATGTCGATAGATGACGTAATCAGTTGAACGTTCGGACAACTGCTAGCATGGCAATCCACTCGCAACGCTCTTACTAGTTATGCTTAGTAGATTATGACCTTAGTATATATTTAATGTTATAGTATGGAAGAATTCCAAACTCTAGTGGCTAATGAAGGGTTTGTATCATATTAAAAATGTTTTAATATAGATTGACAATGTGCATTATAACTAGATTATAAAAGAGTTATGGTGCATTTAATTTGCGTGAATGGGTGAGAATTTGGTTTGTTTTGTGATTTTTCAGTTAATTTATTACGTTAAAATAAAAAATTTCAATTGTAATTATCTTCTTAGTTTTATATTTAAATTTAGAAGCTTACAAGGATTTTATTATTTTAAACTCATACTCGGTAATGTAGGATTATTATTAAAATACATTGGCATGTTGGAATCTCTTTTATGTAAATCAAAATATACATACAAATGTCGATATTTGTGTAAATCGTTTGTTTCCAATCAAACAAAACAAATCTACACCTTACATGTCTATTATATCATATAATTAAGACCAACTTTCCCTACCCTCAAACTAATATAACAATCAAAATATGACCTTTCATTGAAAAATTGTCATAACAAAGGTATGGAGAAGTATATTATTGAATTCTAATTTTCACTAAACATTCGATATTATCAAAGAATACTATCGATGCTAGGTAACTTAACCACTTGACTTGACTAAGACAATTACTATGCTTCATTTCTTGATTACGAATAAATATTATTAACACTATCAACTTATATCACATGGTTGTTTAAGAGAGTTGCTCCTATCAAATACCTATCCACAAACTAGATTTAATTAACTCAATTCTATACAATTTAATATAAAACATTTACTGATAAGACATGCCATATTACGCTTCTTATGATTATGAACAATTACTCAATTATTCACATTTTTAGATATAGATGCATAAACTAACTGCTCACATGGTTGCTTAAGAGAACTACCTCCTATTAAGTACATGCCCACAAATTAGCTTTAATTAATTTGATTATATACAATTCAATATTCGATATAAAATATTTGCTAACAAGGATAACTATATTGTAATTGCTATGCTTATGAATAATTACTCAACCATTAATAAAACTATTCATATTGCAATTCTTATGCTTATAAACAATTCCTCGATCATAAACAAATTTTAATGGAAATGTTTTATAATTTTAAAAATAATATTAAATAATGATTTTTTTCTTATAAAAATATATACTTTTTGTTTCCTTTAGGGTGATTACAATTTCATTTACTAGATATTGTATATAAGAGATATATTATAATTATTAGTTTTTAGGCAGGTTTAATTGTTTTTTTAGGTATTTTTATGGATAGTGTTTTACAATTGGTTTTTTTATGCTGAATGAAGTGTTATACTGGTATAGTGCTAGCTTAGATTAATCTAGGCATCTTATTTGATGCTTTCTCTACAAATCTATGAATGCTATGTGTATCCTCAGGGTAGATACATCCTATTTGCCTAAAGTTTTTTTAGCTAGTCAGGCAGTGACAAGGACCCTTAGGTATTAACCAGATCAAATAACATGTTGACCAACTGTGATTAATAGCTGGATATACATCAAAAATTTGTTATATGCTTAACTTTACACTTCCCTGTCAAATTAATGTCAAATCATAAGTTATGTGATGATTTGTATGATTGAGATAAATGAAGCATGAAAATTGAAATGAAATATATAATAAAATATGGGGATGATTTCCATAGCTGAGATTGAATAAATGCAATTAAATCATATAATCTTATAACCCATAACCTTGTCGGAATACATAAATTTAGATTGAGTAAATGCTATCAAAATTGTACAATCTTAAAACCCATAACCTTGTTGGCATACATAAATTTTCACTTACAAGTTGTCAGAGTTCATAAAAAGGTATGAATATAAGAAATTCAGACATAGCCTTCCCAAAAAGAACTAAGTCTATGTTATTTTCATCTCAATCTATAAAGAAATATATGCCTCACATAAGGACACAAAAATAACTACATCTTTGCTATTTTTGTTAGCTCAAACAACATAAACTCTCTATACCTTGAACGCTATTATATCTACCTAAGTATTATCTTATAGGAAACCACAATTATTTTTAAAACTTTTATTTGTCTCCATGTCCTAATTCAAAAAATAATATAGTTACCTTCACGTATTTAATAATGCATAACTAGCACCTTCACTCATAAAATTATGGTTGTCTATGGAACTAAAATTAAATCTTGTTATGAATGTATCTCAACTTTACCTAAACAGTTACTTCAATACATTTAAAGATAGAGAATTCCCTCAGACATCAGAAGCTTATACCTATCCAGATAAGATTCACTCTCATCATAAACTTGAAAGTAGCTCACCTTCACTCAAGTAAATTGCAGGGTTGATAGTTTCAATGCTTTGCTTTGGACAATATTCAATTTGCCATGTGCCATACAATCAATGAGAGCAGTGTAGGGTGCACGTGTAAGTTATTAACTTCAAGAATGGAAGAATATCAGCTTGGAAAAGTATTTATTTTTGGTGTGGGTTCAAATATGTGCCACATTGTATAAATACCACGAAGTGGTAGATCTTCCATTCTGAAAAATATACAAATTTAAAGTAGTCTTTACCTAAACAATTTAGAGTAGTATTTCATCAAAAGGAGGATCTGGAACACCATATGTTGGACAATTAATTGTGTTGTGTCTTATATTTTGACACATTTCTCCCATATGTAATATTAAACATATGCATATTCAAATCTAACTCACTTCCAATAATAAACTTAACATAGATATCAAATGCATTGCTAAGATGGAGTGATGGTGTCAAATTTACTTGCCACATAAATACTTAATAGATAATACTCTTCACTACCTAATCCTTAGTCATTAAAAGTGAACATTTCATGTTAAATGAAACAACAATATTTTACATCAATATTTATAATTGAAAATTAAAATTTATTAAATAAAAAAAATACACACGTCACAAATTTAATTGGACAACGCTTATTACTCTTTTTACTCCTTGAATTGATCTCGAGATGTTGCGTTCATTCATATAAGTCGGTGAAGATAATGTCGGCTACAAGGGACTATGGAAGTAAAGCGCATATTATAAAAACAACACATATAACAAATACCAAAGTCCCTTTAAATTATTTGGCCCATATTATAATACACTCTCTAATATACACTCTTATTCCATTCAATATCATCAGTTACACTATAGAGCAAATGATGGCACCAATCATAGGAAATTGATCTGACGTGATGTGACCTGCTGAACTATCGTACTCCCAACTCCTCGTCTGTCTCATCACTCTCTCTGCCGCTCTGGCCCAACTTGCGTACAGTTGATTGCTGGTTGCGTAAAGTGACAAGACATTAATTATGTATGCACGAGTTGTTTTGAGGTTTAGACCACTGTGCATAACTATAATTTTAATTATAATTTGTCTCTGCACATTTCTCCACAAGAAAATTATTCACAAATGACTGCTCTACTTTATTACTACATGTCACTTTCCAGCATGCCGGCATGATGTACGCGTATGAACATGGACCACAAAAACATATTGTTATTCTAGTCATATTATATTACTACTGAGTCTATATCGCTATTGTACCAATTGATCCCTTGGTCATAGAAATGGAGGAAGTATCGCTTGGCCGTCCTTTGATACACGGCAATGAAAGGGGGCTGATAATTAGCGCAGACCTGCCTGGGAGATTTTGGATAGAGTCAAAAGCCTTATGGAAAATTGCAGGGGCTGCGATCTTCAGTCGGCTTGCAACTTTGGGGCTGAATGTCATAACGCAGGCGTTTGTGGGGCATATTGGCGATTTGGAGCTGGCTGCTTTTTCCATGGTCATCAGTGCTATTGTGGGTTTCACTTCAAGAATTATTGTAAGTATTTTGCTTTCAATTTGCCCATAGTGAGCTGTTTTCTTTCTATATATTCAGGAAATTATTTGTTTCCAATCTACCCTTGCCTTAATTTTATTTTATTCTGTAATAGAAAAACTTAAGAATATAATGCTTAAATATAGAAAAATCCTTTCATTATTTATTTAATTCCTTATTATAAAATTGTTTCAACGTCTTTTATATTAATATATTTAATTTTATGGTTGCAAAGTGTTCACCAATATCTTTTTCATCTTTATATTTATGCTAATATATTTAATTTTATGGTTATAAGATCTTCACACTATCTTTTTATCTTTATTTCTATATTATCTTCTCTTTCCCTTATAAAAAACAATTAAGGGAACACAGTGCAAGTAGATTGCCTATCTGCAACCCCACCAAAGTTCAAATCTAATTCGTAATTAAAATTTGGCTTGACTTTGTTAAATGGGATTGGAATCCCTATTCCCAAATAAGGGATTGACCACCAAAAATCCATATTTAATGGAAAAAATAACAACAGTGATCTTTCAATTGTATAAAGACAGATTTTCCAATTGTTCAACGCTTGAGAAATATCCATATGGAGAGTTGTTCAGGGTTCCCCATCACATGAACAATAAATTTAATTAATTTCTATATGAAATTATGAAAGTCAAAAATGATAAATGAACGTTACGTGCAAGGTGATATTATCTTAAAAACTGTCACAAAAAAATTTCTTGATGGGCAAGGGTGACCGTCAAATTTAACCCCTGGATGGAATTCGGTCCATGTAGACTCATGGTAGCTGTAACACTAGTGACAATCGGCAATGATGGGAATGGGAATGGGAGCAGAGTTCATTGACTATAGTTATGCATATGGACGAACGTTAGACAGACGTTAAGGATAAAACTTTGACCAGAATTAGAGGGCTCCTGTTGGTTTAGCCACTCCGCTGGTGACCAAGCCTCAGTGCAGGCTGCTCCTGTACTTGCCATTGCTTAGATACTACAAAGTGACAAAGAATATAGTTTAGGATGTGTGGAATATGTAAATGTATATTCAATGAATATATAGTAAGGCCCCTAAGCTGAAGAATGAGAGCACCGAGAATGCATTTGGCAGTAGTCCATTTGTTGTGGTGGAAGAGTTGGATGCCCGACATCATGCTGTGTAAGAGGAATGTGATGGCGTTGATATCGGTGTGCACTTCCACCCTTAGTGCCAGCTCCAGCTGAGGGCACCAGAAAGAGTAATTAATCGTCAGTTCCATCAGTAGCTCCTCACTGACCAACACTCTCTTCATGCGACCTTCTTCCAAATCCAGCTCTAATGACAAATTTCTCCACGTAAAACATTTATAATACTATAACTATTGAAACACCCACCCAAGTATGGTTTCCAAAATCAACACAAATTAAACATAATACATTACATACACATGATAACTTAGAAAATGCAACTGTAAATACTAAAATAATAGGATTTGAACTTAGTACATCTATCTCATCGCCATGTGAACAAGTATTACATGAGGATATCTCCTAGAACCATTCAAAAATTTAGTATTGGCAAGCATGGTGCCTTGGCATTGCACATCTTAAACTTGAGATCTCTCTTGCTCATAAAAAATACACACAAGCTTCAAATGTCATCGCTGCGATGCTTAGTTGTTTCTTAGAAATTTTACTTGTTTAGAAAGTGAAGATAATATCGCTTATTTCATAGCTTGGAAGGGCAGATGTGAAAGGCTGAGCTCATTTTGACTTTCAAGGGCTTGTTCATTATACATCTGCTTTAGCTTGTGGCTGTTGAGATTCTTATGAGTGAAGCCATATATTTGTAGGGTCTTATTACCTATAAAAATTTAAGCCATATCCATATGTTTCAAGCATGATAGGGGTTTAATGTACTATTTGCATTGTAATCAATCTGGGCAGTCAACATTGTCTTGAAACTAGTAAAATCTTATGTGTAATGCTAGGAATTTTAAAATGCCAAGTCTCAAGTCCCCCTGAAATTCACATTTGATGCTCCATAGATTGTAACAAGGAGAGCTCAAAACTAGACCATGAATTAATTGGTGGTGATGGGAGGTGCTATTGACAATGTTAAAATAAAACCATCATGGAAATATTTTAAAATATTTTGATTTCTTACATGCAATGATGAGGGCTGCAGCTTGACTGTCGATTCTGACAAATAAAATGAGAATGCCAATTTTGACATCTGATAGAGCATTAATAAATTATCCTGCTTCTACCTTAGCCGACCTGAAGCTAGCCATAACATCAAATTCTTGTAGCCAATAAAGGTTGCTTCAGATTTTGTAGATCTGATGGTGATATCAAATGTGCCTTCTAAACAATTTAATCTTGATAAGGAAGTTTTAGTCCTTACACCCAAATGGTTGGAAAGTTCAATCAATGATAAAATAAAATAATTCCATTTTCATTGCCATTGGAGGACATGGTTAGCAAGTGTCTAAGAAAGACTCCTAAATCTAAGAAGCTGTAAATAATATCTAGGGTGGAAATTGACCCTAATACAGGGAAATGGAGTTTAGTAATAGCCCGGTCAACAACTGATAAGGAAGTTCAAAATCTCACAGTTCAAGATTTCATAATAAAAAAATAGATCTTGTGATTGCATCCCGCACCACATATGTGCACCATCTTGAAACAACTACTAGAAAAATAGTCAATCATACTTGGAAGGATGAAAAAGATAAGAGGGAGTTGAAATAGATGTTATGGTCAATGATAGAGTATATTGATGCCATTCATAATCCAAATCCATAACCTATTTCCCAACTACCTCTATCTTTTGACCCAAAATCTCTGGTCAACTAGAAAATGCTAGATCAAATACATAGAAATAAAATGGTGACTAAGGTGTTTGATGAGTGGTTGGATGGCATTATCTATAAGGGTACAAAATATATTAAGGAATTGAAGAATATATATGATGAGACTATGGCTGCCATCAAAGATTTGAAAACATATAATGCTTCATGGGAAAAAGAGGAAGGAAAATGGATGAATGCGATAAATCAAATTGGTGATGTTCAAAAATATGGGGTAATGAAGTTTGAATTTAAAAAAATTGACGAGTTTGAATGGTAATATATTATATGTAAGCAAGAGAGATGTCGAATGGAGAAACTCGGTATCATGACAAGGATGAATTGAATTTACAAAAATGATCAAATAAATAATTGAATTCACTTAATCCTTACAATATGACTTATAATGTATTGATGTGAAATATATACAAGATGATGGGAAGCTAGAAAAGGATATCAATACTATGGTTCAATCCTTCAGAGAGAAGATCAGTTTCGTTAAAGAAAATGACAACCTATTAATTAGGAATTTCTCTCAGATTTCAAAAGTAGAATCACTTCTTCACCTCTGTGTTGATGCATTCATGGAATAGGCAAAAAAAGTGGAAATTTTTTGAAGAGAGAAAGATGTTTGGAAAGCTCAGGTTAAACACATTGGCATCCCCAACTTCTTAAAAATCTTGGAATTTATTACTGCACATCAGGAATGGAAGGTGCAATGTGTCTCCTCAATAGAATAAAGCAAATCTAGAGATTTCAATCCACTGCCCCAGTCTTAATCTTGCTTATGCAATCTTTTTATTTAGTTATTCAATTGAAATTATGTTTTAAAACAAACTTTGTCTTTTAATGATCTTGTATGAAACTAAATCCTGTATGTGTTAGAGTTTGTTTTAACTTTGGGTTTAAAAGGAAAGTTAATTAGGGTAATTATATATATGTTTTTAGTTGTTAAAAACTAATAGAGAGGATAGTAAAGAAGAAGACAAGAGAATTTGAAATTTGAAATTCTTTGTGTTACAATATATGTGATGATTGTTTGAAGAATTTTCATTTGTGAGTGAAAAGAAGAAATAATTGTTGCATACCTAAATCTATGTGTTTAAGTATTTGAAATCAGATTTCTGTGTGAGCTCTCCTTTCAAGTGGTAATTATTCTTTCATTGCATAACTCATCATATGCATTTTATCTTTTGTTGGTTCATTAATATACATATTTATATGTCTAATTATTTTTTAGGATAGAATCTGTGTGTTCTATCATTAAATAGTGTTATATGGAGGAAAGATACCATATTCATAACATGGCGATGTATGAATGCTAGTTTACCTTAAACATTTTCTGGTTAAACGTGTGTCTGAATGATTAAAGTAGTTTGAATTCATTAAAAAATTTAAAGGGAGTTGTACCTTAATTCATAGAGGAATTATCCCTGATAGTTCACTCATTTGTTGTTTAACTCATTTGTTCTCAAAGAAAAGGTTATAGAGTTAGAACATAACATTTTTTTTTAGAATAGGATAAATCAGTTAACCAACAGTTTTTGGCGACTCTGTTGGGGATTCAAAGTCATTTTTTAAAAGATTAGTTGCCTTAATATAAAGAAATGATCATGATTCCCCATGAAAATATGATTCCTATTCTGCAACCTAATCTTGGTTTTCAAGACGAACAGGAAGATATAATTGGTCAGTTAAACACTTTTGCATTGTGCACTCACTGAAACATTGAAGATTATAGAAGGGCCAACCAAGTATTAGAAAAAGAAGAAGAATTGACTGATAATTTGAGATTATTATTACTCAGACAAATGAGGCAAGTAGAAAATGTAGTAAGAAATAAAGGCCATGAAGTATGAAGAGGTCAAGAGTAGATTAGAAACTAATATCATAAACTGGAGTCCAGAAGATATACAAGGTCTTTAAGGAGAGAAGGAGTTGAGGATCCTACCTTTCAAACACTGAAAAGCCTTAATTTTCCCTATATCCCTACTCCTATTAGAAGAGTTAGAAGTCAACCTCCTAGCCCTCCTAAGCTTTCTACATCCTCTGTTTGTCAAGCCTTAACCCTTTCTAGTACTATCATTTCCTTTTCCATCAATTTTCTTACAATGTCTTAACCTTGGGGAGAAACTATAGGGACTCTAAATTTAGGAATTAACCCGAATCCTCTACCTAAAAATGTAAGAGAAAATTTACCCAAGTTTAATGGAGATGGAAGACAATCACTAGATAAAAATTTGAGTGCTTTTACTAGAGCATGTGGTGTGTTAGGTGTGCAACATCAAGATGTAGCCATAAGGCTTTTTGTGCAAACTCTATCTGAAACTGCAACATAATGGTTTTATCATCTAACTGACTCTTCAATTACAAATTGGAATGATATGAAAATATGTTTGAAAATAGGTTCAAAAGTGTGGAAGATGAACATTCCCTTCTTGCTCAATTGACTCATCTCAAGAAAGAAATACATGAGCCTATGAGGAAATTTATAGCCAAATTTAATAGAATTGTGCACAAAATCCCAAATGCTAAAAGGTCAACTTCTGATAATCATAAATGTTTCTCTATTAATTTTATGCCTCCTAATATTATTTTTCATCTTATAAGAGGTGCAGTTGTCAACTTAGCAATTGCACAAACCTTGGCAGTTGAGTTAGAAGATGATCTCATTATAGCTAGAAAATGGAAGAAAGAAGTCCAAGTACCTAATGCTCATCCCTCATCTTCTACAGATCCTATGGTTCAAATATTATTTAATGATATGATTATCTTTAAAAGACAATTACCTAAGGATGGTACTTCATTTCAACAACCATATCAAGATGTTAGCAAGTGAAATTTTAACCAACAGACAAATATTGGTAGGACATTACCACTTACATTAGCACAACCCAAGCTAGCTATTGAAGCTCCCCTTAGAAGAGGAAATATGTGTGCCTTTCATTTGAATATTGATCATGACTAAAAATCTTGTCTGGAGATGCTTAGATATGCTCAAATGGCCACTACTCAAGATGTATTGGGAGAGATTACTGAAAAAGAAATGAAATCTAAGTAACTTGACGACTCTAAAATACACTTTCTAGAATATGAATCAAACTTAGAAAGAGGAGGTGAAATATTGGTTACTCTTGAAGATCCTTCATGTGTTGTGCTTACCAAAAGTCAGAAGAATATGAGATTTTATAATACTCAAGAAGTACCTGTTAAAGGTAAGGAGCCTCTTACTAGAATCCCTAACATTAATTTGAAGGCACAAGAAGTTAAATTGTTACATAGGAATGATTATGAAACTTCTTTTGATATTATAGAAATTTTCAAGTCTACAAAGATTCAAATACCCGTTGATTAGTATCTTATGTTGAATCCTAAAGAACTTGATAAACTGGTTAAATATGTCAAAGGTGATCCTCCACAAATTGAGCCCAAAAGTCAACTAAATGCTAATGTTAAGTCTCTGATTGTCGAATTATTTTCTTCCCCACCTGAATCACCCAAACATACCCCTAAAATGATCATTGACTTAGCTAATGATAATTCTTATGTGGTTGATATGAAACCGAACCCATTTTATGTTTCTTTATTCATAAATGGCCATAAACTCAATAATTATATTATAGACTCAGGTGTCTTTGATAATATCATGCCTTCTTCTACAGCCAAAGCCCTAGGCCTATCCCTTACAAAAATATTTGGTAGGTGTTACTCCATGGATGGCAAATAAATTTCTTTTCTTGGGAAAATCAAAGATGCATAGGTTACCCTTGTACCCTATCCCAATAAAAAAGTGAAATTGACTATTTTGGTAGTAGATATTCTTGGTAGTTATGGGATGCTATTGAGCAAGACCTTTTTCAAAGACTTAGGTGGGGATATTAAATTGGATTGGTCAGAAGCTAAAATTCTAGTGGGAAAGTAAAAATTTAAACTAGATCCTGAACCTAAATACAAGTTTACTATGTATCGTTCTGGTGATCTTAAATATCAAATCCTATTTGAAGAATGTGAATTTGGAAATTAATTTCTCTTTTGAAGACATGAAGGAAGAGTCCACCCCAAAATCAGCTCATTCAGATGATATATGGACCATGGAATTTGATGGTAGTTGTGCCACCATTGGTTCAAGAGCAAGGGTTGTTTTGATCTCACCTAAAGGTAAATTTTTTTCTTACTCTTTCACGTTAGAATTTAAAAATACTAATAACACTGCAGAGTATGAGGCCCTATTGCTTGAGTTAAATGAAGCCAAATAAAAAGGGGATAAAGATACTCAGAGTAAAAGGAGATATTGAATTGATTGTTAAATAGGTGAGAGGCATTTTCTCAGTTAAAAATGAAAGATTGATATATTATAGGAATAGGGTTTGGGACAAGATAGAATATTTTGATGTCTTTTCTATTGAGGCAATTCCCAGAGATCAGAATATATGGGTGGATTCTCTGGTAGTGTCAGCTTCCCTTCTTCTCCCACACCCTAATTTCAAAAAGGATTCATACAGAATACAATTGATCTATCATCCTAATGTTCCAAATAATGCTGAGAATTGGCAAGTTTTTGAGAATGGTAGGTAGATCAAAAACTTCTTGAAGAATGCTAAAATGTTCTTGGGGACTTATTTTGAAGGTTCTAAATCAAAATGTAAGGAATTTAGTCCTGATATAGGGATCAATTCAAAGGATGTTGTAATTCAATTAAAATAAAAAAAAATACCTAGAGTATTGGTCTCTCTGGAACATATTTTCACTCGACAAGATGAATATACCAAAGACAAACTTGCTCAAAACCCTGACAAAATGGGAAATTATGAAAAGATAAACATTAGGAGTAAGACTAATCCTAAATAGATTTCCATTGGTAGGTGTTGCTCACAAGAAGAGAAAAACAAATTGATTAATCTATTGATTATGTATAAGGATGTCTTTACTTGGTGGTATGATGACCTAAAAGATTTTAGGGCTGGGCAATTTCAACATCATATTCCTTTAAAAACAAATGCAATTTCATTCAGGCAAAAGTTGAGAAACTATAACCCAAAAGTTGTTGAAGCTATCTTTAAAGAGATTGATAAAATATTGAAATCTAAGATTATGTATCCGATTCATCACTCCACCTGGATGGAAAATATTGTCCCAGTACACAAAAAAATGGAGAAATAATAATTTATGTTGATTTTAGGAATTTGAGCCAAGCCAATTTGAAATATAATTATCCTTTACTTATGATGAATCACATTTTGTAGATAGTTGCTAGATCAGAGATGATGTCCATGTTAGATGAATTCTCAGGTTCTAATCAAATAACTATAGCTATAGTTGATCAACATAAAACTACTTTTACTACACCCCAGGAAAATTTTGCTTATAACTGTATGCCCTTTAGTTTGAATAATGCTGGTGTAACTTTACAATGGGTGATGAATTCATATTTTATAGAGCTTAAAGATAAAATTATTGTCATTTATCTTGATGATTTGACTATTTTCTCTAGAAAAAGAGAGGATCATCTAAAATATTTAGAGATCATTTTTCAAAGGTGTTAGAGTCATGGGATATCTCTTAATCCTAAGAAGTTAGTTTTTATGTAATAGAAGGTAAGTTGTTGGGACATTTAGTTTCAAAGGATGGAATCAAGATTGATCTAGAAAGGGTTAGAGCAATACAACAGCCAAGTCTTCCTTCTAATAGGACTAGAGTTAAGTCTTTCTTTAGCCAGATTAATTTTGTTAGAAGGTTCATTCCTTCTAATAGGACTAGAGTTAAGTCTTTCTTTAGCCAGATTAATTTTGTCAGAAGGTTCATTTCTGATTTTGCTGAGATTATGAAGCATATTGTGGGGATGATGAGTGAAAAAAAACATTGAAATGGAATGACACTACTAAGAAATCATTTGAAGATATTAAAGAAGTGATTGTACAAACACCTACTTTGGTAAACCTTGATTTCTAAAAAGATTTTATTATTTATTGCAATGCTTCAGAACATACCCTATCTAGTATCTTGCTACAGGAAAATGAATTGAATGAAGAAGCCCCAATATCCTTTATGAGTGTTCCTCATAAGAAACATGAACTTAAATATTCTTTAACTACTAAGTAAGGTTGTTAAATAGTTTAGCTATTACATATTACACTCTCATTCAATTGTATTTGTCCTTAGTTCAGTTGTAAAAATAATTCTGACTTAATAAGATGTTGGGATGAATAAAAGAACAACATGGGTCGCTAAGATTCAAGAATATGACTAGGAGATTAGGCCAACTAAACTAGTTATAGGTCAAGGCCTATGCAAATTGATTGATGAAAGTAAGGAAGAAGAAGAGGAAGAACTTCCCAATATCTAATTGGTGTGTTTACAAGATCCATGGTTTCTGAATGTGGTACATTATCTTACTTATGGAGACTATCCTAGTCACTTATCCCTGAAGGAGAAAAGTAATCTAAAGTTAAAATCAACAAAATATCTCATTTGGGGTGATGTCTTACACAAAAAGGGACTAGATGGAACCTTTTTGAGATGTGTAGATAAAGAAAAACAACACAATCTTTTGGAAGTTTTTCATAATGAAGCCTATAGTAGACACTTATCTTCTTCAGTAACAGCTTTCAAAATCCTTAGAAATTGTTATTATTGGTCGGGTATGTTTATGGACACTATCCTAGTCACTTATCCCCGAAGGAGAAAAGGAATCTGAAGTTAAAATCAACAAAATATATCATTTCGGGTGATGTCTTACACAAAAAGGGACTAGATGGAACCTTTTTGATATGTGTAGATAAAGAATAACAACACAATATTTTAGAAGTTTTTCATAATGAAGCCTATAGTGGACACTTATCTTCTTCGGTAACAGCTTTCAAAATCCTTAAAAATTGTTATTATTGGTAGATGTATACAAATGGGTAGCTAACTCTGAAAAATGCAAAATTTTTATAGGAAGGCCAAAACTTATAGCATTGCCTCTAAGGCCTATAATTATTGAATAACCTTTCAAACAATGGGAATTATACTTTATTGGGCCTCTCTCACCTTTTTCAAGTGCTGAACACACACACATTCTTACAGCAACTGACTATTTTACAAAATGGGTTTAAGCAGTCCCTGTGAAGAGAACCATTTCAAAACTAGTATGTAATTTTCTTAGAGAAAATATACTAGTATGTTTTGGTGTTCCTCAGAAGCTTGTGGCAGATAATGTTACCAACTTTTATTCAATTAAACTTACTTCTTTTTGTTATGAGCATAGTATCTCTCTTTCTCTCTCTTCAGATTATTACCCTCAAGGGAATGGACAAGCTGAGTCTAGTAAACAAAACATTATAGCCATCACGAGGAAATTGGCGAGTGATAATCCTAAAGATTGGCATAAGAGGTTGTATGAAACGCTCTAGGTTGATAGGGTAACCCTAAAAAGGGAGATAGGAATGGCACCTTTTGAATTGGTTTATGGAATAGGAGCTCAGTTATCATTTACCCTGGAATTATCTGTATCCAAATTATAAAATATCATTGAAGATCAATATTTTCAAGATTCCCTAGAAAAGAGAATTGTGTACTTAACCAAGATCCAGGAGGAAAGGAATGAACTGGTTGATCAGATTATTGCTCATCAAGCCAAGGTTAAGAAGAGTTTTTATCAAAAATCAAGGCCCAAAAAAATCATGGAAGGAGACGAAGTGCTACTGTGGGATAAGAGGAGAGAACCTAAAGGAGCACATGGCAAGTTTGATTAACTTTGGAAAGGCCCCTTCAAAATTCATCAGGTATACAGCCCTAATTATTTCAAATTTGAATATCTAGATGGAACTATTCTACCCCTGTCCTATAATGGATAAGAGCTTAAATTATATCGATTGTAAAATAGGTGTCCCCTATTTTGTACATAGTCTTTCCTTTGTTATCATGTGTTGTTGTTTTCCTTTTCCAATTTTGGGTTTGCCTTGTTTGTTTTTCTTCCATCCCGGTGTTTCATTTGGTGCATAACGAGAGTTTCTAATCTCTCTACATTTTTTCATAAAATGCAATCCCCAATTAGAGCTAATGTTACATTTTAATTCACCCTTATTCATCTTTTTTTTTGTGAACCTTCCCTAAGATAAATTCGACCCACCATCTTACCTTATTGATCATATGTTTATTTCTTAAGTCAGCTCTTTGTTTTGAAATTTTATTTTCTTGTCTTCATATATGTGAAATTACTGAAGAATTGAACCTTTGAACTTGAACCCTTTTCAAAGTTCAAGAGTTCAATGGTTCAATGTTTCTCAAAAGTCATGAATTATTGGTCCCTTTGTGTAACTCAATTTGTATCTTTAAACCTTCACGTTGAACCTCATTTCAATATTTCAAAGGTTCAACGGTTCAAAGATTCAACATTTCATGCCTTTAGTCCTACCTTTCCTAAAGTCTTTTAAGTCAAAATTTATGAGAGATTTTAAAAGAAGTAAATCATTTAAGGGAAATATGTTTGGAACATTTTATGAAATGGAAAGTTCTAATTTTGAAAGGTTATAATAATCATTACACATTAAGGTCGTGTGTGAAAACTACTTATAATTAATGCACCTATCAGAATTTGCATCCTATCAAGCATGTTCAGCACAAGTTAATTGATCTAGTAATTATTAGACCTAATTTCATGTCTTTATCGAGAAAGGAAAAGCCATTTTTAATAGTAAACATATATTTTCATGTAAAGGAGAACAACGCTGGAGGTATAAGATTTTTATTGCATAGTTTCACAATAATTTTTGATCCATTGAAGGTGAGTTCAACTTTTTCTATAAGCTGATTCCATTTTTTTGTTAGAAAGGAGAATCATTTTGAGTTTATGGTATTATTTAAGAATTTCAAAGCATTTTTCATTATATCCTCCAATTTGTAGCCATGAAATCTGCTTGTCTTGGTTACGAACACAGTCCTGGTCTTGTTTATTCTCTTCCTAAATTTGGGGATACTTCTTTAGTTCAATATGTTTTAGAAGATTTTAAAGAGAGGGTTAAAAATCCTATGTCAACCCTTATGATAGACAGAATAGTGGAAAGTGATTTAGTCAAAGCTGTGGCTTTTCCCATGGTGGTACAATGTCTTAAATTAGTTTTGGAATGCATGAATAGATACGACTCTCAAAATAGGTGTATCATAACTACAGATGACAACATATTATTGCATGTTAATAGACAAACCCTAATGGCTGTGATGAAAATTATGCCCAAGGAGCCATACTCTGACCTTGATATTACTTCCTCTTATGGTCATTTTTCATTAAATAAAGTAATCTACAAAGTGTAATTGCCAGAAACTAGTTACTAAAATTTCAAAAAGGAGATTCAAGACTACCTAGATCATTAACTAGAGAACATATGATACCAAAAATTAAAGACATCATGGTATTATTACACATGGTAAAAGGTAGTTCTCAGGCATTTTATTAGGAGGATTGGATGTACTTCTGCATTCAAGTGATCCTCCAAGAAGAATAGTATTTAGATCAGGTAGAAATCATAGCTGAATGTTTACATCTAGGTCTAAGTAATTATTTTGAGAATAAGGATTTTTATATGTCTTCGTATCTCTTTTACTACTTAGCATCTACAAGAGAATGGAGAGGGTTGCATCATGCATCCTTAGTTAAAGATAACAGAATTTATGATTATTACCCACATTTGTAGATGCAAAATTATTATGAAAACTATGGAAGGGTTAATGATATTTTTATTGGTAGGATGACTTATGAATTGGTAGGTAGTGTTAATAAGAGAATGTTTGATGAATACATTCAGTTGATCAGTATTTATGCTAGTTTCTTCATTCAATTTTCCAATTTTACTTATATCAGAGTTGGTGGTTTTGACAGTGACCTAGTGAAGCTGCCCGGAGTTGGTGGTTTTGACAGTGACATGTGAACATGCAAAAAAGTGGTAAAAATTAGAAGAGATAAAGATGTTTGGAAAGGATGGATTAAACACATTGGCATCCCCAACTTCTCAAAAATCCAAGAATTTATTTCTGCACATCAGGAATGGAAGGCACAACGTGTTTCCTTAGTAGAACAAAGCAAATCTAGATATTCCAAACCACTGTTTAGTCTTAATCTTGCTTACACAATCTCTTTATTCATTTATTCAGTTGAAATTATGTTTTAAAAAATTTATCTTTTAATGAGCTTGTATGAAACTAAATCCCGTATGGGTCAGAATTTGTTTTAACTCTGGATTTTAAAAGAATAGTTAATTAGGGTAACTATATATATGTTTCTAGTTGTTAAAATTTGAGAGAGAGGATAGTAAAGAAGAAGACAAGAGAATTTTAAAGCTAAACTTATTTTTTTTACAATAAATGTGATGATTTTTTGAATAATTTTCATCTGTGAGTAAAAATAAGAAATAATTGATGCATACCTAAATCTCTATGTTTAATTATTTGAAATTGGGTTTCTATGTGAACTCTCCTTTCAAGTGGTAATTATTGTTTCATTAGATAAATCATCATATGTGTTTTATCTTTTGTTGGTTTAGTAATATTCATATTTATATGTCTAATTATTGTTGAGGATAGAATAAATGTGTTCTATCATTAAATAATGTTATATGGAGGAAAGATACCACATTCATAACATGGCGATGTATGAATGCTAGTTTGTCTTAAATGCTTTCTGGTTAAAAGTGTGTCTGAATGATTAAAGTAGTTTTAATTCATTGCAAATTTCAAAGGGAGATGTACCTTAATTCAGAGAGGACTTAACCCTTATAGGTCACTCATTTGTTGTTTAATTCATTTGTTCTCAAAGAAAGGGTTATAGAGTCAGAACAAAACTTTTTTAAAAAAAATAGGATAAATTTGTTAACCAACACTACCCAAATCAAATGGAAGAAACCTTAAATGTACTTCCTTTCAAACTATTTATATTAATGCTAAGTTTTTAGTCATTAGAAATTTAGGGAAGGTAGAAAAAGAGATTTTCCCTAACATTATTATTGGATCATAGCCAACAGATGTCCTTAGTGGTGATGGCAGCTCATTTCCCTCACCATCTAAGATTGTTGAAGGTTTTTCATCTTCCCTTAAGGTGGAAACAAGGACTTTTACTTCTCCTAAGATAACTAAGGTTGTGGATTATAGGGAAGAGATTAGGACATTTTTAGATGTGTTCATAAATCTGCTAAAAACCCTTAAATGCTTGCCCTTGATATTAGATGTTGATATTTCCTCTTTTAAAGTGGAAAATGATGCCCTCAACTTGATACTAGAAAATAAAGATTATTATCTTAGGAGAGGAATCATATGCCAGTTTAAAAAACTCTAGCCTAATCTTCAAGATCTAAATGAATGGATCTCCTTGCAATGGAACCCTATTTTGAATGGTAAAGTGAAACTTTATCCTTCTACAAAGGGTTATTTTACTATAATTCTTCTCCTTTCTTCGGATAAAGAACTTATTCTTCAGAGTCAATGGAACTAAAATCAACACTAGATGTTTATGAAATGGTGGGATCCTAATTTTCACCCCCTATCTGACACTTTTTCTTCTAGACCTATTTAGATCTGCCTTCCACATATTCCCCTTCATTTCTAGGATAATCCTTATTTTAGTGCCATTGGTAATTCCATCGATAAATTCTTACAGATATATTAACTATTAACTGTATTAAATAAGTTATATATATATATATATATATATATATATATATATATATATATATATATATATATATATATATATATATATATATATATATATATATATATATATATATATATATATATATATATATATATAATTTATGTAAATATTATATTATATGATATATTCTGATATAATTTTAAATTATGAAACAAGACTTAATTTTCATAGATCATACTTAATTAGCAAAAAGGAAAGTGAACCATATATTTTTGTATTGAGAACAATAAAATATCTATTGAGCTCATCGCACAACACAAGTTTACTTGTTTACTTTGACATGTGTCGTAATCTAAGGAAAAGTATACAATGAATGAATAGAATGATAAGTAATCCAACTCTTGCTTCTATCTAGGAATGATCACCAATCGACCACTTTTTATATCAATTAGTGACTCTTCTATTATAACATTCATATTGTATCACAAACGATGCCCTTTATGCATTCATATGACATGCACTTTACAAAAACATTGATACTGATTTCAAATACAACGAAAACAATAAAATAAATTCCATAAACTCCATGTATTTTATTTGAGAAATTATAACCAAATTCATCTTACATTTAGAATATACTTTCAAATACACCCTATTTTTCTTTAAAAAAATTACCTCTCAATTTTTAATGATCACTAATCAACCACTTTTTATCTCCATTAATAATTTTTCTATTATCATGTTCATATTGTATCACAAACGATACCCATTATACATTCATATGACATACTGATTTCAAATACAACTAAAACAATAAAATAAGTTCCATAAACTCCATGTATTTTATTTGAGAAAGTATAACCAAATTCATCTTGCATTTAGAATATACCTTCAGATGCACCCTATTTTTCTTTAAAAAATTTACCTCCCAATTTTTCACATGTCTGGGTAGGCATTATCTGTTTCGATGCAAGTCTGCGGCAAAGGCGGTTTCATGAGGTGTCAGTTGGCAGCATGGCCGGACATGGAATGGATGCCCACACTGTGTTTGAATCGCATTAAATGCCCTTGAAAGCTTTTTCAACCGCTTCTCTCTTTCTATATATCATGCCTTCTACGCTCTGCTCTGTTCAGCGTTCTACGCTCATGGGCCCTATGCTCTACGTTCTACATCGGAACAAACTGGGAGCCGACGCCTCTATGTTTGCATCCGAATAAGGAATTGTCTTGCACCCAGAACACTCCGTCTGCTCAGAGCCGAAAACATGTGGTATTAGAATTTAACTCTTTTTGGGGTGAAACGACATTGCGGCTGTGCTTATCATAAAATTCCATAAAGTAATGTTGGGAGGATGCTGGCAATGTTGAGGATTTTCGCTTTATAGCCGGGAGTTGCATTTGCTTAGATGCCTCCGATGTTGTTTCATAGAACCCATTTTTTAGCATACCCTGCAACCTTGCCACTCCAAGAGATGGCATTACCCGATATATTTCATTTTGAATCCTTAAAGCCTCATCAAGGAAACATTTTTTTGCATATACTGAAACCATATCATTCCACGAAACCAGTTCTGCAAATTGGATTTGCTTAAATGAATCCTGTGCATTTCTTTAGATCCCATACCCCTGAAAGCAAAAAAAAATACCCCAGAAAGTGGAGTAAAAAAGAACGAAAAACAAAAAACGAAAAAAGCGAAGGGTTGATAGACATCGCGCTCGCCTCCGAATGGTTATTTTTACCCAACCCCACCCAAAAAAAAAAGCGAGTCAACGGATTATTGATTTCTACTTGGCCTGTTCTGTAAAAGTCGATCGTAAAGCATAATCGACTTTTGCATAATTTGCGCTTAATCTTGATAATAGTAATTGAAATCCTAATTAATAGGTATAGTTCTCTGATAGGCATCGTGGCAACTGCTGGTGGTGCAGCAATCATCATCATCAACGTGTTTTTTTTCTTTCTTTACACTGCATTACATGTTAGTGTAAGCAATTCAACGGGTATTGTGTGAGTAATTAAATAGATGTTTATGGGTGGCATTTGGATATTAATTTCTTCGTATGGTATATTTTTGGATATTAATTTCTTCGTATGGTATATATTGCAGAGTTTGTTGGGTACACATGTTAAGTTGTTCCCTGCATATTTTATTCGATCATTAATTTTTTTTTATGTGAACTCTACAAATATAAATATGTCTAATTGGCAAAGTACTGTTAGAATTTGTCCTTTTAAAAATAGAGTATAAAAATGCCATTAGGACTTTCCTTATAAAAATAGAATCTGGTAGAATCCGTCTACCTAGAAATAGGGGTTTGACTTCTTGATTTTTTTTGCTTTGGAGGTGCTGCTCCCAAACGAATGAAATTCTCAATAGAAAGTATAATAGTTTGAGATTCTCATAGTATAACATGAATAAAATGTTTTTGGGAAAAGCAAATGATGAAATATAGATCGTTTAAAATATTCAATAAAAATATGGTAAAATTTTCTTAAAATCCTTTCATTCAGAAGGTGAATTTATAGGGAAGTTGAATTTTGTAATGGGGAGTCGAAATGTCACAGTCTATTGATGGTGCTTCAAGCTTTCTTTTTTGCTTCCTTGCTTCTCTTTGTTTCCCTATTCTTACTCAGTTATCTTATGATTTTCTTGGCATGCTTATTTTTATGGTCATAATTACTGAGCTTGTTTTTTATTACTTGTTTCTTTCTATTTTGGTTGTTTATTGTTTTTTATGTGGTGTGATCTCTCCTTGCCATGTCCACCCATCTGTTGTCCCCTCCTCCCTCCCGCCTCACTCTCCCCCCCATTAAGAAAAGATAGTGGCCTGATTAATTGCTCGGTGTATCATTGATGGTGGGCAAGACGTCCTCAATTGTGCAGAAAGTAATGTTGAAGGAGATAATAATAGAAAGAAGCATGCTCCAGATTTGCAGAAAGCTCGCCTTGGAAAAATCAACAATGAGGTTTGTCCAAAAGTGGGAAAAGTTTATGAGGAAGAAGTTAAAAAATCATTCTTTGACATCCTATGTTAGAAAGACGTTGCTAAACATTCTGAGGGTGCAGAATTCATGGTTTTCTAGGTCAAACCTGCAAAGGATGGAACGGGAAAGGAATGTGTGGGAAAAACTAGTAAGTTTTCTAGCTTTTCCAAAACACTCTCTCTTAACCCTAATCTCTCAATGGAAAAAGATTTGTTGAACCAAGGAGTTAGACTAAAGAATGTTGGTATTTTTTGTCTATCTTAACAAAAAATTTGTTCCTTCTTAATTTTTTTTTATAATTGGTTAAATATTGTTTGGGGAAAGAAAATGGGGATATATGTGAACATTTGTAAAATGTTCCAGAAGGGTGCTTTTCTTGTTACCTTCAAAAATTTAAATATCTAGAGAAGAGTTATCAGCAAGCTATTGTGGAATGTGGGCCAGTCTCTTTTTTAAAGTTGTGTCATGGGCCTTAAACTTGGACTCTAAAGACATTATTTTTAAGACTTCACCTAGATGGGTCGACGTAGAAAATGTTCCCCTAAAACTGGGGATTTTTTTGCCTCAAGAACTCAAACCCTTCAATGAAGTGCTTAGAATTAAAGACTTTGGGTGCTCCTTGGCTAACATGAATGCTAAGGTTTTAATTTCTCTAGCTTCATTAGACTTATTTCTTGAAACACTTGCCTTTAATCTTCATGGTTGTAGAAGTATCTACCCTATCAAAGGGATAGGAGGTCTCCAGAATGTTTCCTTTTTTTATATTGAAAATCATTTACTAATATAAGCATCAAAGATGCCAAAATATATACAAAATATCAAGTAGAGTAAAGATAATAGGTGGGGCATCCCCCACCTATAGTCCAAATAAATAATAATTTAATATAAAAATGGCTCCAAATAGGCAACCCAAAAAAAACCAAAGAAACAAGCAATATCAAAATGAGAGGCACCAACCAGGTAGCGAACCAAATAGAGCAATCAGTTCATTCAAGTTCCAATGTCAAACGAATGAAAAAGACACAAAAGTTTAGCAGGAGCAAACACAAGGCCACTAAAAGGTGGAAAAATCACAACTATGGGTTTAGTGCCCTGTTACAAGCAACACCTTCCCTATCATGGTTACCATCAAAAGCATATGAGGCATTCCCTTCTGAGGAGCATTTTTCATTGGCATTACCCCTCAGTTGATGTCTAGGAAGAAACTAAATCGGGTAGTGATCAACTTGGTCCAAGAGACCTTTCATATTATTATGCCTAACATATTCCAGTACATCCTCCACGTCCTTTGAACCACCACTCTCAATCAATTTATCTAGCTTGCTAGAGAAGGTACTTATATTTTCATCAATTTGTTGCCATATTTTTGAATGTGCTCCTTGGAGAGGAGCATCAAGAAAGGGAGTCTAGGATGAGGGACTAGCTAATGCATTTTCCTTACCATATTTAGGAAAAATGTTCAAGTCAAACGATTTGGAAGTTTCCTTGGCCTCCTTAATAAGGCACCCATCATGTTCTTCATTACAGAGATCTTGAAAAACACTTTCATTCACTGCCACCCACTCATCGATAACATTATTATCTGACTCAGAAGGAGTGATCCATTCCTGCACAGGATTGTCCATCTGGTCAAAGTAGGCATCCTTGATGTATTCCCACTCAAACTCAAACTCAAAAACCTCTGTAGCTATTAGGTGGGAGATAGCCTAGTCTAGGTGTGGGCTCAATCTCAAGTACCCTCCATGTTAAGTAGATAATCTGAAGTCACCTTAAGCAATGCTATTCTTACAAATCTTTCAAGTTGTTCCTGTGGAATCCTTAGTTGAATAAAAATATGCAAAGATAAAATATGAAGAATGACATCAAATGTGAAGTTAGTAAGAACTCTAGCCTTACCTTGAAACACCTCTAGGTTCCTTTGTTTCCAAAAAAACCAAATAATTTTAGTAGAAAAAAATAAGCCAAAATTTATGGAGGATGAACTTTAACTTTAGGGCAAGCATATCCAAAAGTAATATTTAGCCATCCAAGATCATATCAAAAAACAAAATTCCAAGGTTTAAGACATTTTTACCATAGGTTAGATGCGAACAGACAGGAATAGAAAACGTGCTCAACTGATTCAACATCACTACAAAAATCACAAGGAAGATTAGTAAAACCATAATTATTCAAAACAACACCCACAACCAATTTTTTGTATATAAGTAACCAACAGAAACATGACTTTTTAGGCTCAGGACAAGAGGACCAGATAACTGTAAACCTAAAAGACCAAGCATGCAAGGGATCAAGCATAGACCAAATACGATTGAGGGTAAAGTAAGGAACATTGGAAAACGAAAGCTTCATATACAACATCTATGTTGACTACTCAAGCAAAGGTGGGCCCTTTTTACACTTCACATTGCCCCAGAATTCATCCTCATCATCCAAAAAAATAACCTTGTTATACCCTTTGAGAGTTGTTTGAAGCAGGGTGAATGTTCTTCTTTGGGATTCCAAAAACCGAAATCTGGTCTTAAGCTTCGACCATGAAGCCCATCGCCCATGAATGAATATATCCTTAAAGATTCTCAAACCTTTACTGTATTAGTCAAACACTGATCATCCCCTAGTGAGGGAGAATGTTTCTTTTGTAAAAGAGATGGTCACTTAAGGAAGGATTGCCCTAGTCTTGTTAAAAATCAAGCTAAGGCCTCAAAATTGAGCCCTGAATTGGACTTTAAAGATGGTCTAGTTTATCCTAACCCTCCTTGATTTGAGAAGTTATATATAGAAGATAACCCTTTTATTTGATAGTGGACCCTTGGAAGATAGAGAATTCCCTCAGACATCAGAAGCTTACACCTATCCAGATAAGATTCACTCTCATCATAAACTTGAAAGTAGCTCACCTTCACTCAAGTAAATTGCAGGCTTGATAGTTTCAACACTTTGCTTTGGACAATATTCAATTTTCCATGTGCCATGCAATCAATGAGAGCAGTGTAGGGTGCGTGTGTAAGTGATTACCTTCGAGAATGGAAGAATATCAGCTTGGAAAAGAATTTATTTTTGGTGTGGGTTCAAATATGTGCCACATTGTATAAATACCATGAAGTGGTAGATCTTCCATTCTGCAAAATATACAAATTTAAAGTAATCTTTACCTAAACAATTTAAAGTAGTCTATCATCAAAGGAAGAAGGATTTGGAACACTATATGTTGGACAATTAATTGTGTTGCGTCTTATATTTTGACACGTTTCTCCCATATATAATATTAAACATATGCATATTCAAATCTAACTCGTTTCCAATAATAAACTTAACATAGATATCAAATGCATTGCTAAAATGGAATGATGGTGTCAACTTTACTTACCACCTAAATACTTAATAGATAATACTCTTCGCTGACTAATCCTTAGTCATTAAAAGTGAACATTTCATGTTAAATGAAACAACAATATTTTAAATCAGTATTTATAATTGAAAATTAAAATTTATTAAATAAAAAAATACACACGTCACAAATTTAATTGGACAGCGCTTATTACTCTTTTTACTCCTTGAATTGATCTCCGGATGTTGCGTCCATTCATAAGTCGGTGAAGATAATGTCGGCTACAAGGGACTATGGAAGTAAAGCGCATATTATAAAAACAACACATATAACAAATATCAGAGTCCCTTTTAATTATTTGGCCCATATTATAATACACTCTCTAATATACACTCTTATTCCATTCAATATCATCAGTGACACTATAGAGCAAATGATGGCACGAATCATAGGAAATTGATCTGACGTGATGTGACCTGCTGAACTATTTTATCGGTGTGGATGGAATTCGGTCCATGTCGTGGTAGCCGCAACACCAGTGACAACCGGCAATGATGGGAATGGGAACGGGAGCGGAGTTCATTGACTGTAGTTATGCATATGGACGGACGTTAGACGGACGTTACGGATAAAACTTTGACCAGAATTAGAGGGCTCCTGCTGGTTTAGCCACTCCGCTGATGACCAAGCATCGGTGCAGGCTGCTCCTGTACTTGCCATTTCTCAGATACTACAAGTGACAGAGAATATAGTTTAGGGTGTGTGGAATATGTAAATTTATATTCAATGAATATATAGTAGGGCCCCTGAGCTGAAGAATGATAGCACCGAGAATGCATTTGGCAGTAATCCATTTGTTGTGATGGAATAGCTGGACGCCCGACACCATGTTGCGTAGGAGGAATGTGATGGCGCTGATATCGGTGTGCGCTTCCACCCCTAATGCCAGCTCCAGCTGAGGGCACCACAGAGAGTAATTAATCTTCAGCTCCATCAGTAGCTCCTCACCGACCAGCACTCTCTTCATGCGACCTTCCTCCAAATCCAGCTCTAACGACAAATTTCTCCACGTAAAACATTTATAATACTATAACTATTGAAACACACACCCAAATATGGGTTCCAAAATCAACACAAATTTTACAAATTAAACATAATACATTACATATACATGATAACATAGATAATGCAACTGTAAATACTAAAATAATAAATCCATATGTTGCATTTTGATATCCATATAGTTGGCAATTTTAAGCTCAAAACAATCTCAAAGATCATAAAAATACACTAAGGAAATAAAACAAGGGGCATAAAGTGTCAAGTTTTTGCGGGGCAGTAATAGCTTATTGTATGTGGATACTGTGTAGGTAGTTTATTTGTTGAGGATTCAAACTTAGTATATTGTCTTATCACCATGTGAACTAGTATCGCAGAAGGATATTTCCAAGAAATATTCAGAAAATTAGTATTGCCAAGCATAATGCCTTGGAACTTCAATCAACAGTCTATTGTATGTAGATATTATGCAGGTAATTTATTTGTTGAGGATTCGAACTTAGTACATCTATCTCATCGCCATGTAAACAAGTATTACAGAAGGAGATCTCTTAGAAACATTCAAAAATGTAGTATTGGCAAGCATGGTGCCTTGGCACTGCACATCTCAAACTTGAGATCTCTCTTGCTCATAAAAAATACACACTGCAGGAGAAGAATGCATTCGCTGAAATGCCAATTTTGAGCTGTGGAGAAGAGGTAGCTTTTCATAGAATATGTAAAACCATTTTTGTATGGATTGAGTTTGAGAAATCGTGTATCTATGTGGATAAACATAGTTAAGGAAAAATAGAAATAAATGAAAGATTTAGTAGTAATATACACATGAAAATGATGGTGGTGGTGGATTACTAGTCATTTGTTCTTTCCAAAAGAATTGATTGTTTTATCTAATGGCCAAAAATTAAGATGTATCAAATCAAAATATTGTTCTTGCAATGATTCAGTTCATTTGGGTCCACTTAAGTAAATATAGTAAGGGAAATTCCACTATTTCTGTGCTTGACAGAAAGCTTTATAAGCATATTAATGTTGGTCTGAATTTTGGTTCTTAAAACCAGCATTTGAAACCATGGGAGCCATGAAAATGGGTTTGTGGTGATGCTTTATGTAAATTATTGGATCATTATAAGTGCAACTATTTTTGTGATGGAATATGTGTCTTTACTTAAAAATCTTCTTCATTATCTTCATTTCCAGTTGTTAGAATTCCCCTTTGTTTTCTCGAGTCAAATTGTAGATTCATTTGCATCTTTTCCTTATAGGGCTTATATCAACCAGTAGTTCAAGTGGTGCCCAAGCACTCTTATCTTTTCAACTCAATGCTTTTAGTCCTAGTTTTTTCGCTCAAGCTGTTGTGATTTGGTACCCACAAGCACACTTTGATCAGTCATAGGACGACAATAAAATTTCAATTCTACCTTTCAAGAAGGTGTTGTTGGTCTATATTACTATAACAAGTGAAGTTAGAGCTCTTTCTGCCATCGCTCCAAACCAAGATATTCTGCCCACCATTGTCAATAACTTGAATGATGCATTTGGAAAAGAGATGAATGATGATGTTGAGATATGAAAACTTTGAGTTTATTTGAAAAATATGGTTATGAATAACATTTATTATATACTTTGGCCGAAGGCAGTCCCAGGCAATGAAAATTCTTTTGAGGCATTTTGTCAAATAGTGATGAGGGCTTTTTATATGATTCCATGTTTTGTATGTATTTTATTATGGCATAGATAACTAATCCAAAAAATTTAGTGAAGGAAGAGTATTGAAGTTAGTAATTTTTATATAAGTAGTCGGAAGAATTTTTAAAGAATCTGTTATTATTATTTTTTAAAATTTTTATTTTTGAGCTATGTTGATCCTTACCTATTGAATTGTGGATGAAACAAACATTGAAACTATTTCAATTGGGAAAAAAATTGAGGTTTTTGATTTTGTAGTTGATTTTATTTCAATTACAGGAGGAAGAAAAAAGAAGAAGAAAAAGAAAGATTTTACAAAGGGTTTCTCTACAAATATTTAACTAACCTTGTATGTGGATTTACTTGTAAAACCTGAGATGGAGCCATGGGAAGAAGCAGAGATGTAATGAGTGATCTAAGAGTTCTAAAGCAAAGAGAGAATCTATTTTCTATTCATCTTAAGACACTTACCACAAGCTTCAAATGTCATCGTTGCGATGCTTAGTTGTTTCTTAGAAATTTTACTTGTTTAGAAAGTGAAGATAATATCGCTTATTTCAAAGCTTGGAAGGGCAGATGTGAAAGGCTGAGCTCATTTTGACTTTCAAGGGCTTGTTCATTGTACATCTGCTTTAGCTTGTGGCTGTTGAGATTCTTGTGAGTGAAGCCATATATTTGTAGGGTCTTATTACCTATAAAATTTTAAGCCATATCCATCTGTTTCAAGCATGATAGGGGTTTAATGTACTATTTGCATTGTAATCAATCTAGGCAGTCAACATTTTCTTTAAAATAGTAAACTCTTATGTGTAATGCTAGGAATTGTAAAATGCCAAGTCCCAAGTCCCCCTAAAATTCACATTTGATGCTCCAAAGATTGTAACAAGGAAAGCTCAAAACTAGACCATGAATTAATTGGTGGTGAAAGGAGGTGCCATTGACAATGTTAAAATAAAACCATCATGATAAGCTTTTAAAATATTTTGATTTCTTACATGCAATGATGAGGGTTGTAGCTTCACTGTCAATTCTGACAAATAAAATGAGAATGCCAATTTTGACATCTGACAAAGCATTAATAAATATCCTGCTTCTACTTTAGCCAACCTGAAGCTAGCCATAACATCAAATTCTTGTAGCCAGTCAAAATTTAATAAATAATATTATTTAATGTTGTTAGCTAAACATTGTGTAACTTAACTAGGTTAAATATTTACATATTAACAACATAGGAATTAATAAATTGTTATTGGCACAAAGTAATAGGACTAATAAGTATTTAAATGCAATTAAAACCTAAATATATTCCTACAAGACTAATAACATGTCCAAATCATATAACTGATAAGTGAATGTTCATACATAAAAAAAATCTAGCATAACAAACATCACTCTACAATTTACCCTTAGCCATTAATGGCTAAAACATAACCAAATTATATATCATTATAATCTCCCATAGGTGCTCTAGAGGTTTAAGCACTCGTTGTACCATGTGACCTAGAAAGAGATCTCCTTGGAGCCTCATATGTTGCTAGCCTCTTTCTAGGTATCATATACTCACATTGTAATGGAACATACTTCTGAAATATTTTCCAACTCAACTCTGAATCAACTACAAATGAAGGCATCCACTATTAAGATAAGTCATCTTGTCATTTAACTCACTTGATCATTAAGGCATATCACTCCACCTGGAGCTCCTCCAATCTCCTATGTTCCTAAACATATGTTGTGGTAACAATGGCCACCCTATCAAACAATGGAGCATGTTGCCCCACTGGTTCACATCACTCCATGAAACTCTCATAAATAGTACTATTTGGTACATCTTGCATGAGGAAATGAAGAGTCATGTCTATCACCAATGGAAAATAATCAATATATGTTATATGCATATAAAATATAACATTAGCATATCTCTTATTATTATAAAATAAATATCCACAAACATACCATAAATATACTTACCACCTAAAATCATTATTCTTAAAACTACTATTGGGGTTGTTATGGCCACCTATTTTATCACCATCATCCCATTTACTCCTATGTGAAAATAGGATAATCATCATCTTACATTTCAATCATTTTATATGAAATAGAAACACCTCCTCTGTCAATAGGTTCAAGAGTAAACATCAAACACAAAATAATTTATGTAGTGATAGAACCCCTGATACAACAATCTCATATAACAATAAAAAAATATAATATTATTCCATAACTATCACCCATTGCACAGCCTCTTAGATACTAATGAGCATCACAAATGTTTACTCTACTCTCAACTACAACCTGAACACAAAATATGGGAAATCATAAAATACACCACATACACTATGGTGAAACTGATCTCTCTTGTAGGAAACCAAAAGGACATGTATCTGAATCCCACCAATATGTTGAATAGGTCACAACATGCATGTTATATGGCATGAGATCCAAATGACAAGGCTAAACTAGCATAAGCTAAATAATCATGAAGGGATTTGTTTGAAGGATTCACGATATAAGGACATCCACATTTTTGAAGAGGTATGTTTACTTGTCCATTTATTTTCTATTTATACAAGCATTTCTGCTTACTTATAGTAGTTAAATTCTATTCATAATTTTTTTGATATTTGTAAGTATTTTTTTTTTAAATTTTTTATAGGGAGAGCTTTTGAAAAGCTGTGGAGAGTAGTGCCACTTGAAGAGTCAACTACTAATGGCAAGGGAGACTCAAGCATGAGACCTACTGGGTAAAGTCCATCTTCTTTACCATTGAGTCACCACCAAATTAAAATCTATCCATGATGTTATGATGGATATGACATACTTTATTTCATCTAAATTAACCAATAAATATGAATAATTATATTTATAATTATAATAATTTAGAAGATTTTATTTTATTTATATTAAAAATAAACATATGTACAAACCATTACCAACTTCTTGTCACTTCATTTGGGGTTTGCAATTCACCCATGTAATAGGTACTAAAGCTCAAAAATATCTTTTTTGTGTGACTGCTTTTTCCTTTGATTTTAGGGTATAATAGGATTTAATGATCCCATCATAACTATTGAAAAATTATTAAACAATTTTGTTAAAATATGGTATAAAATGATACATCTCCATATTAGAGGTGACAAAAAGTATACCGGAAAAAAAATGTTATAAATTTATTATCTCTCGAAGGTATTGCTGGAAAATTCAGTATTTTTAAATTAATAGTTTCATGAGTTTAAAATTGTGTAATATATATTGTTGTATTTTATTAAAAAAATATATTTTTGTAATATATATTGTTACATTTTATTAAAAAATAGATTTAACTGGTTATAAACTTACATTTGTCAATTAAAAAATAAAAATAATGAGATAAATATTCAGCACTCTATTACTTATCAATTTTGTGAAAATTTTTCTTAAACATTAACTATTCTTTATTTTAAATTACAAATATTTTGTAAAACATTTTTAAATTTATGATATTTGAAGAGAACTTACACTACACTCTAACTAACTAGAAATACACACATAAAAATATATTTTAAAACATCAAGACACTAGAGCTAATTTTTAACTTGTGGAGGTCAACTCTAAATAAGCAATGTGTAGACTCTACCAATAATATATATGTATCAAAATCTCAACCTTGTGAGTTCCATAATTTTAACTTTGTCTACTCTTACATTAAGATCGAATATATATATATATATATATGAAAGTTTTTATGTTTTCACAATTTATAAAAGTTGATTTTTGATGAAAATTGTGTACTTGATTTTGATTATATAAGTTTTAAATCAGCATTCTTATTTCATTATCACAATTTTTTTTAAATTGACTTTCATGTGAAAATTCTATGAATAATTTTGATACGATACGTTTCAAATTACCATATCTATTTCATCATCAAAAAATTTATAATGAATTGAAATATATCATATTAAAATCGAACATAATTTTCATGCAAAAATTAACTCTCAACAAATATAAACATCAAATTTTTAATATGCTAATATTTGTACATAAAATATAACAGTAATTAATAATATATTTTTTAAATCTTCTAAATTGGCAATTCAAAGCGAAAAAAGATCTGTGAAAGTACAAATTTTTGCTCAATATTTACTAGACTTCTTTTGGAAACCATTGCCTGAAAATATTATTACAGTAACATAATTTGAAACCATTCTTCCCATGTTAAAACTTTGTGAATAGAGCAGCGTAAATTGGCATTGCACATTAAAAATCTACATCTCTGCAAGTATATGTCCAAAACCCTAAATATTTATGCTACACAAACATTGTGTACGATTGCATACCCCAAAAAAAACTGTATAATTGTATGGAAAAACATTTTCGATAGGAAAGCAAAAGAAGGGTTTGCCAGAACACCATGAGAGAGAGATGCAAAAGAAACTTCATTTTTTGGCTGGGGATTCCAAAGATTTAGAGGTGGTTTCCTTATCAGCCTTCTCAGTGATATTTTTAGGCAGAAGAACCTGATGAATGTTGGGCAAAATCCCGCCGCTGGCAATAGTCACTTTGGAGAGAAAATTTTTGAGATCATCGACGTTCCCGACTGTCAGTTAGACATGGCGAAGGATGATCCACGACTTCTTGTCATCCCGCACCGCATTACCTGCAAGCTCTAACACCTCCGTAGCCAAAAACTCCATCACGACTATAATGTAAACCGCTACCCCGATGCCCACCCACTTGGCATATCTGCCCTTCTTCAGATATCTACCGATGAGACTGATGGGAAACTAAAGGCTGACTTTAACAGATTTGGTTACAGACTTCTTCCTGGAACCACCCCCTTTCCTTCTATCCTTTGCCTTTGATCCATCCATTCTCAGATCCTTTTCTAATCTCAAATGTGCGAATAAATCTTCAACAACAGAATACACTTCCGTTTGCTCTTACGAGGATGTTCTTTTAGACAAACTCTTAACTTTGCTTTTACCAACAGTCCAGATTGCTCTGCTCTCGATCCGACACACACTTAACAAGCCAATCATAATTTCCGATTCGATTTTATACTCTTAAATTGTTTACAGTTAATTGCCATTAATACATGAAGTCTTGGTATTGAGGCCCAGGTAAGCGGGTCCATCGGATAACTTTTGAATTGGTCGACTGATTGTTCTCCTCCCATCATGGCCATAACTACACTTCAAATACAAGACAATAAATTTAACTAGCAATTGCCCATCAAATGTACATGCGGAGGGGGATGTGATTATTTTATTTATATTATTAAGAAAAGAAACAACTACTGGGGATGTGATTTTGAAAGGGGTAAATGTCAAATGAACGTGCCATGTAAATAACATATCAAAGTGGTGTATAACTATTTGAGAATCTTTTTTATCAAAATTTATAATATTGATAAAATCAGTTAAGGTTTTTTTTTTTGATAAATGTTGTTGTAGATATTATTAAAATATTTGTAGTTAAAAATATATAATGTTTAACCTTTTAATTAAAAGTAATATTTAATTCTTTTATTTTAAAAATTCAAATTTTAAAATTTTATAATGGAATTAAGAAAAAAATAAAAAAAATTAAAACAAGAGTATGAAATATCAAGTTCTTACGAGATAATGACAAAATAATTTTTGTTTATTTGAATAAGTGAGTAGAGTGTTATTTTCTTGAAAATAATGTTTTTAACAATTTAAGTGTCATTGTGTATGATAAAATGTATTGAAAGATATTAGCTTTGTCGATTTAAAAGTGTTGAAATGTTACCTTAGATTCTAAACAAAAAAGATGTCCATACAAAAAATATGAGCATAGATGTACAATTACTTTGAATGTGCAAGTTATGTAAGATGAAATCTATATTTAATTTTTCATGATTTTATTTGGTAATTATTTTTAAGTGTATGATGTGCGTACTCCCTATTGCATGAGAAATAAACCTACCAACTCTCCATGCCACCTGGGGACAATTATTAGTCGACCACCTATTCTCTTAACTGGTGACTCCTTTACCATGACATTCACATTGTATCACAAGCGATGCCCCTTATATATCCATGTGGCATGCACTTTACAAAGCATTGGTACTCATTTCAAAGTTCTAACAGAAGAAAAAAGATAAACTCTATAATATCAATGTATTTCTCCCACATCAACATCATAACATTATTGATTTGAACCACACATCAAATCCACACTTTAAACATTGAGTCTTTTCATAATCAAATAGAAAGCAATCAATAAATGATGCCACCACTACCATGAAGTCATAGCATGTGTATGCTATAGGCACTTTGGTGTATAATATCACATGAAATACTTTGTCATTGCTCCTCATCAACACTTCCTAACTTAATTTCACAAATATCATATGAAAATTAATCGGTATTTATTGGTTGGCATTGGTACCCATTTTCATTTGCATTTTGATGAAATGATTTCATTTCAATTAGTTTTTTATCATATTAGATGTTTGTAGTTATACCTCCACAAATTTATTTATTTATTTTTAAAATAAACCAATTAATTAGTTTTTGTTTAATTATGTTTTCTATGATTTAATAAATTTATTTTATTAAAATAGAGTTTACACATGATGTTATTTCATATTTTGATATTTAAAATTATGATATATTAGATAGACAGACAGACAGATAGATAGACAAACAGATAGATAGATAGATAGATAGATAGATAGATAGATAGATAGATAGATAGATAGATAGATAGATAGACAGACAGACATATAGACAAACAGACAGATAGATAGACAGACAAACAGACAGACAGGTAGGTAGGTAGGTAGGTAGGTAGGTAGGGAGGGAGGGAGGGAGGTAGGTAGGTAGGTAGGTAGGTAGGTAGATAGATAGATAGATAGATAGATAGATAGATAGATAGATAGATAGATAGACAGACAGACAGACAGATAGATAGATAGATAGATGATACTAAAAAGATTCAACTATCCCCTATTGAGTATCTTAAGTTGAATTCCAAAGAACTTTAAAAATTGGTTAAGTATGCCAAAGGTGATCCTCCACAAATTGAGCCCAAAAGTCAACTAAATGCTAGTGTTGAGTCTCTGATTGCCCAATTATTTGCTTCCTCACCTCAATCACCCAAACATTCACCTAAAATGACTATTGACTCAGCTAATGATACTTCTTATGTGGTTGATATGAAACCCAACCCATTTTATGTTTATTTATTCATAAATGGCCATAAACTCAGTAATTCTATTATAAACTTAGGTTCCTCTGATAATATCATGCCTTCTTCTGTAGCCAAAGCCCTGGGCCTATCCCTTACAAAAATATTTGGTAGGTGTTACTCCATGGATGGCAAATAGATTTCTTTGCTTGGGCAAATCAAAGATGCATAGGTTGCCCTTGCAGCCTATCCTGATAAAAAAGTGAAATTGACTACTTGGTAGCAGATAGTCCTACTAGTTATGGGATGTTATTGAGTAGGACCTTTTGCAAAGACTTAGGTGGTGAGATTAAATTGGATTGATTAGAAGCTAAAATTCTAGTGGGAAAGTAAAAAGTTAAACTAGAACTTGGACCTAAATGCAAGTTTACTGTGTATCCTTCTGATTATCTTAAATCTCAGATCCTATTTGAAGAATGTGAATTTGGAAATTACTTTATCTCTTCCAAAGACATGAAGGAAGATTCCACCCCAAAATTTGCTCATTCAAATGATCTATGGACCATGAAATTTGATGTTAGTTGGGCCACCATTGGTTCAGGAGCAAGGGTTGTTTTGATCTCACCTAAAGGTAAAAAATTTCTTTACTCTTTCAAGTTTGAATTTAAAAATACTAATAACACTGCAGAGTATGAGGCCCTATTGCTTGGGTTAAATGAAGCCAAAGAAAAGGGGATAAATATGCTTAGAGCAAAAGGAGATGCTTAATTGATTGTTAAATAGGTGAGAGGCATTTTCTCAGCTAAGAATGAAAGATTGAAACATTACAGGAATAGGGTTTGGAATGAAATAGAATATTTTGATGCCTTTTCTATTGGGGGAATTCCCAGAGATTACAATACATGAGAAGATTCTCTGGCAGTGTCAGCTTCACTTCTTCTCCCATGCACTAATTTCAAAAAAGATTCATATATAATATAATTGATCTATCATCCTAATGTCCCAGATAATGCTGAGAATTGGCAATTTTTTTGAGAATGATAGGCAGATTAGAAACTTCTTGGAGAATGTTGAAATGTTCTTGGGGACTTATTTTGAAGGTTCTAAATCAGAATGTAAATAATTTAGTCCTGATCTAGAGATCAATTCAAAGAATGATGTAATTCAGTTAAAGGAAACAAAATACTCAGAGGACTAGTCTCTCTAGAACATTTGTTCACTCGACAAGATGAATATACCAAAGACAAACTTGCTCAGAACCCTGACAAAATGGGAGATTATAAAAATATAAACATTAGGAGTAAGACTGATCCTAAATGGATTTCCATTGGTAGGTGTTGCTCACCAGAAGAGAAAAATAAATTGATTAATCTGTTGATTAGGTATAAAGATGTCTTTTCTTGGTGATACGATGACCTAAAAGATTTTAGGTGTGGGAAATTTCAACATCATATTCCTTTAAAAACAAATGCAATTCCATTCAGGTAAAAGTTGAGAAACTATAACCCAAAAGTTGTTGAAGCTATCTTTAAAGAGATCGTCAAAATGTTGAAATCTAGGAGTATTTATCTGATTCATCACTCCACCTGGGTGGAAAATATTATCCTAATATGCAAAAAAATGGAGAAATAAGAATTTATGTTGATTTTAGGAATCTGAACCAAGCCAGTTTGAAAGATAATTATACTTTACCTCTGATGGATCATATTTTGCAGATAGTTTCTAGATCAGAGATAATGTCCATGTTAGATGGATTCTCAGGTTATAATCAAATAAGTGTAGCTATAGTCAATCAACATAAAACTACTTTTAATACACCCCAGGAAACTTTTACTTATAACCATATGCCCTTTGGTTTGATTAATGCTAGTGCAACTTTCCAATGGGTGATGACTTCATCTTTTAGAAAGATTAAAAATAAAATTATTTTCATTTATCTTGATGATTTGATTGTTTTCTCTAGAAAAAGAGAGAACAATCTGAAAGATCTAGATATCATTTTACAAAGGTGTCAGAGTCACGGGATATCTCTTAATCCTAAGAAGTTAGTTTTCTGTGTAACAGAAGGTAAGTTGTTGGGACATCTAGTTTCAAAGGATGGAATCAATATTGATCCAGAAAGGGTTAGAGAAATACAATAGCTAAGTCTTCCTTCTAATATGACTGGAGTTAATTCTTTATTTGGCTAGATTAACTTCCTCAGAGGGTTCATTCCTGATTTTGCTGAGATTACGAAGTATATTTTGGGGATGATGAGCAAAAAAAATAATTCAAATGGAATGACACTTATAAGAAAGTATTTGAATATATTAAAGAAGTTATTACACAAACACCTACTTTGGTAAACCCTGATTTCCAAAACGATTTTATTATTTATTGTTATGCTTGAGAACATACCTTGTCTAGTATCTTGCTATAGAAAAATAAATTGAATGAATAATCCCCAATAGCTTTTATGAGTGTTCCTCTTAAGAAACATGAACTTAAATATTATTTAACTAAAAATCAAGCTTTTGCTATGATAAAGTATATTAAACGGCTTCGATATTACATACTACACTCTTATTCAATTGTATTTGTCCCTAGTTCAGCTGTAAAAAGCATTCTGACTCAACAAGATTATGGGATGAATGAAAGAGCAACATGGGTCGCTAAGATTCAAGAATATGACTTGGATATTAGGCCAGCTAAATTAGTTAGAGGTCAAGTCCTATGCAAATTGATTGATGAAAGTAAAAAAGAAGAGGAAGAACTTCCCACTATCTTATTGGTGAGTTTACAAGATCCATAATTCCAAAATGTGGCACATTATCTTACTTATGGAGACTATCCTAGTCACTTATCCCCTAAGGAGAAAAGGAATTTGAAGTTAAAAGTAGCAAAATATGTCATTTGGGGTGATGTCTTATATAAAAAAGGACAAGATGGAACCTTTTTGAGATGTGTAGATAAAGAACAACAATACAAGCTTTTGGAAGTTTTTCATAATGAAGCATGTGGTGGAAACTTCTCTTCTTCAGTCACAACTTTCAAAATCCTTATAAATTGTTATTATTGTCTGGGTATGTTTAAAGATGTATACAAATGGGTAGCTAATTGTGAAAAATGCAAAATGTTTTTAGGAAGGCCACAACTTGCATCATTGCCTCTATGGCATTTCATTATTGAAAAACCTTTCAAAAAATGGGGATTAGACTTTATTGGGCCTCTCTCACCTTATTCAAGTGCCAGAGACACACACATTCTTACAGCAACTGACTATTTTACAAAATGGGTTGAAGCAATCCCTGTGAAGAGAACCACTTCAGAAGTAGTATGTAATTTTCTTAGAGAAGATATACTAGTACATTTTGGTGTTCGTCAGAAGCATGTGGCAGATAATGCTACCAGATTTTCTTTAATTAAACTTACTTTTTTTTTATGAGCATAGTATCTCTCTTTCTCACTCATCAGATTATTACCCTTAAGGGAATGGATAAGCTGAGTCCAGTAATAAAAAATTGATAGCCATCACGAAGAAATTGGTGAGTGATAATCCTAAAGATTGGCATAAGAGGTTGTATGAAGCGCTTTGGGTTGATAGGGTAACCCCAAAAAGGGCAATAGGAATGGCACCTTTTGAACTGTTCTATGGAATAGGAGCTCAGTTATCATTACCTCTAGAATTATCTATAGCCAAATTACAAAATGTCATTGAAGATCAATATTTTCAATATTCCCTAGAAAAGAGAGTTGTGTACTTAAACAAGATTGAGGAGGAAAGGAATGAACTAGTTGATCAGATTATTGCTCATCAAGCTAGGGTTAAGAAGTTTTTTGATCAAAAATCAAGCCCCAAAAAATACATGGAAGGAGACAAAGTGTTGCTGTGGGATAAGAGGAGAGAACCTAAAGGAGCACATGGCAAGTTTGATTCACTTTGGAAAGGCCCCTTAAAAATTCATCAGGTATTTAGCTCTAATTCTTTCAAACTAGAATATCTAGATGGAACTATTCTACCCCTATCCTATAATGGACAAGACCTTAAATTGTATCAACTGTAAAATAGGTGTCCCATGTTTTATACATAGTATTTCCTTTATTATCATGTGCTATTGTTTTCCTTTTCTAGTTTTGGGTTTGCCTCATTTCTTTTTATTCCATCCCAGTATTTTAGTTGGTATGTAACGAGAGTTTCTGAGCTCTTTGCATTTTTTTTATAAAATATAATCCCTAGTCAGAGCCAATGTTACCTTTTAATTCACCCTTATTCATCTTTTTTTCATGAACCTTCCCTAGGTGAAAGTTGACCCACCATCATACCTTATTGATCATATGTTTATTTCTTAAGTCGGCTCTTTATTTTGAAATTTTATCCACTTGTCTTCATATATGTGAAATTACTGAAGAATTGAACCTTTGAACTTGAACCCTTTTCAAAGTTCACGAGTTAATTGGTTCAATGTTTCTCAAAATTCATGAACTATTGGTCCCTTTGTGTAGCTCAATTTGTATCTCTAAACCTTCACGTTGAACCTCATTTCAAGAGTTCAAAGGTTCAACGGTTCAAAGATTCAACATTTTGTGACTTTAGTCCTACCTTTCCTAAAGTCTTTTAAGTCAAAATTTGTGAGGGATTTTAAAATAAGTAAATCATTTAGAGGGAAATATATCCAAAATTTTTTATGAAATGGAAAGTTCTAATTTTGAAAGGTTATGAGTAATCATTACACATTAAGGTCGTGTGTGAAAACTACTTATAATTAATGCACCTGTCAAAATTTGCATCCTATCAAGAAATTTCAGCACAAGCTAATTGAACCAGTAATTATTTGACCTAATTTTATGCCTTTATCAAGAAATGACAAGACATTTTAAAAAGTAACCACACATTTTAATGCAAAGGAGAACATCACTGGAGGTATAAGATTTTTATTACACAGTTTCACAGTAATTTCTAATCCATTGAAGGTGAGTTCAACTTTTCCTATAAGTTGATTCCATTTTTTGTTGGAAAGGAGAATTATTTTGAGTTTTTGGTATATTTAAAAATTTTAAAGCATTTTTAATAATATCCTCCAATCTGTAGCCATGAAATCTACTTGTCTTGATTACGAACATAGTCCTAGTCTTATTTGTTCTCTTCTTGAATTTGGGGATACTTCATTCATTCAATATGATTTAGAATATTTTAAGGAGAGGGTTAAAAATCCTATGTCAAGCCCTATGATGGAGAGAATAGTGGAAAGTGGTTTAGTCAAAGCTACGACTTTTTCCATGGTGGTATAATGTCCTGAATTAGCTCTGGAATGCATGAATAGATACGACCCTCAAAATAGGTGTATCATAACTATGGATGACAATGTATTACTGCATTTCAATAGACAAACCCTAATGGTCATGATTAAAATTCTACCCAAGGAGCCATACTCTAGCCTCAATATTACTTCCTCTTATGGTCATTTTTCATTAAAGAAAGCAATCTACAGAAGTGTAATTACCAAAAATTGGTTACTAAAATTTCAAAAAGGAGGTTCAAGACTACCCAGAGCATTAACCAGAGAACATATGATATCATAAATTAAAGACATCATGGTATTATTACACAGGGTGAAACATAGTTCTCAAGCATTTTATTGGGAGGATTGGATGTACTTCTTCATTCAGGTGATCCATCAAGAAGAATAGTATTTGGATTGGGTAGAAATCATAGCTGAATGTTTGCATCTGGGTCTGAGTAATTATTTTGGGAATAAGGATTTTTATATGTCTTCACATCTCTTTTATTGCTTAGCATCTACAAGAGAATGGAGAGGGTTGCCTCATGCATCCTTAGTTGAAGACAACACAATTTATGATTAATACCCAAATTTGCAGATGCAAAATTATTATGAGAACTATGGAAGGGTTAATGATATTTTTACAGGTAGGATGATTTATAAATTGGTAGGGAATGTTAATAAGAGAGTGTCTGATGAAGCCATGCAGTTGATAAGTATTTATTGTAGTTTCTTCATTCAGTTTTCCAAATTTACTTATATCATAGTTGGTGGTTTTGACGGTGAACTAGTGAAGCTGCCTAGATATGTTTTTGACCATTTTGTATTGATAGAAGTTTGCAGGCAACTAGCCCATGTAGATAAGAAATTTCCAATGAATAAAGAATCTGGTATATCTTTTCCTGTCAAATTGGGACACTATTCATGCTAATAAATTTTTGATGCCTTAAATTTAGAGGCGGACAAGAAAAAGTTCAATCTTTAGTACTAAAATGCCAGGCCCCAATTTGTAAGCAAAGGTTTTGCTAGGGACAATCTAGATTTTGGAATGGGATTTTCACACATTCCCTAGATCAAAGACTATTAAGAGGATTGTCTAGATGAATTTGTGTTAGAATAAAGCTTTGGTGTAGGTTCTCCTTGGGCAAAATAGTTACACTCAATCTGAGTATGAATATCTCTAGAATAATTGATGATGAAGAATAGGTGGTTGATCCTCATTTTGAATAAGTAAAATAGCAACCTATTCCAAAAATTGATTGGAATAAATATGAAGAGGATCAAATTGAAGTCAAAACTCTCCCAGTGATAAGGAAAATTGAGAAATGGTTAAAGGGTTATAGACTGAAAGAGGTTCAAAATGAAGATTCCCAGTGATGTGCACTAATTGATGAATCACCATCTCAAATAAGCTCTTCTAATCAACTTATTACTATTTATGATGCAGGTACTCTCAAGCCAAAAATTGGAAAGCATTATGTTATCAAAAAATCCAAGAAAACCCTTGAAACTATTCTACCTCCTCGTACTACCAGACTAAAGGCTAAAATTAAGAAGAAGGAGGAGGAGCAGGAGATTTGTGAAAGAATAGTTGTGGACTTAAACTATAAAGAGGATTTCAGAGAGGTAAAAAGTGATAAAGGGTTTGATCCACCAATGGCAGAGGAGAATAGTGCAAATCAACAAATAAAGGTTGCTTCAAATTGTGTAAATCTGATGGTGATATCAAATGTGCCTTCTAAACAATTGAATCCTGATAAGGAAGTTCTAGTCCTTACACCTAAATGGTTGGCAAGTTCAATCACTGATAAAATAAAAATAGTTCCATTTTCATTGCCATTAGAGGACATGGTTAGCAAGTGTCTTGGAAAGAATCCTAAATCTAAGAAGCTAAAAACAACATCCAGGGTGGACATTAACCCCAATACATGAAACTAGAGTGCAAAAATAGCCTAGCTGACAACTGATAAGGAAGTTCAAGATCCCATAATTCATGATTTCATAATAAAAAATAGATCTTGGGACTGCATCACGCATCGCAGATGTGCACCATACTGAAGCATCTACCAAAAGGATAGTCAGCCGTACCTGGAAAGATGAAAAAGATAAGAGGGATTTGAAATAGAACTTATGGTCAATGGTAGAGTATATCGATGCCATTCATAATCCAAATCCACAACCTATTTCTCAACTACCTCTATCTTTTGACCCAAAATCTACAATCAACCAGAAAATGCTAGATCAAATACATAGAAATAAAATGGTGACTAAGGTGTTTGATGATTGGTTGGATGACATTATCCAGAAGGGTAAAAAATAAATTAAGGAATTGAAGAATATATACGATGAGACTATGGCTGCCATCGAATATTTGAAAACATAGAATGCTTCATGGGAAAAAGGGGAAGGAAAATGGACGAATGTGATAAATCAAATTGGTGATGTTCAGAAATATGGGGTAGTGAAGTTTTTATCAAAAAAATTTTGATGAGTCTGAATGATAATATATTATATGCAAGCAAGAGAAATATCGAATGAAGAAACTCAGTATCCAGACAAGGATGAATTGAATTTACAAAAATGATCAAAGAAATAACTGAGTTCACTCAATCTATACATCATGAGTTACATTATATTGGTGTAAAATATATAAAATATGATGGTAAGCCAGAAAAAGATATCAATTCTATGGTTCAATCCTTCAGAGAGAAGATCATTTTTGTTAAATAAAATGACCACCTATTAATTAAACATTTCTCTCAGATTTTAAAAGTAGAATCACTTCTTCACCTCTGTGTTGATGCACTCCTAGAGCATGTAGAAAAAGTGGCAAAAATTTGAACAGAAAAAGATGTTTGGAAAGAACATGTTAAACATATTGGCATCCCCAACTTCTAAAAAATCCAAGAATTTGTTACTACACATCAAGAAAGGAAGGAGCAACATGTCTCCTCAGTAGAACAAAGCAAATTCAGAGATTCCAATCCACTGTCCCAGTCTTATTCTTTCTTACGTAATCTCTTTATTCAATTATTCAGTTGAAATTATGTTTTAAAAAAAACTTTATCTTTTAATGAGCTTGTATGAAACTAAATCTCGTATGGGTCAGAGTTTTTTTTAACTCTAGGTTTAAAAGAATAGTTAATTAGGGTAGCTATATATATATATATATATATATATATGTTTATAGTTGTTAAAAACTAAGATAGAGGATAATAAAGAAGAAGACAAGAGAATTTTAAATTTGAACTTTTTTTTTTTACAATATATGTGATGATTGTTTGAATAATTTTCATCTGTGAGTGAAAATAAGAAATAATTGTTGCATACCTAAATCTGTGTGTTTAAGTATTTGAAATTAGGTTTCTATGTGAACTCCCCTTTCAAGTGGTAATTATTCTCTCATTGGATAACTCATCATATGTGTTTTATCTTTTGATGGTTTAGTAATATACATGTTTATATGTCTGAATATTGTTGAGGATAGAATCTATGTGTTCTATCATTAAATAATGTTATATGGAGGAAAGATACCACATTCATAACATGGTGATGTATGAATGTTAGTTTGTCTTAAACGCTTTCTGGTTAAAAGTGTGTCTGAATGATTAAAGTAGTTTTAATTCATTAAAAATTTTAAAGGGTGTTGTACCTTAATTTAGAGAGGAATTATCCCTGATAGTTCACTCATTTGTTCTCAAAGAAAAGGTTATAGAGTCAGAACAAAACCTTTTTTTTTAGAATAGGACAAATTTGTTAACCAACACTACCCAAATAAAATGGTAGAACCCTAAATGTACTTCCTTTCAAACTATTTATATTAATGCTAAGATTTCCCTTGACATTATTATTGGATCATAGCCAAGAGATGTCTTTAGTGGTGATGGTAGCTCATTTCCCTCACCATCTAAGATTGTTGAAGTTTTTTCATCTTCCCTTAAGGTGGAAAAAAGGATTTTTCCTTCTCTTAAGATAACTAAAGTTGTCAATTATAAGGAATAGATTAGGACATTTATAGATCTCCTCATAAATCTTCTAAAAACCCTTAAATGCTTGCCCTTTAAATCAGATGCTGATATTTCCTCTCTTAAATTGGAAAATGATGCCTTCAACTCGGTACTAGAAAAGAAAGATTATTATCTTAGGAGAGGAATCATATGCCAGTTTGAAAAACTCTAGCCTAATCTTCAGGGTCTAAATGAATGCATCTCCTTGCAATGGAACCCTATTTTGAATGGTAAATTAGAAATTTATCCTTTTACAAAGGGTTATTTTACTATTATATTTCTCCTTTCTTCGGATAAAGAATTTATTCTTCAGAATCAATGGAACTGGAATCAACACCAGATGTTTATGAAATGGTGGGATCCCAATTTTAACCCCCTATCTGACACTTTTTCTTCCAGACCTATTTGGATCTGCCTTCCACATATTCCCCTTCATTTCTAGGATAATCCTTATTTCAGTGCCATTGGTAATTCAATCATCAAATTCTTATAGATTGATTTAACTATTGAGTTATTTGCTCACATGACATTTTATATAATCTTACTTTTCATAGATACACCACTTGATCTCTAAGCCTCCATTGACTTGATAATTGAAGATCAAACATGGAGGAAAACACTGGATTATGAAGGATTGCCATTTAAGTACCATAGGTCTTTTAATACTGGTCATCTATCTTTAGATTGTCCTTCTTTTGTAAAACGAAAAGCTAAAACAATTTTGTGGAGACATTCTTCTCTAGATATTCTAACATTTTTTGGTTTGGAGTATGATGAAAGAGATACTTTAGATGTAATAGAAGATAATGATACATAACTTGTGTTGAAGAAACCTATTGAAGAGGGAATAAATAAAAATGAATGTATTCAACTAGGTAAAATTTTATATACTTCTCAAGAAACTAGTGTTCCAAGTATTATACCTTGTTGTGAATAAGGAAACATCATGGATGGAGAGGATTTTGGAAATAGTTTAAAGGATCACATAGGCTAGATTAAAGTTTAGGAACATCAGAAAAAATTAACAGTGGAGGCCCAACCACCCAGCATGCTTCAAGTTGGAGAACCTTGAAAATACCATGTAGAAGGTGGAGGCAAGGCTTAAAACGTTTCGCCTCATTTGTTTTAGTTGTTAAATATTATGTACATTTTTTAGGACCTAATTTCATTCACAAGTTTGAGGGTTTGGGCCTTAAACCCCACATGTTTGGTTGCACTTTGGTTGTTTTTAGGCTATTTGCAGTTCTTTGTCTTGGTTTTTTATTTGTGTCTGACTTATGGTTATATTTGGGCTTCCTAGGAGCTATTCATCTATTTGTCTTCTAGAGTCTGGTGTCCCTAGTTTTTAAAGAAAACCCTATTAACCTTAATAAAAAAAAGTAACAAAATTTAATTTTCCTAAACTAAGCCTACATAAGCACAAATTATATCTAAAAATAAAATGCATAAATCTGAAATGAATTTTGAAAGAAGGCGGAATCCCTAATATACAAACTAGGTTTTTCATTTAATAAACATAGGATGGGTTCACCAAACATTTTATGTGCTTAGGGAGTTGTAAAAGATAATACCCAAGAAAATAAATATGTTTGAAAGGAATAAAAACATTCATATTTACAATAAAATATAGTCAATAATAAAATAGTTTTAAATTACTACTAGTTAAGTTAATAGTCTAATAACGAACTAGTTAATACTCTAATAATGAACTTGTGTTTTTATAAGAGTTTTTAACAAATTCCAATTTTACATGTAAAAGTACATTTTTATTAACTAGGGTATGTTTTTATAAAAATAGATTTAAAATTATTTATTTCAATATTAAAATATATAAATTTAAATATACGCTTGTTAATATAGAACTATTAATGCTAAAAACATTTTTTTTCCAATTTTAATTTTTTTTTTTAAATAATGAGTGATTAAAGATATTAAGTTTGTTACCTAATCACCAATATGAAAAACATATCATTTTAGTTAAAATTAGACTATTAACTACTCTATAATTCATTACAGGCTTTTAACTTTTTTGTTGCTATAAATTATTTAATAAATTTATAGGCAATGTGAACCATAAAAAATACTAATTTTAACTATTAAAGCAGGGACTAACAGCTACACGCCCCTTGTTTTTTTATTAAAATCTCTTTGAAAAGGGGGCAATGTGAAATAAGTGTACTATGTAAAGAACATATCAAGGTGGTGTATAGTTATTATATTCGATTATTTTTTTAATCAATAAAATTTGGTTTCTTTTGATAAATGTTGTAAATATTATTAAAATATTTATCATTTAAAATGGTATAATGTTTAACCTTATAATCAAAATAAATATTTACTTTTTTTATTTTAAAAATTCAAATTTTATAATTTTATAATGAAAATAAAAAATATATAAAAAAATAAAAAAAATAAAGGCATATAATCTCAAATCCCTATAAAATAATGACAAAATAACCTTTGCTTATTTGAATCACTTGAGAGTGTGTTATTTTCTTGAAAATAATATTTTTAACAATTCAAATGTCATTAGGAATGACAAAATACATTGAAAGACATTAGCTTTGTCGATTTCAAAGTGTCAAAAGGTTACCTTAGATTTCAAAAAATATATATATTCATACAAAAAAATGAGCGTAGAATGTTATCTCCCCTTACCTTAAATCTATAACTAACAATTACGTTTGAAGGTGCAATTTATGTCATATGAAATGTATATTTAATTTTTGTGATTTTATTTCATAAATATTTTTAAGTGTACGATGTGTGCAACCCCTATTATATGATAAATAAACCTACCAACTCTCCCTACCACTTGAAGACAATTATCAATCAATCACCTATTCTCTAAACCGGTGACTCCTCTACCATGACATTCACAGTGTATCACAAGCGATGCTCCTTATACATCCATGTGGCATGCACTTTACAAAAGCATTGGTACTCATTTCAATTGCAATGAAATCAATAAGATAAACTCCATAACTTCAATGTATTTCCCCCACATCAACATCATTACGTTGTTGATTCAAACTACACATTCGATCCACACTTCAAACATCAAGTCTTTTTGTAATCAAATACAAAATAATCAATAGACAATGCTACCATTGCCATGAAGTCAAGGCATGTGTATGATATGGGCACATTGGTGTAAAATATCATATGAAATACTCTGTCATTGTCCCTCATCATCACCTCCCAGATCATTTTGAAATCTTTCACCACTTGTAAGTTTTGTATCACCTTTCTATATAATTTCTTTAGGTGTCACTAAATTGGCAACATAAATGAACTCAAGTTATAATATAGACTTTAGAACCTCAATGACTTGTCTCCATGTCATTGACATTCAAGGACTTTACAAAATATATCGTACTCATTTCAACTGCATAGAAATCAACAAAATAAACTCCATAACCTCAATGTATTACCCTCACATAAGCATCATTGCATTATTGATGCAATCCATAGATTGGACTAGATTCTTTGTGTAATCAAATAGAAAATAATCAATAAAATATGCCACCACTGTCCTGAAGTTGGGGCATGTGTATGATATGAGCCCTCTGATGTACGATATCAAAATACTATGTCATCGCCCCTAGATGAGCATAAATTACAATATAAACTTTGGAACCTCAATGTCATGTCCCTATATGATTGACACTAAAGGACTGATTTGATTTAAGTATACCTTTTTTATATCTTAAATATTAACTTTATTAAATAAGTAATATGTAATATATATAAATATTATCTTATATAATATATGTAAATATTATATTATATGATATATTCTGATATAATATTAAATTATGAAACAAGACTTAATTTTCATTGATCATACTTAATTAGCAAAAAGGAAGGTGAACCATATATTTTTGTATTGAGAACAATAAAATATCTATTGAACTCATCGCACAACACAAGTTTACTTGTTTACATTGACATGTGTCGTAATCTAAGGAAAAGTATACAACGAATGAATAGAATGATAAGTAATCCAAGTCTTGCTTCTATCTAGGAATGATCACCAATCGACCACTTTTTCTCTCAATTAGTGACTCTTCTATTATAACATTCATATTGTATCGCAAACGATGCCCTTTATGCATTCATATGACATGCACTTTACAAAAACATTGATACTAATTTCAAATACAACGAAAACAATAAAATAAATTCCATAAAATCCATGTATTTTATTTGAGAAATTATAAACAAATTCATCTTGCATTTAGAATATACCTTCAGATACACCCTATTTTTCTATAAAAAAATTACCTCTCAATTTTTAATGATCACTAATCGACCACTTTTTATCTCAATTAGTGACTCTTCTATTATAACATTCATATTGTATCACAAATGATACCCCTTATGCATTCATATAACATGCACTTTATAGAAAAACATTGATACTGATTACAAATCCAACCAAAACAATAAAAAAAATTCCATAAACTCCATGTATTTTATTTGAAAAAGTATAACCAAATTCATCTTGCATTTAGAATATACCTTCAGATACACCCTATTTTTATAAAAAAAATTACCTCCCAATTTTTGACATGTCTGGGTAGGCATTATCTGTTTCGATGCAAGTCTGCGGCAAAGGCGGTTTCATGAGGTGGCGGTTGGCAGCATGGCCGGACATGGAATGGATGCCCACACTGTGTTTGAATCGCATTAAATGCCCTTGAAAGCTTTTTCCACCGCCTCTCTCTTTCTATATATCATGCCTTCTACGCTCTGCTCTGTTCAGCGTTCTACGCTCATGGGTCCTGTGCTCTACGTTATACATCGGAACAAACTGGGAGCCGGCGCCTCTATGTTTGAATCCGAATAAGGAATTGTCTAGCACCCAGAACACTCCGCCTGCTCAGAGCCGAAAACACGTGGTATTAGAATTCATAGTTGTGTGGGACGTCTCACTTTTCCTCGGTTTCGCATATATTCTTGAATTGAACGCCTCAAAGCAAGCTGCAATTTAACTCTTTCAGGGGTGAAACGACAATTGTGGCCGTGCTTATCATAAAATTCCGTAAAGTAATGTTGGGAGGATGCTGGCAATGTTGAAGATTTTGGCTTTATAGCCGGGAGTTGCATTTGCTTAGATGCCTCCGATGATGTTTCATAGAACCCATTTTTTAGCATACCCTGCAACCTTGCCACTCCAAGAGATGGCATTACTCGATATATTTCATTTTGAATTCTTAAAGCCTCATCAAAAAAACATTTTTTTGCATATACTGAAACCATATCATTCCACGAAACCAGTTCTGCTAATTGGATTTGCTTAAATGAATCCTGTGCATTTCTTTAGATCCCATACCCCTGAAAGCAAATAAAAATACCCCAGAAAGTGGAGGAAAGAAAAAATAAAAAACAAAAAAACAGTACCTATGCAACAACCTCAGCAGAAGTAATTCCATTTTTTTGTAGCAATACCCTGATGGCAAAAATAACGAGTGGACACCCAAAATAAAAATGGTTTCCATGCTCATCGGCGCTTACCAGAAGCTGTAAAACTATACAGGAACAAATATCAGGTATACCATTAGATTTTATATGATATGTTGATTTTTGGAAATATGGTGACAATTATCATAAAACTTTAACATCTAAAATGAACGTGTTCAATATGTTAATAAAAGCCTAAATAAAAAAACAAGGATGACAAATAAAACATTGCTAAAAACGTTTGTAGATCTATCCCGTTAAAAACAAACAAAATATTGTATCACGTGTTCAAAGTTTGTTTGTTATAATGAGAGCGAAATAGAAACGTTTCACAATATATATGAATGGTTATACAATTGTAGAAAAAATAGAAGGGGTTGATAGACATTGCGCTCGCCTTCGAATTGTTATTTTTACCCAACCCAAAAAAAAAAAGCCAGTCAACGGATTATTGATTTCTACATGTCCTGTTCTGTAACAGTCGATCGTAAAGCATAATCGACTTTTGCATAATTTGAGCTTAATCTTGATAATAGTCATTGAAATCCTATTTAATAGGTATAGTTCTCTGATAGGGATCGTGGCAACTGCTGGTGGTGCAGCAATCATCATCATCAACGTGTTTCTTGTCTTTCCTTACACTGCACTACATGTTAGGGTAAGCAATTCAACGGATATTGTGCGAGCAATTAAATAGATGTTTATGGGTGGCATTTGGATATTAATTTCTTCGTATGGTATATATTGGAGAGTTCGCTGGGTACACATGTCAAGTTGTTTCCCGCATATTTTATTCGATTATTAATTTTTATTTTTATTTTTAAATTTTTCCTTGAGGACAATTTGTTATCCATGCATGTACAAAAGCTCCTATTAGGAAACCATGCACTCTGCAACAACAAAAGAATAAAAAAAATACAATAATAGAGATAATTAAACAAACAAAACAAAAAAATTACGTAGTAAAAACATAGCAAAGCTAAGGAAACATCTATAGTACAAAATATCAAGATTTATTGATTCCAAGATGAAAAGATTACATGTGAATTCTACAAATATAAATATGCCTAATTGGCAAAGTACCGTTAAGATTTGTCCTTTTAAAAATAGAGTAGAAAAATGCCATTAGGACTTTCCTTATAAAAATAGAATCTAGTGGAATCCATCTACCTAGAAATAGGGGTTTGATTCCTTGATTTTTTTTGCTTTGGAGGTGCTGCTCCCAAACAAATGAGATTCTCAATAGAAAGTATAATAGTTTGAGATTTTTTTCATAGTATAACATGAATAAAATGTTTTTGGGAAAAGCAAATGATGAAATACAGATCATTCAAAATATTCAATAAAAATATGGTAAAATTTTCTTAAAATCCTTTCATTCAGAAGGTGAATTTACAGGGAAGTTTGGAATTTTGTAATGGGGAGTCGAAAGTCACACTCTATTGATGGTGCTTCAAGGTTTATTTTCGCTTCCTTGCTTCTCTTTGTCTCCATATTCTTACTCGGTTATCTTATGATTTTCTTGGCATGCTTATTTTTATGGTCATAATTATTGAGCTTGTTTTTTTATTACTTTTTTCTTTCTATTTTGGTTGTTTATTGTTATTTTATGTGGTGTGATCTCTCCTTTCCACGTCCACCCATTTGTTGTCTCCTCCTCCCTCCTGCCTCACTCTCCCCCCCTTTAAGACAAGATAGTGGCCTGATTAATTGCTCGGTGTATCACTGATGGTGGGCAAGATGTCCTCAATCATGCAGGAAGTAATGTTGAAGGAGATAATAATAGAAAGAAGCATGCTCCAGATTTGCATAAGGCTCGCCTTGGAAAAATAAACAATGAGGTTTGTCCAAAAGTGGGTAAAGTTTATGTGGAAGAAGTTAAAAAATCATTCTTTGACATCCTATGTTAGAAAGAGGCTGCTAAACATTCTGAGGGTGTAGAATTCATGGTTTTCTAGGTCAAACCTGCAAACGATGGAATGGGAAAGGAATGTGTGGGAAAAATTGGTAAGTTTTCTAGCTTTTCCAAAATACTCTCTCTTAACCCTAATCTCTCCATGGAAAAAGATTTGTTGAGCCAAGGAGATAGACTAAAGAATGCTGGTATTTTTTGTCTATCTTAACAAAAATTCTGTTCCTTCTCAATTTTTTTTGATAATTAGTTAAATATTGTCTGGCGAAAGAAAATGGGGATATATGTGAACATTTGTAAAATGTTCCAGAAGGGTGTTTTTCTTGTTACCTTCAAAAATTTAAATATGTAGAGAAGAATTATCAGCAATCTATTGTGGAATGTGGATCAGTCTCTTTTTTAAAGTTGTGTCATGGGCCTTAAACTTGGACTCTAAAGACCTTATTTTTAAGACTTCACCTAGATGGGTCGACATAGAAAATGTTCCCCTAAAACTAGGGATTTTTTTGCCTCAAGAACTCAAACCCTTCAATGAAGTGCTTAGAATTAAAGACTTTGGGTGCTCTTTGGCTAACATGAATGCTAAGGTTTTAATTTCTCTAGCTTCATTCGACTTCTTTCTTGAAACACTTGCCTTTAATCGTCATGCTTGTAGAAGTATCTATCCTATCAAAGGGATAGGAGGTCTCCAGAATGTTTCCTTTTTTTATATTAAAAATCATTTACTAATATAAGCATCCAAGATGACAAAATAAATACAAAATATCAAGTAGAATAAAGAGCATAGGTGGGGCATCCCCCATCTACAGTCCAAATAAATGATAATTTAATATAAAAATGGCTTCAAATAGGCAACCCCAAAAAAACCAAAGAAACGAGCAATATCAAAATGAGAGGCACCAACCAGGTAGTCAACCAAATAGAGTAATCAATTCATTCAAGTTCCAATGTCAAATGAATGAAAAAGACATAAAAGTTTAGCAAGAGCAAACACAAGGCCACCAAAAGGTGGCAAAATCACAACTATGGGTCTAGTGCCCTATTACAAGCAACACCTTCCCTATCATGGTTACCATCAAAAGCATATGAGGCATTCCCTTCTGAGGAGCATTTGTCATTGGCATTACCCCTCATTTGATGTCTAGGAAGAATCTAAATTGTGTAGCGATCAACTTTGTCCAAGAGACCTTTCATATTATTATGCCTAACATATTCCAGTACATCCTCCACATCCTCTGAGCCACCACTCTCAATCAATTTCTCTAGATTTTGAGAGAAGGTACTTATATTTTCATCAATTTGTTACAATATTTTTGCATGTGCTCCCTAGAGAGGAGCATCAAGAAAGGGAGTCTAGGATGAGGGGCCAACTAATGCATTTTCCTCACCATATTTAGGAAAAATGTTCAAGTCAAACGATTTGGAAGTTTCCTTGGCCTCCTTGATAATGCACCCATCATGTTCTTCATTATAGAGATCTTAAAAAGCACTTTCATTCTTTTCCACCCACTCATCGATAACATTATTATCTAACTTAAAAGGAGTGATCCATTCCTACAGACGATTGTCTACCTGGTTGAAGTAGGCATCCTGAATGTATTCCCACTCAAACTCAAAAATCTAAACCTCTATAGCTATCAGGTGGGAGATATCCTAATCTAGGTGTGGGCTCAATCTCAAGTACCCTCCCATGTTAAGTAGATAATCTTAAGTCACCTTAAGTAATACTATTCTGAGAAATCTTTCAAGATGTTCCTATGGAATCTTTAGTTGAAGAAAAATATGCAAAGATAAAATATGAAGAATGACATCAAACGTGAACTTAGTAAGAACTCTAGCCTTACCTTGAAACACCTCTAGGTTCCTTTGTTTCCAAAAAAACCAAAGAATTTTAGTAGAAAAAATAAGCCAAAATTTATGGAAAAAATGATGAACTTTAACTTTAGGGAAAGCATATCCAAAAGTAATATTTAGCCATCCAAGATCATATCCAAAAAAAAATTCCAAGTTTTAAGACATTTTTACCACAGGTTAGATGTGAACCAATAGGAATAGAAAACATGCTCAACTGATTCAACATCACTACAAAAATCACAAGGAAGATTAGTAAAACCATAATTATTCAAAACAACACCCACAACTAATTTTTTGTGCATGAGTAACCAACAGAAACATGACTTTTTAGGCTCAGGATAAGAGGACTAGATAACTATAAACCTAAAAGACCAAGCATGCAAGGGATCAAGCATAGACCAAATAGGATTGAGGGTAAAGTAAGGAACATTGGAAAAGGAAAGATTCTTATACAACATCTATGTTGAGTACTCGAGCAAAGGTGGGCCCTTTTTCCACTTCACATTGTCCTAGAATTCATCCTCATCATCCAAAAAAATAACCTTGTTATACCCTTTGAGATTTGTTTGAAGTAGGGTGAATGTTCTTCTTTGGGATTACAAAAAATGAAATATGGTCTTAAGCTCTGACCATGAAGCCCATCACCCATGAATGAATATTCCTTAAAGATTATCAAACCTTTACTATATTAGTCAAAGACTGAGCATCCCCTAGTGAGGGAGAATGTTTATTTTGTAAAAGAGATGGTCACTTAAGGAAGGATTGCCCTAGTCTTGTTAAAAATCAAGCTAAGGCCTCAAAATTGAGCCATGAATTGGACTTTAAAGATGGTCTAGTTTATCCTAACCCTCCTTGATTTGAGAAGTTATATCTAGAAGATAACCCTTTATTTGATAGTGGACCCTTGGAAGATAGAGGATCCCCTGGTTTAGATGAGGTTAAGAATTGCTTTAAAGTACCATAAAATTGTGATGATTATCATAGTCTTGAAGGTGTTGGTCAGTTCAGGGTAAATAATGACACCGATTTGAAGGTTGATTCTATGCTGAATATTGGGAAAGAGATTCTACCACCTCAAGATATACTCATTAAGTCATATTTTCCTATTTCTAATCAACCCTCTTGTAAGGTTTAACATGTGTTCATGGTGGATGTCATTCTTATCTTGAAATGGAAGCCAACTAGAGAGTTAGATGAAAATTTTCTAATTATTGATCAAACCCCTGACAATAGCTGCACTCACCTTCTTGATTCTATTATGGAGGATATTACTTATCTCGAGTCACTTCCAATAATTATTTCTCTCCATTATCTTCTTGAATCCAAGGTTGTGGAGTTAGATACGGTGACTAACTCTGACCCTAGTTTTGGAGAAAAATGGAAAGCAAAAGGATTGGTAAAGAGGCTAAAAACATAAGTATATCCCCTTAGCCCACGTGATTCCCAAGTGGATATTGATGTTTAAAAAAATTTAAGGATTCTACTCAAGTGATAGGAGATGGCTCTATCAAAAAAGTAAATAAATAAAACCATGTTTCAATTATCTATATCAATGTAAAGTGGGGAGTGAGTCCCCTATTGTGGATAAAAATATATAGTCATTCATGAATATTTTAAGTTGGAATGTTAGGGGCTTGGAAACCCCTGATAGGAAGCCTATTGTTAGATAATTCAAGAAAACCATAAATGATTTGGACTTCCTTCTCCTCCGAGAAGTTAAAGCTACCATTTTTATCCTCTCCTCAACTCTCAGTTTTATCTGGCCAAACTCACTTCATTATTCCACTTCTCACCACAGAGGCAAAGGAGGTACCTCTATCTTAATTAATCATGTATGAAAGGATTTTATTGTCTAGCATGGAGTCTCAAATTGTAATCATGTTTTATGGGTGAATCTTTGTATTACCAACAAATAGTTTGGCATTTTCTACATTTGTGCCCTTATTGACTATAAGTAAAGCATAGAGTTATGGAACTAGTTGGCCTCTAACTTAAAAGATGTCCCCTAGATTTTTTAGGGTGATTTAAATATGATTGAGGAAAGAGAAGATAAACATGGAGGTGACCCTCACTCATGGAAGGTTAGTGAGCTCTTTTTTGGGTCTAAACTCAAGATAATACATACGGTAGTGGATCCCCTTATTAAAGGTAGGAAATCGAGCAAAGGTATTTCATTCACATGGTGTAATAATCAAACTACCAATAAAAGGATGTATTTGAGACTGGATAGATTCTATTTTTGGAAATAAGTTTTTGATATCCCCCCTTGTGCTAATGCTAACCTACTTAAGGTGATTCTGGGAACTATTTCTAATCAATCCCCTATTGAAATTTGTATTTCCCTTAAAGAAGAAAGGTTAAGTAATAAGTCAAGTTGGAAGGGTATTTATAATTTTAATGTCTCTGATTTGTAAGATAGGAATTATATGGATGGCATCCACTCTACATGGAATGTGGGGAAAGGAACCTATAGCTATTATTCTAGAATATACAAGTGGAACTATTCTATCCATATGTCAAAAGAAATTGCTAGATCTTATGGGCAGTTTGAAGCTAACAGAATGAGGAAAGTAGCTAGAGAGGCTCAAGAGAAGCTAATTAGGGGAAAGAGTTATTTCCAAAATGACCCGACTAACCCTTCCTTATTATTGAACTTCTCTTCCCTTAAGCATCATATTAGGCAACACCTAGTGTATATTGAACTTTTCAGGGAAATGGGAACTCCAACTGCAATTTGTAATTTTGTAGTTTTGCAAATTGAAAATTTTAGTTGGAGTTCCCATTTTCCTAAGGGAATGTTTCAAGGGAACTACAACTATGAAATACAATTCTACAATATGCAAATTGTAAAACTGCTGTTGAGTTCTAGATTTTCTCAATACAAAAAAAATTGTAAAATTATAAATGGGACCTAGATTCCCCAATACAAAGGTAAAGTGCAAATTTTCAAAAGGGAATAGAATTTCCCCAAAGGGCCAAAAAGTTAAAAGTAATGCATTTATGCATTAAAAAAATTGGAGGCAAACCTAAAAAGTAAATGTGAAAAAATCAAAAATGAAAAAGGCAAAGTGTTGAAAAATAAGTTTGAGACCAAAAACAAAAAGGTAAAAGTAACCTAAGTTTTGCATTTTCCATTTCTTGCTTGTTCAAACACATTCATGGGAGAAATACTATAGCTTTTTAAGATCAAGGTTGGCCACTCCAAAGAAGATTTCTCAAGCAGCAATGGGTTTTATGTGTTCAAATGCCATAATTATAAGGTAGGATTATTCTTTGGTTTGCATATGAGGAAGGGCAGATGTCCAAGGAGGTTCTAGCTATATAAATGAGTGGTCAAAGGCATCTCCATGCAGTTGCACAAGAAGAAAAAGAGTTTGTTTAGTCTCCAAGGTGAATATTCTCCTTTTAGCTCATGTAAAATGCATCTCCAACCAAGAAATCAAAGGGTTTTCTCCAAATCTTCATCATTTCATATAGAGGTAGTTACAATAATGATTTTGCTTGCATAATAATGAAGTTTCCAAGCGTGGCAAAAGAGCATATTTTAGTTGGGAGCATCTTGGTGGAACTTTGAGAGACGTTAGTAATTTTTCAATATCACAGATTACAATCCATATTCTTGGATTCCAAAGGGTGTTAAAAGTGTATAAATAGATGGATCATCCTCTCTTCTAAAGTTATTATTGGTTTTTTATTCTCTCTAAGTCTAGGCTCTTCAAGATTTTGGGATCAACTATTATGTGTATTTATTATCTCCCTTGCTAAGGTGGTTACAATTGTACAACCATTAGCAAGCTTTGAGAACATGTTTATGTCTCCCTTATCAAAAAATCAAACTCACCATGCTTGTCCCCATGGCAGCATTTTGTAAAAATGATGTATGTAAGATTTATTTGTAAAGTTAATGAGAATACTTGTGATTTTTACTCTTTGCTTTTGATGAAGTGTAATAATGTGTTTTAAAACTATTGATGATTGGATATTTGGTTCAATGCTTAATACTAGTTATCATTTTGAGCATAGATATGGATTATAAACCCTTTCTGCATTTTAATTTGAAAACATGTTGTTGAAAAGCTCTTTAGGGCACCCTGGTTCATGAATTTGATAGGAAAAAGTATTTGAGATTCTAAGTGCACTGTATGTTCTAGGGTTTCAAGAATTATTTGGGTATTTGTATTTCATTGGCACCAATAAATGCAAATCACTCCTGGTAGTTCCCATTAGCTTGCATTTGAGTTTTTATATATCTTTACAAAATAATAATGTCGTGAATGTTGAAAGAATCCATGTTGTTTGAAAACCACCAACACACCACTCTTTTTTACAACTATTTAATTGTCCTACCCTATAAATAATATAATTATTGCATATTTTAAGTGTTATTTGCCTTATAGATGCATGACTATTGCATATTTAAAATGTATCTATAATTTTGTGTTTTAAAGACTACTATTGTAGTCTTCTATTCATCCCCTTATTGTTGAAAATTTATTTTTAAATGAAGGTTGCAAGTGTATACACATCTATCTTTAGTAGCTTGTATCTGCCCTAGTGCATTTGTGCATCCCTTGTGACAACCCTTTCCAGGTGGAGTGTGCAACTTTGGTTATACCATGGTCAGATTTGCATTTTGTACCAAAAAGCCCCATGGAGATTGAATTTTAGAATCCCTCCATGTGAGAAAGCTACTCCATAGGTCCTTTCACCTTGGTTTAGGGAGGGCCAAAATTAGCAAGCAGCTAACCATACTCTCTGTCGGTGCTTCTTGGTCAATTTTTGTGTTTGGTCCATTCTTGATGCCAATCCCTTCCCTAGCTATAATGACATATCAGTGGGGTTTTCATCTTTGTTTGCCATTTTCTCAAGTGTGCAAGGCCGAGCAAAAGAGGTGTACAACTGGGAACCAACAGAGTACATCAATCGGCAGTACATCACAATCTAGCTCTTCTTTGAGAATATAGACATCATATGAGAGGTGACATTGGTGAGTTTTTTATATACCTTTTTTTATCATAAAAAGCCTTTAAATTTCAAGTGAAATTTGACATAGAAAATGAAAACCTTCTTTATAATACACTGACTGGATTAATCTTAACTAGTACTCTCAAATTACTGAAGTCCACATTCTCAACCAATCATATAAATCTATAATAAAAATTGATTACCTAATTAAAATTAACTAATTTATAAATATTAATTAATCTTAACCTAATAATTAAACTCTATAAATTATACCAAATTTATGATGATCTCATCATTGGTACAAAAACCGTACCACAAACCTAAAGAGCATAATAATGCTAGGAGAAGAAATCATCGACACAAGATGCTGTGAAGAAAATTGCAGCGGAGACACATCAATTTAATTCCTATGGAATGGCCTCTAATGTGGTTGGTATCAACGACATTTTATTAGAAATCAAGGTTGATCTTTCTAATAAAAACCTAAAGGTTAAATTATTTAAATTGTCTATTTCTTTACGCAAAGTTTGACAAACTCTCTTACAGTCATTTATAAAAAAATTGTTGTCTTTGGCTGACAATGAATCTTTGGGCTAATATTGAAGTGATATGTTTTTTTTTGGGATTATGCAAGACGTTAACGATTATTGTAAACTTGATAAGCTTGGCTATTGATTCAAATCAGATGACTTCGTTGTCAGATTCAGTTGGACGACTGGTAAAGCTTAAAGAATTAAATGTTTCTATAAATCTGTTCGCTACCCTTCCTGACGACATTGAAAGTTAATGGTAGGTTATTTAAAGCATGTTAGATTATTCCGTTTCATTCATTTATTTCCTTCATGATAAAAGTGTCATCCGTGACACTGTCTTATTGGTATGAAATTTAGTGCTATGGAGGAGTCAGTTGCCGATTTCAACCAGCTGAGCTGGCTGCCAGTGGGTATCGGATTCGATCTGGTGAACCTGTGGAGGTTATTTGTGAGATTATTTTCATTACAGGATGAGTACGTATCCTCACCCCATGTCACTATTTTTTTGTCATCTGCCCTGCATTTATTCACAACATGAGGCTCATCTTCAACTTTTCCTGCTTTCGCTATCCCTCTTCACCCTCAGTGCAACTCCTATGCATGAATATGAAAGGATAGTTTGTTCATTTGGCAGTTCCATATATTTTCATGTATCTTTTAGTTGCACGAATCTTAATGTATGTTGATACCATTTTGTCATTTTATATATCTTTGAGACGATTGTCATTTTATATATTCAAAATTTATAATTTGAATGATCCCGCTCTCAAACAGCGAACACCGTATTGTGCGTCCAGTCGGACAAGTTGAAGCACAAACGGAAAGGGACGTAATGTCGATAGATGACGTAATCAGTTGAACGTTCGGACAACTGCTAGCATGGCAATCCACTCGCAACGCTCTTACTAGTTATGCTTAGTAGATTATGACCTTAGTATATATTTAATGTTATAGTATGGAAGAATTCCAAACTCTAGTGGCTAATGAAGGGTTTGTATCATATTAAAAATGTTTTAATATAGATTGACAATGTGCATTATAACTAGATTATAAAAGAGTTATGGTGCATTTAATTTGCGTGAATGGGTGAGAATTTGGTTTGTTTTGTGATTTTTCAGTTAATTTATTACGTTAAAATAAAAAATTTCAATTGTAATTATCTTCTTAGTTTTATATTTAAATTTAGAAGCTTACAAGGATTTTATTATTTTAAACTCATACTCGGTAATGTAGGATTATTATTAAAATACATTGGCATGTTGGAATCTCTTTTATGTAAATCAAAATATACATACAAATGTCGATATTTGTGTAAATCGTTTGTTTCCAATCAAACAAAACAAATCTACACCTTACATGTCTATTATATCATATAATTAAGACCAACTTTCCCTACCCTCAAACTAATATAACAATCAAAATATGACCTTTCATTGAAAAATTGTCATAACAAAGGTATGGAGAAGTATATTATTGAATTCTAATTTTCACTAAACATTCGATATTATCAAAGAATACTATCGATGCTAGGTAACTTAACCACTTGACTTGACTAAGACAATTACTATGCTTCATTTCTTGATTACGAATAAATATTATTAACACTATCAACTTATATCACATGGTTGTTTAAGAGAGTTTCTCCTATCAAATACCTATCCACAAACTAGATTTAATTAACTCAATTCTATACAATTTAATATAAAACATTTACTGATAAGACATGCCATATTACGCTTCTTATGATTATGAACAATTACTCAATTATTCACATTTTTAGATATAGATGCATAAACTAACTGCTCACATGGTTGCTTAAGAGAACTACCTCCTATTAAGTACATGCCCACAAATTAGCTTTAATTAATTTGATTATATACAATTCAATATTCGATATAAAATATTTGCTAACAAGGATAACTATATTGTAATTGCTATGCTTATGAATAATTACTCAACCATTAATAAAACTATTCATATTGCAATTCTTATGCTTATAAACAATTCCTCGATCATAAACAAATTTTAATGGAAATGTTTTATAATTTTAAAAATAATATTAAATAATGATTTTTTTCTTATAAAAATATATACTTTTTGTTTCCTTTAGGGTGATTACAATTTCATTTACTAGATATTGTATATAAGAGATATATTATAATTATTAGTTTTTAGGCAGGTTTAATTGTTTTTTTAGGTATTTTTATGGATAGTGTTTTACAATTGGTTTTTTTATGCTGAATGAAGTGTTATACTAGTATAGTGCTAGCTTAGATTAATCTAGGCATCTTATTTGATGCTTTCTCTACAAATCTATGAATGCTATGTGTATCCTCAGGGTAGATACATCCTATTTGCCTAAAGTTTTTTTAGCTAGTCAGGCAGTGACAAGGACCCTTAGGTATTAACCAGATCAAATAACATGTTGACCAACTGTGATTAATAGCTGGATATACATCAAAAATTTGTTATATGCTTAACTTTACACTTCCCTGTCAAATTAATGTCAAATCATAAGTTATGTGATGATTTGTATGATTGAGATAAATGAAGCATGAAAATTGAAATGAAATATATAATAAAATATGGGGATGATTTCCATAGCTGAGATTGAATAAATGCAATTAAATCATATAATCTTATAACCCATAACCTTGTCGGAATACATAAATTTAGATTGAGTAAATGCTATCAAAATTGTACAATCTTAAAACCCATAACCTTGTTGGCATACATAAATTTTCACTTACAAGTTGTCAGAGTTCATAAAAAGGTATGAATATAAGAAATTCAGACATAGCCTTCCCAAAAAGAACTAAGTCTATGTTATTTTCATCTCAATCTATAAAGAAATATATGCCTCACATAAGGACACAAAAATAACTACATATTTGCTATTTTTGTTAGCTCAAACAACATAAACTCTCTATACCTTGAACGCTATTATATCTACCTAAGTATTATCTTATAGGAAACCACAATTATTTTTAAAACTTTTATTTGTCTCCATGTCCTAATTCAAAAAATAATATAGTTACCTTCACGTATTTAATAATGCATAACTAGCACCTTCACTCATAAAATTATGGTTGTCTATGGAACTAAAATTAAATCTTGTTATGAATGTATCTCAACTTTACCTAAACAGTTACTTCAATACATTTAAAGATAGAGAATTCCCTCAGACATCAGAAGCTTATACCTATCCAGATAAGATTCACTCTCATCATAAACTTGAAAGTAGCTCACCTTCACTCAAGTAAATTGCAGGGTTGATAGTTTCAATGCTTTGCTTTGGACAATATTCAATTTGCCATGTGCCATACAATCAATGAGAGCAGTGTAGGGTGCACGTGTAAGTTATTAACTTCAAGAATGGAAGAATATCAGCTTGGAAAAGTATTTATTTTTGGTGTGGGTTCAAATATGTGCCACATTGTATAAATACCACGAAGTGGTAGATCTTCCATTCTGAAAAATATACAAATTTAAAGTAGTCTTTACCTAAACAATTTAGAGTAGTATTTCATCAAAAGGAGGATCTGGAACACCATATGTTGGACAATTAATTGTGTTGTGTCTTATATTTTGACACATTTCTCCCATATGTAATATTAAACATATGCATATTCAAATCTAACTCACTTCCAATAATAAACTTAACATAGATATCAAATGCATTGCTAAGATGGAGTGATGGTGTCAAATTTACTTGCCACATAAATACTTAATAGATAATACTCTTCACTACCTAATCCTTAGTCATTAAAAGTGAACATTTCATGTTAAATGAAACAACAATATTTTACATCAATATTTATAATTGAAAATTAAAATTTATTAAATAAAAAAAATACACACGTCACAAATTTAATTGGACAACGCTTATTACTCTTTTTACTCCTTGAATTGATCTCGAGATGTTGCGTTCATTCATATAAGTCGGTGAAGATAATGTCGGCTACAAGGGACTATGGAAGTAAAGCGCATATTATAAAAACAACACATATAACAAATACCAAAGTCCCTTTAAATTATTTGGCCCATATTATAATACACTCTCTAATATACACTCTTATTCCATTCAATATCATCAGTTACACTATAGAGCAAATGATGGCACCAATCATAGGAAATTGATCTGACGTGATGTGACCTGCTGAACTATCGTACTCCCAACTCCTCGTCTGTCTCATCACTCTCTCTGCCGCTCTGGCCCAACTTGCGTACAGTTGATTGCTGGTTGCGTAAAGTGACAAGACATTAATTATGTATGCACGAGTCGTGTTGAGGTTTAGACCACTGTGCATAACTATAATTTTAATTATAATTTGTCTCTGCACATTTCTCCACAAGAAAATTATTCACAAATGACTGCTCTACTTTATTACTACATGTCACTTTCCAGCATGCCGGCATGATGTACGCGTATGAACATGGACCACAAAAACATATTGTTATTCTAGTCATATTATATTACTACTGAGTCTATATCGCTATTGTACCAATTGATCCCTTGGTCATAGAAATGGAGGAAGTATCGCTTGGCCGTCCTTTGATACACGGCAATGAAAGGGGGCTGATAATTAGCGCAGACCTGCCTGGGAGATTTTGGATAGAGTCAAAAGCCTTATGGAAAATTGCAGGGGCTGCGATCTTCAGTCGGCTTGCAACTTTGGGGCTGAATGTCATAACGCAGGCGTTTGTGGGGCATATTGGCGATTTGGAGCTGGCTGCTTTTTCCATGGTCATCAGTGCTATTGTGGGTTTCACTTCAAGAATTATTGTAAGTATTTTGCTTTCAATTTGCCCATAGTGAGCTGTTTTCTTTCTATATATTCAGGAAATTATTTGTTTCCAATCTACCCTTGCCTTAATTTTATTTTATTCTGTAATAGAAAAACTTAAGAATATAATGCTTAAATATAGAAAAATCCTTTCATTATTTATTTAATTCCTTATTATAAAATTGTTTCAACGTCTTTTATATTAATATATTTAATTTTATGGTTGCAAAGTGTTCACCAATATCTTTTTCATCTTTATATTTATGCTAATATATTTAATTTTATGGTTATAAGATCTTCACACTATCTTTTTATCTTTATTTATATATTATCTTCTCTTTCCCTTATAAAAAACAATTAAGGGAACACAGTGCAAGTAGATTGCCTATCTGCAACCCCACCAAAGTTCAAATCTAATTCGTAATTAAAATTTGGCTTGACTTTGTTAAATGGGATTGGAATCCCTATTCCCAAATAAGGGATTGACCACCAAAAATCCATATTTAATGGAAAAAATAACAACAGTGATCTTTCAATTGTATAAAGACAGATTTTCCAATTGTTCAACACTTGAGAAATATTGAGAAATATCCATATGGAGAGTTGTTCAGGGTTCCCCATCACATGAACAATAAATTTAATTAATTTCTATATGAAATTATGAAAGTCAAAAATGATAAATGAACGTTACGTGCAAGGTGATATTATCTTAAAAACTGTCACAAAAAAATTTCTTGATGGGCAAGGGTGACCGTCAAATTTAACCCCTGGATGGAATTCGGTCCATGTAGACTCATGGTAGCTGTAACACTAGTGACAATCGGCAATGATGGGAATGGGAATGGGAGCAGAGTTCATTGACTATAGTTATGCATATGGACGAACGTTAGACAGACGTTAAGGATAAAACTTTGACCAGAATTAGAGGGCTCCTGTTGGTTTAGCCACTCCGCTGGTGACCAAGCCTCAGTGCAGGCTGCTCCTGTACTTGCCATTGCTTAGATACTACAAAGTGACAAAGAATATAGTTTAGGATGTGTGGAATATGTAAATGTATATTCAATGAATATATAGTAAGGCCCCTAAGCTGAAGAATGAGAGCACCGAGAATGCATTTGGCAGTAGTCCATTTGTTGTGGTGGAAGAGTTGGATGCCCGACATCATGCTGTGTAAGAGGAATGTGATGGCGTTGATATCGGTGTGCACTTCCACCCTTAGTGCCAGCTCCAGCTGAGGGCACCAGAAAGAGTAATTAATCGTCAGTTCCATCAGTAGCTCCTCACTGACCAACACTCTCTTCATGCGACCTTCTTCCAAATCCAGCTCTAATGACAAATTTCTCCACGTAAAACATTTATAATACTATAACTATTGAAACACCCACCCAAGTATGGTTTCCAAAATCAACACAAATTAAACATAATACATTACATACACATGATAACTTAGAAAATGCAACTGTAAATACTAAAATAATAAATCCATATGTTGCATTCTAATATCCATATAGCTGGCAATTTTAAGCTCAAAACAATCTTAAAGATCAGAAAAGTACACTAGGGAAATAAAACAAGGGGCATATAGTGTCAAGTTTTTACGGGGTAGTAATAGCTTATTGTATGTGGATATTGTGTAGGTAGTTTATTTGTTGAGGATTTAAACTTAGTATATCTATCTTATTGCCATGTGAGCTAGTATTACAAATGGAGATCTCCAAAAAATATTCAAAAATTTAGTATTGCCAAGCATGGTGCCTTGGAACTCCAATCAACAACCTACTGTATGTGGATATTATGCACATAGTTTATTTGTTGAGGATTTGAACTTAGTACATCTATCTCATCGCCATGTGAACAAGTATTACAGGAGGATATCTCCTAGAACCATTCAAAAATTTAGTATTGGCAAGCATGGTGCCTTGGCATTGCACATCTTAAACTTGAGATCTCTCTTGCTCATAAAAAATACACACAAGCTTCAAATGTCATCGCTGCGATGCTTAGTTGTTTCTTAGAAATTTTACTTGTTTAGAAAGTGAAGATAATATCGCTTATTTCATAGCTTGGAAGGGCAGATGTGAAAGGCTGAGCTCATTTTGACTTTCAAGGGCTTGTTCATTATTCATCTGCTTTAGCTTGTGGCTGTTGAGATTCTTATGAGTGAAGCCATATATTTGTAGGGTCTTATTACCTATAAAAATTTAAGCCATATCCATATGTTTCAAGCATGATAGGGGTTTAATGTACTATTTGCATTGTAATCAATCTAGGAAGTCAACATTGTCTTGAAACTAGTAAAATCTTATGTGTAATGCTAGGAATTTTAAAATGCCAAGTCTCAAGTCCCCCTAAAATTCACATTTGATGCTCCATAGATTGTAACAAGGAGAGCTCAAAACTAGACCATGAATTAATTGGTGGTGATGGGAGGTGCTATTGACAATGTTAAAATAAAACCATCATGGAAATATTTTAAAATATTTTGATTTCTTACATGCAATGATGAGGGCTGCAGCTTGACTGTCGATTCTGACAAATAAAATGAGAATGCCAATTTTGACATCTGATAGAGCATTAATAAATTATCCTGCTTCTACCTTAGCCGACCTGAAGCTAGCCATAACATCAAATTCTTGTAGCCAATAAAGGTTGCTTCAGATTTTGTAGATCTGATGGTGATATCAAATGTGCCTTCTAAACAATTTAATCTTGATAAGGAAGTTCTAGTCCTTACACCCAAATGGTTGGAAAGTTCAATCAATGATAAAATAAAATAATTCCATTTTCATTGCCATTGGAGGACATGGTTAGCAAGTGTCTAAGAAAGACTCCTAAATCTAAGAAGCTGGAAATAATATCTAGGGTGGAAATTGACCCTAATACAGGGAAATGGAGTTTAGTAATAGCCCGGTCAACAACTGATAAGGAAGTTCAAAATCTCACAGTTCAAGATTTCATAATAAAAAAATAGATCTTGTGATTGCATCCCGCACCACATATGTGCACCATCTTGAAACAACTACCAGAAAAATAGTCAATCATACTTGGAAGGATGAAAAAGATAAGAGGGAGTTGAAATAGATGTTATGGTCAATGATAGAGTATATTGATGCCATTCATAATCCAAATCCATAACCTATTTCCCAACTACCTCTATCTTTTGACCCAAAATCTCTGGTCAACTAGAAAATGCTAGATCAAATACATAGAAATAAAATGGTGACTAAGGTGTTTGATGAGTGGTTGGATGGCATTATCTATAAGGGTACAAAATATATTAAGGAATTGAAGAATATATATGATGAGACTATGGCTGCCATCAAAGATTTGAAAACATATAATGCTTCATGGGAAAAAGAGGAAGGAAAATGGATGAATGCGATAAATCAAATTGGTGATGTTCAAAAATATGGGGTAATGAAGTTTGAATTAAAAAAAATTGACGAGTTTGAATGGTAATATATTATATGTAAGCAAGAGAGATATCGAATGGAGAAACTCGGTATCATGACAAGGATGAATTGAATTTACAAAAATGATCAAATAAATAATTGAATTCACTTAATCCTTACAATATGACTTATAATGTATTGATGTGAAATATATACAAGATGATGGGAAGCTAGAAAAGGATATCAATACTATGGTTCAATCCTTCAGAGAGAAGATCAGTTTCGTTAAAGAAAATGACAACCTATTAATTAGGAATTTCTCTCAGATTTTAAAAGTAGAATCACTTCTTCACCTCTGTGTTGATGCATTCATGGAATAGGCAAAAAAAGTGGAAATTTTTTGAAGAGAGAAAGATGTTTGGAAAGCTCAGGTTAAACACATTGGCATCCCCAACTTCTTAAAAATCTTGGAATTTATTACTGCACATCAGGAATGGAAGGTGCAACGTGTCTCCTCAATAGAATAAAGCAAATCTAGAGATTTCAATCCACTGCCCCAGTCTTAATTTGCTTATGCAATCTTTTTATTTAGTTATTCAATTGAAATTATGTTTTAAAACAAACTTTGTCTTTTAATGATCTTGTATGAAACTAAATCCTGTATGTGTTAGAGTTTGTTTTAACTTTGGGTTTAAAAGAAAAGTTAATTAGGGTAATTATATATATGTTTTTAGTTGTTAAAAACTAATAGAGAGGATAGTAAAGAAGAAGACAAGAGAATTTGAAATTTGAAATTCTTTGTGTTACAATATATGTGATGATTGTTTGAAGAATTTTCATTTGTGAGTGAAAAGAAGAAATAATTGTTGCATACCTAAATCTATGTGTTTAAGTATTTGAAATCAGATTTCTGTGTGAGCTCTCCTTTCAAATGGTAATTATTCTTTCATTGCATAACTCATCATATGCATTTTATCTTTTGTTGGTTCAGTAATATACATATTTATATGTCTAATTATTTTTTAGGATAGAATCTGTGTGTTCTATCATTAAATAGTGTTATATGGAGGAAAGATACCATATTCATAACATGGCGATGTATGAATGCTAGTTTACCTTAAACATTTTCTGGTTAAACGTGTGTCTGAATGATTAAAGTAGTTTGAATTCATTAAAAAATTTAAAGGGAGTTGTACCTTAATTCATAGAGGAATTATCCCTGATAGTTCACTCATTTGTTGTTTAACTCATTTGTTCTCAAAGAAAAGGTTATAGAGTTAGAACATAACATTTTTTTTTAGAATAGGAAAAATCAGTTAACCAATAGTTTTTGGCGACTCTGTTGGGGATTCAAAGTCATTTTTTAAAATATTAGTTGCCTTAATATAAAGAAATGATCATGATTCCCCATGAAAATATGATTCCTATTCTGCAACCTAATCTTGGTTTTCAAGACGAACAGGAAGATATAATTGGTCAGTTAAACACTTTTGCATTGTGCACTCACTGAAACATTGAAGATTATAGAAGGGCCAACCAAGTATTAGAAAAAGAAGAAGAATTGATTGATAATTTGAGATTATTATTACTCAGACAAATGAGGCAAGTAGAAAATGTAGTAAGAAATAAAGGCCATGAAGTATGAAGAGGTCAAGAGTAGATTAGAAACTAATATCATAAACTGGAGTCCAGAAGATATACAAGGTCTTTAAGGAGAGAAGGAGTTGAGGATCCTACCTTTCAAACACTGAAAAGCATTAATTTTCCCTATATCCCTACTCCTATTAGAAGAGTTAGAAGTCAACCTCCTAGCCCTCCTAAGCTTTCTACATCCTCTGTTTGTCAAGCCTTAACCCTTTCTAGTACTATCATTTCCTTTTCCATCAATTTTCTTACAATGTCTTAACCTTGGGGAGAAACTATAGGGACTCTAAATTTAGGAATTAACCCGAATCCTCTACCTAAAAATGTAAGAGAAAATTTACCCAAGTTTAATGGAGATGGAAGACAATCACTAGATAAAAATTTGAGTGCTTTTACTGTAGCATGTGGTGTGTTAGGTGTGCAACATCAAGATGTAGCCATAAGGCTTTTTGTGCAAACTCTATCTGAAACTGCAACATAATGGTTTTATCATCTAACTGACTCTTCAATTACAAATTGGAATGATATGAAAATATGTTTGAAAATAGGTTCAAAAGTGTGGAAGATGAACATTCCCTTCTTGCTCAATTGACTCATCTCAAGAAAGAAATACATGAGCCTATGAGGAAATTTATAGCCAAATTTAATAGAATTGTGCACAAAATCCCAAATGCTAAAAGGTCAACTTCTGATAATCATAAATGTTTCTCTATTAATTTTATGCCTCCTAATATTATTTTTCATCTCATAAGAGGTGCAGTTGTCAACTTAGCAATTGCACAAACCTTGGCAGTTGAGTTAGAAGATGATCTCATTATAGCTAGAAAATGGAAGAAAGAAGTCCAAGTACCTAATGCTCATCCCTCATCTTCTACAGATCCTATGGTTCAAATATTATTTAATGATATGATTATCTTTAAAAGACAATTACCTAAGGATGGTACTTCATTTCAACAACCATATCAAGATGTTAGCAAGTGAAATTTTAACCAACAGACAAATATTGGTAGGACATTACCACTTACATTAGCACAACCCAAGCTAGCTATTGAAGCTCCCCTTAGAAGAGGAAATATGTGTGCCTTTCATTTGAATATTGATCATGACTAAAAATCTTGTCTGGAGATGCTTAGATATGCTCAAATGGCCACTACTCAAGATGTATTGGGAGAGATTACTGAAAAAGAAATGAAATCTAAGTAACTTGACGACTCTAAAATACACTTTCTAGAATATGAATCAAACTTAGAAAGAGGAGGTGAAATATTGGTTACTCTTGAAGATCCTTCATGTGTTGTGCTTACCAAAAGTCAGAAGAATATGAGATTTTATAATACTCAAGAAGTACCTGTTAAAGGTAAGGAGCCTCTTACTAGAATCCCTAACATTAATTTGAAGGCACAAGAAGTTAAATTGTTACATAGGAATGATTATGAAACTTCTTTTGATATTATAGAAATTTTCAAGTCTACAAAGATTCAAATACCCGTTGATTAGTATCTTATGTTGAATCCTAAAGAACTTGATAAACTGGTTAAATATGTCAAAGGTGATCCTCCACAAATTGAGCCCAAAAGTCAACTAAATGCTAATGTTAAGTCTCTGATTGTCGAATTATTTTCTTCCCCACCTGAATCACCCAAACATACCCCTAAAATGATCATTGACTTAGCTAATGATAATTCTTATGTGGTTGATATGAAACCGAACCCATTTTATGTTTCTTTATTCATAAATGGCCATAAACTCAATAATTGTATTATAGACTCAGGTGTCTTTGATAATATCATGCCTTCTTCTACAGCCAAAGCCCTAGGCCTATCCCTTACAAAAATATTTGGTAGGTGTTACTCCATGGATGGCAAATAAATTTCTTTTCTTGGGAAAATCAAAGATGCATAGGTTACCCTTGTACCCTATCCCAATAAAAAAGTGAAATTGACTATTTTGGTAGTAGATATTCTTGGTAGTTATGGGATGCTATTGAGCAAGACCTTTTTTCAAAGACTTAGGTGGGGATATTAAATTGGATTGGTCAGAAGCTAAAATTCTAGTGGGAAAGTAAAAATTTAAACTAGATCCTGAACCTAAATACAAGTTTACTATGTATCGTTCTGGTGATCTTAAATATCAAATCCTATTTGAAGAATGTGAATTTGGAAATTAATTTCTCTTTTGAAGACATGAAGGAAGAGTCCACCCCAAAATCAGCTCATTCAGATGATATATGGACCATGGAATTTGATGGTAGTTGTGCCACCATTGGTTCAAGAGCAAGGGTTGTTTTGATCTCACCTAAAGGTAAATTTTTTTCTTACTCTTTCACGTTAGAATTTAAAAATACTAATAACACTGCAGAGTATGAGGCCCTATTGCTTGAGTTAAATGAAGCCAAATAAAAAGGGGATAAAGATACTCAGAGTAAAAGGAGATATTGAATTGATTGTTAAATAGGTGAGAGGCATTTTCTCAGTTAAAAATGAAAGATTGATATATTATAGGAATAGGGTTTGGGACAAGATAGAATATTTTGATGTCTTTTCTATTGAGGCAATTCCCAGAGATCAGAATATATGGGTGGATTCTCTGGTAGTGTCAGCTTCCCTTCTTCTCCCACACCCTAATTTCAAAAAGGATTCATATAGAATACAATTGATCTATCATCCTAATGTTCCAAATAATGTTGAGAATTGGCAAGTTTTTGAGAATGGTAGGTAGATCAAAAACTTCTTGAAGAATGCTAAAATGTTCTTGGGGACTTATTTTGAAGGTTCTAAATCAAAATGTAAGGAATTTAGTCCTGATATAGGGATCAATTCAAAGGATGTTGTAATTCAATTAAAATAAAACAAAATACCTAGAGTATTGGTCTCTCTGGAACATATTTTCACTCGACAAGATGAATATACCAAAGACAAACTTGCTCAAAACCCTGACAAAATGGGAAATTATGAAAAGATAAACATTAGGAGTAAGACTAATCCTAAATAGATTTCCATTGGTAGGTGTTGCTCACAAGAAGAGAAAAACAAATTGATTAATCTATTGATTATGTATAAGGATGTATTTACTTGGTGGTATGATGACCTAAAAGATTTTAGGGCTGGGCAATTTCAACATCATATTCCTTTAAAAACAAATGCAATTTCATTCAGGCAAAAGTTGAGAAACTATAACCCAAAAGTTGTTGAAGCTATCTTTAAAGAGATTGATAAAATATTGAAATCTAAGATTATGTATCCGATTCATCACTCCACCTGGATGGAAAATATTGTCCCAGTACACAAAAAAATGGAGAAATAATAATTTATGTTGATTTTAGGAATTTGAGCCAAGCCAATTTGAAATATAATTATCCTTTACTTATGATGAATCACATTTTGTAGATAGTTGCTAGATCAGAGATGATGTCCATGTTAGATGAATTCTCAGGTTCTAATCAAATAACTATAGCTATAGTTGATCAACATAAAACTACTTTTACTACACCCCAGGAAAATTTTGCTTATAACTGTATGCCCTTTAGTTTGAATAATGCTGGTGTAACTTTACAATGGGTGATGAATTCATATTTTATAGAGCTTAAAGATAAAATTATTGTCATTTATCTTGATGATTTGACTATTTTCTCTAGAAAAAGAGAGGATCATCTAAAATATTTAGAGATCATTTTTCAAAGGTATTAGAGTCATGGGATATCTCTTAATCCTAAGAAGTTAGTTTTTATGTAATAGAAGGTAAGTTGTTGGGACATTTAGTTTCAAAGGATGGAATCAAGATTGATCTAGAAAGGGTTAGAGCAATACAACAGCCAAGTCTTCCTTCTAATAGGACTAGAGTTAAGTCTTTCTTTAGCCAGATTAATTTTGTTAGAAGGTTCATTCCTTCTAATAGGACTAGAGTTAAGTCTTTCTTTAGCCAGATTAATTTTGTCAGAAGGTTCATTTCTGATTTTGCTGAGATTATGAAGCATATTGTGGGGATGATGAGTGAAAAAAAACATTGAAATGGAATGACACTACTAAGAAATCATTTGAAGATATTAAAGAAGTGATTGTACAAACACCTACTTTGGTAAACCTTGATTTCTAAAAAGATTTTATTATTTATTGCAATGCTTCAGAACATACCCTATCTAGTATCTTGCTACAGGAAAATGAATTGAATGAAGAAGCCCCAATATCCTTTATGAGTGTTCCTCATAAGAAACATGAACTTAAATATTCTTTAACTACTAAGTAAGGTTGTTAAATAGTTTAGCTATTACATATTACACTCTCATTCAATTGTATTTGTCCTTAGTTCAGTTGTAAAAATAATTCTGACTTAATAAGATGTTGGGATGAATAAAAGAACAACATGGGTCGCTAAGATTCAAGAATATGACTAGGAGATTAGGCCAACTAAACTAGTTATAGGTCAAGGCCTATGCAAATTGATTGATGAAAGTAAGGAAGAAGAAGAGGAAGAACTTCCCAATATCTAATTGGTGTGTTTACAAGATCCATGGTTTCTGAATGTGGTACATTATCTTACTTATGGAGACTATCCTAGTCACTTATCCCTGAAGGAGAAAAGTAATCTAAAGTTAAAATCAACAAAATATCTCATTTGGGGTGATGTCTTACACAAAAAGGGACTAGATGGAACCTTTTTGAGATGTGTAGATAAAGAAAAACAACACAATCTTTTGGAAGTTTTTCATAATGAAGCCTATAGTAGACACTTATCTTCTTCAGTAACAGCTTTCAAAATCCTTAGAAATTGTTATTATTGGTCGGGTATGTTTATGGACACTATCCTAGTCACTTATCCCCGAAGGAGAAAAGGAATCTGAAGTTAAAATCAACAAAATATATCATTTTGGGTGATGTCTTACACAAAAAGGGACTAGATGGAACCTTTTTGATATGTGTAGATAAAGAATAACAACACAATATTTTAGAAGTTTTTCATAATGAAGCCTATAGTGGACACTTATCTTCTTCGGTAACAGCTTTCAAAATCCTTAAAAATTGTTATTATTGGTAGATGTATACAAATGGGTAGCTAACTCTGAAAAATGCAAAATTTTTATAGGAAGGCCACAACTTATAGCATTGCCTCTAAGGCCTATCATTATTGAATAACCTTTCAAACAATGGGAATTATACTTTATTGGGCCTCTCTCACCTTTTTCAAGTGCTGAACACACACACATTCTTACAGCAACTGACTATTTTACAAAATGGGTTTAAGCAGTCCCTGTGAAGAGAACCATTTCAAAACTAGTATGTAATTTTCTTAGAGAAAATATACTAGTATGTTTTGGTGTTCCTCAGAAGCTTGTGGCAGATAATGTTACCAACTTTTATTCAATTAAACTTACTTCTTTTTGTTATGAGCATAGTATCTCTCTTTCTCTCTCTTCAGATTATTACCCTCAAGGGAATGGACAAGCTGAGTCTAGTAAACAAAACATTATAGCCATCACGAGGAAATTGGCGAGTGATAATCCTAAAGATTGGCATAAGAGGTTGTATGAAACGCTCTAGGTTGATAGGGTAACCCTAAAAAGGGAGATAGGAATGGCACCTTTTGAATTGGTTTATGGAATAGGAGCTCAGTTATCATTTACCCTGGAATTATCTGTATCCAAATTATAAAATATCATTGAAGATCAATATTTTCAAGATTCCCTAGAAAAGAGAATTGTGTACTTAACCAAGATCCAGGAGGAAAGGAATGAACTGGTTGATCAGATTATTGCTCATCAAGCCAAGGTTAAGAAGAGTTTTTATCAAAAATCAAGGCCCAAAAAAATCATGGAAGGAGACGAAGTGCTACTGTGGGATAAGAGGAGAGAACCTAAAGGAGCACATGGCAAGTTTGATTAACTTTGGAAAGGCCCCTTCAAAATTCATCAGGTATACAGCCCTAATTATTTCAAATTTGAATATCTAGATGGAACTATTCTACCCCTGTCCTATAATGGATAAGAGCTTAAATTATATCGATTGTAAAATAGGTGTCCCCTATTTTGTACATAGTCTTTCCTTTGTTATCATGTGTTGTTGTTTTCCTTTTCCAATTTTGGGTTTGCCTTGTTTGTTTTTCTTCCATCCCGGTGTTTCATTTGGTGCATAACGAGAGTTTCTAATCTCTCTACATTTTTTCATAAAATGCAATCCCCAATTAGAGCTAATGTTACATTTTAATTCACCCTTATTCATCTTTTTTTTTGTGAACCTTCCCTAAGATAAATTCGACCCACCATCTTACCTTATTGATCATATGTTTATTTCTTAAGTCAGCTCTTTGTTTTGAAATTTTATTTTCTTGTCTTCATATATGCGAAATTACTGAAGAATTGAACCTTTGAACTTGAACCCTTTTCAAAGTTCAAGAGTTCAATGGTTCAATGTTTCTCAAAAGTCATGAATTATTGGTCCCTTTGTGTAACTCAATTTGTATCTTTAAACCTTCACGTTGAACCTCATTTCAAGATTTCAAAGGTTCAACGGTTCAAAGATTCAACATTTCATGCCTTTAGTCCTACCTTTCCTAAAGTCTTTTAAGTCAAAATTTATGAGAGATTTTAAAAGAAGTAAATCATTTAAGGGAAATATGTTTGGAACATTTTATGAAATGGAAAGTTCTAATTTTGAAAGGTTATAATAATCATTACACATTAAGGTCGTGTGTGAAAACTACTTATAATTAATGCACCTATCAGAATTTGCATCCTATCAAGCATGTTCAGCACAAGTTAATTGATCTAGTAATTATTAGACCTAATTTCATGTCTTTATCGAGAAAGGAAAAGCCATTTTTAATAGTAAACATATATTTTCATGTAAAGGAGAACAACGCTGGAGGTATAAGATTTTTATTGCATAGTTTCACAATAATTTTTGATCCATTGAAGGTGAGTTCAACTTTTTCTATAAGCTGATTCCATTTTTTTGTTAGAAAGGAGAATCATTTTGAGTTTATGGTATTATTTAAGAATTTCAAAGCATTTTTCATTATATCCTCCAATTTGTAGCCATGAAATCTGCTTGTCTTGGTTACGAACACAGTCCTGGTCTTGTTTATTCTCTTCCTAAATTTGGGGATACTTCTTTAGTTCAATATGTTTTAGAAGATTTTAAAGAGAGGGTTAAAAATCCTATGTCAACCCTTATGATAGAGAGAATAGTGGAAAGTGGTTTAGTCAAAGCTGTGGCTTTTCCCATGGTGGTACAATGTCTTAAATTAGTTTTGGAATGCATGAATAGATACGACTCTCAAAATAGGTGTATCATAACTACAGATGACAACATATTATTGCATGTTAATAGACAAACCCTAATGGCTGTGATGAAAATTATGCCCAAGGAGCCATACTCTGACCTTGATATTACTTCCTCTTATGGTCATTTTTCATTAAATAAAGTAATCTACAAAGTGTAATTGCCAGAAACTAGTTACTAAAATTTCAAAAAGGAGATTCAAGACTACCTAGATCATTAACTAGAGGACATATGATACCAAAAATTAAAGACATCATGGTATTATTACACATGGTAAAAGGTAGTTCTCAGGCATTTTATTAGGAGGATTGGATGTACTTCTGCATTCAAGTGATCCTCCAAGAAGAATAGTATTTAGATCAGGTAGAAATCATAGCTGAATGTTTACATCTAGGTCTAAGTAATTATTTTGAGAATAAGGATTTTTATATGTCTTCGTATCTCTTTTACTACTTAGCATCTACAAGAGAATGGAGAGGGTTGCATCATGCATCCTTAGTTAAAGATAACAGAATTTATGATTATTACCCACATTTGTAGATGCAAAATTATTATGAAAACTATGGAAGGGTTAATGATATTTTTATTGGTAGGATGACTTATGAATTGGTAGGTAGTGTTAATAAGAGAATGTTTGATGAATACATTCAGTTGATCAGTATTTATGCTAGTTTCTTCATTCAATTTTCCAATTTTACTTATATCAGAGTTGGTGGTTTTGACAGTGACCTAGTGAAGCTGCCCGGAGTTGGTGGTTTTGACAGTGACATGTGAACAAGCAAAAAAGTGGTAAAAATTAGAAGAGATAAAGATGTTTGGAAAGGATGGATTAAACACATTGGCATCCCCAACTTCTCAAAAATCCAAGAATTTATTTCTGCACATCAGGAATGGAAGGCACAACGTGTTTCCTTAGTAGAACAAAGCAAATCTAGATATTCCAAACCACTGTTTAGTCTTAATCTTGCTTACACAATCTCTTTATTCATTTATTCAGTTGAAATTATGTTTTAAAAAATTTATCTTTTAATGAGCTTGTATGAAACTAAATCCCGTATGGGTCAGAATTTGTTTTAACTCTGGATTTTAAAAGAATAGTTAATTAGGGTAACTATATATATGTTTCTAGTTGTTAAAATTTGAGAGAGAGGATAGTAAAGAAGAAGACAAGAGAATTTTAAAGCTAAACTTATTTGTTTTACAATAAATGTGATGATTTTTTGAATAATTTTCATCTGTGAGTAAAAATAAGAAATAATTGATGCATACCTAAATCTCTATGTTTAATTATTTGAAATTGGGTTTCTATGTGAACTCTCCTTTCAAGTGGTAATTATTGTTTCATTAGATAAATCATCATATGTGTTTTATCTTTTGTTGGTTTAGTAATATTCATATTTATATGTCTAATTATTGTTGAGGATAGAATCAATGTGTTCTATCATTAAATAATGTTATATGGAGGAAAGATACCACATTCATAACATGGCGATGTATGAATGCTAGTTTGTCTTAAATGCTTTCTGGTTAAAAGTGTGTCTGAATGATTAAAGTAGTTTTAATTCATTGCAAATTTCAAAGGGAGATGTACCTTAATTCAGAGAGGACTTAACCCTTATAGGTCACTAATTTGTTGTTTAATTCATTTGTTCTCAAAGAAAGGGTTATAGAGTCAGAACAAAACTTTTTTAAAAAAAATAGGATAAATTTGTTAACCAACACTACCCAAATCAAATGGAAGAAACCTTAAATGTACTTCCTTTCAAACTATTTATATTAATGCTAAGTTTTTAGTCATTAGAAATTTAGGGAAGGTAGAAAAAGAGATTTTCCCTAACATTATTATTGGATCATAGCCAACAGATGTCCTTAGTGGTGATGGCAGCTCATTTCCCTCACCATCTAAGATTGTTGAAGGTTTTTCATCTTCCCTTAAGGTGGAAACAAGGACTTTTACTTCTCCTAAGATAACTAAGGTTGTGGATTATAGGGAAGAGATTAGGACATTTTTAGATGTGTTCATAAATCTGCTAAAAACCCTTAAATGCTTGCCCTTGATATCAGATGTTGATATTTCCTCTTTTAAAGTGGAAAATGATGCCCTCAACTTGATACTAGAAAATAAAGATTATTATCTTAGGAGAGGAATCATATGCCAGTTTAAAAAACTCTAGCCTAATCTTCAAGATCTAAATGAATGGATCTCCTTGCAATGGAACCCTATTTTGAATGGTAAAGTGAAACTTTATCCTTCTACAAAGGGTTATTTTACTATAATTCTTCTCCTTTCTTCGGATAAAGAACTTATTCTTCAGAGTCAATGGAACTAAAATCAACACTAGATGTTTATGAAATGGTGGGATCCTAATTTTCACCCCCTATCTGACACTTTTTCTTCTAGACCTATTTAGATCTGCCTTCCACATATTCCCCTTCATTTCTAGGATAATCCTTATTTTAGTGCCATTGGTAATTCCATCGATAAATTCTTACAGATATATTAACTATTAACTGTATTAAATAAGTTATATATATATATATATATATATATATATATATATATATATATATATATATATATAATTTATGTAAATATTATATTATATGATATATTCTGATATAATTTTAAATTATGAAACAAGACTTAATTTTCATAGATCATACTTAATTAGCAAAAAGGAAAGTGAACCATATATTTTTGTATTGAGAACAATAAAATATCTATTGAGCTCATCGCACAACACAAGTTTACTTGTTTACTTTGACATGTGTCGTAATCTAAGGAAAAGTATACAATGAATGAATAGAATGATAAGTAATCCAACTCTTGCTTCTATCTAGGAATGATCACCAATCGACCACTTTTTATATCAATTAGTGACTCTTCTATTATAACATTCATATTGTATCACAAACGATGCCCTTTATGCATTCATATGACATGCACTTTACAAAAACATTGATACTGATTTCAAATACAACGAAAACAATAAAATAAATTCCATAAACTCCATGTATTTTATTTGAGAAATTATAACCAAATTCATCTTACATTTAGAATATACTTTCAAATACACCCTATTTTTCTTTAAAAAAATTACCTCTCAATTTTTAATGATCACTAATCAACCACTTTTTATCTCCATTAATAATTTTTCTATTATCATGTTCATATTGTATCACAAACGATACCCATTATACATTCATATGACATACTGATTTCAAATACAACTAAAACAATAAAATAAGTTCCATAAACTCCATGTATTTTATTTGAGAAAGTATAACCAAATTCATCTTGCATTTAGAATATACCTTCAGATGCACCCTATTTTTCTTTAAAAAATTTACCTCCCAATTTTTCACATGTCTGGGTAGGCATTATCTGTTTCGATGCAAGTCTGCGGCAAAGGCGGTTTCATGAGGTGTCAGTTGGCAGCATGGCCGGACATGGAATGGATGCCCACACTGTGTTTGAATCGCATTAAATGCCCTTGAAAGCTTTTTCAACCGCTTCTCTCTTTCTATATATCATGCCTTCTACGCTCTGCTCTGTTCAGCGTTCTACGCTCATGGGCCCTATGCTCTACGTTCTACATCGGAACAAACTGGGAGCCGACGCCTCTATGTTTGCATCCGAATAAGGAATCGTCTTGCACCCAGAACACTCCGTCTGCTCAGAGCCGAAAACATGTGGTATTAGAATTTAACTCTTTTTGGGGTGAAACGACATTGCGGCTGTGCTTATCATAAAATTCCATAAAGTAATGTTGGGAGGATGCTGGCAATGTTGAGGATTTTCGCTTTATAGCCGGGAGTTGCATTTGCTTAGATGCCTCCGATGTTGTTTCATAGAACCCATTTTTTAGCATACCCTGCAACCTTGCCACTCCAAGAGATGGCATTACCCGATATATTTCATTTTGAATCCTTAAAGCCTCATCAAGGAAACATTTTTTTGCATATACTGAAACCATATCATTCCACGAAACCAGTTCTGCAAATTGGATTTGCTTAAATGAATCCTGTGCATTTCTTTAGATCCCATACCCCTGAAAGCAAAAAAAAATACCCCAGAAAGTGGAGTAAAAAAGAACGAAAAACAAAAAACGAAAAAAGCGAAGGGTTGATAGACATCGCGCTCGCCTCCGAATGGTTATTTTTACCCAACCCCACCCAAAAAAAAAAGCGAGTCAACGGATTATTGATTTCTACTTGGCCTGTTCTGTAAAAGTCGATCGTAAAGCATAATCGACTTTTGCATAATTTGCGCTTAATCTTGATAATAGTAATTGAAATCCTAATTAATAGGTATAGTTCTCTGATAGGCATCGTGGCAACTGCTGGTGGTGCAGCAATCATCATCATCAACGTGTTTTTTTTCTTTCTTTACACTGCATTACATGTTAGGGTAAGCAATTCAACGGGTATTGTGTGAGTAATTAAATAGATGTTTATGGGTGGCATTTGGATATTAATTTCTTCGTATGGTATATTTTTGGATATTAATTTCTTCGTATGGTATATATTGCAGAGTTTGTTGGGTACACATGTTAAGTTGTTCCCTGCATATTTTATTCGATCATTAATTTTTTTTTATGTGAACTCTACAAATATAAATATGTCTAATTGGCAAAGTACTGTTAGAATTTGTCCTTTTAAAAATAGAGTATAAAAATGCCATTAGGACTTTCCTTATAAAAATAGAATCTGGTAGAATCCGTCTACCTAGAAATAGGGGTTTGACTTCTTGATTTTTTTTGCTTTGGAGGTGCTGCTCCCAAACGAATGAAATTCTCAATAGAAAGTATAATAGTTTGAGATTCTCATAGTATAACATGAATAAAATGTTTTTGGGAAAAGAAAATGATGAAATATAGATCGTTTAAAATATTCAATAAAAATATGGTAAAATTTTCTTAAAATCCTTTCATTCAGAAGGTGAATTTACAGGGAAGTTGAATTTTGTAATGGGGAGTCGAAATGTCACAGTCTATTGATGGTGCTTCAAGCTTTCTTTTTTGCTTCCTTGCTTCTCTTTGTTTCCCTATTCTTACTCAGTTATCTTATGATTTTCTTGGCATGCTTATTTTTATGGTCATAATTACTGAGCTTGTTTTTTATTACTTGTTTCTTTCTATTTTGGTTGTTTATTGTTTTTTATGTGGTGTGATCTCTCCTTGCCATGTCCACCCATCTGTTGTCCCCTCCTCCCTCCCGCCTCACTCTCCCCCCAATTAAGAAAAGATAGTGGCCTGATTAATTGCTCGGTGTATCATTGATGGTGGGCAAGACGTCCTCAATTGTGCAGAAAGTAATGTTGAAGGAGATAATAATAGAAAGAAGCATGCTCCAGATTTGCAGAAAGCTCGCCTTGGAAAAATCAACAATGAGGTTTGTCCAAAAGTGGGAAAAGTTTATGAGGAAGAAGTTAAAAAATCATTCTTTGACATCCTATGTTAGAAAGACGTTGCTAAACATTCTGAGGGTGCAGAATTCATGGTTTTCTAGGTCAAACCTGCAAAGGATGGAACGGGAAAGGAATGTGTGGGAAAAACTAGTAAGTTTTCTAGCTTTTCCAAAACACTCTCTCTTAACCCTAATCTCTCCATGGAAAAAGATTTGTTGAACCAAGGAGTTAGACTAAAGAATGTTGGTATTTTTTGTCTATCTTAACAAAAAATTTGTTCCTTCTTAATTTTTTTTTATAATTGGTTAAATATTGTTTGGGGAAAGAAAATGGGGATATATGTGAACATTTGTAAAATGTTCCAGAAGGGTGCTTTTCTTGTTACCTTCAAAAATTTAAATATCTAGAGAAGAGTTATCAGCAAGCTATTGTGGAATGTGGGCCAGTCTCTTTTTTAAAGTTGTGTCATGGGCCTTAAACTTGGACTCTAAAGACATTATTTTTAAGACTTCACCTAGATGGGTCGACGTAGAAAATGTTCCCCTAAAACTGGGGATTTTTTTGCCTCAAGAACTCAAACCCTTCAATGAAGTGCTTAGAATTAAAGACTTTGGGTGCTCCTTGGCTAACATGAATGCTAAGGTTTTAATTTCTCTAGCTTCATTAGACTTATTTCTTGAAACACTTGCCTTTAATCTTCATGGTTGTAGAAGTATCTACCCTATCTAAGGGATAGGAGGTCTCCAGAATGTTTCCTTTTTTTATATTGAAAATCATTTACTAATATAAGCATCAAAGATGCCAAAATATATACAAAATATCAAGTAGAGTAAAGATAATAGGTGGGGCATCCCCCACCTATAGTCCAAATAAATAATAATTTAATATAAAAATGGCTCCAAATAGGCAACCCAAAAAAAACCAAAGAAACAAGCAATATCAAAATGAGAGGCACCAACCAGGTAGCGAACCAAATAGAGCAATCAGTTCATTCAAGTTCCAATGTCAAACGAATGAAAAAGACACAAAAGTTTAGCAGGAGCAAACACAAGGCCACTAAAAGGTGGAAAAATCACAACTATGGGTTTAGTGCCCTGTTACAAGCAACACCTTCCCTATCATGGTTACCATCAAAAGCATATGAGGCATTCCCTTCTGAGGAGCATTTTTCATTGGCATTACCCCTCAGTTGATGTCTAGGAAGAAACTAAATCGGGTAGTGATCAACTTGGTCCAAGAGACCTTTCATATTATTATGCCTAACATATTCCAGTACATCCTCCACGTCCTTTGAACCACCACTCTCAATCAATTTATCTAGCTTGCTAGAGAAGGTACTTATATTTTCATCAATTTGTTGCCATATTTTTGAATGTGCTCCTTGGAGAGGAGCATCAAGAAAGGGAGTCTAGGATGAGGGACTAGCTAATGCATTTTCCTTACCATATTTAGGAAAAATGTTCAAGTCAAACGATTTGGAAGTTTCCTTGGCCTCCTTAATAAGGCACCCATCATGTTCTTCATTACAGAGATCTTGAAAAACACTTTCATTCACTGCCACCCACTCATCGATAACATTATTATCTGACTCAGAAGGAGTGATCCATTCCTGCACAGGATTGTCCATCTGGTCAAAGTAGGCATCCTTGATGTATTCCCACTCAAACTCAAACTCAAAAACCTCTGTAGCTATTAGGTGGGAGATAGCCTAGTCTAGGTGTGGGCTCAATCTCAAGTACCCTCCATGTTAAGTAGATAATCTGAAGTCACCTTAAGCAATGCTATTCTTACAAATCTTTCAAGTTGTTCCTGTGGAATCCTTAGTTGAATAAAAATATGCAAAGATAAAATATGAAGAATGACATCAAATGTGAAGTTAGTAAGAACTCTAGCCTTACCTTGAAACACCTCTAGGTTCCTTTGTTTCCAAAAAAACCAAATAATTTTAGTAGAAAAAAATAAGCCAAAATTTATGGAGGATGAACTTTAACTTTAGGGCAAGCATATCCAAAAGTAATATTTAGCCATCCAAGATCATATCAAAAAACAAAATTCCAAGGTTTAAGACATTTTTACCATAGGTTAGATGCGAACAGACAGGAATAGAAAACGTGCTCAACTGATTCAACATCACTACAAAAATCACAAGGAAGATTAGTAAAACCATAATTATTCAAAACAACACCCACAACCAATTTTTTGTATATAAGTAACCAACAGAAACATGACTTTTTAGGCTCAGGACAAGAGGACCAGATAACTGTAAACCTAAAAGACCAAGCATGCAAGGGATCAAGCATAGACCAAATACGATTGAGGGTAAAGTAAGGAACATTGGAAAAGGAAAGCTTCATATACAACATCTATGTTGACTACTCAAGCAAAGGTGGGCCCTTTTTACACTTCACATTGCCCCAGAATTCATCCTCATCATCCAAAAAAATAACCTTGTTATACCCTTTGAGAGTTGTTTGAAGCAGGGTGAATGTTCTTCTTTGGGATTCCAAAAACCGAAATCTGGTCTTAAGCTTCGACCATGAAGCCCATCGCCCATGAATGAATATATCCTTAAAGATTCTCAAACCTTTACTGTATCAGTCAAACACTGATCATCCCCTAGTGAGGGAGAATGTTTCTTTTGTAAAAGAGATGGTCACTTAAGGAAGGATTGCCCTAGTCTTGTTAAAAATCAAGCTAAGGCCTCAAAATTGAGCCCTGAATTGGACTTTAAAGATGGTCTAGTTTATCCTAACCCTCCTTGATTTGAGAAGTTATATATAGAAGATAACCCTTTTATTTGATAGTGGACCCTTGGAAGATAGAGAATTCCCTCAGACATCAGAAGCTTACACCTATCCAGATAAGATTCACTCTCATCATAAACTTGAAAGTAGCTCACCTTCACTCAAGTAAATTGCAGGCTTGATAGTTTCAACACTTTGCTTTGGACAATATTCAATTTTCCATGTGCCATGCAATCAATGAGAGCAGTGTAGGGTGCGTGTGTAAGTGATTACCTTCGAGAATGGAAGAATATCAGCTTGGAAAAGAATTTATTTTTGGTGTGGGTTCAAATATGTGCCACATTGTATAAATACCATGAAGTGGTAGATCTTCCATTCTGCAAAATATACAAATTTAAAGTAATCTTTACCTAAACAATTTAAAGTAGTCTATCATCAAAGGAAGAAGGATTTGGAACACTATATGTTGGACAATTAATTGTGTTGCGTCTTATATTTTGACACGTTTCTCCCATATATGATATTAAACATATGCATATTCAAATCTAACTCGTTTCCAATAATAAACTTAACATAGATATCAAATGCATTGCTAAAATGGAATGATGGTGTCAACTTTACTTACCACCTAAATACTTAATAGATAATACTCTTCGCTGACTAATCCTTAGTCATTAAAAGTGAACATTTCATGTTAAATGAAACAACAATATTTTAAATCAGTATTTATAATTGAAAATTAAAATTTATTAAATAAAAAAATACACACGTCACAAATTTAATTGGACAGCGCTTATTACTCTTTTTACTCCTTGAATTGATCTCCGGATGTTGCGTCCATTCATAAGTCGGTGAAGATAATGTCGGCTACAAGGGACTATGGAAGTAAAGCGCATATTATAAAAACAACACATATAACAAATATCAGAGTCCCTTTTAATTATTTGGCCCATATTATAATACACTCTCTAATATACACTCTTATTCCATTCAATATCATCAGTGACACTATAGAGCAAATGATGGCACGAATCATAGGAAATTGATCTGACGTGATGTGACCTGCTGAACTATTTTATCGGTGTGGATGGAATTCGGTCCATGTCGTGGTAGCCGCAACACCAGTGACAACCGGCAATGATGGGAATGGGAACGGGAGCGGAGTTCATTGACTGTAGTTATGCATATGGACGGACGTTAGACGGACGTTACGGATAAAACTTTGACCAGAATTAGAGGGCTCCTGCTGGTTTAGCCACTCCGCTGATGACCAAGCATCGGTGCAGGCTGCTCCTGTACTTGCCATTTCTCAGATACTACAAGTGACAGAGAATATAGTTTAGGGTGTGTGGAATATGTAAATTTATATTCAATGAATATATAGTAGGGCCCCTGAGCTGAAGAATGATAGCACCGAGAATGCATTTGGCAGTAATCCATTTGTTGTGATGGAATAGCTGGACGCCCGACACCATGTTGCGTAGGAGGAATGTGATGGCGCTGATATCGGTGTGCGCTTCCACCCCTAATGCCAGCTCCAGCTGAGGGCACCACAGAGAGTAATTAATCTTCAGCTCCGTCAGTAGCTCCTCACCGACCAGCACTCTCTTCATGCGACCTTCCTCCAAATCCAGCTCTAACGACAAATTTCTCCACGTAAAACATTTATAATACTATAACTATTGAAACACACACCCAAATATGGGTTCCAAAATCAACACAAATTTTACAAATTAAACATAATACATTACATATACATGATAACATAGATAATGCAACTGTAAATACTAAAATAATAAATCCATATGTTGCATTTTGATATCCATATAGTTGGCAATTTTAAGCTCAAAACAATCTCAAAGATCATAAAAATACACTAAGGAAATAAAACAAGGGGCATAAAGTGTCAAGTTTTTGCGGGGCAGTAATAGCTTATTGTATGTGGATACTGTGTAGGTAGTTTATTTGTTGAGGATTCAAACTTAGTATATTGTCTTATCACCATGTGAACTAGTATCGCAGAAGGATATTTCCAAGAAATATTCAGAAAATTAGTATTGCCAAGCATAATGCCTTGGAACTTCAATCAACAGTCTATTGTATGTAGATATTATGCAGGTAATTTATTTGTTGAGGATTCGAACTTAGTACATCTATCTCATCGCCATGTAAACAAGTATTACAGAAGGAGATCTCTTAGAAACATTCAAAAATGTAGTATTGGCAAGCATGGTGCCTTGGCACTGCACATCTCAAACTTGAGATCTCTCTTGCTCATAAAAAATACACACTGCAGGAGAAGAATGCATTCGCTGAAATGCCAATTTTGAGCTGTGGAGAAGAGGTAGCTTTTCATAGAATATGTAAAAGCATTTTTGTATGGATTGAGTTTGAGAAATCGTGTATCTATGTGGATAAACATAGTTAAGGAAAAATAGAAATAAATGAAAGATTTAGTAGTAATATACACATGAAAATGATGGTGGTGGTGGATTACTAGTCATTTGTTCTTTCCAAAAGAATTGATTGTTTTATCTAATGGCCAAGAATTAAGATGTATCAAATCAAAATATTGTTCTTGCAATGATTCAGTTCATTTGGGTCCACTTAAGTAAATATAGTAAGGGAAATTCCATATTTCTGTGCTTGACAGAAAGCTTTATAAGCATATTAATGTTGGTCTGAATTTTGGTTCTTAAAACCAGCATTTGAAACCATGGGAGCCATGAAAATGGGTTTGTGGTGATGCTTTATGTAAATTATTGGATCATTATAAGTGCAACTATTTTTGTGATGGAATATGTGTCTTTACTTAAAAATCTTCTTCATTATCTTCATTTCCAGTTGTTAGAATTCCCCTTTGTTTTCTCGAGTCAAATTGTAGATTCATTTGCATCTTTTCCTTATAGGGCTTATATCAACCAGTAGTTCAAGTGGTGCCCAAGCACTCTTATCTTTTCAACTCAATGCTTTTAGTCCTAGTTTTTTCGCTCAAGCTGTTGTGATTTGGTACCCACAAGCACACTTTGATCAGTCATAGGACGACAAGAAAATTTCAATTCTACCTTTCAAGAAGGTGTTGTTGGTCTATATTACTATAACAAGTGAAGTTAGAGCTCTTTCTGCCATCGCTCCAAACCAAGATATTCTGCCCACCATTGTCAATAACTTGAATGATGCATTTGGAAAAGAGATGAATGATGATGTTGAGATATGAAAACTTTGAGTTTATTTGAAAAATATGGTTATGAATAACATTTATTATATACTTTGGCCGAAGGCAGTCCCAGGCAATGAAAATTATTTTGAGGCATTTTGTCAAATAGTGATGAGGGATTTTTATATGATTCCATGTTTTGTATGTATTTTATTATGGCATAGATAACTAATCCAAAAAATTTAGTGAAGGAAGAGTATTGAAGTTAGTAATTTTTATATAGGTAGTCGGAAGAATTTTTAAAGAATCTGTTATTATTATTTTTTAAAATTTTTATTTTTGAGCTATGTTGATCCTTACCTATTGAATTGTGGATGAAACAAACATTGAAACTATTTCAATTGGGAAAAAAATTGAGGTTTTTGATTTTGTAGTTGATTTTATTTCAATTACAGGAGGAAGAAAAAAGAAGAAGAAAAAGAAAGATTTTACAAAGGGTTTCTCTACAAATATTTAACTAACCTTGTATGTGGATTTACTTGTAAAACCTGAGATGGAGCCATGGGAAGAAGCAGAGATGTAATGAGTGATCTAAGAGTTCTAAAGCAAAGAGAGAATCTATTTTCTATTCATCTTAAGACACTTACCACAAGCTTCAAATGTCATCGTTGCGATGCTTAGTTGTTTCTTAGAAATTTTACTTGTTTAGAAAGTGAAGATAATATCGCTTATTTCAAAGCTTGGAAGGGCAGATGTGAAAGGCTGAGCTCATTTTGACTTTCAAGGGCTTGTTCATTGTACATCTGCTTTAGCTTGTGGCTGTTGAGATTCTTGTGAGTGAAGCCATATATTTGTAGGGTCTTATTACCTATAAAATTTTAAGCCATATCCATCTGTTTCAAGCATGATAGGGGTTTAATGTACTATTTGCATTGTAATCAATCTAGGCAGTCAACATTTTCTTTAAAATAGTAAACTCTTATGTGTAATGCTAGGAATTGTAAAATGCCAAGTCCCAAGTCCCCCTAAAATTCACATTTGATGCTCCAAAGATTGTAACAAGGAAAGCTCAAAACTAGACCATGAATTAATTGGTGGTGAAAGGAGGTGCCATTGACAATGTTAAAATAAAACCATCATGATAAGCTTTTAAAATATTTTGATTTCTTACATGCAATGATGAGGGTTGTAGCTTCACTGTCAATTCTGACAAATAAAATGAGAATGCCAATTTTGACATCTGACAAAGCATTAATAAATATCCTGCTTCTACTTTAGCCAACCTGAAGCTAGCCATAACATCAAATTCTTGTAGCCAGTCAAAATTTAATAAATAATATTATTTAATGTTGTTAGCTAAACATTGTGTAACTTAACTAGGTTAAATATTTACATATTAACAACATAGGAATTAATAAATTGTTATTGGCACAAAGTAATAGGACTAATAAGTATTTAAATGCAATTAAAACCTAAATATATTCCTACAAGACTAATAACATGTCCAAATCATATAACTGATAAGTGAATGTTCATACATAAAAAAAATCTAGCATAACAAACATCACTCTACAATTTACCCTTAGCCATTAATGGCTAAAACATAACCAAATTATATATCATTATAATCTCCCATAGGTGCTCTAGAGGTTTAAGCACTCGTTGTACCATGTGACCTAGAAAGAGATCTCCTTGGAGCCTCATATGTTGCTAGCCTCTTTCTAGGTATCATATACTCACATTGTAATGGAACATACTTCTGAAATATTTTCCAACTCAACTCTGAATCAACTACAAATGAAGGCATCCACTATTAAGATAAGTCATCTTGTCATTTAACTCACTTGATCATTAAGGCATATCACTCCACCTGGAGCTCCTCCAATCTCCTATGTTCCTAAACATATGTTGTGGTAACAATGGCCACCCTATCAAAAAATGGAGCATGTTGCCCCACTGGTTCACATCACTCCATGAAACTCTCATAAATAGTACTATTTGGTACATCTTGCATGAGGAAATGAAGAGTCATGTCTATCACCAATGGAAAATAATCAATATATGTTATATGCATATAAAATATAACATTAGCATATCTCTTATTATTATAAAATAAATATCCACAATCATTATTCTTAAAACTACTATTGGGGTTGTTATGGCCACCTATTTTATCACCATCATCCCATTTACTCCTATGTGAAAATAGTATAATCATCATCTTACATTTCAATCATTTTATATGAAATAGAAACACCTCCTCTGTCAATAGCTTCAAGAGTAAACATCAAACACAAAATAATTTATGTAGTGATAGAACCCCTGATACAACAATCTCATATAACAATAAAAAAATATAATATTATTCCATAACTATCACCCATTGCACAGCCTCTTAGATACTAATGAGCATCACAAATGTTTACTATACTCTCAACTACAACCTGAACACAAAATATGGGAAATCATAAAATACACCACATACACTATGGTGAAACTGATCTCTCTTGTAGGAAACCAAAAGGACATGTATCTGAATCCCACCAATATGTTGAATAGGTCACAACATGCATGTTATATGGCATGAGATCCAAATGACAAGGCTAAACTAGCATAAGCTAAATAATCATGAAGGGATTTGTTTGAAGGATTCACGATATAAGGACATCCACATTTTTGAAGAGGTATGTTTACTTGTCCATTTATTTTCTATTTATACAAGCATTTCTGCTTACTTATAGTAGTTAAATTCTATTCATAATTTTTTTGATATTTGTAAGTATTTTTTTTTACTATTTTTTATAGGGAGAGCTTTTGAAAAGCTGTGGAGAGTAGTGCCACTTGAAGAGTCAACTACTAATGGCAAGGGAGACTCAAGCATGAGACCTACTGGATAAAGTCCATCTTCTTTACCATTGAGTCACCACCAAATTAAAATCTATCCATGATGTTATGATGGATATGACATACTTTATTTCATCTAAATTGACCAATAAATATGAATAATTATATTTATAATTATAATAATTTAGAAGATTTTATTTTATTTATATTAAAAATAAACATATGTACAAACCATTACCAACTTCTTGTCACTTCATTTGGGGTTTGCAATTCACCCATGTAATAGGTACTAAAGCTCAAAAAAATCTTTTTTGTGTGACTGCTTTTTCCTTTGATTTTAGGGTATAATAGGATTTAATGATCCCATCATAACTATTGAAAAATTATTAAACAATTTTGTTAAAATATGGTATAAAATGATACATCTCCATATTAGAGGTGACAAAAAGTATACCGGAAAAAAAATGTTATAAATTTATTATCTCTCGAAGGTATTGCTGGAAAATTCAGTATTTTTAAATTAATAGTTTCATGAGTTTAAAATTGTGTAATATATATTGTTGTATTTTATTAAAAAAATATATTTTTGTAATATATATTGTTACATTTTATTAAAAAATAGATTTGACTGGTTATAAACTTACATTTGTCAATTAAAAAATAAAAATAATGAGATAAATATTCAGCACTCTATTACTTATCAATTTTGTGCAAATTTTTCTTAAACATTAACTATTCTTTATTTTAAATTACAAATATTTTGTAAAACATTTTTAAATTTATGATATTTGAAGAGAACTTACACTACACTCTAACTAACTAGAAATACACACATAAAAATATATTTTAAAACATCAAGACACTAGAGCTAATTTTTAACTTGTGGAGGTCAACTCTAAATAAGCAATGTGTAGACTCTACCAATAATATATATGTATCAAAATCTCAACCTTGTGAGTTCCATAATTTTAACTTTGTCTACTCTTACATTAAGATTGAATATATATATATATATATGAAAGTTTTTATGTTTTCACAATTTATAAAAGTTGATTTTTGATGAAAATTGTGTACTTGATTTTGATTATATAAGTTTTAAATCAGCATTCTTATTTCATTATCACAATTTTTTTTAAATTGACTTTCATGTGAAAATTCTATGAATAATTTTGATACGATACGTTTCAAATTACCATATCTATTTCATCATCAAAAAATTTATAATGAATTGAAATATATCATATTAAAATCGAACATAATTTTCATGCAAAAATTAACTCTCAACAAATATAAACATCAAATTTTTAATATGCTAATATTTGTACATAAAATATAACAGTAATTAATAATATATTTTTTAAATCTTCTAAATTGGCAATTCAAAGCGAAAAAAGATCTGTGAAAGTACAAATTTTTGCTCAATATTTACTAGACTTCTTTTGGAAACCATTGCCTGAAAATATTATTACAGTAACATAATTTGAAACCATTCTTCCCATGTTAAAACTTTGTGAATAGAGCAGCGTAAATTGGCATTGCACATTAAAAATCTACATCTCTGCAAGTATATGTCCAAAACCCTAAATATTTATGCTACACAAACATTGCGTACGATTGCATACCCCAAAAAAAACTGTATAATTGTATGGAAAAACATTTTCGATAGGAAAGCAAAAGAAGGGTTTGCCAGAACACCATGAGAGAGAGATGCAAAAGAAACTTCATTTTTTGGCTGGGGATTCCAAAGATTTAGAGGTGGTTTCCTTATCAGCCTTCTCAGTGATATTTTTAGGCAGAAGAACCTGATGAATGTTGGGCAAAATCCCGCCGCTGGCAATAGTCACTTTGGAGAGAAATTTTTTGAGATCATCGACGTTCCCGACTGTCAGTTAGACATGGCAAAGGATGATCCACGACTTCTTGTCATCCCGCACCGCATTACCGGCAAGCTCTAACACCTCCGTAGCCAAAAACTCCATCACGACTCTAATGTAAACCGCTACCCCGATGCCCACCCACTTGGCATATCTGCCCTTCTTCAGATATCTACCGATGAGACTGATGGGAAACTAAAGGCTGACTTTAACAGATTTGGTTACAGACTTCTTCCTGGAAACACCCCCTTTCCTTCTATCCTTTGCCTTTGATCCATCCATTCTCAGATCCTTTTCTAATCTCAAATGTGCGAATAAATCTTCAACAACAGAATACACTTCCGTTTGCTCTTACGAGGATGTTCTTTTAGACAAACTCTTAACTTTGCTTTTACCAACAGTCCAGATTGCTCTGCTCTCGATCCGACACACACTTAACAAGCCAATCATAATTTCCGATTCGATTTTATACTCTTAAATTGTTTACAGTTAATTGCCATTAATACATGAAGTCTTGGTATTGAGGCCCAGGTAAGCGGGTCCATCGGATAACTTTTGAATTGGTCGACTGATTGTTCTCCTCCCATCATGGCCATAACTACACTTCAAATACAAGACAATAAATTTAACTAGCAATTGCCCATCAAATGTACATGCGGAGGGGGATGTGATTATTTTATTTATATTATTAAGAAAAGAAACAACTACTGGGGATGTGATTTTGAAAGGGGTAAATGTCAAATGAACGTGCCATGTAAATAACATATCAAAGTGGTGTATAACTATTTGAGAATCTTTTTTATCAAAATTTATAATATTGATAAAATCAGTTAAGTTTTTTTTTTTTTTGATAAATGTTGTTGTAGATATTATTAAAATATTTATAGTTAAAAATATATAATGTTTAACCTTTTAATTAAAAGTAATATTTAATTCTTTTATTTTAAAAATTCAAATTTTAAAATTTTATAATGGAATTAAGAAAAAAATAAAAAAAATTAAAACAAGAGTATGAAATATCAAGTTCTTACGAGATAATGACAAAATAATTTTTGTTTATTTGAATAAGTGAGTAGAGTGTTATTTTCTTGAAAATAATGTTTTTAACAATTTAAGTGTCATTGTGTATGATAAAATGTATTGAAAGATATTAGCTTTGTCGATTTAAAAGTGTTGAAATGTTACCTTAGATTCTAAACAAAAAAGATGTCCATACAAAAAATATGAGCATAGATGTACAATTACTTTGAATGTGCAAGTTATGTAAGATGAAATCTATATTTAATTTTTCATGATTTTATTTGGTAATTATTTTTAAGTGTATGATGTGCGTACTCCCTATTGCATGAGAAATAAACCTACCAACTCTCCATGCCACCTGTGGACAATTATTAGTTGACCACCTATTCTCTTAACTGGTGACTCCTTTACCATGACATTCACATTGTATCACAAGCGATGCCCCTTATATATCCATGTGGCATGCACTTTACAAAGCATTGGTACTCATTTCAAAGTTCTAACAGAAGAAAAAAGATAAACTCTATAATCTCAATGTATTTCTCCCACATCAACATCATAACATTATTGATTTGAACCACACATCAAATCCACACTTTAAACATTGAGTCTTTTCATAATCAAATAGAAAGCAATCAATAAATGATGCCACCACTACCATGAAGTCATAGCATGTGTATGCTATAGGCACTTTGGTGTATAATATCACATGAAATACTTTGTCATTGCTCCTCATCAACACTTCCTAACTTAATTTCACAAATATCATATGAAAATTAATCGGTATTTATTGGTTGGCATTGGTACCCATTTTCATTTGCATTTTGATGAAATGATTTCATTTCAATTAGTTTTTTATCATATTAGATGTTTGTAGTTATACCTCCACAAATTTATTTATTTATTTTTAAAATAAACCAATTAATTAGTTTTTGTTTAATTATGTTTTCTATGATTTAATAAATTTATTTTATTAAAATAGAGTTTACACATGATGTTATTTCATATTTTGATATTTAAAATTATGATATATTAGATAGACAGACAGACAGATAGATAGACAAACAGATAGATAGATAGATAGATAGATAGATAGATAGATAGATAGATAGATAGATAGATAGATAGATAGATAGACAGACAAACATATAGACAAACAGACAGATAGATAACAGACAAACAGACAAACAGACAGACAGGTAGGTAGGTAGGTAGGTAGGTAGGTAGGTAGGGAGGGAGGGAGGGAGGTAGGTAGGTAGGTAGGTAGGTAGATAGATAGATAGATAGATAGATAAATAGATAGATAGATAGATAGATAGATAGATAGATAGATAGATAGATAGATAGATAGATAGATAGACAGACAGACAGACAGATAGATAGATAGATAGATAGATGATACGTAGATAGATAGATGATATGTAGATAGATAGATAGATAGATAGATCGATCAATCGATAGATAGATAGATAGATAGATAGATAGATAGATAGATAGATAGATAGATTGATTGATTGATATATCAATAGATAGATCGATAGATAGATGGATTGATAGATAGATAGATGGATGGCTAGATAGATCAATAAATGGATGGATGGATGGATATATGGATGGATGGATGGATGGATAGATCGATGGATGGATCGATAAATAGACAGATGGATGGATAGATCGATAGATGGATAGATTAGATGGATAAATGGATAGATAGATGGATGGAAAGATAAATAAATGGATTGATATATGGTTACATAGATAGGATAGATCATATCATAGATCATAGGATAGATATGATAGATAGATAGAAAACAATAAACTAATAAATAAAAAGTAATAACATAAAATTAATTTATAAACACCAAAATATTAATTAATTATTCTACATGAGAATCTTTAAAAAAATACCAAATAAAAATTGGAGTTGATATATGCAAAATAAAATAAATTTTAAAAAAACTATTTAAAGTTAATTAACCCTATCGTTTCTAGTAATTGTTATTTTTTGTAATTTTTCATGTAAGTTTGATAACCTTAAATTTTAGTAACTTTTACATGTGAGATGAAACAAGCCTTAAAATATCCACTTATCATGTACACACTAATGTCAAACTAATGGAAAATTATTGGAGAATTAACCTTATTTGGGTCCTTCCTATAGATTTATAGTTTTATTTTAAGTCTTAGTTATTTATGAGTTTATTATATTTCTAAATGCATTTTATTCCTACCTTTATGAGGTATCACTCATCTCCCAAATTCACTTGTTGGATTTAGAGTTACATGCATATAAATCTCCCTTCCCCACCTGGCACACACCTCCCTTCTCTTTGTAAGGGATTAGGACATAAGTGGTACACATTTGGAGGGTTTGTAAGTTCATAATGGGGTTCTATGTAACTCCCATTTTGCTCCTCTAGCTTTATAAAAGAGCCCTTCCTCTCCTCTTTTCCTCACTAGAATATCTAGCCCTCTTTCTTCTACTCTTGTACTCTTGATTCAATTTTTTACTTGTGGAGATTTTGGTTGCAAACCTTTTAATAAGATCATGTGAGTTTTTCTCTGATGCATTTGGTTTTCCACTTTAAAATATTTGTCTCAACATTATGGCTTGATCTCTTTGAGGTGATTTTATTATTTTGCATTCATTTGCTCATTTATTTTAATGTTTAAGTTGACCATTGGAAATATTTTTATTATGGTATCAAAGCCCTGGTTAGGGCTTTGAATCCCCTTGAGTAACGTTGAGGGGGAGATTATTGGATAGGTGTCCAATGTCTCCCTTAGGGATTGTGACATGGCTTTACAACCACATGTGGGTACTTATCTAGCATTTGTATCAAGCGTTAATAGGTCGATATTTTAAGATAATGACAGTTGTGACTCCAAATTTTTTAATGTTGGATATTTTTAGAAATCACAAATAAATTTATAGTGCATTAATATTTTAAACACATTTAAAAATGGATTTAAAACCTACAATTCTTTTATAATTTAAAAATGCTTCGTATATACTTAATTTGAAACATGATAAGATTATTTCTCTTAAGACACAAATTACAAGTCAAAATATTAGAATTCTTACTTTGTAAAAATATTTTAATGCTTATGTAGAGAAAATGTAGTCATCTATTGATGTTCTTAATTCTAATTTTGCATATTTTGTTAATGATAATAGCTTTCATGATGATGAATCTTATTGTGAAAACATCTCATGGTCCTTGTGGTTAAATACAGCGAAAAGAAGGGATATGTCATTTGAAAAGTGAGCTGCATAAGAATATTCGAAGCAAAAAAATGTAGTCCATAAATAGGGAGACCTTTGTGTATGTACATAACACCAACCAAAATTCATATTCATCTAAGAAAGGTTAACACCAAATAGTCTACATTGCAAGTCAAAGGAAGGCAGCCTCCTGCTTCTTCCAGCAAATAAATCACCTTGGTTTTCTCTCAAAAGAGGATAAAAAATGATCCAGACAGGGTATAAGAACCCCATGAAAAATATCTTAAAGGGAAACTCATTCTCTAGATAGATTGTAGTCACGTTGAAATAGTTGGATCTCCCTAGAGATGAAATCTGAGTGAAAGGAAAATTGAGAACCTCAGTACCCATTTTAGAGGTTATAGTGAACCTAGGATAGTTCAATGACCATGCCAAACTTCATGGTTTATTTCTATATGGAAATATTTTGATCACATAGTAGAAGGGTAATTTCGTTCACCACAAATATATTTTGCCTAGACTTAGCATTGATAGGAAACATGATAAGCTGGTAAACATTATGTTTGCTTCAAAGCATTTGTAGATCTGCCCATCCTAGGCCATGCAAATCAGGGGGATTATTCCCCATGTCATAACAACCCATGACCAATGACCAGGTCTTCCTTCTTCTGCCATCATAAAATGTAAACCAAATGATTCCTTCATAATAAATAGGAGCCTAACTTTCACAAAGACAAGGCACCAAAAACCCCCACCTAGATAAAGATTTGAGTTGTTGCCTTCATCTTTGGTATCATCCCCTTTATCCTCACCATTATCCTTCACCTTTTCTATGCCTTGGTTTGCAACCTTGCCCCCCTTCCCTTTCCCATTCATCCTCATTTCAAATTTTGTCCTGTCATACAAACTGTTATTGGGGACATAATAACATTTAAATGATGGATCAACCCATCCTCTTTCAACATTTTGGTGTACTACTCGTGTGTCCTGTTAATTATTGACATGTACCTTATATCATATATCATCATCTCTAATCACTTATATTGTTTTATGAATTTTTGAGAGGCACTTGTAATGTGTCTCATTTTTTCTACTAAATTTTATTGTACATGGGTATGTCATCACTATTAGCTGTGGAGACCAATTTTAGAGGGTTCTTAGCCTTATTTTTATGTATATGCTTCCCTAATTTTCACCTAAGATGAGGTGTTGGTGAGAAATTATATATGCACTAATGTAAAATTAAATTAGGTTAGTTTATATATTTTAAGTGTGTTTGTCACACTTTTCTAGGTCTACAATAAGATAAGTGAGCATTTAATGCTACCATTATTTAATGTCACCACCACTAATCAATAAAACTTTTATATATTCTAGTCACATGTGACTATTATGTGGCTAATAGGGAAATTGTAGTGTTCTCTTGCATAAGACATTTATACGCCTCATCTCTCTCTATATGATGTAAAATGCATAAGTATTATGACATGAATCATGACATGTTGTAAGCATGAATTATGAAATGGAGTAATATAATTTTATCTTTTTATCATACATTTGTATATTGTTTCACTTATATTAGAGCAATTCCACTATAACGAGTTTCTCTACCATTCATGCTCAAAGATTATTTCCAATATGGTGATCGAATCTATTTTATAAAAAATGATAGTGTTTCAGTGAAATAAGACATTTCATACTCTAGAATATTTTCCTTGAGACTAAATTTATCAAATCCTTATTTTCATCTCTTTAATTAGCTTGTCAATTATTGCTTGATGAGTGAGTTTGTGCCACTCTCACCTAGTACTTTCCTCCTTTAGGTGCATAAGTTTTTACCCTTTAAAATTAATTTAAATTTTCTTTGATCAGCTATTAATGGCATGGTATTAAGATAATTTCCTTTAAAACTCCCCTTTCACACAAGTTCTCAACTATCAATTGGAGATGTGAAATAATGGTAATTATTTTAAAAATGTAACCAACAACCACCTCCATTAATTTTTAAGTGTATGGTATTCTACCTTACTCTATGTTTCCTTAGAGTCATATATAATTCCCATACTTGCATAATATTTATCTATTTATTCCCCAACAAACAATTCATAGACACAATCCATTGATCCAAGGTCTAGGAGGAATCCAATGGACAATAGCCTAATCGAGAGTCTAAGAATTTTGTATGCTTGTGTGAAAGCCATATGAATGTAATGTAGAGAATTAGGTGGAGATAATATAACCAAAACACACACACACACACACACACACACACACACACTTTTTATGTGTCATACTCTTAATGAGGATGTCTAAATGTCTATCTTCTAATCTAATTAACATCTAAACTTACAATTATTTATGTATATATTACCAATCTATGAAGCTAGAAATAAATGTTATGGAATTCAAAGTAGATGAGAGCCCATGTGATTTAAAACCTTTCAAACAATTGAGCTAATTAGAATCAAAATTAATGCTTAAATATTTTTTTATGGATATTTTCCCCTCAACCCTATAATGGGTACACCTTTGAAAATTAAGTCAAGGTTCATTTTAGTGGGCCATATAAAAAACTCTATGGAGATCCTGAGGTGAATTAGATTCACAATGCTTATGAATCAGTTCAAAAGGCATATCGATGCATAGGGGAATCATACGATGTCACAAAGTGAATAATGTGGATGAACACTAGTAGTATGCAAATGGATGCATGTACAACACAGTCAAACATTGGCATGAAATATGGTGTGGTCAAACACTGGTATTACTCAAGTAAATGCTAGATAATATAGGTTAATTTTGATAACATGTAGATGGGCATCTGTATAATATAAATAGACACCAGCTACATGCTGACAGACATCAAGTGTCACATCATGGTGTTGATGCTCATCCATATTATAAGTTGGCATTTATCCTTACACACCATGTTTTGGGGCTTTTTGTAAATTTTAGAAAAATTTCCACATCATATCAATAAACATTGGTATGATATGGGTACATGTCTAGAATTTTTGGAATAATGCTAGTTTTGTGTGTTTCTACTCATAATGCACACATGTGAATATAAAATGTTAAGGGAAGTGTTTATAGTGACTCTACCTTGAGAGAGTTTACCTATCCATGCATATGGGATACTTATCCCCCATACATGGATGCTACTAATCTATAGCCTATGGGTATACCTAGACATGGCTATCCATTGGCAGATGTTGAGAGGCCACAATCATCTACTAACAAACTGTAAACATTTGATGGTAGATTGTAGACAACCACCATAATAGGCATTTATCAATAGCCATTAAGCATCTTCTAACAACCCATGGGCATCTACTATAGCTCATAAGCATCCACTAAAAGGCAGTGGGTATCCTCCAGTAGCCCATGAGTGTCTACTAGCAACTTGGGCCCTGAGGTCATATATGAGATACCTATTGGTGGATGCCCACAATATGTCGATGGACCCTTACAGGTTGAAGACATCTACCTGCATCTTAAGAGGCCTCAAATGTCTACTAACATCATGTGGGCTTTTGCTGACAAGCTATAGACATCCACTAGTGGGCATCCCATGGGCACCCACATGGAGTCTTTGGGTGTATGCCTATAGACTATTAACATCCACTCATAGGCTGTCAGTGTCGATCGATAGAGTTAATATTTTTTCCTTTTATTGACATAATTTACATAGTGAACATTATCAATTTACTATGTAGACTGTCAATGTCCACCTGACTTTATATGTCAAATTCATCAGGATTGGCTTTCGAGGTATTGATAAACTGTATTTGTATGAGGAAATTTATATTCAAATTTAGTTGAACCTCTCCTTGAAATTAACTTTGACCCCAAAAATTTAAGTGATCCTTCCCTGTCAGCCACTCCACAAAAATTTCTAAATGTTGACTTTGAAAAATGCAATATTCATAGATTAATGAAGATTTATCACTAAAAACCCCTAAATTAAGTGTTTCATGCCTATCAAAATTGAGGTATAAATTTGTTGGCACATGGGATACCTTGTGGTGCACATTAACCTTTATAGTGTGTCATGGAGATGTGTAGGACCCCAACGAATCCTAGTGTATACCAAAAAAGGTTTGGCACACATTTGGGTGATGCCAAGTCTCATCTACATAAATTATACTACACCAATGTAGAAGAGTGTGTGTGGTAATTGTTGGAGATAAAATATATGACCTTAGAGGTACTGTAAACCTTTAAAGGTTGTTTAAAGGTACCACAAATCATTTTTAAATAACCAAAATAATAGAAATATTTTAGAATGGGATTGAAGGCATCATTGAAACAACTTTTTTAAGATCAATTATGTTAAATCTAAGAATAAATTTTAGAAACTTGGATTTTATATGATACCTCACAAACTATTTTTATTATTATGGAAGATTATATTCTTTAACAATAATTTACACCCATCATAAAATAATTATGTGTATACATGGTTTCTAAAATTTTATCTATCTTTTCTTTTTGAGGTCTTAATTTATATGAGGTGATGTTCAGAATGTTGAATAAGTTATATGCCATAATATTCTCAAGAGTTATAATGATATGATAAGAATATTGAATGAATTTAAGGATATGATATTTGCTACTTCCCACTAATACAACTAAACTAAAAGGATTTACATTATACACCTACTAGAGAATATGTATGTATGGATACCCATAGTGTACATGACAAACACCAATTGGCACTACTTTAAAAACTAACTCTTATTTTAAAAGATAGATATCATATGAGAGGTGACATTAATGAATGATGGGTATACATTTTTTGTATCATAAGAACTCCAAACCATCTTAGTTTATAAGGATTCAAATGAGGCATGACTAAAAAATTTAATCACTTTATGGTTGCTTCAAATATGAGGTTCTTCACGCTACTACCACCGATAAAAAATATAGTCATTTCACTTGTACAAACATCTATGAATGGATTAGGTGAAATAATTTTTTTAATTTACACTAATGGTGTAGCTTATGAGGTGTTTACCACAACTTTTAGATCTAAATCGATTCCATCGAAAGGGTTTGACTTTATAATCCTTTATTTTTAAAGCATAAGTAAACTCTTCTAATCATGGCACTTTAAAATTGAGTGGGGTTTTATTTTTTATTTGTTACACCATTTATTTATCTTAGATTGTTGTGGCTTCCTATCTAAAGAAGATAGTTTATTTCAAATAGACAATGTTTCCTACTTTCCATTCATCTCAAACACTTCCTCATAGATATCACTTAGTGATAAGAATATTCCATTGTCTTGAACTTAAAAAACTTCAATTTGGATTACATGAATAATCGTATGTCATTACAAGACTTGATAACTCTATGTTACTCTGATTTAAATAACCCTAACTTTGTTTACATGCCATGAAAGGCATCAATATAGGATTGGATTGGTTAGTCATGTCCTTGCTGAATTTTGTTTCCATTGAATATAGTGATCATCAAAAACATCTTTAAAACAATATTAATCCTTGAAGGCTTCTATGAATTTATTCCTAGTTGGGTCAAATTATTATTATGTCAAGTATTTCTCTCATAAACAAGTGGTTTGCTACCATTTCTTAGTGAATGAATAACTTTTAGAAGTGCAATATTTATTTCTTATTCATCATAAAATCGGTTCATATATATATATATATATATATATATATATATATATATATATATATATATATATATATATAAAATCTAACGAACCATTTACTACATTTACATTTATTTTACCTTAAAACACAAGAACTTGTATATTTATTTAAAATCTAGGATAACTTGACCACCAAAAAAATTAAATAATTTTTAAGTTGATGGAAGCTAATATCTTTACAACCTAAACACTTTATCCACCTATACCATGGGACACCCTTATGCCAACTAGTTATCTTCTCCTTTCAGTCTTGGTGCCCTATGCCACATTTTATAGTACTTTAGTGAATTGGTTAAAAAACTTATCTTTTTATCTCAAAGTTATTTTATAATTCCATCATTAATCATCTCTTGGGTTACATCTTATGAGTTATTATCTCTATACATTTGAAGTTTATTGAAGTGATATGACATGTAGTCCAATGAGTTTCTTGGTTTGATGTTGATCTTTAGATACTTTGACATCATTTGACGAGACATGCATGAACAAGATGAAACACTTTGATACCATTGATATGGGGCTTCGAAGGAACTTAAGATACATCACCCTAAATGATAATCTAAATGTGTTATATGCATGTGAAAAATTTATATGATCTATAATGCAAAGAATCAAGAGAGAGATAATATAACTAGAATAAAAATCTTTATTAATTTGCATGTTCTATATATGGAATACTCTTGATAAATATGCATGAATTTTTATTTTTTACTCTTATTACCATATAAAGCTACAATGTTATAAACATATTTAAAACCTTTGAAGGCATTAAAAATCAGTACGGAATTTGAAACAATTTATCTTTCATGTGATTCTTTTCCTTCTTAAAATTGAGTTGATTGGCATAAGTAAGGCTTGAGTATTTAGCGAGGGGAATTTACCCACAAAATTTATGCACTTGACGTGTACTAATGGAACGGATGCATATAAATTTTAGTGCATGGCCATACCACACAGTGTGATTTAACCACCTTGAAGAATCCGCTAGTGGATACTACATATGGTTTGGCACATGTGTGGGTGATACCATGTTTGATTTACATAAACTTATTTATGCCACTATAAAAGTAAGTGTGCCATCAAAAGGAAAAACAATAACCACAAGCAATGAGAATGGGTTTGACAACATTGTTAGAATTGTTTGTGGAAGATTTTCTTGGATCACTAACCTTGAATGTTTGTCTCTAATACCATTAATATATTAATAATTCAAATCTTTTGATGAATATTTTATCAATAAAACTTAAAAAAAACTTATATTAATAATTATAATAATATATATTTCAATCAATGTGAAGAAAATTAACTTAAGATCAAACACTAATTAATTGAATCAACAAGACTCAAACTAATATTTAACTTAATAATAAACCTTACAATTTGAAAAATTAAATGAGACCTAAACAATGACTTCGAAACCTAAAAAATTTAAATGATGGGATTATATTGAGTACGCTTGATTTAACAAATTATTACAAATACACTTAATTTTAACAAATTATTGTGATAGTAAAAAGATCACTCATCATAATGTGATGTATCATTCCACCATAACCCATATTATATAGTGGCATACATATTAATATATACTTTTTAATATAATAAATTTAGTTTTTGATGATGTTATTTATTATTCATATTTTTTTTCTAAATTGATTTCTAAATTACTGATAAACAATTTTTTTTCAATTAAACAATCCTTTTTTATTAAACCATCTTGCTTTTTATTAAATTGATTTCTAAATTACTGATAAACAATTTTTTTTCAATTAAACAATATTTTTTTATTAAACCATCTTGCTTTTTATTAGGGACTCATTTTCCTTCATTAATTTTATTAAAAAACAATTAAATACCTTATTACCTTTAAACAAGTTTTTGACTGAAATGTACCGAGTAACACCCAAGTATTATAATTAGAATAGATTACCTGAACAAGAAATGACAGAGAAAAAGGAATAACAGATTTAAGACATGACTTTAAAAAATGACAGATTTAAGGCATGACTTTGAAAAATGACAGATTTAAGGCATGACTTTAAAAAATGAATGCTAAAACTATTTTACTATAAATCAAGGTTAAGAGAGGATATAAGTGTATGTTTTACTATAACTCTAATAAATTTAAAAAAACAAAATCTAAGCGAAAAATTTAGAAAATAATTTTTTAAAGTTTTATAAGTGGATATATAAGCTGCAAATAATTAAATTTGCTATTTACATTGAGAATGTGTTATCTATAAATTTTCATGTTGGAAGAGAGGTGGAATTTGTCTACGTCCTAGAGGAGGATTAAGATTAATAAAATAAAATAAATGAATTCCTTATATACATTAAGAATTTTTTATGCATTAAAATTTACAGAGAAGTTGAATTTCTTATCTACATTGAGAAACGAGTTGAATGAAGAGTGATGGAATTTAATTGTTTTACTAATATAATAGAAATATAGGTGGAAAAAAAGTCAACAAGGTACTATTGTAAGTGTTGTGATATAAGTATCATTGTAAAAATAAAGCGTTTATTTAATAAACTCTATAAAGAAAAAAAACTATTATCTACATTAAAAATTTCTAAATGAAGATTAAAATTAATAGAATCAATAAAAATAATCATATTTTAGTTTTTTAATTCTTAATTATTAATTTAGGTTTCGGTAGATGAAGTTTAAGATTGATATAATTAATTTTTTTTTAATAAGAAGTAATTATATTTTAAAATTTTAATTATTAATTTAATATATGTTTTATTTATAGTTAAGCTATATAAAATATTGTAAAAAAGAGTCTTTTTTACAATTAAAATATATTTAATATTATAAAAATAAGCGATTTTTAATTATTTAGTTGAGTGAAAATTTTGGAGAACTCAATAAGAATATTGAAACATGTTTCTTTTAGAAATGAAGTATAAGTGATATGGTAAAAATAAAAAATTCTAGTATATATAACTATTACTTATAAATAAGTATGTTTTTAAAAAAACATCTCCTCATGATTAAAATAAATTTATATTAATGTTTATATACATTTGTTTTCTTTTAAATAATACATGAAATACAAATTTTTAAAGGAAAATACTGTGAATTAACAAAAGTGAATTAATAAAAAGATTATTTATATCAAAAATTGGAAACAATAATTTATTAAAACATTATATTCATATGTTATAAGTTTATTTTTAAAATATTTTTATTGTATAATTATATTATTTTTATTTAATAACATTTTAAATTAATAAATAAATTTAATTTTCTTAATAAAAAAATTGTGAAAAATATCTAAAATAAACTAGAAAACTAATACATTTTAGTTTATCTAATTAATAAACTAAAATTTAATGGTACAACCAAAAAAAAACTAAAACTCTATGCAAATAGGAGCCGAGAGTATTTTTAAAATAAATAGATTTTTCCCTTAAGTGGTTACAATAAAACCTTAGAAAAATACACCTTTTTGTACCAAGTTTAATGTTTTATCAAAAGGGTTAAAGGTTGGTCTTGAAAATAATTGGACTATTATTAATATAAAAAGGGGATTTGAGAATTAATGGACTTTGAGAATAATATTAGATGCATTAAGAAAAAATCATATCTGAAATTGATAGCGCTTTACTATTATTAAATATTGTAAATATGTTTTTAAAATTTTCTCTATTAAAACAATTAATCATATCAAATGACAACCAAATAACAAATCACCTCACCAATTTAAAGGTGAAACTAAACTCCCAACAACACAGAAAATGGTGCCTCCCCCTTTCAAGTGATAAGATTAAATCCCTATTTTTCAAAGATATTCAAACTCCAAAAAGCAACCATGATTTTAATCATGAATTGGCATAGGGCAGTGGGAATTTGTAACTTATAATTAATAAACAATTATGAGCAACATTATTCTTCTAATTTAGTGAAACATTTTATAATCTTAAAATTATAATTTATTTGGTTATTTTCTCTTTTTAAATTTATATTATATTATTTTTTAATATTTTATTTATATTAATAAAAATAATATTTTATAACATAAAAATTATATTATACTTTTTATATAAAGTATGAGTAATAATAAACTTTGAGATTGAATATTGAATATATTGAAATTACATTTATTTAATAAATAAATATTATTTAAAATTGGTAATCCAATTAGTTATTAGAATCTATTATTTCAAATTATGTTTCTTGTTTGAACTTCATTAATAAATTTTTTTAGATAAAAAATATTTTAAATAAAAAATACCAACCAAAATATATTAAAATGTAAAATGTCATATGTAATGGTTTGTGTATAATGACAATTAAAATTGTTATGAAGGCATTTATTTTATTTATTATTAATATGTTTGTTTATTTTTAATTATTAGGAAAACTTAAGTGAGTTATTAGTGTGTCTTAACATTTTTTATAATTCTCCCATTTAATTCGTTTGATACATTTCTTAACATTTTCATGTTTCTTCATGTTTGTATCATAGGCATCTCTAGTGTTCTTGGTCCAATCTGTTGGTCTTTTGTTAATATAGAGGTACTTAATTCATTATTTTCTTTTTTTCTCTTTCAAAAAAATGTAGTTTTAATATATTATTTATATGCATAAGTGTTGTAATTTATTTGAAAATACCTTTTATGAATGATAATTAAAAAAATAGTTATAATCATGAGGCATATTTATATACTTAGTAATAGGGTTCAAAATGTTAATAGTTATTTGATTGGTAAAGCCAATATTATTATTGATAATAATGCTTCTCAATTTAATACTATTGGATGTGTCTCTAGTCCATTTTTCATAGCTTTTATTAAAGTTATATTTTTTATTTAATATTAATATTGATATTGATATTGATATTGATATTGATATTGATATTGATATTGATATTGATATTTATATACTTCCATGTTCTCCTACAAATAATATCAATAGATTTATCAAGGAATACAATTTTTCCAGATTAGACACTATAAAATTTTACTCTACTTCAATTAAAAATTTGGATGGATCTTGTCATGCTTTGGACCCTTGCAACCTTTATTATGTAATGATGTCAATCATGTTCAATTATATTCCTCTAAAAAGGTGAATTAATTTTTTTCTAATCTGACTTTAGGGTTTCATACTCTTACTTTCATTTATTTCTAGAAGGCACCTTTTCACCATTATATCAATTACACAACTATGCATAACCTTATGTTGAAGGTTCTAATGGATTTTGTTTTAATCAAGAGGACAGAAAAATTAAATCAATAATTGAATCTCTTTAGATGATGAATAAGATTTTAGTAATCATTTAAGGCATTATTTATGCTCTCTCATCTCTCCTTCAATCATGTTTGGTAGATTTGCCTTACCCCATGGGTCAGCTAAGACTTATCTTCCTTCCCCCATCCTAATCTTGGGTTCTTTTATTTAAAATTAAATGAAATATTTATATGGAAATGATAAATTTGTTGATGTTGAAGTAGCTGGGAAGAGTGAGGAAATCCTAAGGTTTCTAGTTGTTACATAGGTGCATTTTCTTGCTACTTTTCCCACCATAAAATTATCCAAAATTGAGGTAATCCATGTGTTGGAGATTGGTGTGGAATTTATTTCATAAAAATTTATAATTTTTTTTGTGTTATTCTATAGTTTTGATAAGCTTGGCTTTCAATTCTAGATTTTCATTGATGGATCTTAAAGAATTGGAAACTTCTTTTGTCTTAAGGAGATTTTCATGTATCCTTGTGTTGGGGATTATTTTATTTTATGAAAATCAGTTTCTTGGTCCTTAGGAGGGGGAATACTTTATGTGGAACCTTGGTTTCCAAAATTAAATCCTCCTATGCATGACTTCACTATGGATTCAATTTGGGTTAGGATTCAAAACCTTTCCTTGAATTTCTAAGGTATTTCTAATTTGATTACTGTTGTTAATTATTTAGGGAAAATTTTGTATTCATATGAAAATAACATGTATATTCTAACTTACATTTTTAAGAATTTGTGTTGAGATAGATGTGTTTGGTGGTTTACCTTAGGAGATTGGGCTCAAGGTTAGGGATAGAATATTGAAACAACAAATGTATTTAAGGGGATGGTTTTTGGTTGTAAATATTATTATGTTTAGGGACATTTGATGGCTTATTTCCTAAAGAAAAAATATTTTTATGGATTTATGGATCAAGAAGGATAGGTTTGCTTTAGGGTGCAAAGGGGATGAATACCATCATCAACAATTAAAGATTGATTATATTGTTTTTCCTTAGAAATTAATTTTAATAACATCAAGGTCAAAAAATCTTGGGGTTGTCTAGATGTAGTACCTGCTCTTGAATCTTTAATTATTCCTAGCTCAAATTTTTCTTTCTTTTTAAAGAACGTGTTAGACCAATGGAATTATGCATGGTACTTACTCTACTGATGGGTATTACTTGTCTAATTTGAAACTCTTCTTATGAGAGAATTTTTTATAAGTCCTCTAATTTAGAAGATTATAAATGATGGAAATAGGTCAAAAATAAAAGCATTGCCACAAAAAGGATGCAAAATGGGAACAATATTCTTATATTTCATCAAAAAATGGAATCCACCTAGATTAGTAATGGAAGATGTATGCAGATTTTGGGTATATTTTTTTGGTCTTTGGATTCACTAAGCTTTCAAAAGTTTTCATTATGTTTTAGTGCTAGTTTTTAGGTGTTGTGCTTTATTTGGGTCTTTGTTTCAAAATCTAGCTTACTTGTGGCTATCTTGTAAGCATAATTTTATGTTTCTCTTATGTATTTTTATAGTCACTAAAATTAACATTCAATGCTAAAATAATGCACTTGTGACCATCCTCTATGCTCAATTCCATGATTTTAAACTATTATTCCTCTACTTCTATGTGGATGACACCTTACCTTTTAGAAAATATAATAATGAATATTCATACTCTTCATTCCAAATAACCTAGACTCACTATTAGACTGATCCACCCTTCCAATTTAGCTATCTCCACTCCTCTGATAAAATTTCCTTCAAGACAATCTCATTGGATATGTTGGATTATTTTATGATCTAAAAATGTTTAGATTATTTATGTTTTGTTTAGTTTTATTTATGGGTTGGTTTCACCAATTGGTGGTTGGTTTTGTAACCACCTTCTTCCTTTAAAATTTTTTTAAGCTTACTCGATGTACAAAAATAAAATTAGGTCTTTTATTGAATATAATTTTCTCTATATTATTTATTCCTTTTTTCAATCTAAATCAATGGTGTCAGAGTCAAATGAAACTCTAGAGGAAGTTTGAAAATTCAATGTTTTATCAAATTTTTAGTTGTGTATAGCAAGGTAGAAGATACAACATTTAAAATTGAATAAAGTGCAGTAGTATGAGGTTCTAATATAGAGGGAAAACTCAATAATATTTTTATGGTGCCATTGCTAGCACTGGATAGTAGGATATAATGCTTGATTTAACTTTTGTGTGAACAACTCTCTGATTAGTGGTATTCCTTTGCTCGTGAAGACATCATCAAAAATCATGAAATAGTTTGGAGGAACTCATCAAAATAGCTGGTGAACTTACAAACTTGATGAGCATTTGTATGATGCATAAGTAAACAAAGCATAGTGAAATAGCAGTGGTGTCCCTTTCCATATTGCAGACCTATGAACGGTGACCTTTGGTTTTAAAGCATTCTCCAAGATATTGATCAAGTTTTGAATGTTCTCATTCTATATGGCATGTAAAAATAAACACTTGTTATTGAGCATATGCGTTGTTCTATTGGAGAAAATTGACAACTAAGAAAAATCCTGATAAGCAGATCATACCCTGGTTAAAAGTAAATCAAACTCTAATATTTATTTTCATTTTATCATAGGTCCCATGAAGGCATGAATGTGAATCTATTTTAAAATGTATCATCAATTAATATCACTTTGGTTTAACTTTTGGTTTTTATATATATGTGAAAATTGAACAAGTTATATTTATTTACAATATTGGGTCATGAAGATTTAAATTTGAATAGGGAGATGGATAGGCAATTTTTTGTAAGTCATTTAAAATAAAGGTCAAGGGTCCACAACCCATTCATTTTGATAAAATATCATTTGTGACCTTATTATTTACTTGGAGAAATAAGGGTGTAACAAGTTTTTTTATAAGTCCCAAGTATATTTTGTATTCAAAAACTATTTTTTGAAGGTAAAGGCAAACCTCAAAATAGTATTCCCTTATCTTATTTTGACTTGGTTTTTAGCACCATGGCAAAAATGATGAGTTTGATTTCTAAAAATGGTAAATTGTCACCTAAAAATTATAAAGAATGGAGTAGGAACATGGAGAATACACTCATTTTTAATGACCTGTGAGAAATCATTGAAAAGGAAACCACACCACCAACTAAATCTGTAAAGTTGATTGAATATCAAAAATGTGATAAACATGTAGTCATGCTTGTGAAATCATTTTGCACTAAACAAGTAATCATTCATATTGAGGCAATTAAAACTGGTGCATGGAAATCTTGGAAAGCATTAAAAGATCTATATGAAAAGAAACTTGCATATAAGAAAATTGACCTTCTTATGTAACTATTGAACAATAAACTAATAGATGATAAAGATGTCTCTAAATATCTTTCTCACATGAAAACATTGATACAAGAATATTGTACAATTGGTGGTAAAATTGATGATGATATGTTGATTTCTATCACATTGAATGGTTTTAATTCTACATACACCAATTTTGTTGAAATGCTATAGCTTAGTGATAAGCTTAACTATGCCACATTTGACTCTATTTGTGAGTTATTAACTCAGCATGAGAGGGAGTTTGTAAGGAAAAAGATTAGATCCATAGAAGAGGTCCACTATACCAAAATAAGCAATCTATTATATGAATATAACAAAAAAAAAATTCAAAGCATTATCCAAGATAGAAACACTCTCCATGACACACATCCAAACATAAGAATCATTCTAGACATAGGGATCATTCTGATTCTCCAAATCATAGACATGATTCTGATTCTCAAAAGCATGAGCATCACCACAAACATTCACATTGACACAAACACAAGCACAATAATTCTTCTTCATGTGGCTATTCTTCCTATAGTTCTAGTGGATGTGAGATAATATGTTACAATTTTGGTGGCATAACACATCTCTCTATAAAATGCCCCTCTAAAAGGAGGTCCTCTCGACATTGAAAAAAGGTAGAAGTAAACATTGTTGATCACTCCAGTCACTCTAGTCACTCTTTTGACTATTCTTCTACTTCTTATGATGGATGGGATGACTATGAAGTTGCTTGCTCCATAGTTGATGAGTATATCTACTGAGATAGTGACTCACCCATCTTGTGTGAGCTATTAGGCTCAAGATTGTGATTTGATGTAGTAGCACTTTTTGGCTTGTGTACTTTGCTTTCAAAGATGTAGTGATGATATGATCTTTGATGTGGAGTATTCTAGTGATTTATACTTGGTTTATTTTTTGCATGACTTCTCACCTCTCACCTAATAGGGGGAGAAAATATTTCATAATGGTTTTTTATCATTCATCGATGATGTGTGATATGAGTTAGCATTGTGTTTCTAGCATTGTTAGTGCTGAGCAAAGGCCTGCAGGAGATGTTGATGATTTTTGGGCATCAATTTGAGTTGTGCCATACATAGTACAAAGGGAATTCACTTATTAGATAGATTCTATGTAAGGATCAATGTAGTTTGATAGTCCATGATCATGTTCTACTACAGTGCATGGATAATCATGATTAATCAGTATAGGATGTACATCAGTTGTAGTTGTGGTAGAGTCTACTTAGATGACTCATAGTTCATTGCTCTAGTCTTTGTATACCTATTTGGATCACACTTTGGATCAAGGGGGAGTTTGTTAGATTATTTTATGATCCAAAAATGTTTAGATTATTTATGTTTTGTTTTGTTTTATTTCAATGTTGGTTTTGTAACCACCTTCTTCCTTTTGTAAGCTTTTTAATATTATTTGATTTTAAAAAATAAAATTAGGCTTTTATTGAATATAATTTTCTCTATATTATTTCTTCCTCTTTTTGATCCAAATTAGGCTAGCAGTGTCTAAATTTGTTAGTTTTTTCCTCCCACCAAATAACAGCTAGTTGATAAAATTAAAAATAATCTAAGCAGTCATCCCACATGTTTTTTAACTCCCATTCAAGGAAATCCCAAAATTACCACTATATATAAACATATTTTCTATTCATTTATTCACTGTAGATGTCAAGAGGCTTCTATATTGTAAACATTAGAATTATTCTATCTACACATTAAGAGGGAAACACTTATTCTTATCAATTCTAAGTCCAAAAAATCTAAGTATCCATGATTTCCAATGTTATTAATATTACTCTAGATATAAATATTTTCTATAACATCATTCATATAACTTTTTATTTTGAACTAAGTTATTGATCATGCTTTACAACTCACTGTAAAAGAGGGGCATACACAGTCACTTATCTTAGATACAAAGTTGAAGTAACACATTTCACAGATAGAAATACATAATACTTGTTGATTTGATCATAATATATACTTAATTTTTTTCCTAGAAAGCATATTCAAATAGAGCCATGCCATTTGGACAACATCATAGACCCTAGTTGTCCAGAACAACACACTTTCATTCCAAAATTCAAAAAAGACATTTTCCATATTTATTATAATCATGTTCAATTTAAAAATTAGCTTTCAATGGTTATCTAGAAATATTTTCATATTTATACCTAGGTTATTGCAGAATTTTACTCAAATTGGGGGCATCATGCACAGCATGTGTTCTAGAATTTTACATAGGTTTACTCATAAATTCAATTGGTATTATGGATTTATCAACATCAATATACTCAGATATCATATTGGGGCCATGTGTGTGGCATATTATCACTTACTTATTTTTGCACTAGTTTCTACATAATAAATGGAAATTCATGTCAATCTTTATGTTGTATACACTAGATTTAGATCAGACTAATTTTGCACTAGTTTTACACCAAAAGAAAACTTATTTTTTTTGCAAAATTTAATTCATTTTTTCACTAGTTTTTGTATTTGAATTGAATTCATATAGGGATTCTAAGCTATTGTACTACCTTTAGTTTTATGATGATGGAATCAAATGCATCTTGAGTTCTTAGGCATGTTCTCCTACCAATGAGGATTGGAGCATGCATATTCTAATCCAAGTGTTTCACTGAAATTTTTTTCCCAAAGATTCTACCCTCTCCAATCATCAATTTTTCACCATGGATTGTAGTATACACAATCAAATGATTTTTTTGAAAAAATATCTCGATAAATTGTATTGTCAAGAAATTCACATACCTTCTCTATGTTTACATATTTTGTAATTAAAATTGTATTAGATTATTTTTAATTTATATAATATTTTATATTTTCACACAAAAGTGTATGTATATCCATAAAATCATAATTGAAAGTGGATATTTTTCAAAAAAAATAATTACAAGTACCTTCATAGACATGTACCCAAAATTTGGTGGCCTAAAATACATAAAATAAACATATTGTTACATTATGTGTTAGTATACAATCATGGAAATACTTTCCATGGAGGGAGAGTAATTTTCCTCTTTGGATAATAAGCCCATGATTTGGGCTCATCATTTTGTTATATCTTAACTTATACAATAACAATATTCTCAAAAAAATGATTAGCTCATAAAATATTAGAATCCCCCTAGTTTTTCCACACTTGGAGTTTTGAAACATTGTATGGAGTTATTTTTAAAACATCACGAAAATAATAGTATTGTCACACATTTTAGTTGTGATTCTTCTCATAAATATGGATGTAAATTGTGACACTATTAGGGTATGTTAAAATAAGGCATATTAATTATATATCATGTTTTGAAAAATATTGCATTAACATATGTCTAGATATAATGAGATTTCTTAGTATACACCTGTCTATCAAACTTGTCATGACCCATACTATGTTCCTCAATAGCCTTATCAAGGTTTTTATTAGTCGTATGATCCATGGTAGCCTTATGTTTAGCCTATTAATTCTCCATATGATCATGATGTTGTTGAGAAGCCTTCTGAACAAACCTATGAATAAGGCTATCAAGAATAAGAAGATGTAATTAAGATGATTGAAGAAGAAGTCCAAGACCTTAAGAGGTATATTTTTGGAGGCAATCTTCCTCAAGCTATTCCTATCCCTCCTCAAGAAAGAAAGTTTTCATCATGTTCAAATCCCTCTTGGACTATGATTCCTAATTATACCATGCCAACTCTTGTGGAAGAATTTGAACCTATGCAAGTCTCTCCCTCCCCTATCCAAGAACCCTCTTGTATTCTATATTAGGTTTTTTTTCCCCTTATCCTCATGAAACCATTCACTACCCTAAAGAGGAGCCTCCAAGAGAGCCAATCCAATATTCAAAAGAGCCTAATAACTTCAAATTTCTAACTTGGAACCAAGTAGTGAATTCTTGGGGAAATAAAGATGAAGAGAGTGAGGACAAATAAGTTGATGTCAGATAAAGTCAAAATCTTGAACTTTAATGCTAGTTTGAGGAGTTAAAGGAAGTTGTACAGACTTTTTGAAGTCATGCAAAAGAAAAAACATTTTATAAGTGTCATTTCACTTCCCAAGGGTCAAAAAAATTATTGGAAGGAAGTTACTGATCCAAATGTTGTAAAAAATTACTTCTCTCCTACATCACACCCTTTATAAGTTAGTGAAGGCCAAATTCAAAAACATGGTAAAATCCTTATAGATAGAGTTGGGGGATAATATTTTGGATGAATTTGTGGCATTAGTCATAATATTTGTGGTCTTATCTTAATGAATAATCACTAAGAGCCTAGACTAATTTTGAAGAGCTCAAAACACCATAGGCTGAATTTGACATAACTCCAATGCAAGTGTAGATCATTTTTTTCTTAAAAATAATTGGGATGGGTTTTAATATGTCTATATATTACTCACAATCATTCACCCATCTTCTTCCCACTTGTGAATGTCTTTATCAAGCCATTTTCCTTTTATTCATTATCTGCAAGTGACTAGTCAACTTTCTAAGTTATCCAAGTGTTTTTGTGCATTGGAATGTTTCTCCATTGTATTATAATTTCAAATAAATAAATTAATTTTCTTCCTTATCACTTGAGTATTCTGTATAAGTCACAAGCATGGTCATAACTTCATTCTATCTTGAATTGTGTTTATGTGTATTTGTAATGCAGTTGAGTTGAGTTTGAGTTTATGTTTCCAAGGAATCTGATGTTCTATTTCAACTTAAACATGTTAATAAAAATGATTAAATATCTTGAACTAGGGGCTTAAAGTTGGTCAAAAGGTGTACTGTATAAGAAGCATCTAATAAAATCTAAGAGGTTGATAGGCCACCCCCACCACATGTACCACATCCTATTTTCTTGGGATTCCCTACTCAAATCATGGAGTAATATGAGCACATGCTCCTGTCAGATCAAAAGCAAATAGAATATCATAGTTGTAAATAGTAGAGGATAGGCCCACCCTACTAGCCAAGACAAGATCTTACCATGGGTCACATGGTGTGATATAGCTAGATCACATTCCAAGATTTACTTTCATAGTTAAATCATTTGAGTCACCATATTAAAGGGATAGCAAACAAACCTTGAAAGGACCCATCTATGCTTCCTACTAGGGACTCCCATAAAGGATTTCAATGGACATGTCAATGCATATGCCATCCAAATATTCATACCTATGATAAGTGTCATGGACATAGTCATCCTATGAGTATGCATGTGATTCATAAAGATCAGGTATTAATCTTTCAATTTTATCAGGGTGCCTGGGATTTACCACAATAAATTCATTGCTTAATATGGTATCAGAATCTTCTAGAAGTTCACAAAAATTTCTTTGAAATGTATAACTAATTTTATTATTTTTTTGGTTATATATACAATATTTGAAACAAAATATAAATTCTACTTCATCATATAGGTGATATTTGGTAAATTTGAACAACATATTAGTATCATAAACACCTAATTCTTCATGAATGACAATAATCTTGAACTAGGGGCTTAAAGTTGGTGCATATTCTTCAAGCCATTGATCCCAAGTTAGCTTTTTCCATTGATCATATGGTACATCAACTGGTCTATCATGAAAGCTCCTTGTAAGCAGATTGGTGCTCATACAGATATAGACTTCTCCATAGAAAATTGCCTTTGCTTTGATCAACTAGAACTCTGCAAGTGACAATTGTCCCCCAAGTATCATAATATTTCTATGATCCATGTCACAGAATCTAGTCCAACTCCTTCCGTCAACATCAGGAAAGTTTCTGTAGGCATTAACTAAGAAATATTTTGACAAAATATTTTCAATAGCAAGTCTAGGAAGTTCTTTGATTAAGGTCTATGTAGGGATAAGAAACCATTATTTCTTTTTCTTGTTGAGTAAGATTTCTTGGAACAGTATCATAATCAAAATTATCAAATCCTTCATTACCCTGAAACATCAAAAAATGATTAGTACAAAAATTATGAGAATACCATTTTGACCCTTCTCTAGAGATCAAATCAGCTAAACAATTAGCAGTTCCTTTCTTGTATTGAGCATCAAACTCAAAGTTAGAAAACCATATTTCCCATCTAGTCATTATTTAGTTTTCAACTTGTTAGGTGTGGGGTTTTCTAATGATAGATTCAAACTGTAATGGATCTGTCCTAAAGAGAAATTTATTTGAGAACAAAAAGATCCTTAGTTTAAACATGCATAGTTTGGCTGCTAATAGTTTTTTTTTTAGTGGAATGGTAATTCTTTTGCTCTGGGTTCCATGTTCCACCACAGTAATAGTAGACTTCTTCTCTACCATCTTTAGTTTTCTCCAGAATTATTTTGCCATATGCATCATCTAAAGCATCTATTTCTAAAATCATTAAACCTTCTCCTGGAAGTTTGAGATTTGGTAGTCCTTTAACTTTTTCCTTGATTCTTTTGATTCCCTATGTAATTCTAGTAGTACATGGGCTTGATCCTTTTCTTAACCTTTTCTGTAGTATTTTTCTATCTTTGTCCTGATCTTTATAGAATGGAGATCAGTAATTCAGAGATCCAAGGAATCTCTGTAATTGGGTTTTGTCTTTTATTTCATCTGGGAATCTTTCTAAAGACTGCAAAATATGGGGTTGTAATGCAATCTTATTTTGACATATATTTAACCCAATAAATTCAATCTCTTTCTTACCTATCTCCATTTTATTATCACTTAAAACCAACCCTTTTTGGTTACAAAGATCATCAAATTCTTTCAAATTTATAAGATGACTATATAAATATTTTGAAAGAACTAATATATCATCAATATATATAGCAAAATTCTTATCATGGCCAAAGATTCCATCCATCTTTTTTTGAAATTCAAATTGAGAATTTTTTAGGTCGAAAAGCATAACCTTCCACTCATAATGCCTATCTAAGACTAGTAAGACAAATGCAGTTTTATAAGTATCTTTAGGTTCTACTGGAGTTTGCCAAAATCCACTTTTCAAATCAAACTTAGAAAAAATGCAACATTACCTTCATCTTGTTGATAAGAACATTCTTGTTAGAAATTGGATGCCTGACGGGTATAAGCCAATCATTGAGCTTTTTATAGTTTATTACCAGTCTCATTTTCCCTCTTTTTTGTTCTAAGTGTTTATTCACATAGAATGCAGGAGAAACCCATTCACTATGGCTTTTCTGTATCAAATCCTTCTGTAATAATTCTTTGATCTCTTCTTCTCCTATTTTAACTTGATAAGAGAATAAAGGGATAGTGTTAGATTTGATATCTCAGGTATGATCAATGCCAGGTTTCAGATCAAGAGAAATAATATGTTTACACTTATCCCAAAACCTTATAGGATCATTATCAAAAAATCCTTTGATCTTTGTTATGAAAGTATTCAAGATATCTTTTTTATTTTCATAATCTTGTACTATCCACTAAATCTTCATCTGTAGTTTGTTGTCTTCTTATTCATGGGGTCTTGTGGCAATTCTTACAGTTGCATGAGTTTTTCTAGGAATTTGGTGTTCATTACCAAAGAAGCTTAAAGACAAGTATTTATTGTGAACAGTATAAGGAATAAATTAATTCAAGAAGTTCAATCCTCAAATAATAAATGTCGACATCTTATCGAACATCCATAATTTTACATATGCCTTAATGACATTTACTTCAAGTAGTACCCTAGGAGCAACTTTATTTATAGTAGTCCTTGACCCATTGACAGCAACAAAATCTAATGAAGCATCTTGCCACAGGCACTCTGGGATATCTCCATGCTTTGCAATACTCATATTTGCTCCAGTATCAATTAAACAATCTCGGGTTAATAAGCCATTGTTTGAATCAATGATGTTTACTGAGATAATGATTTATTTTTGTTCTCCAGTATAGAAACATCCTTGGTTAGGAGGAACTTCTTCAAGGTTATTTTCTTCTATAGAATCTTCAACAGAAATTATTAATTCATTGATATCTTTAGAAGCATATTCTATTTTTAATTTTATAGTTCTAAGGATTTCAATAGGAGGCTTTTGGTATTTTATCAGGCTCTTTGTGCTTGGATTCTTAGGCTTATCTTTTTGTTTTCTACTCCATTCCTGATGTGTATATAACATTGGGTTGTCATGAAAGGCAACCTGTTGTAATGTTTTGCCCTTAGGGTCACCATGCGTGCTACGTAATTGGGTAAGCTCATCTTGATAGATAGGGATGAGATGAAGAGGGAGATAAACAAATTAGATAATTAAACCCTAATACTTGCATAAGAAGCCAAAATTCCTTCTCAGTTATTGGATCAATCTCTAAAAAAGACCCTAACAGGTTGCCTAGGGCTGAAAGGCAGTCAAATCCCCAATACTCTAGGGGAAGACAATACAACCTTATCTAGACTAGATAAATACCTTATTGCACCAAAAGAATGTCAAAATTAGCTTTTCATTATTGAATCCAAAGGCCCACACCTCTCATGGACCAAAGGGGTTGTTAAGAACCTTATTATTCAATTCCATATTTTTGGGAAGATGATACTAAAGAATCCCTTAGGTAAAAATCTAACCTCAATATCCTTCCCCCAATGTTCCTCCACCCAAGATTCAATCTCACTAATTGCTAGCCATTTCCCTGCAAATTTACCTATAAGATCTCGCTCCTCCCAGAGAGAAATATTTTGAGAAAGCTCGGATGATTCCCATAGATGTTCTTTATCTTCACCTATCTTGGTCCCAACCCTCAAATGAAACGTTGAACCACTAGACCTATCTTCTACTATGTCCCCTAAACTTCCTTCTTTCACAGCATGATCAATAGCCTAAGGGAAAGAATTCACTCTAATTACTAGTGTCTCTATGATCTCCGACTCCTTCTCCCACACCAATTCTTTTGGAACCTCACCAAACTTAGCTCAATTCTTACCTCCAACCCCAACTGCTTCCTCGCCTACATAATACCCTCACCAATCACTAGTTTTCCAAATTTCTTCCTCCGACGCTTGATGATATACCTTCAAAGACCTGCAATACCCCCTCCCCAACGCGAAGGAAAAGGTCTTCCTTCTACTTTTTTCCTTTATTGCGTGCCATTTTTACTCATTCCATGACCTATATGATATATAATATTATATAACATACTATAATTATATATTATTTTTTGTATTTATATATGTTAATTGAGGGATTGGAGGGCCTACACTCATTTGGAACAAAAGTAAGAGTTTGAGTCTCCGTACTTCGACTTAATCAATTTACCAATTCTACTGTTTTTCATTATAGGTGGTTTGATCAGTGATAAGATTTAAACCTAGATTACTCTAATACAAATGCATCTATTTTAACCATTGTACCATAACCTAAAGTAATTATGAAACAAGAAAAAAAACTCAAAATGATGAATAATAGTCAACATTCCTCTCCCTTACTACAAATGATTACGATCATTATATATCATTGAATACTGATTAAAACACACATGGATAAAAAAAATTGATTTCAAAATAAAAATAATTTTACTACATTTAAAACACGGCACAAATAAAAGTTTTAGAAAAGATTGAAAAATAATTAATACGATGAACAATGCTATATAAGACGTGAAATAAAACTCATTCCCAAGTCATGCGTAGAATGGAATTGGAAAGTTCAACTTGCTAATGTGGTGGAAACCTCTTGTGATGCACTTGGAGATATTCTCTAGGTCGATTTGAATTGCCTTTTTTTCTCTCTCTTCGCTAACAGCGAATCCCAAAGAGGTAAAATCCATCACAAGCAGCGTAGGGAGCAGTCTCAAAGGTTGAGTAGACAACCGAACCTTTATAAACAGAAGTCCAAGCCATCCATACTTAAAAAGAGAGCAGACCTGGCCCACTCCTGAGCACCACAACAGAACAGCTGCCCATAACGTGTCCTCCAAGCCCAGAACACCACTTCTCAAAGTGGAGACCCAATAGCTACCATAGTGGAAACTATTTCCAAACCCTAGCATCAACATTGAGCACAACAGCTTTGTAACAAAAGGTAAATGCGTCAGTTGTGGAGATGTCGGTCTTGGATGCGGTGCCAGCCCGGAATAGTTGACAACAGAACTTCCCGAAAAATGGCTGAGAACACCAGTTCAAAGAGGTGCCTGGATCACCCAGAACAGACCAATCCTTCACCCAGAAGAGACCAATAGTTGAAAACAGAGCTATTAGTGTGGATGGAATTCGACCCATGTAGACTCGGCGCCAGTCGGGAATGACGGGAACGAGAGCGGAGTTCATTGACCGTAGTTATGTATATGGACGGACGTTATAGAAAAAACTTTGACCAGAGTACAAAGTACATGGATACCAAAACGTATTTTGATTTTCTACAATTTTATATTATATTTATTATTGGTTTCTATCAAACTTCAATCTACAAAGACTTTAATATTATATTTATTATTGGTTTCTATAAAACTTCAATCTACAAAGACTTTAAAATTATATTTATTATTGGTTTCTATGAAACTGCAATCTACAAAGACTTGCACTTCACTTAGCTGTAATCTATTATAGTTTCACTCCCCTATAATTTTACATCACTGCCCACTATTTCCTTGTTTTTTAAATCAATGTTAATTTCCTGACCACTTCGGATATTTTCAGATATATCATGTGGCACTTTTAACACATGAGGTGCTATTCAATTTTAAAATGTTGAATCTTTCATTCATTGGTCAATTTTAGAATGTGAAAATGTGTGTCAAACAATTATGTTAATGAACAATCACATAATGAATGCATTTGTAATTTTTTTAATATTTAATATTATAATTTGTTTTTGCAGTATATTAATATTAATTTTTTTTAATATTTATGTATTTTATTAATTAATAAATAGTTTTATATTATTGTTACACATTAATGTTTAAATGGTAGCATTGTATATTTATTGTTGCAATATATGATTTATGTATTTCAGTGTAAATTTAGTTATCATCGATATAAAAAGTCTAAAATTTATTATTATATTATTCATTTTAGTGATGAAATAAGGAGAATTTCATTTTGAAAATATTTGTTTTATTAAGGTTTTTTTATATTTGTGATATATTTTGGTGTTTTCTTTTGTCTTGTATTATATTATTTCTGTAGAATTTTTAAGGTCAACTCATATTTAATTTGGTTCTAATTTCCCCAAGCTTTAACAAGTCTATTGTAACAATTTTTGCTGATAAAGGGAAGAATGGCATTGAATTGAGCTTAGAAAATTGTCTCAATAGTCTAAAATGAGGTACGGATTTTGATAATTCTCCTTAACCAATTTTTTTAATAAAACAACGTACACCTATTGATATTCCTCCCTAAACTTATTTTTTTGCATGTAGATGTTCTTGATAATCCTGCCCAAGTGTCTACCCTGCTCTTGACCTAAAACCTTTAGGAAACATTTTTGGACATGCGTGAGAGCCTATAAATCTTGGTAGTTAATTCATAGATTATTTCAACATAATCACATAGGAATATTCAATTGAAGAATGACCATTTTGGAGGACAATGCTTAGTGGCCTCTCTACATTACATTTCTATATATTTGTTTCACTTTTATTATTCTGCATCAACTATAGAAGTCTAAAAGTGTAACTATTTTTTACAATAAAAATTTTTGTATCCGTTTCTTAGTTATTGATAAAGGGCTTGTTATTTCTTCAACATTTATCCAGATCCATTTATAGAATCTTCAGGTGATCTTCAACCACAGGGTGAGTTCTCCTTGTACTATAAGTTATGTCCATCCTAATGAATCTTTACATGGCACTATCTCACTAGCACTTAGAGGTCGGCATATTTGTTCTCAATCATTTTTCACCCGCTACTCCTCAACGAGGGCAAATAGATTTCGCTATCAGGAGGAAAGACCTCTATTGGTTCATCTTGATGGACTAGTTTCTTGTGTAGAGTGGTGAGCAAGTGGAATATTATGTGTTGTCGCCTTCTAGATAGGGAATTATAATTGCTTTTTCTCCTTTAGAGACCACTCAGAATGGGTATGTGATCTTACTTGGGTCGAGCCCTATTCTTGGGTTAGTCAATCCCCTAGGAATGATCTTACCCCACCTTTTTTGGGTGCTACTTCTTATGCTTAACTACATCACTTGCCTTGTGATTTGATATTTTAATTATACTTTTGTGTTACCATGTTTAACTAACATTTTTATTTTATGGTTTTTCGTTGTGTATTTTTACATACCAACTACCCACCTTTTTGTTACAACCATATATGTATTTTGTGCGTGTTAGAATTAATAGATATATCGATGAGTTCTGATAAATTTTAATGATGAAATACAATATCTAATTTGAAACATTGTTTCTTGATCAATTTAGAAAGTCTTACTTTAATAATCATAATATCAGTGTCATTAAATTTTTACTATCAATTACAAAATGAAACTTCCAATAAAACTTTTTTTCTTAAATAAAAACATGTTTATCATAAATTAAATAATTTTTTTTCCCTACGAAACTAATAAAAGCTACTTAAGATATACCAAATAAGAAAATAATGTTGTGGATAGATTAATGGTAGCAATGTTGGTGGCATGACACAACTTCAATAGGTGGGAATGGTTGGTTCATTGATGACATTCTCTATTTTTAATTATTTATATTGATATTATTTTTTCATAACATTTATTAATTTTTAGGATATAACTTTTTCACCCTAATGATGTACTCTATTTTATTATATCAATAAAATTTATATAAAAAACACTTAACCAATTTTGGCATTCTCTTTTAAACTCAGTATGAAAATAAATGGCATAACCTATTGCCCAAATTAAGCCTACGGTAGCTCTCACAAGAAGAAAAGATCTGCAATATCCTCTAAAATGAATATGTTATCAGCATTTGCATCATTTCCTTGTAATATGTTGGGGCCGACATTCGACATACTTCATGTTTTCACTATATTATCAATGATGAGAAATACAAGATTATCTTGTGTTTTCAAAAGCTTTGCTTGCGTTGTTGCGAGTTGTGAATTAAGATGTGATATTTGTTGCTCTCATTTACACACCACGCCTGTGCAACCGTAGACAAGGTCATTCAGCCTGGCACTTACATCACATACTGTGCTTGTCACCGCATCTCCTCTCTTCTCATCGGGAGCATACTGAAACACAAAAACAACATAAAAGTGTCAAGGTGGTTCAATGATGGAGATTTATATTGGATCCAAGTTGGATTAATTTTTACATTCTCATAGAGATGAAAATATGATTCCTTTAAGTCGAAGTATTTTCAAGATGTTCCTTGTCTCGAATACTTTATTTGCTACTAAAAACTTTTGAGGATCCTGTGGTGGGAAATAGAGAGCAACCAAAAATTTGTCTCCACATTATCTTCGTTGAATCTTACACGCTGCGTATCGATAGGCAATCGAACATTGCTCCATATTCAATAATACTCATATCTAAAATAAACAAATAATTGCACTTGTGAAAGCTTACCTTGATGTTGATTATTTTGGATGGGATCAATATTATCTTGATTTTGTTAATACATGTTGTAGACAATATGTGAACTCTCTAGTAGCAATTAGAAAATCAGCAATGGGAATTTTAGTGTACATTGAAACAACATCAAACTAACCATAACGCATAACGTCATCTTCATTTAGCTTATCATTTTTAATCTCATTAATCTAAGATGTTGAGTCTCTCACATAGGAGCTTGAATTCATAGTGTTTTAAGTTTATTCACTAAGAATTTTCCCAGATTGTAAGTTGGTGAACTAATGGTATTTACTATTGGTCTAAGAGGACTATCTTCTATAGGAATCTAAGTATTATCGTGTCTCATTTATTATCAATATAGATATGATTAACCAAATTATAATTCAATCATATTTATGTTTTTCAATTTTAAGATGACTTTTAAATTATTAACAAATTTGAGATTAACCAAATTATAATAATTCAATGTGTTTTTTAAATTTTAAGATGATTTTTTAATTATTATCAATGTGTGATTAATCAAATTACATCTGTCATTTTTTTAATCTTAATATCATTTTTATGAAAAGTTGTGTTACTATTTATATGTGTTATAAATTATTTTTTGTTTAAAAATTTTTATCAATGTAAGATTAATTAAATATAGTAATATTTTTTTGTGTTAATCATTTATTAATAAAATATAGAAAATAATTTATTTTGTAAATAATTGGTAAGTAGATGAATTGGTGGATTGTAATATTTATGATTGTATTCATTTTTAATTATAATTTTAAATTTAATCTCTTTTCGACTCACCTAAATATTTTCTATATCTTAATATTAATGTAGTTAGATTGAAACAATTTATCATTAATTAATTAAAAATTTAAAAACTTATAATAATCTTTTAAAAAATGATATATCTTAAATAATATTTTCTAAATAAATATATTTAATATTATTGTATTGTACGGTTTGTAAATAAATTATGTGAGGACAGTGAATTAAGGTGCCATAGCATCATATTAATTTCAAAATATTTCCTTGTTTTAATATGTCATCTTAACTATTTAAAACTAAAGTTTCAAGGTCTAACACATTATAAATTTTACGATATAATCGATTTTATCACGAGAGGTCATAAAATACATTTTTTAAACCTATGACCAAAATATTAACCTTTGGAATACCAATAATTGTGCATTAAAATATCAATACTTGAGTCTTACTTGTTAAGATGTGATTGATTACATTTAATTTTGTAGAATAAATGTTGAACAAATATTAAATACTACATGTTCAGCTTCTAATACACTTTAATAATTCTACACACTAATTTAACAAAAACTTTATTCGATAATTGAAACATGCACAACTATTGGAACCTTTCCCCTATCCATTCAGTATAATTAATGCATTAAATACATAAATATATCATCGTGCAGCGTATATCACAATAAAATTTGTCTTTTGTAAAATCTGGCCTCAATAAATAATGCAACCATTTCATCATCTTATGATATGCTTTTGCACAGGATTTTAAAATGGCAGAAACATTTTGTTTTGATATTTTGCACGTTACTGGACAGCACATATCTAGGCAGCTTGCTTCCATTGACGGTTAGCGTGTGTGCTCCATGAATTTTCTCAACTCAACTTATCTGATTAAACACGATAAGCAAACCCATTAAAAATTCTGGATCCACTCCGCGTTGGACAACCAGGCTGAAAACATCATCCCCTAGTATTATGTCGGATTTGGCTTGCTTTCTTTGAAAATATAGCCAGTTGTTTAAAATGTTTGTGCAATAATGTCTTCGGAGGCACTGAAATTTGTAAAACATGGTCTGGACAACGACCCTTCCATCTGATAATCACAATTTTTAATATGATTATTCCTGTTTAAATATACATTGGAAGCGGTTTTGTTTGAGAAGCACACTGACTTTGAAACGCTTGTAATGGGCTTTTGACACTGATCAGGGTCTCCTTTGGATGCTTCCCATTTATTGTGAACACTCCATCTCTGCTATAATATGAATTAAAACTAAAGATCGGACATTGTGGAAGTGGATAATGAAAATAATGGTGACATGAAAGAAGAAAGAAGAAAAATAGCTTTCGCCGCATTGTAATAAGAAATTGCCTTCCATCATAGATGAGAAGTTCTTCATTTTTGGCATCACATCCATAATTGTCCACTCTGACAACCAAACCAGACCATCATTATCATCTGTGTACAGGTATTCAGATAAGTAAATAGGGGCACATATGTTTCTTTACACTTGGATTATCAAGAGAAATCGCCACTATCAAAACAGAAAATATTTTGATCCCCTCTCCAACGCATAAACTTATATTTTGAAAATATCATGAGAATCGCCACTGTCAAAATAGAAAATATTTTGATCCTCTCTGCAACGCATAAACTTATATATTATATGTTTAGGTGGGAGGGGTTTGAGCGGGAATTTTAAAATTTAAATTTGTTTGAACAGTCAACCCACAGTTGTAACCACTCTCCCAAACCGCTAAAATAACTGCATTGGGTCTGACCATGCCAGGTCATCAGTTCACTACATTGGATCTGGAACTGTCATGTCATCAGTTCACCGGTTGTTAACGTGCCATTAACAGAGAAGATTAAAGGTTATATAATAACTTTTCAATGCAATGGTGGGGCCCAAAGCCATGCCAACACGAACCCAAGTTTATGCGCACTAGTTAAGCTCAGTGGAATCCATCCCCACAGTAGTCTTTGGTTTCATCAGTGTTAACGATTTGATCTTTTGAAAAAAAATGACTCCACAGAATCCGACAGCGTTGTATAAAAACAAAGAGTGTTCATTTCTTTTATTCACAGAGTCCTAAACCCGACTAGAACCACCTGTAGATGCATAAATGTTATTTTAAATTTCCTTGAGTCGTTTGGAAGGTAAAACATCTGAGATGGATAAGGAAACGCCTGGGAAAGTCAAAGTGGCATCAGGGGAAGTTGTAAGGTCAGTCCATTCCTCCCTATAAGTCAAAATGGCTTGCATTTCAAGTGGGGTTGTCGGCCCTCAGTTTGTGAACAGAGCAGTGACAAAATTATATTATTTTGTATATTTTTTGGGCTGAGTTTTGGTGAGACTGCCATTTTTGAAGGTAGATGTTTGTGATGAAACCTTGCAACATGAGAATTAGATGTAGATCTTGACTACAGTGAGACTTATGTATTATGTATGTTGTACCTCATTACAACGAGACCGTCATTTTTAGGCATATTATGTATGTTGTACCTCATTATAACGAGACTTGATATTATGTATGTTGTGAGCCTCATCTCTCGGTTCATGCAGGATCCACATGAGTTGGCATGCTGCAAAAAGAATCTTAAGGTATGTGAGTGGTACAAAAAAATTTGGTATTCATTACTCTTCCACTATGAAATTTGAGCTAGTTGGATACACTGATTCGGATTGGGCTGGTTCAGTGAATGATCGAAAATTTGCTTCTGGGTATGTTTTCTCACTTGATTTTGGAGTTGTCTTATGGAGTAGTAAAAATCAGGTAACTGTGGCTTTCTCTTCCACAGAAGCAGAGTATATTGCAGCAGCAGCAGCTAGTTGTCAAGCCATATGGATTCAAGGAGTATGTATTCGAATTTGAATAATTATGCAAACACTTAGTTTCTAGAAAAAAAATATTTTAATGGACAAGTTTTTGTATATGATCTATTGGGTATAATTAAGGATTTATTGATGTTTTGTGTATCCTTTCATCTTCTTCTCGTCTTTTATGTGTGGTCATGTATGTTCCCTCTCTTTTTTTTACCCCTTTTTCTATTAGGTTAGATATGACAACTTTCTAAATCTGTCCCATATAGATTCAGTAGCCCATTAAATTATTCACTTGTACTTTTATAGGGCCTTTTCTCCTCCTACATTTCTTGTCAATATTTGAGCCCATGATTATTGATTATTGTTTATTTTCTTGGTCAATTTTAGTAACAATAGGTTCTTAATTCAAATTTGAGTAAAGTATATATACAAATCTTCTTAGAGACATCGCAATAATAAAATATCAAGATGATCTAACTATAGGTACATTTAAATTTTCTATATATATGTTATTAAGGACTTGCAATAAAATTTTAGTTGTGTCTTGTACCAAAATAAAGACTAATAGAAAGACATGTAGATGTAATTGATTTATTATGGAAAGAAGCCAAACCTCTAACGCTCAATATTCCACTTAAGTGCATTAGAATTAAATTGACTTTAATTTTAACGCTCTAATTCCATGCATGTAATATATATAGTTGCAACTCTCTTGATATATCTCAATAAAATTAACCTTACATTTTATTCAATCCTCGTACAAGGTTTGTCCCAAATCATGTCAAAGATAAAATACAAGAAATATCTGATGTTTCGTCCATCAATTCAATAAACTAGTTGTAAAACTCTATTTATCATCTACCAACATACCAACAAAGAAAAATACATAACTATAAAAATTTAAAATTACACATATGACATTAAGGTACATATTTAGTGCCTATATGAATGCACATATGGAGACCCATCGAATTAGAGTAGGGCAGATAAGCCATCATGTTAAATCTCACCCCCAACATTGAGTAATTTTAAAACTCTATTTATCATCTACATGCACACCACCAAAGTATAATACATAACTTGATAAGAAGAAAAGTACACATTTGGCATCAAGCTACATATTATGCACCTATATTGATACACATATAAAGACCGCCTCCCAACTTCTACTTTGTCATCAACTCCAATAACACTACCCTCTCTGAACATCAACCTTCTTCAATACCAAATCCATTTGGAAACCTTTGCCCTAGGACAAATTCCCATATTTATAGGTGCTACGGTGAGTCATCAGCTAATCCCATCCAAGGGTAGACAACTGTCATTCTAGATGGTTCACCAGTTAGATCAACCGCATGTGCTATGGTAGTTGACTTGTACCTCATGACCCTAAATTCTAATAAGTGTCATCATAAGTCATGCCTTGAGCCTTTCCACTCATGTCATTTTAAAGTTGAGTCATTCCTTCAACCACTCAAATCTGACAGCAATCAATTCAAATGAGTTTAGATATGTCATCCTCTTCCATCATCTCTTTAGTTTAGTGTGACTTAGCTTTTAGAGTACGACTTTTCCACCCCTATTTTTGTATGACTAAGTTGTTACAATGATAAGTGTAAATAAACTTATAATAAACTAAAAAAACTAATAATTATTTATAAAAACCACAACGATAAAATATGAAAATTTTTTAAAGATGTAAATAAGCTTAAACAATTATTCTAATAGTTCTGATTTATATAGGGGTGTTATTCTTGTTTATATTCTTTCCTCCTTTTTAAGATTGGTTTTTTTTGGCATCCTTATACTTTTTATGAGGTTGGAAAGGATGTTAATTTGATGCCTATGGTGTTTCTGCATGTGGATAAGGAGAATAATGAGGAGCCTTCAGTCTTGGAATATTTTTAGGAGGAGAATTGGAGATGTAGTGGTGGTTTTTTCAAATGTTTATACTAAGTGGATAATTGAGGATGATTGTACTCAATATATGGAGTAGGACAAAGGCAATAGGTTGTTGGTCTGTGGGTTTTTGGGAAAGCGAACCTTAATAGAAAGTATCATCAGCTAGGCAAAATCCTCTTCACCCAAGGCCTCTACCCTATGATAGTGCTAATTAGAAATGGCTTATTCAAGTTTGATTTTAATCCTAGAGAAGACATGGACTTAATTTGATCTAATGGTCCATGGTTTTATTTTTGGCCCAAAAAAGGTGTTTTCTTAAGCCCCTGATCACCATTTCGGTTATTAATATTATTTTGGTCTCATTACGACCACATAATCTACCTTTGGTACTATGATATCTTGTTCTAATACATATAATGGTCTAAAATTTTAACAAATTCATCAAATTTAATGATAACCCATCTATTACACACCATAAATTTGTCCGGGTTTATAGAGTGGTTGATATCTCCAAAATCTTACTCCATTCTATCAAGTTGCTATCTTAATTGGGCTACTGGATTCAAAATTCCAATTTTGAAGGTTTATCTTAAGGTGTAATTGGTTTATGCATTTTCTTGTATACTACTCCTCCAACTATTTCTCAGGCTCCAAGTCTTTCTAATTCATTTCTTGGAAAACTAGAATAGGTTTTGTCACCCCAACTTTAAGTGGGAAGCGCCAACACAGATTCCTTGATCATTGCCCTTTCCTTCGAAGGCTGGTGGTAACATTGTTAACATTGTACAGGGCTTTCTTAGATCCACAAGCCTCTTGTCAACACCTTCTTTAAATTGCCATGTTACCACTCAGTTATACAAAACCCCCTCTGAGACACTGGTGGTGGTAGAGTCCCTTCGAGGTTTAGAGTTGCTAAACACAATGATTAACTGGTGGCAGTAGAGTCCCTTCAAGGCTTAGAGTTGCTAAACACAATGATTAAGAGCTTGGAATTCGAGGAGGGTTAGGCATTGGCATAGATTCCCAAGTTAAGCAGATTCATCAAGGATAAAAGTTCATTTCATAAGAGATGTAGTCATATGATGACTTAGAGTCCCTTAAAGCACTTGGTATCCATCAATCAAAACCTTGGTTATCCAAACCAAATTGTGGGGTCTCAAAATGAAGAGGGAGGAAATCGAAAGAAGTTAGACACCAGATAGAAGCATTGGATGCCATAGATGAGGGGTTGCAAAGGACTCTCGATTCTATTTTATCGATGAGGAGGCGGCGACTGCCTACTGCTCACCTCTAGGGAGGACCTTCTTGGTAATCAAACCTTATAGTTGAATTTTTTTTATTAAGGGCATGTTGTTTTTACAGTTTACACACTACCCCTATGCAACCCTAGACAAGGTCATTCAGCCTGACATGTGCTTCATACACCATGCTTGTGACTGCATCTCCTCTCTTATCCTTGGGAACATCTTGAAACATAAAAACAACAAAAAAATGTCAGGTTGATTCAATGATGGAGATTTATAATGGCTCCAATTTTTATTAATTTGCACATTCTCATAGAGATTAAAATAAGATTCCTTAACTAGAAGGATTTTCAAAATCTTCCTTCTCTCGAATACTTTATTTGCTATTAAAAACTTTTGAGGATCATGTGGTGGAAAATAGGGAGCAACCAAACATTTGTCTCCACATTATATTCTTTGAATCTTACATGATGTGCATGGACAGGCAATCGAACATCGCTCCATCTTCAATGATACTCATATCCAAAATAAACAAATAATTGCACTTGTGAAACCCTACCTTGATGTTGAGTATTGTAGATGAGATCGATATTACCTTGTTTTTGCTAATACGCGTTGTAAATAGTACATTTTGTGAATATGCGTTGTAAACAGTACGTTAACTCTCTAATAGCAATTAGAAAATCAGCAATGAAAATTTTAGTTCACTACATTGGATCTGGAACTATCATGTCGTCAGTTCACTGATTGTTAAACGTTATATAATGACGTTTCAATAATGTCTCCGAAGGCACTGAATATTGTACAACATGGCTTGAACAATGACCCTTCCATCTGATAATCACAATTTTGAATATACATTGGCAGCGGATTTGTTTGAGAAGCACAATGACTTTGAAATGCTTGTAATGGGCTTCTGACACTGATCACCGTCTCCTATGGATGCTTCTCATCTATTGTGAACACTCCATCTCTGCTATAATATGAATTAAAACTAAAGATTAGACATTGTGGAAGTGGTTAATGAAAATAATGGTGATAGGGAAAAAGAAAGATGAAAGTAGAAAAATACCCACACCTATACCGCAATTTAATAAGAAATTGCCCTCCATGAAGTTCTTCATTTTTGGCATTACATGCATAATTGTCCACTCTAACAACCAAACCAGACCATCATTATCATATGTGCACAGGTATTTAGATAAATAAATGGGAGCAAATATGTTTCTCAACACTTTGATTATCATGAGAATCGCCACTGTCAAAATAGAAATTATTTTGATTCGCTCTACAACGCATAAACTTATATATTGTTTGTTTAGGTGGGAGGGGTTTCAAAGGGAATTTGAAAATTTTAATTTGTTTGATCAGTCAACCCACTGTTGTAACTTGTAACCGCTCTCCCAAACGGCTACCATAAATGCATTGGGTCTGGTCATGCCACGTCATCAGTTCACTACATTGGATCTGGAACTGTCATGTGGTCAGTTCACCGGTTGTTAACGTGCTCTTAATAGAGAAGGTTAAACGTTATATAATGACTTTTCAACGCAACGGTGGGGCCCATAGCCATGCCAGCACCGCACCCAAGTTTAAGCTCGGCTGAATTCATCCCCACGGTGGTCTTTGGTTGGATCGAACATTTGACTCTGCAACTTCATTAGTGTTAACCAGAGTTTTGTGTCCCGATTGGGTCTTAACACATTCGAACTTGACATTGCCGCTTAAAACACCCAACGTATATGGGTTCATTTGACTTCAAAAAATCCGATTTGATCTTCTAACCAAAAAACGACCCCACAGAATCGACAGCATCATATTAGAGGTGAAAACAATTATGTAAAAGAAATTGTCTTGATATTGGTAAGCGGTTCCTTTTTGACTATTTTTTATAAGGAGAATCTTTGAAGACCCGTGGGGAGCAATGCCACTTGAGGAGTCAAATAAAATGTTGGGATAAGAGCCTTTGATATACCAGAGCTATGAACCAGAGTAATGGGGGAGCACCTTCTCGAAGTAGGACATGTGGGTGGGTCTGGGTCTGTAATGTCCGTCGAACGATTCGCATCCGAAACACCCTGTTGTGCTCGGTGTGGTCTATAAGGAGAAGTGTGACCCCTACCTCAAGGTGTCCACATGGCCACTTTTTGAAAGAGTCCTCATGTATTTAATGGGAATGGAACTTGGGTTGATGAGTACAAACTACTTGTACCTCACCAATACACCAAGCCCTTGAATACATCTAAAAGAAATTGTCATAAATTATTGGAAAGTTTTTATGTTTTCAAACTATATGAAAGTTGATTTTTCACGAAATTTGTGTATTTAATTATATAGGTTTCAAATCATTATCCCTAATGTATCATCACAATATTTTTTAAGTTGATTTTTATGTGAAAATTGTATAATTAATTTTGATACAACATATTTCAAATCATCATGTCTAATTAATTTCGAAATAAAGGTAGTTTCTTCATATAGTCAAGAAATAAGGGTAGTTTCTTCATGGATAATTAATGTTCATAATTGATTTCAAAATTTCATATAAATAAGTACATACAATACTTTGTTGATTTAACATCTTCAATTTAGAATGACTTAATTTCAAAGGTTTTGAAATTATTCATAAATATACTTTGATTTTCAATAAATTGAAGAATATATTTTACTTTATGTTGATCATGTGATAATACTTGATTTTTTTGTGATATTTATTTTAATGAATAATATGGCATAATTAAGCATCTTCTCATAAATAACATGAAATAACAAACTGATCGCTGTATTAATAGTGATGAAAGCAGTGGTTTTAGGGTTTCATAGAGATACCCTACATAATACGATGGCAAGAGCTTGTCATGAAGGATCCAACAATGAAGTGGTAGACGTAAGGGCTCTGCAAGGTGTGGGGGAGATGGAAAACCTAGGCTCTATAACATCGATAAAAATTGGCTATGCTTTGGTGGCATCTACAAATAAGGCAAAACCTAGATCTACAGTGGTGGCATCTAGAAATAAGGTAATGGTGATACCTAGATCTGTAGTGGTGTCTGCCAATACGATGATGATATACATAAATAGAGTCAACACAGGGGGAATCTTAGATCTAGTGGTGAATAGAGGTTACAATAAGATAATGATACAAGGTTGTGCATTTTATTTTCTAGTGGCTAAAGAAATATCTATAGCAACATCTCATGTGGTTCTAACAGGGGATTCAAGTCTTGGGTGTCCTAAGGAGCGTAGGAGATGTGATACCATGGTAATGGAGGTAGTGTTAATGCAACCTCAACTCATTGATTTTAATGCTGATGTAGCCTTAAGAAAAGTAAGGGTTAAATATTTAGCCCCAACACTATTAAATTTGGTTATTCATTTTTAAAATAGAGATCTTGAATTGATTATGGGTGTGGATGAACACTTATCCAAGTTTGGAATGATATGCAAATTTGAGGGTTTATGGCCTTCTCTTCAGGATCTCCATGCTTGGATTATCAATAATTGGCAACCTCTTTTTGATGGAAGAATTACCATTCACCACTGTGCAAAAGGTATTTTCATTATTATTTTTTATCCTATAACTGATAAAGATCTCATTTTATCACATTCATGGGACTGGGAGAGACTTTGGTTATTATCCAAACCTTGGCATTCCAATTTTAACCCCCATATCAAAATATTTAATATAAAACATATCTAGATCTGTTTGCCAAACCTTACCTTATTGTTATGGAATTAGGGGGTTTTTAAAGTTATTGATGATGTTGATGGATATTTTTCGTGTCTAGATTCTACAACTATTGAACAAGGGCATTCCACCTGTGCCCGATTTCTTGCCTATGTTGATCTCTCAAAATAACTCCCAACTTAGGTGGAGTTGGTTGTGAGGAACATAACATGGGTTCAACCAATGGATTATGAGGGCCTCCCATTTAGATGTCACATATGTTTCCTCATGGAACATCTTATAAATGATTGTCTTAGCATGTAACATAAGAGAGGTAATAATTGGTGGGTAAATGTAGAGGTAGAGCATATGGCAGTGGAAAGAAATATAGATTCATGAGAAGATGAACCTTAAATGATTCCATAAACACTAGTGAAATATTTTATTAAGGGTGGAGAGTCCGTGGCCACAGATCCCAATGGGAAGGGGACACCAGAATTAGAATTGCGAAATATTGAGCGGAGTTTAGTGATGGTTTCTAAATCTTAGATAGAGAGAAGTTTCAAATCCTCAAAATTTCCTACCTTATTTTTAGGGGAAGGATTAATAGATGCTCTTTGACTCAAATTCTATAGGCTGCTTTGGAGTCATCCATCCCCATATTGCCAAATACAGAGGATGGGAATGGGTGGAAGCAAGTGAAAGAGAAGAAAAGAAGAGGCAAAAAGGAACCAGATTTATTAATTATGTCTCTCAGATTTCAAATAAAAAACTAAAAAAGAGAGACTCTCTTCAAATTATTTTTGTTACAGTAGTTTCTGTTTGATCTCGCTTGTTTGCCATTACTATTTGTTTCATTTTTAGATTTGAGTGTATGTTCCTTAAAATCCCTTAGTTTGTTGTTTTTTGGTTACTTTTGGTTTGGTTGTAGCTCTTAGGTTTGTCTTGCTATGTTTTCAGTCTTAAGTGGCATCTGAGCATTGTTAGGCCTTATTTTGTTGGTTTATCTTCTAGGGTTTGGGGTTTGTAGTTCAAACCCCACCTTTATCCTTAATAAAAACAATTCTTTAATTTTTTCTGTTTAGAAATACAACGTAGTGGATAGTTTATTATTTTATATGTTTCTTTATTTTTAAATCATGGTTTTAAAATATCTAGATATAGTTATGGCTCATTTAACTCTAATATAAGTAATACTTTGGGTAGAGGAAACCAACATAAATATAATAATTAACATTCGAAAGGAAAACTATCCATAGCCCAAAGAATCTCTAACTCGTTTATGTATGGATTTATACATGGCACTCATTTCTCTATACACTTTGATGCCAATGGTCATGCCTTTCATAATGTTTTGAACAATATAATCTATAACCTTTTGTCCCATTTAGTGCAAACGCTTGGTGATCACCCCACTGAGGTGTTAGGGGACCTCATTCATTTAGACGTGGTTTACCAATTATCTCATCCCACCAAATCCAACCTACCACTCTTGAAACCACCACTCTCATTGATCCTATGTAGTAAAATACCCCTTTATTTAACTTAAATATCCATATCATGTTACCACATCTTTTGATTTTTCCTCTACTAGCCATAAATTTTCTAGTATCCCTTCTAACATGAATGTGGCGACATATATCTTGAAAAGGTTAAGCTTGAAGTGGATGATCAACTAGGTGGTGTGACTTGAATTAAGATTTGGTTATTATTAGCTAGGTTATGAGTTATAGATATTATGAGATAGTTTAATATTTCATATATTACATGATTGCATTGCTATGAGTTAACTATAGTGTATATTCTTATATTGTGATCATGTTGATTTGTTATTTTAGCTATATATATATATATATATATATATATATATATATATATATATATATATATGTCATGATGTTATGGAGTTACTACCTACTTGTCATGAGTTGGATGCAAGAGAGACTCATCCCTCAGAGAATGATAGAGGGAGAGCCTCATAAGAGAGGGTGATGTAGATGGAGATTTTATGGGATGATAGAGGAACATCTAGAAACCTGCACACACCACGTCAAGTAACACTCATTATATAGAATGATTGGATTATTAATATTAGTATGTTATGTATGATATCTTCATTTGGGAAATTTATTACATGTGAGTTATTTCAATTTAATACTTGTATGTGGAATACATCATGTGTGATTGCATCACATATATTATACGTAGGGTTAAATGCATAATGTTGTAGTCTGATTAGGTGGTGATTAATTAATTATACCAAATAATTATTTATTATTAAGTTATCTAGAAAATATTAAAATTTTTGGAAATAAAAATAAATAGAATAAATTAAGGATTTTTACTTTTGCGCTGAGGCAAATTGGATAAAAGTTAAAAAATTAGAGGTTTATGGAAAGATTTTAGAAAAAAAATCATGGATAAAATAAATAAAAGAAAAATAAAGTATCTTTGAAAAAAAGAAGCATATACTCATCAAAAATAATAAAAGAGGAAGATTTAAAAAAACATATCTCTTACCAAACTACTTTAGATAGGCTTGCTCTTGATTATATTCTGTGGCACCCTTATAGGATTTTTGTTGGGTGGTTTGAGGATGGTCATGAGTTATAGAGAGTTCATCTTAGTATGTGGTTGATTGATCATTTCCATGGTGTGTATGAGTTCTTATAGTATGATCAAGTGCTATATAAATTTGGGGTCAAGTAGGGTGTGTCATCAAAACCATATCAATTTCATCACATGGTACAAAGTGATCACAAGTCACATGATAGGATGGCACCGACTATTGTAGATTTATCCCTGCACCTAGGGGATGAGTGAGGCCCCATGTTTCCCCTAGCATTAGGAGATGATGTGGGGTTTACTGATGGCTTTATGCAGTGGTGGGTGGGGTTCGATGACCTTTATTATTTCCTATTATAGCTGAAATTGTAGGTTCTGTTTTATAACATAAGGTAGTGGTGAAGAGATAGGTGGTGATCGATGAGATGAGTCTTCAGTAACACCAACACTATTTGATGAGGTATCCCTTATAGCCACATGTCAGTATCCTAGTTGTAAGTTTTGTATTTGATTTTTCTATAAAATTATTGGGGTTTATACATGTTGATAATTGGAATATTATCTCAAATGTGTGTAGGTAACCAATGTAGACATCCAATTCCTAACACCATTTGTTGAAATTATCAATCTTACTTAAAATTCACTCAAGTGCATAATTTGGGCCAAAATCACATAGACATGCTAAATGGTTCGATATTATCTAATACAAGAGCTGATTTAGGCTAATGCATCCCTTAATGGGGCAATGAATTTTATATGATTATTAAATTTTCTCAAAACATTTTGAGTCAAAATGGTAAAAATGCAATTTGACCCTCTGAACCATTGAATTCTTCTAATTCGAAAGCGTATGACATGTAAATATGTTATTTTATGTCGACAATGTCCTAAATGGGGTATTGGTCTTTATAAAAATAACATCTTCTTCTATTTATATTCCAGTCAAATTATGACCCAATAATATGACATTCTTACCAGTTTGATTGGTAGTGCGCAACCAATTTCCAAAGAATTGCATAAAATTTAACTAAACTCACTTAGGCAAATTAATCCAAATTGAAGGCTTATGTGGAAAATCCATGGAATTTATTGAATATTTATTAGTTATAAATTGATTTCTAATATCTACATCATCAGGTGACATCATCTATGGGGTGGCATTCATAAGCCATAAATGGAACAAATATCAAGTTTAAGGTCTCCCATGCCTCTTTAATACTCCTTGCTTCCAAATATTTATGAGGGCATTTATGATTTAAGCCTAGAAAATTAAATTAATTCATGGCCACACATCTTTATCTCAATATATATGATCATGGTTCATTTTGATCATTTACAAAAATCTATAAATAGGAGGGCCAAGACCACCATTTTTAAGCTCTTTTGGTTTAAACTTATCATGCATAAATTCTCTCCACAAGTAATCTTTGTGTAGTGTTATTATGCTTAATTTTTAATAGGATAGTTTCACTATAGACATAACATTGATCAAATATCATGATCCTAGTTTCATTGGTGCACTTGAGATGATGGAGGAGCATTGCCACTCATTATTACTAAAGACTTAAGCACCAAATCAATGGGAAAATTACGTTTTGAGTTGCATTTGGAGGTGGAAAACTCTTGGGAAGGTTTGATGTATATTATTTTTTTCAATAGCTCTTAATTTCCTTTTGTAAAACCCCATTGAGGGATTTGGCTTAGTTATTTATGTTCTTATGGATTTTCTTAATTTTTTTTTACTAGCGCTTGATCTAACTCACTTTGGACTCAAGAATGAATAGGGTTCAAAAGAAGATGGTCCAGGGTAGGATAAAATGAGTTAAGATGGAATATAAATGATCCAAAGTGTTAATGATCCAAGCTTCAACTATCTAGACTCATAAAATAATTTGGTCCAAAGTGTCAACGATCCAAAGCTTCAACTGTCCATAGTATTAAAGGATATAAAAGTGAGATAAAATAAATTCAACATAAGTTACCCACAAGTATGGGGTCTTGTAGACAATGGTTCAAAAAGATGTCAAGCATAGAATCACTTGAGATGCATAATGTTCATGGGCTCTAGAAGTTTTTCGTGACCTAAAGTAACCAATCGGTATGCCATTGATCCATAATTTGTTATGATCACATATGGTCTAAGCCAATTGGATTGGAACTAACCCTTTTTCTTGCAATTAACATTTGTGTTATTTTGATTCTCTTTCAAGACCAAATCACCAATTTTAAACTCTCAAAGGAGAATGTGCTTATTGTAGCTTCTATGCAATTTATTTTGATAATATTACAAGTTATCTAGGGCAACCAAATGCTTGCCAACAAGGAGTTCTAGTTTTTGCAATCAAGAAACTCTATAATCTTGATCATTCAATATTATCCAAAAAAATTGGCGATGAAGGCAGCTCAATCTCAATAGGGATAATAGATTTTTTTCCATAAATAAGGGAATATGGAGTGGCTTCTATGGGGGTTCGATGACAAGTACAATAAGCCCAAAGGTAAGGAAAAATTTACAAGTGCCAATTATGACCAACATCATTGACATTCTTCTTTAGTATGGCAACAATGGTTTTATTTGATGCCTTGTCTTGATTGTTGCCTTGTAGTTTATATGGTGTGGATTTTTTGTTCTTGATTTTGAATTTTTTATAAATATCTTTAACATCTTGGTTTACAAATGATCTACCATTATCGAATATAATGCATGTTGGGATACCATATCGACAAATAATATGATAATGTATAAACTTGGCAATCTGCTTACTGGTGATGTAAGTGAGAGGAATGGACTCAATCCACTTAGTAAAATAATCAATATTAGTGAGAATATGTTTGTGACCATCTGAAGATATTGGGTTTATTTTATTGATGAGGTCGAGGGCCTATGTAGAAAATGGACATGGTGTAGTAATCAGCTATGGTGGTCAGGAAGGTTTGTGTATCAAATTTTTATGTTATTAACAAGCAACACACTTACATAATTGTAAGAATATATATCTATTTTGGGCCAATAATAACCTATTTTGAGGATATTTTTAGCTAAGATTACACCATTGGTGTGGGACCCACACATTCTTTCATGAACCTCCTTAAGCGCTAACTTGGATTCTCCTAAAGATAAACAATAAAGTAGCATTCCATCATATATTTTATGATAAATTATGTTTGTAAGGAGGGTATAATGGGCTATGTGAGGAAGGAAAAGTTTCTAACGGTGATTAGAAATGTTAGGTGGAAAAACATGATCATGAAAATAATTATAAATGTCTTGAAACCAAGGTAGTTTAGGTGTGAAATTGGGACCAATAATGGTGCATACCCTTCCTAAATCTATCAAGACATGAACAAGCTATAACATATTTTCAATGATAAACTAATACTCTTTAGCACTATTATCAATCTGTATCATGGACCCAATTATTGACATTGTATTGACATATCTATTATTGGGCCATGGTACTTTTTCAAACTGTAGAGATTTAAAATGAGCTTTGATGTTATCCACAATGTTATTTTAAGGCACAATCTTGTCATCTCTAGTCTGATATTGATCAGTGATTTTATTTATAATCAATTAGGAATCCCCATAGACCATTAATAGACATATACCTCACTATATTTCAAGTTGAAGTCCTGCAATAAGTGCCTCATACTCAGCCATATTATTGGTAGAATGAAAAGTGATATTAAATGATTTGGGAATCATATCCCCTTGTAATGTAATCAATAAAATTATGGCTCCATATCCATGAGCAATGAAAGAACCATCAAAATATAGCTTCTAATGTTCAATTTCATGTTGTACTTATTCAATTGTCATAATAGAATCATTTATAAAGTTGAATATGAGTGGTTGAGTGTTTATAATAGGGGCCTTGGTAAGCTGATCAACACTAACCTACCACTTGATAACTTTCTAATTCTGATAATTAACATCAAAATCCTTAAGATCATGAACCATTTGGCCATGCATCCTGCAAGAGATGCTTTGGATAATACAAATTTGAGGGGATCCACTTTAGCAATAAAAATGGTTTTTTTGTTTAGCATATAATGTTACAAATTTTGGGATGCAAACACCATAGCTAAACATGCCTTCTTAATAGGTGTATAATTGTTTTCATAAGCCACCAGTGTGAGGCTTAAATTTTATTCTTAATCAAACTAGTCAGAATGTCATATTATCAGGTCATAATTTGACTAGAGTATAATTTGAAGAAGATGTCAATTGCATACCCCATTTAGGACATTGTCGATACAAAATAACACATGCATATGTTGTGGGCTTCTAAATTATAAGAATTCATTGTTTTAGAGGGTTAAATTGCATTTTTCCATTTTGACTCAAAATGATTTGAGAAAAGTTAATAATCACATAAAATGTATTTCCCCATTCAGGGATACATTTTCCTAAATCAACACTTGTATATGACAAGATCAAACCATTTAACGTGTGTAAGTGATTTTGGCCCAAATTGTGCATTTGATTGAATTTTGAATAAGATTGACAATTTCAACACAATGGTGTTAGGAATTCGATGTCTATATTTTGCCCCTATTTGGGAAGGCATGGTGAGACATTTAGGCGAAGTGGCATATTTTAAAAGAAAATAGATGTCGAGAAGAAACCCATGATGCCCCCTTGAGAGGACATACAAAGATGAAAGAGAATGATGGACTCTTGAAAAGAGAAAAAAGGGTGAAATTAACCCATAGACAAGATTATATGTTGACAAGATAATGCTTGTACATGTTGATTTTTAATGATAAAAATATAAAATAGAATAAAATAGGCCCCAAGTCAGGGGGAAGTTGGAAGGATACAATCCAAAAATATAAGTGACACACTTTGAACACACCTAAAATAAGGTGCAAGTTGTGTGCTTAGGGAATGATCAATCCTGAGACAAGTTGCATACTTTGAAATTTCCATAATGAGGGTAAAAGTGCACAGAGATTATAATTAGAAGAAAAAGAATAACATTGCTCTAGAGAAAGGAAATAATAATGTGCCCCAGTAGAGTGGATTTGATCAGTTGATAAATTTTTTTTACCCTAGTAGGGTCTGGTTTTGATCATTGATAATTAGTTTTACCCCTGTAGGGTTGATTTGATTAAGTGATTGGTCTAAATATTGTGCCCCAATAGGGAAAATTGGCAAACATAGGTCAAGGATATATCCTACTACATAGATTAAATATGAGTGGTCACAAACATGGATGCGATAGTCTAATGACTAAAGAAGCCACAAATAACTAGGCATACAAGGTTGCACAAAGTGATGAAAGAGATAAAAAGAAGAATGAAGGTGGCTAAGCTGACCCAAAATACATCATGTATCTAAGCATTTCCTACATAGTCCAGATGGACCTCAATCCAATGTAGTTAACCCATAAGTGGGAGGAAATGGAATGAGGAATGAAGAAGAGAAGAAAAATGGACCACTATTTGATTAGACTCATAATGTATGCCAAGAGATGCACATCTTACATAGAGTCTGGTACATAATCTATTGAAATTGATTTTAGTGGTACATTGAGATCTATATTCAGAGTGACATTACTTTTTGACTTCAAATCCAAAGCAGTTGATTCTTACAACAGAAATATGAAATTATGCATCATAATTATGAGTGACCTATAATGACATTCTATTTCAATTGAAATGAGTCAGTTCAAATGTGAATACTTACATCTAAGGATAATGATAAGAATTACTAATACTAGAGTTACAACTATTTACATTTAAATAAAAACAATACACAAGTGTCACCTAACTTAAAATCATGATATGAAAAATCAAGATTTAAGTAGGAACAATAATGCATAAAAACAAAGCAAGAACAACTTAATAAATAACATGAACCAAGATATGAATAATAAAGATCCATGTGTACCACCAAGATGTACCCAAAAAATAAAACAAAAGAATAAGATAAAATAGTAACTCAAAATACTAAGAATAAATAAGAAGAAACAACAAAGGGAAAAAACAAAATAAACAAAACAAATGGGGAGACAAGGAAGTAATCATAACAACAATAAAATCAAATAAATACACAAAAACAATAATTGGCCAAAATGTCAAGAACAAAATAATATCAAGAACAGAATACACAAAGTTACCCCTAAGTGATAGGGAAATAACAAAACAACAAAATGGGGGAGAAATAAGAAAAGGAAGGAGGTAGCCGAGCTGACATCAAATGTATGATACAAGTGAATCTTGCCTACATATTTCCATGGATGTAAGGTCCAACATGAATTTTAGGCCAAATTTAGTTCTCCTAGAAAATGGGATAGAAGAAAAGAGATGATAAGAAAACTTGATTAGAGTTGTAGAGTAAATAAGAAAAATGGGTTCAAAAAATTTTGTTGATCATTTTCTAATGTTTTTATGTTTTTGAGATAAGCAACATAAATTAAATATTAAAAAAAGGTCCAGGGAACTACTTAGATGAGGAGATGCACGTCCATAGATAAGAGTTAAAACAATAGCTAAACCATCTACAACAAGGATCGTGAATATAAATAATGAAACAAGGAACCAACTAATCAAGGAGATGCACATCTAAAAGTAGAAGTCCTAATAATAGATAAATCCAATTGTAATGGTCTATACTCATAAATCGATGAGAGCGAGATCCTACTAAGGTAATGATGCCTACTAAGCAATAATAAAATAATAATAGAACAATATGCAGTGCTAAATAAATCTAAAGAATCAATCAACAGGAAAAAACCATGAGTTTATGTATCCATATTCACTTATCTATAAGATGAAGTTATAAAATACTGTTTAGTTTAAACTACTTTATGAAACTGGGATTGAATGTGTTCAGAATGTTTATGAGTCATAATCGGGATCATAATTGGGCAAGAGATAAAACTCTCCAAATTACAATGGCCTAGGGTATAAAAAGAATATGGTTATTTAAACAAAACTATCTATAATGAATAGGGTCTAAAAGAGGATGGTCTAGGGTAGGATAAAATGAGTCAAGTAGGAATTTAAATGATCTAGAGTGCCAATATTCCCATGCTTAAACTATTTAGAGGCATAAAAGAATGTGGTTCTCATAAGAATGGTCCACGGTAGGTCAAAATGAATATGGTCCAAGATATAAGAGTAAGATAAAATAAATTTGGCACAAGTTATCCCCAAGTAAGGTGTCTTGTAGATAATGGTTCAAAAAGTTGTCAATCATAGAACTACTTGAGACACACAATGTTCATAGGCTCTAGAAGTTCTTCACCACCTCAATTAGCCATCTGGTATGCCCCTAATCAATAATTTGCTCTAATCACATATGGGTCAAGCCAATTAGGTTAGAACTGATCCTTTTTATTGCATTTAACATTTGTGTTCTTTTGATTCTCTTTCAAGACAAAATCACCAGTTTCAAACTCTCAAGGAAGAATGTGATTATTGTAACTTCTATGCAATCTATTCTGATAGGATTGTAATTTATCTAGGGCAGCCAAATGCTTGCCATCAAAAATTTCTAGTTCTTTCAACTGGGAGACTCTATAATCTTCATCATATTCAGTATTCTTCAAATATACTCACATTGAAAGTAACTCTATCTCAATCGAGGTAATAGTTTATGTGCCATAAACAAGGGAGTATGGAGTGGCTCCTATGGGGGTTCAATGATGAGTGTGATAAGCCTAAAGGGTAGGAAAAATCTACAAGTGCCAATTACGACCAACGTTATTTATAATCTTCTTTAGTGTGGTAATAATGGTTTTATTTGATGCCTCAGCTTGCTCATTGACTTGCGAGTTGTATCATGTGGATTTATTGTTGTTAATTTTGAATTTTGCACAAATATATTTAACATCTCAATTTATAAATGATCCACCATTATCGGATATAATGTGTGCTAGGATACCATATCGATAAATAATATGATCATGTATAAACTTGTCAATCTACTTACTGGTGATGTAAATGAGAGGAATAGCCTCAATCCACTTAGTAGTAGTGAGAATATGTTTGTGACCATCTGAAGATGTTGGGTTTATTTGCCTAATGATATTTAGGCTCCATAAAGAAAATGGCCATCGTGTAGTGATCAAAAGTAATGGTAAGGAAGGTGCATGTATCAAATTTCCATGTTGTTGACAAGCAACACACTTCTTTACATAATTGTAAGCATATTTCTCCATTTTGGGCTAATAGTAACCTATTATGAGGATATTTTTAGTTAAGACTACATCATTGGTGTGGGGCCCACACATTCCTTCATGAACCTCCTTAATCACTAACTTGGATTCTCCAAAAGATAAATAATGAAGTAGTGTTCCATCATAGCGTTTATAATAAAGTGTGCTTTCAAGGAGGTTATAATGGGCTATGTGATGAAGTAAATGTTTCTAATGGTTATTTGAAAGGTGAGGTGGAAAAACATGATCATGGAAATAAGTATAAATGTCTTGAAACCAAGGTAGATCAGGTGTGAGATTGGGACCAACAATGGCACATACCATTCCTAAAATTATCAAGACATGAATAAGCTACAATATATTTTCAATGAGAAACTGATACTCTTTAGCAATGTTATAAATCTATATAATGGACCCAATTTTTGCCATTGCATTGATAGATCTATTATTGGCCCATGGTACTTGTTAAAACTATATACATTTAAAATTAGCTTTGAGATTATCTATAATGTGATTGTAAGGTACAAGCTTGTCATCTCTAGTTTGATATTCAATTGGGAATCCCCATAGACAATTAAGTGATGCATACCCCACTGTACTACAAGATGAAGTCATATAATAAGTGCCTCATTCTCAGCCATATTATTGGCATAATGAAAATTGATATGAAATGATTTTGGAATCAGATCCACTTTTAATGTAATCAACAAAATGTTGACTCTAGTTCCATAAGAAGTGAAGGAACCATCAAAATATAGATTCTAGTGTTGAGTTTCATGTTGTACTTATTCAATTATCATAATAAAATTATTTAGAAAGATGAATATGAGTGGTTGAGTGTATATAATAGGGGACTCTACAATTTTAACCAACAATAGCCTAGCCCTTGGTAGCTTTTTGATTCTGATACTCAACATCAAAAGCATTGTTTAGCTATTATTTTAACTCTTACCTGTGGACGTGCATCTCGTCATCTAGGTGATTCCATAGACATTTTGTTAATATTTCATTTCTATTACTTATCCTAAAAACACAAAAAATATTATAAAATGATCGATAAAAAGAATAAAAACATTATCTTGTTCTTTTGTTTATTCTGATCTCATGTTCTTGCCTTTTTTCAAGCATTCATTTTAGATGCTCTCACCGTTTTGTGAGCCCATTTCTATATTTCATATACAACATCAATCATGTTTTCTTATCATCACTTTTATTTTATCACATTTCTTGGAAGAACTACATTTGGTCTAAAGTTCATGTTGAATCTTGCATCCATGGAACTATGTAGGCATCACCCACTTGTCTTGTACATTTGGAGTCAATTCGGCCATCCCTTTCTTTTCTTCTTTTTCCCCCCATTTTTTTTGTTGTCTCCCTAATGCTTCAAGGCAGCTTTGTGTCCTTTGTTTTTTTTATGTTGTTATAGAGAGTAATGCCTCTACTACACATGCATGAATGATTTATTTTCATGAAGGAAAATTCAATGCATCTTGTTGTTCTATTTGCCTTGCAGATGATGCTTAATGGGATGGCTATGATTTTTGAGCTTATTGAACTAGATGATTTCCTTGACTATTTTAAGGGGATGCCCATATGGGTAGTGTATCATTTGGGGAGGATGTCCATGTTACAATAAAATAAGGAATATCCTTCCTCTAACCAATAGCCTACTTTTGGACTAGTGTATCTATGAGATATTTAGCCTTCCCTTCTACTCTTTGCACATAAACTTTAGGTGCCTCCATCTGTGTGGCTTGGAAAATAGAAATTTTTGTGTAGATGGCCTAGGAGGGGTGATTTGTGCAGAAAAAATAGAGATAAACACCATATTTTCAAAATGTAACCCTTTGGTTGTATTAGGGGACTAAAGACTAGTCTTAATAAAAAATTAATAGGTTACTATGGTGTTTAATATATTTTTAAAATAATTAGTAATATAAGTTTTTGAAACCCCAACATTAATAGAAATAATGACTATAGGATCCATAGCCATAGGTTGGGTTATGGTTGGCAAATTTGGTAATGTAGAAATAGCCCAGGGTTGGGCTATTTGGCTTAAAGAGTATAAAGAATGTAAAGATTGTGTTATACCAATTGTTATTGTAGAAATTGAGGAAGTTGCCAAAGAATGTGGACTTGGAGGAATTACAACCAAAAGAGGAATATATAGAGCACTAACTATTGTAATTGACATTGTTGTGATCTGAAGTGGAGAGCTTGGACATGGAGTTGGTGATGGTCCTTGTACTATAGATTGTAGTTATGAATTTACCTCTCCAATTAAATCTCCCTCTCTATCTAAAAATTATTCAATAGCTAAAATCTATCATCCCTTTGTTTGATCTCTTCAGATCCTTCAGTCAACTATGTTTCCCCTGACTAGGCATTTTCCTCAGATAACCGTTCATCCTCTGGATTTGATTATGTTGTCTTACTAATCGACCATGACTCCTCAATTTATGTCTTAGAAACCCAATCCTCTTCATTGACCATTCTTCTCTATTCCTCTTTATTATCATAGACCATAATGGGATTTAATTTTTTTGTGCCCTTTATTTTATCCTACCTCTCTTTAGGGACTTATGTAGGTTCTTCCTTCACTTCCACCTTTTGAGGAGAAATAGGTGGGGTCTTGGGCTTCCTTGAATATGTAATTAATGTTTTGGTAGTAGTAGAGGCTGTTCCAATAAGAAGTGGTGTGGAAAATGAAGGAATGGAAATTGGAGGTGGTGATGAAGTGGTGATAGTAATCACCACTATAAGAATGGTTGATGGTGAAGTTAATTATACAGTAAGATAGGATAATGTTGGTGGTGATGTCAAATAATAAGATGTAATATGTACTTTAGACAAGAATTAAGGAAGAGCTACATGTTATGTAATGGTCAGTGCAGCAAAAGTAAACATAAAAAATATACTAGCTCCTCCATTTGGACTTTCAAGCCTTTCTTCTTGAACTATGGGTTATGGGGAGGCAACAATAATTGTGCATGCAAAGGAATTTGGAGGAGTCTCCACTCTTTCTTCTACATGAGCTACCCTAGATGGGCTAGCTTCTTCTTATGTTCCTGGTTCTGCTTGGGGAGTGGGGATCCATTAATAGGTTTTGAAAACCATTTATTCTTCTCAATATTTTTTATAATATTCTATGGTAATATTAGGATCATATTGGATCATCTATGCCACAATCATCTAGATATGTTGGTTTCATACACATATTCTGAGTCTCTTAATATGTTGTGGAGTTATTGTATGTTTTAGATCTTTGAGCTTAACTCCATATATACATTTCTCTGATTGTAGCTTGATTTTTTAAAGATAATTTTTAAATTTATTACAAATTAGTGGGTTTGGTGGACCCTCTTTTCTGATGGAACACACTAGCTTCCATTACATGGTTTATCTATTCCAACCTCTATGTTGACACTGATAAGGGACTTGGTCATTATATGATTTTAGATACAAATGTATTCTCTTTTTTAAATTTTTCTTGTGAAACCTACCATTGTGCACCCTAAATGTGTTCTCCCATATCCCAATCCCATCACTTACACATTAGATTCGAGTAAAAATAACTTCAAAATATCCCCACTCAGATCACCTAATCAAATTTATGAGGTGCACATATTTTATTACACTCTACTTGTTGCTACCACACTTAAGACTACATTACCTTACCAATATCAAAATACATAAAGTAAATTATTGAAGAATTATTAAAAATTTATGTAAACACCTTATTACAACATCATCCTAAGTTGATAACCATTGAAATGCCCTTGAGGCATATCACCATTGTTGGTTCATGATCCATAACCTGATAGTCCTTTGTACTAACTATTATTATCTAACCTCGAGCATATGGAAACTTCTTCTTTGACTTGTACAGGAGGACTTGCTTTATTGAATCAGGGTGTCATATTTCCTTCAGAGGTAGTATGTATGTGCAACACCCAATTACCTTGTTTTTAGCTAGAGGATGTCCTACCTTCATGCACTTGGGAGTGCTTCATTCATCATGCACAACTTGTATCGATGGTATGAATAACTCCCTTAGTTCTTGTTTTGGTTTAGTGTGAGGCCTCTAAATTATCTCTTTAGGTGAAGGACCAACTCTAGTGCAAGGATCCTTCTACACATTTTAGGGTCATGGTCATGGCCATGACTGTATCATGCCACATCTTTGGCCCCTTTTATAGGAATGTGTTTTATCAAACTTGTAACCCTACACTCATGTTTATACAAGGGATTTAGGTTTATCACCCACACCTTTTACCAGATACCTCTTTTCTCTCATGCACCCATATGTCATCAAAACCACTTGTGGTCTCAAAATCAGACTCTGAATCATCCCAACTCAAGGCCTTTTCCCCATTTGGCCCAAAACATTCCTTTGTTTAGTGAAGTTGAAAATATTTTTTAGAGTGTATGTGGACTTTGGCCAACCCTTTTATAGGAAGGCATTTTTTCAAATGTGTAACCAATGTTTATATAAGGGATTTAGGTGTATCACCCCACACCTTTTACCAAAGACCTCTTTTGTCTCATGCACCCATCTATCATCAAAAACACTTTTGGTCTCAAAATTAGACTTTGAATCATCCTAACTCAAGGCATTTTACCTATTTGGCCCAAAAAATTCCTTTGTTAGGTGAAGTTTAAAATATTTTTATAGTGTATGTGGACTCCACATGTTTAACATATAAGGAACTATAGTCTGTCATTAGTGGGATCACCATTCAGTTTCTTTCATTCTCAAAGCTCATGTAACACTGTTTAAAGTGCATGTCCACATTGTTAGCATAATACCACTGTCTTCCCAACAACACAAGGTTATTATTTTGGTGTGTGATGTTCCCACCCTATTTTTGTATGACTAGAGATGTACTATACTATTTTATATTAAATAAAGATTTATAAAGAACACTTTGCCAGGTTTGACATTTTATTTTCAAATCTAGTGTGAAAATGAATGGCATAACTTTCAACCCAAATTAAGCCTACAATGGCTCCCATAAGCATAAAGGATCCACATTATCCTATAAAATTAATATGTCATTAACATTATCATCATTTCCTTATAATATGTTGGGTTTGACATTTGATGTACTTCCTATTTTCACTATATTATCAGCCATGATAAATAAAATATTATCTTGTGTTTTCACAAGATCTGCTTGCATCGTTGAGAGTTTGGATTGAAGGTGATATTTGTTTATGTAGTTCACACACTATGCCTATACAACAATAGATAGGTTCATTCAACTTAACACTTGTTTCATATACCGTACTTGTGACCGCATCTCCTCTCTTCTCACTAGGAACAACCTGAAACATAAAAATAATATAAAAGTGTCAAGGTGGTTCAATGATGGAGGTTTATATTGGATCCAAATTTTATTTTAAAAGTATTCATTAACTTGAAGGATTTTTAGAATGTTCCTTGTCCCTATTATTTGGAGGATATTGTTGTCCACGCACTGACATGGTGGTGCATATGGGAGGATGAATTTTGGTATTATGTAAATACCATTGGGGCATCGTGGACCCTCTATTTTGGTAGTGATCATTGAATAAAAATCCATGGTTTCCTTGCTCCAAATTTAAAATTTGTATTGATTGGGTTCTCAAATGGTTATACCATGTTATTATTTTTGAGCAACACATTTTCCCTTTTACATTTCTAATGAGAAAGCTATCACAATTCACTAGAAAGTTATCCATTTTTTCAACACACCAATCACTTGTAGACTGGAATGGGGAGGTAGCCATCATAAAATCCTTGAAAAATTGTTTTTATGAATACTTAATTTCTTATCCATGATGGTATTTTTTAACTCTTAGAAAGAGTGTAAAAATTAAATCCATGTCTTCCCTATGCTTTTACCTATGATCAATCATACCACCTCCTTCCTCCACCTTTATGGTAAGCATATTTCAAGAGTTTTAAACCAAGTCAATCACATTGTATCTAAATAATATAATAGGGTTTCTTAATTTCTTATAAAAATACCCTTTGACAATAAATTTAAAACCATGAATACCACACTCACGCACAAGATTGGATTTATGAAATTCATGATGCCAAAGTGCTCAAATTGAATCCCATTTGAACTAGTGTGAGACTGGTGACCATGCCTCTAAATATTTTTTAAAAATATCAGTGCCAAAAAATCCATGGATCAAATTAAGGACAAAAACAAATGGCACATGTTCATCTCACAAACCTACCAAAAATATCATTAGAATTTATAAACCACTATAAAATTGTGTTCTAATCCTAGGAGAATATGATAGAGAGATAAAGATTCGTGGGACTGATTATAAGTAGGGCCTCATGATTTAATATATTTGGATTAAAAATTATTCAATGCCACACTCTTTGTTGAGAAAATCTTTGTAGTTGTGCAATGAATGGCCAATGATAAATCATTGGGGATATATGGATTTTCTTGTGTGTTTTACAAAGTTATTTGTCAAAAACTTATATCCTTGAGTACTTAAATTTAAAAAGAATCCCTAAAAAAATAAGCTTTACTAACCATCATCATAAATTCAATATCATGTTCATTCCTAAAGTTGGTGATCAGGGCTTATCATTGTTGGATATTGGTAACCTTGTTGAATGTTTCTTATTAAATCATTTTTAAAGCCTTAACACTCATCCCTTGCCATATTCTCATAGAAATCATCAAATCAAATAAAAAAGGGTTAATTAAAAGTAGATACATTATGGATAATATTATTATAGTTTATGAAGGAATGGAATGGGCTTATGTCTCTCATCGAAGGAGCCTATTAATTAAGATCAATTTTCAGTGCTATCGAATAAATAAAGCTCATGATATAGTGCTTTGATGACTTCAAGGCAAAACTACAGTAGAGCATGCTTGAATTTTACATAGTTAAGGTGATACACGGATAGTTTGAGGGTGGACTAACATTTTTGTATGGGGTGATATTGGGCCCCATTTCATGCTAAGTAGTGGATCTATGCTAGCTCAAAAAACACCTAGGCATGAGGAAACTATGTGGATGGTTGTTGTTTTTGTCTTCTATCGGCAACAACTAGTTGGTGACTAACATCTCCAAGCAACATCAAGTAGCATTGGGAAATAGGTGTACTAGATAATGACTGCACATTAAATATAAAGCTTAGTGGTGGTGGTAGAATGTATAACTATAATACCATCTCAATAGTCAGCGTGCCCCATTCTCTATGAACCTAGGATGCTCTAATGCTTATAAAAGGAAGTTAAGTTAAGCTAAAGGGAGGAGGCAAATTGGAGTAGCGAATCTGTAGCAAATTGTTTCTATATGATTGTCTTAGGATTAAAATTTAGCTCAGGATGCATTCTGATGCTCCCCTTTATAATGCCCAAGCCTAACCTTGAGGTTGGGCCTTAGTACTTTATGTTGAGCAATGGTTTGGTTTATATGGACTATGTATGTATTATTGTTTAATATATTAATGAATAGTTCTTTGCATAAATGGTTTATGAGCTAAATATTTAAGTCTTAGAATGTTTATTGGTTGCATACTTTATTCTATTGAATGTGTATTGAGTCCTCACAAGCTTCCAACCTGGTTCATTCATGGTGGACTTGTGGATGATAATGAACCTTGTGCCTAGAATAAGAATTATTCTATGTATGGTGAAGACCATGTGCCCTGAATGATATCCATGCCTAAGCATAAGACAATGCCTAAGTACCTTAACCTGACACCAAGTTGGCCCTCAAGTGCTTGAATCTCATTGAGCCTATGAAACCCAAGGCTTGTGCCTATAAATTCCCAACCATATTTGTGTTAACCCAAGCCCCCTAAAGAATAGATTTGTGTCATGACACAACTAGTTGAACACATACCCCGATCCATTCTCTGTTGTGCTTCAGGGGAGAACATAAGGCTTACGCCTTATGTGTATTGATGCCAGTGCCATCGAATGTTAAATGTTGAGCACCATAGGAATAGTCAAGGCTTGCACCCCTCTAAAACAAGCATATATTCCACTTGGATAGTTAGGTAGGTGTGTGACTAGGCCAATGACTAGAAAGCCTATTTCTACAACATAGATAAAATAGTTTAAACAAAAAATCCTCACATTATTAGAGAGAAATTTATGGCTTTGGATGGATACAAATTGGAAATTTAAAAATTTTCTATATGTAGTAATGATACCAACATAAGTGTTTTTTTCTTTCTTATTGGTATAAATTTATCGTTCTTTGTTGGAAAAGTACTTTTTTAAAATCTTAGAATGGGCAATTTGCCAGTGTGTTTTTTTAGTATAATTCAATGTAAACTACTATTGTGAAATAATCAAATTTATTATTTTATCTCATCTCTAGACAATTGCATACAATGAAAGCACATATATAAATGATAGCAAATATCACTTTTAACATTTTTTTATAAAAAATGTAATTGACATTTTTTTTAAAATTAGATTGTTTCAATAAGTTATCTAACATTATAATTTGTTTAATTTTTTAATGTAATATATTATCATTCTACATTAATTATTATGATTATTTATTTTGTTAATTGAAATGCCATAATTTTAACCTTTCAAAATAAATTATATAGTCTATCACAAAGATGTATGAATGTATTACAAATTACAGTTCTTTATATAAGAAATTATAATATATTTTGATGTTAAATTTTATTACAAACATAAAACTAAAATAATTAATTCTTTTTATATAACTAATTACAATATATTATGATATTAAATGTTATTAAAAATATAACACTAAATTAATTAATAATTATAATCATTTATAGTTTTTTAATCTATTCATAATTCATTTTATTTTATCAAAAATTCGATAAATAATTAGACATATTTAGGGACCAATTACATAAAATTAAAGCATGTCATCAAATTTTCAAAATACATTATATAATCTATACTAAATATGTATTAAAATATTAAAAATTATAATTCTTTATATAAACAATTCCAATATATTTTCAAGTTAAGTTTTATTAATAAAATATAATTAAATTAATTAATGATCTTTATATAAATAGTTCCAATATATTATGACATTAAAATTTATTATAAACATAATATAAAACTATTTAATAATTTCAATATTTTATAATTTGTTTTAAAATTTATTCATCATTCATTTTATTTTATCAAAAAGTCAATAATTAATTACATATGTTTAATTTCCAAAAAAAACTAATTTTAAGTTTAAAATAGGCATGATTTACTAAACCGTACACAACTGACTTAATATATAATCTTAAAAATAAATTAAATATTTTTCTAAAATAAAATTTTGGAAAAGATTGCATAAAATTAAAACAAATAATAAAATTTTCAAAATAAATTATGTGATTTATTGTAGAGATATACAAACATATTACAAATTAGAGTTATTTATTAAGCAATTCCAATATATTGTGATGCTAAATTCTATTAAAAACATAAAATTAAATTCATTAATGCTCTATAAATAACTAACTCAAATATATTATGATATGAAAAAATATTATAAACATAATACTAAATTAACTAATAACTATAATAATTTGTAATTTATTTTTATTTTTTATTCGTAATTCATTTTATTTTATCAAATCAATAATTATTTATATATATTTAATTTAATTAAAAAAATTAAGTTTAAAACAAATATATTTTACTAAACCATAAATATTTGACTTAATATATGATCTAAGAAACAAGTTAAATAATTTTGTATAGTAAAATTTAAGAAATAATTGCATAAAATTAGAGCAAGTCATCAATTTTTCAAAATAAATTATATAATCTATTATAGATATGTATAAAAATATTACAAATTATAATTTTTTATATAATTAATTTCAATATATTTTGATGATAAACTTTATTAAAAACATAAAACTAAATTAATTAATGTTCTTTAGATACTAATTCTCATATATTATGATATTATAAATTATAAAAACATACACATTTGACTTAATATATGATATTATAAACAAGTTAAATAGTTTTTGGAAATAAAATTTAAGGGAAAGTTAAATAAAATTAGAGTAAGTCATTAATTTTATAAAATAATTTATTGTAAAGACGTATAAAAATATTACAATTTATTGTTCTTTATATAATCAATTCTAATATTTTTTAATGTTAGATTTTATTACAAACATATAACTAATTTGCATATATTATTATATTAAAATTTATTATAAAAATAATAGGAAATTAATTAAAATTTATAATAATTTGTAGTTTATTTTTAAATTTATACATAATTATTTTTATTTCATCAAAAAGTAAATAATTAATTATGTATGTTTAATTCAAAATTACTAAACTATATACATTTGGCTTAATATATGATATTAGAAACAAATCAATATACTTTATAGAATAAGTGAAGAGCACCTTTGCTAAAACACATACTACAATAGGTTGTGAAAATAAGCTTTCAAATTTTCGTTGATCTTTAGTTGAATTAAAAAAAATCTGGGTTAGATGTCAATAAAATTAGGCATGAAAAAATAAAAAGACACACAATTAACTTATTGTTTAAAAATCATGAAAATGATTGAGGATCTAATGTTTCATATTAATTGTTTAATAACAAACTACATTAATAAATATATCATTATCTGACACATTAGTTGTTTAAAAAATGTTGTTATATTTTTTAAGTATTTATTATGTTGAGAGACATTTTATAATGAAAAAGAGAGAGGAGAGAACCTGATGTCATGTTTGTATAAGCAAAAATGGTCGACATCTACTTTGAAAAAATCATATTAAAAAATCATAAAATTAAAAAAAAATTGAGACAATATTTAAAAATATATATAAAATATTAATATATACGTACAATAATATAAAAACTTAAAACTAAAATAAAATCTAAATGCATCATAGAATAAATGGAGCGCATAGAAGTAAAGCACAAACTATCATTGGTATAAAATCTATTTTCACCGTCATTATCATCTGTTAAAAATTGTGCATCTTTCCATTATTTGTAGATAGAATATTTATGTGGATCAGTATATTTGTCCTTTGAAGAAATCCAGACATCGAGAGAGGAAAAAATGTAGTGTATGAAATGGTGCAGATTTGTTCCCAACATTAAAACGAATCGACATTGTTAATGTACTCTCTTTTTTTCTTCCAACATAATCAAATCGCTTCTGGACTCTAATCACAGAGGACTGCTGTCAAAATCTTTTGGCATGGATGTTTTTGACTTTTATGTTTGTTCATATCATGTGGACACTTTTAAATAAGTGATAAGATTTATGTTTCTGCTGCTTAGTTTTATTAAATTTATTTTGATTACAATTTTATGTTACATAGAAGTTAGAATTATAAATAATTATTATCACGAGTTTTTTACTTCAACTGAGCCATTTGCATGGCAACCATTTATTCTCACATCATGTGCATGATGATTTATTTCATTTTAGGATAAATTGAAATGATAAATAAACTAAATTATAATATGTTTGTCACTTCAAGGGATAAGTTTTTCAATCTTTAATGTTAAAAAATATTATTATTATTATTATTATTATTATTATTATTATTATTATTATTATTATTATTATTATTATTAGTCTTGAATCACTAAATTTTTTTGGATTGAAATTATTTTTTTAAAAAAATTGTTATTATAAAATTATTAAAATTTTATTTTTAAATTTAAATTATTGATAAAATTATTAGAATTCCATCAATAAAAATAATCATGTAAATGGTTGCTAAAATTGTACTTTATTTAAATCATGTTAAATAATCTACTAATAAAAAAATTATATAATTTTCTTATTTTATACAAATGATGTTATGGTGACTTTGAATATAAGTTGTGGGACTTGCAATACATTACCTAATTCATATCAAATTTATATTAGCATCTAATATGTTTTTTTGATTCTTTTTATTTTTTAATAAAAGAGTCTCAATAGTTTATTAGAAGAACAGTGGGATAAAGAGTTTATCTTGACTTTGTTTATTTTAATTTTGGATAGTTTGGCTAGATTATTCACTCCATTCAGAGCTCTCCATCTAAAACTGCCTCCTATAAATTAGCACATATTACAGTAGAGTCACATAAAATAAGTATATACTTAAAAATGACAACAAATGAGAGGCAAAGAGTATTGAAGCTATTGTAAGAGTATTTCAAAGGTTTTCCTTCATCCTTACACATGAATCAAATAAATCGATTGATTTATGTTCCATTAGAGTTATTATTTTACAAGACATTTCATGATATATAAAGAGATATTGGAATTGATGATGAAGAAATAATATCAAATTGGGATTCATTCAATTATAACTATTGGCATGTCGACAGAAGAATAATTATAGAAGATGTTGAAAGTTACAGTGATACTAAAGATGAGAATAATCAATCTATTCAACAAAAAATGGCGGAACACGAGGGATAAATCCTATTCAAGATACAATGTGGACAAGTTATAGAAGTTAGTGAAATAGATATGTTGGGAAGAAGAGATATTGATAGATAAACATTATGGAATAATGAATATAGAGGTGAAGAATAAACAAATAAAGCAATCAAATTCATAATCACCATGATAGATAATGGATTTCTTATACATGATGATATAACACCAATGATGAATTATGAAACTTTAGGTGCCAAATTAAAAAAAAAACACTTGATATGGTTATTACACATTATCATGCAGGTCAAAATACTTCACCCTTAGGGATGATAGTCCAAGGAACAACAAGAATAGGAAAACCATATCTGATAGGTGCCTTTCATCGAGATCTTCATGATGTAGAATTCTCAGAGCAATCTCCACTTATATTATTTTCACCAACTTCAGTTACATCATTCATTATTGGTGCCTCAACTATCCATGCACAACTTCTAATCCCAATTATGGATTTTGTTGACTTAGAAGGAACAAGACTTATAAGTTTTTGAGAGGATATTTGCCACATAAAATACATATTGATTGATGAAATGAGATTCATTGGGAAAAAATTTCTACAGAGCATAGACTCTAGACTTTGTAAGCATTTCATTAAAATGCAAACATGAGTTTTGATGGTATATCTATTATTTTGGTTGGAGATTTGGGTTAACTTTCTCCTATTAGTGATAGTCCACCATACAATAATAACAGATGAGAAAAACTATTGTGGGAAGAATTAAAAATAGTTGTTACTTTGGATAAGATATTTAGATAAAAATGAGAAAGTGATGACCAACAAAGGTTTCACCAGCTACCCACAAATATGAGAGATGCAAATACGATAATAGATGATTGGAAGCTATTATTTCACGAGATAGATCCACCAATAAAGAGTTTGAAAAATTTATTCATTTATTTTCCATAAATGATAATGTGTATAACCATAATAAAATAAAATTATATTCAATGAAAATAGTGGATGCACATAGAAGTATAGTCAAAGTAGGAAGTGTCAATACACCAATGGGAGGTCCAAATGTTGAACTTGATGTGGAGCTACTGATTTATATTGATGCAAAGGTCATGTTAACTTCTAATCTTTGGATAGAAGCAGGTCTTATAAATAGAACTATAAGGTATATCAGAAGTATAATCTACAAACTTGAGAGTATCCCACCAGAACCACCAACATATGTTATGGTCGAGTTTGAAAGTTACTCAGAAATATCATTTGAATATGAAACTCCATATATAGTTCTAATTTCACTAATACAAAAGGGACACACAACCCAACTACCCTTGTAGTTGGCTTGGGAATTATCAATACACAAATCACAAGGTTTGAATCTTTCAAAATCCATAATTAATATGGGTCAAAGAGAAAGAATAATATTAACATTTGTGGCTATATCCCATGTAAATTCCTTAGAAATATTAGAAATATTACCTCTATTTATATAAGATCGCTATGAAAATCTAAAAAATGGAAAAACAACTTTCCAAATGAAATTTTAAGGAAGAGAGACTGAAAATATTAGAGGAAAAATAATTTCAACTAATTATGAAAAAATTCATGCACTTATTCATTATTTGACATTTTATGTGATGTGTATGGTACATTATGATGAGTATTAAAAAATTATTTACTTTTAGAATGTTATATTATGTATATTAAAGTTTTAGGTGATTTAATGTAATGTGTATTGTAATTTTGTATGATTTAATGTGACGTATATTATACATTTCAATTTTTATGCAAAACTTCATATTCTATGTTAAATAAATACACAAAATGCACAATTGTTACTACATACCTATCTTAGATAAATCTATGTAAAATACACTGAGATATATCATTTTCAAAGTGCCTATTTCACTTATATCAAAAATCCAATATAAGATAGGTGCCTCGAGAATGATATCTCTCAATGTGTTTTACATAGATTTATCTAAGATAAGTATTCTAGTTATAAATATATTGAATCGTAAATGAAAATAAAAAGGGTGGCCATATATTTTAAAGTGGCATAATATTTGCAAATTTAAGTAATAAATAAAAATAAATTAATTTACCATCAAATAGAAATATAAAAATATATTTTGTTTTATATAAGATTCTGAAACTATGGAAAAAATATTTTTGCATTAACCAAAGGATAGATTCATCATCCCATTAAAAAAATTATTATTCCTATAATTTACAATGTACAATCGAGTCGGTATTGCATAAGCAAGAGAAAATGCTCGTTAGTGTTTTCTTGGTTTTTATGCCATATAATTACAATAAAGCCACAAAGATGTGATAAAGGTGTACATGAATTGTTGTGTGGACATTAATTTTATTTAATTAAGATGTTGATAACAAAAAAATGGTATGAAATGTTATCTAATAAGTATGTAAACAAAAAATAATTATGGGCCAATTTTTTATTAAAAAACATTTTGAGCAAAAATCATGAAGATAACTTGGGTAAACGTAGATGCATTATTCTAATATCAAGTTTCTACATATTTCCAAAAATTTAGAATCATCATACAATGTTTTTATTAGTAGAATCAACTTGTAGAGAAATACATTGATCTTTCATTACTTTTCCCATTCAATAATCGGGTGGAAAGGATTGCACTCCAATATAATAAAATATGTACATTGAGAGAACACTTTTATGTTTCATGAAGCTTGTCAATTATAAATATAAGTTATCAATACTAATTATTATAAATCGTCCTTCGTATTCCCTCTCTTAATATCAATTTTATAACATTCTAATGCCTAATATTTTATAATGTTAAAACATTTTATTATTCAAGCAATAAATAAAAGCATGTTTTCCCCTATAAATGGAAGCATACAAATTTGGGTTTCCACCAAAAAAACACACCATCATAATTTCTTATTAGTTTAGTCACAGAATAAAATAAATATTTAATTATTAAACTATGTAAAAACTAATATACCTCTTTAATGAATTTATTACCAAGGAATTGAGCCTTAATATTGTTACCAACTTCAATTACCATAATCTAATGGAATCTATTTAAAATGTTGTAACATAAACTGACCTAACTTGACTTGTTTGTATCGATAGTCAGTTTACATTATAATGGTAGGAATAAATTACATATTTATATAATTTATACATACTGACCTAAATGTTTTTAACAACACTTCTTGATTGATGATTTAATGCTAGATTACAAATCCACATGAGATATATTCACCATACTAGTAATGCTACATTTTTGAATACATCTACCCTAATTTAAGTTGTCTATACTAATAATTACTTAGAATTATAATGGTGCAAATAAAACACGCACACACACACACACACACACACACACACACACACACACACACACACACACACACACACACACACACACACACACACACACACACACTTGAAGGTTATGAACAACACTACTTGTTCAATGTTTGAATGTCATATTTCCAAAATTTAAAATCTATATTTATCTTATCAACAATGCCACATTATTAAATAGATTGATCAACCCAACAAACATTGCATTTAATGGAGATTAATTTGGCATGATTAAAGTGACGCATTTTATAAAGTGACACTGGTAAGTTTTTAAAATTGTAAGGTAGCAACATGTCTTTCTAGCTAGAAAATATTATTTTTGATAGAAAACTAATATTTTAATTGTAATTATGTCATACATGTTCTCTTATAACACTTTTTATATTATTATTCATGATATCTCAACAATTTTAGTTGCATAATTCTACATCTTCAATCAATTGGCACATTATGTATCCTAACAAAGTTTTAAATTTAATATTACTAAGTCTATTTTAACATTGATTTCTCTACTTATAAACCTTCTGATATGACTAGAATGGCATATTTTTGATGCGATTACAAATCTATAGTGTGGCAAAGAAAATTTAAAATCCTCTACCATAATAAAATGGAAATATTGTAATCCCATTTGTAAGAGGCATTACCCACACCAAATGCATCAGAAGTTTGCAAGAAAGCTTTATGCTGCAATACTTTGTGTGTATTTTTCAACATTCATTCTCTCTTTTATTTTCCCATCACTGATGGAATTTTAATGTCATGCATAGTGTTCCCTCTTCAGCATGTGATTTTTATTAGGGGTTATTAGATGCTTAATTTTTATTCCATCTTAATATTATCGTAATTAATTATGTGTTGTGAAAAATATCAAATTGGATACTAATTATGAGAAAGAGTTTGTTTATGAGATACAATGACAATCGAGTCTTCTATGGATCCATAGGGCATAATCATTTTTTATGAATTTCTTGGGTTTCAGACTTTATCCCTCAATGATGTGTCTTTACCTATAGATCCATAGGCCATAGAAAGAATCTTACAAAGACATCATATTTATTGAGATAATGTGGAAAATATAAAATAAGTTGCATAAAATCCTATAGAAAATTAGCTACAAGTACAAAAAGTGGCATGATCCACATCAAGTTCCTCATGAGTTTCATGTTGGTTAAAACATATGCTTACATTAGTGGAAATAATGTTCGACAGGTCCCAACATGAAACTCATATGTTTTTGATACATGTCCTTCAAAAAATTCAAGAAAGTAAGAATAAATTCCTTATAGCTCAACATTCAACCTAATAATGGGTTGTAGCTAGTGTTTAAGGAGAAACTAATTCAACCATATTTCCCATCACTCTTGGACACTTCACATAATGATGAATATTTACAGGTCATAATGTTAAATGTAAACTATTTAACATAATTCATTTTTTATCAAGTCATAGATAAAAGATACTAGGAAATTTATATATATCAAAAGGATAGTTTTCTAACCAAAGAAAGTGGTTAACTAAGTTTTAGATCCAATAAAAGTTTCCATAGTATTTTAAATAACTAGACATAATGAGGCCAATTGGTTCTCAAGAGTGGTTTAATGATACAAAACATTACTTTTGACCACTAGTTAAGAGTAATGGTTTCTTTCATAAAGTTAAGATTTTTTTTAAACTTTATACACATCATAAATGGTTACCGAAAATTTTGAATATGGTACTATAATGTAAAATCAAAGCATACCTATAAATGTTGACCTAAAAACATGCCCCACGTAACAAGTTATTATAAATAATTCCTCTGGTAGATCTTTTATTCTTAGGATTTTCCCTAATCACCTGCATATGCATGTTGAAAACACAATTTTCTTTCCTATTCATGATTAATTAAAACTCATATTTCTATGCCTACACATGTTGAGTGAATGTTAATATTATATTTTTGAAATTTTAATTCAATTTATTAGTATTAGTCTTCTTTAACTATAAGATAAAGGTTTACTCTATTGTGTTTTAGAGTGGAAGGATAACATGCCTTCTATAGAGACTACTTTATTATATAAATACTTTTCAAATTTATATCAATTTAGTTTAGAAAAATTAAATTTATTAAAATAAAATAAATCTTGATAATTGGTGTGTTTTTCGATGCATTAAATCCTCAATATAGATAAACCTATTTAGTGGTATGAGGAAGAAAATTTGTGGACTTTAGTCAACTCCCTATAAATTTTTATGGTTGTAAATTTATCACTAACATAGCAAGGTAGATCATAAGGGTTCCCACTAAAGCAGTCAAATATAATTTTGGTATCCACTAGTCTACTTCCTTCATAAATTTTTCCTTATAATACCTAATAGTATGGAAAACAAATCATCATTGATGTGTATAAAAGGTTGAGGGCCTTCTTTTGAATTATCTAAATGCATAACTTAGGCACTTAAATTATATTGTTAAGTGTCCCTCCTTTGGCTAACTTGAAAAATATTCCCTTACGAGAAATAATGTACACCAAATATGAGGTCATGGAAAATATTTGGTAGCTAGTAACTCACACAATTATTTATGTTTAGAGTCATTTGAATGATCATGCCCCAATATAATAAATTGTTTCAAATTCATATGATTTTTGTCATTTGGATCATCCAAGCATAGAATTCGTGTGTTTAATGATTTCCCAGCATGGAACTAGATGTGATGGCTTATGAATAGAGTGTTGTGAACCCCCTTTTAGAATCGGTGATGGTGTGAGTTTGTCATATGCTTTTATGAAAAAAAATATCATTGACAATAATCACGTCTCAAGGGAGCCTATAAATTTACACAAATCCCTCTAACCAATATTAATATTAAATAGAACGATGCTAACACATTATTGTGAGGACTTTCATTCAAAACCCTACTACGTAATTGATAAATATTTAACACATTTAATGATTTTTAAGACATATTTTATCTCATAATTATTATAAATGTGACATTTCCTAAGGTCTTTTGATAATCCTCAACAAGGGGTGTGCATCATAATTCATTTTTTTTAAATGGACCAAAAATAGTAACGAACCGTATTAGTAATGTATGGTATTACATTGAAATATCTATCTTATTAGTTTGTTTTTACCATGCTATTATTGAATGCATTCTTTTTAAATGGGATTGAACTACTTGTATTTAGTCATTTAACTTCTCGGATAGAATCAAGGAAGAAATGAATTATATAAAATAAACAATTTTTAAATCATGGGACACCTTAAACCTACTCCACTAAAGTCATACTACATTCTTTTGTGTTTTTAAATTTGATTGGTAGGTCTTAGGCCTCCCTTTGGATTCTTTGGTAGGTCTTAGGCATATTATTTTCTATTGAGACAAACAATTTGAAGGAATTAATATTATGGTAAGAATGATATTAAACATATAAAAGGACACAATTTTATTAATAAGACCTAAATTTCATGAAAGTATAAGCATATATTTAGGCCTACAAGCCTACAAGACCCTAAAGGAAAGTCATAGAGGTGAAGACGGGTTTATTTAACATGATGAATATTTGGGAATATTAAAGTAAGTTTATTTAACAAGAAATAAGTATCATATTTGAATGTGGTGTAGTAAACATTTGAACCATATCATTAGAATATAAAAACACATATAGGAAATAACAGGTTTCCCTCATCCAAGCACTGAACAACACATGTCATTTTGTAGAATAAAATATGAATAAGCAATTGTTGTAAAAGAAACATTGATTTTGTAGATTAAAATATGAATAAGCAAGTGTTTAAATTGATTTTCATCCAAATTCATAAGCATACATGGAATACCAGCAACATAATTCATTGCAAACAACTATTTATTATTGTTTCTCTATGTAATATCACAGCTATCGAGAGAGATCAAATGAACTTCTGCAAATAGGATCTCGTACTCCACCTGCAAAATCTGCATCTGATGCTCATTTATGGAAACTATCCTTTTGTGATTTGATTGCATGGTCCTCAGAATCTTCGCCCTTATGTCATAGAGTACTTTCATGTAGGCATGGGTAGCTTCTAGATTGATAAACATATTTTAAATGTACATCTTATCATCCCTCAATGTGACAAATGTATAGTGCAACTTCTCAACCTCTTTCCTCTTATCAACCAGTGCACTTTCCAACTTCTTAACATTTTTCCTTGCACTATCAAGAATCTCCTGAGGATAAAAACTAGATTTCCCTCTCAAGTGATTATTTTTTAGAGTCGCTAGTGATAGTTACAAACTGAGATGTTCTTATGCACCCATTATATTCTCTAATCTCATCCTTGTGGGAAGTTATTCGATGTCCTTCAACAATTGGGAAGCCTCATTCTCATCTAGATTTGGGACTTTGTCTGTAAAAATACACGTGAAAGTCAATAATAGCATTCACTTTTTTTAGCAGTGATAAATGAAAAGAAGCTACTAATAAATGAGGCTCGATGAGATTAATGCTTTGTTGGAGAATAGGAAAAATCTAAGAACATCAATTTTTTTTAGATTATGAATAATTTCATTACACACACAGTATATAACTTAAATCAAAATAATGAAAACAATAAATTAACCCATTATTTACAAAAGCTAAAAGTAGTTAAGTGAAATTAAACGTACTACATGTTACACTGGATAATGATGAATGTCCAAAATATTTACAAACAATAAAAAACAACAGAGAATACCATTATTCTTTACATGTGCCATGGTCATTCTAATGTATTAGATTATTGCAGTCCTTCTCTTTCCTCTTATTAGCAATAATATGTTAGTGCTCATATATATAATTATATTTGTGAGTATATAATTATTTAAGTGTACGTGAGTTGTGAGAACAACTCATTATTATATAGGCTTGAGAGATTTTAGGGGAGAATATTATGGGATAGAGGCTAGATTGGAATATCTTGAATATAGGAGTTAAAAATCCTATAAACATGTAATCTATTTTATTTGTAAATAACTCAAATAGAATATCAGATTGAAATATATTATTCGTAAACATTCATGTCTTTTCTATGAACCAAACTTATCATCTGGTATTAGAGCAGCTTAACCATGGTAGAAGGAAGTTGTACGCTCATGTGGAATAAAGTGGGAAAATTTTAAGTCACGACCTTCATCAAGTTTAGGATAAAATATATAGCGTCCAATATTACATTAAACTCTTTCAAAGTTTCCTCGGTCACATTCAAACTACATGCAGTTATTTCTATGATCACGCATCATTTTTTAAGTTGACTACAAAAGAAGTTTGAACGAGATCATATCTGTTATGGTGTCTTCTAATCTAATGATGAGTTGATTTCTTCAACAAGTGATATATGTAGAGTGGATGAGCAAGAGACACAGGCCGCCACTGTAAATTTCATGAACCAGGTCATCTAGGCTCACCATAACCCTGAGGAGGAGCCGTATTTTCTGTTTGAGCATGGAGAATCGATGTCAGATTTGTGATGCATGATCCGTGTTGCATTCTTATATAAGCATTGGGAGATTCGATTTGATCCTCCCATGAATACTTCAAGTCCTCATATGGCAAATTATCACGATAATTCTATAGTTTTTTTGCCAGTTTTCACCAGCCTTCAGTCGCTTGTATACCTACAATAGTCTTGGTCAGTGAGTGTATTGTTTTATCTTTTATGGAAATTCGTTATTAAATTCCTTTTGATATGGTTTTATGATCAGGAGTAATATGATCTATCTTCCACATTGCACATTGTCTGAATCTTATCCTGGCAAACACAATACTAAAATTAGTTTCAATAATCGTTTAAGTCATGTACTCTGCTGTTTAGATATTCCCGAGTCACCTATATTTTTTCATCCCTGTTGGCCTGCATGGACCATTCACCAACAACGAGATAGCGTTGCTCTTCCGGTATAGATCTGTCCTAGTTCATCTACGTGTACCCACTCTAGTTAGATGCATTCTACTGTTGTTTATGTGTAGCAGTTTATAGTTTCTTTTTTAGAGTTTCGTTTTAGTCGAATTTATTATCAGTGTCATCCAAAATTTAAAAACATATCCTTGCTGGGTCAACTAAGTTTTCAATGCTTTGTAATAAATGTCAATTCCTAGATTAATTTTTTTAAATATCAAAGGTTCTTATATGTTCATTATTAGTTCAAATCTTTAATGAGTCTAGATATTGGTATATTCATTTAATTGTGTCATATGTCCAAATAGTATAAAGTCATGTAGTATAGCTTGGCTAAAAGTAGTTATTAGAATTAAGTCTTTGAGTTATTAGTTTAATAGTTAGGGTATTTTTATTTGATCCATGATAATAAATATTGTATGTTATATGAAATATGATCAAATAAATTTGAAATCATTATTTATTATCTTAAAAGTTATTATAAAATTGTTAAAAGAGTTTTATTTTTATGTCAAAGTCTAGAGTTAATATTTTTCTAGGTCCATTATCAAAAAATTTAAAATATAAAAGTACTTATTTTATAGATGCATTTCTCTTGTATGCGATATTTGAATTATGGAGGGATTTCATCTCAAAACCTCTATGCATCTGAGCTTCATCAACACATGTGTTGAGTAAGCCTCAAACCTGTAAGAGGATGGAGGAAAAAGGAGTTTGGAGGACAAATAACATCCTATCGTAAACCGCTAATGAAGGGGTCACACACTTGGATTAATGGAGAATAATTTACATAGAAGAGACTATCCAAAGACTATTCGTAGTGGCAGTGAAGATCTTCTAGGATGTGTGCAATCGATAGAAAATAGTTGTGCGGAACAACTATATCAAAGATGATGAGGACTTAGTCCTCATTTGTTTTTTCTAGTATTTTGTATGTTTTTTATTTTTAAAAAAATAATAATAGATGGATCATACCTATTTAAGTATTGTAATAAGTGAGCAAGATTATTATGTATTCCCCTAATAGATTAGGTAAAATGACAATATAGTATCATGGAATATGGAAATAGTTATAAAGGAAGGTAACTAACTCTGAAAATCATCTGACTACAGAGATCCTATGATTGTCATACTTTTTGGTGAAGATGATCAGTCAGTGAAATATCTATTGCATTCTCATGGAGTAAATGTAGGATCTATTATTCACATTGTAGTGGTCATGTGCATCAAGATCCAGACAACAAGATTTAGACAGTAGTATGTAGACCTAAAAGTATGCATTGGCATATGATTCAATTTCTAGTTCATGTGATGTATTTTCTCCCCATATTCACACTAAGGGGGGAATATTAAGAATAGTATGTTAATACTCAAATAAATAATTATATTTATGAGTATATAGTTTTCTAGGTTTATGTGAGTTATGAGAACAACTCACTATTAGATAGGCTTGAGAAATTTTAGGAGATAATATTTTGGGATAGAGAATAAAGTGGAATGTATTGAATATAGGAGTTGAAAATCCTATAAATATGTAATCTATCTCATTTGTAAATGTCCCTAGAAGAATATCATATTGAACTATACTATTTGTAAACATTCGTACCTCAAACCATATCCCATAGATATCAACATCTATTGTGTGAGTTAATTGAATAGATAAACACATGAAATGAGATAAAATAAGGTAAAAGAGAGAAGCCATGCATTCAAATCTCAAATTCCATTACCTTTCACCATTGCTACTTCTCAATAGACATAAAGAGGTGAAAACATGTGAACTTAATCACCAACATGTGACACATGGAAAGGAGAATAAGGTAAAGATGTGAACATGATAGATCGCATGTTGACAACATCACATACCATACACATAAAAATGATTTCATGAGTACATGGTAAAAATGTTGCATTATTTAGGCCTTGAAGTATTTGAACACTCAAAATCAGTTAAATAATAGGCATGTAAAGTGGGTGTCTTTCTTACAGGGATATAATTTTGTGTTGTGATATCAATCCCAAGATCCTCTTATCTTGATCCAAGGCTAAATTTCTATGTATTAGTTTGTTTGTTTTTAAAACCAATAGGTTTCTTGTTTAACAATCTGTTTACAAAATATTTTTTTGTCTATCCACCATTATTTTCATCCTCAAATGAAATAACCAAAGTCAATCCTTCATAATACACAACCTTGGTTTCAAGTGAAGAAATTATATCTTATAAATTTTATCTTTGCATTGACCTTTTAATCCGGATCTATACTTTTTAAAATTATTGTGAATCAAGATAACATGAACACATACAATTCAAAAAAAATTGTGTGTATCAACATGTGGAAATTCTAACTTGTTAACTCATGGTCAAAGCAAAGATAAGTCAGAAACCTTATTAATACCATTTATCAAATGAACCATAGTAGCACTGAGAAAATATTGAGTTCTTCTCCTTGAGATGACCTATTATCGAATGAATACAAATGATATTTTTATTTTCTCTTGTCCAAGTCTTCACCTAAAATCTAATCTTCCACTTTAAATAAATCAGTCTTAATACATACCATTTTAAATGCCAATATGCATACTTTTCCAATATTAACTTTGATCCCATTTCTCAATATAATATATACATACCTAAATTATATTCGTCATCTTGGATAAGGTAAATGATGAAGAATATCTCAAGTAAAATTTATATATCCATATCTCTAAAAGACAACGAGTAGAATATTCAATGAATTGCATTGCATCATAATCAATATGTGTATCTTAGCAAATATTTTGCACAATACATGAACTCCACAAAACAAAATTTTATCTATCAAATATTGTCAAAATCAAGAACTATAACATGCATTCAAATTTCAATAAAATTATTCTTGTGGTCATACATTATACTTCTAAACTTGATCAAGTAATATTGCACTCATAACTCACTATAAATATGAATAAAAGACCATTGTGTTCTAATGAATCATAGTTTCAACTTTCATAACATCTCCATAATCCATTTTTCTATTAAAAATTAAATCCATTTTGATTTATCTTTAATCATTCACACACAAACCTTCTGGACTATTGCGGAACCATCCATAATTTTTGTTGGTAATTAAATATCATTTTGTCCTAGAATTTTATTCATGAATCTATCACACCATCTTATTTTTTACAACATTACCAGTGAATACCTTAGAGATTAATTTGATGGAACATAAGTCCATTCACTAGAATTATAATAATAATCTCCTATCTTTTCCATGACTTGATCCAAATGAATCTCTATTAAATGCTAAAATAATATAAAATAATCAAAGAACAATTGGATCTAAGTAAGCCAATCAAATATTAATGGTAAACCCTTGTCTTATCACAAAGACTAATTAATCCTTCCCTCTATGGATTACCACTTTCTTATCAATCTGTCAATTACTTTTCCCAAAACTTGGCAATCACAAAACTAGATGTCTTTTGTAATGTCAACTAAAATAAAAAGGTATTAATACAGGCCCATGTTTTAATTCTTGTTTACCTCTGTTCTTGAAGATTCTAATAATTGACAATTAATGTAGAAAGCACAAGACAAAAATACTCATCTTGACCTCGAGCAGACTAGCAATACACCTCTACTCAAAATAGTATCTGATGAGCCCCAAAAATGTCTTGTTATTGTGTCCATATATTGTACTCATCCTACTTTATTATCATGCTTTTGAATACTTTTCCATATAAGTTTCATACTTTTATAAGCCATATAAAATTATGTTTTCAAACTCTTTTAAATAGTTAAAATTATGTATTGGAATTAAATATATGATGGGTGTCTATTGCTTTATGAAGATTTCTCTATAAATATGTTTTGAAGATGTTTTGGAGAAATAGGTATCTAACACAGAGCATCTTGCAGCAAGGGAATCTCATTACTTTGACCATCTTGTAGCCACTGCATAACCAAAGGTGTGGATGAACAAATTTTGATTCTCTTCTAACCAGCTCACCGAAATGACTCTAAACTCCATGGAACTCAATAATAAATTGGTTAAATAATGAAATAGCCTTATCCTGAAACAAAGTCACAAGATTCACATGAAGGATGTCTTTAGCGAAAGGAATCAATTTTGGTTATCCCAATTTGAATGTATCTTAGAATAGAATGTATATTTTTTTTTACATAAAATAATCTCTTATTCGATATATAAATATGTAGTAACAGAGTTGATAGATATAAAAAATAGTATATGTTGAATATAGATTGTCAAAATTACATTATATTAAGCAATTATTATTGTAACTTCTTGCAACAATTCATTATTGTATTTTTTTATTAATATGAGTGAGCAATTCTGAGTTCAATTTAGGGTTTTAAGAGGAGGGGTTGAATCAAGAGTTGGAAGGAGGAAGTCCCATTTGGAAGGCTACAACAATCTAACCTATTTGTTTAGCTAAGCAGGTTATTTGATTTGTTTAAGCATTGTGTGTTTCATTTCTGAATTGTGTGATTTACATTCTTACTTAGATTTATTTAAGGAAGATCCCATTCATAAACATTTATTTTACCATATTTTGTTCATGTTTTATTTCAAGTATTTCATTTATTATACTTCAACATCTTAGATATAATTAGCAGAATGTCAAATTAGAGATTGAGTGTGCATATACAGTGACATCATCCTATTAAGTCTACATCCCTGAGTTAATATTTAAATGAAGTGGAAGGTACATATCCATGGTTACTCTCCTTGTTTATTTTGATCAAGAGATGTATATTTTATTGTGAATCAACTACTAGTCAGTACTAAACAAAAATAATTTTTCTTACCAAACTATCAGGTTTCTATGAAGTTATTAGTCTCCCATAAAAATCAAATCACATCCAGCTTTGTATCAATGTTTTAGAATCAGACTCTTCATAAAATACTATAATAACCAAAGTGGTTTTATTGAATCCAAAATACAATTTATAGTTATAGTCATAGGCCTCATGGCCTTCTTGACTCCTCCTATAACTCATTTACTCCTCTAACCTATAGACCTATGTATCCTTTCAAAAGATATCATATTTAACTTTATTTATTTGCCTTATTTGGCTCCTTTAGAATAGGTTTAGTGATGATGTTCTTTCATCAACATAGGTTTCTCCTCCAAAATGCTCTCCACTCCTTATCTTTATAAGCTAAAATAATCCTTTGTCTACATTTGAACTCTTCTAGAAAGACATTGAGGTAATTTTTTACTTACATGGGGTGAATATGTGTTTACAAGATATTACATCTTAGAAGGAAACTTACACCATACTAATTTTACCTAATAAAAGATAAATGAAGCATTCTAAGCGTATTATTGAACTTTTTTTTATGACCATTTGAACTATTTACATGATTACACTGGTCATATCCTAATGCTCCTACATCATGTTGAAGCATAAATCAAGAAATCAAAATCAGGTAACTGATTCATTTAGCAGGGCAGTGGCATTATTAACTACTATGATGAATGATGTAGTTGGATTTGAAGTTATTAAGGAATTATACGATACTAATCCAGATTTTAGAAAGATAGTTGAGTAGTATAGGAATCCATTAAGGGTGAGACATTTACCATTCATGATGAATATATTATAAAGGATGGTTATCTCTTCAAATGAAAATAATTATGTATTTCAGTTAGGTCTTTGAGAGATAATATTATAAGATAATTACATAGTGGTGGGTTGGCTAGACATTTTAGTAAGACAATGACAATAGCTTTGGTGGAGAAGTATTTTTGGCCACGTGTTTCAAAGTGCATGATACCTCAAGTGGCTAAAGGACATGCACAAAATATAAGGTTGTACATGCCAATACCTATTCCAAGAGGATCATGAATGGATTTTAGAATTAATGTTAATGTTGGGATTAAGTTTAATTAGATAGATATTTAGGGGGAGGGGATGATTATTTTCTATGCTCACCCCATTGAATAGTTTCTCTAAGGTTGTTCATTTTATTGCATGTATGAAAACCAATTATGCCACTAGAGTTATAGTACTATTTTTTAATGATGTTGTGATATTGTATGGTGTTATAAAAACCATTACTAAATTTCTAAGTCACTTTTAGAGGAAATTATAGAAGAATATGTGAACCAAGTTATAATTCGGTAGTGCATACCAAACACAAACAAATGGATAGACATAAGTTGTAAACATGAGCATGAGAAATTTGTTGATATTCGAAGTTGGATAGAATCCTAAATTATGGGATTGGCTTTACCACAAGTTGATTTTACATATAATAGTCTAGTGACAAGATCAACATGAAGATTATGATTTTAAATTATTTATGGGATAGATACTATGGGTGTTTTATATTTGATGCAGTTGCCAATTGTAAAATAAGTTAGAGATAATGAAAAAGGATTTGTATAACGTATACAATAGTCGTAAGAAGAGGTGAGGAGAAGGCTAAAAGAAATTAATGAAAAATATAAATCAGTAGAAGATGTTATAATAAGGTCAAAAGTATTTAAATGAGTATATTTGGTTATGGTTTATTTGAGAAATAAAATATTTTTAAAAGGCACATACAATAAATTGAAATACAAGGAAAATGGACCATGCAAAATTTGTCAAGAAAATAAATGAAAATGCTTATGAGGTGAGTTTACTACATAGTTTTTGTATCTCTCTAGTATTTAATGTTTTAGATTTATATGATTTCGAAGGAGAAGATGGTGAAGGAGAATAATATGAATAAGTAGATTGGTAGGAATAGGTACCAAAGAAGAATAAATAAAAAATAGTGTAGTTTCTAGATAAGAATGCAATCAACACAAGGCAAGAAATTTATAACAGGTATTTGGTACAATGGGATGGATTACAACAGGAAGACAACACTCAAATTTTAGAATGGAATATGAATAATATTTCTAATAATAAATGTCAAGAGTATAGTTAGATCATCTCAAAGGGGCTAAGTTATTTTCAACCAGAGGAGAATGATGTGGAAAATGAGTCCAAAATTCTGGAGGCTATAACTTTTGTTCTATAGCTCTGTTTGAGCTCCCCTTCACACTAAAATGACCATATCAAAAATATCAATACATCCATAGCCTAACCTATCTATTTATGGTATTTTTGATATTTTTTGAAGGCAATACATGATCATCTAAAGGTCGAAAAATGCATTTTAGTGTTTTTTCAAAAAAAATCTATTTTTTTATAAATTGTATAGTTTTGTAATCGGATATAAAATTTAGTTTAAATTCATTTAATTGGTTAATTTTAATGTTTAGAATATTATTTATGTTTTTTAGGAATCTGTGTGCTTGTATGCAAAACTTACGAAAAATAGCATCTGCAAAAATAACAAGTCAAGTTTTTATTATTTTTTATTTTTTCAAATTTTGCATGTCAACTCCAATTTTGGGTTGAGTTTTATTTATGCATGTGTATATAATTATTTTATTAGTTCAATATGAATCAATATAGATAATTATTTTATAAGTAATGTGCCTATTGATTTCTTTACCTTGATAGTGTTATGTCATGGAACCCTAGATCTTTGCCTCTAGATGAATAGTAATAGTATGATCAATATCCACTAAATATTTCCTAATAAAATAGACATGCAATATCTGAATATACTTGATACTCCCATATCCATGTACATATGCTCTATCTCCTATAATAAGTAACCAATAAATCTTGTACACATCCTCTAAAGTAATAATCATCTCCTCTATTAGGATCCATTAAGTGAAAGTTTCAACATTAAACAAATTGGTTAATGTTCTCATGAAATGAATATCATAAGAGATCTATCCTTGGTAGGCCACATGCCCTAATCCTACATGATCAAGGATACTCCAATTGACATCATCCAAACCCAACTCATTTAGAGTATATAAATGCCTACCATGCCAAAAATCACAGATATAAATGTCTTTTTGCACACATAAAATAAAATAAAAACCATTAATCATCAACTCAAACAACTATAAATGTGTCTAAATACTATGATTTCAAAAATATGGTTAGACTGTACTATGGAACACTACCATCTAAAAAAAATGCTGCCATTGATAGCTTGAGGGTACAATCTAACTCGGTGATGGTAGTGTTTATCAACCCACAAAATTTCCAAAAATAACTAATTTAAAACAAAAAATTGTCAAAATAATCATAAATTCTTGCACTTACCAACTCTTTAAGATTATGTTCTCCCAGGGCAACCCAAAGTATCTCAAACCATATAGGACATGTAGCTCTTCCACACAACATTGTCAACAGCACTCCGAAGCAATTTTTATTTGAAAATCATTCCATTTTTTAATATCTTTTCCAAAACTACTTCAAGGAATGTTGTTATAGTGCATGTGAGTGAATTTTTTTATAACCATATTGTATTCAAGCATTCCCCACATGATCTTTTTATCTTCCTAGTCCAATTATTTGGACCATAATGTATGGTGCTTACAATCTATCTAAATTGAACTATATGGATAAGATATATATTCCTCATTCTAATTTTGGCGAAATAGGCATGCTTTTCCCTTTTTTTGTTTCCCATTTGTAGATGTCTGAAGTCAAAATGTGTACCAATATTGTGAAACTTAAATTCAAATCCATTTATAAATAGACAAATTTTATAGTTTATTTGATTATTTATTATTCATTTAACTTTGAGCATATTTTTGTTACACAAAAGACATATTCTATTATCTCAAAGTTTCCAATAATTTATATATTCTACTTCATAGGGTTAAACTATTAGACGAGTAGTTAGTGAACATTAGCCATCTAAATTTTTATGCATGCCTCAAATCTTTCTTTTCTTTACTATTAGGTTAAGTATTTAGCTATTGTAGGTACATAGAAATCACAACAAAAAATTTGAGAGAAAGGAGGGCAGGAATGTGAAGAGAAATTTTGGGAAAACAAAATTTATAAGTCATATTTCAATTTCAAACATTTTATTTGGACTATAAAGTTACGGTCCAATCATTAGTTAGATTGAAGTGTAAAGATCTTGTGTCTTCAATGAAGTCCAGAATTTTAGATGCTTGTCAGTTTCAATTACATATTCTTAGATTTAAATTTTTACAATAACAATTATACAATATTATTCACAAAATATATCATTTCTATCATTTTATACATATTATATTATTATTCCATTTATTAACTAGACAATAATAACATATATTATACTTATAATGATACTTCAATAAATATGATTCATTTATGAAAATACATAATATTGTTTTATTACACAAACCTAAATTTATATATATATATATATACACTATTTAAACTTAATTTATTATAAAAATTATAAATATAATTAATTAAAAAAAATTGCAAACACTAAAGAATTAAAGATAAAATAATCCAGCAAAATTAAAATAAAGAATTGCCAAGCCTTGAAATTTTACGAGCTGGAGTAACAATAACTTTATGAATGAATAAAGGATGGCAATTGCATCCTTTCTTTCTAAAGTATAAAGATTTTAAAAAATAATAAAGAATTGAGTTGAGAGTCACGGGTGAGGGTCACATAGTAGCGATTGGAGTGCGAGGGCTTTCCATGTAGGTCATGCTACTTGTTTGAGCTCTATCAATACAGAGGGAGAGTTTGTTATTATGACGAGAACGAGCTGTACTAATTGTTGATGGGGTGACGAAACTTCTTTCTTTGGAAATCCGTGTCTTTTCTGTAAAATGCTTAATTCGATTCAAGCATTCTTCCATAGTGACGGGGGTCATATTAGCAAAGCAGAACCTGAACCATCCAGGCTCATTGCAATGGCAGGATGACCCGGGCGATACGTTCAACCCAATCTCTTTGACAATGGTGTTCCAAAGTGTAAGCTCTGATTGGGATTGGGATGGCAGAAGGTGCCTGAGGTCCACCCAGCAGAACAAGCCTGCGTTGCTGCTGGGCAAACACTCTATGCCTGCCGCGCGCAATCCCCACACAAACACCCTCTGTCTCTCTTTCAGTCTCTTCTTATTCTCTTGAATAAATGTGGTGACAAATGCCCTGTCACGCAGCATGCCACCAAGCATGTGCTGCGTCTGCGAAGAAACCATGCAGAAGCTCGACATTCTGCGAGCTGCGGTAACAACTTTGTCGTTATAAGAATAGACGACTCCAACTCTGAAGCCAGGCAGACCCATGTCCTTGGACAGGCTGTAAATTATGTGAACATGCTCCTTCTCCTTTGCCTGCATCCCAACTAGGATCTCTCCAACACTCACGAATTTCGGACCTGAAAACACCGACCCCGCATAGATCTCGTCGCAGATAAGATGAATATTCTTCTCTCTAGCAAAACGCACCAACTCTGTGAGTGCCTGAGCATCCATTGTGGTGCCCAATGGGTTCGACGGATTTGTTATCAGAACCCCCTTCACCCTTATGTTTCGCCTCATCGCCTGCTCATACGCTTCCTCAAGCGCTCTCACTGTCACCTGGAAATTGTTCGAGCTGCTACACTCTACTGGTACCAACTCGACTCCCGTCCGCCATTTTAGATCTCTGTCAAACCTGCAGTTTCCTAACATTCCAGTTATATTTGGTAGAAAGTTTCCTAACATTCCAGTTATATTTTGTAAGAAATAGGCGATAGGAAAGTCAAAATTAAAAAATATATATGTATGTGTTGGTTACCCAGGATAATATGGCGTTGGCACAAGGAAAGCTTCTCCTGGATCCGCGAGACAAAATGTTAACACCTCGTGAGCTGCAGTTGCTCCTGCGGTGAGGATTATTCTATCTTTTTCAAAATTCACTTTTCTTCCCCCCACTTCTTCCATAAATAATGCAATACCCTGCATGCCATCAATGTGGTTAATAAAATACATGTCAACCGAACGAGATCATTTGCTTCTTATAATCTATTGTTATACCTCTCTGAACTCGGGCAGGCCATAATAATCTTGATAATTTGCAATCTCCATAAACCTTGGAATGCCCTCCTGCGTGCAAATGGAGAACTCTGGGTGCTTATTTAGCCAGCCTTGTATCAAATCAAACGAAAGCTGCAACACAAAAGCAATGGCAATGGCATTAGGCATAGGAGAGAAAACAGTAAACATCATCATTGACATTCCAATGAAATAGGCACCTGATTTTCTGCTAAGCCCATTTGAATAATTCCAGATGGGTTGCTTTGTGGGTGGTGTGGATTTCTATCATACTCTTTCCAGCCATCGAAGTAAGGAGAATCTTCACCATGGCCATTAGAGGTTGCCCTCCCTGAAAGCCGTGTTGACAATTGCATGTTTAATGCTCAATGCTCACTCGTCGCTCCTGATGATTCAATTCAACTAACAAAGCTATGATATTCTTATCAGATTATTCCGTAATATATCAATATACGAGGGAGGGAGGGAGAATCGTGCACTCGCATGTTTTGACCCGATTACAAATGGTCAACTGTTCAAAATTCGCCCGACGGCTATCAAAGGGAGAAGGGAGAAGGAAATTACACGAGGAATGAATTTTCATCATTCATGACACAGATGGCTATCGGTCAATGTCTATTAATTAAAGTACATTTTGCTCTTCATGACATAGATGGCTATCAGTCAATGTCAATTAATGTAGGTATATTTTAGAAAAATAAAATTCAACGTTCCAACTTTGAAAAATGCTTCCGATCAGAGAAAAAGAATTCACATTAAGATCAAACTTCAACCTTTGGAAAATGCCATGGTCGGACTCTCAACTTAACATCTTCGGGAAAACGCTGGACTTCCACGCTAATAATTCACGTGCTCGCCATCAAAACATATGCAAAACTTTAGATTGTCAAACCCCCATCAAAACATATGCAAACTTTAGATTGTCAAACCGCAAGCTGGCTGGGTATACACTCTAGGGTATATTTGCAGTACCTCGCTACTAGGATGATTGAGTAAATACAGTCAATTTGAGATATTCAATGAAACGAAGAATTTGGTAGTATGTATGGTTATTATAGTATAATTAAATGAATAAATTTGTTTTATAAGTTTAAGATTTTAATTAGGTATGTGCTTAATAAATTAAATTGTATTTTATTATCATAAAAAATTTATACATTTATTTTAAAAGTTTGGTTTATCAAATATTTTAAAATTTTATATTTCAGTTGACATTTACATTGTACATGTGGTGAAGGGTAATTATTTTTACTTGTGCTTGTAGTTATTTCATACTTTTGATTGTTTGTCGATCATCACACTTCATTAATGTTTAATGCAATGAACAATAGCGTAAGCATGGCATGTCAATATCATATAATTTGGGACATTGCAAGTGATAAGTTCTACAATGGCACTTTCATAAGAATTTACCTTGGACATTACATTTTGGAATGTATCACTTGTATTGTTTATTTCAACAAACATAAAATGCTAATGTATGATTTGCACTTAGCTCATGGTTTTGTCCTAAATGATCAACAGTAAATCACATGAGTTCACCTACTTTGAGCTTCACATTCTTATTCAAGCTGATTCCATGTAGTAACACATTTTAACATCACTTCATTAGCATAAGTTGTCGATGAAATTAGGCTAAAGTGAGTAACATAGTTTAATTGGAAAGGCTAGAAGAATTAATATTCTCATTCACCAATAATTTTAAATGGAGGTAAGGACATGTGTATTGAATGACGTAAACATTCGACCTAAAACACTTTAAGGTGTAGTAATTGTATCTACTTTCCTAGTCCTTCCTATGTCGGTATTGTTTTATTCTGAGAGCCATTACATTTTGTATTGTTTACGAGCTCTAGGAAATAAAGCTCTATGGGATTCAACCCATAATGTTTTGATAGGCATTGTAAAATCATGAGAATATTGCATAACTCATTTTAAGTAATTCTATTTATCTTCAAATATGAACCATATTTTCAATTTTCATTTTGATAAAAGAAAGAATGAAGATATATAAAACAAAAATAAGTTTAAACACATTGTTTGACAAATACATGAAAGCAATTTCCTATATTTTTATTATCCTAACAAATGTTATGAGATTTTTTTAATTTTTTTGATTTTTTGACATACATTTGAAGATTAAGATGGCATCTAGAGTTCAATTATTTACGGTTCATTGTTTATTAATGTGCGCATATAATAAGTTTACACTATGGATTTCATTTTTCTTGCATGATTTCCTTATAAAATATGAAATGAAAAAAAAGTTGAGAGACTTTTGAAGTCATTTTGTTTCACCCTTCTTGTACTTTACAAAGTGATAATGAATGTTGAAATAACTAGTTCCAAGTTGCACAAACAAGATTCATGTTTGGTTTATCTTGTTTGAATAATATTTTTGAAAACACAATATATTTTTTTCACCATATTCAAAACTTTATGGTTATTTTCTTCTGAGTCAATGCTTTGTTCTTTCTCCTACACTTGGTTGAAATATTGATATACCTTTGTTGGATAATATTGGTTGATGCACATAGTAATTATTTTGAATCATAGATATTTCATTTTGCTTTTAGATTATGCCTATGATATTTATTTTTTTTCCATCTTAGACTCTATCTAATATTTTTAGTGTGATTTTGAGTATTTTATAAACATCATGAGATGTAAAGAGAGTGGATACTTCACTTGAAAATTTTTAGCATGGTTTAATCATTCTCTAATCTCTTTCTTTTATGGGCTTTGATTAAATATGACTTAGAAAATAAAACTCTATTGATATTATCATTAGGTATTTTCATCTTAGACACCTTATAGTTTTATAATTATTTTTAGGCTCTATATCTGAGAGGGAATTTGTGAATTTTTTTTGAGAAATATTAAATTTGTGTTTAAAAAGTGCGTCCAAGCAATAAGATGCAAGTTATTGGTTTGATGTCTTGAATTAATAAATTTGGTTGAGTAAAGTCATGAAATGAGACAATGAGTTATTATATTATTGTTTTATTGGTGTTTTTTTTAATTGTAGCGTAAGGTTTGATAGAGAAGTTTTTATAAGCTTAATCTTATTACAATTTCTTTTTTAGTTAGTTTTTTAATAACACTCAAATTTAATTGGGATCAATTTTTGTTGAATTCAAAGATATAACATCATAAAAGATGCATCCAATTTTTATCCTTGAGTGTTGTTTATGGAATGGAACCTCTAATCCTTGACACCTAATTGAAGACTTGGTCACTCAAAAAATTCTACACAATTTTGTAATATGGAAGTGTTAGCTATTAGGTTGTTTTAAAAGTAAGGTGTTTCATGAGCAAAAGCTTTCATAGAACACACTAATAATTTATTTCGATACACACTATGAAACCTTAGTATTTCATAGATATGTGATTTTTTTATCACTTTGCTTTATGGATTTGTATGGATTGATAAAACATTTAAATTTAGTTTACATGAATTGGTCTTTGTGACAAAATAGTGGTTATTGGATACTTAGATGATTCAATGGAAAGATATAGTTGTTTCATTTTAAAATTTCATTGAGTGCATTGCTTACTTATGTTTTCAAATGTGAAAGTAACCATTATTTTTAATATAAATACTTGATAAATTATATGTTAATATTATACATTGATTGACTATTTTTTTTTGGGGTTGTCATTGGCATTGGTGATATATGATTTTTTCTTTTAAATGTGATACATATAGTCAAGAAATAAGGGCAATTTCTTCATGGATAATTAATCTTCATAATTGGTTTCAAATTTTCATTTAAATAAGTACATATAATACTTTGTTGATTTAACATCTTCAATTTAGAATGACTTAATTTCAAAGGTTTTTAAATTATTCATAAATGTACTTTGATTTTCAATAAATTGAAGAATATATTTTACTTTATCTTGATCATGTGATAATACTTTATTTTTTTCTGATATTTATTTTAATGAATAATATGGCATAATTAAGAATCTTCTCACAAATAACATGAAATAACAGACTGATAGTTGTATTAATAGAGATGAAAGTAGTGGTTTTAGGTTTTCATAGAGATGCCCTACAGAATACGATGGCAAGAGCTTGTCATGAAGGATCCAACAATGAAGTGGTAGATGTAAGGGCTCTACAAGGTGTGGGGGCGATGGAAAACCTGGGCTCTATAACATCGATAAAAATTGGCTATGCTTTGGTGGCATCTACAAATAAGGCAAAACCTAGCTCTACAGTGGTGACATCTAAAAATAAGGTAATGGTGATACCTAGATCTGTAGTGGTGTCTGCCAATACAATGATGATAGACATAAATAGAGTCAACACATGAGGAATCTTAGATCTAGTGGTGAATAGAGGTTATAATAAGATAACGATATAAGGTTATGTATTTTATTTTCTAGTGGCTAAAGAAAGATCTATAGCAACATCTCAAGTGGTTCTAATAGGGGATTCGATTCTTAGGAGTCCTAAGGAGCGTAGGAGATGTGATATCATGGTAATGGAGGCAATGTTAATGCAACCTCAACTCATTTATTTTTATGTTGATGCAGCCTTAATAAAAGTAAGGGTTAAATATTTAGCCCCAATAATAGTAAATTTGGTTATTCATTTTTAAAATAGAGCTCTTGAATTGATTATGGGTATGGATGAACACTTATCCATGTTTGGAATGATATGAAAATTTGAGGGTTTATGGCCTTCTCTTTAGGATCTTCATGCTTGGATTATCAATAATTGGCAACCTCTTTTTGATGGCAGAATTCCCATTCACCACTATGTAAAAGGTATTTTCATTATTATTTTTTATTATATAACTGATAAAGGTCTCATTTTCTCACATTCATGGGACTGGGAGAGACTTTGGTTATTATCTAAACCTTGGCATTCCAAATTTAACCCCCATATCAAAAAATTTAATATAAAACCTATCTAGATATGTTTGCCAAACCTTACCTTACTGCTATGGAATTAGGGGGTTTATAAAGTTATTGTTGATGTTGATGGATATTTTTTGTTTCTAGATTCTATAACTATTAAACAAGGGCATTCCACCTGTTCCTGATTTCTTGCCTATGTTGATCTATCAAAATAACTCCCAATTTAGGTAGAGTTGGTTGTGAGGAACATAACATGGGTTCAACCAATAGATTATGAGGGCCTCCCATTTAGATGTCATAGATGTTTCCTCATGGAACATCTTATAAATGATTGTCTTAGAATGAAACATAAGAGAGGTAATAATTGGTGGGTAGATGTAGAGGTAGAGCATATGGCAGTGGAAAGAAATATAGATTCATGAGAAGATGAACCTTAAATGATTCGATAAACACTAGTGAAATATTTGATTAAGGGTGAAGAGTCCATGGCCATAGATCCCAATGGGAAGGGGACACTAGAATTAGAATTTCAAACTATTGAGCAGAGTTTAGCGATGGTTTCTAAATCTCAGATAGAGAGAAGTTTCAAATCCTCAAAATTTCTTACCATATTTTCAAGGGAAGGATTAATAGATGCTCTTATGACTCAAATTATATAGGCTTATTTAGAGTCATCCATCCCCATACTGCCAAATACAGAGGATGGGAATGGGTAGAAGCCAGTGAAAGGGAAGAAAAGAAGAGTCGAAAAGGAACCAAATTTATTAATTATGTATCTCAGATTTTAAATAAAAAACTAAAAAAGAGAGACTCTCTTCAAATTATTTTATTACAATAGTTTTTGTTTGATCTCACTTGTCTCCCACTACTATTTGTTTCATTTTTAGATTTGAGTGTATGTTCCTTAAAACCCCTTAGTTTGTTATTTTTTGGTTACTTTTGGGTTGGTTGTAGCTCTTAGGTTTGCCTTGCTATATTTTCAGTCTTAAGTGGCATATGGGTATTGTTAGGCCTATTTTCTTGGTTTATTTTTTGGGGTTTGGGGTTTTTAGTTCAAACCCCCCTTTTATCCTTAATAAAAAAAATTCTTCAATTTTTTCTGTTTAGAAATACAACGTAGTGGATAGTTTATTATTTTATATGTTTCTTTATTTTTCAATCATGGTTTTAAAATATCTAGATATAGTTATGGCTCATTTATCTCTAATATAAGTAATACTTGGGGGAGAGGAAACCAACATAACTATAATAATTAACATTTGAAAGGAAAACTATCCATAGCCCAAAGAATCTCTAACTCGTTTATGTATGGATTTATACATGACACTCATGTCTCTATACACTTTAAGGCCAATGGTCATGCCTTTCATAATGTTTTAAATAATATAATCTATAACCTTATTGTCCTATTTAGTGCAAATGCTTGGTGATCACCCCACTGAGGTGTTATGGGACCTCATTCATTTAGACGTGGTTTACCAACTATCTCATCCCACCAAATCCAACCTACCACTCTTGAAACCACTACTCTCATTGATCATGTATAGTAAAATACCCCTTTATTTTAACTTAAATATTTAGATCATGTTACCATATCTTTTGTTTTTTCCTCTACTAGCCATAAATTTTCTAGTATCCCTTCTAACATGAATGTGGCGACATATATCTTGAAAAGGTTAAGCTTGAAGTGGATGATCAACTAGGTGGTGTGACTTGAATTAAGATTTTGTTATTATTAGCTAAGTTATGAGTTATATGATATTATGAGATATTTTAATATTGCATATATTACATGATTGTATTGTTATGAGTTACCTATAGTGTATATTCTTATATTGTGATCATGTTGATTTGTTACTTTAGTTTTATAAATATATATATATATATATATATATATATATATATATATATATATATATATATATCATGATGTTATGAAATTACTACCTGCTTATTATGAGTTGGACGCAAGAGAGACTCATCCCTTAGAGAATGATAGAGGGAGAGCCTCATAAGAGAGGGTGATGTAGATGGAGATGTTATGAGATGATAGAGGAACATCTAGAACTCTGCACACACCATGTCAAATACCACTAGTTATATGGAATGATTGGATTATTAGTATTTAAATGTTATGTATGATATCTCCATTTGGGAAATTTCTTACATGTGAGTTATTTCAATTTAATACATGTATGTGGAATAAATCATGTGTGATTGCATCATATATATTATACGTAGGATTAAATGCATAATGTTGTAGTCTGATTAGGTGGTGATTAATTAATTATACCAAATAATTATGTATTACTAAGTTATCTGAAAAATATTAAAATATTTTGAAATAAAAGTAAATAAAAACAAATAGAATAAATTAAATATTTTTACTTTTATGCTGAGGCAAATTGCATAAAAGTTAAAAAATTAGAGGTTTATGGAAAGATTCTATAAAAAATATCATGGATAAAATTAAAAAAAAGAAAAAAAAAAAGAATCTTTTAAAAAAAGAAGCATATACTCATAAAAAATAATAAAAGTGGGAGGTTTAAAAAAACATATCTCTTACCAAACTACTTTAGATAGGCTTGCTCTTGATTAGATTATGTGGCACCCTTATAGGATTTTTGTTGGGTGGTTTGAGGATGGTCATGAGTTACAAAGAGTTCATCTTAGTATGTGGTTGATTGATCATTTCCATGGTGTGTATGAGTTCTTATAGTATGATCAAGTGCTACATAAATTTTAGATCAAGTAGGGTGTGTCATCAATACCATATTAATTTCATCACATGGTATAAAGTGATCACAAGTCACATGATAAGATGGCACTTACTATTATAGATTTATCCCTGCACTTGGGGGATGAGTGAGGCCCCATGTTTACCCCAGTATTAGGAGATGATGTGGGGTTTACTGATGGATTTATGCAGTGGTGGGTGGGGTTTGATGACCTTTATTATTTCCTCTTATAGTTGAAATTGTAGGTTCTATTATATAACATAAGGTAGTGGTGAAGAGATAGGTGGTGATCGATGAGATGAGTCTTCAGTAACACCAACACTAGTTGATGAGGTATCCATTAGAGCCACATGTCAGTATCCTAGTTGTGAGTTTTGTATTTGATTTTTCTATAAAATTATTATGGTTTATACATGTTGATAATTGGAATATTATCTCAAATGTGTTTAGGTAACCAGTGCAGACATCCAATTCCTAACACCATTTGTTGAAATTATCAATCTTACTTAAAATTCACTCAAGTGCATAATTTGCGCCAAAATCACATAGACACGCTAAATGGTTTGATCTTATCTTATACAAGAACTGATTTAGGCTAATTCATCCCTTAATGGAGCAATGAATTTTATGTGATTATTAAATTTTCTCAAAACATTTTGAGTCAAAATGGCAAAAATGCAATTTGACCCTCTGAACCACCGAATTCTTCTAATTAAAAAGCGTATGACATGTACATATGTTATTTTGTGTCAACAATGTCCTAAATGAGGTATTGGTCTTTACAAAAATAACATCTTATTCTATTTATACTCCAGTCAAATTATGACCCAGTAATATGACATTCTTACTAGTTTGATTAGTAGTGTGCAACCAATTTCCAAAGAATTGCATAAAATTTAACTAAACTCACTTAGGCAAATTAATCAAAATTGAAGGCTTAATTGGAAAATCCATGTAATTTATTGAATATTTATTAATTATAAATTGATTTTTAATATGTACATCATCAGGTGACATCATCTATGGGGTGGTATTCACAAGCCATAAATGGAACAAATATCAAGTTTAAGGTCTCCCATGCCGCTTTAATACTCCTTGCTTCCAAATATTTATGAGGGAATTTATGATTTAAGCCTAAAAAATTAAATTAATTTATGGCCACACATATTTATCTCAATATATATGATCATGGTTCATTTTGATCATTTACAAAAATTTATAAATAGGAGGGCCAAGACCACCATTTTTAAGCTCTTTTGGTTTAAACTTATCATGCATAAATTCTCTCCACAAGTCATCTTTGTGTAGTGTTATTATGCTTAATTTAAAATAGGATAGTTTCAATATAGACATGACATTGATCAAATATCATGATCCTAGTTTCATTAGTGCACTTGAGATGATGGAGGAGCATTGCCACTCATCATTACTGAAGACTTAAGCACCAAATCAATGGGAAAATTATGTTTTGAGCTGAATTTGGAGGTGGAAAAATCTTGGGAAGGTTTGATGTATATGTTTTACTTCAATAGATCTTAATTTCCTTTTGTAAAACCCCATTGAGGGATTTGGCTTTCTTTGAAGAATGAATAGGGTCCAAAAGAAGATGGTCTAGTGTAGGATAAAATGAGTTAAGATGGAATATAAATGATCTAGAGTGTTAATGATCCAAAGTTTCAACTATCTAGACTCATAAAATAATTTGGTCCAAAGTGTCAACAATCCAAAGCTTTAACTGTCCATAGTCATAAAGGATATAAAAGTGAGATAAAATAACTTCAGCATAAGTTACCCGAAAGTATTGGGTCTTGTAGATAATGATTCAAAAAGATGTCAAGCATAGAATGAATTGAGATGCATAATTTTCATGGGATCTGGAAGTTCTTCATGACCTAGAGTAACCAATCGGTATGCCACTGATCCATAATTTTTTATGATCACATACGGTCTAAGCCAATTGGATTGGAACTGACCCTTTTTCTTGCATTTAGCATTTGTGATCTTCTGATTCTCTTTCAAGACCAAATCACCAATTTCAAACTCTCAAGGGATAATGTGCTTATTGTAGCTTCTATGCAATTTATTTTGATAATCTTACAAGTTATCTAGGGTAGCCAAATGCTTGCCAACAAGGAGTTCTAGATTTTGCAATCAAGAAACTCTATAATCTTCGACATTCAATGTTATCCAAAAATACTGGCGATGAAGGCATCTCAATCTCAATAGGGATAATAACTTTGATGGCATAAATAAGGGAGTATGGAGTGGATTGTATGGGGTTTGATGATGAGTACAATAAGCCCAAAGGGTAAGAAAAATTTACAAGTGTCAATTACGACCAACATCATTGAGATTCTTATTTAGTATGGTAATAATGGTTTGATTTGATATTTTGTCTTGATTGTTGCCTTGTAGTTTATATGGTGTGAATTTTTTGTGCTTGATTTTAAATTTCGTATAAATATCTTTAACATCTTGGCTTACAAATGATCTACCATTATCGGATATAATGCATGTTGGGATGCCATATCGACAAATAATGTGGTAATGTATAAACTTGGCAATCTACTTACTGGTGATGTAAGTGAGAGGAATGACCTCAATCCACTTAGTAAAAAAATTGATAGTAGTGAGAATATGTTTGTGACCATCTAAAGATATTAGGTTTATTTTAATGATGAGATCGAGGCCCTATGTATAAAATGGACATGGTGTAGTAATCAACTATAGTGGTTAGGAAGGTGTGTGTATCAAATTTTTATGTTATTAACCAAAAACACACTTACTTACATAATTGTAAGAATATATCTCTATTTTGGGCCAATAATAACTTACTTTGAGGATATTTTTAGCTAAGATCACACCATTGGTGTGGGACCCACACATTATTTCATGAACCTCCTTAAGCACTAACCTAGATTCTCCTAAAGATAAACAACAAAGTAGCATTCCATCTTAGCTTTTATGATAAATTATGCTTGTGAGGGTATAATGGGATATGTGATTAAGGAAAAGTTTCTAACGGTTATTAGAAATGTCAGGTGGAAAAATATGATCATGGAAATAATTATAAATGTCTTGAAACTAAGGTAGTTTAGGTGTGAAATTGGGACCAATAATGGTGCATACCCTTCCTAAATATGTCAATACATGAACAAACTACAACATATTTTCAATGAGAAACTGATACTCTTTAGCACTATTATCAATTTGTATCATAGACCCAATTATTGACATTACATTGATAGATCTATTATTGGCCCATGGTACTTTTTCAAACTGTAGAGATTTAAAATAAGCTTTGATGTTATCCATAATATTATTTTAAGGTAAAATCTTGTCATCTCTAGTCTGATATTGATCAGTGATTTTATTGATAATCAATTAAGAATCCCCATAGACCATTAATATACATATACCTCATTATATTTCAAGTTGAAGTCCTGTAATAAGTGCCTCATACTCATCCATATTATTGGTACAATGAAAATTGATATTAAATGCTTTGGGAATCAGATCCCCTTGTAATGTAATCAATAGAAGTTTGGCTCCATATCCATGAGGAATGAAAGAACCATTAAAATATAGCTTCTCGTGTTCAATTTCATATTGTACTTATTCAATTATCATAATAGAATCATCTAAAAAGTTAAACATGAGTGGTTGAGTGATTATAATAGGGGCCTCTACAAGCTGATCAACAATAATCTACCCCTTGATAACTTTCTAATTATGATAATCAACATCAAACTCCTTAAGATCACGAACCATTTGGCCATGCATCTTGCAAGAGATGCTTTTGATAATAAAAATTTGAGGGAATCCACTTTAGAAATAATAATGGTTTTGTTGTTTAGCATATAATGTCACAAATTTTGGGATGTGAACACCATAGACAAACATGCCTTCTTAATAGGTGTATAATTGTGTTCATAAGCCACTAGTGTGAGGCTTAAAATCTATTTTTAATCAAACTAGTTAGAATCTCATATTATCAGGGCATAATTTTAATAGAGTATAATTTGAAGAAGATGTCAATTGCATAAGGACCAATACCCCATTTAGGACATTGTCGATACAAAATAGCACATGCATGTGTTGTGGGCTTCTAAATTATAAGAATTAATTGTTTTAAAGGGTTAAATTGTATTTTTCCATTTTGACTCAAAATGATTTGAGAAAAGTTAATAATCACATAAAATGTATTTCCCCATTTATGGATTCATTTTCCTAAATCAACACTTGTAGATGACAAGATCAAGCCATTTAACGTATGCAAGTGATTTTGGCCCAACTTGTGCTTTTGAGTGAATTTTGAGTAAGATTGACAATTTCAACACAATGGTGTTAGGAATTGGATGTCTACATTTTGCCCCTATTTGGGAAGGCATGGTGAGACATTTAGGTGAAGTGACATATTTTTTTAAAAAAAAGATGTCGAGAAGAAGTTGGAAGGAAATGACCCATGATGCCCCCTTGAGAGGACATATAAAGATGAAAGAGAAGGATGGACTCTTAAAAAGAGAAAAAAAGGGTGAAATTAACCCATAGACAAGATTATATCCTAATAAGATAATGCTTGTACATGTTGATTTTCAATGATAAAAATATAAAATAGAGTATAAGATGCCCCAAGTTAGGGGGAATTGGAAGGATACAATCCAAAATTATAAGCGACACACTTTGAACATGCCTAAAATAAGGTGCAAGTTGTGTTCTTAGGGAATGATCAATCCTGAGACAAGTTGCATTCTTTGAAATTTCCATAATGAGGGTAAAAGTGCATAGATCTTAGAATTATAAGAAAAAGGATAACATTGCTCTAGAGAAAGGAAATAATAATGTGCTCTAGTAGAGTGGATTTGATCAGTTGATAAAACAATTTTACCCTAGTAGCACTGATTTTGATCACTGATAATTAATTTTACCCTTGTAAGGTCGATTTGATTTAGTGATTGGTCTAAATATTGTGCTCTAGTATGGAAAATTGGCAAACATAGCTTAAGGATATATCATAATACATAGATTAAATATGAGTGGGCACAAACGCCGATGTGATATATTAATGACTAAAGAAGCCACAAATAAGCAGGCGTACAAGGTTGTATAAAGTGATGAAAGAGATTAAAATAAGAATGAAGGTGGGTAAGCTGACCCAAGACACATCATGTATCCAAGCATTGTCTACATAATCCAGATGAACCTCAATCCAATGTAGTTCACCTAGAAGCAGGAGGAAATGGAATGAAGAATGAAGAATAGAAGAAAAATGGACCACTGTTTGATTAGACTCATAATGTATGCCAAGAGATACATGCTTTTCATAGATTCTAGTACATAATCTATTGAAATTGAGTTCATTGGTACATTGAGATCTATATTCAGAGTGACATTGACTTTTTGACTTCAGATTCAAAGCACTTGATTCTTATAATAGAAATATGAAATTATGCATCATAAGTATGAGTAACCTATAATAACATTGTATTTCAATTGCAATGAGTCAGTTCAAATGTGAATACTTAAAACTAAGGATAATGATAAGAACTACTAATACTAGAGTTACAACTATTTACATTTAAATAAAAACAAGAAAAAACAAAGATAAAAACAATACAGAAGTGTCACCTAACTTAAAATCATGATATGAAAAATCTAGATTTAAGTAGGAATAATAATGTATAAAAAAAAAAGAAAGAACAACTTAATAAACAACATGAAGCAAGATATGGATAATTGAGATCCATGTGTACCACTAAGATGTACCCAAAAAATAAAACAAAAGAATAAGATAAAATAGTAACTCAAAAGACCAAGAATAAATAAGAAGAAATAACAAAGGAATAAAACAAAATAAACAAAACAAATGGGGAGACAAGGAAGTAATCATAACAACAATAAAATTAAATAAATACACACAAATAGTAGTTGGTTAGAATGTCAAGAACAAAATACACAAAGTTAACCCTAAGTTATAGGGAAATAACAAAACAAAAAAATGGGGGAGAAATAAGAAAAGGAACGGGGTGGCCGAGCTGACTTCAAATGTACAAGACAAGTGAAGTTTTTCTAGATTAACCAATTTTACATCAGCCCTTTTATTCAAGGGCTTTCCCATATCCTTTATGTTATTCTTAATTTGGATGGCCATATTGAATGTCCACCATAGGTTCATAGGATCCTTTTTTGCAGCCTAATCTTGGTTTTCAAGATGAGCAAGAAGATATAATTGGTCAGTTAAATAGTCTTGCATGGTGCACTCACCAAAACATTGAGGATTATAGAAGAACCAGCCGAGTATTTGAAAATTAAGAAGAATTGACCGATAATTTGACATTGTTATTACTTAGACAAACAAGGAGGAAAGTAGAAAATGCAATAAGAAATCAAGCCCCTGAAGTCCAAATAGGTCATGAGTAGCTTAAAAACTAATATCATAAACTGGAGTCCAAAAGATATACAAGGTCTTTGAGGAGAGAAGAAGTTGAGGATCCTACCTTTCAAACACTGAAAATCCTTAATTTTCCCTATATCCCTACTCCTATTAGAAGATCTAGAATTCAACCTCCTACCCCTCCTAAGCTTTCTACATTCTCTGTCTGTCAACCCTTAACCCTTTTTGGTACTATCATTTTCTCTGCCATCAATTTTCTTCTAATGGCTCAATGTTGGGGAGAAACTATAAGACCTCTAAATTTAGGAGCTAACCTGAATCCTCTACCTAAAAATGCAAGGGAAAATTTACGCAAGTTTAATAGAGATGGAAGACAATCACTAGATGAGTATTTGAGTGCTTTTGCTGTAGCATATGGTGTGTTAGTTATGCAACATCAAGATGTAGTCAATAGATTTTTGTGCAAACTCTAAATAAAACTACGGTAGAATGGCTTGATCATCTAACTGAGTCTTCAATTACAAATTTGAATGATATGAAAACTACATTTGAAAATATGTTCAAAGGCGTGGAAGATGAACATTCCCTTCTTGCTCAATTGACATGGGTCAAGAAAGAAATACATGAGCCTATGAGGGAATTTATATCCATATTCAATAGAATTATGCACAAAATCCCAAATGCTAAAAGGCTAAATCCTGAGAATCATAAGTGTTTATTTATTAATTCTATGCCTCGTAATATTATTTTTCATCTTAGAAGAGGTACAGTTCCCGACTTAGCAATCACACAAACCTTGACAGTTGAGTTAGAAGATGATCTCATTATGGCTGGAAAATGGAAAAAAGAAGTCCAAGTACCTAATGCTCATCCCTCATCTTCTACAGATCCTATGGTTCAAAGATTAGTTAATGATATGATTGCCTTAAAAATATAATTGCCTAACTTTGGTACTTCATTTCAAAACCCATATCAAGATGTTAGAAGGATAAATTTTAACCAACAAACAAATACTGCTAGGACATTACCACTCACATCACCACAACCCAAGCTAGCTATTGAAGCTCCCCCTAGAAGAGGAAATATGTGTGCCTTTCATTTGACTACTGACCATGACTAAAACTCTTATCTGGAGATGCTTAGATATGCTCAAATTTCCACTACTCAAGATGTATTGGGAGAGATTATCAAAGAAGAAAGGAACTCTGAGCAATTGGTGACTCTAAAGTACACTTCCTAGAATATGAATTTGATTCAGAAAGAGGAGGTGAAATATTGGTTACTCTTGAATATCCTTCATGTGTTATGCTCAGCAAGAGTCAGAAGAATCTGAGATTTTATAATACTTAAGAAGTACCTGTTACAGGTAAGGAGCCTCTTACTAGAACCCCTGACATTAATTTGAAGGCCCAAGAAGTTAAATTATTACATAGGAATGATCAGGAAAATTCTTTTGATATTATAGAGTTTTGCAAGTCTAAAAAGATTCAACTATCCCCTATTGAGTATCTTAAGTTGAATTCCAAAGAACTTTAAAAATTGGTTAAGTATGCCAAAGGTGATCCTCCACAAATTGAGCCCAAAAGTCAACTAAATGCTAGTGTTGAGTCTCTGATTGCCCAATTATTTGCTTCCTCACCTCAATCACCCAAACATTCACCTAAAATGACTATTGACTCAGCTAATGATACTTCTTATGTGGTTGATATGAAACCCAACCCATTTTATGTTTATTTATTCATAAATGGCCATAAACTCAGTAATTCTATTATAAACTTAGGTTCCTCTGATAATATCATGCCTTCTTCTGTAGCCAAAGCCCTGGGCCTATCCCTTACAAAAATATTTGGTAGGTGTTACTCCATGGATGGCAAATAGATTTCTTTGCTTGGGCAAATCAAAGATGCATAGGTTGCCCTTGCAGCCTATCCTGATAAAAAAGTGAAATTGACTACTTGGTAGCAGATAGTCCTACTAGTTATGGGATGTTATTGAGTAGGACCTTTTGCAAAGACTTAGGTGGTGAGATTAAATTGGATTGATTAGAAGCTAAAATTCTAGTGGGAAAGTAAAAAGTTAAACTAGAACTTGGACCTAAATGCAAGTTTACTGTGTATCCTTCTGATTATCTTAAATCTCAGATCCTATTTGAAGAATGTGAATTTGGAAATTACTTTATCTCTTCCAAAGACATGAAGGAAGATTCCACCCCAAAATTTGCTCATTCAAATGATCTATGGACCATGAAATTTGATGTTAGTTGGGCCACCATTGGTTCAGGAGCAAGGGTTGTTTTGATCTCACCTAAAGGTAAAAAATTTCTTTACTCTTTCAAGTTTGAATTTAAAAATACTAATAACACTGCAGAGTATGAGGCCCTATTGCTTGGGTTAAATGAAGCCAAAGAAAAGGGGATAAAGATGCTTAGAGCAAAAGGAGATGCTTAATTGATTGTTAAATAGGTGAGAGGCATTTTCTCAGCTAAGAATGAAAGATTGAAACATTACAGGAATAGGGTTTGGAATGAAATAGAATATTTTGATGCCTTTTCTATTGGGGGAATTCCCAGAGATTACAATACATGAGAAGATTCTCTGGCAGTGTCAGCTTCACTTCTTCTCCCATGCACTAATTTCAAAAAAGATTCATATATAATATAATTGATCTATCATCCTAATGTCCCAGATAATGCTGAGAATTGGCAATTTTTTTGAGAATGATAGGCAGATTAGAAACTTCTTGGAGAATGTTGAAATGTTCTTGGGGACTTATTTTGAAGGTTCTAAATCAGAATGTAAATAATTTAGTCCTGATCTAGAGATCAATTCAAAGAATGATGTAATTCAGTTAAAGGAAACAAAATACTCAGAGGACTAGTCTCTCTAGAACATTTGTTCACTTGACAAGATGAATATACCAAAGACAAACTTGCTCAGAACCCTGACAAAATGGGAGATTATAAAAATATAAACATTAGGAGTAAGACTGATCCTAAATGGATTTCCATTGGTAGGTGTTGCTCACCAGAAGAGAAAAATAAATTGATTAATCTGTTGATTAGGTATAAAGATGTCTTTTCTTGGTGATACGATGACCTAAAAGATTTTAGGTGTGGGAAATTTCAACATCATATTCCTTTAAAAACAAATGCAATTCCATTCAGGTAAAAGTTGAGAAACTATAACCCAAAAGTTGTTGAAGCTATCTTTAAAGAGATCGTCAAAATGTTGAAATCTAGGAGTATTTATCTGATTCATCACTCCACCTGGGTGGAAAATATTATCCTAATATGCAAAAAAATGGAGAAATAAGAATTTATGTTGATTTTAGGAATCTGAACCAAGCCAGTTTGAAAGATAATTATACTTTACCTCTGATGGATCATATTTTGCAGATAGTTTCTAGATCAGAGATAATGTCCATGTTAGATGGATTCTCAGGTTATAATCAAATAAGTGTAGCTATAGTCAATCAACATAAAACTACTTTTAATACACCCCAGGAAACTTTTACTTATAACCATATGCCCTTTGGTTTGATTAATGCTAGTGCAACTTTCCAATGGGTGATGACTTCATCTTTTAGAAAGATTAAAAATAAAATTATTTTCATTTATCTTGATGATTTGATTGTTTTCTCTAGAAAAAGAGAGAACAATCTGAAAGATCTAGATATCATTTTACAAAGGTGTCAGAGTCACGGGATATCTCTTAATCCTAAGAAGTTAGTTTTCTGTGTAACAGAAGGTAAGTTGTTGGGACATCTAGTTTCAAAGGATGGAATCAATATTGATCCAGAAAGGGTTAGAGAAATACAATAGCTAAGTCTTCCTTCTAATATGACTGGAGTTAATTCTTTATTTGGCTAGATTAACTTCCTCAGAGGGTTCATTCCTGATTTTGCTGAGATTACGAAGTATATTTTGGGGATGATGAGCAAAAAAAATAATTCAAATGGAATGACACTTATAAGAAAGTATTTGAATATATTAAAGAAGTTATTACACAAACACCTACTTTGGTAAACCCTGATTTCCAAAACGATTTTATTATTTATTGTTATGCTTGAGAACATACCTTGTCTAGTATCTTGCTATAGAAAAATAAATTGAATGAATAATCCCCAATAGCTTTTATGAGTGTTCCTCTTAAGAAACATGAACTTAAATATTATTTAACTAAAAATCAAGCTTTTGCTATGATAAAGTATATTAAACGGCTTCGATATTACATACTACACTCTTATTCAATTGTATTTGTCCCTAGTTCAGCTGTAAAAAGCATTCTGACTCAACAAGATTATGGGATGAATGAAAGAGCAACATGGGTCGCTAAGATTCAAGAATATGACTTGGATATTAGGCCAGCTAAATTAGTTAGAGGTCAAGTCCTATGCAAATTGATTGATGAAAGTAAAAAAGAAGAGGAAGAACTTCCCACTATCTTATTGGTGAGTTTACAAGATCCATAATTCCAAAATGTGGCACATTATCTTACTTATGGAGACTATCCTAGTCACTTATCCCCTAAGGAGAAAAGGAATTTGAAGTTAAAAGTAGCAAAATATGTCATTTGGGGTGATGTCTTATATAAAAAAGGACAAGATGGAACCTTTTTGAGATGTGTAGATAAAGAACAACAATACAAGCTTTTGGAAGTTTTTCATAATGAAGCATGTGGTGGAAACTTCTCTTCTTCAGTCACAACTTTCAAAATCCTTATAAATTGTTATTATTGTCTGGGTATGTTTAAAGATGTATACAAATGGGTAGCTAATTGTGAAAAATGCAAAATGTTTTTAGGAAGGCCACAACTTGCATCATTGCCTCTAAGGCATTTCATTATTGAAAAACCTTTCAAAAAATGGGGATTAGACTTTATTGGGCCTCTCTCACCTTATTCAAGTGCCAGACACACACACATTCTTACAGCAACTGACTATTTTACAAAATGGGTTGAAGCAATCCCTGTGAAGAGAACCACTTCAGAAGTAGTATGTAATTTTCTTAGAGAAGATATACTAGTACATTTTGGTGTTCATCAGAAGCATGTGGCAGATAACGCTACCAGATTTTCTTTAATTAAACTTACTTTTTTTTTATGAGCATAGTATCTCTCTTTCTCACTCATCAGATTATTACCCTTAAGGGAATGGATAAGCTGAGTTCAGTAATAAAAAATTGATAGCCATCACGAAGAAATTGGTGAGTGATAATCCTAAAGATTGGCATAAGAGGTTGTATGAAGCGCTTTGGGTTGATAGGGTAACCCCAAAAAGGGCAATAGGAATGGCACCTTTTGAACTGTTCTATGGAATAGGAGCTCAGTTATCATTACCTCTAGAATTATCTATAGCCAAATTACAAAATGTCATTGAAGATCAATATTTTCAATATTCCCTAGAAAAGAGAGTTGTGTACTTAAACAAGATTGAGGAGGAAAGGAATGAACTAGTTGATCAGATTATTGCTCATCAAGCTAGGGTTAAGAAGTTTTTTGATCAAAAATCAAGCCCCAAAAAATACATGGAAGGAGACAAAGTGTTGCTGTGGGATAAGAGGAGAGAACCTAAAGGAGCACATGGCAAGTTTGATTCACTTTGGAAAGGCCCCTTAAAAATTCATCATGTATTTAGCTCTAATTCTTTCAAACTAGAATATCCAGATGGAACTATTCTACCCCTATCCTATAATGGACAAGACCTTAAATTGTATCAACTGTAAAATAGGTGTCCCATGTTTTATACATAGTATTTCCTTTATTATCATGTGCTATTGTTTTCCTTTTCTAGTTTTGGGTTTGCCTCATTTCTTTTTATTCCATCCCAGTATTTTAGTTGGTATGTAACGAGAGTTTCTGAGCTCTTTGCATTTTTTTTATAAAATATAATCCCTAGTCAGAGCCAATGTTACCTTTTAATTCACCCTTATTCATCTTTTTTTCATGAACCTTCCCTAGGTGAAAGTTGACCCACCATCATACCTTATTGATCATATGTTTATTTCTTAAGTCGGCTCTTTATTTTGAAATTTTATCCACTTGTCTTCATATATGTGAAATTACTGAAGAATTGAACCTTTGAACTTGAACCCTTTTCAAAGTTCACGAGTTAATTGGTTCAATGTTTCTCAAAATTCATGAACTATTGGTCCCTTTGTGTAGCTCAATTTGTATCTCTAAACCTTCACGTTGAACCTCATTTCAAGAGTTCAAAGGTTCAACGGTTCAAAGATTCAACATTTTGTGACTTTAGTCCTACCTTTCCTAAAGTCTTTTAAGTCAAAATTTGTGAGGGATTTTAAAATAAGTAAATCATTTAGAGGGAAATATATCCAAAATTTTTTATGAAATGGAAAGTTCTAATTTTGAAAGGTTATGAGTAATCATTACACATTAAGGTCGTGTGTGAAAACTACTTATAATTAATGCACCTGTCAAAATTTGCATCCTATCAAGAAATTTCAGCACAAGCTAATTGAACCAGTAATTATTTGACCTAATTTTATGCCTTTATCAAGAAATGACAAGACATTTTAAAAAGTAACCACACATTTTAATGCAAAGGAGAACATCACTGGAGGTATAAGATTTTTATTACACAGTTTCACAGTAATTTCTAATCCATTGAAGGTGAGTTCAACTTTTCCTATAAGTTGATTCCATTTTTTGTTGGAAAGGAGAATCATTTTGAGTTTTTGGTATATTTAAAAATTTTAAAGCATTTTTAATAATATCCTCCAATCTGTAGCCATGAAATCTACTTGTCTTGATTACGAACATAGTCCTAGTCTTATTTGTTCTCTTCTTGAATTTGGGGATACTTCATTCATTCAATATGATTTAGAATATTTTAAGGAGAGGGTTAAAAATCCTATGTCAAGCCCTATGATGGAGAGAATAGTGGAAAGTGGTTTAGTCAAAGCTACGACTTTTTCCATGGTGGTATAATGTCCTGAATTAGCTCTGGAATGCATGAATAGATACGACCCTCAAAAGAGGTGTATCATAACTATGGATGACAATGTATTACTGCATTTCAATAGACAAACCCTAATGGTCATGATTAAAATTCTACCCAAGGAGCCATACTCTAGCCTCAATATTACTTCCTCTTATGGTCATTTTTCATTAAAGAAAGCAATCTACAGAAGTGTAATTACCAAAAATTGGTTACTAAAATTTCAAAAAGGAGGTTCAAGACTACCCAGAGCATTAACCAGAGAACATATGATATCATAAATTAAAGACATCATGGTATTATTACACAGGGTGAAACATAGTTCTCAAGCATTTTATTGGGAGGATTGGATGTACTTCTTCATTCAGGTGATCCATCAAGAAGAATAGTATTTGGATTGGGTAGAAATCATAGCTGAATGTTTGCATCTGGGTCTGAGTAATTATTTTGGGAATAAGGATTTTTATATGTCTTCACATCTCTTTTATTGCTTAGCATCTACAAGAGAATGGAGAGGGTTGCCTCATGCATCCTTAGTTGAAGACAACACAATTTATGATTAATACCCAAATTTGCAGATGCAAAATTATTATGAGAACTATGGAAGGGTTAATGATATTTTTACAGGTAGGATGATTTATAAATTGGTAGGGAATGTTAATAAGAGAGTGTCTGATGAAGCCATGCAGTTGATAAGTATTTATTGTAGTTTCTTCATTCAGTTTTCCAAATTTACTTATATCATAGTTGGTGGTTTTGACGGTGAACTAGTGAAGCTGCCTAGATATGTTTTTGACCATTTTGTATTGATAGAAGTTTGCAGGCAACTAGCCCATGTAGATAAGAAATTTCCAATGAATAAAGAATCTGGTATATCTTTTCCTGTCAAATTGGGACACTATTCATGCTAATAAATTTTTGATGCCTTAAATTTAGAGGCGGACATGAAAAAGTTCAATCTTTAGTACTAAAATGCCAGGCCCCAATTTGTAAGCAAAGGTTTTGCTAGGGACAATCTAGATTTTGGAATGGGATTTTCACACATTCCCTGGATCAAAGACTATTAAGAGGATTGTCTAGATGAATTTGTGTTAGAATAAAGCTTTGGTGTAGGTTCTCCTTGGGCAAAATAGTTACACTCAATCTGAGTATGAATATCTCTAAAATAATTGATGATGAAGAATAGGTGGTTGATCCTCATTTTGAATAAGTAAAATAGTAACCTATTCCAAAAATTGATTGGAATAAATATGAAGAGGATCAAATTGAAGTCAAAACTCTCCCAGTGATAAGGAGAATTGAGAAATGGTTAAAGGGTTATAGACTGAAAGAGGTTCAAAATGAAGATTCCCAGTGATGTGCACTAATTGATGAATCACCATCTCAAATAAGCTCTTCTAATCAACTTATTACTATTTATGATGCAGGTACTCTCAAGCCAAAAATTGGAAAGCATTATGTTATCAAAAAATCCAAGAAAACCCTTGAAACTATTCTACCTCCTCGTACTACCAGACTAAAGGCTAAAATTAAGAAGAAGGAGGAGGAGCAGGAGATTTGTGAAAGAATAGTTGTGGACTTAAACTATAAAGAGGATTTCAGAGAGGTAAAAAGTGATAAAGGGTTTGATCCACCAATGGCAGAGGAGAATAGTGCAAATCAACAAATAAAGGTTGCTTCAAATTGTGTAAATCTGATGGTGATATCAAATGTGCCTTCTAAACAATTGAATCCTGATAAGGAAGTTCTAGTCCTTACACCTAAATGGTTGGCAAGTTCAATCACTGATAAAATAAAAATAGTTCCATTTTCATTGCCATTAGAGGACATGGTTAGCAAGTGTCTTGGAAAGAATCCTAAATCTAAGAAGCTAAAAACAACATCCAGGGTGGACATTAACCCTAATACATGAAACTAGAGTGCAAAAATAGCCTAGCTGACAACTGATAAGGAAGTTCAAGATCCCATAATTCATGATTTCATAATAAAAAATAGATCTTGGGACTGCATCACGCATCGCAGATGTGCACCATACTGAAGCATCTACCAAAAGGATAGTCAGCCGTACTTGGAAAGATGAAAAAGATAAGAGGGATTTGAAATAGAACTTATGGTCAATGGTAGAGTATATCGATGCCATTCATAATCCAAATCCACAACCTATTTCTCAACTACCTCTATCTTTTGACCCAAAATCTACAATCAACCAGAAAATGCTAGATCAAATACATAGAAATAAAATGGTGACTAAGGTGTTTGATGATTGGTTGGATGACATTATCCAAAAGGGTAAAAAATAAATTAAGGAATTGAAGAATATATACGATGAGACTATGGCTGCCATCGAAGATTTGAAAACATAGAATGCTTCATGGGAAAAAGGGGAAGGAAAATGGATGAATGTGATAAATCAAATTGGTGATGTTCAAAAATATGGGGTAGTGAAGTTTTTATCAAAAAAATTTTGATGAGTCTGAATGATAATATATTATATGCAAGCAAGAGAAATATCGAATGAAGAAACTCAGTATCCAGACAAGGATGAATTGAATTTACAAAAATGATCAAAGAAATAACTGAGTTCACTCAATCTATACATCATGAGTTACATTATATTGGTGTAAAATATATAAAATATGATGGTAAGCCAGAAAAAGATATCAATTCTATGGTTCAATCCTTCAGAGAGAAGATCATTTTTGTTAAATAAAATGACCACCTATTAATTAAACATTTCTCTCAGATTTTAAAAGTAGAATCACTTCTTCACCTCTGTGTTGATGCACTCCCAGAGCATGTAGAAAAAGTGGCAAAATTTTGAACAGAAAAAGATGTTTGGAAAGAACATGTTAAACATATTGGCATCCCCAACTTCTAAAAAATCCAAGAATTTGTTACTACACATCAAGAAAGGAAGGCGCAACATGTCTCCTCAGTAGAACAAAGCAAATTCAGAGATTCCAATCCACTGTCCCAGTCTTATTCTTTCTTACGTAATCTCTTTATTCAATTATTCAGTTGAAATTATGTTTTAAAAAAAACTTTATCTTTTAATGAGCTTGTATGAAACTAAATCTCGTATGGGTCAGAGTTTTTTTTAACTCTAGGTTTAAAAGAATAGTTAATTAGGGTAGCTATATATATATATATATATGTTTATAGTTGTTAAAAACTAAGATAGAGGATAATAAAGAAGAAGACAAGAGAATTTTAAATTTGAACTTTTTTGTTTTACAATATATGTGATGATTGTTTGAATAATTTTCATCTGTGAGTGAAAATAAGAAATAATTGTTGCATACCTAAATCTGTGTGTTTAAGTATTTGAAATTAGGTTTCTATGTGAACTCCCCTTTCAAGTGGTAATTATTCTCTCATTGGATAACTCATCATATGTGTTTTATCTTTTGATGGCTTAGTAATATACATGTTTATATGTCTGAATATTGTTGAGGATAGAATCTATGTGTTCTATCATTAAATAATGTTATATGGAGGAAAGATACCACATTCATAACATGGTGATGTATGAATGTTAGTTTGTCTTAAACGCTTTCTGGTTAAAAGTGTGTCTGAATGATTAAAGTAGTTTTAATTCATTAAAAATTTTAAAGGGTGTTGTACCTTAATTTAGAGAGGAATTATCCCTGATAGTTCACTCATTTGTTCTTTAACTCATTTGTTCTCAAAGAAAAGGTTATAGAGTCAGAACAAAACCTTTTTTTTTAGAATAGGACAAATTTGTTAACCAACACTACCCAAATAAAATGGTAGAACCCTAAATGTACTTCCTTTCAAACTATTTATATTAATGCTAAGATTTCCCTTGACATTATTATTGGATCATAGCCAAGAGATGTCTTTAGTGGTGATGGTAGCTCATTTCCCTCACCATCTAAGATTGTTGAAGTTTTTTCATCTTCCCTTAAGGTGGAAAAAAGGATTTTTCCTTCTCTTAAGATAACTAAAGTTGTCAATTATAAGGAATAGATTAGGACATTTATAGATCTCCTCATAAATCTTCTAAAAACCCTTAAATGCTTGCCCTTTAAATCAGATGCTGATATTTCCTCTCTTAAATTGGAAAATGATGCCTTCAACTCGGTACTAGAAAAGAAAGATTATTATCTTAGGAGAGGAATCATATGCCAGTTTGAAAAACTCTAGCCTAATCTTCAGGGTCTAAATGAATGCATCTCCTTGCAATGGAACCCTATTTTGAACGGTAAATTAGAAATTTATCCTTTTACAAAGGGTTATTTTACTATTATATTTCTCCTTTCTTCGGATAAAGAATTTATTCTTCAGAATCAATGGAACTGGAATCAACACCAGATGTTTATGAAATGGTGGGATCCCAATTTTAACCCCCTATCTGACACTTTTTCTTCCAGACCTATTTGGATCTGCCTTCCACATATTCCCCTTCATTTCTAGGATAATCCTTATTTCAGTGCCATTGGTAATTCAATCATCAAATTCTTATAGATTGATTTAACTATTGAGTTATTTGCTCACATGACATTTTATATAATCTTACTTTTCATAGATACACCACTTGATCTCTAAGCCTCCATTGACTTGATAATTGAAGATCAAACATGGAGGAAAACACTGGATTATGAAGGATTGCCATTTAAGTACCATAGGTCTTTTAATACTGGTCATCTATCTTTAGATTGTCCTTCTTTTGTAAAACGAAAAGCTAAAACAATTTTGTGGAGACATTCTTCTCTAGATATTCTAACATTTTTTGGTTTGGAGTATGATGAAAGAGATACTTTAGATGTAATAGAAGATAATGATACATAACTTGTGTTGAAGAAACCTATTGAAGAGGGAATAAATAAAAATGAATGTATTCAACTAGGTAAAATTTTATATACTTCTCAAGAAACTAGTGTTCCAAGTATTATACCTTGTTGTGAATAAGGAAACATCATGGATGGAGAGGATTTTGGAAATAGTTTAAAGGATCACATAGGCTAGATTAAAGTTTAGGAACATCAGAAAAAATTAAAAGTGGAGGCCCAACCACCCAGCATGCTTCAAGTTGGAGAACCTTGAAAATACCATGTAGAAGGTGGAGGCAAGGCTTAAAACGTTTCGCCTCATTTGCTTTAGTTGTTAAATATTATGTACATTTTTTAGGACCTAATTTCATTCACAAGTTTGAGGGTTTGGGCCTTAAACCCCACATGTTTGGTTGCACTTTGGTTGTTTTTAGGCTATTTACAGTTCTTTGTCTTGGTTTTTTATTTGTGTCTGACTTATGGTTATATTTGGGCTTCCTAGGAGCTATTCATCTATTTGTCTTCTAGAGTCTGGTGTCCCTAGTTTTTAAAGAAAACCCTATTAACCTTAATAAAAAAAAGTAACAAAATTTAATTTTCCTAAACTAAGCCTACATAAGCACAAATTATATCTAAAAATAAAATGCATAAATCTGAAATGAATTTTGAAAGAAGGCGGAATCCCTAATATACAAACTAGGTTTTTCATTTAATAAACATAGGATGGGTTCACCAAACATTTTATGTGCTTAGGGAGTTGTAAAAGATAATACCCAAGAAAATAAATATGTTTGAAAGGAATAAAAACATTCATATTTACAATAAAATATAGTCAATAATAAAATAGTTTTAAATTACTACTAGTTAAGTTAATAGTCTAATAACGAACTAGTTAATACTCTAATAATGAACTTGTGTTTTTATAAGAGTTTTTAACAAATTCCAATTTTACATGTAAAAGTACATTTTTATTAACTAGGGTATGTTTTTATAAAAATAGATTTAAAATTATTTATTTCAATATTAAAATATATAAATTTAAATATACGCTTGTTAATATAGAACTATTAATGCTAAAAACATTTTTTTTCCAATTTTAATTTTTTTTTAAAAATAATGAGTGATTAAAGATATTAAGTCTGTTACCTAATCACCAATATGAAAAACATATCATTTTAGTTAAAATTAGACTATTAACTACTCTATAATTCATTACAGGCTTTTAACTTTTTTGTTGCTATAAATTATTTAATAAATTTATAGGCAATGTGAACCATAAAAAATACTAATTTTAACTATTAAAGCAGGGACTAACAGCTACACGCCCCTTGTTTTTTTATTAAAATCTCTTTGAAAAGGGGGCAATGTGAAATAAGTGTACTATGTAAAGAACATATCAAGGTGGTGTATAGTTATTATATTCGATTATTTTTTTAATCAGTAAAATTTGGTTTCTTTTGATAAATGTTGTAAATATTATTAAAATATTTATCATTTAAACTGGTATAATGTTTAACCTTATAATCAAAATAAATATTTACTTTTTTTATTTTAAAAATTCAAATTTTATAATGAAAATAAAAAATATATAAAAAAATAAAAAAAATAAAGGCATATAATCTCAAATCCCTATAAAATAATGACAAAATAACCTTTGCTTATTTGAATCACTTGAGAGTGTGTTATTTTCTTGAAAATAATATTTTTAACAATTCAAATGTCATTAGGAATGACAAAATACATTGAAAGACATTAGCTTTGTCGATTTCAAAGTGTCAAAAGGTTACCTTAGATTTCAAAAAATATATATATTCATACAAAAAAATGAGCGTAAAATGTTATCTCCCCTTACCTTAAATCTATAACTAACAATTACGTTTGAAGGTGCAATTTATGTCATATGAAATGTATATTTAATTTTTGTGATTTTATTTCATAAATATTTTTAAGTGTACGATGTGTGCAACCCCTATTATATGATAAATAAACCTACCAACTCTCCCTACCACTTGAAGACAATTATCAATCAATCACCTATTCTCTAAACCGGTGACTCCTCTACCATGACATTCACAGTGTATCACAAGCGATGCTCCTTATACATCCATGTGGCATGCACTTTACAAAAGCATTGGTACTCATTTCAATTGCAATGAAATCAATAAGATAAACTCCATAACTTCAATGTATTTCCCCCACATCAACATCATTACGTTGTTGATTCAAACTACACATTCGATCCACACTTCAAACATCAAGTCTTTTTGTAATCAAATACAAAATAATCAATAGACAATGCTACCATTGCCATGAAGTCAAGGCATGTGTATGATATGGGCACATTGGTGTAAAATATCATATGAAATACTCTGTCATTGTCCCTCATCATCACCTCCCAGATCATTTTGAAATCTTTCACCACTTGTAAGTTTTGTATCACCTTTCTATATAATTTCTTTAGGTGTCACTAAATTGGCAACATAAATGAACTCAAGTTATAATATAGACTTTAGAACCTCAATGACTTGTCTCCATGTCATTGACATTCAAGGACTTTACAAAATATATCGTACTCATTTCAACTGCATAGAAATCAACAAAATAAACTCCATAACCTCAATGTATTACCCTCACATAAGCATCATTGCATTATTGATGCAATCCATAGATTGGACTAGATTCTTTGTGTAATCAAATAGAAAATAATCAATAAAATATGCCACCACTGTCCTGAAGTTGGGGCATGTGTATGATATGAGCCCTCTGATGTACGATATCAAAATACTATGTCATCGCCCCTAGATGAGCATAAATTACAATATAAACTTTGGAACCTCAATGTCATGTCCCTATATGATTGACACTAAAGGACTGATTTGATTTAAGTATACCTTTTTTATATCTTAAATATTAACTTTATTAAATAAGTAATATGTAATATATATAAATATTATCTTATATAATATATGTAAATATTATATTATATGATATATTCTGATATAATATTAAATTATGAAACAAGACTTAATTTTCATTGATCATACTTAATTAGCAAAAAGGAAGGTGAACCATATATTTTTGTATTGAGAACAATAAAATATCTATTGAACTCATCGCACAACACAAGTTTACTTGTTTACATTGACATGTGTCGTAATCTAAGGAAAAGTATACAACGAATGAATAGAATGATAAGTAATCCAAGTCTTGCTTCTATCTAGGAATGATCACCAATCGACCACTTTTTCTCTCAATTAGTGACTCTTCTATTATAACATTCATATTGTATCGCAAACGATGCCCTTTATGCATTCATATGACATGCACTTTACAAAAACATTGATACTAATTTCAAATACAACGAAAACAATAAAATAAATTCCATAAAATCCATGTATTTTATTTGAGAAATTATAAACAAATTCATCTTGCATTTAGAATATACCTTCAGATACACCCTATTTTTCTATAAAAAAATTACCTCTCAATTTTTAATGATCACTAATCGACCACTTTTTATCTCAATTAGTGACTCTTCTATTATAACATTCATATTGTATCACAAATGATACCCCTTATGCATTCATATAACATGCACTTTATAGAAAAACATTGATACTGATTACAAATCCAACCAAAACAATAAAAAAAATTCCATAAACTCCATGTATTTTATTTGAAAAAGTATAACCAAATTCATCTTGCATTTAGAATATACCTTCAGATACACCCTATTTTTCTAAAAAAAATTACCTCCCAATTTTTGACATGTCTGGGTAGGCATTATCTGTTTCGATGCAAGTCTGCGGCAAAGGCGGTTTCATGAGGTGGCGGTTGGCAGCATGGCCGGACATGGAATGGATGCCCACACTGTGTTTGAATCGCATTAAATGCCCTTGAAAGCTTTTTCCACCGCCTCTCTCTTTCTATATATCATGCCTTCTACGCTCTGCTCTGTTCAGCGTTCTACGCTCATGGGTCCTGTGCTCTACGTTATACATCGGAACAAACTGGGAGCCGGCGCCTCTATGTTTGAATCCGAATAAGGAATTGTCTAGCACCCAGAACACTCCGCCTGCTCAGAGCCGAAAACACGTGGTATTAGAATTCATAGTTGTGTGGGACGTCTCACTTTTCCTCGGTTTCGCATATATTCTTGAATTGAACGCCTCAAAGCAAGCTGCAATTTAACTCTTTCAGGGGTGAAACGACAATTGTGGCCGTGCTTATCATAAAATTCCGTAAAGTAATGTTGGGAGGATGCTGGCAATGTTGAAGATTTTGGCTTTATAGCCGGGAGTTGCATTTGCTTAGATGCCTCCGATGATGTTTCATAGAACCCATTTTTTAGCATACCCTGCAACCTTGCCACTCCAAGAGATGGCATTACTCGATATATTTCATTTTGAATTCTTAAAGCCTCATCAAAAAAACATTTTTTTGCATATACTGAAACCATATCATTCCACGAAACCAGTTCTGCTAATTGGATTTGCTGAAATGAATCCTGTGCATTTCTTTAGATCCCATACCCCTGAAAGCAAATAAAAATACCCCAGAAAGTGGAGGAAAGAAAAAATAAAAAACAAAAAAACAGTACCTATGCAACAACCTCAGCAGAAGTAATTCCATTTTTTTGTAGCAATACCCTGATGGCAAAAATAACGAGTGGACACCCAAAATAAAAATGGTTTCCATGCTCATCGGCGCTTACCAGAAGCTGTAAAACTATACAGGAACAAATATCAGGTATACCATTAGATTTTATATGATATGTTGATTTTTGGAAATATGGTGACAATTATCATAAAACTTTAACATCTAAAATGAACGTGTTCAATATGTTAATAAAAGCCTAAATAAAAAAACAAGGATGACAAATAAAACATTGCTAAAAACGTTTGTAGATCTATCCCGTTAAAAACAAACAAAATATTGTATCACGTGTTCAAAGTTTGTTTGTTATAATGAGAGCGAAATAGAAACGTTTCACAATATATATGAATGGTTATACAATTGTAGAAAAAAAAAAGAAGGGGTTGATAGACATTGCGCTCGCCTTCGAATTGTTATTTTTACCCAACCCAAAAAAAAAAAGCCAGTCAACGGATTATTGATTTCTACATGTCCTGTTCTGTAACAGTCGATCGTAAAGCATAATCGACTTTTGCATAATTTGAGCTTAATCTTGATAATAGTAATTGAAATCCTATTTAATAGGTATAGTTCTCTGATAGGGATCGTGGCAACTGCTGGTGGTGCAGCAATCATCATCATCAACGTGTTTCTTGTCTTTCCTTACACTGCACTACATGTTAGGGTAAGCAATTCAACGGATATTGTGCGAGCAATTAAATAGATGTTTATGGGTGGCATTTGGATATTAATTTCTTCGTATGGTATATATTGGAGAGTTCGCTGGGTACACATGTCAAGTTGTTTCCCGCATATTTTATTCGATTATTAATTTTTATTTTTATTTTTATTTTTAAATTTTTCCTTGAGGACAATTTGTTATCCATGCATGTACAAAAGCTCCTATTAGGAAACCATGCACTCTGCAACAACAAAAGAATAAAAAAAATACAATAATAGAGATAATTAAACAAACAAAACAAAAAAATTACGTAGTAAAAACATAGCAAAGCTAAGGAAACATCTATAGTACAAAATATCAAGATTTATTGATTCCAAGATGAAAAGATTACATGTGAATTCTACAAATATAAATATGCCTAATTGGCAAAGTACCGTTAAGATTTGTCCTTTTAAAAATAGAGTAGAAAAATGCCATTAGGACTTTCCTTATAAAAATAGAATCTAGTGGAATCCATCTACCTAGAAATAGGGGTTTGATTCCTTGATTTTTTTTGCTTTGGAGGTGCTGCTCCCAAACAAATGAGATTCTCAATAGAAAGTATAATAGTTTGAGATTTTTTTCATAGTATAACATGAATAAAATGTTTTTGGGAAAAGCAAATGATGAAATACAGATCATTCAAAATATTCAATAAAAATATGGTAAAATTTTCTTAAAATCCTTTCATTCAGAAGGTGAATTTACAGGGAAGTTTGGAATTTTGTAATGGGGAGTCGAAAGTCACACTCTATTGATGGTGCTTCAAGGTTTATTTTCGCTTCCTTGCTTCTCTTTGTCTCCATATTCTTACTCGGTTATCTTATGATTTTCTTGGCATGCTTATTTTTATGGTCATAATTATTGAGCTTGTTTTTTTATTACTTTTTTCTTTCTATTTTGGTTGTTTATTGTTATTTTATGTGGTGTGATCTCTCCTTTCCACGTCCACCCATTTGTTGTCTCCTCCTCCCTCCTGCCTCACTCTCCCCCCCTTTAAGACAAGATAGTGGCCTGATTAATTGCTCGGTGTATCACTGATGGTGGGCAAGATGTCCTCAATCATGCAGGAAGTAATGTTGAAGGAGATAATAATAGAAAGAAGCATGCTCCAGATTTGCATAAGGCTCGCCTTGGAAAAATAAACAATGAGGTTTGTCCAAAAGTGGGTAAAGTTTATGTGGAAGAAGTTAAAAAATCATTCTTTGACATCCTATGTTAGAAAGAGGCTGCTAAACATTCTGAGGGTGTAGAATTCATGGTTTTCTAGGTCAAACCTGCAAACGATGGAATGGGAAAGGAATGTGTGGGAAAAATTGGTAAGTTTTCTAGCTTTTCCAAAATACTCTCTCTTAACCCTAATCTCTCCATGGAAAAATATTTGTTGAGCCAAGGAGATAGACTAAAGAATGCTGGTATTTTTTGTCTATCTTAACAAAAATTCTGTTCCTTCTCAATTTTTTTTGATAATTAGTTAAATATTGTCTGGCGAAAGAAAATGGGGATATATGTGAACATTTGTAAAATGTTCCAGAAGGGTGTTTTTCTTGTTACCTTCAAAAATTTAAATATGTAGAGAAGAATTATCAGCAATCTATTGTGGAATGTGGATCAGTCTCTTTTTTAAAGTTGTGTCATGGGCCTTAAACTTGGACTCTAAAGACCTTATTTTTAAGACTTCACCTAGATGGGTCGACATAGAAAATGTTCCCCTAAAACTAGGGATTTTTTTGCCTCAAGAACTCAAACCCTTCAATGAAGTGCTTAGAATTAAAGACTTTGGGTGCTCTTTGGCTAACATGAAAGCTAAGGTTTTAATTTCTCTAGCTTCATTCGACTTCTTTCTTGAAACACTTGCCTTTAATCGTCATGCTTGTAGAAGTATCTATCCTATCAAAGGGATAGGAGGTCTCCAGAATGTTTCCTTTTTTTATATTAAAAATCATTTACTAATATAAGCATCCAAGATGACAAAATAAATACAAAATATCAAGTAGAATAAAGAGCATAGGTGGGGCATCCCCCATCTACAGTCCAAATAAATGATAATTTAATATAAAAATGGCTTCAAATAGGCAACCCCAAAAAAACCAAAGAAACGAGCAATATCAAAATGAGAGGCACCAACCAGGTAGTCAACCAAATAGAGTAATCAATTCATTCAAGTTCCAATGTCAAATGAATGAAAAAGACATAAAAGTTTAGCAAGAGCAAACACAAGGCCACCAAAAGGTGGCAAAATCACAACTATGGGTCTAGTGCCCTATTACAAGCAACACCTTCCCTATCATGGTTACCATCAAAAGCATATGAGGCATTCCCTTCTGAGGAGCATTTGTCATTGGCATTACCCCTCATTTGATGTCTAGGAAGAATCTAAATTGTGTAGCGATCAACTTTGTCCAAGAGACCTTTCATATTATTATGCCTAACATATTCCAGTACATCCTCCACATCCTCTGAGCCACCACTCTCAATCAATTTCTCTAGATTTTGAGAGAAGGTACTTATATTTTCATCAATTTGTTACAATATTTTTGCATGTGCTCCCTAGAGAGGAGCATCAAGAAAGGGAGTCTAGGATGAGGGGCCAACTAATGCATTTTCCTCACCATATTTAGGAAAAATGTTCAAGTCAAATGATTTGGAAGTTTCCTTGGCCTCCTTGATAATGCACCCATCATGTTCTTCATTATAGAGATCTTAAAAAGCACTTTCATTCTTTTCCACCCACTCATCGATAACATTATTATCTAACTTAAAAGGAGTGATCCATTCCTACAGACGATTGTCTACCTGGTTGAAGTAGGCATCCTGAATGTATTCCCACTCAAACTCAAAAATCTAAACCTCTATAGCTATCAGGTGGGAGATATCCTAATCTAGGTGTGGGCTCAATCTCAAGTACCCTCCCATGTTAAGTAGATAATCTTAAGTCACCTTAAGTAATACTATTCTGAGAAATCTTTCAAGATGTTCCTATGGAATCTTTAGTTGAAGAAAAATATGCAAAGATAAAATATGAAGAATGACATCAAACGTGAACTTAGTAAGAACTCTAGCCTTACCTTGAAACACCTCTAGGTTCCTTTGTTTCCAAAAAAACCAAAGAATTTTAGTAGAAAAAATAAGCCAAAATTTATGGAAAAAATGATGAACTTTAACTTTAGGGAAAGCATATCCAAAAGTAATATTTAGCCATCCAAGATCATATCCAAAAAAAAATTCCAAGTTTTAAGACATTTTTACCACAGGTTAGATGTGAACCAATAGGAATAGAAAACATGCTCAACTGATTCAACATCACTACAAAAATCACAAGGAAGATTAGTAAAACCATAATTATTCAAAACAACACCCACAACTAATTTTTTGTGCATGAGTAACCAACAGAAACATGACTTTTTAGGCTCAGGATAAGAGGACTAGATAACTATAAACCTAAAAGACCAAGCATGCAAGGGATCAAGCATAGACCAAATAGGATTGAGGGTAAAGTAAGGAACATTGGAAAAGGAAAGATTCTTATACAACATCTATGTTGAGTACTCGAGCAAAGGTGGGCCCTTTTTCCACTTCACATTGTCCTAGAATTCATCCTCATCATCCAAAAAAATAACCTTGTTATACCCTTTGAGATTTGTTTGAAGTAGGGTGAATGTTCTTCTTTGGGATTACAAAAAATGAAATATGGTCTTAAGCTCTGACCATGAAGCCCATCACCCATGAATGAATATTCCTTAAAGATTATCAAACCTTTACTATATTAGTCAAAGACTGAGCATCCCCTAGTGAGGGAGAATGTTTATTTTGTAAAAGAGATGGTCACTTAAGGAAGGATTGCCCTAGTCTTGTTAAAAATCAAGCTAAGGCCTCAAAATTGAGCCATGAATTGGACTTTAAAGATGGTCTAGTTTATCCTAACCCTCCTTGATTTGAGAAGTTATATCTAGAAGATAACCCTTTATTTGATAGTGGACCCTTGGAAGATAGAGGATCCCCTGGTTTAGATGAGGTTAAGAATTGCTTTAAAGTACCATAAAATTGTGATGATTATCATAGTCTTGAAGGTGTTGGTCAGTTCAGGGTAAATAATGACACCGATTTGAAGGTTGATTCTATGCTGAATATTGGGAAAGAGATTCTACCACCTCAAGATATACTCATTAAGTCATATTTTCCTATTTCTAATCAACCCTCTTTTAAGGTTTAACATGTGTTCATGGTGGATGTCATTCTTATCTTGAAATGGAAGCCAACTAGAGAGTTAGATGAAAATTTTCTAATTATTGATCAAACCCCTGACAATAGCTGCACTCACCTTCTTGATTCTATTATGGAGGATATTACTTATCTCGAGTCACTTCCAATAATTATTTCTCTCCATTATCTTCTTGAATCCAAGGTTGTGGAGTTAGATACGGTGACTAACTCTGACCCTAGTTTTGGAGAAAAATGGAAAGCAAAAGGATTGGTAAAGAGGCTAAAAACATAAGTATATCCCCTTAGCCCACGTGATTCCCAAGTGGATATTGATGTTTAAAAAAATTTAAGGATTCTACTCAAGTGATAGGAGATGGCTCTATCAAAAAAGTAAATAAATAAAACCATGTTTCAATTATCTATATCAATGTAAAGTGGGGAGTGAGTCCCCTATTGTGGATAAAAATATATAGTCATTCATGAATATTTTAAGTTGGAATGTTAGGGGCTTGGAAACCCCTGATAGGAAGCCTATTGTTAGATAATTCAAGAAAACCATAAATGATTTAGACTTCCTTCTCCTCCGAGAAGTTAAAGCTACCATTTTTATCCTCTCCTCAACTCTCAGTTTTATCTGGCCAAACTCACTTCATTATTCCACTTCTCACCACAGAGGCAAAGGAGGTACCTCTATCTTAATTAATCATGTATGAAAGGATTTTATTGTCTAGCATGGAGTCTCAAATTGTAATCATGTTTTATGGGTGAATCTTTGTATTACCAACAAATAGTTTGGCATTTTCTACATTTGTGCCCTTATTGACTATAAGTAAAGCATAGAGTTATGGAACTAGTTGGCCTCTAACTTAAAAGATGTCCCCTAGATTTTTTAGGGTGATTTAAATATGATTGAGGAAAGAGAAGATAAACATGGAGGTGACCCTCACTCATGGAAGGTTAGTGAGCTCTTTTTTGGGTCTAAACTCAAGATAATACATACGGTAGTGGATCCCCTTATTAAAGGTAGGAAATCGAGCAAAGGTATTTCATTCACATGGTGTAATAATCAAACTACCAATAAAAGGATGTATTTGAGACTGGATAGATTCTATTTTTGGAAATAAGTTTTTGATATCCCCCCTTGTGCTAATGCTAACCTACTTAAGGTGATTCTGGGAACTATTTCTAATCAATCCCCTATTGAAATTTGTATTTCCCTTAAAGAAGAAAGGTTAAGTAATAAGTCAAGTTGGAAGGGTATTTATAATTTTAATGTCTCTGATTTGTAAGATAGGAATTATATGGATGGCATCCACTCTACATGGAATGTGGGGAAAGGAACCTATAGCTATTATTCTAGAATATACAAGTGGAACTATTCTATCCATATGTCAAAAGAAATTGCTAGATCTTATGGGCAGTTTGAAGCTAACAGAATGAGGAAAGTAGCTAGAGAGGCTCAAGAGAAGCTAATTAGGGGAAAGAGTTATTTCCAAAATGACCCGACTAACCCTTCCTTATTATTGAACTTCTCTTCCCTTAAGCATCATATTAGGCAACACCTAGTGTATATTGAACTTTTCAGGGAAATGGGAACTCCAACTGCAATTTGTAATTTTGTAGTTTTGCAAATTGAAAATTTTAGTTGGAGTTCCCATTTTCCTAAGGGAATGTTTCAAGGGAACTACAACTATGAAATACAATTCTACAATATGCAAATTGTAAAACTGCTGTTGAGTTCTAGATTTTCTCAATACAAAAAAAATTGTAAAATTATAAATGGGACCTAGATTCCCCAATACAAAGGTAAAGTGCAAATTTTCAAAAGGGAATAGAATTTCCCCAAAGGGCCAAAAAGTTAAAAGTAATGCATTTATGCATTAAAAAAATTGGAGGCAAACCTAAAAAGCAAATGTGAAAAAATCAAAAATGAAAAAGGCAAAGTGTTGAAAAATAAGTTTGAGACCAAAAACAAAAAGGTAAAAGTAACCTAAGTTTTGCATTTTCCATTTCTTGCTTGTTCAAACACATTCATGGGAGAAATACTATAGCTTTTTAAGATCAAGGTTGGCCACTCCAAAGAAGATTTCTCAAGCAGCAATGGGTTTTATGTGTTCAAATGCCATAATTATAAGGTAGGATTATTCTTTGGTTTGCATATGAGGAAGGGCAGATGTCCAAGGAGGTTCTAGCTATATAAATGAGTGGTCAAAGGCATCTCCATGCAGTTGCACAAGAAGAAAAAGAGTTTGTTTAGTCTCCAAGGTGAATATTCTCCTTTTAGCTCATGTAAAATGCATCTCCAACCAAGAAATCAAAGGGTTTTCTCCAAATCTTCATCATTTCATATAGAGGTAGTTACAATAATGATTTTGCTTGCATAATAATGAAGTTTCCAAGCGTGGCAAAAGAGCATATTTTAGTTGGGAGCATCTTGGTGGAACTTTGAGAGACGTTAGTAATTTTTCAATATCACAGATTACAATCCATATTCTTGGATTCCAAAGGGTGTTAAAAGTGTATAAATAGATGGATCATCCTCTCTTCTAAAGTTATTATTGGTTTTTTATTCTCTCTAAGTCTAGGCTCTTCAAGATTTTGGGATCAACTATTATGTGTATTTATTATCTCCCTTGCTAAGGTGGTTACAATTGTACAACCATTAGCAAGCTTTGAGAACATGTTTATGTCTCCCTTATCAAAAAATCAAACTCACCATGCTTGTCCCCATGGCAGCATTTTGTAAAAATGATGTATGTAAGATTTATTTGTAAAGTTAATGAGAATACTTGTGATTTTTACTCTTTGCTTTTGATGAAGTGTAATAATGTGTTTTAAAACTATTGATGATTGGATATTTGGTTCAATGCTTAATACTAGTTATCATTTTGAGCATAGATATGGATTATAAACCCTTTCTGCATTTTAATTTGAAAACATGTTGTTGAAAAGCTCTTTAGGGCACCCTGGTTCATGAATTTGATAGGAAAAAGTATTTGAGATTCTAAGTGCACTGTATGTTCTAGGGTTTCAAGAATTATTTGGGTATTTGTATTTCATTGGCACCAATAAATGCAAATCACTCCTGGTAGTTCCCATTAGCTTGCATTTGAGTTTTTATATATCTTTACAAAATAATAATGTCGTGAATGTTGAAAGAATCCATGTTGTTTGAAAACCACCAACACACCACTCTTTTTTACAACTATTTAATTGTCCTACCCTATAAATAATATAATTATTGCATATTTTAAGTGTTATTTGCCTTATAGATGCATGACTATTGCATATTTAAAATGTATCTATAATTTTGTGTTTTAAAGACTACTATTGTAGTCTTCTATTCATCCCCTTATTGTTGAAAATTTATTTTTAAATGAAGGTTGCAAGTGTATACACATCTATCTTTAGTAGCTTGTATCTGCCCTAGTGCATTTGTGCATCCCTTGTGACAACCCTTTCCAGGTGGAGTGTGCAACTTTGGTTATACCATGGTCAGATTTGCATTTTGTACCAAAAAGCCCCATGGAGATTGAATTTTAGAATCCCTCCATGTGAGAAAGCTACTCCATAGGTCCTTTCACCTTGGTTTAGGGAGGGCCAAAATTAGCAAGCAGCTAACCATACTCTCTGTCGGTGCTTCTTGGTCAATTTTTGTGTTTGGTCCATTCTTGATGCCAATCCCTTCCCTAGCTATAATGACATATCAGTGGGGTTTTCATCTTTGTTTGCCATTTTCTCAAGTGTGCAAGGCCGAGCAAAAGAGGTGTACAACTGGGAACCAACAGAGTACATCAATCGGCAGTACATCACAATCTAGCTCTTCTTTGAGAATATAGACATCATATGAGAGGTGACATTGGTGAGTTTTTTATATACCTTTTTTAATCATAAAAAGCCTTTAAATTTCAAGTGAAATTTGACATAGAAAATGAAAACCTTCTTTATAATACACTGACTGGATTAATCTTAACTAGTACTCTCAAATTACTGAAGTCCACATTCTCAACCAATCATATAAATCTATAATAAAAATTGATTACCTAATTAAAATTAACTAATTTATAAATATTAATTAATCTTAACCTAATAATTAAACTCTATAAATTATACCAAATTTATGATGATCTCATCATTGGTACAAAAACCGTACCACAAACCTAAAGAGCATAATAATGCTAGGAGAAGAAATCATCGACACAAGATGCTGTGAAGAAAATTGCAGCGGAGACACATCAATTTAATTCCTATGGAATGGCCTCTAATGTGGTTGGTATCAACGACATTTTATTAGAAATCAAGGTTGATCTTTCTAATAAAAACCTAAAGGTTAAATTATTTAAATTGTCTATTTCTTTACGCAAAGTTTGACAAACTCTCTTACAGTCATTTATAAAAAAATTGTTGTCTTTGGCTGACAATGAATCTTTGGGCTAATATTGAAGTGATATGTTTTTTTTTGGGATTATGCAAGACGTTAACGATTATTGTAAACTTGATAAGCTTGGATATTGATTCAAATCAGATGACTTCGTTGTCAGATTCAGTTGGACGACTGGTAAAGCTTAAAGAATTAAATGTTTCTATAAATCTGTTCGCTACCCTTCCTGACGACATTGAAAGTTAATGGTAGGTTATTTAAAGCATGTTAGATTATTCCGTTTCATTCATTTATTTCCTTCATGATAAAAGTGTCATCCGTGACACTGTCTTATTGGTATGAAATTTAGTGCTATGGAGGAGTCAGTTGCCGATTTCAACCAGCTGAGCTGGCTGCCAGTGGGTATCGGATTCGATCTGGTGAACCTGTGGAGGTTATTTGTGAGATTATTTTCATTACAGGATGAGTACGTATCCTCACCCCATGTCACTATTTTTTTGTCATCTGCCCTGCATTTATTCACAACATGAGGCTCATCTTCAACTTTTCCTGCTTTCGCTATCCCTCTTCACCCTCAGTGCAACTCCTATGCATGAATATGAAAGGATAGTTTGTTCATTTGGCAGTTCCATATATTTTCATGTATCTTTTAGTTGCACGAATCTTAATGTATGTTGATACCATTTTGTCATTTTATATATCTTTGAGACGATTGTCATTTTATATATTCAAAATTTATAATTTGAATGATCCCGCTCTCAAACAGCGAACACCGTATTGTGCGTCCAGTCGGACAAGTTGAAGCACAAACGGAAAGGGACGTAATGTCGATAGATGACGTAATCAGTTGAACGTTCGGACAACTGCTAGCATGGCAATCCACTCGCAACGCTCTTACTAGTTATGCTTAGTAGATTATGACCTTAGTATATATTTAATGTTATAGTATGGAAGAATTCCAAACTCTAGTGGCTAATGAAGGGTTTGTATCATATTAAAAATGTTTTAATATAGATTGACAATGTGCATTATAACTAGATTATAAAAGAGTTATGGTGCATTTAATTTGCGTGAATGGGTGAGAATTTGGTTTGTTTTGTGATTTTTCAGTTAATTTATTACGTTAAAATAAAAAATTTCAATTGTAATTATCTGCTTAGTTTTATATTTAAATTTAGAAGCTTACAAGGATTTTATTATTTTAAACTCATACTCGGTAATGTAGGATTATTATTAAAATACATTGGCATGTTGGAATCTCTTTTATGTAAATCAAAATATACATACAAATGTCGATATTTGTGTAAATCGTTTGTTTCCAATCAAACAAAACAAATCTACACCTTACATGTCTATTATATCATATAATTAAGACCAACTTTCCCTACCCTCAAACTAATATAACAATCAAAATATGACCTTTCATTGAAAAATTGTCATAACAAAGGTATGGAGAAGTATATTATTGAATTCTAATTTTCACTAAACATTCGATATTATCAAAGAATACTATCGATGCTAGGTAACTTAACCACTTGACTTGACTAAGACAATTACTATGCTTCATTTCTTGATTACGAATAAATATTATTAACACTATCAACTTATATCACATGGTTGTTTAAGAGAGTTGCTCCTATCAAATACCTATCCACAAACTAGATTTAATTAACTCAATTCTATACAATTTAATATAAAACATTTACTGATAAGACATGCCATATTACGCTTCTTATGATTATGAACAATTACTCAATTATTCACATTTTTAGATATAGATGCATAAACTAACTGCTCACATGGTTGCTTAAGAGAACTACCTCCTATTAAGTACATGCCCACAAATTAGCTTTAATTAATTTGATTATATACAATTCAATATTCGATATAAAATATTTGCTAACAAGGATAACTATATTGTAATTGCTATGCTTATGAATAATTACTCAACCATTAATAAAACTATTCATATTGCAATTCTTATGCTTATAAACAATTCCTCGATCATAAACAAATTTTAATGGAAATGTTTTATAATTTTAAAAATAATATTAAATAATGATTTTTTTCTTATAAAAATATATACTTTTTGTTTCCTTTAGGGTGATTACAATTTCATTTACTAGATATTGTATATAAGAGATATATTATAATTATTAGTTTTTAGGCAGGTTTAATTGTTTTTTTAGGTATTTTTATGGATAGTGTTTTACAATTGGTTTTTTTATGCTGAATGAAGTGTTATACTGGTATAGTGCTAGCTTAGATTAATCTAGGCATCTTATTTGATGCTTTCTCTACAAATCTATGAATGCTATGTGTATCCTCAGGGTAGATACATCCTATTTGCCTAAAGTTTTTTTAGCTAGTCAGGCAGTGACAAGGACCCTTAGGTATTAACCAGATCAAATAACATGTTGACCAACTGTGATTAATAGCTGGATATACATCAAAAATTTGTTATATGCTTAACTTTACACTTCCCTGTCAAATTAATGTCAAATCATAAGTTATGTGATGATTTGTATGATTGAGATAAATGAAGCATGAAAATTGAAATGAAATATATAATAAAATATGGGGATGATTTCCATAGCTGAGATTGAATAAATGCAATTAAATCATATAATCTTATAACCCATAACCTTGTCGGAATACATAAATTTAGATTGAGTAAATGCTATCAAAATTGTACAATCTTAAAACCCATAACCTTGTTGGCATACATAAATTTTCACTTACAAGTTGTCAGAGTTCATAAAAAGGTATGAATATAAGAAATTCAGACATAGCCTTCCCAAAAAGAACTAAGTCTATGTTATTTTCATCTCAATCTATAAAGAAATATATGCCTCACATAAGGACACAAAAATAACTACATCTTTGCTATTTTTGTTAGCTCAAACAACATAAACTCTCTATACCTTGAACGCTATTATATCTACCTAAGTATTATCTTATAGGAAACCACAATTATTTTTAAAACTTTTATTTGTCTCCATGTCCTAATTCAAAAAATAATATAGTTACCTTCACGTATTTAATAATGCATAACTAGCACCTTCACTCATAAAATTATGGTTGTCTATGGAACTAAAATTAAATCTTGTTATGAATGTATCTCAACTTTACCTAAACAGTTACTTCAATACATTTAAAGATAGAGAATTCCCTCAGACATCAGAAGCTTATACCTATCCAGATAAGATTCACTCTCATCATAAACTTGAAAGTAGCTCACCTTCACTCAAGTAAATTGCAGGGTTGATAGTTTCAATGCTTTGCTTTGGACAATATTCAATTTGCCATGTGCCATACAATCAATGAGAGCAGTGTAGGGTGCACGTGTAAGTTATTAACTTCAAGAATGGAAGAATATCAGCTTGGAAAAGTATTTATTTTTGGTGTGGGTTCAAATATGTGCCACATTGTATAAATACCACGAAGTGGTAGATCTTCCATTCTGAAAAATATACAAATTTAAAGTAGTCTTTACCTAAACAATTTAGAGTAGTATTTCATCAAAAGGAGGATCTGGAACACCATATGTTGGACAATTAATTGTGTTGTGTCTTATATTTTGACACATTTCTCCCATATGTAATATTAAACATATGCATATTCAAATCTAACTCACTTCCAATAATAAACTTAACATAGATATCAAATGCATTGCTAAGATGGAGTGATGGTGTCAAATTTACTTGCCACATAAATACTTAATAGATAATACTCTTCACTACCTAATCCTTAGTCATTAAAAGTGAACATTTCATGTTAAATGAAACAACAATATTTTACATCAATATTTATAATTGAAAATTAAAATTTATTAAATAAAAAAAATACACACGTCACAAATTTAATTGGACAACGCTTATTACTCTTTTTACTCCTTGAATTGATCTCGAGATGTTGCGTTCATTCATATAAGTCGGTGAAGATAATGTCGGCTACAAGGGACTATGGAAGTAAAGCGCATATTATAAAAACAACACATATAACAAATACCAAAGTCCCTTTAAATTATTTGGCCCATATTATAATACACTCTCTAATATACACTCTTATTCCATTCAATATCATCAGTTACACTATAGAGCAAATGATGGCACCAATCATAGGAAATTGATCTGACGTGATGTGACCTGCTGAACTATCGTACTCCCAACTCCTCGTCTGTCTCATCACTCTCTCTGCCGCTCTGGCCCAACTTGCGTACAGTTGATTGCTGGTTGCGTAAAGTGACAAGACATTAATTATGTATGCACGAGTCGTGTTGAGGTTTAGACCACTGTGCATAACTATAATTTTAATTATAATTTGTCTCTGCACATTTCTCCACAAGAAAATTATTCACAAATGACTGCTCTACTTTATTACTACATGTCACTTTCCAGCATGCCGGCATGATGTACGCGTATGAACATGGACCACAAAAACATATTGTTATTCTAGTCATATTATATTACTACTGAGTCTATATCGCTATTGTACCAATTGATCCCTTGGTCATAGAAATGGAGGAAGTATCGCTTGGCCGTCCTTTGATACACGGCAATGAAAGGGGGCTGATAATTAGCGCAGACCTGCCTGGGAGATTTTGGATAGAGTCAAAAGCCTTATGGAAAATTGCAGGGGCTGCGATCTTCAGTCGGCTTGCAACTTTGGGGCTGAATGTCATAACGCAGGCGTTTGTGGGGCATATTGGCGATTTGGAGCTGGCTGCTTTTTCCATGGTCATCAGTGCTATTGTGGGTTTCACTTCAAGAATTATTGTGAGTATTTTGCTTTCAATTTGCCCATAGTGAGCTGTTTTCTTTCTATATATTCAGGAAATTATTTGTTTCCAATCTACCCTTGCCTTAATTTTATTTTATTCTGTAATAGAAAAACTTAAGAATATAATGCTTAAATATAGAAAAATCCTTTCATTATTTATTTAATTCCTTATTATAAAATTGTTTCAACGTCTTTTATATTAATATATTTAATTTTATGGTTGCAAAGTGTTCACCAATATCTTTTTCATCTTTATATTTATGCTAATATATTTAATTTTATGGTTATAAGATCTTCACACTATCTTTTTATCTTTATTTCTATATTATCTTCTCTTTCCCTTATAAAAAACAATTAAGGGAACACAGTGCAAGTAGATTGCCTATCTGCAACCCCACCAAAGTTCAAATCTAATTCGTAATTAAAATTTGGCTTGACTTTGTTAAATGGGATTGGAATCCCTATTCCCAAATAAGGGATTGACCACCAAAAATCCATATTTAATGGAAAAAATAACAACAGTGATCTTTCAATTGTATAAAGACAGATTTTCCAATTGTTCAACGCTTGAGAAATATCCATATGGAGAGTTGTTCAGGGTTCCCCATCACATGAACAATAAATTTAATTAATTTCTATATGAAATTATGAAAGTCAAAAATGATAAATGAACGTTACGTGCAAGGTGATATTATCTTAAAAACTGTCACAAAAAAATTTCTTGATGGGCAAGGGTGACCGTCAAATTTAACCCCTGGATGGAATTCGGTCCATGTAGACTCATGGTAGCTGTAACACTAGTGACAATCGGCAATGATGGGAATGGGAATGGGAGCAGAGTTCATTGACTATAGTTATGCATATGGACGAACGTTAGACAGACGTTAAGGATAAAACTTTGACCAGAATTAGAGGGCTCCTGTTGGTTTAGCCACTCCGCTGATGACCAAGCCTCAGTGCAGGCTGCTCCTGTACTTGCCATTGCTTAGATACTACAAAGTGACAGAGAATATAGTTTAGGATGTGTGGAATATGTAAATGTATATTCAATGAATATATAGTAAGGCCCCTAAGCTGAAGAATGAGAGCACCGAGAATGCATTTGGCAGTAGTCCATTTGTTGTGGTGGAAGAGTTGGATGCCCGACATCATGCTGTGTAAGAGGAATGTGATGGCGTTGATATCGGTGTGCACTTCCACCCTTAGTGCCAGCTCCAGCTGAGGGCACCAGAAAGAGTAATTAATCGTCAGTTCCATCAGTAGCTCCTCACTGACCAACACTCTCTTCATGCGACCTTCTTCCAAATCCAGCTCTAATGACAAATTTCTCCACGTAAAACATTTATAATACTATAACTATTGAAACACCCACCCAAGCATGGTTTCCAAAATCAACACAAATTAAACATAATACATTACATACACATGATAACTTAGAAAATGCAACTGTAAATACTAAAATAATAAATCCATATGTTGCATTCTAATATCCATATAGCTGGCAATTTTAAGCTCAAAACAATCTTAAAGATCAGAAAAGTACACTAGGGAAATAAAACAAGGGGCATATAGTGTCAAGTTTTTACGGGGTAGTAATAGCTTATTGTATGTGGATATTGTGTAGGTAGTTTATTTGTTGAGGATTTAAACTTAGTATATCTATCTTATTGCCATGTGAGCTAGTATTACAAATGGAGATCTCCCAAAAATATTCAAAAATTTAGTATTGCCAAGCATGGTGCCTTGGAACTCCAATCAACAACCTAATGTATGTGGATATTATGCACATAGTTTATTTGTTGAGGATTTGAACTTAGTACATCTATCTCATCTCCATGTGAACAAGTATTACAGGAGGATATCTCCTAGAACCATTCAAAAATTTAGTATTGGCAAGCATGGTGCCTTGGCATTGCACATCTTAAACTTGAGATCTCTCTTGCTCATAAAAAATACACACAAGCTTCAAATGTCATCGCTGCGATGCTTAGTTGTTTCTTAGAAATTTTACTTGTTTAGAAAGTGAAGATAATATCGCTTATTTCATAGCTTGGAAGGGCAGATGTGAAAGGCTGAGCTCATTTTGACTTTCAAGGGCTTGTTCATTATACATCTGCTTTAGCTTGTGGCTGTTGAGATTCTTATGAGTGAAGCCATATATTTGTAGGGTCTTATTACCTATAAAAATTTAAGCCATATCCATATGTTTCAAGCATGATAGGGGTTTAATGTACTATTTGCATTGTAATCAATCTGGGCAGTCAACATTGTCTTGAAACTAGTAAAATCTTATGTGTAATGCTAGGAATTTTAAAATGCCAAGTCTCAAGTCCCCCTGAAATTCACATTTGATGCTCCATAGATTGTAACAAGGAGAGCTCAAAACTAGACCATGAATTAATTGGTGGTGATGGGAGGTGCTATTGACAATGTTAAAATAAAACCATCATGGAAATATTTTAAAATATTTTGATTTCTTACATGCAATGATGAGGGCTGCAGCTTGACTGTCGATTCTGACAAATAAAATGAGAATGCCAATTTTGACATCTGATAGAGCATTAATAAATTATCCTGCTTCTACCTTAGCCGACCTGAAGCTAGCCATAACATCAAATTCTTGTAGCCAATAAAGGTTGCTTCAGATTTTGTAGATCTGATGGTGATATCAAATGTGCCTTCTAAACAATTTAATCTTGATAAGGAAGTTTTAGTCCTTACACCCAAATGGTTGGAAAGTTCAATCAATGATAAAATAAAATAATTCCATTTTCATTGCCATTGGAGGACATGGTTAGCAAGTGTCTAAGAAAGACTCCTAAATCTAAGAAGCTGTAAATAATATCTAGGGTGGAAATTGACCCTAATATAGGGAAATGGAGTTTAGTAATAGCCCGGTCAACAACTGATAAGGAAGTTCAAAATCTCACAGTTCAAGATTTCATAATAAAAAAATAGATCTTGTGATTGCATCCCGCACCACATATGTGCACCATCTTGAAACAACTACCAGAAAAATAGTCAATCATACTTGGAAGGATGAAAAAGATAAGAGGGAGTTGAAATAGATGTTATGGTCAATGATAGAGTATATTGATGCCATTCATAATCCAAATCCATAACCTATTTCCCAACTACCTCTATCTTTTGACCCAAAATCTCTGGTCAACTAGAAAATGCTAGATCAAATACATAGAAATAAAATGGTGACTAAGGTGTTTGATGAGTGGTTGGATGGCATTATCTATAAGGGTACAAAATATATTAAGGAATTGAAGAATATATATGATGAGACTATGGCTGCCATCAAAGATTTGAAAACATATAATGCTTCATGGGAAAAAGAGGAAGGAAAATGGATGAATGCGATAAATCAAATTGGTGATGTTCAAAAATATGGGGTAATGAAGTTTGAATTTAAAAAAATTGACGAGTTTGAATGGTAATATATTATATGTAAGCAAGAGAGATATCGAATGGAGAAACTCGGTATCATGACAAGGATGAATTGAATTTACAAAAATGATCAAATAAATAATTGAATTCACTTAATCCTTACAATATGACTTATAATGTATTGATGTGAAATATATACAAGATGATGGGAAGCTAGAAAAGGATATCAATACTATGGTTCAATCCTTCAGAGAGAAGATCAGTTTCGTTAAAGAAAATGACAACCTATTAATTAGGAATTTCTCTCAGATTTCAAAAGTAGAATCACTTCTTCACCTCTGTGTTGATGCATTCATGGAATAGGCAAAAAAAGTGGAAATTTTTTGAAGAGAGAAAGATGTTTGGAAAGCTCAGGTTAAACACATTGGCATCCCCAACTTCTTAAAAATCTTGGAATTTATTACTGCACATCAGGAATGGAAGGTGAAATGTGTCTCCTCAATAGAATAAAGCAAATCTAGAGATTTCAATCCACTGCCCCAGTCTTAATCTTGCTTATGCAATCTTTTTATTTAGTTATTCAATTGAAATTATGTTTTAAAACAAACTTTGTCTTTTAATGATCTTGTATGAAACTAAATCCTGTATGTGTTAGAGTTTGTTTTAACTTTGGGTTTAAAAGGAAAGTTAATTAGGGTAATTATATATATGTTTTTAGTTGTTAAAAACTAATAGAGAGGATAGTAAAGAAGAAGACAAGAGAATTTGAAATTTGAAATTCTTTGTGTTACAATATATGTGATGATTGTTTGAAGAATTTTCATTTGTGAGTGAAAAGAAGAAATAATTGTTGCATACCTAAATCTATGTGTTTAAGTATTTGAAATCAGATTTCTGTGTGAGCTCTCCTTTCAAGTGGTAATTATTCTTTCATTGCATAACTCATCATATGCATTTTATCTTTTGTTGGTTCAGTAATATACATATTTATATGTCTAATTATTTTTTAGGATAGAATCTGTGTGTTCTATCATTAAATAGTGTTATATGGAGGAAAGATACCATATTCATAACATGGCGATGTATGAATGCTAGTTTACCTTAAACATTTTCTGGTTAAACGTGTGTCTGAATGATTAAAGTATTTTGAATTCATTAAAAAATTTAAAGGGAGTTGTACCTTAATTCATAGAGGAATTATCCCTGATAGTTCACTCATTTGTTGTTTAACTCATTTGTTCTCAAAGAAAAGGTTATAGAGTTAGAACATAACATTTTTTTTTAGAATAGGAAAAATCAGTTAACCAACAGTTTTTGGCGACTCTGTTGGGGATTCAAAGTCATTTTTTAAAAGATTAGTTGCCTTAATATAAAGAAATGATCATGATTCCCCATGAAAATATGATTCCTATTCTGCAACCTAATCTTGGTTTTCAAGACGAATAGGAAGATATAATTGGTCAGTTAAACACTTTTGCATTGTGCACTCACTGAAACATTGAAGATTATAGAAGGGCCAACCAAGTATTAGAAAAAGAAGAAGAATTGACTGATAATTTGAGATTATTATTACTCAGACAAATGAGGCAAGTAGAAAATGTAGTAAGAAATAAAGGCCATGAAGTATGAAGAGGTCAAGAGTAGATTAGAAACTAATATCATAAACTGGAGTCCAGAAGATATACAAGGTCTTTAAGGAGAGAAGGAGTTGAGGATCCTACCTTTCAAACACTGAAAAGCCTTAATTTTCCCTATATCCCTACTCCTATTAGAAGAGCTAGAAGTCAACCTCCTAGCCCTCCTAAGCTTTCTACATCCTCTGTTTGTCAAGCCTTAACCCTTTCTAGTACTATCATTTCCTTTTCCATCAATTTTCTTACAATGTCTTAACCTTGGGGAGAAACTATAGGGACTCTAAATTTAGGAATTAACCCAAATCCTCTACCTAAAAATGTAAGAGAAAATTTACCCAAGTTTAATGGAGATGGAAGACAATCACTAGATAAAAATTTGAGTGCTTTTACTGTAGCATGTGGTGTGTTAGGTGTGCAACATCAAGATGTAGCCATAAGGCTTTTTGTGCAAACTCTATCTGAAACTGCAACATAATGGTTTTATCATCTAACTGACTCTTCAATTACAAATTGGAATGATATGAAAATATGTTTGAAAATAGGTTCAAAAGTGTGGAAGATGAACATTCCCTTCTTGCTCAATTGACTCATCTCAAGAAAGAAATACATGAGCCTATGAGGAAATTTATAGCCAAATTTAATAGAATTGTGCACAAAATCCCAAATGCTAAAAGGTCAACTTCTGATAATCATAAATGTTTCTCTATTAATTTTATGCCTCCTAATATTATTTTTCATCTTATAAGAGGTGCAGTTGTCAACTTAGCAATTGCACAAACCTTGGCAGTTGAGTTAGAAGATGATCTCATTATAGCTAGAAAATGGAAGAAAGAAGTCCAAGTACCTAATGCTCATCCCTCATCTTCTACAGATCCTATGGTTCAAATATTATTTAATGATATGATTATCTTTAAAAGACAATTACCTAAGGATGGTACTTCATTTCAACAACCATATCAAGATGTTAGCAAGTGAAATTTTAACCAACAGACAAATATTGGTAGGACATTACCACTTACATTAGCACAACCCAAGCTAGCTATTGAAGCTCCCCTTAGAAGAGGAAATATGTGTGCCTTTCATTTGAATATTGATCATGACTAAAAATCTTGTCTGGAGATGCTTAGATATGCTCAAATGGCCACTACTCAAGATGTATTGGGAGAGATTACTGAAAAAGAAATGAAATCTAAGTAACTTGACGACTCTAAAATACACTTTCTAGAATATGAATCAAACTTAGAAAGAGGAGGTGAAATATTGGTTACTCTTGAAGATCCTTCATGTGTTGTGCTTACCAAAAGTCAGAAGAATATGAGATTTTATAATACTCAAGAAGTACCTGTTAAAGGTAAGGAGCCTCTTACTAGAATCCCTAACATTAATTTGAAGGCACAAGAAGTTAAATTGTTACATAGGAATGATTATGAAACTTCTTTTGATATTATAGAAATTTTCAAGTCTACAAAGATTCAAATACCCGTTGATTAGTATCTTATGTTGAATCCTAAAGAACTTGATAAACTGGTTAAATATGTCAAAGGTGATCCTCCACAAATTGAGCCCAAAAGTCAACTAAATGCTAATGTTAAGTCTCTGATTGTCGAATTATTTTCTTCCCCACCTGAATCACCCAAACATACCCCTAAAATGATCATTGACTTAGCTAATGATAATTCTTATGTGGTTGATATGAAATCGAACCCATTTTATGTTTCTTTATTCATAAATGGCCATAAACTCAATAATTGTATTATAGACTCAGGTGTCTTTGATAATATCATGCCTTCTTCTACAGCCAAAGCCCTAGGCCTATCCCTTACAAAAATATTTGGTAGGTGTTACTCCATGGATGGCAAATAAATTTCTTTTCTTGGGAAAATCAAAGATGCATAGGTTACCCTTGTACCCTATCCCAATAAAAAAGTGAAATTGACTATTTTGGTAGTAGATATTCTTGGTAGTTATGGGATGCTATTGAGCAAGACCTTTTTCAAAGACTTAGGTGGGGATATTAAATTGGATTGGTCAGAAGCTAAAATTCTAGTGGGAAAGTAAAAATTTAAACTAGATCCTGAACCTAAATACAAGTTTACTATGTATCGTTCTGGTGATCTTAAATATCAAATCCTATTTGAAGAATGTGAATTTGGAAATTAATTTCTCTTTTGAAGACATGAAGGAAGAGTCCACCCCAAAATCAGCTCATTCAGATGATATATGGACCATGGAATTTGATGGTAGTTGTGCCACCATTGGTTCAAGAGCAAGGGTTGTTTTGATCTCACCTAAAGGTAAATTTTTTTCTTACTCTTTCACATTAGAATTTAAAAATACTAATAACACTGCAGAGTATGAGGCCCTATTGCTTGAGTTAAATGAAGACAAATAAAAAGGGGATAAAGATACTCAGAGTAAAAGGAGATATTGAATTGATTGTTAAATAGGTGAGAGGCATTTTCTCAGTTAAAAATGAAAGATTGATATATTATAGGAATAGGGTTTGGGACAAGATAGAATATTTTGATGTCTTTTCTATTGAGGCAATTCCCAGAGATCAGAATATATGGGTGGATTCTCTGGTAGTGTCAGCTTCCCTTCTTCTCCCACACCCTAATTTCAAAAAGGATTCATATAGAATACAATTGATCTATCATCCTAATGTTCCAAATAATGCTGAGAATTGGCAAGTTTTTGAGAATGGTAGGTAGATCAAAAACTTCTTGAAGAATGCTAAAATGTTCTTGGGGACTTATTTTGAAGGTTCTAAATCAAAATGTAAGGAATTTAGTCCTGATATAGGGATCAATTCAAAGGATGTTGTAATTCAATTAAAATAAAACAAAATACCTAGAGTATTGGTCTCTCTGGAACATATTTTCACTCGACAAGATGAATATACCAAAGACAAACTTGCTCAAAACCCTGACAAAATGGGAAATTATGAAAAGATAAACATTAGGAGTAAGACTAATCCTAAATAGATTTCCATTGGTAGGTGTTGCTCACAAGAAGAGAAAAAAAAATTGATTAATCTATTGATTATGTATAAGGATGTCTTTACTTGGTGGTATGATGACCTAAAAGATTTTAGGGCTGGGCAATTTCAACATCATATTCCTTTAAAAACAAATGCAATTTCATTCAGGCAAAAGTTGAGAAACTATAACCCAAAAGTTGTTGAAGCTATCTTTAAAGAGATTGATAAAATATTGAAATCTAAGATTATGTATCCGATTCATCACTCCACCTGGATGGAAAATATTGTCCCAGTACACAAAAAAATGGAGAAATAATAATTTATGTTGATTTTAGGAATTTGAGCCAAGCCAATTTGAAATATAATTATCCTTTACTTATGATGAATCACATTTTGTAGATAGTTGCTAGATCAGAGATGATGTCCATGTTAGATGAATTCTCAGGTTCTAATCAAATAACTATAGCTATAGTTGATCAACATAAAACTACTTTTACTACACCCCAGGGAAATTTTGCTTATAACTGTATGCCCTTTAGTTTGAATAATGCTGGTGTAACTTTACAATGGGTGATGAATTCATATTTTATAGAGCTTAAAGATAAAATTATTGTCATTTATCTTGATGATTTGACTATTTTCTCTAGAAAAAGAGAGGATCATCTAAAATATTTAGAGATCATTTTTCAAAGGTGTTAGATTCATGGGATATCTCTTAATCCTAAGAAGTTAGTTTTTATGTAATAGAAGGTAAGTTGTTGGGACATTTAGTTTCAAAGTATGGAATCAAGATTGATCTAGAAAGGGTTAGAGCAATACAACAACCAAGTCTTCCTTCTAATAGGACTAGAGTTAAGTCTTTCTTTAGCCAGATTAATTTTGTTAGAAGGTTCATTCCTTCTAATAGGACTAGAGTTAAGTCTTTCTTTAGCCAGATTAATTTTGTCAGAAGGTTCATTTCTGATTTTGCTGAGATTATGAAGCATATTGTGGGGATGATGAGTGAAAAAAAACATTGAAATGGAATGACACTACTAAGAAATCATTTGAAGATATTAAAGAAGTGATTGTACAAACACCTACTTTGGTAAACCTTGATTTCTAAAAAGATTTTATTATTTATTGCAATGCTTCAGAACATACCCTATCTAGTATCTTGCTACAGGAAAATGAATTGAATGAAGAAGCCCCAATATCCTTTATGAGTGTTCCTCATAAGAAACATGAACTTAAATATTCTTTAACTACTAAGTAAGGTTGTTAAATAGTTTAGCTATTACATATTACACTCTCATTCAATTGTATTTGTCCTTAGTTCAGTTGTAAAAATAATTCTGACTTAATAAGATGTTGGGATGAATAAAAGAACAACATGGGTCGCTAAGATTCAAGAATATGACTAGGAGATTAGGCCAACTAAACTAGTTATAGGTCAAGGCCTATGCAAATTGATTGATGAAAGTAAGGAAGAAGAAGAGGAAGAACTTCCCAATATCTAATTGGTGTGTTTACAAGATCCATGGTTTCTGAATGTGATACATTATCTTACTTATGGAGACTATCCTAGTCACTTATCCCTGAAGGAGAAAAGTAATCTAAAGTTAAAATCAACAAAATATCTCATTTGGGGTGATGTCTTACACAAAAAGGGACTAGATGGAACCTTTTTGAGATGTGTAGATAAAGAAAAACAACACAATCTTTTGGAAGTTTTTCATAATGAAGCCTATAGTAGACACTTATCTTCTTCAGTAACAGCTTTCAAAATCCTTAGAAATTGTTATTATTGGTCGGGTATGTTTATGGACACTATCCTAGTCACTTATCCCCGAAGGAGAAAAGGAATCTGAAGTTAAAATCAACAAAATATATCATTTCGGGTGATGTCTTACACAAAAAGGGACTAGATGGAACCTTTTTGAGATGTGTAGATAAAGAATAACAACACAATATTTTAGAAGTTTTTCATAATGAAGCCTATAGTGGACACTTATCTTCTTTGGTAACAGCTTTCAAAATCCTTAAAAATTGTTATTATTGGTAGATGTATACAAATGGGTAGCTAACTCTGAAAAATGCAAAATTTTTATAGGAAGGCCACAACTTATAGCATTGCCTCTAAGGCCTATCATTATTGAATAACCTTTCAAACAATGGGAATTATACTTTATTGGGCCTCTCTCACCTTTTTCAAGTGCTGAACACACACACATTCTTACAGCAACTGACTATTTTACAAAATGGGTTTAAGCAGTCCCTGTGAAGAGAACCATTTCAAAACTAGTATGTAATTTTCTTAGAGAAAATATACTAGTATGTTTTGGTGTTCCTCAGAAGCTTGTGGCAGATAATGTTACCAACTTTTATTCAATTAAACTTACTTCTTTTTGTTATGAGCATAGTATCTCTCTTTCTCTCTCTTCAGATTATTACCCTCAAGGGAATGGACAAGCTGAGTCTAGTAAACAAAACATTATAGCCATCACGAGGAAATTGGCGAGTGATAATCCTAAATATTGGCATAAGAGGTTGTATGAAACGCTCTAGGTTGATAGGGTAACCCTAAAAAGGGAAATAGGAATGGCACCTTTTGAATTGGTTTATGGAATAGGAGCTCAGTTATCATTTACCCTGGAATTATCTGTATCCAAATTATAAAATATCATTGAAGATCAATATTTTCAAGATTCCCTAGAAAAGAGAATTGTGTACTTAACCAAGATCCAGGAGGAAAGGAATGAACTGGTTGATCAGATTATTGCTCATCAAGCCAAGGTTAAGAAGAGTTTTTATCAAAAATCAAGGCCCAAAAAAATCATGGAAGGAGACGAAGTGCTACTGTGGGATAAGAGGAGAGAACCTAAAGGAGCACATGGCAAGTTTGATTAACTTTGGAAAGGCCCCTTCAAAATTCATCAGGTATACAGCCCTAATTATTTCAAATTTGAATATCTAGATGGAACTATTCTACCCCTGTCCTATAATGGATAAGAGCTTAAATTATATCGATTGTAAAATAGGTGTCCCCTATTTTGTACATAGTCTTTCCTTTGTTATCATGTGTTGTTGTTTTCCTTTTCCAATTTTGGGTTTGCCTTGTTTGTTTTTCTTCCATCCCGGTGTTTCATTTGGTGCATAACGAGAGTTTCTAATCTCTCTACATTTTTTCATAAAATGCAATCCCCAATTAGAGCTAATGTTACATTTTAATTCACCCTTATTCATCTTTTTTTTTGTGAACCTTCCCTAAGATAAATTCGACCCACCATCTTACCTTATTGATCATATGTTTATTTCTTAAGTCAGCTCTTTGTTTTGAAATTTTATTTTCTTGTCTTCATATATGCGAAATTACTGAAGAATTGAACCTTTGAACTTGAACCCTTTTCAAAGTTCAAGAGTTCAATGGTTCAATGTTTCTCAAAAGTCATGAATTATTGGTCCCTTTGTGTAACTCAATTTGTATCTTTAAACCTTCACGTTGAACCTCATTTCAAGATTTCAAAGGTTCAACGGTTCAAAGATTCAACATTTCATGCCTTTAGTCCTACCTTTCCTAAAGTCTTTTAAGTCAAAATTTATGAGAGATTTTAAAAGAAGTAAATCATTTAAGGGAAATATGTTTGGAACATTTTATGAAATGGAAAGTTCTAATTTTGAAAGGTTATAATAATCATTACACATTAAGGTCGTGTGTGAAAACTACTTATAATTAATGCACCTATCAGAATTTGCATCCTATCAAGCATGTTCAGCACAAGTTAATTGATCTAGTAATTATTAGACCTAATTTCATGTCTTTATCGAGAAAGGAAAAGCCATTTTTAATAGTAAACATATATTTTCATGTAAAGGAGAACAACGCTGGAGGTATAAGATTTTTATTGCATAGTTTCACAATAATTTTTGATCCATTGAAGGTGAGTTCAACTTTTTCTATAAGCTGATTCCATTTTTTTGTTAGAAAGGAGAATCATTTTGAGTTTATGGTATTATTTAAGAATTTCAAAGCATTTTTCATTATATCCTCCAATTTGTAGCCATGAAATCTGCTTGTCTTGGTTACGAACACAGTCCTGGTCTTGTTTATTCTCTTCCTAAATTTGGGGATACTTCTTTAGTTCAATATGTTTTAGAAGATTTTAAAGAGAGGGTTAAAAATCCTATGTCAACCCTTATGATAGAGAGAATAGTGGAAAGTGGTTTAGTCAAAGCTGTGGCTTTTCCCATGGTGGTACAATGTCTTAAATTAGTTTTGGAATGCATGAATAGATACGACTCTCAAAATAGGTGTATCATAACTACAGATGACAACATATTATTGCATGTTAATAGACAAACCCTAATGGCTGTGATGAAAATTATGCCCAAGGAGCCATACTCTGACCTTGATATTACTTCCTCTTATGGTCATTTTTCATTAAATAAAGTAATCTACAAAGTGTAATTGCCAGAAACTAGTTACTAAAATTTCAAAAAGGAGATTCAAGACTACCTAGATCATTAACTAGAGAACATATGATACCAAAAATTAAAGACATCATGGTATTATTACACATGGTAAAAGGTAGTTCTCAGGCATTTTATTAGGAGGATTGGATGTACTTCTGCATTCAAGTGATCCTCCAAGAAGAATAGTATTTAGATCAGGTAGAAATCATAGCTGAATGTTTACATCTAGGTCTAAGTAATTATTTTGAGAATAAGGATTTTTATATGTCTTCGTATCTCTTTTACTACTTAGCATCTACAAGAGAATGGAGAGGGTTGCATCATGCATCCTTAGTTAAAGATAATAGAATTTATGATTATTACCCACATTTGTAGATGCAAAATTATTATGAAAACTATGGAAGGGTTAATGATATTTTTATTGGTAGGATGACTTATGAATTGGTAGGTAGTGTTAATAAGAGAATGTTTGATGAATACATTCAGTTGATCAGTATTTATGCTAGTTTCTTCATTCAATTTTCCAATTTTACTTATATCAGAGTTGGTGGTTTTGACAGTGACCTAGTGAAGCTGCCCGGAGTTGGTGGTTTTGACAGTGACATGTGAACATGCAAAAAAGTGGTAAAAATTAGAAGAGATAAAGATGTTTGGAAAGGATGGATTAAACACATTGGCATCCCCAACTTCTCAAAAATCCAAGAATTTATTTCTGCACATCAGGAATGGAAGGCACAACGTGTTTCCTTAGTAGAACAAAGCAAATCTAGATATTCCAAACCACTATTTAGTCTTAATCTTGCTTACACAATCTCTTTATTCATTTATTCAGTTGAAATTATGTTTTAAAAAATTTATCTTTTAATGAGCTTGTATGAAACTAAATCCCGTATGGGTCAGAATTTGTTTTAACTCTGGATTTTAAAAGAATAGTTAATTAGGGTAACTATATATATGTTTCTAGTTGTTAAAATTTGAGAGAGAGGATAGTAAAGAAGAAGACAAGAGAATTTTAAAGCTAAACTTATTTGTTTTACAATAAATGTGATGATTTTTTGAATAATTTTCATCTGTGAGTAAAAATAAGAAATAATTGATGCATACCTAAATCTCTATGTTTAATTATTTGAAATTGGGTTTCTATGTGAACTCTCCTTTCAAGTGGTAATTATTGTTTCATTAGATAAATCATCATATGTGTTTTATCTTTTGTTGGTTTAGTAATATTCATATTTATATGTCTAATTATTGTTGAGGATAGAATCAATGTGTTCTATCATTAAATAATGTTATATGGAGGAAAGATACCACATTCATAACATGGCGATGTATGAATGCTAGTTTGTCTTAAATGCTTTCTGGTTAAAAGTGTGTCTGAATGATTAAAGTAGTTTTAATTCATTGCAAATTTCAAAGGGAGATGTACCTTAATTCAGAGAGGAATTAACCCTTATAGGTCACTCATTTGTTGTTTAATTCATTTGTTCTCAAAGAAAGGGTTATAGAGTCAGAACAAAACTTTTTAAAAAAAAATAGGATAAATTTGTTAACCAACACTACCCAAATCAAATGGAAGAAACCTTAAATGTACTTCCTTTCAAACTATTTATATTAATGCTAAGTTTTTAGTCATTAGAAATTTAGGGAAGGTAGAAAAAGAGATTTTCCCTAACATTATTATTGGATCATAGCCAACAGATGTCCTTAGTGGTGATGGCAGCTCATTTCCCTCACCATCTAAGATTGTTGAAGGTTTTTCATCTTCCCTTAAGGTGGAAACAAGGACTTTTACTTCTCCTAAGATAACTAAGGTTGTGGATTATAGGGAAGAGATTAGGACATTTTTAGATGTGTTCATAAATCTGCTAAAAACCCTTAAATGCTTGCCCTTGATATCAGATGTTGATATTTCCTCTTTTAAAGTGGAAAATGATGCCCTCAACTTGATACTAGAAAATAAAGATTATTATCTTAGGAGAGGAATCATATGCCAGTTTAAAAAACTCTAGCCTAATCTTCAAGATCTAAATGAATGGATCTCCTTGCAATGGAACCCTATTTTGAATGGTAAAGTGAAACTTTATCCTTCTACAAAGGGTTATTTTACTATAATTCTTCTCCTTTCTTCGGATAAAGAACTTATTCTTCAGAGTCAATGGAACTAAAATCAACACTAGATGTTTATGAAATGGTGGGATCCTAATTTTCACCCCCTATCTGACACTTTTTCTTCTAGACCTATTTAGATCTGCCTTCCACATATTCCCCTTCATTTCTAGGATAATCCTTATTTTAGTGCCATTGGTAATTCCATCGATAAATTCTTACAGATATATTAACTATTAACTGTATTAAATAAGTTATATATATATATATATATATATATATATATATATATATATATATATATATATATATATAAATAATTTATGTAAATATTATATTATATGATATATTCTGATATAATTTTAAATTATGAAACAAGACTTAATTTTCATAGATCATACTTAATTAGCAAAAAGGAAAGTGAACCATATATTTTTGTATTGAGAACAATAAAATATCTATTGAGCTCATCGCACAACACAAGTTTACTTGTTTACTTTGACATGTGTCGTAATCTAAGGAAAAGTATACAATGAATGAATAGAATGATAAGTAATCCAACTCTTGCTTCTATCTAGGAATGATCACCAATCGACCACTTTTTATATCAATTAGTGACTCTTCTATTATAACATTCATATTGTATCACAAACGATGCCCTTTATGCATTCATATGACATGCACTTTACAAAAACATTGATACTGATTTCAAATACAATGAAAACAATAAAATAAATTCCATAAACTCCATGTATTTTATTTGAGAAATTATAACCAAATTCATCTTACATTTAGAATATACTTTCAAATACACCCTATTTTTCTTTAAAAAAATTACCTCTCAATTTTTAATGATCACTAATCAACCACTTTTTATCTCCATTAATAATTTTTCTATTATCATGTTCATATTGTATCACAAACGATACCCATTATACATTCATATGACATACTGATTTCAAATACAACTAAAACAATAAAATAAGTTCCATAAACTCCATGTATTTTATTTGAGAAAGTATAACCAAATTCATCTTGCATTTAGAATATACCTTCAGATGCACCCTATTTTTCTTTAAAAAATTTACCTCCCAAATTTTCACATGTCTGGGTAGGCATTATCTGTTTCGATGCAAGTCTGCGGCAAAGGCAGTTTCATGAGGTGTCAGTTGGCAGCATGGCCGGACATGGAATGGATGCCCACACTGTGTTTGAATCGCATTAAATGCCCTTGAAAGCTTTTTCAACCGCTTCTCTCTTTCTATATATCATGCCTTCTACGCTCTGCTCTGTTCAGCGTTCTACGCTCATGGGCCCTATGCTCTACGTTCTACATCGGAACAAACTGGGAGCCGACGCCTCTATGTTTGCATCCGAATAAGGAATTGTCTTGCACCCAGAACACTCCGTCTGCTCAGAGCCGAAAACATGTGGTATTAGAATTTAACTCTTTTTGGGGTGAAACGACATTGCGGCTGTGCTTATCATAAAATTCCATAAAGTAATGTTGGGAGGATGCTGGCAATGTTGAGGATTTTCGCTTTATAGCCGGGAGTTGCATTTGCTTAGATGCCTCCGATGTTGTTTCATAGAACCCATTTTTTAGCATACCCTGCAACCTTGCCACTCCAAGAGATGGCATTACCCGATATATTTCATTTTGAATCCTTAAAGCCTCATCAAGGAAACATTTTTTTGCATATACTGAAACCATATCATTCCACGAAACCAGTTCTGCAAATTGGATTTGCTTAAATGAATCCTGTGCATTTCTTTAGATCCCATACCCCTGAAAGCAAAAAAAAATACCCCAGAAAGTGGAGTAAAAAAGAACGAAAAACAAAAAACGAAAAAAGCGAAGGGTTGATAGACATCGCGCTCGCCTCCGAATGGTTATTTTTACCCAACCCCACCCAAAAAAAAAAGCGAGTCAACGGATTATTGATTTCTACTTGGCCTGTTCTGTAAAAGTCGATCGTAAAGCATAATCGACTTTTGCATAATTTGCGCTTAATCTTGATAATAGTAATTGAAATCCTAATTAATAGGTATAGTTCTCTGATAGGCATCGTGGCAACTGCTGGTGGTGCAGCAATCATCATCATCAACGTGTTTTTTTTCTTTCTTTACACTGCATTACATGTTAGGGTAAGCAATTCAACGGGTATTGTGTGAGTAATTAAATAGATGTTTATGGGTGGCATTTGGATATTAATTTCTTCGTATGGTATATTTTGGATATTAATTTCTTCGTATGGTATATATTGCAGAGTTTGTTGGGTACACATGTTAAGTTGTTCCCTGCATATTTTATTCGATCATTAATTTTTTTTTATGTGAACTCTACAAATATAAATATGTCTAATTGGCAAAGTACTGTTAGAATTTGTCCTTTTAAAAATAGAGTATAAAAATGCCATTAGGACTTTCCTTATAAAAATAGAATCTGGTAGAATCCGTCTACCTAGAAATAGGGGTTTGACTTCTTGATTTTTTTTGCTTTGGAGGTGCTGCTCCCAAACGAATGAAATTCTCAATAGAAAGTATAATAGTTTGAGATTCTCATAGTATAACATGAATAAAATGTTTTTGGGAAAAGCAAATGATGAAATACAGATCGTTTAAAATATTCAATAAAAATATGGTAAAATTTTCTTAAAATCCTTTCATTCAGAAGGTGAATTTATAGGGAAGTTGAATTTTGTAATGGGGAGTCGAAATGTCACAGTCTATTGATGGTGCTTCAAGCTTTCTTTTTTGCTTCCTTGCTTCTCTTTGTTTCCCTATTCTTACTCAGTTATCTTATGATTTTCTTGGCATGCTTATTTTTATGGTCATAATTACTGAGCTTGTTTTTTATTACTTGTTTCTTTCTATTTTGGTTGTTTATTGTTTTTTATGTGGTGTGATCTCTCCTTGCCATGTCCACCCATCTGTTGTCCCCTCCTCCCTCCCGCCTCACTCTCCCCCCCATTAAGAAAAGATAGTGGCCTGATTAATTGCTCGGTGTATCATTGATGGTGGGCAAGACGTCCTCAATTGTGCAGAAAGTAATGTTGAAGGAGATAATAATAGAAAGAAGCATGCTCCAGATTTGCAGAAAGCTCGCCTTGGAAAAATCAACAATGAGGTTTGTCCAAAAGTGGGAAAAGTTTATGAGGAAGAAGTTAAAAAATCATTCTTTGACATCCTATGTTAGAAAGACGTTGCTAAACATTCTGAGGGTGTAGAATTCATGGTTTTCTAGGTCAAACCTGCAAAGGATGGAACGGGAAAGGAATGTGTGGGAAAAACTAGTAAGTTTTCTAGCTTTTCCAAAACACTCTCTCTTAACCCTAATCTCTCCATGGAAAAAGATTTGTTGAACCAAGGAGTTAGACTAAAGAATGTTGGTATTTTTTGTCTATCTTAACAAAAAATTTGTTCCTTCTTAATTTTTTTGTATAATTGGTTAAATATTGTTTGGGGAAAGAAAATGGGGATATATGTGAACATTTGTAAAATGTTCCAGAAGGGTGCTTTTCTTGTTACCTTCAAAAATTTAAATATCTAGAGAAGAGTTATCAGCAAGCTATTGTGGAATGTGGGCCAGTCTCTTTTTTAAAGTTGTGTCATGGGCCTTAAACTTGGACTCTAAAGACATTATTTTTAAGACTTCACCTAGATGGGTCGACGTAGAAAATGTTCCCCTAAAACTGGGGATTTTTTTGCCTCAAGAACTCAAACCCTTCAATGAAGTGCTTAGAATTAAAGACTTTGGGTGCTCCTTGGCTAACATGAATGCTAAGGTTTTAATTTCTCTAGCTTCATTAGACTTCTTTCTTGAAACACTTGCCTTTAATCTTCATGGTTGTAGAAGTATCTACCCTATCAAAGGGATAGGAGGTCTCCAAAATGTTTCCTTTTTTTATATTGAAAATCATTTACTAATATAAGCATCAAAGATGCCAAAATATATACAAAATATCAAGTAGAGTAAAGATAATAGGTGGGGCATCCCCCACCTATAGTCCAAATAAATAATAATTTAATATAAAAATGGCTCCAAATAGGCAACCCAAAAAAAACCAAAGAAACAAGCAATATCAAAATGAGAGGCACCAACCAGGTAGCGAACCAAATAGAGCAATCAGTTCATTCAAGTTCCAATGTCAAACGAATGAAAAAGACACAAAAGTTTAGCAGGAGCAAACACAAGGCCACTAAAAGGTGGAAAAATCACAACTATGGGTTTAGTGCCCTGTTACAAGCAACACCTTCCCTATCATGGTTACCATCAAAAGCATATGAGGCATTCCCTTCTGAGGAGCATTTTTCATTGGCATTACCCCTCAGTTGATGTCTAGGAAGAAACTAAATCAGGTAGTGATCAACTTGGTCCAAGAGACCTTTCATATTATTATGCCTAACATATTCCAGTACATCCTCCACGTCCTTTGAACCACCACTCTCAATCAATTTATCTAGCTTGCTAGAGAAGGTACTTATATTTTCATCAATTTGTTGCCATATTTTTGAATGTGCTCCTTGGAGAGGAGCATCAAGAAAGGGAGTCTAGGATGAGGGACTAGCTAATGCATTTTCCTTACCATATTTAGGAAAAATGTTCAAGTCAAACGATTTGGAAGTTTCCTTGGCCTCCTTAATAAGGCACCCATCATGTTCTTCATTACAGAGATCTTGAAAAACACTTTCATTCACTGCCACCCACTCATCGATAACATTATTATCTGACTCAGAAGGAGTGATCCATTCCTGCACAGGATTGTCCATCTGGTCAAAGTAGGCATCCTTGATGTATTCCCACTCAAACTCAAACTCAAAAACCTCTGTAGCTATTAGGTGGGAGATAGCCTAGTCTAGGTGTGGGCTCAATCTCAAGTACCCTCCATGTTAAGTAGATAATCTGAAGTCACCTTAAGCAATGCTATTCTTACAAATCTTTCAAGTTGTTCCTGTGGAATCCTTAGTTGAATAAAAATATGCAAAGATAAAATATGAAGAATGACATCAAATGTGAAGTTAGTAAGAACTCTAGCCTTACCTTGAAACACCTCTAGGTTCCTTTGTTTCCAAAAAAACCAAATAATTTTAGTAGAAAAAAATAAGCCAAAATTTATGGAGGATGAACTTTAACTTTAGGGCAAGCATATCCAAAAGTAATATTTAGCCATCCAAGATCATATCAAAAAACAAAATTCCAAGGTTTAAGACATTTTTACCATAGGTTAGATGCGAACAGACAGGAATAGAAAACGTGCTCAACTGATTCAACATCACTACAAAAATCACAAGGAAGATTAGTAAAACCATAATTATTCAAAACAACACCCACAACCAATTTTTTGTATATAAGTAACCAACAGAAACATGACTTTTTAGGCTCAGGACAAGAGGACTAGATAACTGTAAACCTAAAAGACCAAGCATGCAAGGGATCAAGCATAGACCAAATACGATTGAGGGTAAAGTAAGGAACATTGGAAAAGGAAAGCTTCATATACAACATCTATGTTGACTACTCAAGCAAAGGTGGGCCCTTTTTACACTTCACATTGCCCCAGAATTCATCCTCATCATCCAAAAAAATAACCTTGTTATACCCTTTGAGAGTTGTTTGAAGCAGGGTGAATGTTCTTCTTTGGGATTCCAAAAACCGAAATCTGGTCTTAAGCTTCGACCATGAAGCCCATCGCCCATGAATGAATATATCCTTAAAGATTCTCAAACCTTTACTGTATCAGTCAAACAGTGATCATCCCCTAGTGAGGGAGAATGTTTCTTTTGTAAAAGAGATGGTCACTTAAGGAAGGATTGCCCTAGTCTTGTTAAAAATCAAGCTAAGGCCTCAAAATTGAGCCCTGAATTGGACTTTAAAGATGGTCTAGTTTATCCTAACCCTCCTTGATTTGAGAAGTTATATATAGAAGATAACCCTTTATTTGATAGTGGACCCTTGGAAGATAGAGAATTCCCTCAGACATCAGAAGCTTACACCTATCCAGATAAGATTCACTCTCATCATAAACTTGAAAGTAGCTCACCTTCACTCAAGTAAATTGCAGGCTTGATAGTTTCAACACTTTGCTTTGGACAATATTCAATTTTCCATGTGCCATGCAATCAATGAGAGCAGTGTAGGGTGCGTGTGTAAGTGATTACCTTCGAGAATGGAAGAATATCAGCTTGGAAAAGAATTTATTTTTGGTGTGGGTTCAAATATGTGCCACATTGTATAAATACCATGAAGTGGTAGATCTTCCATTCTGCAAAATATACAAATTTAAAGTAATCTTTACCTAAACAATTTAAAGTAGTCTATCATCAAAGGAAGAAGGATTTGGAACACTATATGTTGGACAATTAATTGTGTTGCGTCTTATATTTTGACACGTTTCTCCCATATATGATATTAAACATATGCATATTCAAATCTAACTCGTTTCCAATAATAAACTTAACATAGATATCAAATGCATTGCTAAAATGGAATGATGGTGTCAACTTTACTTACCACCTAAATACTTAATAGATAATACTCTTCGCTGACTAATCCTTAGTCATTAAAAGTGAACATTTCATGTTAAATGAAACAACAATATTTTAAATCAGTATTTATAATTGAAAATTAAAATTTATTAAATAAAAAAATACACACGTCACAAATTTAATTGGACAGCGCTTATTACTCTTTTTACTCCTTGAATTGATCTCCGGATGTTGCGTCCATTCATAAGTCGGTGAAGATAATGTCGGCTACAAGGGACTATGGAAGTAAAGCGCATATTATAAAAACAACACATATAACAAATATCAGAGTCCCTTTTAATTATTTGGCCCATATTATAATACACTCTCTAATATACACTCTTATTCCATTCAATATCATCAGTGACACTATAGAGCAAATGATGGCACGAATCATAGGAAATTGATCTGACGTGATGTGACCTGCTGAACTATTTTATCGGTGTGGATGGAATTCGGTCCATGTCGTGGTAGCCGCAACACCAGTGACAACCGGCAATGATGGGAATGGGAACGGGAGCGGAGTTCATTGACTGTAGTTATGCATATGGACGGACGTTAGACGGACGTTACGGATAAAACTTTGACCAGAATTAGAGGGCTCCTGCTGGTTTAGCCACTCCGCTGATGACCAAGCATCGGTGCAGGCTGCTCCTGTACTTGCCATTTCTCAGATACTACAAGTGACAGAGAATATAGTTTAGGGTGTGTGGAATATGTAAATTTATATTCAATGAATATATAGTAGGGCCCCTGAGCTGAAGAATGATAGCACCGAGAATGCATTTGGCAGTAATCCATTTGTTGTGATGGAATAGCTGGACGCCCGACACCATGTTGTGTAGGAGGAATGTGATGGCGCTGATATCGGTGTGCGCTTCCACCCCTAATGCCAGCTCCAGCTGAGGGCACCACAGAGAGTAATTAATCTTCAGCTCCATCAGTAGCTCCTCACCGACCAGCACTCTCTTCATGCGACCTTCCTCCAAATCCAGCTCTAACGACAAATTTCTCCACGTAAAACATTTATAATACTATAACTATTGAAACACACACCCAAATATGGGTTCCAAAATCAACACAAATTTTACAAATTAAACATAATACATTACATATACATGATAACATAGATAATGCAACTGTAAATACTAAAATAATAAATCCATATGTTGCATTTTGATATCCATATAGTTGGCAATTTTAAGCTCAAAACAATCTCAAAGATCATAAAAATACACTAAGGAAATAAAACAAGGGGCATAAAGTGTCAAGTTTTTGCGGGGCAGTAATAGCTTATTGTATGTGGATACTGTGTAGGTAGTTTATTTGTTGAGGATTCAAACTTAGTATATTGTCTTATCACCATGTGAACTAGTATCGCAGAAGGATATTTCCAAGAAATATTCAGAAAATTAGTATTGCCAAGCATAATGCCTTGGAACTTCAATCAACAGTCTATTGTATGTAGATATTATGCAGGTAATTTATTTGTTGAGGATTCGAACTTAGTACATCTATCTCATCGCCATGTAAACAAGTATTACAGAAGGAGATCTCTTAGAAACATTCAAAAATGTAGTATTGGCAAGCATGGTGCCTTGGCACTGCACATCTCAAACTTGAGATCTCTCTTGCTCATAAAAAATACACACTGCAGGAGAAGAATGCATTCGCTGAAATGCCAATTTTGAGCTGTGGAGAAGAGGTAGCTTTTCATAGAATATGTAAAACCATTTTTGTATGGATTGAGTTTGAGAAATCGTGTATCTATGTGGATAAACATAGTTAAGGAAAAATAGAAATAAATGAAAGATTTAGTAGTAATATACACATGAAAATGATGGTGGTGGTGGATTACTAGTCATTTGTTCTTTCCAAAAGAATTGATTGTTTTATCTAATGGCCAAGAATTAAGATGTATCAAATCAAAATATTGTTCTTGCAATGATTCAGTTCATTTGGGTCCACTTAAGTAAATATAGTAAGGGAAATTCCACTATTTCTGTGCTTGACAGAAAGCTTTATAAGCATATTAATGTTGGTCTGAATTTTGGTTCTTAAAACCAGCATTTGAAACCATGGGAGCCATGAAAATGGGTTTGTGGTGATGCTTTATGTAAATTATTGGATCATTATAAGTGCAACTATTTTTGTGATGGAATATGTGTCTTTACTTAAAAATCTTCTTCATTATCTTCATTTCCAGTTGTTAGAATTCCCCTTTGTTTTCTCGAGTCAAATTGTAGATTCATTTGCATCTTTTCCTTATAGGGCTTATATCAACCAGTAGTTCAAGTGGTGCCCAAGCACTCTTATCTTTTCAACTCAATGCTTTTAGTCCTAGTTTTTTCGCTCAAGCTGTTGTGATTTGGTACCCACAAGCACACTTTGATCAGTCATAGGACGACAAGAAAATTTAAATTCTACCTTTCAAGAAGGTGTTGTTGGTCTATATTACTATAACAAGTGAAGTTAGAGCTCTTTCTGCCATCGCTCCAAACCAAGATATTCTGCCCACCATTGTCAATAACTTGAATGATGCATTTGGAAAAGAGATGAATGATGATGTTGAGATATGAAAACTTTGAGTTTATTTGAAAAATATGGTTATGAATAACATTTATTATATACTTTGGCCGAAGGCAGTCCCAGGCAATGAAAATTCTTTTGAGGCATTTTGTCAAATAGTGATGAGGGCTTTTTATATGATTCCATGTTTTGTATGTATTTTATTATGGCATAGATAACTAATCCAAAAAATTTAGTAAAGGAAGAGTATTGAAGTTAGTAATTTTTATATAGGTAGTCGGAAGAATTTTTAAAGAATATGTTATTATTATTTTTTAAAATTTTTATTTTTGAGCTATGTTGATCCTTACCTATTGAATTGTGGATGAAACAAACATTGAAACTATTTCAATTGGGAAAAAAATTGAGGTTTTTGATTTTGTAGTTGATTTTATTTCAATTACAGGAGGAAGAAAAAAGAAGAAGAAAAAGAAAGATTTTACAAAGGGTTTCTCTACAAATATTTAACTAACCTTGTATGTGGATTTACTTGTAAAACCTGAGATGGAGCCATGGGAAGAAGCAGAGATGTAATGAGTGATCTAAGAGTTCTAAAGCAAAGAGAGAATCTATTTTCTATTCATCTTAAGACACTTACCACAAGCTTCAAATGTCATCGTTGCGATGCTTAGTTGTTTCTTAGAAATTTTACTTGTTTAGAAAGTGAAGATAATATCGCTTATTTCAAAGCTTGGAAGGGCAGATGTGAAAGGCTGATCTCATTTTGACTTTCAAGGGCTTGTTCATTGTACATCTGCTTTAGCTTGTGGCTGTTGAGATTCTTGTGAGTGAAGCCATATATTTGTAGGGTCTTATTACCTATAAAATTTTAAGCCATATCCATCTGTTTCAAGCATGATAGGGGTTTAATGTACTATTTGCATTGTAATCAATCTAGGCAGTCAACATTTTCTTTAAAATAGTAAACTCTTATGTGTAATGCTAGGAATTGTAAAATGCCAATTCCCAAGTCCCCCTAAAATTCACATTTGATGCTCCAAAGATTATAACAAGGAAAGCTCAAAACTAGACCATGAATTAATTGGTGGTGAAAGGAGGTGCCATTGACAATGTTAAAATAAAACCATCATGATAAGCTTTTAAAATATTTTGATTTCTTACATGCAATGATGAGGGTTGTAGCTTCACTGTCAATTCTGACAAATAAAATGAGAATGCCAATTTTGACATCTGACAAAGCATTAATAAATATCCTGCTTCTACTTTAGCCAACCTGAAGCTAGCCATAACATCAAATTCTTGTAGCCAGTCAAAATTTAATAAATAATATTATTTAATGTTGTTAGCTAAACATTGTGTAACTTAACTAGGTTAAATATTTACATATTAACAACATAGGAATTAATAAATTGTTATTGGCACAAAGTAATAGGACTAATAAGTATTTAAATGCAATTAAAACCTAAATATATTCCTACAAGACTAATAACATGTCCAAATCATATAACTGATAAGTGAATGTTCATACATAAAAAAAATCTAGCATAACAAACATCACTCTACAATTTACCCTTAGCCATTAATGGCTAAAACATAACCAAATTATATATCATTATAATCTCCCATAGGTGCTCTAGAGGTTTAAGCACTCGTTGTACCATGTGACCTAGAAAGAGATCTCCTTGGAGCCTCATATGTTGCTAGCCTCTTTCTAGGTATCATATACTCACATTGTAATGGAACATACTTCTGAAATATTTTCCAACTCAACTCTGAATCAACTACAAATGAAGGCATCCACTATTAAGATAAGTCATCTTGTCATTTAACTCACTTGATCATTAAGGCATATCACTCCACCTGGAGCTCCTCCAATCTCCTATGTTCCTAAACATATGTTGTGGTAACAATGGCCACCCTATCAAACAATGGAGCATGTTGCCCCACTGGTTCACATCACTCCATGAAACTCTCATAAATAGTACTATTTGGTACATCTTGCATGAGGAAATGAAGAGTCATGTCTATCACCAATGGAAAATAATCAATATATGTTATATGCATATAAAATATAACATTAGCATATCTCTTATTATTATAAAATAAATATCCACAATCATTATTCTTAAAACTACTATTGGGGTTGTTATGGCCACCTATTTTATCACCATCATCCCATTTACTCCTATGTGAAAATAGTATAATCATCATCTTACATTTCAATCATTTTATATGAAATAGAAACACCTCCTCTGTCAATAGCTTCAAGAGTAAACATCAAACACAAAATAATTTATGTAGTGATAGAACCCCTGATACAACAATCTCATATAACAATAAAAAAATATAATATTATTCCATAACTATCACCCATTGCACAGCCTCTTAGATACTAATGAGCATCACAAATGTTTACTCTACTCTCAACTACAACCTGAACACAAAATATGGGAAATCATAAAATACACCACATACACTATGGTGAAACTGATCTCTCTTGTAGGAAACCAAAAGGACATGTATCTGAATCCCACCAATATGTTGAATAGGTCACAACATGCATGTTATATGGCATGAGATCCAAATGACAAGGCTAAACTAGCATAAGCTAAATAATCATGAAGGGATTTGTTTGAAGGATTCACGATATAAGGACATCCACATTTTTGAAGAGGTATGTTTACTTGTCCATTTATTTTCTATTTATACAAGCATTTCTGCTTACTTATAGTAGTTAAATTCTATTCATAATTTTTTTGATATTTGTAAGTATTTTTTTTTACTATTTTTTATAGGGAGAGCTTTTGAAAAGCTGTGGAGAGTAGTGCCACTTGAAGAGTCAACTACTAATGGCAAGGGAGACTCAAGCATGAGACCTACTGGATAAAGTCCATCTTCTTTACCATTGAGTCACCACCAAATTAAAATCTATCCATGATGTTATGATGGATATGACATACTTTATTTCATCTAAATTAACCAATAAATATGAATAATTATATTTATAATTATAATAATTTAGAAGATTTTATTTTATTTATATTAAAAATAAACATATGTACAAACCATTACCAACTTCTTGTCACTTCATTTGGGGTTTGCAATTCACCCATGTAATAGGTACTAAAGCTCAAAAAAATCTTTTTTGTGTGACTGCTTTTTCCTTTGATTTTAGGGTATAATAGGATTTAATGATCCCATCATAACTATTGAAAAATTATTAAACAATTTTGTTAAAATATGGTATAAAATGATACATCTCCATATTAGAGGTGACAAAAAGTATACCGGAAAAAAAATGTTATAAATTTATTATCTCTCGAAGGTATTGCTGGAAAATTCAGTATTTTTAAATTAATAGTTTCATGAGTTTAAAATTGTGTAATATATATTGTTGTATTTTATTAAAAAAATATATTTTTGTAATATATATTGTTACATTTTATTAAAAAATAGATTTGACTGGTTATAAACTTACATTTGTCAATTAAAAAATAAAAATAATGAGATAAATATTCAGCACTCTATTACTTATCAATTTTGTGAAAATTTTTCTTAAACATTAACTATTCTTTATTTTAAATTACAAATATTTTGTAAAACATTTTTAAATTTATGATATTTGAAGAGAACTTACACTACACTCTAACTAACTAGAAATACACACATAAAAATATATTTTAAAACATCAAGACACTAGAGCTAATTTTTAACTTGTGGAGGTCAACTCTAAATAAGCAATGTGTAGACTCTACCAATAATATATATGTATCAAAATCTCAACCTTGTGAGTTCCATAATTTTAACTTTGTCTACTCTTACATTAAGATTGAATATATATATATATATATATATATATATATATATATATATATGAAAGTTTTTATGTTTTCACAATTTATAAAAGTTGATTTTTGATGAAAATTGTGTACTTGATTTTGATTATATAAGTTTTAAATCAGCATTCTTATTTCATTATCACAATTTTTTTTAAATTGACTTTCCTGTGAAAATTCTATGAATAATTTTGATACGATACGTTTCAAATTACCATATCTATTTCATCATCAAAAAATTTATAATGAATTGAAATATATCATATTAAAATCGAACATAATTTTCATGCAAAAATTAACTCTCAACAAATATAAACATCAAATTTTTAATATGCTAATATTTGTACATAAAATATAACAGTAATTAATAATATATTTTTTAAATCTTCTAAATTGGCAATTCAAAGCGAAAAAAGATCTGTGAAAGTACAAATTTTTGCTCAATATTTACTAGACTTCTTTTGGAAACCATTGCCTGAAAATATTATTACAGTAACATAATTTGAAACCATTCTTCCCATGTTAAAACTTTGTGAATAGAGCAGCGTAAATTGGCATTGCACATTAAAAATCTACATCTCTGCAAGTATATGTCCAAAACCCTAAATATTTATGCTACACAAACATTGTGTACGATTGCATACCCCAAAAAAAACTGTATAATTGTATGGAAAAACATTTTCGATAGGAAAGCAAAAGAAGGGTTTGCCAGAACACCATGAGAGAGAGATGCAAAAGAAACTTCATTTTTTGGCTGGGGATTCCAAAGATTTAGAGGTGGTTTCCTTATCAGCCTTCTCAGTGATATTTTTAGGCAGAAGAACCTGATGAATGTTGGGCAAAATCCCGCCGCTGGCAATAGTCACTTTGGAGAGAAATTTTTTGAGATCATCGACGTTCCCGACTGTCAGTTAGACATGGCAAAGGATGATCCACGACTTCTTGTCATCCCGCACCGCATTACCGGCAAGCTCTAACACCTCCGTAGCCAAAAACTCCATCACGACTCTAATGTAAACCGCTACCCCGATGCCCACCCACTTGGCATATCTGCCCTTCTTCAGATATCTACCGATGAGACTGATGGGAAACTAAAGGCTGACTTTAACAGATTTGGTTACAGACTTCTTCCTGGAAACACCCCCTTTCCTTCTATCCTTTGCCTTTGATCCATCCATTCTCAGATCCTTTTCTAATCTCAAATGTGCGAATAAATCTTCAACAACAGAATACACTTCCGTTTGCTCTTACGAGGATGTTCTTTTAGACAAACTCTTAACTTTGCTTTTACCAACAGTCCAGATTGCTCTGCTCTCGATCCGACACACACTTAACAAGCCAATCATAATTTCCGATTCGATTTTATACTCTTAAATTGTTTACAGTTAATTGCCATTAATACATGAAGTCTTGGTATTGAGGCCCAGGTAAGCGGGTCCATCGGATAACTTTTGAATTGGTCGACTGATTGTTCTCCTCCCATCATGGCCATAACTACACTTCAAATACAAGACAATAAATTTAACTAGCAATTGCCCATCAAATGTACATGCGGAGGGGGATGTGATTATTTTATTTATATTATTAAGAAAAGAAACAACTACTGGGGATGTGATTTTGAAAGGGGTAAATGTCAAATGAACGTGCCATGTAAATAACATATCAAAGTGGTGTATAACTATTTGAGAATCTTTTTTATCAAAATTTATAATATTGATAAAATCAGTTAAGTTGTTTTTTTTTTTTTTTTGATAAATGTTGTTGTAGATATTATTAAAATATTTATAGTTAAAAATATATAATGTTTAACCTTTTAATTAAAAGTAATATTTAATTCTTTTATTTTAAAAATTCAAATTTTAAAATTTTATAATGGAATTAAGAAAAAAATAAAAAAAATTAAAACAAGAGTATGAAATATCAAGTTCTTACGAGATAATGACAAAATAATTTTTGTTTATTTGAATAAGTGAGTAGAGTGTTATTTTCTTGAAAATAATGTTTTTAACAATTTAAGTGTCATTGTGTATGATAAAATGTATTGAAAGATATTAGCTTTGTCGATTTAAAAGTGTTGAAATGTTACCTTAGATTCTAAACAAAAAAGATGTCCATACAAAAAATATGAGCATAGATGTACAATTACTTTGAATGTGCAAGTTATGTAAGATGAAATCTATATTTAATTTTTCATGATTTTATTTGGTAATTATTTTTAAGTGTATGATGTGCGTACTCCCTATTGCATGAGAAATAAACCTACCAATTCTCCATGCCACCTGTGGACAATTATTAGTTGACCACCTATTCTCTTAACTGGTGACTCCTTTACCATGACATTCACATTGTATCACAAGCGATGCCCCTTATATATCCATGTGGCATGCACTTTACAAAGCATTGGTACTCATTTCAAAGTTCTAACAGAAGAAAAAAGATAAACTCTATAATCTCAATGTATTTCTCCCACATCAACATCATAACATTATTGATTTGAACCACACATCAAATCCACACTTTAAACATTGAGTCTTTTCATAATCAAATAGAAAGCAATCAATAAATGATGCCACCACTACCATGAAGTCATAGCATGTGTATGCTATAGGCACTTTGGTGTATAATATCACATGAAATACTTTGTCATTGCTCCTCATCAACACTTCCTAACTTAATTTCACAAATATCATATGAAAATTAATCGGTATTTATTGGTTGGCATTGGTACCCATTTTCATTTGCATTTTGATGAAATGATTTCATTTCAATTAGTTTTTTATCATATTAGATGTTTGTAGTTATACCTCCACAAATTTATTTATTTATTTTTAAAATAAACCAATTAATTAGTTTTTGTTTAATTATGTTTTCTATGATTTAATAAATTTATTTTATTAAAATAGAGTTTACACATGATGTTATTTCATATTTTGATATTTAAAATTATGATATATTAGATAGACAGACAGACAGATAGATAGACAAACAGATAGATAGATAGATAGATAGATAGATAGATAGATAGACAGACAGATATATAGACAAACAGACAGATAGATAATAGACAAACAGACAAACAGACAGACAGGTAGGTAGGTAGGTAGGGAGGGAGGGAGGGAGGTAGGTAGGTAGGTAGGTAGGTAGATAGATAGATAGATAGATAGATAAATAGATAGATAGATAGATAGATAGATAGATAGATAGATAGATAGATAGATAGATAGATAGATAGACAGACAGACAGACAGATAGATAGATAGATGATACGTAGATAGATAGATGATACGTAGATAGATAGATAGATAGATAGATAGATAGATCGATCGATCGATCGATAGATAGATAGATAGATAGATAGATAGATAGATAGATAGATAGATAGATAGATAGATAGATAGATAGATAGATAGATAGATTGATTGATTGATTGATTGATTGATTGATTGATATATCAATAGATAGATCGATAGATAGATGGATTGATAGATAGATAGATGGATGGCTAGATAGATCAATAAATGGATGGATGGATGGATATATGGATGGATGGATGGATGGATAGATCGATGGATGGATCGATAAATAGACGGATGGATGGATAGATTAGATGGATAAATGGATAGATAGATGGATGGAAAGATAAATAAATGGATTGATATATGGTTACATAGATAGGATAGATCATATCATAGATCATAGGATAGATATGATAGATAGATAGAAAACAATAAACTAATAAATAAAAAGTAATAACATAAAATTAATTTATAAACACCAAAATATTAATTAATTATTCTACATGAGAATCTTTAAAAAAATACCAAATAAAAATTGGAGTTGATATATGCAAAATAAAATAAATTTTAAAAAAACTATTTAAAGTTAATTAACCCTATCGTTTCTAGTAATTGTTATTTTTTGTAATTTTTCATGTAAGTTTGATAACCTTAAATTTTAGTAACTTTTACATGTGAGATGAAACAAGCCTTAAAATATCCACTTATCATGTACACACTAATGTCAAACTAATGGAAAATTATTGGAGAATTAACCTTATTTGGGTCCTTCCTATAGATTTATAGTTTTATTTTAAGTCTTAGTTATTTATGAGTTTATTATATTTCTAAATGCATTTTATTCCTACCTTTATGAGGTATCACTCATCTCCCAAATTCACTTGTTGGATTTAGAGTTACATGCATATAAATCTCCCTTCCCCACATGGCACACACCTCCCTTCTCTTTGTAAGGGATTAGGACATAAGTGGTACACATTTGGAGGGTTTGTAAGTTCATAATGGGGTTCTATGTAACTCCCATTTTGCTCCTCTAGCTTTATAAAAGAGCCCTTCCTCTCCTCTTTTCCTCACTAGAATATCTAGCCCTCTTTCTTCTACTCTTGTACTCTTGATTCAATTTTTTACTTGTGGAGATTTTGGTTGCAAACCTTTTAATAAGATCATGTGAGTTTTTCTTTGATGCATTTGGTTTTCCACTTTAAAATATTTGTCTCAACATTATGGCTTGATCTCTTTGAGGTGATTTTATTATTTTGCATTCATTTGCTCATTTATTTTAATGTTTAAGTTGACCATTGGAAATATTTTTATTATGGTATCAAAGCCCTGGTTAGGGCTTTGAATCCCCTTGAGTAACGTTGAGGGGGAGATTATTGGATAGGTGTCCAATGTCTCCCTTAGGGATTGTGACATGGCTTTACAACCACATGTGGGTACTTATCTAGCATTTGTATCAAGCGTTAATAGGTCGATATTTTAAGATAATGACAGTTGTGACTCCAAATTTTTTAATGTTGGATATTTTTAGAAATCACAAATAAATTTATAGTGCATTAATATTTTAAACACATTTAAAAATGGATTTAAAACCTACAATTCTTTTATAATTTAAAAATGCTTCGTATATACTTAATTTGAAACATGATAAGATTATTTCTCTTAAGACACAAATTACAAGTCAAAATATTAGAATTCTTACTTTGTAAAAATATTTTAATGCTTATGTAGAGAAAATGTAGTCATCTATTGATGTTCTTAATTCTAATTTTGCATATTTTGTTAATGATAATAGCTTTCATGATGATGAATCTTATTGTGAAAACATCTCATGGTCCTTGTGGTTAAATACAGCGAAAAGAAGGGATATGTCATTTGAAAAGTGAGCTGCATAAGAATATTCGAAGCAAAAAAATGTAGTCCATAAATAGGGAGACCTTTGTGTATGTACATAACACCAACCAAAATTCATATTCATCTAAGAAAGGTTAACACCAAATAGTCTACATTGCAAGTCAAAGGAAGGCAGCCTCCTGCTTCTTCCAGCAAATAAATCACCTTGGTTTTCTCTCAAAAGAGGATAAAAAATGATCCAGACAGGGTATAAGAACCCCATGAAAAATATCTTAAAGGGAAACTCATTCTCTAGATAGATTGTAGTCACGTTGAAATAGTTGGATCTCCCTAGAGATGAAATCTGAGTGAAAGGAAAATTGAGAACCTCAGTACCCATTTTAGAGGTTATAGTGAACCTAGGATAGTTCAATGACCATGCCAAACTTCATGGTTTATTTCTATATGGAAATATTTTGATCACATTAGAAGGGTAATTTCGTTCACCACAAATATATTTTGCCTAGACTTAGCATTGATAGGAAACATGATAAGCTGGTAAACATTATGTTTGCTTCAAAGCATTTGTAGATCTGCCCATCCTAGGCCATGCAAATCAGGGGGATTATTCCCCATGTCATAACAACCCATGACCAATGACCAGGTCTTCCTTCTTCTGCCATCATAAAATGTAAACCAAATGATTCCTTCATAATAAATAGGAGCCTAACTTTCACAAAGACAAGGCACCAAAAACCCCCACCTAGATAAAGATTTGAGTTGTTGCCTTCATCTTTGGTATCATCCCCTTTATCCTCACCATTATCCTTCACCTTTTCTATGCCTTGGTTTGCAACCCTGCCCCCCTTCCCTTTCCCATTCATCCTCATTTCAAATTTTGTCCTGTCATACAAACTGTTATTGGGGACATAATAACATTTAAATGATGGATCAACCCATCCTCTTTCAACATTTTGGTGTACTACTCGTGTGTCCTGTTAATTATTGACATGTACCTTATATCATATATCATCATCTCTAATCACTTATATTGTTTTATGAATTTTTGAGAGGCACTTGTAATGTGTCTCATTTTTTCTACTAAATCTTATTGTACATGGGTATGTCATCACTATTAGCTGTGGAGACCAATTTTAGAGGGTTCTTAGCCTTATTTTTATGTATATGCTTCCCTAATTTTCACCTAAGATGAGGTGTTGGTGAGAAATTATATATGCACTAATGTAAAATTAAATTAGGTTAGTTTATATATTTTAAGTGTGTTTGTCACACTTTTCTAGGTCTACAATAAGATAAGTGAGCATTTAATGCTACCATTATTTAATGTCACCACCACTAATCAATAAAACTTTTATATATTCTAGTCACATGTGACTATTATGTGGCTAATAGGGAAATTGTAGTGTTCTCTTGCATAAGACATTTATACGCCTCATCTCTCTCTATATGATGTAAAATGCATAAGTATTATGACATGAATCATGACATGTTGTAAGCATGAATTATGAAATGGAGTAATATAATTTTATCTTTTTATCATACATTTGTATATTGTTTCACTTATATTAGAGCAATTCCACTATAACGAGTTTCTCTACCATTCATGCTCAAAGATTATTTCCAATATGGTGATCGAATCTATTTTATAAAAAATGATAGTGTTTCAGTGAAATAAGACATTTCATACTCTAGAATATTTTCCTTGAGACTAAATTTATCAAATCCTTATTTTCATCTCTTTAATTAGCTTGTCAATTATTGCTTGATGAGTGAGTTTGTGCCACTCTCACCTAGTACTTTCCTCCTTTAGGTGCATAAGTTTTTACCCTTTAAAATTAATTTAAATTTTCTTTGATCAGCTATTAATGGCATGGTATTAAGATAATTTCCTTTAAAACTCCCCTTTCACACAAGTTCTCAACTATCAATTGGAGATGTGAAATAATGGTAATTATTTTAAAAATGTAACCAACAACCACCTCCATTAATTTTTAAGTGTATGGTATTCTACCTTACTCTATGTTTCCTTAGAGTCATATATAATTCCCATACTTGCATAATATTTATCTATTTATTCCCCAACAAACAATTCATAGACACAATCCATTGATCCAAGGTCTAGGAGGAATCCAATGGACAATAGCCTAATCGAGAGTCTAAGAATTTTGTATGCTTGTGTGAAAGCCATATGAATGTAATGTAGAGAATTAGGTGGAGATAATATAACCAAAACACACACACACACACACACACACACACACACACACACACACACACACACACACACACACTTTTTATGTGTCATACTCTTAATGAGGATGTCTAAATGTCTATCTTCTACTCTAATTAACATCTAAACTTACAATTATTTATGTATATATTACCAATCTATGAAGCTAGAAATAAATGTTATGGAATTCAAAGTAGATGAGAGCCCATGTGATTTAACACCTTTCAAACAATTGAGCTAATTAGAATCAAAATTAATGCTTAAATATTTTTTTATGAATATTTTCCCCTCAACCCTATAATGGGTACACCTTTGAAAATTAAGTCAAGGTTCATTTTAGTGGGCCATATAAAAAACTCTATGGAGATCCTGAGGTGAATTAGATTCACAATGCTTATGAATCAGTTCAAAAGGCATATCGATGCATAGGGGAATCATACGATGTCACAAAGTGAATAATGTGGATGAACACTAGTAGTATGCAAATGGATGCATGTACAACACAGTCAAAAATTGGCATGAAATATGGTGTGGTCAAACACTGGTATTACTCAAGTAAATGCTAGATAATATAGGTTAATTTTGATAACATGTAGATGGGCATCTGTATAATATAAATAGACACCAGCTACATGCTGACAGACATCAAGTGTCACATCATGGTGTTGATGCTCATCCATATTATAAGTTGGCATTTATCCTTACACACCATGTTTTGGGGCTTTTTGTAAATTTTAGAAAAATTTCCACATCATATCAATAAACATTGGTATGATATGGGTACATGTCTAGAATTTTTGGAATAATGCTAGTTTTGTGTGTTTCTACTCATAATGCACACATGTGAATATAAAATGTTAAGGGAAGTGTTTATAGTGACTCTACCTTGAGAGAGTTTACCTATCCATGCATATGGGATACTTATCCCCCATACATGGATGCTACTAATCTATAGCCTATGGGTATACCTAGACATCGCTATCCATTGGCAGACGTTGAGAGGCCACAATCATCTACTAACAAACTGTAAACATTTGATGGTAGATTGTAGACAACCACCATAATAGGCATTTATCAATAGCCATTAAGCATCTTCTAACAACCCATGGGCATCTACTATAGCTCATAAGCATCCACTAAAAGGCAGTGGGTATCCTCCAGTAGCCCATGAGTGTCTACTAGCAACTTGGGCCCTGAGGTCATATATGAGATACCTATTGGTGGATGCCCACAATATGTCGATGGACCCTTACAGGTTGAAGACATCTACCTGCATCTTAAGAGGCCTCAAATGTCTACTAACATCATGTGGGCTTTTGCTGACAAGCTATAGACATCCACTAGTGGGCATCCCATGGGCACCCACATGGAGTCTTTGGGTGTATGCCTATAGACTATTAACATCCACTCATAGGCTGTCAGTGTCGATCGATAGAGTTAATATTTTTTCCTTTTATTGACATAATTTACATAGTGAACATTATCAATTTACTATGTAGACTGTCAATGTCCACCTGACTTTATATGTCAAATTCATCAGGATTGGCTTTCGAGGTATTGATAAACTGTATTTGTATGAGGAAATTTATATTCAAATTTAGTTGAACCTCTCCTTGAAATTAACTTTGACCCCAAAAATTTAAGTGATCCTTCCCTGTCAGCCACTCCACAAAAATTTCTAAATGTTGACTTTGAAAAATGCAATATTCATAGATTAATGAAGATTTATCACTAAAAACCCCTAAATTAAGTGTTTCATGCCTATCAAAATTGAGGTATAAATTTGTTGGCACATGGGATACCTTGTGGTGCACATTAACCTTTATAGTGTGTCATGGAGATGTGTAGGACCCCAACGAATCCTAGTGTATACCAAAAAAGGTTTGGCACACATTTGGGTGATGCCAAGTCTCATCTACATAAATTATACTACACCAATGTAGAAGAGTGTGTGTGGTAATTGTTGGAGATAAAATATATGACCTTAGAGGTACTGTAAACCTTTAAAGGTTGTTTAAAGGTACCACAAATCATTTTTAAATAACCAAAATAATAGAAATATTTTAGAATGGGATTGAAGGCATCATTGAAACAACTTTTTAAAGATCAATTATGTTAAATCTAAGAATAAATTTTAGAAACTTGGATTTTATATGATACCTCACAAACTATTTTTATTATTATGGAAGATTATATTCTTTAACAATAATTTACACCCATCATAAAATAATTATGTGTATACATGGTTTCTAAAATTTTATCTATCTTTTCTTTTTGAGGTCTTAATTTATATGAGGTGATGTTCAGAATGTTGAATAAGTTATATGCCATAATATTCTCAAGAGTTATAATGATATGATAAGAATATTGAATGAATTTAAGGATATGATATTTGCTACTTCCCACTAATACAACTAAACTAAAAGGATTTACATTATACACCTACTAGAGAATATGTATGTATGGATACCCATAGTGTACATGACAAACACCAATTGGCACTACTTTAAAAACTAACTCTTATTTTAAAAGATAGATATCATATGAGAGGTGACATTAATGAATGATGGGTATACATTTTTTGTATCATAAGAACTCCAAACCATCTTAGTTTATAAGGATTCAAATGAGGCATGACTAAAAAATTTAATCACTTTATGGTTGCTTCAAATATGAGGTTCTTCACGCTACTACCACCGATAAAAAATATAGTCATTTCACTTGTACAAACATCTATGAATGGATTAGGTGAAATAATTTTTTTAATTTACACTAATGGTGTAGCTTATGAGGTGTTTACCACAACTTTTAGATCTAAATCGATTCCATCGAAAGGGTTTGACTTTATAATCCTTTATTTTTAAAGCATAAGTAAACTCTTCTAATCATGGCACTTTAAAATTGAGTGGGGTTTTATTTTTTATTTGTTACACCATTTATTTATCTTAGATTGTTGTGGCTTCCTATCTAAAGAAGATAGTTTATTTCAAATAGACAATGTTTCCTACTTTCCATTCATCTCAAACTCTTCCTCATAGATATCACTTAGTGATAAGAATATTCCATTGTCTTGAACTTAAAAAACTTCAATTTGGATTACATGAATAATCGTATGTCATTACAAGACTTGATAACTCTATGTTACTCTGATTTAAATAACCCTAACTTTGTTTACATGCCATGAAAGGCATCAATATAGGATTGGATTGGTTAGTCATGTCCTTGCTGAATTTTGTTTCCATTGAATATAGTGATCATAAAAAACATCTTTAAAACAATATTAATCCTTGAAGGCTTCTATGAATTTATTCCTAGTTGGGTCAAATTATTATTATGTCAAGTATTTCTCTCATAAACAAGTGGTTTGCTACCATTTCTTAGTGAATGAATAACTTTTAGAAGTGCAATATTTATTTCTTATTCATCATAAAATCGGTTCATATATATATATATATATATATATATATATATATATATATATATATATATATATATATATATAATCTAACAAACCATTTACTACATTTACATTTATTTTACCTTAAAACACAAGAACTTGTATATTTATTTAAAATCTAGGAGAACTTGACCACCAAAAAAATTAAATAATTTTTAAGTTGATGGAAGCTAATATCTTTACAACCTAAACACTTTATCCACCTATACCATGGGACACCCTTATGCCAACTAGTTATCTTCTCCTTTCAGTCTTGGTGCCCTATGCCACATTTTATAGTACTTTAGTGAATTGGTTAAAAAACTTATCTTTTTATCTCAAAGTTATTTTATAATTCCATCATTAATCATCTCTTGGGTTACATCTTATGAGTTATTATCTCTATACATTTGAAGTTTATTGAAGTGATATGACATGTAGTCCAATGAGTTTCTTGGTTTGATGTTGATCTTTAGATACTTTGACATCATTTGACGAGACATGCATGAACAAGATGAAACACTTTGATACCATTGATATGGGGCTTCGAAGGAACTTAAGATACATCACCCTAAATGATAATCTAAATGTGTTATATGCATGTGAAAAATTTATATGATCTATAATGCAAAGAATCAAGAGAGAGATAATATAACTAGAATAAAAATCTTTATTAATTTGCATGTTCTATATATGGAATACTCTTGATAAATATGCATGAATTTTTATTTTTTACTCTTATTACCATATAAAGCTACAATGTTATAAACATATTTAAAACCTTTGAAGGCATTAAAAATCAGTACGGAATTTGAAACAATTTATCTTTCATGTGATTCTTTTCCTTCTTAAAATTGAGTTGATTGGCATAAGTAAGGCTTGAGTATTTAGCGAGGGGAATTTACCCACAAAATTTATGCACTTGACGTGTACTAATGGAACGGATGCATATAAATTTTAGTGCATGGCCATACCACACAGTGTGATTTAACCACCTTGAAGAATCCGCTAGTGGGTACTACATATGGTTTGGCACATGTGTGGGTGATACCATGTTTGATTTACATAAACTTATTTATGCCACTATAAAAGTAAGTGTGCCATCAAAAGGAAAAACAATAACCACAAGCAATGAGAATGGGTTTGACAACATTGTTAGAATTGTTTGTGGAAGATTTTCTTGGATCACTAACCTTGAATGTTTGTCTCTAATACCATTAATATATTAATAATTCAAATCTTTTGATGAATATTTTATCAATAAAACTTAAAAAAAACTTATATTAATAATTATAATAATATATATTTCAATCAATGTGAAGAAAATTAACTTAAGATCAAACACTAATTAATTGAATCAACAAGACTCAAACTAATATTTAACTTAATAATAAACTTTACAATTTGAAAAATTAAATGAGACCTAAACAATGACTTCGAAACCTAAAAAATTTAAATGATGGGATTATATTGAGTACGCTTGATTTAACAAATTATTACAAATACACTTAATTTTAACAAATTATTGTGATAGTAAAAAGATCACTCATCATAATGTGATGTATCATTCCACCATAACCCATATTATATAGTGGCATACATATTAATATATACTTTTTAATATAATAAATTTAGTTTTTGATGATGTTATTTATTATTCATATTTTTTTTCTAAATTGATTTCTAAATTACTGATAAACAATTTTTTTTCAATTAAACAATCCTTTTTTATTAAACCATCTTGCTTTTTATTAAATTGATTTCTAAATTACTGATAAACAATTTTTTTTCAATTAAACAATATTTTTTTATTAAACCATCTTGCTTTTTATTAGGGACTCATTTTCCTTCATTAATTTTATTAAAAAACAATTAAATACCTTATTACCTTTAAACAAGTTTTTGACTGAAATGTACCGAGTAACACCCAAGTATTATAATTAGAATAGATTACCTGAACAAGAAATGACAGAGAAAAAGGAATAACAGATTTAAGACATGACTTTAAAAAATGACAGATTTAAGGCATGACTTTGAAAAATGACAGATTTAAGGCATGACTTTAAAAAATGAATGCTAAAACTATTTTACTATAAATCAAGGTTAAGAGAGGATATAAGTGTATGTTTTACTATAACTCTAATAAATTTAAAAAAACAAAATCTAAGCGAAAAATTTAGAAAATAATTTTTTAAAGTTTTATAAGTGGATATATAAGCTGCAAATAATTAAATTTGCTATTTACATTGAGAATGTGTTATCTATAAATTTTCATGTTGGAAGAGAGGTGGAATTTGTCTACGTCCTAGAGGAGGATTAAGATTAATAAAATAAAATAAATGAATTCCTTATATACATTAAGAATTTTTTATGCATTAAAATTTACAGAGAAGTTGAATTTCTTATCTACATTGAGAAACGAGTTGAATGAAGAGTGATGGAATTTAATTGTTTTACTAATATAATAGAAATATAGGTGGAAAAAAAGTCAACAAGGTACTATTGTAAGTGTTGTGATATAAGTATCATTGTAAAAATAAAGCGTTTATTTAATAAACTCTATAAAGAAAAAAAACTATTATCTACATTAAAAATTTCTAAATGAAGATTAAAATTAATAGAATCAATAAAAATAATCATATTTTAGTTTTTTAATTCTTAATTATTAATTTAGGTTTCGGTAGATGAAGTTTAAGATTGATATAATTAATTTTTTTTTAATAAGAAGTAATTATATTTTAAAATTTTAATTATTAATTTAATATATGTTTTATTTATAGTTAAGCTATATATAATATTGTAAAAAAGAGTCTTTTTTACAATTAAAATATATTTAATATTATAAAAATAAGTGATTTTTAATTATTTAGTTGAGTGAAAATTTTGGAGAACTCAATAAGAATATTGAAACATGTTTCTTTTAGAAATGAAGTATAAGTGATATGGTAAAAATAAAAAATTCTAGTATATATAACTATTACTTATAAATAAGTATGTTTTTAAAAAAACATCTCCTCATGATTAAAATAAATTTATATTAATGTTTATATACATTTTTTTTCTTTTAAATAATACATGAAATACAAATTTTTAAAGGAAAATACTGTGAATTAACAAAAGTGAATTAATAAAAAGATTATTTATATCAAAAATTGGAAACAATAATTTATTAAAACATTATATTCATATGTTATAAGTTTATTTTTAAAATATTTTTATTGTATAATTATATTATTTTTATTTAATAACATTTTAAATTAATAAATAAATTTAATTTTCTTAATAAAAAAATTGTGAAAAATATCTAAAATAAACTAGAAAACTAATACATTTTAGTTTATCTAATTAATAAACTAAAATTTAATGGTACAACCAAAAAAAAAACTAAAACTCTATGCAAATAGGAGCCGAGAGTATTTTTAAAATAAATAGATTTTTCCCTTAAGTGGTTACAATAAAACCTTAGAAAAATACACCTTTTTGTACCAAGTTTAATGTTTTATCAAAAGGGTTAAAGGTTGGTCTTGAAAATAATTGGACTATTATTAATATAAAAGGGGGATTTGCGAATTAATGGACTTTGAGAATAATATTAGATGCATTAAGAAAAAATCATATCTGAAATTGATAGCGCTTTACTATTATTAAATATTGTAAATATGTTTTTAAAATTTTCTCTATTAAAACAATTAATCATATCAAATGACAACCAAATAACAAATCACCTCACCAATTTAAAGGTGAAACTAAACTCCCAACAACACAGAAAATGGTGCCTCCCCCTTTCAAGTGATAAGATTAAATCCCTATTTTTCAAAGATATTCAAACTCCAAAAAGCAACCATGATTTTAATCATGAATTGGCATAGGGCAGTGGGAATTTGTAACTTATAATTAATAAACAATTATGAGCAACATTATTCTTCTAATTTAGTGAAACATTTTATAATCTTAAAATTATAATTTATTTGGTTATTTTCTCTTTTTAAATTTATATTATATTATTTTTTAATATTTTATTTATATTAATAAAAATAATATTTTATAACATAAAAATTATATTATACTTTTTATATAAAGTATGAGTAATAATAAACTTTGAGATTGAATATTGAATATATTGAAATTACATTTATTTAATAAATAAATATTATTTAAAATTGGTAATCCAATTAGTTATTAGAATCTATTATTTCAAATTATGTTTCTTGTTTGAACTTCATTAATAAATTTTTTTAGATAAAAAATATTTTAAATAAAAAATACCAACCAAAATATATTAAAATGTAAAATGTCATATGTAATGGTTTGTGTATAATGACAATTAAAATTGTTATGAAGGCATTTATTTTATTTATTATTAATATGTTTGTTTATTTTTAATTATTAGGAAAACTTAAGTGAGTTATTAGTGTGTCTTAACATTTTTTATAATTCTCCCATTTAATTCGTTTGATACATTTCTTAACATTTTCATGTTTCTTCATGTTTGTATCATAGGCATCTCTAGTGTTCTTGGTCCAATCTGTTGGTCTTTTGTTAATATAGAGGTACTTAGTTCATTATTTTCTTTTTTTCTCTTTCAAAAAAATGTAGTTTTAATATATTATTTATATGCATAAGTGTTGTAATTTATTTGAAAATACTTTTTATGAATGATAATTAAAAAAATAGTTATAATCATGAGGCATATTTATATACTTAGTAATAGGGTTCAAAATGTTAATAGTTATTTGATTGGTAAAGCCAATATTATTATTGATAATAATGCTTCTCAATTTAATACTATTGGATGTGTCTCTAGTCCATTTTTCATAGCTTTTATTAAAGTTATATTTTTTATTTAATATTAATATTGATATTGATATTGATATTGATATTGATATTGATATTGATATTGATATTGATATTGATATTTATATACTTCCATGTTCTCCTACAAATAATATCAATAGATTTATCAAGGAATACAATTTTTCCAGATTAGACACTATAAAATTTTACTCTACTTCAATTAAAAATTTGGATGGATCTTGTCATGCTTTGGACCCTTGCAACCTTTATTATGTAATGATGTCAATCATGTTCAATTATATTCCTCTAAAAAGGTGAATTAATTTTTTTCTAATCTGACTTTAGGGTTTCATACTCTTACTTTCATTTATTTCTAGAAGGCACCTTTTCACCATTATATCAATTACACAACTATGCATAACCTTATGTTGAAGGTTCTAATGGATTTTGTTTTAATCAAGAGGACAGAAAAATTAAATCAATAATTGAATCTCTTTAGATGATGAATAAGATTTTAGTAATCATTTAAGGCATTATTTATGCTCTCTCATCTCTCCTTCAATCATGTTTGGTAGATTTGCCTTACCCCATGGGTCAGCTAAGACTTATCTTCCTTCCCCCATCCCAATCTTGGGTTCTTTTATTTAAAATTAAATGGAATATTTATATGGAAATGATAAATTTGTTGATGTTGAAGTAGCTGGGAAGAGTGAGGAAATCCTAAGGTTTCTAGTTGTTACATAGGTGCATTTTCTTGCTACTTTTCCCACCATAAAATTATCCAAAATTGAGGTAATCCATGTGTTGGAGATTGGTGTGGAATTTATTTCATAAAAATTTATAATTTTTTTTGTGTTATTCTATAGTTTTGATAAGCTTGGCTTTCAATTCTAGATTTTCATTGATGGATCTTAAAGAATTGGAAACTTCTTTTGTCTTAAGGAGATTTTCATGTATCCTTGTGTTGGGGATTATTTTATTTTATGAAAATCAGTTTCTTGGTCCTTAGGAGGGGGAATACTTTATGTGGAACCTTGGTTTCCAAAATTAAATCCTCCTATGCATGACTTCACTATGGATTCAATTTGGGTTAGGATTCAAAACCTTTCCTTGAATTTCTAAGGTATTTCTAATTTGATTACTGTTGTTAATTATTTAGGGAAAATTTTGTATTCATATGAAAATAACATGTATATTCTAACTTACATTTTTAAGAATTTGTGTTGAGATAGATGTGTTTGGTGGTTTACCTTAGGAGATTGGGCTCAAGGTTAGGGATAGAATATTGAAACAACAAATGTATTTAAGGGGATGGTTTTTGGTTGTAAATATTATTATGTTTAGGGACATTTGATGGCTTATTTCCTAAAGAAAAAATATTTTTATGGATTTATGGATCAAGAAGGATAGGTTTGCTTTAGGGTGCAAAGGGGATGAATACCATCATCAACAATTAAAGATTGATTATATTGTTTTTCCTTAGAAATTAATTTTAATAACATCAAGGTCAAAAAATCTTGGGGTTGTCTAGATGTAGTACCTGCTCTTGAATCTTTAATTATTCCTAGCTCAAATTTTTCTTTCTTTTTAAAGAACGTGTTAGACCAATGGAATTATGCATGGTACTTACTCTACTGATGGGTATTACTTGTCTAATTTGAAACTCTTCTTATGAGAGAATTTTTTATAAGTCCTCTAATTTATAAGATTATAAATGATGGAAATAGGTCAAAAATAAAAGCATTGCCACAAAAAGGATGCAAAATGGGAACAATATTCTTATATTTCATCAAAAAATGGAATCCACCTAGATTAGTAATGGAAGATGTATGCAGATTTTGGGTATATTTCTTTGGTCTTTGGATTCACTAAGCTTTCAAAAGTTTTCATTATGTTTTAGTGCTAGTTTTTAGGTGTTGTGCTTTATTTGGGTCTTTGTTTCAAAATCTAGCTTACTTGTGGCTATCTTGTAAGCATAATTTTATGTTTCTCTTATGTATTTTTATAGTCACTAAAATTAACATTCAATGCTAAAATAATGCACTTGTGACCATCCTCTATGCTCAATTCCATGATTTTAAACTATTATTCCTCTACTTCTATGTGGATGACACCTTACCTTTTAGAAAATATAATAATGAATATTCATACTCTTCATTCCAAATAACCTAGACTCACTATTAGACTGATCCACCCTTCCAATTTAGCTATCTCCACTCCTCTGATAAAATTTCCTTCAAGACAATCTCATTGGATATGTTGGATTATTTTATGATCTAAAAATGTTTAGATTATTTATGTTTTGTTTAGTTTTATTTATGGGTTGGTTTTGTAACCACCTTCTTCCTTTAAAATTTTTTTAAGCTTACTCGATGTACAAAAATAAAATTAGGTCTTTTATTGAATATAATTTTCTCTATATTATTTATTCCTTTTTTCAATCTAAATCAATGGTGTCAGAGTCAAATGAAACTCTAGAGGAAGTTTGAAAATTCAATGTTTTATCAAATTTTTAGTTGTGTATAGCAAGGTAGAAGATACAACATTTAAAATTGAATAAAGTGCAGTAGTATGAGGTTCTAATAGAGAGGGAAAACTCAATAATATTTTTATGGTGCCATTGCTAGCACTGGATAGTAGGATATAATGCTTGATTTAACTTTTGTGTGAACAACTCTCTGATTAGTGGTATTCCTTTGCTCGTGAAGACATCATCAAAAATCATGAAATAGTTTGGAGGAACTCATCAAAATAGCTGGTGAACTTACAAACTTGATGAGCATTTGTATGATGCATAAGTAAACAAAGCATAGTGAAATAGCAGTGGTGTCCCTTTCCATATTGCAGACCTATGAACGGTGACCTTTGGTTTTAAAGCATTCTCCAAGATATTGATCAAGTTTTGAATGTTCTCATTCTATATGGCATGTAAAAATAAACACTTGTTATTGAGCATATGCGTTGTTCTATTGGAGAAAATTGACAACTAAGAAAAATCCTGATAAGCAGATCATACCCTGGTTAAAAGTAAATCAAACTCTAATATTTATTTTCATTTTATCATAGGTCCCATGAAGGCATGAATGTGAATCTATTTTAAAATGTATCATCAATTAATATCACTTTGGTTTAACTTTTGGTTTTTATATATATGTGAAAATTGAACAAGTTATATTTATTTACAATATTGGGTCATGAAGATTTAAATTTGAATAGGGAGATGGATAGGCAATTTTTTGTAAGTCATTTAAAATAAAGGTCAAGGGTCCACAACCCATTCATTTTGATAAAATATCATTTGTGACCTTATTATTTACTTGGAGAAATAAGGGTGTAACAAGTTCTTTTATAAGTCCCAAGTATATTTTGTATTCAAAAACTATTTTTTGAAGGTAAAGGCAAACCTCAAAATAGTATTCCCTTATCTTCTTTTGACTTGGTTTTTAGCACCATGGCAAAAATGATGAGTTTGATTTCTAAAAATGGTAAATTGTCACCTAAAAATTATAAAGAATGGAGTAGGAACATGGAGAATACACTCATTTTTAATGACCTGTGAGAAATCATTGAAAAGGAAACCACACCACCAACTAAATCTGTAAAGTTGATTGAATATCAAAAATGTGATAAACATGTAGTCATGCTTGTGAAATCATTTTGCACTAAACAAGTAATCATTCATATTGAGGCAATTAAAACTGGTGCATGGAAATCTTGGAAAGCATTAAAAGATCTATATGAAAAGAAACTTGCATATAAGAAAATTGACCTTCTTATGTAACTATTGAACAATAAACTAATAGATGATAAAGATGTCTCTAAATATCTTTCTCACATGAAAACATTGATACAATAATATTGTACAATTGGTGGTAAAATTGATGATGATATGTTGATTTCTATCACATTGAATGGTTTTAATTCTACATACACCAATTTTGTTGAAATGCTATAGCTTAGTGATAAGCTTAACTATGCCACATTTTACTCTATTTGTGAGTTATTAACTCAGCATGAGAGGGAGTTTGTAAGGAAAAAGATTAGATCCATAGAAGAGGTCCACTATACCAAAATAAGCAATCTATTATATGAATATAACAAAAAAAAAATTCAAAGCATTATCCAAGATAGAAACACTCTCCATGACACACATCCAAACATAAGAATCATTCTAGACATAGGGATCATTCTGATTCTCCAAATCATAGACATGATTCTGATTCTCAAAAGCATGAGCATCACCACAAACATTCACATGGACACAAACACAAGCACAATAATTCTTCTTCATGTGGCTATTCTTCCTATAGTTCTAGTGGATGTGAGATAATATGTTACAATTTTGGTGGCATAACACATCTCTCTATAAAATGCCCCTCTAAAAGGAGGTCCTCTCGACATTGAAAAAAGGTAGAAGTAAACATTGTTGATCACTCCAGTCACTCTTTTGACTATTCTTCTACTTCTTATGATGGATGGGATGACTATGAAGTTGCTTGCTCCATAGTTGATGAGTATATCTACTGAGATAGTGACTCACCCATCTTGTGTGAGCTATTAGGCTCAAGATTGTGATTTGATGTAGTAGCACTTTTTGGCTTGTGTACTTTGCTTTCAAAGATGTAGTGATGATATGATCTTTGATGTGGAGTATTCTAGTGATTTATACTTGGTTTATTTTTTGCATGACTTCTCACCTCTCACCTAATAGGGGGAGAAAATATTTCATAATGGTTTTTTATCATTCATCGATGATGTGTGATATGAGTTAGCATTGTGTTTCTAGCATTGTTAGTGCTGAGCAAAGGCCTGCAGGAGATGTTGATGATTTTTGGGCATCAATTTGAGTTGTGCCATACATAGTACAAAGGGAATTCACTTATTAGATAGATTCTATGTAAGGATCAATGTAGTTTGATAGTCCATGATCATGTTCTACTACAGTGCATGGATAATCATGATTAATCAGTATAGGATGTACATCAGTTGTAGTTGTGGTAGAGTCTACTTAGATGACTCATAGTTCATTGCTCTAGTCTTTGTATACCTATTTGGATCACACTTTGGATCAAGGGGGAGTTTGTTAGATTATTTTATGATCCAAAAATGTTTAGATTATTTATGTTTTGTTTTGTTTTATTTCAATGTTGGTTTTGTAACCACCTTCTTCCTTTTGTAAGCTTTTTAATATTATTTGATTTTAAAAAATAAAATTAGGCTTTTATTGAATATAATTTTCTCTATATTATTTCTTCCTCTTTTTGATCCAAATTAGGCTAGCAGTGTCTAAATTTGTTAGTTTTTTCCTCCCACCAAATAACAGCTAGTTGATAAAATTAAAAATAATCTAAGCAGTCATCCCACATGTTTTTTAACTCCCATTCAAGGAAATCCCAAAATTACCACTATATATAAACATATTTTCTATTCATTTATTCACTGTAGATGTCAAGAGGCTTCTATATTGTAAACATTAGAATTATTCTATCTACACATTAAGAGGGAAACACTTATTCTTATCAATTCTAAGTCCAAAAAATCTAAGTATCCATGATTTCCAATGTTATTAATATTACTCTAGATATAAATATTTTCTATAGCATCATTCATATAAATTTTTATTTTGAACTAAGTTATTGATCATGCTTTACAACTCACTATAAAAGAGGGGCATACACAGTCACTTATCTTAGATACAAAGTTGAAGTAACACATTTCACAGATCGAAATACATAATACTTGTTGATTTGATCATAATATATACTTAATTTTTTTCCTAGAAAGCATATTCAAATAGAGCCATGCCATTTGGACAACATCATAGACCCTAGTTGTCTAGAACAACACACTTTCATTCCAAAATTCAAAAAAGACATTTTCCATATTTATTATAATCATGTTCAATTTAAAAATTAGCTTTCAATGGTTATCTAGAAATATTTTCATATTTATACCTAGGTTATTGCAGAATTTTACTCAAATTGGGGGCATCATGCACAGCATGTGTTCTAGAATTTTACATAGGTTTACTCATAAATTCAATTGGTATTATGGATTTATCAACATCAATATACTCAGATATCATATTGGGGCCATGTGTGTGGCATATTATCACTTACTTATTTTTGCACTAGTTTCTACATAATAAATGGAAATTCATGTCAATCTTTATGTTGTATACACTAGATTTAGATCAGACTAATTTTGCACTAGTTTTACACCAAAAGAAAACTTATTTTTTTTGCAAAATTTAATTCATTTTTTCACTAGTTTTTGCATTTGAATTGAATTCATATAGGGATTCTAAGCTATTGTACTACCTTTAGTTTTATGATGATGGAATCAAATGCATCTTGAGTTCTTAGGCATGTTCTCCTACCAATGAGGATTGGAGCATGCATATTCTAATCCAAGTGTTTCACTGAAATTTTTTTCCCAAAGATTCTACCCTCTCCAATCATCAATTTTTCACCATGGATTGTAGTATACACAATCAAATGATTTTTTTGAAAAAATATCTCGATAAATTGTATTGTCAAGAAATTCACATACCTTCTCTATGTTTACATATTTTGTAATTAAAATTGTATTAGATTATTTTTAATTTATATAATATTTTATATTTTCACACAAAAGTGTATCTATATCCATAAAATCATAATTGAAAGTGGATATTTTTCAAAAAAAATAATTACAAGTACCTTCATAGACATGTACCCAAAATTTGGTGGCCTAAAATACATAAAATAAACATATTGTTACATTATGTGTTAGTATACAATCATGGAAATACTTTCCATGGAGGGAGAGTAATTTTCCTCTTTGGATAATAAGCCCATGATTTGGGCTCATCATTTTGTTATATCTTAACTTATACAATAACAATATTCTCAAAAAAATGATTAGCTTATAAAATATTAGAATCCCCCTAGTTTTTCCACACTTGGAGTTTTGAAACATTGTATGGAGTTATTTTTAAAACATCACGAAAATAATAGTATTGTCACACATTTTAGTTGTGATTCTTCTCATAAATATGGATGTAAATTGTGACACTATTAGGGTATGTTAAAATAAGGCATATTAATTATATATCATGTTTTGAAAAATATTGCATTAACATATGTCTAGATATAATGAGATTTCTTAGTATACACCTGTCTATCAAACTTGTCATGACCCATACTATGTTCCTCAATAGCCTTATCAAGGTTTTTATTAGTCGTATGATCCATGGTAGCCTTATGTTTAGCCTATTAATTCTCCATATGATCATGATGTTGTTGAGAAGCCTTCTGAACAAACCTATGAATAAGGCTATCAAGAATAAGAAGATGTAATTAAGATGATTGAAGAAGAAGTCCAAGACCTTAAGAGGTATATTTTTGGAGGCAATCTTCCTCAAGCTATTCCTATCCCTCCTCAAGAAAGAAAGTTTTCATCATGTTCAAATCCCTCTTGGACTATGATTCCTAATTATACCATGCCAACTCTTGTGGAAGAATTTGAACCTATGCAAGTCTCTCCCTCCCCTATCCAAGAACCCTCTTGTATTCTATATTAGGTTTTTTTTCCCCTTATCCTCATGAAACCATTCACTACCCTAAAGAGGAGCCTCCAAGAGAGCCAATCCAATATTCAAAAGAGCCTAATAACTTCAAATTTCTAACTTGGAACCAAGTAGTGAATTCTTGGGGAAATAAAGATGAAGAGAGTGAGGACAAATAAGTTGATGTCAGATAAAGTCAAAATCTTGAACTTTAATGCTAGTTTGAGGAGTTAAAGGAAGTTGTACAGACTTTTTGAAGTCATGCAAAAGAAAAAACATTTTATAAGTGTCATTTCACTTCCCAAGGGTCAAAAAAATTATTGGAAGGAAGTTACTGATCCAAATGTTGTAAAAAATTACTTCTCTCCTACATCACACCCTTTATAAGTTAGTGAAGGCCAAATTCAAAAACATGGTAAAATCCTTATAGATAGAGTTGGGGGATAATATTTTGGATGAATTTGTGGCATTAGTCATAATATTTGTGGTCTTATCTTAATGAATAATCACTAAGAGCCTAGACTAATTTTGAAGAGCTCAAAACACCATAGGCTGAATTTGACATAACTCCAATGCAAGTGTAGATCATTTTTTTCTTAAAAATAATTGGGATGGGTTTTAATATGTCTATATATTACTCACAATCATTCACCCATCTTCTTCCCACTTGTGAATGTCTTTATCAAGCCATTTTCCTTTTATTCATTATCTGCAAGTGACTAGTCAACTTTCTAAGTTATCCAAGTGTTTTTGTGCATTGGAATGTTTCTCCATTGTATTATAATTTCAAATAAATAAATTAATTTTCTTCCTTATCACTTGAGTATTCTGTATAAGTCACAAGCATGGTCATAACTTCATTCTATCTTGAATTGTGTTTATGTGTATTTGTAATGCAGTTGAGTTGAGTTTGAGTTTATGTTTCCAAGGAATCTGATGTTCTATTTCAACTTAAACATGTTAATAAAAATGATTAAATATCTTGAACTAGGGGCTTAAAGTTGGTCAAAAGGTGTACTGTATAAGAAGCATCTAATAAAATCTAAGAGGTTGATAGGCCACCCCCACCACATGTACCACATCCTATTTTCTTGGGATTCCCTACTCAAATCATGGAGTAATATGAGCACATGCTCCTATCAGATCAAAAGCAAATAGAATATCATAGTTGTAAATAGTAGAGGATAGGCCCACCCTACTAGCCAAGACAAGATCTTACCATGGGTCACATGGTGTGATATAGCTAGATCACATTCCAAGATTTACTTTCATAGTTAAATCATTTGAGTCACCATATTAAAGGGATAGCAAACAAACCTTGAAAGGACCCATCTATGCTTCCTACTAGGGACTCCCATAAAGGATTTCAATGGACATGTCAATGCATATGCCATCCAAATATTCATACCTATGATAAGTGTCATGGACATAGTCATCCTATGAGTATGCATGTGATTCATAAAGATCAGGTATTAATCTTTCAATTTTATCAGGGTGCCTGGGATTTACCACAATAAATTCATTGCTTAATATGGTATCAGAATCTTCTGGAAGTTCACAAAAATTTCTTTGAAATGTATAACTAATTTTATTATTTTTTTGGTTATATATACAATATTTGAAACAAAATATAAATTCTACTTCATCATATAGGTGATATTTGGTAAATTTGAACAACATATTAGTATCATAAACACCTAATTCTTCATGAATGACAATAATCTTGAACTAGGGGCTTAAAGTTGGTGCATATTCTTCAAGCCATTGATCCCAAGTTAGCTTTTTCCATTGATCATATGGTACATCAACTGGTCTATCATGAAAGCTCCTTGTAAGCAGATTGGTGCTCATACAGATATAGACTTCTCCATAGAAAATTGCCTTTGCTTTGATCAACTAGAACTCTGCAAGTGACAATTGTCCCCCAAGTATCATAATATTTCTATGATCCATGTCACAGAATCTAGTCCAACTCCTTCCGTCAACATCAGGAAAGTTTCTGTAGGCATTAACTAAGAAATATTTTGACAAAATATTTTCAATAGCAAGTCTAGGAAGTTCTTTGATTAAGGTCTATGTAGGGATAAGAAACCATTATTTATTTTTCTTGTTGAGTAAGATTTCTTGGAACAGTATCATAATCAAAATTATCAAATCCTTCATTACCCTGAAACATCAAAAAATGATTAGTACAAAAATTATGAGAATACCATTTTGACCCTTCTCTAGAGATCAAATCAGCTAAACAATTAGCAGTTCCTTTCTTGTATTGAGCATCAAACTCAAAGTTAGAAAACCATATTTCCCATCTAGTCATTATTTAGTTTTCAACTTGTTAGGTGTGGGGTTTTCTAATGATAGATTCAAACTGTAATGGATCTGTCCTAAAGAGAAATTTATTTGAGAACAAAAAGATCCTTAGTTTAAACATGCATAGTTTGGCTGCTAATAGTTTTTTTTTTAGTGGAATGGTAATTCTTTTGCTCTGGGTTCCATGTTCCACCACAGTAATAGTAGACTTCTTCTCTACCATCTTTAGTTTTCTCCAGAATTATTTTGCCATATGCATCATCTAAAGCATCTATTTCTAAAATCATTAAACCTTCTCCTGGAAGTTTGAGATTTGGTAGTCCTTTAACTTTTTCCTTGATTCTTTTGATTCCCTATGTAATTCTAGTAGTACATGGGCTTGATCCTTTTCTTAACCTTTTCTGTAGTATTTTTCTATCTTTGTCCTGATCTTTATAGAATGGAGATCAGTAATTCAGAGATCCAAGGAATCTCTGTAATTGGGTTTTGTCTTTTATTTCATCTGGGAATCTTTCTAAAGACTACAAAATATGGGGTTGTAATGCAATCTTATTTTGACATATATTTAACCCAATAAATTCAATCTCTTTCTTACCTATCTCCATTTTATTATCACTTAAAACCAACCCTTTTTGGTTACAAAGATCATCAAATTCTTTCAAATTTATAAGATGACTATATAAATATTTTGAAAGAACTAATATATCATCAATATATATAGCAAAATTCTTATCATGGCCAAAGATTCCATCCATCTTTTTTTGAAATTCAAATTGAGAATTTTTTAGGTCGAAAAGCATAACCTTCCACTCATAATGCCTATCTAAGACTAGTAAGACAAATGCAGTTTTATAAGTATCTTTAGGTTCTACTGGAGTTTGCCAAAATCCACTTTTCAAATCAAACTTAGAAAAAATGCAACATTACCTTCATCTTGTTGATAAGAACATTCTTGTTAGAAATTGGATGCCTGACGGGTATAAGCCAATCATTGAGCTTTTTATAGTTTATTACCAGTCTCATTTTCCCTCTTTTTTGTTCTAAGTGTTTATTCACATAGAATGCAGGAGAAACCCATTCACTATGGCTTTTCTTTATCAAATCCTTCTGTAATAATTCTTTGATCTCTTCTTCTCCTATTTTAACTTGATAAGAGAATAAAGGGATAGTGTTAGATTTGATATCTCAGGTATGATCAATGCCAGGTTTCAGATCAAGAGAAATAATATGTTTACACTTATCCCAAAACCTTATAGGATCATTATCAAAAAATCCTTTGATCTTTGTTATGAAAGTATTCAAGATATCTTTTTTATTTTCATAATATTGTACTATCCACTAAATCTTCATCTGTAGTTTGTTGTCTTCTTATTCATGGGGTCTTGTGGCAATTCTTACAGTTGCATGAGTTTTTCTAGGAATTTGGTGTTCATTACCAAAGAAGCTTAAAGACAAGTATTTATTGTGAACAGTATAAGGAATAAATTAATTCAAGAAGTTCAATCCTCAAATAATAAATGTCGACATCTTATCGAACATCCATAATTTTACATATGCCTTAATGACATTTACTTCAAGTAGTACCCTAGGAGCAACTTTATTTATAGTAGTCCTTGACCCATTGACAGCAACAAAATCTAATGAAGCATCTTGCCACAGACACTCTGGGATATCTCCATGCTTTGCAATACTCATATTTGCTCCAGTATCAATTAAACAATCTCGGGTTAATAAGCCATTGTTTGAATCAATGATGTTTACTGAGATAATGATTTATTTTTGTTCTCCAGTATAGAAACATCCTTGGTTAGGAGGAACTTCTTCAAGGTTATTTTCTTCTATAGAATCTTCAACAGAAATTATTAATTCATTGATATCTTTAGAAGCATATTCTATTTTTAATTTTATAGTTCTAAGGATTTCAATAGGAGGCTTTTGGTATTTTATCAGGCTCTTTGTGCTTGGATTCTTAGGCTTATCTTTTTGTTTTCTACTCCATTCCTGATGTGTATATAACATTGGGTTGTCATGAAAGGCAACCTGTTGTAATGTTTTGCCCTTAGGGTCACCATGCGTGCTACGTAATTGGGTAAGCTCATCTTGATAGATAGGGATGAGATGAAGAGGGAGATAAACAAATTAGATAATTAAACCCTAATACTTGCATAAGAAGCCAAAATTCCTTCTCAGTTATTGGATCAATCTCTAAAAAAGACCCTAACAGGTTGCCTAGGGCTGAAAGGCAGTCAAATCCCCAATACTCTAGGGGAAGACAATACAACCTTATCTAGACTAGATAAATACCTTATTGCACCAAAAGAATGTCAAAATTAGCTTTTCATTATTGAATCCAAAGGCCCACACCTCTCATGGACCAAAGGGGTTGTTAAGAACCTTATTATTCAATTCCATATTTTTGGGAAGATGATACTAAAGAATCCCTTAGGTAAAAATCTAACCTCAATATCCTTCCCCCAATGTTCCTCCACCCAAGATTCAATCTCACTAATTGCTAGCCATTTCCCTGCAAATTTACCTATAAGATCTCGCTCCTCCAAGAGAGAAATATTTTGAGGAAGCTCGGATGATTCCCATAGATGTTCTTTATCTTCACCTATCTTGGTCCCAACCCTCAAATGAAACGTTGAACCACTAGACCTATCTTCTACTATGTCCCCTAAACTTCCTTCTTTCACAGCATGATCAATAGCCTAAGGGAAAGAATTCACTCTAATTACTAGTGTCTCTATGATCTCCGACTCCTTCTCCCACACCAATTCTTTTGGAACCTCACCAAACTTAGCTCAATTCTTACCTCCAACCCCAACTGCTTCCTCGCCTACATAATACCCTCACCAATCACTAGTTTTCCAAATTTTTTCCTCCGATGCTTGATGATATACCTTCAAAGACCTGCAATACCCCCTCCCCAACGCGAAGGAAAAGGTCTTCCTTCTACTTTTTTCCTTTATTGCGTGCCATTTTTACTCATTCCATGACCTATATGATATATAATATTATATAACATACTATAATTATATATTATTTTTTGTATTTATATATGTTAATTGAGGGATTGGAGGGCCTACACTCATTTGGAACAAAAGTAAGAGTTTGAGTCTCCGTACTTCGACTTAATCAATTTACCAATTCTACTGTTTTTCATTATAGGTGGTTTGATCAGTGATAAGATTTAAACCTAGATTACTCTAATACAAATGCATCTATTTTAACCATTGTACCATAACCTAAAGTAATTATGAAACAAGAAAAAAAACTCAAAATGATGAATAATAGTCAACATTCCTCTCCCTTACTACAAATGATTACGATCATTATATATCATTGAATACTGATTAAAACACACATGGATAAAAAAAATTGATTTCAAAATAAAAATAATTTTACTACATTTAAAACACGGCACAAATAAAAGTTTTAGAAAAGATTGAAAAATAATTAATACGATGAACAATGCTATATAAGACGTGAAATAAAACTCATTCCCAAGTCATGCGTAGAATGGAATTGGAAAGTTCAACTTGCTAATGTGGTGGAAACCTCTTGTGATGCACTTGGAGATATTCTCTAGGTCGATTTGAATTGCCTTTTTTTCTCTCTCTTCGCTAACAGCGAATCCCAAAGAGGTAAAATCCATCACAAGCAGGGTAGGGAGCAGTCTCAAAGGTTGAGTAGACAACCGAACCTTTATAAACAGAAGTCCAAGCCATCCATACTTAAAAAGAGAGCAGACCTGGCCCACTCCTGAGCACCACAACAGAACAGCTGCCCATAACGTGTCCTCCAAGCCCAGAACACCACTTCTCAAAGTGGAGACCCAATAGCTACCATAGTGGAAACTATTTCCAAACCCTAGCATCAACATTGAGCACAACAGCTTTGTAACAAAAGGTAAATGCGTCAGTTGTGGAGATGTCGGTCTTGGATGCGGTGCCAGCCCGGAATAGTTGACAACAGAACTTCCCGAAAAATGGCTGAGAACACCAGTTCAAAGAGGTGCCTGGATCACCCAGAACAGACCAATCCTTCACCCAGAAGAGACCAATAGTTGAAAACAGAGCTATTAGTGTGGATGGAATTCGACCCATGTAGACTCGGCGCCAGTCGGGAATGACGGGAACGAGAGCGGAGTTCATTGACCGTAGTTATGTATATGGACGGACGTTATAGAAAAAACTTTGACCAGAGTACAAAGTACATGGATACCAAAACGTATTTTGATTTTCTACAATTTTATATTATATTTATTATTGGTTTCTATCAAACTTCAATCTACAAAGACTTTAATATTATATTTATTATTGGTTTCTATAAAACTTCAATCTACAAAGACTTTAAAATTATATTTATTATTGGTTTCTATGAAACTGCAATCTACAAAGACTTGCACTTCACTTAGCTGTAATCTATTATAGTTTCACTCCCCTATAATTTTACATCACTGCCCACTATTTCCTTGTTTTTTAAATCAATGTTAATTTCCTGACCACTTCGGATATTTTCAGATATATCATGTGGCACTTTTAACACATGAGGTGCTATTCAATTTTAAAATGTTGAATCTTTCATTCATTGGTCAATTTTAGAATGTGAAAATGTGTGTCAAACAATTATGTTAATGAACAATCACATAATGAATGCATTTGTAATTTTTTTAATATTTAATATTATAATTTGTTTTTGCAGTATATTAATATTAATTTTTTTTAATATTTATGTATTTTATTAATTAATAAATAGTTTTATATTATTGTTACACATTAATGTTTAAATGGTAGCATTGTATATTTATTGTTGCAATATATGATTTATGTATTTCAGTGTAAATTTAGTTATCATCGATATAAAAAGTCTAAAATTTATTATTATATTATTCATTTTAGTGATGAAATAAGGAGAATTTCATTTTGAAAATATTTGTTTTATTAAGGTTTTTTTATATTTGTGATATATTTTGGTGTTTTCTTTTGTCTTGTATTATATTATTTCTGTAGAATTTTTAAGGTCAACTCATATTTAATTTGGTTCTAATTTCCCCAAGCTTTAACAAGTCTATTGTAACAATTTTTGCTGATAAAGGGAAGAATGGCATTGAATTGAGCTTAGAAAATTGTCTCAATAGTCTAAAATGAGGTACGGATTTTGATAATTCTCCTTAACCAATTTTTTTAATAAAACAACGTACACCTATTGATATTCCTCCCTAAACTTATTTTTTTGCATGTAGATGTTCTTGATAATCCTGCCCAAGTGTCTACCCTGCTCTTGACCTAAAACCTTTAGGAAACATTTTTGGACATGCGTGAGAGCCTATAAATCTTGGTAGTTAATTCATAGATTATTTCAACATAATCACATAGGAATATTCAATTGAAGAATGACCATTTTGGAGGACAATGCTTAGTGGCCTCTCTACATTACATTTCTATATATTTGTTTCACTTTTATTATTCTGCCTCAACTATAGAAGTCTAAAAGTGTAACTATTTTTTACAATAAAAATTTTTGTATCCGTTTCTTAGTTATTGATAAAGGGCTTGTTATTTCTTCAACATTTATCCAGATCCATTTATAGAATCTTCAGGTGATCTTCAACCACAGGGTGAGTTCTCCTTGTACTATAAGTTATGTCCATCCTAATGAATCTTTACATGGCACTATCTCACTAGCACTTAGAGGTCGGCATATTTGTTCTCAATCATTTTTCACCCGCTACTCCTCAACGAGGGCAAATAGATTTCGCTATCAGGAGGAAAGACCTCTATTGGTTCATCTTGATGGACTAGTTTCTTGTGTAGAGTGGTGAGCAAGTGGAATATTATGTGTTGTCGCCTTCTAGATAGGGAATTATAATTGCTTTTTCTCCTTTAGAGACCACTCAGAATGGGTATGTGATCTTACTTGGGTCGAGCCCTATTCTTGGGTTAGTCAATCCCCTAGGAATGATCTTACCCCACCTTTTTTGGGTGCTACTTCTTATGCTTAACTACATCACTTGCCTTGTGATTTGATATTTTAATTATACTTTTGTGTTACCATGTTTAACTAACATTTTTATTTTATGGTTTTTCGTTGTGTATTTTTACATACCAACTACCCACCTTTTTGTTACAACCATATATGTATTTTGTGCGTGTTAGAATTAATAGATATATCGATGAGTTCTGATAAATTTTAATGATGAAATACAATATCTAATTTGAAACATTGTTTCTTGATCAATTTAGAAAGTCTTACTTTAATAATCATAATATCAGTGTCATTAAATTTTTACTATCAATTACAAAATGAAACTTCCAATAAAACTTTTTTTCTTAAATAAAAACATGTTTATCATAAATTAAATAATTTTTTTTCCCTACGAAACTAATAAAAGCTACTTAAGATATACCAAATAAGAAAATAATGTTGTGGATAGATTAATGGTAGCAATGTTGGTGGCATGACACAACTTCAATAGGTGGGAATGGTTGGTTCATTGATGACATTCTCTATTTTTAATTATTTATATTGATATTATTTTTTCATAACATTTATTAATTTTTAGGATATAACTTTTTCACCCTAATGATGTACTCTATTTTATTATATCAATAAAATTTATATAAAAAACACTTAACCAATTTTGGCATTCTCTTTTAAACTCAGTATGAAAATAAATGGCATAACCTATTGCCCAAATTAAGCCTACGGTAGCTCTCACAAGAAGAAAAGATCTGCAATATCCTCTAAAATGAATATGTTATCAGCATTTGCATCATTTCCTTGTAATATGTTGGGGCCGACATTCGACATACTTCATGTTTTCACTATATTATCAATGATGAGAAATACAAGATTATCTTGTGTTTTCAAAAGCTTTGCTTGCGTTGTTGCGAGTTGTGAATTAAGATGTGATATTTGTTGCTCTCATTTACACACCACGCCTGTGCAACCGTAGACAAGGTCATTCAGCCTGGCACTTACATCACATACTGTGCTTGTCACCGCATCTCCTCTCTTCTCATCGGGAGCATACTGAAACACAAAAACAACATAAAAGTGTCAAGGTGGTTCAATGATGGAGATTTATATTGGATCCAAGTTGGATTAATTTTTACATTCTCATAGAGATGAAAATATGATTCCTTTAAGTCGAAGTATTTTCAAGATGTTCCTTGTCTCGAATACTTTATTTGCTACTAAAAACTTTTGAGGATCCTGTGGTGGGAAATAGAGAGCAACCAAAAATTTGTCTCCACATTATCTTCGTTGAATCTTACACGCTGCGTATCGATAGGCAATCGAACATTGCTCCATATTCAATAATACTCATATCTAAAATAAACAAATAATTGCACTTGTGAAAGCTTACCTTGATGTTGATTATTTTGGATGGGATCAATATTATCTTGATTTTGTTAATACATGTTGTAGACAATATGTGAACTCTCTAGTAGCAATTAGAAAATCAGCAATGGGAATTTTAGTGTACATTGAAACAACATCAAACTAACCATAACGCATAACGTCATCTTCATTTAGCTTATCATTTTTAATCTCATTAATCTAAGATGTTGAGTCTCTCACATAGGAGCTTGAATTCATAGTGTTTTAAGTTTATTCACTAAGAATTTTCCCAGATTGTAAGTTGGTGAACTAATGGTATTTACTATTGGTCGAAGAGGACTATCTTCTATAGGAATCTAAGTATTATCGTGTCTCATTTATTATCAATATAGATATGATTAACCAAATTATAATTCAATCATATTTATGTTTTTCAATTTTAAGATGACTTTTAAATTATTAACAAATTTGAGATTAACCAAATTATAATAATTCAATGTGTTTTTTAAATTTTAAGATGATTTTTTAATTATTATCAATGTGCGATTAATCAAATTACATCTGTCATTTTTTTAATCTTAATATCATTTTTATGAAAAGTTGTGTTACTATTTATATGTGTTATAAATTATTTTTTGTTTAAAATTTTTTATCAATGTAAGATTAATTAAATATAGTAATATTTTTTTGTGTTAATCATTTATTAATAAAATATAGAAAATAATTTATTTTGTAAATAATTGGTAAGTAGATGAATTGGTGGATTGTAATATTTATGATTGTATTCATTTTTAATTATAATTTTAAATTTAATCTCTTTTCGACTCACCTAAATATTTTCTATATCTTAATATTAATGTAGTTAGATTGAAACAATTTATCATTAATTAATTAAAAATTTAAAAACTTATAATAATCTTTTAAAAAATGATATATCTTAAATAATATTTTCTAAATAAATATATTTAATATTATTGTATTGTACGGTTTGTAAATAAATTATGTGAGGACAGTGAATTAAGGTGCCATAGCATCATATTAATTTCAAAATATTTCCTTGTTTTAATATGTCATCTTAACTATTTAAAACTAAAGTTTCAAGGTCTAACACATTATAAATTTTACGATATAATCGATTTTATCACGAGAGGTCATAAAATACATTTTTTAAACCTATGACCAAAATATTAACCTTTGGAATACCAATAATTGTGCATTAAAATATCAATACTTGAGTCTTACTTGTTAAGATGTGATTGATTACATTTAATTTTGTAGAATAAATGTTGAACAAATATTAAATACTACATGTTCAGCTTCTGATACACTTTAATAATTCTACACACTAATTTAACAAAAACTTTATTCGATAATTGAAACATGCACAACTATTGGAACCTTTCCCCTATCCATTCAGTATAATTAGTGCATTAAATACATAAATATATCATCGTGCAGCGTATATCACAATAAAATTTGTCTTTTGTAAAATCTGGCCTCAATAAATAATGCAACCATTTCATCATCTTATGATATGCTTTTGCACAGGATTTTAAAATGGCAGAAACATTTTGTTTTGATATTTTGCACGTTACTGGACAGCACATATCTAGGCAGCTTGCTTCCATTGACGGTTAGCGTGTGTGCTCCATGAATTTTCTCAACTCAACTTATCTGATTAAACACGATAAGCAAACCCATTAAAAATTCTGGATCCACTCCGCGTTGGACAACCAGGCTGAAAACATCATCCCCTAGTATTATGTCGGATTTGGCTTGCTTTCTTTGAAAATATAGCCAGTTGTTTAAAATGTTTGTGCAATAATGTCTTCGGAGGCACTGAAATTTGTAAAACATGGTCTGGACAACGACCCTTCCATCTGATAATCACAATTTTTAATATGATTATTCCTGTTTAAATATACATTGGAAGCGGTTTTGTTTGAGAAGCACACTGACTTTGAAACGCTTGTAATGGGCTTTTGACACTGATCAGGGTCTCCTTTGGATGCTTCCCATTTATTGTGAACACTCCATCTCTGCTATAATATGAATTAAAACTAAAGATCGGACATTGTGGAAGTGGATAATGAAAATAATGGTGACATGAAAGAAGAAAGAAGAAAAATAGCTTTCGCCGCATTGTAATAAGAAATTGCCTTCCATCATAGATGAGAAGTTCTTCATTTTTGGCATCACATCCATAATTGTCCACTCTGACAACCAAACCAGACCATCATTATCATCTGTGTACAGGTATTCAGATAAGTAAATAGGGGCACATATGTTTCTTTACACTTGGATTATCAAGAGAAATCGCCACTATCAAAACAGAAAATATTTTGATCCCCTCTCCAACGCATAAACTTATATTTTGAAAATATCATGAGAATCGCCACTGTCAAAATAGAAAATATTTTGATCCTCTCTGCAACGCATAAACTTATATATTATATGTTTAGGTGGGAGGGGTTTGAGCGGGAATTTTAAAATTTAAATTTGTTTGAACAGTCAACCCACAGTTGTAACCACTCTCCCAAACCGCTAAAATAACTGCATTGGGTCTGACCATGCCAGGTCATCAGTTCACTACATTGGATCTGGAACTGTCATGTCATCAGTTCACCGGTTGTTAACGTGCCATTAACAGAGAAGATTAAAGGTTATATAATAACTTTTCAATGCAATGGTGGGGCCCAAAGCCATGCCAACACGAACCCAAGTTTATGCGCACTAGTTAAGCTCAGTGGAATCCATCCCCACAGTAGTCTTTGGTTTCATCAGTGTTAACGATTTGATCTTTTGAAAAAAAATGACTCCACAGAATCCGACAGCGTTGTATAAAAACAAAGAGTGTTCATTTCTTTTATTCACAGAGTCCTAAACCCGACTAGAACCACCTGTAGATGCATAAATGTTATTTTAAATTTCCTTGAGTCGTTTGGAAGGTAAAACATCTGAGATGGATAAGGAAACGCCTGGGAAAGTCAAAGTGGCATCAGGGGAAGTTGTAAGGTCAGTCCATTCCTCCCTATAAGTCAAAATGGCTTGCATTTCAAGTGGGGTTGTCGGCCCTCAGTTTGTGAACAGAGCAGTGACAAAATTATATTATTTTGTATATTTTTTGGGCTGAGTTTTGGTGAGACTGCCATTTTTGAAGGTAGATGTTTGTGATGAAACCTTGCAACATGAGAATTAGATGTAGATCTTAACTACAGTGAGACTTATGTATTATGTATGTTGTACCTCATTACAACGAGACCGTCATTTTTAGGCATATTATGTATGTTGTACCTCATTATAACGAGACTTGATATTATGTATGTTGTGAGCCTCATCTCTCGGTTCATGCAGGATCCACATGAGTTGGCATGCTGCAAAAAGAATCTTAAGGTATGTGAGTGGTACAAAAAAATTTGGTATTCATTACTCTTCCACTATGAAATTTGAGCTAGTTGGATACACTGATTCGGATTGGGCTGGTTCAGTGAATGATCGAAAATTTGCTTCTGGGTATGTTTTCTCACTTGATTTTGGAGTTGTCTTATGGAGTAGTAAAAATCAGGTAACTGTGGCTTTCTCTTCCACAGAAGCAGAGTATATTGCAGCAGCAGCAGCTAGTTGTCAAGCCATATGGATTCAAGGAGTATGTATTCGAATTTGAATAATTATGCAAACACTTAGTTTCTAGAAAAAAAATATTTTAATGGACAAGTTTTTGTATATGATCTATTGGGTATAATTAAGGATTTATTGATGTTTTGTGTATCCTTTCATCTTCTTCTCGTCTTTTATGTGTGGTCATGTATGTTCCCTCTCTTTTTTTTACCCCTTTTTCTATTAGGTTAGATATGACAACTTTCTAAATCTGTCCCATATAGATTCAGTAGCCCATTAAATTATTCACTTGTACTTTTATAGGGCCTTTTCTCCTCCTACATTTCTTGTCAATATTTGAGCCCATGATTATTGATTATTGTTTATTTTCTTGGTCAATTTTAGTAACAATAGGTTCTTAATTCAAATTTGAGTAAAGTATATATACAAATCTTCTTAGAGACATCGCAATAATAAAATATCAAGATGATCTAACTATAGGTACATTTAAATTTTCTATATATATGTTATTAAGGACTTGCAATAAAATTTTAGTTGTGTCTTGTACCAAAATAAAGACTAATAGAAAGACATGTAGATGTAATTGATTTATTATGGAAAGAAGCCAAACCTCTAACGCTCAATATTCCACTTAAGTGCATTAGAATTAAATTGACTTTAATTTTAACGCTCTAATTCCATGCATGTAATATATATAGTTGCAACTCTCTTGATATATCTCAATAAAATTAACCTTACATTTTATTCAATCCTCGTACAAGGTTTGTCCCAAATCATGTCAAAGATAAAATACAAGAAATATCTGATGTTTCGTCCATCAATTCAATAAACTAGTTGTAAAACTCTATTTATCATCTACCAACATACCAACAAAGAAAAATACATAACTATAAAAATTTAAAATTACACATATGACATTAAGGTACATATTTAGTGCCTATATGAATGCACATATGGAGACCCATCGAATTAGAGTAGGGCAGATAAGCCATCATGTTAAATCTCACCCCCAACATTGAGTAATTTTAAAACTCTATTTATCATCTACATGCACACCACCAAAGTATAATACATAACTTGATAAGAAGAAAAGTACACATTTGGCATCAAGCTACATATTATGCACCTATATTGATACACATATAAAGACCGCCTCCCAACTTCTACTTTGTCATCAACTCCAATAACACTACCCTCTCTGAACATCAACCTTCTTCAATACCAAATCCATTTGGAAACCTTTGCCCTAGGACAAATTCCCATATTTATAGGTGCTACGGTGAGTCATCAGCTAATCCCATCCAAGGGTAGACAACTGTCATTCTAGATGGTTCACCAGTTAGATCAACCGCATGTGCTATGGTAGTTGACTTGTACCTCATGACCCTAAATTCTAATAAGTGTCATCATAAGTCATGCCTTGAGCCTTTCCACTCATGTCATTTTAAAGTTGAGTCATTCCTTCAACCACTCAAATCTGACAGCAATCAATTCAAATGAGTTTAGATATGTCATCCTCTTCCATCATCTCTTTAGTTTAGTGTGACTTAGCTTTTATAGTACGACTTTTCCACCCCTATTTTTGTATGACTAAGTTGTTACAATGATAAGTGTAAATAAACTTATAATAAACTAAAAAAACTAATAATTATTTATAAAAACCACAACGATAAAATATGAAAATTTTTTAAAGATGTAAATAAGCTTAAACAATTATTCTAATAGTTCTGATTTATATAGGGGTGTTATTCTTGTTTATATTCTTTCCTCCTTTTTAAGATTGGTTTTTTTTGGCATCCTTATACTTTTTATGAGGTTGGAAAGGATGTTAATTTGATGCCTATGGTGTTTCTGCATGTGGATAAGGAGAATAATGAGGAGCCTTCAGTCTTGGAATATTTTTAGGAGGAGAATTGGAGATGTAGTGGTGGTTTTTTCAAATGTTTATACTAAGTGGATAATTGAGGATGATTGTACTCAATATATGGAGTAGGACAAAGGCAATAGGTTGTTGGTCTGTGGGTTTTTGGGAAAGCGAACCTTAATAGAAAGTATCATCAGCTAGGCAAAATCCTCTTCACCCAAGGCCTCTACCCTATGATAGTGCTAATTAGAAATGGCTTATTCAAGTTTGATTTTAATCCTAGAGAAGACATGGACTTAATTTGATCTAATGGTCCATGGTTTTATTTTTGGCCCAAAAAAGGTGTTTTCTTAAGCCCCTGATCACCATTTCGGTTATTAATATTATTTTGGTCTCATTACGACCACATAATCTACCTTTGGTACTATGATATCTTGTTCTAATACATATAATGGTCTAAAATTTTAACAAATTCATCAAATTTAATGATAACCCATCTATTACACACCATAAATTTGTCCGGGTTTATAGAGTGGTTGATATCTCCAAAATCTTACTCCATTCTATCAAGTTGCTATCTTAATTGGGCTACTGGATTCAAAATTCCAATTTTGAAGGTTTATCTTAAGGTGTAATTGGTTTATGCATTTTCTTGTATACTACTCCTCCAACTATTTCTCAGGCTCCAAGTCTTTCTAATTCATTTCTTGGAAAACTAGAATAGGTTTTGTCACCCCAACTTTAAGTGGGAAGCGCCAACACAGATTCCTTGATCATTGCCCTTTCCTTCGAAGGCTGGTGGTAACATTGTTAACATTGTACAGGGCTTTCTTAGATCCACAAGCCTCTTGTCAACACCTTCTTTAAATTGCCATGTTACCACTCAGTTATACAAAACCCCCTCTGAGACACTGGTGGTGGTAGAGTCCCTTCGAGGTTTAGAGTTGCTAAACACAATGATTAACTGGTGGCAGTAGAGTCCCTTCAAGGCTTAGAGTTGCTAAACACAATGATTAAGAGCTTGGAATTCGAGGAGGGTTAGGCATTGGCATAGATTCCCAAGTTAAGCAGATTCATCAAGGATAAAAGTTCATTTCATAAGAGATGTAGTCATATGATGACTTAGAGTCCCTTAAAGCACTTGGTATCCATCAATCAAAACCTTGGTTATCCAAACCAAATTGTGGGGTCTCAAAATGAAGAGGGAGGAAATCGAAAGAAGTTAGACACCAGATAGAAGCATTGGATGCCATAGATGAGGGGTTGCAAAGGACTCTCGATTCTATTTTATCGATGAGGAGGCGGCAACTGCCTACTGCTCACCTCTAGGGAGGACCTTCTTGGTAATCAAACCTTATAGTTGAATTTTTTTTATTAAGGGCATGTTGTTTTTACAGTTTACACACTACCCCTATGCAACCCTAGACAAGGTCATTCAGCCTGACATGTGCTTCATACACCATGCTTGTGACTGCATCTCCTCTCTTATCCTTGGGAACATCTTGAAACATAAAAACAACAAAAAAGTGTCAGGTTGATTCAATGATGGAGATTTATAATGGCTCCAATTTTTATTAATTTGCACATTCTCATAGAGATTAAAATAAGATTCCTTAACTAGAAGGATTTTCAAAATCTTCCTTCTCTCGAATACTTTATTTGCTATTAAAAACTTTTGAGGATCATGTGGTGGAAAATAGGGAGCAACCAAACATTTGTCTCCACATTATATTCTTTGAATCTTACATGATGTGCATGGACAGGCAATCGAACATCGCTCCATCTTCAATGATACTCATATCCAAAATAAACAAATAATTGCACTTGTGAAACCCTACCTTGATGTTGAGTATTGTAGATGAGATCGATATTACCTTGTTTTTGCTAATACGCGTTGTAAATAGTACATTTTGTGAATATGCGTTGTAAACAGTACGTTAACTCTCTAATAGCAATTAGAAAATCAGCAATGAAAATTTTAGTTCACTACATTGGATCTGGAACTATCATGTCGTCAGTTCACTGATTGTTAAACGTTATATAATGACGTTTCAATAATGTCTCCGAAGGCACTGAATATTGTACAACATGGCTTGAACAATGACCCTTCCATCTGATAATCACAATTTTGAATATACATTGGCAGCGGATTTGTTTGAGAAGCACAATGACTTTGAAATGCTTGTAATGGGCTTCTGACACTGATCACCGTCTCCTATGGATGCTTCTCATCTATTGTGAACACTCCATCTCTGCTATAATATGAATTAAAACTAAAGATTAGACATTGTGGAAGTGGTTAATGAAAATAATGGTGATAGGGAAAAAGAAAGATGAAAGTAGAAAAATACCCACACCTATACCGCAATTTAATAAGAAATTGCCCTCCATGAAGTTCTTCATTTTTGGCATTACATGCATAATTGTCCACTCTAACAACCAAACCAGACCATCATTATCATATGTGCACAGGTATTTAGATAAATAAATGGGAGCAAATATGTTTCTCAACACTTTGATTATCATGAGAATCGCCACTGTCAAAATAGAAATTATTTTGATTCGCTCTACAACGCATAAACTTATATATTGTTTGTTTAGGTGGGAGGGGTTTCAAAGGGAATTTGAAAATTTTAATTTGTTTGATCAGTCAACCCACTGTTGTAACTTGTAACCGCTCTCCCAAACGGCTACCATAAATGCATTGGGTCTGGTCATGCCACGTCATCAGTTCACTACATTGGATCTGGAACCGTCATGTGGTCAGTTCACCGGTTGTTAACGTGCTCTTAATAGAGAAGGTTAAACGTTATATAATGACTTTTCAACGCAACGGTGGGGCCCATAGCCATGCCAGCACCGCACCCAAGTTTAAGCTCGGCTGAATTCATCCCCACGGTAGTCTTTGGTTGGATCGAACATTTGACTGTGCAACTTCATTAGTGTTAACCAGAGTTTTGTGTCCCGATTGGGTCTTAACACATTCGAACTTGACATTGCCGCTTAAAACACCCAACGTATATGGGTTCATTTGACTTCAAAAAATCCGATTTGATCTTCTAATCAAAAAACGACCCCACAGAATCCGACAGCATCATATTAGAGGTGAAAACAATTATGTAAAAGAAATTGTCTTGATATTGGTAAGCGGTTCCTTTTTGACTATTTTTTATAAGGAGAACCTTTGAAGACCCGTGGGGAGCAATGCCACTTGAGGAGTCAAATAAAATGTTGGGATAAGAGCTTTTGATATACCAGAGCTATGAACCAGAGTAATGGGGGAGCACCTTCTCGAAGTAGGACATGTGGGTGGGTCTGGGTCTGTAATGTCCGTCGAACGATTCGCATCCGAAACACCCTGTTGTGCTCTGTGTGGTCTATAAGGAGAAGTGTGACCCCTACCTCAAGGTGTCCACATGGCCACTTTTTGAAAGAGTCCTCATGTATTTAATGGGAATGGAACTTGGGTTGATGAGTACAAACTACTTGTACCTCACCAATACACCAAGCCCTTGAATACATCTAAAAGAAATTGTCATAAATTATTGGAAAGTTTTTATGTTTTCAAAATATATGAAAGTTGATTTTTCATGAAATTTGTGTATTTAATTATATAGGTTTCAAATCATTATCCCTAATGTATCATCACAATATTTTTTAAGTTGATTTTTATGTGAAAATTGTGTAATTAATTTTGATACAACATATTTCAAATCATCATGTCTAATTAATTTCGAAATAAAGGTAGTTTCTTCATATAGTCAAGAAATAAGGGTAGTTTCTTCATGGATAATTAATGTTCATAATTGATTTCAAAATTTCATATAAATAAGTACATACAATACTTTGTTGATTTAACATCTTCAATTTAGAATGACTTAATTTCAAAGGTTTTGAAATTATTCATAAATATACTTTGATTTTCAATAAATTGAAGAATATATTTTACTTTATGTTGATCATGTGATAATACTTGATTTTTTTGTGATATTTATTTTAATGAATAATATGGCATAATTAAGCATCTTCTCATAAATAACATGAAATAACAAACTGATCGCTGTATTAATAGTGATGAAAGCAGTGGTTTTAGGGTTTCATAGAGATACCCTACATAATACGATGGCAAGAGCTTGTCATGAAGGATCCAACAATGAAGTGGTAGACGCAAGGGCTCTGCAAGGTGTGGGGGAGATGGAAAACCTAGGCTCTATAACATCGATAAAAATTGGCTATGCTTTGGTGGCATCTACAAATAAGGCAAAACCTAGATCTACAGTGGTGGCATCTAAAAATAAGGTAATGGTGATACCTAGATCTGTAGTGGTGTCTGCCAATACGATGATGATATACATAAATAGAGTCAACACAGGGGGAATCTTAGATCTAGTGGTGAATAGAGGTTACAATAAGATAATGATACAAGGTTGTGCATTTTATTTTCTAGTGGCTAAAGAAATATCTATAGCAACATCTCATGTGGTTCTAACAGGGGATTCATGTCTTGGGTGTCCTAAGGAGCGTAGGAGATGTGATACCATGGTAATGGAGGTAGTGTTAATGCAACCTCAACTCATTGATTTTAATGTTGATGTAGCCTTAAGAAAAGTAAGGGTTAAATATTTAGCCCCAACACTATTAAATTTGGTTATTCATTTTTAAAATAGAGCTCTTGAATTGATTATGGGTATGCATGAACACTTATCCAAGTTTGGAATGATATGCAAATTTGAGGGTTTATGGCCTTCTCTTCAGGATCTCCATGCTTGGATTATCAATAATTGGCAACCTCTTTTTGATGGAAGAATTACCATTCACCACTGTGCAAAAGGTATTTTCATTATTATTTTTTATCCTATAACTGATAAAGAGCTCATTTTATCACATTCATGGGACTGGGACAGACTTTGGTTATTATCCAAACCTTGGCATTCCAATTTTAACCCCCATATCAAAATATTTAATATAAAACATATCTAGATCGGTTTGCCAAACCTTACCTTATTGTTATGGAATTAGGGGGTTTTTAAAGTTATTGATGATGTTGATGGATATTTTTGGTGTCTAGATTCTACAACTATTGAACAAGGGCATTCCACCTGTGCCCGATTTCTTGCCTATGTTGATCTCTCAAAATAACTCCCAACTTAGGTGGAGTTGGTTGTGAGGAACATAACATGGGTTCAACCAATGGATTATGAGGGCCTCCCATTTAGATGTCACATATGTTTCCTCATGGAACATCTTATAAATGATTGTCTTAGCATGTAACATAAGAGAGGTAATAATTGGTGGGTAAATGTAGAGGTAGAGCATATGGCAGTGGAAAGAAATATAGATTCATGAGAAGATGAACCTTAAATGATTCCATAAACACTAGTGAAATATTTTATTAAGGGTGGAGAGTCTGTGGCCACAGATCCCAATGGGAAGGGGACACCAGAATTATAATTGCGAAATACTGAGCGGAGTTTAGTGATGGTTTCTAAATCTCAGATAGAGAGAAGTTTCAAATCCTCAAAATTTCCTACCTTATTTTTAGGGGAAAGATTAATAGATGCTCTTTGACTCAAATTCTATAGGCTGCTTTGGAGTCATCCATCCCCATATTGCCAAATACAGAGGATGGGAATGGGTGGAAGCTAGTGAAAGGGAAGAAAAGAAGAGGAAAAAAGGAACCAGATTTATTAATTATGTCTCTTAGATTTCAAATAAAAAACTAAAAAAGAGAGACTCTCTTCAAATTAGTTTTGTTACAATAGTTTTTGTTTGATCTCACTTGTTTGCCATTACTATTTGTTTCATTTTTAGATTTGAGTGTATGTTCCTTAAAATCCCTTAGTTTGTTGTTTTTTGGTTACTTTTGGTTTGGTTGTAGATCTTAGGTTTGTCTTGCTATATTTTCAGTCTTAAGTGGCATCTGAGCATTGCTAGGCCCTATTTTGTTGGTTTATCTTCTAGGGTTTGGGGTTTGTAGTTCAAACCCCCCCTTTATCCTTAATAAAAACAATTCTTTAATTTTTTCTGTTTAGAAATACAACGTAGTGGATAGTTTATTATTTTATATGTTTCTTTATTTTTGAATCATGGTTTTAAAATATCTAGATATAGTTATGGCTCATTTAACTCTAATATAAGTAATACTTGGGGTAGAGGAAACCAACATAAATATAATAATTAACATTCGAAAGGAAAACTATCCATAGCCCAAAGAATCTCTAACTCATTTATGTATGGATTTATACATGGCACTCATTTCTCTATACACTTTGATGCCAATGGTCATGCCTTTCAATGTTTTGAACAATATAATCTATAACCTTTTGCCCCATTTAGTGAAAATGCTTGGTGATCACCCCACTGAGGTGTTAGGGGACCTCATTCATTTAGACATGGTTTACCAATTATCTCATCCCACCAAATCCAACCTACCACTCTTGAAACCACCACTCTCATTGATCCTATGTAGTAAAATACCCCTTTATTTAACTTAAATATCCATATCATGTTACCACATCTTTTCATTTTTCCTCTACTAGCCATAAATTTTCTAGTATCCCTTCTAACATGAATGTGGCGACATATATCTTGAAAAGGTTAAGCTTGAAGTGGATGATCAACTAGGTGGTGTGACTTGAATTAAGATTTGGTTATTATTAGCTAAGTTATGAGTTATAGATATTATGAGATAGTTTAATATTTCATATATTACATGATTGCATTGCTATGAGTTAAATATAGTGTATATTCTTATATTGTGATCATGTTGATTTGTTATTTTAGCAATATTTTATGAATATATATATATCATAATGTTATGGACTTACTACCTACTTGTCATGAGTTGGACGCAAGAGAGACTCATCCCTCAGAGAATGATAGAGGGAGAGCCTCATAAGAGAGGGTGATGTAGATGGAGATTTTATGGGATGATAAAGGAACATCTAGAACCCTGCACACACCACATCAAGTAACACTCATTATATAGAATGATTGGATTATTAATATTAGTATGTTATGTATGATATCTTCATTTGGGAAATTTATTACATGTGAGTTATTTTAATTTAATACTTGTATGTGGAATACATCATGTGTGATTGCATCACATATATTATATGTAGGGTTAAATGCATAATGTTGTAGTCTGATTAGGTGGTGATTAATTAATTATACCAAATAATTATTTATTATTAAGTTATCTAGAAAATAATAAAATTTTTGGAAATAAAAATAAATAGAATAAATTAAGGATTTTTACTTTTGCGCTGAGGCAAATTGGATAAAAGTTCAAAAATTAGAGGTTTATGGAAAGATTCTAGAATAAAAATCATGGATAAAATAAATTAAAAAAAAAAAAGTATCTTTGGAAAAAAGAAGCATATACTCATCAAAAATAATAAAAGAGGAAGATTTAAAAAAACATATCTCTTACCAAACTACTTTAGATAGGCTTGCTCTTGATTAGATTATGTGGCACCCTTATAGGATTTTTGTTGGGTGGTTTGAGGATGGTCATGAGTTATAGAGAGTTCATCTTAGTATGTGGTTGATTGATCATGTCCATGGTGTGTATGAGTTCTTATAGTATAATCAAGTGCTATATAAATTTGGGGTCAAGTAGGGTGTCTCATCAAAACCACATCAATTTCATCACATGGTACGAAGTGATCACAAGTCACATGATAGGATGGCACCGAATATTATAGATTTATCCCTGCACCTAGGGGATGAGTGAGGCCCCATGTTTCCCCTAGCATTAGGAGATGATGTGGGGTTTACTGATGGCTTTATGCAGTGGTGGGTGGGGTTCGATGACATTTATTATTTCCTATTATAGTTGAAATTGTAGGTTCTATTCTATAACATAAGGTAGTGGTGAAGAGATAGGTGGTGATCGATGAGATGAGTCTTCAGTAACACCAACACTAGTTGATGAGGTATCCCTTATAGCCACATGTCAGTATCCTAGTTGTAAGTTTTGTATTTGATTTTTCTATAAAATTATTGGGGTTTATACATGTTGATAATTGGAATATTATCTCAAATGTGTGTAGGTAACCAGTGTAGACATCCAATTCCTAACACCATTTGTTGAAATTATCAATCTTACTTAAAATTCACTCAAGCGCATAATTTGGGCCAAAATCACATAGACATGCTAAATGGTTTGATATTATCTAATACAAGAGCTGATTTAGGCTAATGCATCCCTTAATGGGGCAACTAATTTTATATGATTATTAAATTTTCTCAAAACATATTGAGTCAAAATGGTAAAAATGCAATTTGACCCTCTGAACCATTGAATTCTTCTAATTCGAAAGCGTATGACATGTAAATATGTTATTTTATGTTGACAATGTCCTAAATGGGGTATTGGTCTTTATAAAAATAACATCTTCTTCTATTTGTACTCCAGTCAAATTATGACCCAGTAATATGACATTCTTACCATTTTGATTGGTAGTGCGCAACCAATTTCCAAAGAATTGCATGAAATTAAACTAAACTCACTTAGGAAAATTAATCCAAATTGAAGGCTTAAGTGGAAAATCCATGGAATTTATTGAATATTTATTAATTATAAATTGATTTCTAATATCTACATCATCAGGTGACATCATCTATGGGGTGGCATTCATAAGCCATAAATGGAACAAATATCAAGTTTAAGGTCTCCCATGCCTCTTTAATACTCCTTGATTCCAAATATTTATGAGGGCATTTATGATTTAAGCCTAAAAAATTAAATTAATTCATGGCCACACATCTTTATCTCAATATATATGATCATGGTTCATTTTGATCATTTACAAAAATCTATAAATAGGAGGGCCAAGACCACCATTTTTAAGCTCTTTTGGTTTAAACTTATCATGCATAAATTCTCTCCACAAGTAATCTTTGTGTAGTGTTATTATGATTAATTTTTAATAGGATAGTTTCACTATAGACATAACATTGATCAAATATCATGATCCTAGTTTCATTGGTGCACTTGAGATGATGGAGGAGCATTGCCACTCATTATTACTAAAGACTTAAGCACCAAATCAATGGAAAAATTACGTTTTGAGTTGCATTTGGAGGTGGAAAACTCTTGGGAAGGTTTGATGTATATTATTTTTTTCAATAGCTCTTAATTTCCTTTTGTAAAACCCCATTGAGGGATTTGGATTAGTTATTTATGTTCTTATGGATTTTCTTAATTTTTTTTACTAGCACTTGATCTAACTCACTTTGAACTCAAGAATGAATAGGGCCCAAAAGAAGATGGTCCAGGGTAGGATAAAATGAGTTAAGATGGAATATAAATGATCCAAAGTGTTAATGATCCAAGCTTCAACTATCTAGACTCATAAAATAATTTGATCCAAAGTGTCAACAATCCAAAGCTTCAACTGTCCATAGTATTAAAGGATATAAAAGTGAGATAAAATAACTTCAACATAAGTTACCCACAAGTATGGGGTCTTGTAGACAATGGTTAAAAAAGATGTCAAGCATAGAATGACTTGAGATGCATAATGTTCATGGGCTCTGGAAGTTTCTCGTGACCTAAAGTAACCAATCGGTATGCCATTGATCCATAATTTGTTATGATCGCATATGGTCTAAGCCAATTGGATTGGAACTGACCCTTTTTCTTGCATTTAGCATTTGTGTTATTTTGATTCTCTTTCAAGACCAAATCACCAATTTTAAACTCTCAAAGGAGAATGTGCTTATTGTAGCTTCTATGCAATTTATTTTGATAATATTACAAGTTATCTAGGGCAAAAAAATGCTTGCCAACAAGGAGTTCTAGTTTTTGCAATCAAGAAACTCTATAATCTTGATCATTCAATATTATCCAAAAAAATTGGCGATGAAGGCAGCTCAATCTCAATAGGGATAATAGATTTTTTTCCATAAATAAGGGACTATGGAGTGGCTTCTATGGGGCTTCGATGACAAATACAATAAGCCCAAAGGGAAGGAAAAATTTACAAGTGCCAATTATGACCAACATCATTGACATTCTTCTTTAGTATGGTAACAATGGTTTTATTTGATGCCTTGTCTTGATTGTTGCCTTGTAGTTTATATGGTGTGGATTTTTTGTTCTTGATTTTGATTTTTTTATAAATATCTTTAACATCTTGGTTTAAAAATGATCTACCATTATTGGATATAATGCATGTTGGGATACCATATCGACAAATAATATGATAATGTATAAACTTGGCAATCTGCTTACTGGTGATGTAAGTGAGAGGAATGGACTCAATCCACTTAGTAAAATAATCAATATTAGTGAGAATATGTTTGTGACCATATGAAGATATTGGGTTTATTTTATTGATGAGGTCGAGGGCCTATGTAGAAAATGGACATGGTGTAGTAATCAGCTATGGTGGTCAGGAAGGTGTGTGTATCAAATTTTTATGTTATTAACAAGCAACACACTTACATAATTTTAAGAATATATATCTATTTTGGGCCAATAATAACCTATTTTGAGGATATTTTTAGCTAAGATTACACCATTGGTGTGGGACCCACACATTCTTTCATGAACCTCCTTAAGCGCTAACTTGGATTCTCCTAAAGATAAACAATAAAGTAGCATTCCATCATAGATTTTATGATAAATTATGTTTTTAAGGAGGGTATAATGGGCTATGTGATGAAGGAAAAGTTTCTAACGGTGATTAGAAATGTTAGGTGGAAAAACGTGATCATGAAAATAATTATAAATGTCTTGAAACCAAGGTAGTTTAGGTGTGAAATTGGGACCAATAATGCTGCATACCCTTCCTAAATCTATCAAGACATGAACAAGCTATAACATATTTTCAATGATAAACTAATACTCTTTAGCACTATTATCAATCTGTATCATGGACCCAATTATTGACATTGTATCGACATATCTATTATTGGCCCATGGTAATTTTTCAAACTGTAGAGATTTAAAATGAGCTTTGATGTTATCCACAATGTTATTTTAAGGCACAATCTTGTCATCTCTAGTCTGATATTGATCAGTGATTTTATTTATAATCAATTAGGAATCCCCATAGACCATTAATAGACATATACCTCACTATATTTCAAGTTGAAGTCCTGCAATAAGTGCCTCATACTCAGCCATATTATTGGTAGAATGAAAAGTGATATTAAATTATTTGGGAATCATATCCCCTTGTAATGTAATTAATAAAATTATGGCTCCATATCCATGAGGAATGAAAGAACCATCAAAATATAGCTTTTAGTGTTCAATTTCATGTTGTACTTATTCAATTGTCATAATAGAATCATTTATAAAGTTGAATATGAGTGGTTGAGTGTTTATAATAGGGGCCTTGGCAAGCTGATCAACACTAACCTACCTCTTGATAACTTTCTAATTCTAATAATTAACATCAAAATCCTTAAGATCATGAACCATTTGGCCATGCATCCTGCAAGAGATGCTTTGGATAATAAAAATTTGAGGGGATCCACTTTAGCAATAACAATGGTTTTATTGTTTAGCATATAATGTTACAAATTTTGGGATGCAAACACCATAGCTAAACATGCCTTCTTAATAGGTGTATAATTGTTTTCATAAGCCACCAGTGTGAGGCTTAAATTTTATTCTTAATCAAACTAGTCAGAATGTCATATTATCAGGTCATAATTTGACTAGAGTATAATTTGAAGAAGATGTCAATTGCATACCCCATTTAGGACATTGTCGATACAAAATAACACATGCATATGTTGTGGGATTCTAAATTATAAGAATTCATTGTTTCATAAGGTTAAATTGCATTTTTCCATTTTGACTCAAAATGATTTGAGAAAAGTTAATAATCACATAAAATGTATTTCCCCATTTAGGGATACATTTTCCTAAATCAACACTTCTATATGACAAGATCAAACCATTTAACGTGTGTAAGTGATTTTGGCCCAAATTGTGCATTTGATTGAATTTTGAATAAAATTGACAATTTCAACACAATGGTGTTTTTTGGAATTCGATGTCTATATTTTGCCCCTATGTGGGAAGGCATGGTGAGACATTTAGGCGAAGTGGCATATTTTTAAAGAAAATAGATGTCGAGAAGAAACCCATGATGCCCCCTTGAGAGGACATACAGAGATGAAAGAGAAGGATGGACTCTTGAAAAGAGAAAAAAGGGTGAAATTAACCCATAGACAAGATTATATGTTGACAAGATAATGCTTGTACATGTTGATTTTTAATGATAAAAATATAAAATAAAATAAAATAGGCCCCAAGTCAGGGGGAAGTTGGAAGGATACAATCCAAAAATATAAGTGACACACTTTGAACACACCTAAAATAAGGTGCAAGTTGTGTGCTTAGGGAATGATCAATCCTGAGACAAGTTGCATACTTTGAAATTTCCATAATGAGGGTAAAAGTGCACAGAGATTATAATTAGAATAAAAAGGATAACATTGCTCTAGAGAAAGGAAATAATAATGTGCCCCAGTAGAGTGGATTTGATCAGTTGATAAAACAATTTTACCCTAGTAGGGTCTGGTTTTGATCACTGATAATTAGTTTTACCCCTGTAGGGTTGATTTGATTAAGTGATTGGTCTAAATATTGTGCCCCAATAGGGAAAACTGGCAAACATAGGTCAAGGATATATCCTACTACATAGATTAAATATGAGTGGTCACAAACATGGATGCGATAGTCTAATGACTAAAGAAGCCACAAATAACTAGGCATACAAGGTTGCACAAAGTGATGAAAGAGATAAAAAGAATAATGAAGGTGGCTAAGCTGACCCAAGATACATCATGTATCTAAGCATTTCCTACATAGTCCAGATGGACCTCAAGCCAATGTAGTTCACCCATAAGTGGGAGGAAATGGAATGAGGAATGAAGAAGAGAAGAAAAATGGACCACTATTCGATTAGACTCATAATGTATGCCAAGAGATGCACATCTTACATAGATTCTGGTACATAATCTATTGAAATTGATTTCAGTGGTACATTGAGATTTATATTCAGAGTGACATTACTTTTTGACTTTAGATCCAAAGCAGTTGATTCTTACAATAGAAATATGAAATTATGCATCATAAGTATGAGTGACCTATAATGACATTCTATTTCAATTGAAATGAGTCAGTTCAAATGTGAATACTTACATCTAAGGATAATGATAAGAACTACTAATACTAGAGTTACAACTATTTACATTTAAATAAAAACAATAGACAAGTGTCACCTAACTTAAAATCATGATATGAAAAATCAAGATTTAAGTAGGAATAATAATGCATAAAAACAAAGCAAGAACAACTTAATAAATAACATGATTCAAGATATGAATAATAAAGATCCATGTGTACCACCAAGATGTACCCAAAAAATAAAACAAAAGAATAAGATAAAATAGTAACTCAAAATACCAAGAATAAATAAGAATAAACAACAAAGGGAAAAAAAAAAAAACAAAACAAATGGGGAGACAAGGAAGTAATCATAACAACAATAAAATCAAATAAATACACACAAACAATAATTGGCCAAAATGTCAAGAACAAAATACACAAAGTTACCCCTAAGTGATAGGGAAATAACAAAACAACAAAATGGGGGAGAAATAAGAAAAGGAAGGGGGTGGCCGAGCTGACATCAAATGTATGAGACAAGTGAATCTTGCCTACATATTTCCATGGATGTAAGGTCCAACATGAATTTTAGGCCAAATTTAGTTCTCCTAGAAAATGGGATAGAAGAAAAGAGATGATAAGAAAACTTGATTAGAGTTGTAGAGTAAATAAGAAAAATGGGTTCAAAAAATTTTGTTGAGCATTTTCTAATGTTTTTATGTTTTTGAGATAAGCAACAGAAATTAAATATTAAAAAAAGGTCCAGGGAACTACTTAGATGAGGAGATGCACGTCCATAGATAAGAGTTAAAACAATAGCTAAACCATCTACAACAAGGATCGTGAATATAAATAATGAAACAAGGAACCAACTAATCAAGGAGATGCACATCTAAAAGTAGAAGTCCTAATAACAGATATATCCAGTTTTAATGGTCCATACTCATAAATCGATGAGAGCGAGATCCTACTAAGGTAATGATGCCTACTAAGCAATAATAAAATAATAATAGAACAATATGCAGTGCTAAATAAATCTAAAGAATCATTCAACAGGAAAAAACCATGAGTTTATGTATCCGTATTCACTTATCTATAAGATGAAGTTATAAAATACTGTTTAGTTTAAACTACTTTATGAAACTGGGATTGAATGTGTTCAGAATGTTTATGAGTCATAATCGGGATCATAATTGGGCAAGAGATAAAACTCTCCAAATTACAATGGCCTAGGGTATAAAAAGAATAATTAGTAAATGAATTCATGCAAGTAATTCAAAATTTGAGAATTATAACACAATGTTATTAAAAAACTAGTTTAATTGGTAAATGGAAGTAACAAGTCTTTTGACAATTCCAATCCAACTAAACAATTGAGAACATTTTGGCCAAACATTTTGGAAGTTCTTTTGAGTGTTTCAAGATTTTGTTAAATTTTGATAAATTTTAGTATTCATACTTAAAAATTCACTTTGAGTTTATTAATGTAGTTTACGGATCATATGAGGATGGTCATAAGTTACCAAGAGCTCATCTTAGTATGTGTTTGATTGATCATTTCCATGGTGTGTATGAGTTCTTATAGTATGATCAAGTGCTACATAAATTTAGGATCAAGTAGGGTGTGTCATCAAAACCATGTCAATTTCATCACATGGTACAAAGTGATCACAAGTGACATGATAGGATGGCACTGACTGTTATAGATTTATCCCTACACCTAGGGGATGAGTGAGGCCCCATGTTTCCCCCAGTATTAAGAGATGATATGGGGTTTACTGATGGATTTATGTAGTGGTGGGTGGGGTTGATGACCTTTATTATTTCCTATTATAGTTGAAATTGTAAGTTTTATTCTATAACATAAGGTAGTGGTGAAGAGATAGGTGGTTATCGATGAGATGAGTCTTCAGTAACACCAACACTAATTGATGAGGTATCCATTAGAGCCACATGTCAGTATCTTAGTTATGAGTTTTGTATTTGATTTTTATATAAAATTATTAGGGTTTATACATGTTTATAATTGAAATATTATCTCAAATGTGTGTAGGTAACTAGTGTAGACATCCAATTCCTAACACCATTTGTTGAAATTATCAATCTTACTTAAAATTCACTCAAGCACATACTTTGGACCAAAATCACATAGACACACTAAATGGTTCGATCTTATCTTATACAAGAACTGATTTAGGCTAATTCATCCCTTAATGGGGCAATGAATTTTATGTGATTATTAAATTTTTTCAAAACATTTTGAGTCAAAATGGCAAAAATGCAATTTGACCCTCTGAACCACCGAATTCTTTAAATTCAAAAGTATATGAAATGTACATATGTTATTTTTGTGTCAACAATGTCCTAAATGGGGTATTGGTCTTTACAAAAATAACATCTTCTTTTATTTATACTCCAGTCAAATTATGACCCAGTAATATGACATTCTTTCTAGTTTGATTTGTAATGTGCAACCAATTTCCAAAGAATTGCATAAAATATAACTAAACTCACTTAGGCAAATTAATCAAAATTGAAGGCTTAATTGGAAAATCCATGGAATTTATTGAATATTTCTTGATTGTAAATTAATTATTAATATCTACATCATCAGGTGCCATCATCTATGGGGTGGTATTCATAAGCCATAAATGGAACAAATATCAAGTTTAAGGTCTCCCATGTGTCTTTAATACTCCTTGCTTCCAAATAATTATGAGGGCATTTATGCAACTAAGAAGGGGTAAAAATTTATTCAGATAAACCCGAAAATGGGAAGATTACATTATCATGTCCTGATCAAGAAGTTGCGACAGGATGGGGGCAAGCCCGGAGGGCAGCCTCTCCTGATCAAATATAGCCCAATCTGGCCCATGCTCCGTGGCCCATTTCGCCAGACGGTCGGCTACCCCATTCCACTCCCTGGGGATATGCCTGAAGGAGATCACTTCAAACACCAGACAAATCTGACGAATCTGCTTAATAATAGCAGCCAATTGCCAATCCACCGCCTCAAGGTGCAAATTCCTCAGCAGGTTAACCACAACTTGCGAATCCGATTCGCAAACAACACTGAGCCACCCCTTCTGACAGCAAATTTGCAAGGCCTCCAAAATAGCCAACGCCTCCATTAAGTTATTCGTAAACTGACCTTTATGGACCGAAAACAAAAATCACGGAGAGCCCAAACTGTTCCTCCCAATACCTCCAATTCCAGCAATTCCAGGATTGCCTCTCGAAGAGCCATCCACATTGACTTTGATAAGCCCCTCCGCTGGTGGCATCCACTTTCCAGCTCGGTTAACAAGCCGCGCCCTTTGCCTGGTGGCACATGTAATTCCAGAGGTCACATGGCGCGTGTAATTCCAGAGGATGCCATTGGAGGACGGAACAGGGGATAGACGCGCCCACACTTTGGCGTCCCACGGCCCCAGGTCCGCCCCTCCACCCCTGCTGCTGTGTATGGTTTCTTGAAGCGCTGTGGTGATCCTCACCCACAGCTCCCGAGAACTCTTAGAGTGCTCTTGGAAAATCCTACGGTTCCTCTCAATCCAGAGGTTCCACAATATAAACACAGGACCAGCAGACCAAGCCTGTTGCAAGGGAGGCGCCCTGCTGGGAGGTCACTCTAGGTGAGTCCAGAAGTCAGCCAACGAAGTCACATGCCAGCACGGACGCTCCCAGATTTCCCACCACTTGTGCCACAGCTCTCTGGCAACAGAGCACTGGAAGAAGAGATGCTCAGTCGTCTCAGCGCTTTCACCACACAAAATGCACTTTGACGGACCTTGGAAGCCCCTTTTACAGAGGTTGTCCCAAGTCAGGCATCGATTATAGGTGAGAGTCCAAATAAAAAAATTGCATTTCGGCCAACAGGCCGAGTTCCAAATTCTTTTGCCCCAGAGAAACTCAGTCACGCCAAAACAATCCTTTGCCAGCTCCAGATATCCAGCCGAGACAGAGTACTGTCCCGTGGAGGCGCCTCCCCACGCCAGTTCATCAGAATCCCGCAAGGAACTGCAACCTCTACCAACCAGAAGCTGAGATAATTCCTTTCTATTAGCCTCTGTTCCTCCCGGAGGCCAGTCCAACATATGCTTCCATTTATAGGCAACAGTGCCCCCAATATTAAAAGATTCTTTATAGTGTTCCACAGTATTCCAGCCTGCCATCCGAAAAGCATCACACAGGTCCTGCAAATGGGGATGAGAGGAAAGAAGGGGCGGTGCCCCATTCCAGGAGTCCTCCCAGAAAAGCGTATCAGCTCCATTATTACAAATCCAAAACAACCTAGACTGAATTAATTGCACCCCCACCTTGAGAGTGTCCCACACCATCGAACCTCTACCCTCCAAGGAGAATCTAGGAATCTCCATCGTGAAAGCCCCAGGGAAATATTTCGCCGACAGGATCCGGGCCCATAACTGCGATTGATTGGTGCACCAACGCCAATATAACTTTGCTGCCAAAGCTTGTCTAGCCAGGATAGCAGAGCGGAGTCCAAGCCCTCCCTCCTTCTTGGGTCTACAAACAGTGGCCCAATTTACCAGACTCCATTTCGACTGCCGCAAGTTGCCACTCCAAAGAAATTGCCGAGACAGGGCATCATACTCACGGAGAAAAAACATAGGGGCAGCCTGAACCATACTATGATAAATTGGCAAAGCTTGAATAACGGATTACAGAAGAGTCACCCGCCCAGCGGTAGTCAACCACCTGTGTGTCCAATGGTTCACTCTCTGCTTTAAATTATCCAAAACATTCTGCCAAAATAGCCTGGGTTGCCTCCCAACCACAATGGGAACTCCCAAGTACGTCACTGGAAGAGCCTGTATCTGAAATCTGAGAGCAGCAGCAATTCTTCGTTGAATAGGTGCCGGAGTATTGAAAAAATAAATGGAAGATTTGTGTTCATTTATTTTCTGACCAGAAGCCAATAAATATGTGTCCAAGGTTTGATGGAAGGCATGCTCTTCCCTCATCCGGGCTTTCCCAATCAGAACAGTGTCATCCACAAATTGGAGGTGGGTCAAATTGGGAATTCCTTGCCCCCACTTCCATCCACAGATCTGGTTTTGATCTGATCGTGATTTAATCAAACGCCCCAATCCCTCAGCCAAGTTAATAAACAAGTATGGGGAGATCGGATCCCCCTGGCATAGCCCCTTAGAAGCATCGAACAACCTAGAAGGTGCTCCATTAATGAGAACAGAATACGAAGGCGTAGTAATACAACTTAGAATCCATCTAATCCAATCCTGACTGAAGCCAAATGCCAAGAGGATTTTCTGTAGGAGATTCCAATCAACCCTGTCATAAGCCTTAGCTAAATCCAGCTTCATAAACATAGCTTTTTCCTGTGATTTGCTCATGGAATGGATTGCTTCCGAGGCGATCACAACACCATCCAAAATCTGATTTCCTGCCACAAATCCCCCCTGCTCCTCCGAAACGATCAAAGGAAGGTAAGCCTTAAGTCTTTTCGCTAACAACTTGGTGATAAATTTGTATACCGTGTTGCAGAGAGCAATGGGCCTAAACTGATCCAAAGAATTCGCCTGCTCCTGCTTTGGGATCAGCACCAAAAAGGTAGCGTTGAGCGCTCTAAGCATCTCTTTGTTACGAAAGGATTCCTGTATCACTTCCAGCAGATCCGAACTGATGATATCCCAGAATTCTTGAAAGAATTCTGCCGGGAAACCATCCGGGCCTGGCGCTTTGCCTCTATGCATGGAGAAAACAATTTTCTCAACTTCATCCTTACCCATAGGTTTCAAGAGTTCGGCATTCATATCCGACGTGATGACAGAAGGGATGCAAGACAATATCTGATTCTCTTCCCTCTCAGCGAAGGCCGCATTATCAGTCAAGAGCTCAGAGTAGAAACGAACGGCCTCCTCAGAGATAGCCGAAGAGGAAGTAGCACGAGTACCATTCGGAAGATCCAGAGCAGCAATGTAATTTTTGTTGCGCCTCCCCTAGACTGACTTGTGAAAGAAGGCAGTGTTTTGATCTCCTTCCTGAAGCCAGTCAATCCGGGCTTTCTGCTTCCAAAAGATTTCTTCACGGAGTTCCCATTCCTGAAGCTCACTCAAAGCCAAAAATTCAGACTTCCGAAGATCATCAGTCAAACCAAAATCAAGGATCTGCCTGGTAGTGTTGTCTAACTTATGTTGAGCTTTTTTCTTCATAGCATAAAGGTTGCCAAAATTGTTCCTGTTCCACACCTGTAGCTTTCTTTTAACAAACTGGAGCTTCTTAGCGAAGCAAAACATTGCTGTACCATAATCCGGACCTCCCTGCTTCCACCAGTGAGAAACCAAGGGGCGCAAAGAAGAGTCACGCAGCCACATAAGTTGAAATTTAAAAGGTGGTTTCTTGAGTCGATCAATGCTTCTGGTTGTGAGCTTGATGGGCCAGTGATTCGACCCGTTCCAGGCAAGAATCTCGGAAGCCAAAGAAAAGGCACTAGATAACCAAAAGCAAGAAACTAAAAATCTATCTAAGCGCTCAGAAATAGCATCCATACCTATTCTCTGATTGCTCTAGGTAAAAAGACCATTAATGGGCTTCACATCAGCCAGGCGAAGCCGCTCTATGTTGTGTTTCAGCAGGTCGATCGATGGGTCCAGCCGATTTAATCCGCCCCTTTTTTCCTCAAGACTAAGGACAGCATTAAAGTCTCCATTCAAGATCCAAGGCAAATATGGGAAACATCTCCGAACAAAGCACAGGTGATTCCAAAGCTTGAGGTGCCCGTAATAATCCCCTCTTGCATAAACATTAGTAACAAGGATTCGTTCTCCAGTTTCTGGAGCAAAAGCCATCATGGATAGAGCCGAGATATCCGCCATCCATTGTAGTGGGGTAACCCTCCCAGGGTCCCAACATATTGCTATGCCCCCTGCAGTACCAATCGCCCCCACACACTGACACTATCCCGCATTCCAAAATTTGTGCTGACAATCAAACATAGCTTCTATAGACAACTTAGTCTCCTAGATACAGAGGATATCCGGAGAGTGTTCCACAATCAACTTCCGCATAGCTTTTTGCCGGGGGAAACTATGCAGCCCCCTTACATTCCAAGAGAGCAAAATCATTGGGGGGGTGGGGTGAAGAGCTGATCCAAGGTCCTAACCACACCAGATTCCACCAACAGATCCCCTGTAAGTTTTAATTTTTCCTGATCCTTCTTACGCCCCGGTCTAACTTGCGAGGAGAAAGATGCTTTCTTAAAAGATCTTTGTTAAAGGCCTAATGCTTCCGAGACCCCCTTATCTTTTCTGTGAACCTCAGGATCCTTCACCATCTCAGCCCAGCTGCCTTCATTAACTTGTTGCACTAACCCAGCCACCAGATTCCTGTCCTCTTGCTCAAAGCCAGTCTCCTGGCTTGGTTGACACACCATAACCTGGGGCTCATTAAGAACAGGAATTCTCTCCCCTTCCCCAGGGGGATTACCCATCTCATCAGGTGAAACACCCTCTTCTATGGCCATGTTGTCCAAAGCCTCAAACCGATTAAAGCTCAATTCAATGGTCCGGTCTTGGTTCCTGCGCCTTTGCCCACGTCCTTTGCCTCGGTGGTGCACTTGGACAAAGCCTTCCAATTATGAGGGCATTTATGATTTAAGCCTAAAAGAATAAATTAATTTATGGCCACACATATTTATCTCAATATATATGATCATGGTTCATTTTGATCATTTACAAAAAATTATAAATAGGAGGGCCAAGACCACCATTTTTAAGCTCTTTTGGTTTAAAGTTATCATGCATAAATTCTCTCCAAAATTCATCTTTTTGTAGTGTTATTATGCTTAATTTACAATAGGATAGTTTCAATATAGACAAAACATAGATCAAATATCATGATCCTAGTTTCATTGGTTCACTTGAGATGATGGAGGAGCATTGCCACTCATCATTACTAAAGACTTAAGCACCAAATAAGTGGAAAAAATTATGTTTTGAGATGCATTTGGAGGTGGAAAACTCTTGGGAAGGTTTGATGTATATTCTTTATTTCAATAGATCTTAATTTCCTTTTGTAAAACCCCATTGAGGGATTTGGCTTTCTTTCAAGAATGAATAAGGTCCAAAAGAAGATGGTCCAGGGTAGGATAAAATGAGTTGGAATATAAATGATCTAGAGTGTTAATGATCCAAAGCTTCAACTATCTAGACTCATAAAATAATTTGGTCCAAAGTGTCAACAATCCAAAGCTTTAACTATACATAGTCATAAAGGATATAAAAGTGAGATAAAATAACTTCAACATAAGTTACCAGCAAGTATGGGGTCTTGTAGACAATGATTCAAAAATATGTCAAGCATAGAATGACTTAAGATACATAATTTTCATGGACTCTGGAAGTTCTTCGTGACCTAGAGTAACCAATTGGTATGCCGCTGATCCATAATTTGTTATGATCACATATGGTCTAAGCCAATTGGATTAGAACTGACCCTTTTTCTTGCATTTAGCATTTGTGATCTTTTGATTCTCTTTCAAGACCAAATCACCAATTTCAAACTCTCAAGGGATAATGTGCTTATTATAGCATCTATGCAATTTATTTTTATAATATTACAAGTTATCTAGGGTAGTCAAATGCTTTTCAATAAGGAGTTCTAGTTTTTGCAATCAAGAAACTCTATAATCTTCATCATTCAATATTATCCAAAAATACTGGTGATGAAGGCAGCTCAATCTCAATAGGGATAATAGCTTTGATGTCATAAATAAGGAAGTATGAAGTGGCATCTATTGGAGTTTGATGATGAGTACAATAAGCCCAAGGGTTAAGAAAAATTTACAAGTGCCAATTATGACCAATGATTGAGATTCTTATTTAGTATGGCAATAATGGTTTTATTTGATGCCTTGTCTTGATTTTTGCCTTGTAGTTTATATGGTGTGTATTTTTTGTGCTTGATTTTGAATTTCTTATAAATATCTTTAACATCTTGGTTTAAAAATGATCTGCCATTATCAGATATAATGCATGTTGGGATACCATGTTGACAAATAATATGGTAATGTATAAACTTGGCAATCTACTTACTGGTGATGTAAGTGAGAGGAATGGCCTCAATCCATTTAGTAAAAAAAATGATAGTAGTGAGAAGATGTTTGTGACCATCTAAAGATATTAGGTTTATTGTACTAATGAGATTGAGGCCCTATGTAGAAAATGTACATGGTGGAGTAATCCGCTGTAGTGGCCAAGAAGGTGTGTGTATCAAATTTTTATGTTATTAAAAAGAAACACATTTAATTACATAATTGTAAGAATATATCTCTATTTTGGGAAAATAATAACCTATTTTGAGGAGATTTTTAGCTAAGATTACACCATTGGTGTGGGACCCACACATTCTTTCATAAACCTCCTTAAGTGCTAACTTAGATTCTCTTGAAGATAAACAACAAAGTAGAAATCCATCGTAGATTTTATGATAAATTATGTTTTTAAGGAGGGTATAATGGGATATGTGATTAAGGAAAATTTTCTAATGGTTATTAGAAATGTCAGGTGGAAAAACATGATCATGGAAATAATTATAAATGTCTTGAAACCAAGGTAGTTTAGGTGTGAAATTGGGACCAATAATGGTGCATACCCTTCCTAAATATATCAATACATAAACAAGCTACGACATATTTTCAATGATAAACTGATACTCTTTAGCACTATTATCAATCTGTATCATAGACCCAATTATTTACATTGCATCGATAGATCTATTATTGGCCCATGGTACTTTTTCAAAATGTAGAGATTTAAAATGAGCTTTGATGTTATCCAAAATGTTCTTTTAAGGTAAAATATTGTCATCTCTAGTCTGATATTGATCAGTGATTTGATTGATAATCAATTAGGAATCCCTATAGACCATTAATAGACATATACCACACTATATTGCAAGTTGAAGTCCTACAATAAGTGCCTCATACTCATCCATAGTATTGGTACAATGAAAATAAATGCTTCTAGAATCAGATCCCCTTGTAATGTAATCAATAGAATTTTGGCTCCATATCCATGAGGAATGAAACAACCATCAAAATATAGATTCTAGTGTTCAATTTCATGTTGTACTTATTCAATTTCCATAATAGAATCATCTAAAAAGTTAAATATGAGTGGTTGAGTGTTTATAATATGGGCCTCTACAAGCTGAACAACAATGACCTACCCCTTGATAACTTTCTAATTCTGATAATCAACATCAAACTCCTTAAGATCATGAACCATTTGGCCATGCATCCTGCAAGAGATGCTTTGGATAATACAAATTTGAGGGGATCCAATTTAGAAATAATAATGGTTTTGTTGTTCATCATATAATATGACAAATTTTGGGATGTGAACACCATAACTAAACATTCCTTCTTAATAGGTGTATAATTGTGTTCATAAGCCACTAGTGTGAGGTTTAAACTCTTTTCTTAATCAAACTAGTCAGAATGTCATATTATCAGGTCATAATTTGAATAGAGTATAATTCGAAGAAGATGTCAATTGCTTAAGGACCAATACCCCATTTAGGACATTGTCGATACAAAATATCACATGCATGTGTTGTGGACTTCTAAATTATAAGAATTCATTGTTTCATAAGGTTAAATTGCATTTTTCCATTTTGACTCAAAATGATTTGAGAAAAGTTAATAATCACATAAAATTTATTTCCCCATTTAGGGATACATTTTCCTAAATCAACACTTGTATATGACAAGATCGAAACATTTAATGTGTGTAAGTGATTTTGGCCCAAATTGTGCATTTGAGTGGATTTTGAGTAAGATTGACAATTTCAACACAATGGTGTTAGGAAATGGATATCTACATTTTGCCCCTATTTGGGAAGGCATGGTGAGACATTTAGGTGAAGTGACATCTTTTTAAAGAAAATGATGTCGAGAAGAAGTTGGAAGGAAATGACCCATGATGCCCCCTTGAGAGGACATACAAAGATGAAAGAGAAGGATGGACTCTTGAAACGAGAAAAAAGGGTGAAATTAACCCATCGAAAAGATTATATCCTGACAAGATAATGCTTGTACATGTTGATTTTCAATGATAAAAATATAAAATAGTGTATAAGAGGCCCCAAGTTAGGGGGAAGTTGGAAGGATACAATCCAACAATATAAGCAACACACTTTGAATATGCCTAAAATAAGGTGCAAGTTGTGTGCTTAGGGAATGATCAATCTTGAGATAAGTTGCATACTTTAAAATTTCCATAATGAGGCTAAAAGTGCATAGAGATTAGAATTAGAAGAAAACGGATAACATTTCTCTAGAGAAAGGAAATAATAATGTGCTCTAGTAGAGTTGATTTTATCAGTTGATAAAATAATTTTACCCTGGTAGGGATGATTTTGATCACTGATAATTAATTTTACCCTTGTAAGGTTGATTTGATTCGGTGATTGGTCTAAATATTGTGCCCCAATATGGAAAATTGGCAAACATAGCTTAAGGATATATCTTACTACATAGATTAAATATGAGTGGGCACAAACGTGTATGTGATAGTCTAATGACTAAAGAAGCCACAAATAACCAGGCATACAAGGTTGTACAAAGTGATGAAAGAGATGAAAAGAAGAATGAAGGTGGCTAAGCTGACCCAACACACATCATGTATCCAATCATTGTCTATATAATCTAGATGGACCTCAAGCTAATGTAGTTCACCCAGAAGTGGGAGGAAATGGAATGAAGAATGAAGATTAGAAGAAAAATGGACCACTATTCGATTAGACTCATAATGTACGCCAAGAGATGCATGTCTTGCATAGATTGTAGTACATAATCTACTGAAATTGAGTTCAATGGTACATTGAGATCTATATTCAGAGTGACATTGAATTTTTGACTTCATATCCAAAGCACTTGATTCTTATAATAGAAATATGAAATTATGCATCATAAGTATGAGTAACCTATAATGACATTCTATTTTAATTGCAATGAGTCAGTTCAAATGTGAATAATTACAACTAAGGATAATGATAAGAACTAATAATACTAGAGTTACAACTATTTACATTTAAATAAAAATAAGCAAAAATAAAGATAAAAACAATACACAAGTGTCACCTAACTTAAAATCATGATATGAAAAATCAAGATTTAAGTATGAACAATAATGTATAAAAACAAAGCAAGAACAACTTAATAAACAACATGAAGCAAGATATGAATAATCAAGATCCATGTGTACTACCAAGATGTACCCAAAAAATAAAACAAAAGAATATGATAAAATAGTAACTCAAAAGACCAAGAATAAATAAGAAGAAATAATAAAGGAATAAAACAAAATAAACAAAACAAATGAGGTGACAAGGAAGTAATCATAACAACAATAAAATTAAACAAATACACACAAACAGTAATAGGCTAGAATGTCAAGAACAAAATACACAAAGTTAACCCTAAGTGCCTAAGTGATAGGGAAATAACAAAACAAAAAAATGGGGGAGAAATAAGAAAAGGACGGGGGTGGCCGAGCTGACTTCAAATGTACAAGATAAGTGAATTTTTCCTACATATTTCCATGGATGTAAGGTCCAACATGAACTTTAGGACAAATTTAATTCTCCTAGGAAATGGGATAGAAGAAAAGCGATGATAAGAAAAATTGATTAGAGTTGTAGATTAAATAAGAAAAATGGGCTTAAAAAATAATGAAAGCATACAAATGAGCGCTTTCAAAATGGCAAGAGCATAGAAATCAAAATAAAAAAGTACAAGACAATGTTTTTTTTCTTTTTGTCGATCATTTTCTAATGTTTTTTTTTGAGATAAGCAACATAAATTAAATATTAAAAAAAGGACCATGGAACTACCTAGATGAGGAGATGCACGTCCACAGATAAGAGTTTAAACAATAACTAAACCATCTACAACATGGATCATGAATATAGATAATGAAACAAGGAACCAACTAATCAAAGAGATGCACATCTAAAAATAGAAGTTCTAATAATAGATAAATCCAGTTGTAATGGTCCATACTCATAAATTGATGAGAGGGAGATCCTACTAAGGTAATGATGCCTAAAAAACAACAACAAAATAATAATAGAATAATATGCAGTGCTAAATAAATTTGAAGAATCATTCAGCAAGCAAAAACCATGAGTTTATGTATCCGTATTCACTTGTTTATAAGAGGAAGTTATAAAATATTGTTTAGTTTAAACTAATTTATAAAACTGGCATTAAATGTGTTCAAAATGTTTATGATTCATAATTAGGATCATAATTGGGCAAGAGATAAAACTCTCCAAATTACAATGGCCTAGGGTATAAAAAGAATATGGTTCTTTAAACAAAACTATCTAGAATGAATAGGGTCTAAAAGAGGATGGTATAGGGTAGGATAAAATGAATCAACTAGGAATTTAAATGATCCAGAGTGCCAATGGTCCCATGCTTAAATTATTTTAGAGGCATAAAATAATGTGCTTCTCATAAGAATGGTCCAGGGTAGGTCAAAATGAATATGGTCCAAGATATAAGAGTAAGATAAAATAAATTTAGCACAAGTTACCCCCAAGTAAGGTGTCTTGTAGATAATTGTTCAAAATTTTGTCAAGAGTAGAATTGCTTGAGATGCACAATGTTCATAGGATCTAGAAGTTTTTCACCACCAAAAGTAGCCATTTGGTATGCCCCTTATTAGTAATTTGCTCTGATCACATATGGGTCAAGCCAATTAAGTTGGAACTGAGCCTTTTTCTTGCATTCAAAATTTGTGTTCTTTTGATTCTCTTTCAAGAAAAAATCACCAATTTCAAACTCTCAAGGGAGAATATGCTTATTGTAACTTCTATGAAATCTGCTCTGATAGGCTTGCAATTTATCTAGGGTAGTCAAATGCTTGCCATCAAAGGATTTCTAGTTCTTTCAACCGAAAGACTCTACAATCTTCTTCATATTCAAATATATTCACATTGAAAGCAACTCTATCTCAATCGAGGGAATAGTTTATGTACCATAAACAAGGGAGTATGGAGTGGCTCCTATAGGGCTGCGATGATGAGTGTGATAAGCCTAAAGGGTAGGAAAAATCTACAAGTGCCAATTAAAACCAATGTTATTGATAATATTCTTTAGTATAGAAATAATGGTTTTATTTGACACCTTAGCTTGACCATTGCCTTGTGGGTTGTATCATGTGGATTTCTTGTTGTTAATTTTGAATTTTGAACAAATATCTTTAACATCTCAATTTATAAATGATCCACCATTATAGGATATAATACGTGTTAGTATACCATATCGATAAATAATATGATAATATATAAACTTGTCAATCTACTTACCAATGACATAAATGAGAGGAATAGCCTCAATCTACTTAGTAGTAGTGAGAATATGTTTGTGACCATCTGAAGATGTTGGGTTTATTTCCCTAATGATATTTAGGCCCCATAAAGAAAACGGCCATAGTGTAGTGATCAGATGTAGTGGTAAGGAAGGTGTGTGTATGAAATTTCCATGTTGTTGACAAGCAACATACTTCATTACATAATTGTAAGCATCTTTCTCCATTTTGGGCTAATGGTAACCTATTCTAAGGAGATTTTTAGCTAAGACTACATCATTGGTGTGGGACCCACACATTCTTTCATGAACCTCCTTAATAACTAACTTGGATTCTCTGGAAGATAAATAATGAAGTAGTGTTCCATCATAGCATTTATAATAAAGTGTGCTTCCAAGGAGGTTATAATAGGCTATGTGATGAAGTAAATGTTTCTAACGGTTATTTGAAAGGTGAGGTGGAAAAACATGATCATGGAAATAAGTATAAATGTCTTTAAACCAAGATAGTTTAGGTGTGATATTGGGACCAACAATGGAACATACCCTTCCTAAATTTAGTAAGACATGAGCCATCTACAATAGATTTTCAATTAAAAACTAATACTCTTTAGCAATGTTATCAATCTATATCATGGACCCAATTTTTCCCATTGCATTGATAGATCTATCATTGTCCCATGGTACTTGTTCAAACTATATAGATTTAAAATTAGCTTTAAGATTATCTGTAATGTTCTTGTAAGGTACAAGCTTTTCATCTTTAGTTTGATATTGATCTGTGGTTTGATTAATAATCAATTTGGAATCCCTATATACCATTAATTGATGTATACCCCACTGTACTACAAGATGAAATCATGTAATAAGTGCCTCATTCTCATCCATATTTTTGGCATAATGAAAATTGATATGAAATGATTTGGGAATTATATCCCCTTTTAATGTAATCAATGAAATGTTGACACTAGTTCTATAAGAAGTGAAGGAACCATCAAAATATAGATTCTAGTGTTGAGTTTCATGTTGTACTTATTCAATTATCATAATAAAATTATTTGGAAAGATGAATCTGAGTGGTTGGGTGTATATAATAGGGGCCTCTACAATTTGATCAGCAATAGCCTACCCCTTGATAGCTTTCTAATTCTGATACTCAACATCAAACGTGTTGTTTACCTATTATTTTAACTCTTACCTATGGATGTGCATCTCCTTAGCTAGGTGATTCCCTACACCTTTTGTTAATATTTAATTTCTATTACTTATCTTAAAAACACAAAAAACACTAGAAAATGATCAACAAAAAGAATAAAAACATTATCTTATTCTTTTGTTTGTTATGATCTCATGTTCTTGCCTTTTTTCAAGCATTGATTTTAGATGCTCTCACCATTTTGTGAGCCCATTTCTATATTTCCTATATAAAATAAATCATGTTTTCTTATCATCACTTTTATTTTATCGCATTTCTTGGAAGAACTATATTTGGTCTAAAGTTCATGTTGAATCTCACATCTATGGAACTATGTAGGCATCACCCACTTGTCTTGTACATATGGAGTCAATTAAGCCATCCCTTTCTTTTCTTCTTTATGCGCCCCCCAACCCCCCCGCCCCCTCCCGCCATTTTTTTTGGTCTCGCTATCACTTCAAGGCAAAGGTGTGTCCTTTGTTCTTGTTATGTTGCTATAGAGAGTAATGCCTCTACTACACATGCACGAATGATTTCTTTCCACTTGCACTAACATTTGTGACTAACTCTTATTTGTGTGTGTTTATTGGAATTTTATTTTCATTTTGATTTCTTCCTTATCTCTCCATTTATTTTATTTTGTGGGTTTGTGATCCTTTTATTCCTTTATTGTTTCTTATTTTTTGTTCTTGATCTATTGAGTTCACGTTTTGTCTTGTTCTTTTATTTTATTTTTTAGGTACATCTTGGTGTTACATTTGGATCTTGATTATTCATATCCTTATTCATGTTGTTTATTAAGTTTTTATTGTCTTATTTTTATACATTCTTATTCCTACTTAAATCTTGATTGTTTATATCTTGATTTTAAGTTAGGTGACCCTTGTGTATTATTTTTCTCTTTATTTTTGCTTGTTTTTATTTAAATGTAAATGCCTATAATCTGGTGTTGGTAGTTCTTATAATTTTTCTTGTTTATAAGTATTCACATTTGAGCCATCTCATTGTAATTGAAATATAATGCCATTATAGGTTACTCATACTTATGATGCATAATTTTGTGTTACTATAGTAAGCACCAAGTGCTTTGGATCTCAAGTCAAAAATTCAATGTAGCTCCAAAGATTAGATCTCAGTGTACCAATGAACTAAAAACCAATGGATTACACCCTAGAATCTATGCAAGATGTGCATCTCTTGGCATACATTATGAGTATAATTGAACAGTGGTCCATTTTTCTTCTACTCTTCATTCCTCATTCCATTTTCTCCCTCTTACGAGTGAACTACATTGGCTTGAGGTACATCTAGACTATGTATCTTTCATTCTTCTTTCCATCTCTTTCATCACTTTATGCATCCTCATATACTTGGTTGTTTATGGCTACTTTGATCATTTGACCATCGCATATATGTTTTCACTCATTGATATTTAATCTATCCAATAGGTTATATCCTTGAATTATTCTTGCCAAGTTTACCTATTGGATCACAACATTTAGACTAATTCCCAAATTAAATCAACCCTACAAGGGCAAAATTAATTATCGATGATCAAAATCATCCCTACTAGGGAAAAATTATTTTATCAACTGATCAAATCTACTCTATTGGGGCACATTATTATTTCCTTTCTCTTGAGAAAAATTCTCCTTTTTATTATAATTATAAACTATATGGAATTTTTCCCTCATTCTAGAAATTTCAAAGTGTGCAACTTATCTCTGGATTGATCATTCCCTAATTGTGTATCTTGAACATTCCTTTAGGTGTGTTCAAAGTGTGTTGCTTATATTTTTAGATTGTGTCCTTTGCACTTCCCCCTGTATTGGGGCCCATTATATTCTAATTATATTTTTATCATTGACAATTAACGTGTTTAATAATTAAATCATCATTTTTTAATCTCATTCATGGGTTACTTTCACTATTTCTCTCTCTTTTCAAGAGTACATCCTTCTCTTTCATCCCTATATATCCTCTTATGGGGGAATCATGGTTCGTTTCCTTTCAATTTCTTATAGATAACTCTTTTATATGAAATAGTTTTGCTTCACCTGAATGTCTCATGATGCCTTCTTAAAAAGGGAAAAAGTGTAGGCATCCAATTCCTAACACCATTGGGTTAAAATTGTCAATCTTCCTTGAAATTCACTCAAATGCACAATTTGGGCCAAAATCACCTAAATGCGCTAAATGGTTTGAGCTTATCATATACAAGTATCAATTTAGGCTAATGTATCCTTGATTGAGGTAATGAATTTTATGTGATTATTATTTTTTCTCAAATCATTTTGAGTTGAAATGGTAAAAATGCAATTTAACTCTCTATCATGTGCATGGGTTATTTTGTGTCAACAATGTCTTAAATGGGGTATTGGTCCATATGGAATTGACTTCTTCTTCTAATTATACTCTAGTCAAATTATGAGCTAGTAATATGACATTCTGGCTAGTTTGATTAATAGTGTACAACCAATTTCCAAAGAAATGCATAAAATTTAATTAATATCACTTAGGAAAAATAATCCAAATTAAAGGATTAAATGGAAAATACATGGGATTTATTGAATATTTCTTAATTGGAAATTATTTTCTTATATCTACATCATCAGGTGACATCATCTGTGGGGTAGCATCCATAAGCCATAAATAGAACAAATATCAAGTTTAGGGTCTCACATGCCTCTTTAGTGCTCCTTCCTTCCAAATATTAATGAGATTATTTATGATTTAATCCTTCAAAATTAATTTATGGCCACACATTTTTAGATCAATATGGATGATCATGGTTCATTTTGATCATTTCTAAAAATCTATAAATAGGATGGCTAAGACCACCATTTTAAGCTCTTTTGGTTTAAACTTATTATGAATAAATTCTCTTCAGAAATCATCTTTGTGTAGTTTTATTATGCTTAATTTTCAATAGGATAAATTAACTATAGGCATAACATTGATCAAATATCATGAGACTAGTTTCATTGGTGCACTTGAGATGATGGAGGAGCCTTTCCACTCATCATTTCTAAATACTTGAGCACCAAATCAAGGGGAAAATCACATTTTCAGCCACATTTGGAGGTATGATTCTCTTGTGAAGGTTTGATGTATATGATTTCTTTAAATAGGTCGTAATTTCCTTTTAAAAATACCCATTGAGGAAGTTGGCTTAGTTATGTTCTTATGTATTTTATTAAGTTTTCTTGACTGATCCTTGATCTAACTCACTTTGGATTCCATCTCTACAACCATGAGTGGTCAACCATGTAGATCAAGAGATTTAAGCCCTTAATCATAGTGTGATGGTGGATTTATCTAGAGATGGATTTGTTTATAGAGGTGTTGATATGTTTTGTATGCATGTAACATTGTTTGATCTGATTACACAAGTTATGGAAGCATACCATATAGTAGCCATAGAACGAAAGGAGTTACATGCAGAGATAGATAGATGAGACATCCTAGAGCAAATTTCCATTGATATCATGAATACACTTATTGATCACTATGATTCCTTGATATGATATCATTAAGAGATAGTGCATTAGCTAGATGCTTTCAAGGAGAGATTACACATGATTTCATGTGCACAGGGAACATAGTTTGATCTTTCTGCATCTACTTCTAGAGGTGTTAGATTTATGGATGTTGATAGTGATGAGGAGTATACCCAGAGGGATATTCCCCTAACTTATGACTGATATGTTTATTTTTTAAATATTATATCATTTTTTACGTATATGATAGTGTTCACATGGATTTTATTTGGTATCTAATATATTTTCACTTTTTTCTTTGTTATTGATTGGATGGTTTATTCATTATATTTTAATTACATGATGTATGTTATGGATATGGTAAAAGATATAACAAATATTTCAATTTTATGGACTGCTTGTATGATTTAAATAAGAAAGTACTCATCATATGCAATGGAACCCTATATGAAACAAGAATACTTTACTATAATGATCATATGGTAAAGTAAATATTGATTTTGATTATGTAGTCAACTCTACTATAATTATAGGCATAATAAATGAATCTTTAGGTACTTATTTAGGAACCTAAATTTGGTATATAGGTATACCCCCTTCATATGTGCCTTTATCCAAGACTTGATCAACCAATGGTTGATTGGTAAGATCAATGTGGGAATGATCAATCCTGGTAGAGAGAACATTAGGAGAAGGACTTATACTTGTGGGCATCTTATATGATGATTGATGGACCATATTTTACTTAGACAAATTTTCATGGGATGGATTTAACCTATTAAACGTGCCTCAAGGAAAGTATGCAAATGAATTATGGATGCCTCTTTTTTAAATGCAATAATTCCCTAACATACTAGCTATGTAATATTTTTTGCAAGGTAAAAACAATCATTATTTTGATGACCATTAATACAATGATAAGTGCAAAAGTGGTGTCATTTTACATTATCAAATATATGATATGGGTAATGTGAATTAGGATGGAGTTTTATCAATTGTTTATCCAAAAAAGTTTGTAATATATTATGATGTCTATCTTGGTACCAATCAAACTTAAGAGGCTAACATCTAGTGGTGTTATTTGGTCTAATTGTGGGGAGTACTCAAAAAACATGTTCCTTTACTTTTTAAAATACTCTAACTATTGGTGCTTTTGTAGGTATTAGTGGTTTTATAAAATATTTTTGAAGTGGTTCATGATCTTTTGTAACTTGTTTAGATTCCCTTAAAACATGATTCTTATCATGTTTGGTTTTTAATGAAAAGATAGGTAACTAAGTTTATGTATTCATTAAAGCACATGCATATTTGTGTGCATTCCAATATAATGTCTTGAATGAAGCAAATGGATTGTGAAATGCTATCTCTATAACTAGAGAGAGAAGAACCTTGGTAAATATAACTTATAATTCCAAATATTAAGGCGTATATTTTAAGGAATATAAAATATCCTTAAATTGAATAACATAGTCTTGTAGAGACACATTCTCATTTTGGGTCAATGTTTGTAAATGTTCCAATGGTAACCTAGGTAAGGTAAATCAGTGACTATGTGATAGGAACACATCCTCAAGTTTCTTTAAATTTGATAAGGACCCATCTGGCAGGCTATAAAACCAATGAAGACCCCCATTTATTAAACTATGATGGAAATATTTTAATAGCAAACTTCCATTTTGGGCCCAATATCCAAAGGAGTGTATAAATTAGTGTAAATTACTAGTAAGATCCCTTTGACCATTAAAGAAGGAGAAATCAAGCATGATAAAATTATATGGATAATGATATTTAAATACATATCGATTAATAGGTTGTTTTGGTAATGTATTCTCAGCAAAAAGAGCCTCATGAAAATAATCTTGTAACTTAAGAGTGTTGACTTGTTGTTGTAAATATCCCATGGTGATCATGATAGACAATATATAGTGAGGAGAGGTTAAATTTTTTGTTAAAGGTTGTAAAATATCATTCACATGAAACATGGGGATGGTATGATCTTTATCACTCTCTAAAGGAGAAGCATCACATGTATTTTCAACATTTGGAAAAGGAGTATGCATAGTAAAGGAGGTAAGAATATCATGTTCGATATCATTAAGGTTAATACCATTATCAATACAAGATGTTGATTCACTTCAAATCTGGTTACATTCAATAGGATATGGTGAAATGATTTCACTTGTAAACATTTACTCTTGTTTAGCCAAAAATGTAAAATACGGATGAAAAGGGACATTTGACACTTCATTTTCAATATCATGAAAGAGGGTATGCAATTGTGACTTTCATTTTTACTCAACAAAAGAAGAGAGGACAAGATTTTACATTTGAGTTACTTTTCTTTTTATGACATAACCTTCAACAAGATACATCAAATGGACTTAAAAAATTTATGTGTCTCCAAATAACACAAGTTTGTAAGTGTTTCCTTAGGATATTCATTGGCACTATCATTTTTACACTCCATCAAGAAAGGGTGAGAGATAAGACAGGTACTTTGTGTATTACAAACTAGAGGGGAAGAATAATTTAGACTAGGTATACTTGAATCATGCAAATAAGACATAATATTTTCAAAACCAACATTGTTTGGAGGTGAAAGCACACACTTGATTTCATAAACATTTTCATTATGATAAATATTTGAGGAACATTCAACCTCCTTGACTTTGTCAACACTAGAAAGTGTATATTCACACTCAATTATTAAGATAACTAAAGAAGGAGGATATGAAATAATTGGATTTTCAACATTAGGAATAATAAATTTTTCATAGTTGGTGTTTATTAAGACTCCCCATAACTAAAAACAAGATGAATAGGGTAATTAGGTTCAACATGGACAAAAGGAATGCCATTACATTCATATCCATAATAAAAAAATTTATTATCACTAGCTTGGTTGTTTAGATTCGCATTTGCATCATTTGTTCTTTCATTGTCATAGTTAAAAGTAAAGGTAGTAGTTTATACACATTTTTTATGCTCTAGAATATCCTCATATGAAAAACATTGATCATCGGGTGTATTAAACCAACTATCCAAAGGATGATGATTTTTTGGTTGAGGGTCCTTTGGATGGCTATAAAGTAGTAAATTCATAAGGAGTTGAGTCTTTAAGAAAATTTTGAAATGTGCACCCAGGAGGTCTAAAGGAATATCAATATGTAAAAATTTATTTTCTTGTATCGATGGTGTAAATCATGATGGGTAGGGTTTCAAACCCATTATGTTACTTTCCAATGGCAATTGGATTGATAGAGTAGGTAGGGGCAATGGTAGCAGGGAAGGCAAGGATTAAGGCCATATATGATCAGATCAATTCTTGAGATGGTGATCCCATTATGATGGACCCTAGTTACTTTCAAAAATTTCCCATTCAATGGTTTTTGGATCAGTAGAACTTGATGGTATATAATCCAATATGCTCTCGTTTGTATTTATTACCTTTTAATTCACCCTTATTCATCTTTTTTTTCATGAACCTTCCCTAAGTGAAAGTTGACCCACCATCTTACCTTATTGATCATATGTTTATTCCTTAAGTCATCTCTTTATTTTGAAATTTTATCCACTTGTCTTCATATATGCAAAATTACTAAAGAATTGAACCTTCGAACATAAACCCTTTTCAAAGTTCAAGAGTTCAATGGTTCAATGTTTCTCAAAAGTTGTAAACTACCAGTCCCTTTGTGTAACTCAATTTGTATCTTTGAACCTTCACATTGAACCTCATTTCAAGATTTCAAAGTTTTAATGGTTCAAAGATTCAACATTCCATGACTTTAGTCCTACCTTTCCTGAAGTCTTTTAAGTCAAAATTTGAAGGAGATTTTAAAAGAAGTAAATCATTTAGAGGGAAATATATGCATAACATTTTATGAAATTGAAATTTCTAATTTTGAAAGGTTATGAATAATCACAACACATTAAGGTCATGTGTGGAAACTACTTATGATTAATGCACATGTCATAATTTGTGTCCTATGAAGCAAGTTCAACACAAGTTAGTTGATCCATTAATTATTCGACTTGATTTCATGCCTTTATCGAGAAAGGACAAGCCATTTTTAATAGTAAACACATAATTTCATGCAAAGGATAACATCGCTAGAGGTATAAGATTTTTATTTCACATTTTCACAGTAATTTATGATCCATTGAATGTGAGTTTGACTTTTCCTATAAGCTGATTCCATTTTTTTATTGGAAAGGAGAATCATTTGAGTTTTTGGTATTATTTAAGAAGTTAAAAGAATTTTTAATTATATCCTCCAATCTATAGCCATGAAATATACTTGTCTTGGTTAATAACACGAACCTGGTCTTGTTTGTTCTCTTCTTGAATTCAGAGATAGTTTCCTAGTTCAATATGATTTAGAAGATTTTAAGGAGAGGGTTAAAAATCCTATGTCAACCCCTATGATGGAGGGAATAGTGGAAAGTGGTTTAGCCAAATATGTGACTTTTCCCATTGTGATACAATGCGCTGAATTAGTTATGGAATGCATGAATAGATACAACCCTCAAAATAGGTATATCAAAACTATGGATGACAATGCATTACTGCATGTCAATAGACAAACCCTAATGGCTGTGATGAAAATTCCACCCAAGGAGCCATACTCTGACCTCGATATTACTTCCTCTTATGGTCATTTTTCATTAAATAAAACAATCTACAGAAGTGTAATTGCCATAAATTGGTTTCTAAAATTTCAAAAAGGAGGTTTAAGACTGCTTAGAGCATTAACCAGAGAACATATGATACCAAAAATTTAAGACATCATGGTATTATTACACAAGGTGAAAGGTAATTCTCAAGAATTTTATTTGGAAGATTGGATGTACTTATTCATTCAGGTGATCCTCCAAGGAGAAAAATATTTGTATTAAGCGGAAATCATAGTCAAATGTTTGCATTTGGGTATGAGTAATTATTTCAGGAATAAGATTTTTTATATCTCTTCATATCTATTTTACTACTTAGCATCTACAAGAGAATGGAGAGGGTTTCCTCATGCATCCTTAGTTGAAGACAATATAATTTATGATTATTACCCACATTTATAGATGCAAAATTATCATGAAAACTATGGAAGGGTTAACAATGTTTTTACTAGTAGGATGACTTATGAATTGGAAAGTAATGTTAATAAGAGAATGTCTGATAAATCCATGTAGATGATCAGTATTTATGGTAGTTTCTTCATTCAATTTTCCAAATTTACTTATATTAGAGTTATTTGTTTTGATGGCAAACCAGTGAAGCTACCTATATATGGTTTTGACCACTTTATATTAATAGAAGTTTACAGGAAACTAGCCCATGTAGATAAGAAATTTCCAATGAAGAAATAATTTTGTATATCGTTTCCCATCAAACTGAGACACTATTCATTCCATTCAATTTTTGATGCCTTAAATTTAGAGGTGGACATGAAAAATTTCAATCTTCAGTACTATAATGCAGACCCCAGTTTGACAGTAAAGGTTTTACTAGGGATAATTTGGATTTTGGAATGAGATTTTCACACATTCCCTAGATCAAATACTATTGGGAGGATTGTCCAAATGAATTTAAAGTTAGAAGAAAAATTTGGTGCAGGTTCTCCTTGGGGTAAATAGTTACACTCAATCTGAGTATGAATATCTTTAGAATAATTGATGATGAAGAACAAGTGGTTGATCCTCATTTTGAATAAGTAAAACAACTACCTATTCCAAAATTTGATTATAATAAGGATGAAGAGGATCATATTGAAGTCAAAACTCTCCCAGTGAAAAGGAGAATTGAGAAATGGCTAAAGGGTTGTAGACTGAAAGAGGTTCAAAATGAAGATTCCCAGTGATGTGGACCAATTGATGAATCACCATCTCTAATAAGCTCTTATAATCGGGTTATTACTATTTTTGATGCATGTACTCTCATGCCAAAAATTGGAAAGGGTTCTGTTATTAAAAAATCTAAGAAAACCCTTGCAACTATTCTACCTCCTCATACTACTAGACTAAAGAAGAAGAAGAAGAAGAAGGAGGAGGAGGAGGAGGAGGAGGAGGAGGAGGAGGAGGAGGAGGAGGAGGAAGAGGAGGAGAAGGATATTTTTGAAAGAATAGTTGTGGACTTAAACTCTGAAGAGGATTCAAGAGAGGCAACAAGTGATAAAGGGTTTGATCTGCCAATGGTAGAGGAGATTAGTACAAATCAATAAATAGAGGTTGCTTTAGATTTTGTAGATCTGATAGTGATATCAAATGTGGCTTTTGAAGAATTTAATATTGATAATAAATTTCCAATCCTTGCACTAAATGGTTGAAAAGTTCAATCAGTCAAAAAATAAAAATAGTTCCATTTTTATTGCCATTGGAGGACATGATTAGCAAGTGTCTAGGAAAGACTCCTAAATCCAAGAAGCTGAAAACAACATCCAGGGTGGACATTGACCCTAATATAGGGAATTAGAGTGTAGAAATAACCTGACAAATAACTGATAAGGGAGTTCAAGATCCCACAGTTCAATATTACATAATAAAAAAATCGATCTTGGGACTGTATCATGCGTCGTGGATGTGCACCATCTTGAATCATCTACCAAAAAGATAGTTAGCCATATCTAGAAGGATGAAAAAGATAAGAGGGAGCTAAAATAGACCTTATGGTCAATGGCAGAGTATATCAATGCCATTCATAATCCAAATCCACAATCTATTTCCCAACTACCTCTATCTTTTGACCAAAATCTCTGTTCAACCAAAAAATGTTAGATCAAATACATAGAAATAAAATGGTGACTAAGGTGTTAGATGAGTGGTTGGATGGCATTATCCAGAAGGGTACAAAACATATTAAGGAATTGAAGAATATATATGATGATATTATGGCTACCATCAAATATTTGAGAACATAGAATGCTTCATGGGAAAAAGAGGAAGGAAACTGGATGAATGTGATAAATCAAATTGGTGATGTTCAAAAATATGGGGTAATGAAGTTTTTATCAAAAAAAATTTGATGAGTCTAAATGATAATATATTATATGTAAGCAAAATAAATACCGAATGGATAAACTTAGTATCTAGACAAGGATGAATTGAATTTACAAAAATGATCAAATAAATAACTAAGTTCATTCAATCCTTACAGTATGACTTATAATGTATTGATGTGACATATATAAAAGATGATGGGAAGATAGAAAAGGATATCAGTACTGTGGTTCAATCCTTCAGAGAGAAGATCAGTTTCATTAAAGAAAATGACAACCTATTAATTAGGAATTTCTCTTAGATTTCAAAAGTAGAATCACTTCTTCACCTCTGTGTTGATGCATTCCTAGAACACAGAAAAAAAAGTGGCAAAAATTTGAACAGATAAATATTTTTGGAAAGTAAAAGTTAAACACATTGGCATCCACAACTTCTTAAAAATCTAGGAATTTTTTACTATACATAAAGAATGGAAGGCATAACATGTCTCCTTAGTAGAACAAATTAAATCTAGAGATTCCAATCTGTTGCCCCAAACTTAATCTTGGTTACACAATCTCTTTATTCAATTGAAATTGTGTTTAAAAAAATGTCTTTTAATGAGATTGTATGAAACTAAATCCCATATGGGTCAGAGTTTATTTTAACTCTGGGATTAAAAGAATAGTTAATTAGGGTAATTATATATATGTTTTTAGTTGTTAAAAACTGAGAGAGAGGATAGTAAAGAAGAAGACAAGAGAATTTTAAAGATAAAATTTTTTGTTTTAAAATATATGTGATGATTATTTGAAGAATTTTCATCTGTGAGTGAAAAGGAGAAATAATTGATGCATACCTAAATCTGTGTGTTTAGGTATTTGAAATTAGGTTTCTGTGTGAACTTTCCTTTCAAGTGGTAATTATTCTTTCATTGCATAACTCATCATATGTGTTTTATCTTTTGTTGGTTTAGTAATATACATATTTATATGTCTGATTATTGTTGAGGATAGAATCTGTGTGTTCTATCATTAAATAGTGTTATATGGAGGAAAGATACCATATTCATAACATGGTGATGTATGAATGTTAGTTTGCCTTAAATGCTTTCTAGTTAAAAGTGTGTCCAAATGATTAAAGTAGTTTGAATTCATTAAAAATTTTAAATTTAGATGTACCTTAATTCAGAGAGGAATTATCCCTGATAATTCACTCATTTGTTCTCAAAGAAAAGGTTATAGAGTCAAAAAAAAACAATTTTTTTAGTATAGGACAAATCTGTTAACCAATAATTTTTGGTGACTCTAATAGGGATTTGAAGTCACTTATTAAAATATTAGTCACCTTAATATAAAGAAATGATCATGCTTCCCCATGATAATATAATTATTATTCTACAGCTTAATCTTGGTTTTCAAGATGAGTAGGAAGATATAATTGGTCAGTTAAACACTCTTGCATGATGCACTTGATGAAACATTAAGGATTATAGAAGGGCCAACTGAGTATTAGAAAAATAAGAAGAATTGACTGATAATTTTAGATTATTATTACTCAAACAAAGAAGGAGGAAAGTATAAAATATAGTAAGAAATAAAGCTCCTAAAGTCCAAAGAGGTCAAGAGTAGATTAGAAACTAATATAATATATTAGAGTCTTGAAGATATACAAGGTCTTTGAGGAGAGAAATATTTGAGGATACTACCTTTCAAACACTAAAAAGCCTTAATTTTCCCTATATCCCTACTCCTATTAGAAGATCTAGAAGTCAACCTCTTAGCCCTCCTAAGCTTTCTACATCTTCTGTTTGTCAAGCCTTAGCCCTTTCTGGTACTATCATTCCCTTTGACATCAATTTTATTCCAATGGATTAACCTTGGGGAGCAAAATAGGTCCTCTAAATTTAGGAGCTAACCCAAATCCTATACCTAAAAATGCAAGGGAAAATTTACCCAAGTTTAATGGAGATGGAAGATAATCACCAGATGAATATTTGAGTGATTTTTCCATAGCATGTGGTGTGTTAGGTGTGCAACATCAAGATGTATCCATAAGGATTTTTGTGCAAACTCTAATTGAAACTACAGTAGAATGGTTTTATCATCTAACTGACTCCTTAATTACAAACTGGAATGATATGAAACCTACATTTGAAAATAGGTTCAAAAGTGTGGAAGATGAACATTCCCTTCTTACTCAATTGACTCAGCTCAAGAAAGAAATACATGAGCCTATGTGGGAATTTATAGCCAAATTCATTAGAATTGTGTACAAAATCCTAAATGCTAAAAGGCCAACTCCTGAGAATCATAAATTTTTATTTATTAATTTTATGTCTCTCGATATTAGTTTTCATCTTAGAAGGGGTATAGTTATCGAGTTAGTTATCGAGTTAGCAATCATACACACCTGGGTAGTTGAGTTATAATATGATCTCATTATGACTAGAAAATGGAAGAAAGAAGTCCAAGTACCTAATGCTCATCGCTCATCTTCTATAAATCTTGTGGTTCAAAGATTAGTTAATGATATGATTGCCTTCAAAATATAATTGCCTAAGGCTAGTACTACATTTCAACAACCATATCAAGATGTTATCAGGAGAAATCTTAACCAATAGATAAATACTAGTAGGACATTAACACAACCCAATCTAGCTATTAAATTTCCCCTTGGAAGAGGAAATATGTGTGCCTTTCATTTGACTGCTGATCATGACTAAAACTCTTATCTAGAGATGCTTAGATATGCTCAAATGGACACTACTCAAGATGTATTGGAAGAGATTACCAAAGAAGAAAGGAAATTTGAGCAACTTGATGACTCTGAAATACACTTCCTAGAATATGAATCAGATTCAGAAAGAGGAGGTGAAATATTGGTTACTCTTGAAGATCCTTCATGTGTTGTGCTTACCAAAAGTCAGAAGAATCCAAGATTTTATAATACTCAATAAGTACCTATTAAAGGTAAGAAGACTCTTATTAGAACCACTGACATTAATTTGAAGGCCCAAGAAGTTAAATTGTTACATAGGAATGATTGTAAAACTTATTTTGCTATTATATAATTTTCCAAGTCTACAAAGATTCAAATATCCCCTGCGGAGTATCTTAAGTTGAATCCCAAATAACTTGATAAATTATTTAAATATGTCAAATGTGATCCTCCACAAATTGAGCCCAAAAGTCAACTAAATGATCGTGTTGAGTCTCTGATTGCCTAGTTATTTGATTCTCCAACTGAATCACCCAGACATACTCCTAAAATGATCATTGACTTAGCTAATGATACTTATTATGTGGTTGATATGAAACCCAACCTATTTTATGTTTCTTTATTAATAAATGGCCATAAACTTAGTAATTTTATTATAGACTCAATTGCCTCTGATAATATCATGCCTTCTTCTGTAGCCAAAGCCCTGGGCCTATCCCTTAAAAAACTATTTGGTACATGTTACTCCATGGATGGAAAATAGATTTATTTGCTAGGGAAAATCAAAGATTCACAAGTCACCCTTGCATCCTATCCCAATAAAATAGAGAAATTGACTATCTTGTTAGTATATATTTTTTCTAGTTATGGGATGCTATTGAGCAGGACCTTTTGCAAAGACTTAGGTGGGGATATTAAATTGGATTGGTCAAAAGCTAAAATTTTAGTGGAAAAGTAAAAAGTTAAACTAGAACATGACCCTAAATGCAAGTTTACTATGTATCTTTCTAATGATATTAAATCTCAGATCCTATTTCAAGAATATGAATTTGGAAATTACTTTCTCTCTTCTGAAGACATGAAGGAAGAGTCCACCCCAAAATTTGATCATTTAGATGATCTATGGACCATGGAATTTGATGGTAGTTATGCCACCATTGGTTCAGAAGTAAGGATTGTTTTGATCTCACCTGAAGGTAAAAATTTCCCTTACTCTTTCAATTTAGAATTTAAAAATACTAATAACACTGCAGAGTATGAGGCCCTATTGCTTGAGTTAAATTAAGCCAAAGAAAAGGGGATAAAGATGATCAGAGCAAAAAGAGATGCTGAATTGATTGTTAAATAGGTGAGAGGCATTTTCTCAGTTAAAAATGAAAGATTGAGACATTATAGGAATAGGGTTTGGGATGAGATAGAATATTTTGATGCCTTTTCTATTGAGTCAGTTGCCAGAGATCAGAATAAGTTAAAAAATGAATCATATAAAATATAATTGATCTATCATCCTAATGTCCCAAATAACGCTAAGAATTGGTAAATTTTTGAGAATGATAGGCATATCAGAAACTTCTTGAATAATGCTAAAATGTTCTTGGGGACTTATTTTGAATGTTCTGAATCAAAATGTAAAGAATTTAGTCCTGATCTAGGGATCAATTCAAAGGATGATGTAATTCAGTTAAAGGAAAACAAAATGCATATAGTACTAGTCTCTTTGGAATATTTATTCACTATACAAGATGAATATACTGAAGACAAACTTGCTCAAGACCCTGACAAAATGGGAGATTATGAAAAGATAAACATTAGGAGTAAGACTAATCCTAAATGGATTTCCATCGGTAGGTGTTTATCACTAGAAGAGAAAAACAAATTGATTAATTTGTTGATTAGGTATAAGGATGTCTTTGCTTAATTGTACGATAACCTAAAATATTTTAGGGGTGGGCAATTTCAACATCATATTCCTTTCAAAACAAATGCAATTCCATTCAGGCAAAAGTTGAGAAACTATAACCCAAAAGTTTTTGAAGCTATCTTTGAAGAGATTGACAAAGTATTGAAATCCAAGATTATTTATTTGATTCATCACTCCACTTGGGTGGAAAATATTTTCCTAGTACACAAAAAAATGGAGAAATAAGAATTTATGTTGATTTCAAGAATCTAAGCCAATCTAGTTTGAAAGATAATTATCCTTTACCTGTGATGGATCACATTTTGTAGACAGTTGCTAGATCAGAGATGATGTCCATGTTAGATGGATTCTCAGGTTATAATCAAATAAGTGTAGCTATAGTTGATCAATATAAAACTACTTTTACTATACCCCAAGGAACATTTGCTTATAACTGTATGCCCTTTGGTTTGATTAATATTGGTGCAACTTTCCAATAGGTAATGAATTCAACTTTTAGAGAGCTTAAAGATAAAATTATTGTCATTTATCTTGATTATTTTAATATTTTCTCTAGAAAAATAGAGGATCATCTGAAATATCTAGAGATCATTTTGCAAAGGTGTCAGAGTCATGGGATATCTCTTAATCGTAAGAAGTCAATTTTTTGTGTAATAGAAGGTAAGTTGTTGGGACATCTAGTTTCAATGGATGGAATCAAGATTGATCTAGAAAGGGTTAGAGCAATAAAATATCCAATTCTTCCTTCTAATAGGATTGGAGTTAAGTATTTTTTTGGTCAGATTAATTTCCTCAGTAAGCTCATTCCTAATTTTGTTAAGATTATGAAGCATAGTGTGGAGATGATGAGCAAAAAACAAGCATTAAAATGGAATGACACTGCTAAGAAAGCATTTGAAGATATTAAAGAAGTGATTGCACAAACACCTACTTTGGTAAACCCTAATTTTCAAAAATATTTTATTATTTATTGTTATGATTCAGAACATACCCTATCTAGTATCTTGCTACAAAAAAATGAATTGAATGAAGAAACCCCAATATCCTTTATGAGTGTTCCTCTTAAGAAACATGAACTTAAATATTATTTAACTAAGAAGCAAGATTTCACTATGATAAAGGTTGTTAAATAGTTTAGATATTACATATTACACTCTCATTCAATTGTATTTGTCCCTAGTTGAGTTGTAAAAAGCATTCTGACTCAACAAGATGTTGGGATGAATAAAAGAGAAACATGGGTTGCTAAGATTCAAGAATATGACATGGATATTAGGCCAAATAAATTATTTATAGGTCAAGGCCTATGCAAATTGATTGCTGAAAGTAAAGAAGAAGAAGAGGAAGAACTTCCCACTATCTTATTGGTGAATTTACAAGATCCATGGTTTCTGAATGTGGCACATTATATTACTTATGGAGACTAGCCTAGTCACTTATCCTAGAAGGAGAAAAGGAATCTGAAGTTAAAAGCAACAAAATATATCATTTGGGGTGATGTCTTATACAAAAAGGGACTAGATAGAACCTTTTTGAGATGTGTAGATAAAGAATAACAGCACAAGGTTTTGGAAGTTTTTCATAATGAACCCTACAATGGACACTTCTCTTCTTTAGTCATATCTTTCAAAATCCTTTAAAAATTTTATTATTGGCCGGGTATGTTTAAATATGTATAAAAATGGGTAGCTAACTATGAAAAATGCAAAATGTTTTTAAGAAGGCCACAACTTGTAGCATTGCCTCTAAGGCCTGTCATTATTGAATAATCTTTCAAAAAATGGGGATTACACATTGTTTGGCCTCTCTCACCTTATTCAATTTCTGGAAACAGAGACATTCTTATGGCAACTGACTATTTTACAAAATGGGTTGAAGTAGTCCCTGTGAAGAGAACCACTTTAGAAGTATGTAATTTTCTTAGAGAAAATATACTAGTACATTTTGGTGTTCCTCAAAAGATTGTGGCAGATAACGCTACCAAATTTTATTCAAATAAACTTACTTATTTTTTATATGAGCATACTATCTCTCTTTCTCACTCATTAGATTATTACCCTCAAGGGAATGGACAAGCTGAGTCCAGTAACAAAAATTTGATAGCCATCAGGAGGAAATTGGTGAGTGATAATCCTAAAGATTGGCATAAAAGGTTTATGAAGTGCTCTAGGTTAATAGGGTAACCCTTAAAAGGGCAATAAGAATGGCAACTTTTGAATTAGTTTATGGAATAGGAGCTTAGTTATCATTAACCCTAGAATTATCTATAAAAAAATTACAAAATGTCATTGAAGATTAATATTTTCAAGATTCCCTAGAAAAGAGAGTTATGTACTTAACTAGGATTGAGGAGGGAGGGAATGAACTAGTTGATCAGATTATCGCTCATTAAGCTAGGGTTAAGAAGATTTTTGATAAAAAATCAAGGCCCAAAAAATTCATGGAAGGAGATGAAGTGTTGCTATGGGATAAGAGGAGAGAACCTAAAGGAGCGCATGGCAAGTTTGATTCACTTTGGAAAGGCCCCTTCAAAATTCATCAGGTATTCAACCCTAATTATTTCAAATTAGAATATCCAGATGGAACTATTCTACCCCTATCCTATAATGGACAAGACCTTAAATTATATCGACTATAAAATAGGTGTCCCCTATTTTGTACATAGTATTTCCTTTGTTATCATGTGTTATTGTTTTCCTTTTTCATTTTTGGGTTTGCCCTGTTTCTTTTTCTTCCATCTTGGTGTTTCAGCTAGTGCATAACGAGAGTTTCTAAGCTCTCTGCATTTTTTCATAAAATGCAATCCCCAGTTAGAGCTAATGTTACCTTTTATTTCACCCTTATTCATCTTTTATTTTATGAACCTTCCCTAAGTGAAAGTTGACCCACCATCTTACCTTATTGATCATATGTTTATTTCTTAAGTTGGCTCTTTATTTTGAAATTTTATCTGCTTGTCTTCATATATGCCAAATTACTAAAGAATTGAACCTTTGAACTTGAACCCTTTTCAAAGTTTAAGAGTTAAATGGTTTAATGTTTCTCAAAGTCATGAACTACTGGTCCCTTTGTGTAGCTCAATTTGTATCTTTAAACCTTCATGTTGAACCTCATTTCAAGAGTTCAAAGGTTTAACAGTTCAAAGATTCAACATTTTGTGACTTTAGTCTTACCTTTCCCAAAGTCTTTTAAGTCAAAATTTATGAGAGATTTTAAAAGAAGTAAATAATTTAGAGGGAGATATATCTAGAATATTTTATGAAATAGAAAGTTCTAATTTTGAAAGGTTATGAGTAATCATTACACATTAAGCTCGTGTGTGAAAACTACTAAGAATTAATGTACCTATCAGAATTTGCATCCTATCAAGCAAGTTCAGAACAAGTTAATTGATCTAGTAATTATTCAACCTAATTTCATGACTTTATCAAGAAAGGACAAGCCATTTTTAATAGTAAACACACAATTTCATGCAAAGGAGAACAACGCTGGAGGTATAAGATTTTTATTGCATAGTTTCACAGTAATTTTTGATCCATTGAAGGTGAGTTTGAATTTTCCTATAAGCTGATTCCATTTGTTTGTTGGAAAGGAGAATCATTTTGAGTTTTTGGTATTATTTAAGAAGTTCAAATCATTTTTCATTATATCCTCCAATTTATAGCCATGAAATCTGCTTGTCTTGGTTACGAACATGGTCCTGGTCTTGTTTGTTCTCTTCCTAAATTTGGGGATACTTCTTTAGTTCAATATGATTTAGAAGATTTTAAGGAGAGGGTTAAAAATCCTATGTCAACCCTTATGATAAAGAGAATAGTGGAAAGTGGTTTAGTCGAAGCTATGGCTTTTCCCATGGTGGTACAATGTCCTGAAGTATTTTTGGAATACATGAATAGAAACGACCCTCAAAATAGGTGTATCCTAACTATGGATGATAATGTATTATTTCATGTCAATAAACAAACCCTAATGAATGTGATGAAATTTTTTCCCAAGGATCCATACTTTGACCTTGATATTACTTCCTCTTATGGTCATTTTTTATTAATGAAAGCAATATATAGAAGCATAATTGCCAGAAATTGGTTATTGAAATTTCAAAAAGGAGATTCAAGACTACCTAGAGCATTAACTAGAGAACATATGATCCCAAAAATTAAAGACATCATGGTATTATTACACAGGGTGAAAGGCAGTTCTCAGGCATTTTATTGGGAGGATTGGATGTACTTCTTCATTCAGGTGATCCTCCAAGAAGAATAGTATTTGGATCATGTAGAAATCATAGCTGGATGTTTACATCTAGGTCTGAGTAATTATTTCAAGAATAAGGATTTTTATATGGCTTCATATCTCTTTTATTGCTTAGAATCTACAAGATAATGGAGAGGGTTTCCTAATGTATCCTTAGTTGAAGATAACATAATTTATGATTATTACCCACATTTGTAGATGCAAAATTATTATGAAAACTATGGAAGGGTTAATGATATTTTTACTGGTAGGATGACTTATCAATTGGCAGGCAATGTTAATAAGAGAATGTCTAATGAAGCCATGTAGTTGATTAGTATTTATGGTAGTTTCTTCATTTAATTTTCCTAATTTACTTATATCAGAGTTTGTGGTTTTGACAGTGAACTAGTGAAGCTCCCCATATATGTTTTTGACCACTTTATATTGATAGAAGTTTGCAGGCAACTAGCCCATGTAGATAAGAAATTTACAATGAATAAATAATATGGTATATCATTTTCCATTGAACTAGGACACTATTCATTCCAATAAATTTATGACACCTTAAATTTAGAGGTGGACCTAAAAAAGTTCAATCTTCAGTACTATAATGCTAGACCCCAATTTGATAGCAAAGGTTTTGCTAGGGACAATCTGGATTTTGGAATGAGATTGTCACACATTTCCTAGATCGAAGACTATTGGGAGGATTTTCCAGATGAATTTGAAGTTAGAAGAAAGCTTCGGTGAAGGTTCTCCTTGGGGTAAATAGTTACACTCAATTTGAGTATAAATATCTCTAGAATAATTGATGATGAAGAATAGGTGGTTGATCCTCATTTTGAACAATTAAAATAGCTATCTATTTAGAAGTTGATTGGAATAAATATGAAGAGGATCTAATTGAAGTCAAAACTTTCCCAGTGATAAGGAGAACTGAGATATGGTTAAAATTTTATAGACTGAAAGAGGTTCAAACTGAAGATTCCCAATAATGTGCACCAATTGATGAATCACCATCTCCAATAAGCTCTTCTAATCAACTTATTATTATTTATAATGTAAGTACTCTTAAGCCAAGAATTTGAAAGTGTTTTTTTATCAAAAATTCCAAGAAAACCATTACAACTATTCTACCTCCTCGTACTACTAGACTAAAGAAGAAGAAGAAGAAGAAGAAGAAGAAGAAGAATTATGAAAGAATAGTTATGGATTTAAACTCTAGAGAGGATTCAAGAGAGCTAGCAAGTGATAAATGATTTGATCCACCAATAGCAGAGGAGATTAGTGAAAATCAATAAATAGAGGTTGCTTTAGATTTTGTAGATCTGATGGTGATATCAAATGTACCTTTTGAATAATTGAATCCTAATAAGGAAGTTTCAGTCCTTACACCCAAATGGTTAGAAAGTTTAGTTAGTGATAAAATAAAAATAGTTCCATTTTCATTGCCATTAGAGGAGATGGTTAGCAAGTGTCTACAAAAGACTCCTAAATCGAAGAAGCTGAAAACAACATCTAGGGTGCAAATTTAACCTAATACAGTGAATTAGAGTACAAAAATAACCTGATCAAAATATGATAAGGAAGTTCAAGATCCCATAATTCAAGATTTCATAATAAAAAAATAGATCTTGGGACTACATCACATGTTACAAATGTGCACCATCTTGAAGCATCTACCAAAAGGACAGTCAACCATACCTAGAAGGATGAAAAAGATAAGAGGGAGTTAAAATAGACCTTACGATCAATGGCAAAGTATATCAATGCCATTCATAATCCAAATCCATAGCCTATTTCCCAACTACCTCTATCTTTTGACCTAAAATCTCTGGTCAACCAGAAAATGCTAGATCAGATACATATAAATAAAATGATGACTAAGGTGTTTGACGATTGGTTGAATGGAATTATCTAGAAGGGTATAAAATATATTAAGGAAATAAAGAATATATATGATGAGACTATGGATTCGATCGAATAATTGAAAACATGGAATGCTTCATAGGAAAAAGAGGAAGGAAACTAGATGAACATGATAAATCAAAATGATGATGTTCAAAAATATGGGGTAATGAATTTTTTATCAAAAAAAATTTGATGAATCTGCATGATAATATATTATATGTAATTAAGATAAATATCAAATGGAGAAACTTAGTATCTAGACAAAGATGAACTGAATTTACAAAAATGATCAAAGAAATAACTGAGTTCACTCAATCTTTGCAGCATGACTTATATTGTATTGATGTGAAATATATAAAAGATGATGGGAAGCCAGAAAAGGATATCAATACTATGGTTCAATCCTTCAGAGAGAAGATTAGTTTAGTTAAATAAAATGAAAACCTATTAATTAAGGATTTCTCTTGGATTTTAAAAGTAGAATCACTTCTTCACCTCTGTATTGATGCATTCTTAGAACACGTAGAAAAAGTGGCAAAAATTAGAAGAGAGAAAGATGTTTGGAAAGCACAGTTTAAACATATTTCCATCCCCAACTTCTAAAAAATCCAAGAATTTATTACTGCACATTAGGAATGGAAGGTGAAATGTGTCTCCTTAGTACAACAAAGAAAATCTAGAGATTTCAATCCACTGCCCCAGTCTTAATCTTGCTCACATAATATCTTTATTCATTTATTCAGTTGAAATTATGTTTTTAAAAAAAACTTTATCTTTTAATGAGCTTGCATGAAACTAAATCCCGTATGGGTCAGAGTTTGTTTTAACTTTGGGTTTAAAAGAATAGTTAATTAGGGTAACTATATATATGTTTTTAGTTGTTAAAAACTGAGAGAGATGATAGTAAAGAAGAAGATAAGAGAATTTTAAAGCTGAACTTATTTGTTCTAAAATATATGTGATGATTATTTGAATAATTTTCATCTGTGAGTGAAAAGAAGAAATAATTGATGCATACCTAAATCTTTGTGTTTAAGTATTTGAAATCAAGTTTCTATGTGAACTCTCCTTTCAAGTGGTAATTATTATTTCATTGGATAACTCATAATATGTGTTTTATCCTTTGTTGGTTCAGTAATATACATATTTATATGTCTGATTATTGTTGAGGATAGAATCTATGTGTTCTATCATTAAATAATGTTATATGGAGGAAATATACCACATTCATAACATGGTGATGTATGAATGTTAGTTTGCCTTAAACACTTTTTGGTTAAAAGTGTGTCTAAATGATTAAAGTAGTTTTAATTCACTGCAAATTTTAAAGGGAGATGTACCTTAATTCAGAGAAGAATTATCCCTGATAGTTCACTCATTTATTATTTAACTCATTTGTTCTCAAAGAAAGGGTTATAGATTCAGAACAAAACATTTGTTTTAAATAGGACAAATCTGTTAACCAACACTACCCAAATCAAACGGCAAAAACCTTAAATGTACTTCCTTTCAAACTATTTATATTAATGCTAAGTGTTAAGTCATTGGAAATTTAGGGAAGGAAGAGAAAGAGATTTCCCCTGACATTATTATTAGATCATAGCCAAAAGATGTCCTTAGTGGTGATGGCATCTCATTTCCCTCACCATCTAAGATTGTTGAAGGTTTTTCATCTTCCCTTAAGGTGGCAACAAGGATTTTTACTTCTCCTAAGATAACTAAGGTTGTGGATTATAGGGAAGAGATTAGGACATTTTTAGATGTGCTCATAAATCTAGTAAAAACCCTTAAATGTTTGCCCTTGAAATTGGAAGCTGATATTTCCTCTCTTAAATTGGAAAATGATGCCCTCAACTCAGTACTAGAAAATAAAGACTATTATCTTAGGATAGGAATCATATGCCAGTTTGAAAAAATCTAACCTAATCTTAAGGATCTAAATGAATGGATCTCCTTGCAATGGAACCCTATTTTGAATGGTAAAGTGGAACTTTATCCTTCTATAAAGGGTTATTTTACTATTATTTTTCTCCTTTCTTCAGATAAAGAACTTATTCTTCAGAATCAATGGAATTGAAATCAACACTAGATGTTTATGAAATGGTGAGATCCCAATTTTAACCCCCTATCTGACACTTTTTATTCTAGACCTATTTAGATCTGCCTTCCACATATTCCCCTTCATTTCTAGGATAATCCTTATTTTAGTGCCATTGGTAATTCCATCGATAAGTTCTTACAGATTGATTTAGCTATTGAGTTGTTTGCTTACACAACATTTTCTATAATCTTACTTTTCATAGATACAACACTTGATTCTAAGCCTCCATTGAATTGATAATTGAAGATCAAACATGGAGGAAAACACTAGATTATGAAGGATTGACATTTAAGTATCGTAGGTCTTTTAATGCTGGTCATCTATCTTCAGATTATCCTTCTTTTGTAAAAAAAAAACCTAAACGAATTTGGTGGAGACATTCTTCTCTAGATATTCTAACATTTTTTGGTCTAGAGTATGATGAAAAAGATATTTTAGTTGTAAGAGAAGATAATGATACATAACTTATGTTGAAGCAACCTATTGAGGTGGGAATAGATAAAAAGGAATGTATTCAACTAGGTAAAATTTTATATACTTCTCAAGAAACTAGTATTCCAAGTATTATACCTTGTTCTGAATAAGGAAACATCATGGATGGAGAGGATTTTTGAAATAGTTTAAAGGATAACATATGCTAGATTAAAGTTTAGCAAAATCATAAAAAATTAAAAGTGGAGGCCCAACCACCCAGCATGCTTCAAATTTGGAGGACCTTGCAAATACCATGTATAAGGTGGAGGCAAGGCTTAAAAGGTTTGGCCTCATTTGTTTTAGTTCTTAAATATTATGTACATTTTTTAGGACCTAGTTTCATTCACAGGTTTGAGGGTTTGGGTCTTAACCCCACATGTTTGGTTGTACTTTGGTTGTTTTTAGGCTAGTTTCCATTCTTTGTCTTGGTTTTTTATTTGTCTCTGACTTATGGTTATATTTGGGCTTCCTAGGACATATTCATATTTTTGTCTTCTAGGGTCTAGTTTCCCTAGTTTTTAAAGAAAACCCCTTTAACTTTAATTTAAAAAGTAACAATATTTAATGTTCCTAATCTAAGCCTACATAAGCAAAAATTATATCTAAAAATAAAATGCATAAATCTGAAATGAATTTTGAAAGAATGTGGAATCCCTAATATACAAACAAGTTTTTTCATTTAATAAACATAGGATGGGTTCACAAAACATTTTATGTGATTATGGAGTTTTACAAGATAATACCTAAGAAAATAAATATGTTTGAAAGGAATAAAAATATTCATATTTACACTAAAATACAGTCAATAATAAAATAGTGTAAAATTACTACGAGTTAAGTTAATAGTCTAATAATGAACTTGTGTTTTTATAATAGTTTTTAACAAATTCCAATTTTGCATGTAAAGTTAGATTTTTATTAACTAGGGTATGTTTTTGTAAAAATAGATTTAAAATTATTTATTTCAATATTAAAATATATAAATTTAAATATATGCTTGTTAATATAGAACTATTAACGCTAAAAACTTTTTTTTTCCAATTTTAATTTGCTTTTTAACTAATGAGTGATTAAAGATATTAAGTCTGTTACCTAATCACCAATATGAAAAACATATCATTTTATTTAAAATTAGACTATTAAATACTCTATAATTCATTATAGGCTTTTAACTTTTTTGTTGCTATAAATTATTTAATAATTTATAGGCAATGTGAACCATAAACAATACTAATTTTAACTATTAAAGCAGGGACTAACGGCTATGCAGCCCTTGTTTTTTTTTAAAACCTCTTCAAAAAGGGGGCAATGTGAAATGAGTGTACTATGTAAATAACATATGAAGGTGGTATATAGTTATTATATTTGATTATTTTTTTAATCAATAAATTTTGGTTTCTTTTGATAAATGTTGTAGATACTATTAAAATATTTATCATTTAAAATGGTATAATGTTTAACCTTTTAATCAAAATAAATATTTACTTTTTTTATTTTAAAAATATAAATTTTATAATTAAATTAAGAAAAATTTAAAAATATTTAAAATAAAGGCATATAATCTCAAATCCCTATAAAATAATGAAAAGATAACCTTTGCTTATTTGAATCACTTGAGAGTGTGTTATTTTCTTGAAAATAATATTTTTAACAATTCAAATGTCATTAGCAATGACAAAATACATTGAAAGACATTAGCTTTGTCGAATTCAAAGTGTTTAAAGGTTACATTAGATTTTTTTCAAAAAGATATTCATACAAAAACTATGAGTGTAGAACGTCATCTCCCTTTACCTTAAATCTATAACTAGCAGTTACCTTGAAGGTGCAAGTTATGTCATATGAAATGTATATTTAATTTTTTTATTTTATTCCATAATTATTTTTAAGTGTACGATGTGTAAAACCCCTATTGTACGATAAATAAACCTACCAACTCTCCCTACCACTTGAAGACAATTATCAATCAATCACCTATTCTCTAAACCGGTGACTCCTCTACCATGACATTCACAATGTATCACGAACAATGCTCCTTATACATCCATGTGGCATGCACTTTGAAAAAGCATTGGTACTCATTTCAATTGCAATGAAATCAATAAGATAAACTCCATAACTTCAATGTATTTCCCCCACATCAACATCATTACATTGTTGATTCAAACTACACATCGGATCCACACTTCAAACATTAAGTCTTTTTGTAATCAAATATAAAATAATCAATAGACAATGTTACCAATGCCCTGAAGTCAAGGTTTGTGTATAATATGGGCGCATTATTGTAAAATATCATACAAAATACTCTGTCATTGTCCCTCATCATCACCTCCCGGATCATTTTGAAATCTTTCACCACTTCCAGGTTATGTATCACCTTTCTATATAATTTCTTTAGAACCTCAATGACTTATCTCCATGTCATTGACATTCAAGGACTTTACAAAATATGTGGTACTCATTTCAACCACATAGAAATCAACAAAATAAACTCCATAACCTCAATGTATTGCCCTCACATAAGCATCATTGCATTATTGATGCAATCCACAAATTGGACGTAGATTCTTTGTGTAATCAAATAGAAAATAATCAATAAAGTATGCCACCACTGACCTGAAGTTGGGGCATGTGTATGATATGGCTCCTTTGATGTACGTTATCATAATACTCTGTCATCGCCCCTAGATGAGTATAAATTACAATATAAACTTTGGAACCTCAATGTCATGTCTCTATATCATTGACATTGAAGCACTGATTTGATTTAAGTATACCTTTTTATATATTAAATATTAACTCTACTAAATAAGTAATATGTAATATATATAAATATTATCTTATATAATATGTGTAAATATTATATTATATGATATATTCTTATATAATTTTAAATTATGAAACAAGACTTAATTTACATAGATCATACTTAATTAGCAAAAAGGAAGGTGCACCATATATTTTTGTATTGAGGACAATAAAATATCTATTGAGCTCATCGCGCAACACAAGTTTACTTGTTTACTTTGACATCTATAGTAATTTAAGGAAAAGTATACAACGAATGATTAGAATGATAAGTAATACAACTCTTGCTTCTATCTAGGAATGATCACCAATCGACCACTTTTTATCTCAATTAGTGACTCTTCTATTATAACATTCATATTGTATCACAAACGATGCCCTTTATGCATTCATATGACATGCATTTTACAAAAACATTGATACTGATTTCAAATACAACAAAAACAATAAAATAAATTCCATAAACTCCATGTATTTTATTTGAGAAATTATAACCAAATTCATCTTGCATTTAGAATATACCTTCAGATGCACCCTATTTTTCTAAAAAAAATTACCTCTCAATTTTTAATGATCACTAATCGACCACTTTTTATCTCAATTAATGACTCTTCTATTATAACATTCATATTGTATCACAAACGATACCCTTTATGCATTCATATAACATGCACTTTACAAAACAACATTGATACTGATTTCAAATACAACAAAAACAATAAAATAAGTTCCATAAACTCCATGTATTTTATTTGAGAAAGTATAACCAAATTCATCTTGCATTTAGAATATACCTTCAGATACACCCTATGTTTCTAAAAAAAATTTACCTCCCAATTTTTCACATGTCTGGGTAGGCATTATCTGTTTCGATGCAAGTCTGCGGCAAAGGCGGTTTCATGAGGTGGCAGTTAGCAGCATGGCCGGACATGGAATGGATGCCCACACTGTGTTTGAATCGCATTAAATGCCCTTGAAAGCATTTTCCACCGCCTCTCTCTTTCTATATATCATGCCTTCTACGCTCTGCTCTGTCCAACGTTCTACGCTCATGGGCCCTATGCTCTACGTTCTACATCGGAACAAACTGGGAGCCGACGCCTCTATGTTTGCATCCGAATAAGGAATTGTCTCGCACCCAGAACACTCCGCCTGCTCAGAGCCGAAAACATGTGGTATTAGAATTCATAGTTGTGTGGGACGCCTCACTTTTCCCCAGTTTCGCATATATTCTTGAATTGAACGCCTCAAAGCAAGCTGCAATTTAACTCTTTCAGGGGTGAAACGACATTGTGGCTGTGCTTATCATAAAATTCCATAAAGTAATGTTGGGAGGATGCTGGCAATGTTGAGGAATTTGGCTTTATAGCCGGGAGTTGCATTTGCTTAGATGCCTCCGATGTTGTTTCATAGAACCCATTTTTTAGCTTATCCTGCAACCTTGCCACTCGAAGAGATGGAATTACCCGATATATTTCATTTTGAATCCTTAAAGCCTCATCAAGGAAACATTTTTTTGCATATACTGAAACCATATCATTCCACGAAACCAGTTCTGCAAATTGGATTTGCTTAAATGAATCATGTGCATTTCTTTAGATCCCATACCGCTGAAAGCAAAAAAAAAAACACCAGAAAGTGGAGGAAAAAAAAACAAAAAACAAAAAAACAGTACCCATTCAACAACCTCAGCAGATGTAATTCCAGTTTTTTGTAGCAATATCGTGATGGCAAAAATAACGAGTGGACAACCAAAATAAAAATGGTTTCCATGCTACGAGAAGCTGTAAAACTATACAGGAACAAATATCAGGTATACCATTAGATTTTATATGATAAGTTGATTTTTGGAAATATGGTGACAATTATCATAGAACTTTAACATCTAAAATGAACGTGTTCAATATGTTAATAATAGCCTAAATAAAAAAACAAGGATGACAAATAAAACATTGCTAAAAACGTTTGTAGATCTATCCCGTTAAAAACAAACAAAATATTGTATCACGTGTTCAAAGTTTGTTTGTTATAATGATAGCGAAATAGAAACGTTTCACAATATATATGAATGGTTATATAATTGTAGAAAAAATAGAAGGGGTTGATAGACATCGCGCTCGCCTCCGAATGGTTTTTTTTCCCAACCCTAAAAAAAAAACAAGCCAGTCAACGGATTATTGATTTCTACTTGTTCTGTTCTGTAACAGTCGATCGTAAAGCATAATCGACTTTTGCATAATTTGCGCTTAATCTTGATAATAGTAATTGAAATCCTATTTAATAGGTATAATTCTCTGATAGGCATCGTGGCAACTGCTGGTGGTGCAGCAATCATTATCATCAACGTGTTTCTTGTCTTTCCTTACACTGCACTACATGTTAGGGTAAGCAATTCAATGGGTATTGTTCGAGCAATTAAATAGATGTTTATGGGTGGCATTTGGATATTAATTTCTTCGTATGGTATATATTGGAGAGTTCGTTGGGTACACATGTCAAGTTGTTTCCCACATATTTTATTTAATTATTAATTTTTTTTATATTTTTTAAATTTTTTTTCGAAGGCGATTTGTTATCCATGCATCTACAAAAGCTCCTATTAGGAAACCATGCACTCTATAACAACAAAAGAATTAAAAAAATACAATAACAGAGATAATTAAACAAACAAAACAAAAAATTTACGTAGTCAAAACATAGCAAAGCTAAGGAAACATCTATAGTACAAAATATCAAGATTTATTGATTCCAAGATGAAAAGATTACATGTGAACTCTACAAATATAAATATGTTTAATTGGCAAAGTACCATTAAGATTTGTCCTTTTAAAAATAGAGTAGAAAAATGCCATTAGGACTTTCTTTATAAACATAGAATCTTGTGGATTCTGTCTACCTAGAAATAGGGGTTTGACTCCTTGATTTTTTTTGCTTTGGAGGTGCTGCTCCCAAACAAATGAGATTCTCAATAGGAAGTATAATAGTTTGAGATTCTCATAGTATAACATGAATAAAATGTTTTTGGGAAAAGCAAATGATGAAATACAGATCATTTAAAATATTCAATAAAAATATGGTAAATTTTTCTTAAAATCCTTTCATTCAGAAGCTGAATTTACAGGGAAGTTTGGAATTTTGTAATGGGGAGTTGAAAGGTCACACTCTATTGATGGTGCTTCAAGCTTTCTTTTTGATTCCTTGCTTCTCTTTGTCTCCATATTCTTACTCGGTTATATTATGATATTCTTGGCATGCTTATTTTTATGGTCATAATTACTGAGCTTGTTTTTTTATTACTTTTTTCTTTCTATTTTGGTTGTTTACTGTTATTTTATGTGGTGTGATCTCTCCTTGCCATGTCCACCCATCTGTTGTCCCTTCCTCTCTCCTGCCTCACTCTCCCCCCTTAAGAAAAGATAGTGGCTTGATTAATTGCTTGGTGCATCATTGATGGTGGGCAAGACGTCCTCAATCATGCGGGAAGTAATGTTGAAGGAGATAATAATAGAAAGAAGCATGCTCCAGATTTGCATAAGGCTCGCCTTGGAAAAAGCAACAGTGAGGTTTGTCCAAAAGTGGGAAAAGTTTATGTGGAAGAAGTTAAAAAAATCATTCTTTGACATCATATGTTAGAAAGAGGCTGCTAAACATTCTGAGGGTGCAGAAATCATGGTTTTCCAGGTCAAACCTACAAAGGATGGAATGGGAAAGGAATGTGTGGGAAAAATTGGTAAGTTTTCTAGCTTTTCCAAAACACTCTCTCTTAACCCTAATCTCTTCATGGAAAAAGATTTGTTGAACCAAGGAGTTAGACTAAAGAATGCTGGTATTTTTTTGTCTAACTTAACAAAAATTCTATTCCTTCTCCAATTTTTTTGATAATTGGTTAAATATTGTCTAGGGAAAGAAAATTGGGATATATGTGAACATTTGTAAAATGTTCCATAAGGGTGTTTTTCTTGTTACCTTTAAAAAATTAAATATGTAGAGAAGATTTATCAGCAAGTTATTGTGGAATGTGGGTCAGTCTTTTTTTTAAAGTTGTGTCATGGGCCTTAAACTTGGGCTCTAAAGACCTTATTTTTAAGACTTCACCTAGATGGGTCGATATAGAAAATGTTCCCCTAAAATTGGGTATTTTTTTGCCTCAAGAACTCAAACCCTTCAATGAAGTGCTTAGAATTAAAGACTTTTGGTGCTCCTTGGCTAACATGAATGCTAATGTTTTAATTTCTCTAGCTTCATTGGACTTATTTCTTGAAACACTTGCCTTTAATCTTCATGGTTGTAGAAGTATCTATCCTATCAAAGGGATAGGAGGTCTCCAGAATGTTTCCTTTTTTATATTGAGAATCATTTACTAATATAACCATCCAAGATGACAAAATAAATACAAAATATCAAGTAGAATAAAGAACATAGGTGGGGCATCCCCCACCTACAGTCCAAATAAATGATAATTCAATATAAAAATGGCTCCAAATAAGCCACCCAAAAAAAACCAAATAAATGAGCAATATCAAAATGAGAGGCACCAACTAGGTAGCCAACCAAATAGAGCAATCAGTTCATTCAAGTTCCAATGTCAAACGAATAAAAAAGACATAAAAGTTTAGCAGGAGCAAACACAAGGCCACCAAAAGGTGGAAAAATCATAACTATGGGTCTAGTACCCTGTTACAAGCAACACCTTCCCTCTCATGGTTATCATCAAAAGCATATGAGGCATTCCCTTCCGAGGAGAATTTGTCATTGGCATTACCCCTCAGTTCATGTCTAGGAAGAAACTAAATCGAGTAGCAATCAATTTGGTCCAAGAGACCTTTCATATTATTATGCCTGACATATTTCAGTACATCTTCCACATCCTTTGAGCCACCACTCTCAATCAATTTATCTATCTTGTTGGAGAAGGTACTTATATTTTCATCAATTTGTTGCCATATTTTTGCATGTGCTCCCTTGAGAGGAGCATCAAGAAAGGGAGTCTAGGATGAGGGGCTAGCTAATGCATTTTCGACACCATTTTTAGGAAAAATGTTCAAGTCAAATGATTTGGAAGTTTCCTTGGCCTCCTTGATAAGGCACCCATCATGTTCTTCATTACAGAGATCTTGAAAAGCACTTTCATTCACTTCCACCCTCTCATCAATAACATTATTATCTAACTCAAAAGGAGTGATCCACTCCTGCACAGGATTGTCCACCTGGTCAAAGTAGGAATCCTTAATGTATTCCCACTCAAACTCAAAAACCTAAACCTCTGTAGCTATCAGGTGGGAGATATCCTAGTCTAGGTGTGGGTTCAATCTCAAGTACCCTCCCATGTTAAGTAGATAATTTGAAGTCACCTTAAGCAATGTTATTCTGAGAAATTTTTCAAGTTGTTCCTATGGAATTTTGAGTTGAAGAAAAATATGCAAAGATAAAATATGAAGAATGACAACAAATGTGAAGTTAGTAAGAACTCTAGCCTTACCTTGAAACACCTCTAGCTTCTTTTGTTTCCACAAAAACCAAAGAATTTTAGTAGAAAAAATAAGCCAAAATTTATGGAAAAAAGGATGAACTTTAACTTTAGGGCAAGAATATCCAAAATTAATATTTAGCCATCTAAGATCATATCCAAAAACAAAATTCCAAGGTTTAAGACATTTTTACCATAGGTTAGATGCAAACGGACACGAATAGAAAGCGTGCTCAACTAATTCAACATCACTACAAAAATCACAAGGAAGATTAGTAAAACCATAATTATTTAAAACAACACCCACCACCAATTTTTTGTACATAAGTAACCAACAAAAACATGACTTTTTAGGCATAGGACAAGAGGACCAGATAACTATAAACCTAAAAGACCAAGCATGCAAGGGATCAAGCATAGAACAAATACAATTGAGGGTAAAGTAAGGAACATTAGAAAATGAAATCTTCTTATACAACATCTATGTTGAGTACTCGAGAAAAGGTGGGCCCTTTTTCCACTTCACATTGCTCCAAAATTCATCCTCATCATCCAAAAAAATAACCTTGTTATACCCTTTGAGAGTTGTTTGAAGCAGGGTGAATGTTCTTCTTTGGGATTCCAAAAACTAAAATATGGTCTTAAGCTTTGACCATGAAGCCTATCACCCATGAATGAAGATATCCTTAAATCTTATCAAACCTTTACTATATCAGTCAAAGGCTAAGCATCCCCTAGTGAGGGAGAATGTTTCTTTAGTTAAATAGATGATCACTTAAGGAAGGATTACCCTAGTCTTGTTGAAAATCAAGCTAAGGCCTCAAAATTGAGCCCTGAATTGGACTTTAAAGAGGGTCTAGTTTATCCTAACCCTCCTTGATTTGAGAAGTTACATCTAGAAGATAACCCTTTATTTGATAGTGGACCCTTAGAAGTTAGAGGATTCACTGGTTTAGATGAGGTTAAGAATTTCTTTAAAGTACCATATAATTGTGATGATTATCATAGTCTTGAAGGTGTTGGTCATTTCAGGCTAAAGAATGACATTGGTTTAAAGGTTGATTCTATGCCAAATATTGAGAAAGATATTCTGCCACCCCATGAGATACTCATTAAGTTAGATTTTCCTATTTCTAATCAACCCTCTTTTGAGGTTTAAGATTAGTTCATGGTTAATGTCATTCTTATCTCGAAATGGAAGCCAACTAGAGAGTTAGAAGAAAATTTTCTAATTATTGATAAAACCCTTGACAATAGCTCCACTCACCTTCTTGATTCTATTATGGAGCATACTACTCATCTCGAGTCACCTCCAATAATAATTTATCTCCCTTATCTTCTTGAATCCAAGGTAGTGGAGTTAGATACGGTGACTAACTCTGACTTTAGTTTTGGAGAAAAATGGAAAGCTAAAGGATTGGTAAAGAGGCTAAAAACATAAGTATATCCCCTTAGCCCACATGATTCCCAAGTGGATATTGATGTATAAAAAAATTTAAGGATTCTACTCAAGTGATAGGAGATAGCTCTAGCAAAAAAATAAATAAATAAAACCATGTTTCAATTATCTATATCAATGTAAAGTGGGGAGTGAGTCCCTTGCTGTGGATAAAAATATACAGTTATTCATGAATATTTTAAGTTGGATTAGGGGCTTGGAAACCCCTGATAGGAAGCCTATTGTTAGATAATTCAAAAAGACCAAAAATGATTTGAACTTCCTTCTCCTCCAAGAAGTTACAGCTACCATTTTTATCCTCTCCTCAACTCTTAGTTTTATTTGGCCAAACTCAATTCATTATTCCACTTCTCACCATAGAGGCAAAGGAGGTGCCTCTATCTTAATTAATCATGTATGAAAGGATTTTATTGTCTAGCATGGAGTCCCAAATTTTAATCATGTTTTATGGGTGAATATTTGTATTAACAACAAATTATTTGGCATTTTCTACATTTGTGCCCTTATTGACTATAACTAAAGAGCAGAGTTATGGAACTAGTTGGCCTCTAAGTTAAAAGATGTCCCCTATATTTTTGGGGGTGATTTCAATATGATTGAGGAAAGAGAATATAAACATGGAGGTGACCCTCACTCATGGAAGGTTAGTGAGCTCTTTTTTAGGTCTAAACTCAAGATAATACATAAGGTAGTGGATCCCCTTATTAAATGTAGGAAATCGAGCAAAGGTATTTCATTCACATGGTGTAATAATCAAACTACCAATAAAAGGATGTATTTGAGATTGGACAGATTCTATTTTTGGAATTAAATTTTTGATATCCACCCTTGTGCTAATGCTAACCTACTTAAGGTGATTCTGGGAATTATTTCTAATCAATCCCCTATTGAAATTTATGTTTCCCTTAAAGAAGAAAGGTTAAGTAATAAGTCAAGTTGGAAGGGTCTTTATAAGTTTAATGTCTCACATTTGTAAGATAGGAATTGTATGGATGGCATCCACTCTACATGGAATGTGGGGAAAGGAACCTATAGCTATTATTCCAGAATAGACAAGTGGAACTATTCTATCCATATGTCAAAAAAAATTGCTAGATCCTATGGGCAGTTTGAAGCTAACAGAATGAGGAAAGTAGTTAGAGAGGCTCAAGAGAAGCTAATTAGGGGAGAGAGTGCTCTCTATAATTTCCTGATTAACCCTTCCTTATTATTTAACTTTTCTTCCCTTAAGCATCATATTAGGCAACACCAAGTGTATTAAACTTTTCAAGGAAATGGGAACTCCAACTGCAATTTGTAATTTTATAGTTTTGCAAATTGCAAATTTTAGTTAGAGTTCCCATTTTCCTAAGGGAATGTTTCAAGGAAACTAAAACTATGAAATACAATTCTACAATTTGCAAATTGTAAAACTACTATTGAGTTCTAGATTTTCTCAATACAAAAAAAAATTGTAAAATTATAAATGGGACCTAGATTCCCCAATACAAAGGAAAAGTGCAAATTTGCAAAAGAGACTAGAATTTCCCCAAAGGGCAAAAAAGTGAAAAGTAATGCATTTATGCATTAAAAAATTTGGAGGCAAACCTAAAAATCAAATGTGAAAAAATCAAAAATGAAAAAGGTAAAGTGTTGAAAAATAAGTTGGAGACCAAAAACAAAAAGGTAAAAGTAACCTAAGTTTTGCATTTTCCATTGCTTGCTTGTTCAAACACCTCCATGGGAGAAATACTATAGCTTTGTAAGATCAAGGTCAGCCACTCCCAAGAAGATTTCTCAAGCAGCAATGAGTCTTATGTGTTCAAACGCCATAATTATAAGGAAGGATTATTATTTGGTTTGTATATGAGGAAGGGCAGATGTCCAAGGAGGTTCAAGCTATATAAATGAGTGGTCAAAGGCATCTCCATGTAGTTGCACAAGAAGACAAAGAGTTTGTTTAGTCTCCAAGGTGAATATTCTCCTTTTAGCTCATGTAAAATGCATCTCCAACCAAGAAATCAAAGGGTTTGCTCCAAATCTTCATCATTTCATATAGAGGTAGCTACAATAATGATTTTCCTTACATAATAATGAAGATTCCAAGCGTGGCAAAAGAGCATATTCTAGTTGGAAGCATCTTAGTGGAACTTTGAGAGATGTTCGTAATTTTTCAATATCAAAAATTAAACCCATATTCTTGGATTCCAAAGGGTGGTAAAAGTGTATAAATAGAGGGATCATCAAAGAATACTATCGATGCTAGGCAACTTAACCACTTGACTTGACTAAGACAATTACTATGCTTCATTTCTTGATTACGAATAAATATTATTAACACTATCAACTTATATCACATGGTTGTTTAAGAGAGTTGGTCCTATCAAGTACATGTCCACAAACTAGATTTAATTAATTCAATTCTATACAATTTAATATAAAACATTTACTGATAACACATGTCATATTACGCTTCTTATGATTATGAACAATTACTCAACTATACACATTTCTGGATATAGATGCATAAACTAACCGCTCACATGGTTGCTTAAGAGAACTACCTCCTATTAAGTACATGCCCACAAATTAGCTTTAATTAATTTGATTATATACAATTTAATATTCAATATAAAATATTTGCTAACAAGGATAACTATATTGTAATTCTTATGCTTATGAATAATTACTCGACCATTAATAAAACTATTCATATTGCAATTCTTATGCTTATAAACAATTCCTCGATCATAAACAAATTTTAATGGAAATGTTTTATAGTTTAAAAAATAATAATAAATAATGATTTTTTTCTTATAAAAATAATTGTTTTTTTGTTTCCTTGAGGGTGATTACAATTTCATTTACTAGATATTGTATATAAGAGATATATTGTAATTATTAGTTCTAGTTACTAGATTTTTAGGCAGGTTTAATTGTTTTTTTAGGTATTTTTATGGACAACATTTTACAATTGGTTTTTTTATGCTGAATGAAGTGTTATACTGGTATAGTGCTAGCTTAGATTAATCTAGGCATCTTTTTTGATACTTTCTCTGCAAATCTATGAATGCTATGTGTATCCTCAAGGTAGATACATCTTATTTGCCTAAAGTTTTTTTAGCTAGTTAGGGAGTGACAAGGACCCTTAGGTATTAACCAGATCAAACAACATGTTGACCAACTGTGATTAATAGCTGGATATACATCAAAAATTTGTTATATGCTTAACTCTACACTTCCTTGTCAAATTAATTTCAAATCATAAGTTATGTGATGATTTGTATGATTGAGATAAATGAAGCATGAAAATTGAAATGAAATATATAATAAAATATGAGGATGATTTCCATAGCTGGATCCTACTGAGATTGAATAAATGAAATTAAATCATATAATCTTAAAACCCATAACCTCGTTGGAATACATAAATTTAGATTGAGTAAATGCTATCAAAATTGTACAATCTTAAAACCCATAAGCTTGTTGGCATACATAAATTTTCACTTACAAGTTGTCAGAGTTCATAAAAAGGTATGAATAGAAGAAATTCAGACATAGCCTTCCCAAAAACAACTAAGTCTATGTTATTTTCATCTCAATCTATAAAGAAATATATGCCTCACATAAGGACACAAAAACAACTACATCTTTGCTATTTTTGTTAGCTCAAACAACATAAACTCTCTATACCTTGAACACTATTATATCTACCTAAGTATTATCTTACCAAAAACCACAATTATTTTAAAACTTTTATTTGTCTCCATGTCCTAATTCAAAAAATAATATAGTTACCTTCACGTATTTAATAATGCATAACTAGCACCTTCACTCATAAAATTATGGTTGTCTATGGAACTAAAATTAAATCTTGTTATGAATGTATCTCAACTTTACCTAAACAGTTACTTCAATACATTTAAAGATAGAGAATTCCCTCAGACATCAGAAGCTTACACCTATCCAGATAAGATTCACTCTCATCATAAACTTGAAAGTAGCTCACCTTCACTCAAGTAAATTGCAGGCTTGATAGTTTCAACGCTTTGCTTTGGACAATATTCAATTTGCCATTTGCCATACAATAAATGAGAGCAGTGTAGGGTGCACGTGTAAGTTATTACCTTCAAGAATGGAAGAATATCAGCGTGGAAAAGTATTTATTTTTGGTGTGGGTTCAAATATGTGCCACATTGTATAAATACCACGAAGTGGTAGATCTTCCATTCTGAAAAATATACAAATTTAAAGTAGTCTTTACCTAAACAATTTAGAGTAGTCTTTCATCAAAAGAAGAAGGATCTGGAACACCATATGTTGGACAATTAATTGTGTTATGTCATATATTTTGACACATTTCTCCCATATGTAATATTAAACATATGCATATTCAAATCTAACTCATTTCCAATAATAAACTTAATATAGATATCAAATGCATTGCTAAAATGGAGTGTTGGTGTCAAATTTACTTGCCACATAAATACTTAATAGATAATACTCTTCTCTACCTAATCCTTAATCATTAAAACTGAACATTTCATGTTAAATGAAACAACAATATTTTACATCAATATTTATAATTGAAAATTAAAATTTATTAAATAAAAAAACACACACACGTCACAAATTTAATTGGACAGCGCTTATTACTCTTTTTACTCCTTGAATTGATCTCCGGATGTTGCGTTCATTCATAAGTCGGTGAAGATAATGTCGGCTACAAGGGACTATGAAGTAAAGCGCTTATTATAAAAACAACACATATAACAAATATCAGAGTCCCTTTAAATTATTTGGCCCATATTATAATACACTCTCTAATATACACTCTTATTCCATTCAATATCATCAGTTACACTATAGAGCAAATGATGGCACGAATCATAGGAAATTGATCTGACGTGATGTGACCTGCTGAACTATTTCATCAGTGTGGATGGAATTCGGTCCATGTAGACTCGTGGTAGCCGCAACACCAGTGACAACCGGCAATGATGGGAATGGGAACGGGAGCGGAGTTCATTGACTGTAGTTATGCATATGGACGGACGTTACGGATAAAACTTTGACCAGAATTAGAGGGCTCCTGCTGGTTTAGCCACTCCGCTGATGACCAAGCCTCGGTGCAGGCTGCTCCTGTACTTGCCATTGCTCAGATACTACAAGTGACAGAGAATATAGTTTAGGATGTGTGGAATATGTAAATGTATATTCAATGAATATATAGTAAGGCCCCTGAGCTGAAGAATGAGAGCACCGAGAATGCATTTGGCAGTAATCCATTTGTTGTGGTGGAAGAGCTGGACGCCCGACATCATGTTGTGTAGGAGGAATGTGATGGCGCTGATATCGGTGTGCGCTTCCACCCCTAGTGCCAGCTCCAGCTGAGGGCACCACAGAGAGTAATTAATCTCCAGTTCCATCAGTAGCTCCTCACCGACCAGCACTCTCTTCATGCGACCTTCCTCCAAATCCAGCTCTAACGACAAATTTCTCCACGTAAAACATTTATAATACTATAACTATTGAAACACCCACCCAAGTATGGTTTCCAAAATCAACACAAATTAGTTGCAACTGTAAATACTAAAATAATAAATCCATATGTTGCATTCTGATATCCATATAGTTGGCAATTTTAAGCTCAAAACAATCTCAAAGATCAGAAAAATACACTAGGGAAATAAAAAAAGGGGCATATAGTGTCAAGTTTTTACGGGGTAGTAATAGCTTATTGTATGTGGATATTGTGTAGGTAGTTTATTTGTTGAGGATTCAAACATAGTATATCTGTCTTATCGTCATGTGAACTAGTATTACAGAAGGAGATCTCCCAGAAATATTCAAAAATTTAGTACTGCCAAGCATGGTGCCTTGGAACTTCAATCAACAGCCTATTGTATGTGGATATTATGCACGTAATTTATTTGTTGAAGATTCAAACTTAGTACATCTATCTCATCACCATGTGAACAAGTATTACAGAAGGAGATCTCCTAGAAACATTCAAAAATTTAGTATTGGCAAGCATGGTGCCTTGGTGCTGCACATCTTAAACTTGAGATCTCTCTTGCTCATAAAAAATACACACTACAGGAGAAGAACGCATTGGCTGAAATGCCAATTTTGAGCTGCAGAGAAGAGGTAGCTTTTCATAGAATATGTAAAATCCTTTTTGTATGGATTGAGTTTGAGAAATCGTGTATCTATGTGGATAAACATAGTTAAGGAAAAATAGAAATAAATGACGGATTTAGTAGTAATATACATATGAAAATGATGATGGTGGTGGCTTACTAGTCATTTGTTCTTTCCAAAAGTATTGATTGTTTTATCTAATGGCTAAGAATCAAGATGTATCAAATCAAAAAATTGTTCTTGCAATGATTCAGTTCGTTTGGGTCCACCTAAGTAAATCTAGCAAGGGAAACTCCACTATTGGTGTGCTTGACAGAAAGCTTTATAAGCATATTAATGTTGGTCTGAATTTTGGTTCTTAAAACCAGCATTTGAAACCATGGGAGACATGAAAATGGGTTTGTGGTGGTGCTTTATGTAAATTATTGGATCATTATAAGTGTAACTATTTTTGTGATGGGATATGTGTCTTTACTTACAAATCTTCTTCATTATCTTGATTTCCAGCTGTTAGAATTCCCCTTTGTTTGCTTGACTCAAACTGCAGAATCATTTGCATCTTTTCCTTATAGGGTTTATATCAGCTAGTAGTTCAAGTGGTGCCCAAGCACTCTTATCTTTTCAACTCAGTGCTATAGTCCTAGATTATTCGTTCAAGATGTTGTGATTTGGCACCCACAAGTACACTTTGATCAGTCATAAGATGACAAGAAAATTTCAATTCTACCTTTCAAGAAGGTCTTGTTGGTGTATCTTACTATAACAAGTGAAGTTAAAGCTCTTTCTGCCATCGCTCCAAACCAAGATATTATGCCCACCATTGTCAATAACTTGAATGATGCGTTTGACAAAGTGATGAATGATGATGTTGAGATATGAAAAATTTGATTTTATTTGAAAAATATGGTTATGAATAACATTTATTATATACTTTGGCTAAAGGCAGTCCTAGGTATTGAAAATTATTTTGAGGCATTTTGTCAAACAGTGATGCGGATTTTTATACAATTCCACGTTTTGTATGTATTTTATTATGGCATAGATAACTAATCCAGAGCATTTAGTGAAGGAAGAGTATTGAAGTTAGTAATTTTTATATAGGTAATCTAGAAGAATTTTTAAAGAATTTGTTTTTGTTTGTTTGTTTTTTTTTTTTGAAATTTAAATTTTCAACTATGTTGACCCTTACCTAATGAATTGTGGATGAAACAAACATTGAAACTATTTCAATTGGCAAAACAATTGAGGTTTTTGATCTTGTAGTTGATTTTATTTCAAGTACAGAAGGAAGAAAAAAGAAGAAGAAAAGATAGGTTTTACAAAGGGTTTCTCTACAAATATTTAACTAACCTTGTATGTGGATTTACTTGTAAAACCTGGGATGGAGCCATGGGAAGAAGCAGAGATGTAATGAGTGATTTGAGAGCTCTAAAGGAGACTCTATTTTCTTCTCACCTTAGAACACCTACCACAAGCTTCAAATGTCATCGCCGTGATGCTTAGTTATTGCTTAGAAATTTTACTTGTTTGGAAAGTGAAGATAATATCGCTTGTTTCATAGCTTGGAAGGGTAGATGTGAAAGGCTGAGCTCATTTTGACTTTCAAGGGCTTGTTCATTGTACATCTACTTTAGCTTGTGGCTATTGAGATTCTTGTGAGTGAAGCCATATATTTATAGTGTCTTATTACCTATAAAAATTTAAGCCATATCCATCTGTTTCAAGCATGATAGGGGTTTAATGCACTATTTGCATTGTGATTAATCTGGGTAGTCAACATTGTCTTGAAACTAGTAAACTCTTATGTGTAATGTTAGGAATTTTAAAATGCCAAGTCCCAAGTCCCCCTAAAATTCACATTTGATGCTCCATAGATTGTAACAAGGAGAGCTCAAAACTAGACCATGAATTAATTGGTGGTGACAGGAAGTGCTATTGACAATGTTAAAATAAAACCATCATGGAAAGATTTTAAAATATTTTGATTTCTTACATGCAATGATGAGGACTGTATCTTGATTGTCGATTCTAATAGATAAAATGAGAATGCCAATTTTTACATCTGACAGATCATTAATAAATTATCCTGCTTCTACCTTAGCTGACCTGAAGCTGGCCATAACATCAAATTATTGTAGCCAATAAAGGTTGCTTTAGATTTTGTAGATATGATGGTGATATCAAATGTGCCTTCTAAACAATTGAATCTTGATAAGGAAGTTTCAGTCATTACACCCAAATGGTTGGAAAGTTCAATCAATGATAAAATAAAATAGTTCCATTTTCACTGCCATTGGAGGACATGGTTAGCAAGTGTCTAAGAAAGACTCCTAAATCCAAGAAGCTGAAAATAACATCTAGGGTAGACATTGACCCTAATACAGGGAACTGGAGTGTAGTAATAGCCCAGTCAACAATTGATAAGGAAGTTTAAAATCCCACAATTCAAGATTTCATAATAAAAAAATAGATCTTGTGATTGCATCCCGCACCACGGATGTGCACCATCTTGAAGCATCTACCAGAAAAATAGTCAATCATACTTAGAAGGATGAAAAAGATAAGAGGGAGTTGAAATAGATGTTATGGTCAATGACAGAGTATATCGATGCCATTCATAATCCAAATCCATAACCTATTTCTCAACTACCTCTGTCTTTTGACCCAAAATCTCTGGTCAATTAGAAAATTCTAGATCAAATACATAGAAATAAAATGGTGACTAAGGTGTTTGATGAGTGGTTGGATGGCATTATCTAGAAGGGTACAAAATATAATAAGGAATTGAAGAATATATATGATGAGACTATGGCTGCCATCAAAGATTTGAAAACATAGAATGCTTCATGGGAAAAAGAGGAAGGAAAATGGATGAATGTGATAAATCAAATTGGTGATGCTCAAAAATATGGGGTAATGAAGTTTGAATAAACAAACACTGATGAGTTTGAATGATAATATATTATATGTAAGCAAGAGAGATATCGAATGGAGAAACTCAGTATCATGACAAGGAAGAATTGAATTTACTAAAATGATCAAATAAATAATTGAATTCACTTAATCCTTACAATATGACTTATAATGTATTGATGTGAAATATATACAAGATGATGGGAAGCTGGAAAAGGATATCAATACTATGGTTTAATCCTTTAGAGAGAAGATCAGTTTCGTTAAAGAAAATGACAACCTATTAATTAGGAATTTCTCTCATATTTCAAAAGTAGAATCACTTCTTCACCTCTGTGTTGATGCATTCATGGAATAGGCAAAAAAAAGTGGAAAATTTTTGAAGAGAGAAAGATGTTTGGAAAGCACATGTTAAACACATTGGCATCCCCAACTTCTTAAAAATCTAGGAATTTATTACTGCACATCAGGGATGGAAGGTGCAATGTGTCTCCTCACTAGAATAAAGCAAATCTAGAGATTCCAATCCACTGCCCCAGTCTTAATCTTGCTTATGCAATCTTTTTATTTAGTTATTCAGTTGAAATTATGTTTTAAAACAAACTTTATCTTTTAATGAGCTTGTATGAAACTAAATCCTGTATGTGGTAGAGTTTGTTTTAACTTTGGGTTTAAGAGAAAATTTAATTAGGGTAATTATATATATATATATATATATATATATATATATATATATATATATATATATATATATATATATATCTGTGTGTGTGTGTGTGTGTGTGTGTGTGTGTGTGTTTTTAGTTGTTAAAAACTAAGAGAGAGGATAGTAAAGAAGAAGACAAGAGAATTTTAAATTTGAAATTCTTTGTTTTATAATATATTTGATGATTGTTTGAAGAATTTTCATTTGTGAGTGAAAAGAAGAAATAATTGTTGCATACCTAAATCTATGTGTTTAAGTATTTGAAATCAGATTTATTTGTGAACTCTCCTTTCAAGTGGTAATTATTCTTTCATTGCATAACTCATCATATGTGTTTTTATCTTTTGTTGGTTCAGTAATATACATATTTATATGTCTAATTATTGTTGAGGATAGAATCTATGTGTTCTATCATTAAATAGTGTTATATGGAGGAAAGATACCATATTCATAACATGGCGATGTATGAATTCTAGTTTACCTTAAACATTTTTTGGTTAAACGTGTGTCTGAATGATTAAAGTAGTTTGAATTCATTGAAAAATTTAAAGGGAGTTGTACCTTAATTCATAGAGGAATTATCCCCGATAGTTCACTCATTTGTTGTTTAACTCATTTGTTCTCAAAGAAAAGGTTATAGAGTCAGAACAAAACATTTTTTTTCGAATAGGAAAAATCAGTTAACCAACAGTTTTTGGCGACTTTGGTGGGGATTCAAAGTCATTTGTTAGAAGATTAGTTGCCTTAATATAAAGAAATGATCATAATTCCCCATGAAAATATGATTCCTGTTCTGCAACCTAATCTTGGTTTTCAAGACGGATAGGAAGATATAATTGGTCAGTTAAACACTCTTGCATTGTGCACTCACTGAAACATTGAAGATTATAGAAGGGCCAACCAAGTATTAGAAAAAGAAGAAGAATTGACTGATAATTTGAGATTATTATTACTCAGACAAATGAGGCAAGTAGAAAATGTAGTAAGAAATGAAGGCCATGAAGTATGAAGAGGTCAAGAGTAGCTTAGAAACTAATATCATAAACTGGAGTCCAGAAGATATACAAGGTCTTTAAGGAGAGAAGGAGTTGAGGATCCTACCTTTCAAACACTGGAAAGCCTTAATTTTCCCTATATCCCTACTCCTATTACAAGAGCTAGAAGTCAACCTCCTAGCCCTCCTAAGCTTTCTACATCCTCTATTTGTCAAGCCTTAACCCTTTCTAGTACTATCATTCCCTTTGCCATCAATTTTCTTACAATGTCTTAACCTTGTGGAGAAATTATAGGGCATATAAATTTAGGAATTCACCTGAATCCTCTACCTACAAATGCAAGAGAAAATTTACCCAAGTTTAATAGAGATGGAAGATGATCACCAAATAAAAATTTGAGTGCTTTTACTGTAGCATGTGGTGTGTTAGGTGTGCAACATCAAGATGTAACCATAAGGCTTTTTGTGCAAACTCTATCTGAAACTGTAACATAATGGTTTTATCATCTAACTAACTCTTCAATTACAAATTGGAATGATATGAAAATTGCGTTCGAAAATAGGTTCAAAAGTGTGGAAGATGAAGATTCTTTTCTTGCTCAATTGACTCATCTCAAGAAAGAAATACATGAGCCTATGAGGAAATTTATAGCCAAATTCAATAGAATTGTGCACAAAATCCCAAATGCTAAAAGGTCATCTTCTAATAATCATAAATGTTTCTTTATTAATTTTAAGCCTCCTAATACTATTTTTTGTCTTATAAGAGGTACAATTGTCAACTTAGCAATTACACAAACCTTGGCAGTTGAGTTAGAAGATGATCTCATTATAGCTAGAAAACAGAAGAAAGAAGTCCAAGTACCTAATGCTCATCCCTCATCTTCTACAAATCCTATGGTTCAAAGATTAGTTAATGATATGATTATCTTTAAAAGACAATTGCCTAAGGATGGTACTTCATTTCAACAACCATATCAAGATGTTAGCAGGAGAAATTTTAACCAACAGACAAATATTGGTGGGACATTACCACTTACATTAGCACAACCCAAGCTAGCTATTGAAGCTCCCCTTAGAACAGGAAATATGTGTGCCTTTCATTTGAATACTGATCATGACTAAAAATCTTGTCTGGAGATGCTTAGATATGCTCAAATGGCCACTACTCAAGATGTAATGGGAGATATTACTGAAAAAGAAATGAAATATGAGTAACTTGATGACTCTAAAATACACTTCCTAGAATATGAATCAAATTCAAAAAGAGGAGGTGAAATATTGGTTACTCTTGAAGATCCTTCATGTGTTGTGCTTACCAGAAGTCAGAAGAATCTGAGATTTTATAATACTCAAGAATTACCTGTTAAAGGTAAGGAGCCTCTTACTAGAATCCCTAACATTAATTTGAAGGCCCAAGAAGTTAAATTGTTACATAGGAATGATTGTGAAACTTCTTTTGATATTATAGAATTTTGCAAGTCTACAAAGATTCAAATATCCCTTGATGAGTATCTTATGTTGAATCCTAAAGAACTTGATAGATTGGTTAAATATGTCAAAGGTGATCCTCGACAAATTGAACCCAAAAGTCAACTAAATGTTAGTGTTAAGTCTCTGATTGTCCAATTATTTTCTTCCCCACCTGAATCACACAGACATACCCCTAAATGATCATTGGCTTAGCTAATGATAATTCTTATGTGGTTGATATGAAACCCAACCCATTTTATGTTTCTTTATTCATAAATGGCCATAAACTCAATAATTGTATTATAGACTCTGGTGCCTTTGATAATAGCATACCTTCTTCTACAGCGAAAGCCCTAGGCCTATCCCTTACATAAATATTTGGTAGGTGTTACTCCATGGATGGAAAATAAATTTCTTTACTTTGGAAAATCAAATATGCACGGGTCACCCTTGAAGCCTATCCCAATAAAAAAGTGAAATTGACTATCTTGGTAGTAGATATTCCTATGAGTTATGGGATGTTGTTGAGCAGGACCTTTTGCAAAGACTTAGGTGGGGATATTAAATTGGATTGGTTATAAGATAAAATTCTAGTGGAAAAGTAAAAAGTTAAACTAGAACCTAAACTTAAATGCAATTTTACTATGTATCTTTCTGATGATCTTAAATCTCTGATCTAATTTCAAGAATATGAATTTGGAAATTACTTTCTCTCTTCTGAAGACATGAAGGAAGAGTCCACTCCAAAATCTGCTCATTCAGATGATCTTACCTTTCAAACACTAAAAATTCTTAATTTTTACTATATCCCTACTCCTATTAGAAGAGCTAAAAGTCAACCTCCTAGCCCTCCTAAGATTTCTACATTCTCTATTTTTCAAGCCTTTACCCTTTCTATTACTATCATTCCCTTTGCCATCAATTTTCTTACAATGTCTTAACCTTGGGGAGAAATTATAGGGCCTCTAAATTTAGGAATTAACCTAAATCCTCTACCTAAAAATGCAAGAGAAAATTTACCCAAGTTTAATGGAGATGGAAAACAATCACTAGATAAAAATTTGAGTGCTTTTACTGTAGCATGTGGTGTGTTAGGTGTGCAACATTAAGATGTATCCATAAGGATTTTTGTGCAAACTCTATCTGAAACTGCAACATAATGGTTTTATCATCTAATTGACTCTTCAATTAAAAATTGGAATGATATGAAAATTGCGTTTGAAAATAGGTTCAAAAGCGTGGAAGATGAACATTCCCTTCTTGCTCAATTGACTCATCTCAAGAAAGAAATACATGAGCCTATGAGGAAATTTATAGCCAAATTCAATAGAATTGTGCACAAAATCCCAAATGCTAAAAGGTCAACTTTCGATAATCATAAATGTTTTTTTTATTAATTTTAAGCCTCCTAATATTATTTTTCATCTTATAAGAGGTACAGTTGTCAACTTAGCAATTGCACAAACCTTGGTAGTTGAGTTAGAAGATGATCTCATTATAGCTAGAAAATGGAAGAAAGAATTCCAAGGACCTAATTCTCATCCCTCATCTTCTACATATCCTATGGTTTAAAGATTAGTTAATGATATGATTATCTTTAAAAGACAATTGCCTAAGGTTGGTACTTCATTTCAACAACCATATCAATATGTTAGCAGGAGAAATTTTAACCAACAGACAAATATTGGTAGGACATTACCACTTACATTAGCACAACCCAAGCTAGCTATTGAAGCTCCCCTTAGATGAGGAAATATGTGTACCTTTCATTTGAATACTGATCATGACTAAAAATCTTGTTTGGAGATTCTTAGATATGCTCAAATGGCCACTACTCAAGATGTATTGGGAGAGATTACTGAAAAAGAAATGAAATCTGAGTAACTTGATGACTCTAAAATACACTTGCTAGAATATGAATCAAATTCAAAAAGAGGAGGTGAAATATTGGTTACTCTTGAAGATCCTTCATGTGTTGTGCTTACCATAAGTAAGAAGAATCTGAGATTTTATAATACTCAAGAAGTACCTGTTAAAGGTAAGGAGAATCTTACTAGAATCCCTAACATTAATTTGAAGGCCCAAGAAGTTAAATTGTTACATAGGAATGATTGTGAAACTTCTTTTGATATTATAGAATTTTTCAAGTCTACAAAGATTCAAATATCCCTTGATGAGTATCTTATGTTGAATCCTAAAGAACTTGATAAATTGGTTAAATATGTCAAAGGTGATCCTTGACAAATTGAGCCCAAAAGTCAACTAAATGCTAGTGTTAAGTCTCTGATTGTCCAATTATTTTCTTCCCCACCTGAATCACCCAGACATACCCCTAAAATGATCATTGACTTAGCTAATGATAATTATTATGTGGTTGATATGAAACCCAACCCATTTTATGTTTCTTTATTCATAGCTGGCCATAAACTCAATAATTGTATTATAGACTCAGGTGCCTTTGATAATATCATGCCTTCTTTTGCAACCAAAGCCATAGGCCTATCCCTTACAAAAATATTTGGTAGGTGTTACTCCATGGATGGAAAATAAATTTCTATGCTTGGGAAAATCAAAGATGCATAGGTTCCCCTTGCAGCCTATCCCAATAAAAAAGTGAAATTGACTATTTTGGTAGTAGATATTCTTGGTAGTTATGGGATGCTATTGAGCAAGACCTTTTTCAAAGACTTAGGTGGGGATATTAAATTTGATTGGTTAGAAGTTAAAATTCTAGTGGGAAACTAAAAATTTAAACTAGAACCTGAACCTAAATACAACTTTACTATGTATCCTTCCAGTGATCTTAAATATCAAATCCTATTTGAAGAATGTGAATTTGGAAATTAAATTCTCTCTTTTGAAGACATGAAGGAAGAGTCCACCCAAAAATTAGCTCATTCTGATGATCTATGGACCATGGAATTTGATGGTAGTTGTGCCACCATTGGTTCAGGAGCAAGGGTTGTTTTGATCTCACCTAAAGGTAAATTTTTTTCTTACTTTTTCACATTAGAATTTAAAAATACTAATAACACTGCAGAGTATGAGGCCCTATTGCTTGAGTTAAATGAAGCCAAATAAAAGGGGATAAAGATACTCAGAGCAAAAGGAGATGTTGAATTGATTGTTAAATAGGTGAGAGGCATTTTCTCAGTTAAAAATGAAAGATTGATATATTATAGGAATAGGGTTTGGGACAAGATAGAATATTTTGATGTCTTTTCTATTGAGGCAATTCCCAGAGATCAGAATATATGGGTGAATTCTCTGGTAGTGTCAGCTTTCCTTCTTCTCCCACACCCTAATTTCAAAAAGGATTCATATAGAATATAATTGATCTATCATCTTAATGTTCCAAATAATGCTGAGAATTGGCAAGTTTATGAGAATGGTAGGTAGATCAAAAACTTCTTGAAGAATGCTAAAATGTTCTTGGGGACTTATTTTGAAGGTTATAAATCAAAATGTAAAGAATTTAGTCCTGATATAGGGATCAATTCAAAAGATGATGTAATTCAACTAAAATAAAAAAAAATACCTAGAGTATCGGTCTCTCTGGAACATTTTTTCACTTGACAAGATGAATATACCAAAGACAAACTTGCTCAGAACCCTGACAAAATGGGAAATTATGAAAAGATAAACATTAGGAGTAAGACTAATCCTATGTAGATTTCATTTGGTAGGTGTTGCTCACAAGAAGAGAAAAACAAATTGATTAATCTATTGATTATGTATAAGGATGTCTTTACTTGGTGGTACGATGACCTAAAAGATTTTAGGGGTGGGAAATTTCAACATCATATTCCTTTAAAAACAAATGTAATATCATTCAAGCAAAAGTTGAGAAACTATAACCCAAAAGTTGTTGAAACTATCTTTAAAGAGATCGATAAAATATTGAAATCCAAGATTATTTATCTGATTCATCACTCCACCTGGGTGGAAAATATTGTCCCAATACACAAAAAATGGAGAAATAATAATTTATGTTGATTTTAGGAATTTGAGCCAAGCCAATTTGAAAGATAATTATCCTTTACTTATGATGGATCACATTTTGTAGACAGTTCCTAGATCATAGATGATGTCCATGTTAGATGAATTCTCAGGTTATAATCAAATAGCTATAACTATAGTCGATCAACATAAAAATACTTTTACTACACCCCAGGGAAATTTTTATTATAACTGTATCCCTTTTTGTTTGAATAATGCTGGTGCAAATTTACAATGGGTGATGAATTCATATTTTAGAGAGCTTAAAGATAAAATTATTGTCATTTATCTTGATGATTTTACTATTTTCTCTAGAAAAAGAGAGGATCATCTGAAATATTTAGAGATCATTTTTCAAAGGTGTTAGAGTCATGGGATATCTCTTAATCCTAAGAAGTCAATTTTTGTGTAATAGAAGGTAAGTTGTTGGGACATCTAATTTCAAAGGATGGAATCAAGATTGATCTAGAAAGGGTTAGAGCAATACAACAACAAAGTCTTCCTTCTAATAGGACTAGAGTTAATTCTTTCTTTAGCCAGATTAATTTCGTCAGAAGGTTCATTCCTTCTAATAGGACTAGAGTTAAGTCTTTCTTTAGCCAGATTAATTTCATCAGAAGGTTCATTTCTGATTTTGCTGAGATTATGAAGCATATTGTGGGGATGATGAGTGAAGAAAAACATTGAAATGGAATGACGCTGCTAAGAAATCATTTGAAGATATTAAAGAAGTGATTATACAAACACCTACTTTGGTAAACCTTGATTTCTAAAAAGATTTTATTATTTATTGCAATGCTTCAGAACATACCCATCTAGTATCTTGCTATAGAAAAATGAATTGAATGAAGAAGCCCCAATATCCTTTATGAGTGTTCCTCATAAGAAACATGAACTTAAATATTCTTTAACTGCTAAGTAAGATTTTACTATGATAAATGTTGTTAAATAGTTTAGCTATTACATATTACACTCTCATTCAATTGTATTTGTCCCTAGTTTAGTTGTAACAATAATTCTGACTCAACAAGATATTGGGATGAATAAAAGAACAATGTGGGTCGCTAAGATTAAAGAATATGACTAGGAGATTAGGCCAACTAAATTAGTTATAGGTCAAGGCCTATGCAAATTGATTGATGAAAGTAAGGAAGAAGAAGAGGAAGAACTTCCCAATATTTTATTGGTGTGTTTACAAGATCCATGGTTTCTGAATGTGGCACATTATCTTACTTATGGAGACTATCCTAGTCACTTATCCCTGAAGGAGAAAAGTAATCTAAAGTTAAAATCAATAAAATATATCATTTGGGGTGATGTCTTACACAAAAAGGGACTAGATGGAACCTTTTTGCGATGTGTAGATAAAGAATAACAAAACAATCTTTTGGAAGTTTTTCATAATGAAGCCTATAGTAAACACTTATCTTCTTCGGTAACAACTTTCAAAATCCTTAGAAATAGTTATTATTGGTCGGGTATGTTTATGGAGACTATCCTAGTCACTTATCCCCGAAGGAGAAAAGGAATCTGAAGTTAAAATCAATAAAATATATCATTTGGGGTGATGTCTTACACAAAAAGGGACTAGATGGAACCTTTTTGAGATGTGTAGATAAAGAATAACAACACAATATTTTGGAAGTTTTTCATAATGAAGCCTATAGTGGACACTTATCTTCTTCGGTAACAACTTTCAAAATCCTTAGAAATTGTTATTATTGGTAGATGTATACAAATGGGTAGCTAACTCTAAAAAATGCAAAATGTTTATAGGAAGGCCACAACTTATAGCATTGCCTCTGAGGCCTATCATTATTGAATAACCTTTCAAACAATGGGAATTATACTTTATTAGGCCTCTCTCACCTTTTTAAACTGCTGAACACACACACATTCTTACAACAACTGACTATTTTACAAAATGGGTTGAAGCAGTCCTTGTGAAGGAACCACTTCAAAAGTAGTATGTAATTTTCTTAGAGAAAATATACTAGTATGTTTTGGTGTTCCTCATAAGCTTGTGGCAGATAATGCTACTAAATTTTATTCAATTAAATTATTTTTTGTTATGAGCATAGTATCTCTCTTTCTCACTCATCAGATTATTACCCTCAAGGGAATGGACAAGCTGAGTCTAGTAGCAAAAATATGATAGCCATCACGAGGAAATTGGTGAGTGATAATCCTAAAGATTGGCATAAGAGGTTGTATGAAGTGCTCTAGGTTGACAGGGTAACCATAAAAAGGGCAATATGAATGGCACCTTTTGAATTGGTTTATGTAATAGGAGCTTTGTTATCATTACCCCTGGAATTATTTGTATCCAAATTATAAAATATCATTGAAGATCAATATTTTCAAGATTCCCTAGAAAAGAGAATTATTTACTTAACCAGGATCGAGGAGGAAAGGAATGAACTGGTTGATTGGATTACTGCTCATCAAGCCAGGGTTAAGAAGATTTTTTATCAAAAATCAAGGCCCAAAAAATTCATGGAAGGAGACAAAGTGCTACTGTGGGATAAGAGGAGAGAACCTAAAGGAGCACATGGCAAGTTTTATTAACTTTGGAAAGGCCCCTTCAAAATTCATCAGGTGTATAGCCCTAATTATTTCAAATTAGAATATCTAGATGGAACTATTCTACCACTATCCTATAATGGATAAGACCTTAAATTATATCAATTGTAAAATAGGTGTCACCTATTTTGTACATAGTCTTTCCTTTGTTATCGTGTGTTCTTGTTTTCGTTTTCCAATTTTGGGTTTGCCTTGTTTCTTTTTCTTCCATCCTGGTGTTTCATTTGGTGCATAATGAGAGTTTCTAATCCCTCTACATTTTGTCATAAAATGCAATCCCCAGTTAGAGCTAATGTTACCTTTTAATTCACCCTTATTCATCTTTTTTTTTTATGAACCTTCCCTAAGAGAAATTTGACCCACCATCTTACCTTATTGATCATATGTTTATTTATTAAGTTAGCTCTTTGTTTTGAAATTTTATTTGCTTGTCTTCATATATGCAAAATTACTGAAGAATTGAACCTTTGAACTTGAACCCTTTTCAAAGTTTAAGAGTTCAATGGTTCAATGTTTCTCAAAAGTCATGAACTATTGGTACCTTTGTGTAACTCAATTTGTATCTTTAAACCTTTACGTTGAACCTCATTTCAAGATTTCAAAGGTTCAACGGTTCAAAGATTCAACATTTCATGCCTTTAGTCCTACCTTTCCTGAAGTCTTTTAAGTCAAAATTTATGAGAGATTTTAAAAGAAGTAAATCATTTATAGGGAAATATATTTGGAACATTTTATGAAATGGAAAGTTCTAATTTTGAAAGGTTATAGTAATCATTACACATTGAGGTCGTGTGTGAAAACTACTTATAATTAATGCACCTATCAGAATTTGCATCCTATCAAGCATGTTCAACACAAGTTAATTGATCTACTAATTATTTGACCTAAATTCATGTATTTATCAAGAAAGGACAAGCCATTTTTAAAAATAAACATATATTTTCATGTAAAGAAGAACAACGCTGGAGGTATAAGATTTTTATTGCATAGTTTCACAATAATTTCTGATCCATTGAAGGTGAGCTCAACTTTTTCTATAAGCTGATTCCATTTTTTTGTTAGAAAGGAGAATCATTTTGAGTTTATGGTATTATTTAAGAATTACAAAGCATTTTTCATTATATCCTCCAATTTGTAGCCATGAAATATGCTTGTCTTGGTTACGAACACAGTCCTGGTCTTGTTTGCTCTCTTCCTAAATTTGGGGATACTTCTTTAGTTCAATATGTTTTAGAAGATTTTAAGGAGAGGGTTAAAAATCCTATGTCAACCCTTATGATAGAGAGAATAGTGGAAAGTGGTTTAGTCAAAGCTATGGCTTTTCCCATGGTGGTACAATGTTTTAAATTAGTTTTAGAATGCATGAATAGATACGACCCTCAAAATAGGTGTATCATAACTACAGATGACAATGCATTATTGCATGTCAATAGACAAACCCTAATGGCTGTGATGAAAATTATGCCCAAGGAGCCATACTTCGACCTTGATATTACTTCCTCTTATGGTCATTTTTCATTAAATAAAGTAATCTACAAAAGTGTAATTGCTAGAAACTAGTTACTAAAATTTCCAAAAGGAGATTCAAGACTACCTAGAGCATTAACTAGAGAACATATGATACCAAAAATTAAAGACATCATGGTATTATTACACATGGTAAAAGGTAGTTCTCAGGCATTTTATTAGGAGGATTGGATGCACTTCTTCATTCAAGTGATCCTCCAAGAAGAACAGTATTTAGATCAGGTAGAAATCATAGCTGAATGTTTGCATCTAGGTCTGAGTAATTATTTTGAGAATAAGGATTTTTATATGTCTTCATATCTCTTTTACTACTTAGCATCTAAAAGAGAATGGAGAGGGTTGCATCATGCATCCTTAGTTAAATATATTAGAATTTATGATTATTACCCACATTTGTAGATGCAAAATTAATATGAAAACTATGGAAGGGTTAATGATATTTTTATTGGTAGGATGACTTATGAATTGGTAGGTAATGTTAATAAGAGAATGTTTGATGAAGACATTTAGTTGATCAGTATTTATGCTAGTTTCTTCATTCAATTTTCCAAATTTACTTGTATTAGAGTTGGTGGTTTTGACGGTGAACTAGTGAAGCTGCCCGGAGTTGGTGGTTTTGACAGTGACCTGTGAACATGCCAAAAAGTGGTAAAAATTAGAAGAGAGAAAGATGTTTGGAAAGGATGGGTTAAACACATTGGCATCCCCAACTTCTCAAAAATCCAAGAATTTATTACTGCACATCAGGAATGGAAGGCACAACATGTTTCCTTAGTAGAACAAAGCAAATCTAGATATTCCAATCCACTGCCCAGTCTTAATCTTGATTACACAATCTCTTTATTCATTTATTCAGTTGAAATTATGTTTAAAAAAAAGTTATCTTTTAATGAGCTTGTATGAAACTAAATCCCGTATGGGTTAGAATTTGTTTTAACTCTAGGTTTTAAAAGAATAGTTAATTAGGGTAACTATATATATGTTTTTAGTTGTTAAAAACTGAGAGAGAGGATAGTAAAGAAGAAGACAAGAGAATTTTAAAACTGAACTTCTTTGTTTTACAATATATGTGATGATTTTTTGAATAATTTTCATCTGTGAGTGAAAATAAGAAATAATTGATGCATACCTAAATCTCTATGTTTAAGTATTTGAAATTGGGTTTCTATGTGAACTCTCCTTTCAAGTGGTAATTATTGTTTCATTAGATAAATCATCATATGTGTTTTATCTTTTGCTGGTTTAGTAATATACATATTTATATGTCTAATTATTGTTGAGAATAGAATTTGTGTGTTCTATCATTAAATAATGTTATATGGAGGAAAGATACCACATTCATAACATGGCGATGTATGAATGCTAGTTTTTCTTAAATGCTTTCTGGTTAAAAGTGTGTCTAAATGATTAAAGTAGTTTTAATTCATTGCAAATTTTAAAGGGAGATGTAGCTTAATTCAGAGAGGAATTAACCCTTATAGTTCACTCATTTTTTGTTTAATTCATTTATTCTCAAAGAAAGGGTTATAGAGTCAGAACAAAACTTTTTTTAAAAAAAATAGGATAAATCTGTTAACCAACACTACCCAAATCAAATGGAAGAAACCTTAAATGTACTTCCTTTCAAACTATTTATATTAATTCTAAGCTTTTAGTCATTAGAAATTTAGGGAAGGTAGAAAAAGAGATTTTCCCTAACATTATTATTGGATCATAGCCAAGAGATGTCCTTAGTGGTGATGGCAGCTCATTTCCCTCACCATCTAAGATTGTTGAAGGTTTTTCATCTTCCCTTAAGGTGGAAACAAGGAATTTTCCTTCTCCTAAGATAACTAACGTTGTGGATTCTAGGGAAGAGATTAGGACATTTTTAGATGTGTTCATAAATATGCTAAAAAGCCTTAAATGCTTGCCCTTGAAATCAGATGTTGATATTTCCTCTCTTAAAGTGGAAAATGATGCCCTCAACTTGGTACTAGAAAATAAAGATTATTATCTTAGGAGAGGAATCATATGCAAGTTTAAAAAACTCTAGCCTAATCTTCAAGATCTAAATGAATGGATCTCCTTGTAATGGAACCCTATTTTGAATGGTAAAGTGAAACTTTATCCTTCTACAAAGGGTTATTTTGCTATAATTTTTCTCCTTTCTTCAGATAAAGAACTTATTCTTCAGAATCAATGGAACTAAAATCAACACTAGATGTTTATGAAATGGTGGGATCCTAATTTTAACCCCCTATCTGACACTTTTTCTTCTAGACCTATTTAGATCTACCTTCCACATATTCACCTTCATTTCTAGGATAATCCTTATTTTAGTGCCATTGGTAATTCCATCGATAAATTCTTACAGATTGATTCAACTATTGAGTTGTTTTCTCACATAACATTTTCTATAATCTTACTTTTCATAGATACAACACTTGATCTCTAGGCCTCCATTGACTTGATAATTAAATATCAAACATGGAGGAAAACACTTGATTATGAAGGATTTCCATTTAAGTATCGTAGGTCTTTTAATACTAGTCATCTATCATCAAATTATCTTTCTTTTATAAAAATAAAAGCTAAACTAATTTTGTGGAGACATTCTTCTCTAGATATTCTAACATTTTGTGGTCTGGAGTATGATGAAAGAGATATTTTAGATGTAAGAGAAGATAATGATACATAACTTGTGTTGAAACAACCTATTTAAGTGGGAATAGATAAAAAGGAATGTAATCAACTAGGTAAAATTTTATATACTTCTCAAGAAACTAGTGTTCTAAGTATTATACCTTGTTGTAAATAAGTAAACATCATAAATGGTGAGGATTTTGGAAATAGTTTAAAGGATAACATAGGCTAGATTAAAGTTTAGAAAAATCATAAAAAATTAAAAGTGGTGGCCCAACCACCCAGCATGCTTCAAGTTGGAGGACCTTCCAAATACCATGTATAAGGTGGAGGCAAGGATTAAAATGTTTGGCCTTATTTTTTTTAGTTCTTAAATATTATGTACATTTTTTATGACCTAGTTTCATTCACAGGTTTGAGGGTTTGGGCTTTAAACCCCACATGTTTGGTTGTACTTTGGTTATCTTTAGGTTAGTTGCAGTTCTTTGTCTTGGTTTCTTATTTGTGTCTGACTTATGGTTATATTTGGGCTTCCTAGGACCTATTCATATTTTTGTCTTCTAGGGTCTGGGGTCCCTAGTTTTTAAAGAAAACCCATTTAACCTTAATAAAAAAAGTAGCAATATTTAATGTTCCTAAACTACGCCTACATAAGCACAAATTATATCTAAAAATAAAATGCATAAATCTGAAATGAATTTTGAAAGAAGGCAGAATCCCTAATATACAAACTAGGTTTTTCATTTAATAAACATAGGATGGGTTCACCAAACATTTTATGTCCTTATGGAGTTTTGCAAGCTAATAACCAAGAAAATAAATATGTTTGAAAGTAATAAAAATATTCATATTAACACTAAAATACAGTCAATAATAAAATAGTGTAAAATTAATATGAGTTAAGTTAATAGTCTAATAATGAACTTGTGTTTTTATAAGAGTTTTTAACAAATTCTAATTTTACATGTAAAAGTAAATTTTTATTAACTACGGTATGTTTTTGTAAAAATAGATTTAAAATTATTTATTTCAGTATTAAAATATATATATTTAAATATATGCTTGTTAATATAGAACTATTAATGCTAAAAACATTTTTTTTTCCAATTTTAATTTGTTTTTTAACTAATGAGTGATTAAAGATATTAAGTCTATTACCTAATCACCAATATGAAAAACATATCATTTTAGTTAAAATTAGACTATTAACTACTCTATAATTCATTACAGGCTTTTAAATTTTTTGTTTCTATAAATTATTTAATAAATTTATAGGCAATGTGAACCATAAACAATACTAATTTTAACTATTAAAGCAGGGACTAACAGATATGCGACTCTAGTTTTTTTTTAAAAACCTTTTCGAAAAGGGGGCAATGTGAAATGAGTGTACTATGTAAAGAACATATCAAGGTGGTGTATAGTTATTATATTTGATTATTTTTTTAATCAATAAAATTTGGGTTCTTTTGATAAATGTTGTAGATATCATTAAAATATTTATCATTTAAAATGGTATAATGTTTAACGTTTTAATCAATATTAATATTTACTTTTTTAATTTTAAAAATTCAAATTTTATAATTTTATAATGAAATTAAGAAAAATTTAAAAATATTTAAAATAAAGGTATATAATCTCAAATCCCTATAAAATAATGACAAAATAACCTTTGCTTATTTGAATCACTTGAGAGTGTGTTATTTTCTTGAAAATAATATTTTTAACAATTCAAATGACATCAGGAATGACAAAATAGATTTAAAGACATTAGCTTTGTTGATTTCAAAGTGTTGAAAGGTTACCTTAGATTTCAAAAAAAAAAATGATATTCATACAAAAAATATGAGCGTAGAATGTTATCTGCCTTTACCTTAAATCTATAACTAGTAGTTACCTTGAAGGTGCAAGTTATGTCATATGAAAAGTATATTTAATTTTTGTGAATTTATTTCATAATTATTTTTAAGTGTACGATGTGTGCAACCCCTATTGTATGATAAAAAAACCTACCAACTCTCCCTCCCACCTGAAGACAAATATCAATCAATCACCCTCTAAACCAATGACTCCTCTACTATGACATTCACAGTGTATCACGACCAATGCTCCTTATACATCCATGTGGCATGCACTTTGCAAAAGCATTGGTACTCATTTCAATTGCAATGAAATCAATAAGATAAACTCCATAACTTCAATGTATTTCCCCCACATTAACATCATTACGTTGTTGATTCAAACTACACATCAGATCCACACTTCAAACATCAAGTCTTTTCGTAATCAAATAGAAAATAATCAATAGACAATGCTACCACTGCCCTGAAGTCAAGGTATGTGTATAATATGGGCACATTATTGTAAAATATCATATAAATACTTCTTCATTGTCCCTCATCATCACCTCCCGGATCATTTTTAAATCTTTCACCACTTGCAAGTTATGTATCACCTTTCTATATAATTTCTTTAGGTGTCACTAAATTGGTAGCATAAATGAACTCAAGTTATAATCTAGACATTAGATCCTCAATGACATGTTTCCATGTCATTGACATTCAAGGACTTTAAAAAATATGTGGTACTCATTTCAGCTGTATAGAAATCAACAAAATAAACTCCATAACCTCAATGTATTGCCCTCACATAAGCATCATTGCATTATTGAGGCAATCCATAGATTGGACGTAGATTCTTTGTGTAATCAAATAGAAAATAATCAATAAAATATGCCACCACTGTCCTGAAGTTGGGGCATGTGTATGATATGGGCCCTTTGATGTACGATATCATAATACTCTGTCATCGCCCCTAGATGAACATAAATTACAATATAAACTTTGGAACCTCAATGTCATGTCTCTATATCATTGACACTGAAGCACTGATTTGATTGAAGTATACCTTTTTATATATTAAATATTAACTTTATATATATATATATATATATATATATATATATATATATATATATATATATATATATATATATATATATATATATATATATATATATATATATATATATATATATAGTTTATGTAAATATTATATTATATGATATATTCTGATATAATTTTAAATTATGAAACAAGACTTATTTTTCATAGATCATACTTAATTAGCAAAAAGGAAAGTGAACCATATATTTTTGTATTGAGAATAATAAAATATCTATTGAGCTCATCGCACAACACAAGTTTACTTGTTTACTTTGACATGTGTCGTAATCTAAGGAAAAGTATACAACGAATGAATAGAATGATAAGTAATCCAACTCTTGCTTCTATCTAGGAATGATCACCAATTGACCACTTTTTATCTCAATTAGTGACTCTTCTATTATAACATTCATATTGTATCACAAACGATGCCCTTTATGCATTCATATGACATGCACTTTACAAAAACATTGATACTGATATCAAATACAACGAAAACAATAAAATAAATTCCATAAACTCCGTGTATTTTATTTGAGAAATTATAACCAAATTCTTCTTGCATTTAGAATATACCTTCAAATACACCCTATTTTTCTTTAAAACAATTACCTCTCATTTTTTAATGATCACTAATCAACCACTTTTTATCTCCATTAATAATTTTTCTATTATAACGTTCATATTGTATCACAAACGATACCCTTTATACATTCATATGACATACTGATTTCAAATACAACTAAAACAATAAAATAAGTTCCATAAACTCCATGTATTTTATTTGAGAAAGTATAACCAAATTCATCTTGCATTTCGAATATACCTTCAGATACACCCTATTTTTCTAAAAAAAATTTACCTCCCAATTTTTCACATGTCTGGGTAGGCATTATTTGTTTCGATGGAAGTCTGCGGCAAAGGCGGTTTCATGAGGTGTCAGTTGGCAGCATGGCCGGACATGGAATGGATGCCCACACTGTGTTTGAATCGCATTAAATGCCCTTGAAAGCTTTTTCAACCGCCTCTCTCTTTCTATATATCATGCCTTCTACGCTCTGCACTGTTCAGCGTTCTAAGCTCATGGGCCCTATGCTCTACGTTCCACATCGGAACAAACTGGGAGCCGACGCCTCTATGTTTGCATCCGAATAAGGAATTGTCTCGCACCCAGAACACTCCGTCTGCTCAGAGCCGAAAACATGTGGTATTAGAATTTAACTCTTTTTGGGGTGAAACGACATTGCGGCTGTGCTTATCATAAAATTCCATAAAGTAATGTTGGGAGGATGCTGGCAATGTTGAGGATTTTCGCTTTATAGCCGGGAGTTGCATTTGCTTAGATGCCTCCGATGTTGTTTCATAGAACCCATTTTTTAGCATACCCTGCAACCTTGCCACTCCAAGAGATGGCATTACCCGATATATTTCATTTTGAATCCTTAAAGCCTCATCAAGGAAACATTTTTTTGCATATACTGAAACCAAATCATTCCACGAAACCAGTTCTGCAAATTGGATTTGCTTAAATGAATCCTGTGCATTTCTTTAGATCCCATACCCCTGAAAGCAAAAAAAAATACCCCAGAAAGTGGAGGAAAAAAGAACGAAAAACAAAAAACAAAAAAACAGTACCTATTCAACAACCTCAGCAGAAGTAATTCCAGTTTTTTTAGCAATATCCTGATGGCAAAAATAACGAGTGGACATCCAAAATAAAAATGGTTTCCATGCTCATCGGCGCTTAGCAAAAGCTGTAAAACTATACAGGAACAAATATCAGGTATACCATTAGATTTTATATGATATGTTGATTTTTGTAAATATGGTGACAATTATCATAGAACTTTAACATCTAAAATGAACGTGTTCAATATGTTAATAAAAGCCTAACTAAAAAAAACAAGGATGACAAATAAAACATTGCTAAAAAAGTTTGTAGATCTATCCCGTTAAAAACAAACAAACTATTGTATCACGTGTTCAAAGTTTGTTTGTTATAATGATAGCTAAATAGAAACGTTTCACAATATATATGAATGGTTATACAATTGTAGAAAAAATAGAAGGGTTGATAGACATCGCGCTCGCCTCCGAATGCTTATTTTTACCCAACTCCACCCAAAAAAAAAGCGAGTCAACGGATTATTGATTTCTACTTGGCCTGTTCTGTAACAGTCGATCGTAAAGCATAATCGACTTTTGCATAATTTGCGCTTAATCTTGATAATAGTAATTGAAATCCTAATTAATAGGTATAGTTCTCTGATAGGCATCGTGGCAACTGCCGGTGGTGCAGCAATCATCATCATCAACGTGTTTTTTTCTTTCTTTACACTGCACTACATGTTAGGGTAAGCAATTCAACGGGTATTGTGTGAGCAATTAAATAGATGTTTATTGGTGGCATTCGTATGGTATATATTGGAGAGTTTGTTGGGTACACATGTTAAGGTGTTTTCCCAATATTTTATTCGATAATTAATTTTTTTTAATGTGAAATCTACAAATATAAATATGTCTAATTGACAAAGTACAGTTAAAATTTGTCCTTTTAAAATTAGAGTATAAAAATGTCATTAGGACTTTCCTTATAAAAATAGAATATGGTAGAATCCGTCTACCTAGAAATAGGGGTTTGACTCCTTGATTTTTTTTGTTTTGGAGGTGCTGCTCCCAAACAAATGAAATTCTCAATAGAAAGTATAATACTTTGAGATTCTCATAGTATAACATGAATAAAATGTTTTTGGTAAAAGCAAATGATGACATACAGATCGTTTAAAATATTCAATTAAAATATGGTAAAATTTTCTTAAAATCCTTTCATTCAGAAGGTGAATTTACAGGGAAGTTTGGAATTGCGTAATGGGGAGTCGAAAGGTCACAGTCTATTGATGGTGCTTCAAGCTTTCTTTTTGCTTCCTTGCTTCTCTTTGTCTCCATATTCTTACTCGGTTATCTTATGATTTTCTTGGCATGCTTATTTTTATGGTCATAATTACTAAGCTTGTTTTTTATTACTTTTTTCTTTCTATTTTGGTTGTTTATTGTTTTTTATGTGGTGTGATCTCTCCTTGCCGTCTCCACCCATCTATTGTCCCCTCCTCCCTCCCGCCTCATTCTACCCCCTATTAAGAAAAGATAGTGGCCTGATTAATTGCTCGGTGTATCATTGATGGTGGGCAAGATGTCCTCAATTGTGCAGAAAGTAATGTTGAAGGAGATAATAATATAAAGAAGCATGCTCCAAATTTGCATAAGGCTCGCCTTGGAAAAAGCAACAATGAGGTTTGTCCAAAAGTGGGAAAAGTTTATGTGGAAGAAGTTAAAAAATCATTCTTTGACATCCTATGTTAGAAAGATGTTGCTAAACATTCTGAGGGTGCAGAATTCATGGTTTTCTAGGTCAAGCCTACAAAGGATGGAACGGGAAAGGAATGTGTGGGAAAAACTAGTAATTTTTCTAGCTTTTCCAAAACACTCTCTCTTAACCCTAATCTCTCCATGGAAAAAGATTTGTTGAACCAAGGAGTTAGACTAAAGAATGCTGGTATTATTTGTCTATCTTAACAAAAATTCTGTTCCTTTTTAATTTTTTTGATAATTGGTTAAATATTGTTTGGGGAAAGAAAATGGGGATATATGTGAACATTTGTAAAATGTTCCAGAAGGGTGTTTTTCTTGTTACCTTCAAAAATTTAAATATGTAGATAAGAGTTATCAACAAGCTATTGTGGAATGCGGGTCAGTCTCTTTTTTAAATTTGTGTCATGGGCCTTAAACATGGACTCTAAAGACCTTATTTTTAAGACATCACCTAGATGGGTCGACATATAAAATGTTCCCCTAAAATTGGGGATTTTTTTGCCTCAAGAACTCAAACCCTTCAATGAAGTGCTTAGAATTAAAACTTTGGGTGCTCCTTGGCTAACATGAATGCTAAGGTTTTAATTTCTCTAGCTTCATTAGACTTCTTTCTTGAAACATTTGCCTTTAATCTTCATGGTTGTAGAAGTATCTACCCTATCAAAGGGATAGGAGGTCTCCAAAATGTTTCTTTTTTTTATATTGAAAATCATTTACTAATATAAGCATCAAAGATGCCAAAATAAATACAAAATATCAAGTAGAATAAAGATAATAGGTGGGGCATCCCCCAACTACAGTCCAAATAAATGATAATTTAATATAAAAATGGCTCCAAATAGGCAACCCAAAAAAAATCAAAGAAACGAGCAATATCAAAATGAGAGGCACCAACCAGGCAGCTAACCAAATAGAGCAATCAGTTCATTCAAGTTCTAATGTCAAACGAATGAAAAATACACAAAAGTTCAGCAAGAGCAAACACAAGGCCACTAAAAGGTGGCAAAATCACAACTATGGGTCTAGTGCCCTGTTACAAGCAACACCTTCCCTATCATGGTTACCATCAAAAGTATATGAGGCATTCCCTTCTGAGGAGCATTTGTCATTGGCATTACCCCTCAATTGATGTCTAGGAAGAAACTAAATTGGGTAGTGATCAACTTGGTCCAAGAGACCTTTCATATTATTATGCCTAACATATTCCAGTACATCCTCCACGTCCTTTGATCCACCACTCTCAATCAATTTCTCTAGCTTGCCAGAGAAGGTACTTATATTTTCATCAATTTGTTGCCATATTTTTGCATGTGCTCCTTGGAGAGGAGCATCAAGAAAGCGAGTTTAGGATGAGGGACCAACTAATGCATTTTCCTCACCATATTTAGGAAAAATGTTCAAGTCAAACGATTTGGAAGTTTCCTTGGCCTCCTTAATAAGGCACCCATCATGTTCTTCATTACAGAGATCTTGAAAAACACTTTCATTCATTGCCACCCACTCATCGATAACATTATTATCTGACTCAGAAGGAGTGATCCATTCCTGCACAGGATTGTCCACCTAGTCAAAGTAGGCATCCTTGATGTATTCCCACTCAAACTCAAAAACCTAAACCTCTGTAGCTATTAGGTGAGAGATAGCCTAGTCTAGGTGTGGGCTCAATCTCAAGTACCCTGCATGTTAAGCAGATAATCTGAAGTCACCTTAAGCAATGCTATTCTTACAAATCTTTCAAGTTGTTCCTGTGGAATCTTTAATTGAAGAAAAATATGCAAAGATAAAATATGAAGAATGACATCAAATGTGAAGTTAGTAAGAACTCTAGCCTTACCTTGAAACACCTCTAGGTTCTTTTGTTTCCAAAAAAACCAAATAATTTTAGTAGAAAAAAATAAGCCAAAATTTATGGAAAAAAGGATGAACTTTAACTTTAAGGCAAGCATATCCAAGAGTAATATTTAGCCATCCAAGATCATATCCAAAAACAAAATTCCAAGGTTTAAGACATTTTTACCATATGTTAGATGCGAACGGATAGGAATAGAAAATGTACTCAACTGATTCAACATCACTACAAAAATCACAAGGAAGATTAGTAAAACCATAATTATTCAAAACAACACCCACAACCAAATTTTTGTACATAAGTAACCAACAGAAACATGACATTTTAGGCTCAGGACAAGAGGACCAGATAACTGTACACCTAAAAGACCAAGCATGCAAGGGATCAATCATAGACCAAATATGATTGAGGGTAAAGTAAGGAGCATTGGAAAAGGAAAGCTTCATATACAACATCTATGTTGACTACTCAAGCAAAGGTGGGCCCTTTTTACACTTCACATTGCCCCAGAATTCATCCTCATCATCCAAAAAAATAACCTTGTTATACCCTTTGAGAGTTGTTTGAAGCAGGGTGAATGTTCTTCTTTGGGATTCCAAAAACCAAAATCTGGTCTTAAGCTTCGACCATGAAACCCACCACCCATGAATGAATATATCCTTAAAGATTCTCAAACCTTTACTATATTAGTCAAACACTGAGCACCCCCTAGTGAGGGAGAATGTTTATTTTTTAAAAGAGATGGTCACCTAAGGAAGGATTGCCCTAGTCTTGTTAAAAATCAAGCTAAGGCCTCAAAATTGAGCCCTGAATTGGACTTTAAAGATGGTCTAGTTTATCCTAACCCTCCTTGATTTGAGAAGTTATATATAAAATATAACCCTTTACTTGGTAGTGGACCCTTGGAAGATAGAGAATTCCCTCAGACATCAGAAGCTTACACCTATCCAGATAAGATTCACTCTCATCATAAACTTGAAAGTAGCTCGCTTTCACTCAAGTAAATTGCAGGCTTGATAGTTTCAACGCTTTGCTTTGGACATTATTCAATTTTCCATGTGCCATGCAATCAATGAGATAAGTGTAGGGTGCACGTGTAGGTTATTACCTTCAAGAATGGAAGAATATCAGCTTGGAAAAGAATTTATTTTCGATGTGGGTTCAAATATGTACCACATTGTATAAATACCATGAAGTGATAGATCTTCCATTCTGCAAAATATAGAAATTTAAAGTAGTCTTTACCTAAATAATTTAGAGTAGTCTATCATCAAAGGAAGAAGGATCTGGAACACTATATGTTGGACAATTAATTGTGTTGTGTCTTATATTTTGACACATTTCTCCCATATATGATATTAAACATATGCATATTCAAATCTAACTCATTTGCAATAATAAACTTAACATAGATATCAAATGCATTGCTAAGATGGAGTGATGGTGTCAAGTTTACTTGCCACATAAATACGTAATAGATAATACTCTTCGCTGCCTAATCCTTAGTCATTAAAAGTGAACATTTCATGTTAAATGAAACAACAATATTTGAAATCAGTATTTATAATTGAAAATTAAAATTTATTAAATAAAAAAATACACACGTCACAAATTTAATTGGACAGCGCTTATTACTCTTTTTACTCCTTGAATTGATCTCTGGATGTTGCGCTCATTCATAAGTCGGTGAAGATAATGTCAGCTACAAGGGACTATGGAAGTAAAGGGTATATTATAAAAACAACACATATAAAAAATATCAGAGTCCCTTTAAATTATTTGGTCTATATTATAATACACTCTCTAATATACACTCTTATTCCATTCAATATCATCAGTTACACTTAGAGAAAATGATGCCATGAATCATAGGAAATTGATCTGACGTGATGTGACCTGCTGAACTATTTTATCAGTGTGGATGGAAATTTGACAAGCGGCAATGATGGGAATGGGAACGGGAGCGGATTTCATTGACTGTAGTTATGTAGAAATTCAATTCAATGGATGAGTAAATGGAATATTCAATTCAATATGTGCCCCACAAATAATAAATAAATAAAAGTCTTTGTTATGGACAAATTCTACAATAGAAATTGGGGAAGTGAGATCGGGAGGAAGAAACTATATTATATAAATGAGTTCAACCCCGCTTGTGATCAACTCCAAAAAGCGTACATAGGAGCCAACATTTCTTGGAGGGATAAAATTCTTATTGCTCAGCTGAGAACCAACTCTCACCAACTTCGTTGTGAGACAGGGCATTGGAAGAGGCCAAAGGAGGCTTGGGAAGAGAGAATTTGCAGGTTTTGCAATTCTAGGAAAGTGGAAACTAAACAACACTTTATTCTAGAATGTGAGGCCTACAAGGATAGCAGAGAGAAATTTGCGGATACTATATGTGATAGTTCTTGGCATAACCTATTCAATGAAGAGTACATTGAGCAATTGGGGGGGCTCATCATCAGCCTACACAAGAAGCGAATAGTGTTACTTAAATCTGCTTGAGTTGTCTTGTTATCCCATAGGCTATTTTTATTCTCATGAACATTAAAATTTATGTTGTTGTTGTTGTTGTTGCATATGGATAGATGTTAGACAGAAGTTACAGATAAAACTTTGACCAGAATTAGAGGGCTCCTGCTGGTTTAGCCACTCCGCTGATGACCAAGCCTCGATGCAGGCTCCTCCTGTACTTGCCATTGCTTAGATATATAAGTGACAGGGAATATAGTTTAGGATGTGTGGAATATGTAAATGTATATTTAATGAATATATAGTAAGGCCCCTGAGCTGAAGAATGAGAGCACTGAGAATGCATTTGGTAGTAATCCATTTGTTGTGGTGGAAGAGTTGGATGCCCGACATCATGTTGTGTAGGAGGAATGTGATGGCATTGATATCAGTGTGCACTTCCACCCCTAGTGCCAGCTCCAGCTGAGGGCACCATAGAGAGTAATTAATCTCAAGTTCCATCAGTAGCTCCTCACTAACCAGCACTCTCTTCATGTGACCTTCCTCCAAATCTAGCTCTAATGACAAATTTCTCCATGTAAAACATTTATAATACTATAACTATTGAAACACCCACCCAAGTATGGTTTCAAAAATCAACACAAATTAAACATAATACATTACATATAAATGATAACTTAGATAATGCAACTGTAAATACTAAAATAGTAAATCCATATGTTGCATTCTGATATCCATATAGTTGGAAATTTTAAGTTTAAAACAATCTCAAAGATCAGAAAAATACACTAAGGAAATAAAACAAGGGGCATAAAGTGTCATGTTTTTGCGGGGCAGTAATAACTTATTGTATGTGGATACTATGTAGGTAGTTTATTTGTTGAGGATTCAAACTTAGTATATTGTCTTATCACCATGTGAACTAGTATCACAAAAGGATATATCCTAGAAATATTCAAAAAATTAGTATTGCCAAGTATAATGCCTTGGAACTTCAATCAACAGTCTATTGTATGTAGATATTATGCAGGTAATTTATTTGTTGAGAATTCAAACTTAGTACATCTATCTCATCGCCATGTAAACAAGTATTACAGAAGGAGATCTCTTAGAAACAATCAAAAATTTAGTATTGGCAAGCATGGTGCCTTGGCACTGCACATCTCAAACTTGAAATCTCTCTTGCTCATAAAAAATACACACTACAAGAGAAGAATGCTTTCACTGAAATGCCAATTTTGAGCTATAGAGAAGAGGTAGCTTTTCATAGAATATGTAAAAGCCTTTTTGTATGGATTGAGTTTGAGAAATCGTGTATCTATGTGGGTAGACATAGTTAAGGAAAAATAGAAATAAATGAAGGATTTAGTAGTAATATACATATGAAAATGATGATGGTGGTGGCGGCTTACTAGTCATTTGTTCTTTCCAAAAGAATTGATTGTTTTATCTAATGGCTAAGAATTAAGATGTATCAAATCAAAAAAATGTTCTTGCAATGATTCAGTTTGTTTGGGTCCACCTAAGTAAATCTAGTAAGGGAAATTCCACTATTGGTGTGCTTGACAGAAAGCTTTATAAGCATATTAATGTTGGTCTAAATTTTGGTTCTTAAAACTAGCATTTGAAACCATGGGAGCCATGAAAATGGGTTTGTGGTGATGCTTTATGTAAATTATTGGATCATTATAAGTGTAACTATTTTTGTGATGGAATATGTGTCTTTACTTACAAATCTTCTTCATTATCTTCATTTCCAGTTGTTAGAATTCCCCTTTATTTTCTCAAGTCAAATTTTAGATTCATTTGCATCTTTTCCTTATAGGGCTTATATCAACCAGTAGTTCAAGTGGTGCCCAAGCACTCTTATCTTTTCAACTCAATGCTTTTAGTCCTAGTTTTTTTGCTCAAGCTGTTGTGATTTGGTACCCACAAGCACACTTTGATCAGTCATAGGAAGACAAGAAAATTTCAATTCTACCTTTCAAGAAGGTGTTGTTGGTCTATATTACTATAGCAAGTGAAGTTAGAGCTCTTTCTGCCATCGCTCCAAACCAAGATATTCTGCCCACCATTGTCAATAACTTGAATGATGCATTTGGAAAAGAGATGAATGATGATGTTGAGATATGAAAACTTTGAGTTTATTTGAAAAATATGGTTATGAATAACATTTATTATATACTTTGGCTGAAGGCAGTCCCAGGCAATGAAAATTCTTTTGAGGCATTTTTTCAAATAGTGATGAGGGCTTTTTATATGATTCCATGTTTTGTATGTATTCTATTATGGCATAGATAACTAATCTAGAAAATTAAGTGAAGGAAGAGTATTGAAGTTAGTAATTTTTATATAGGTAATCGGAAGAATTTTTAAAGAATCTATTATTATTATTTTTAAAATTTTTTATTTTTGAACTATGTTGATCCTTACCTATTGAATTGTGGATGAAACAAACATTGAAACTATTTCAATTGGCAAAAAAATTGAGGTTTTTGATTTTGTAGTTGATTTTATTTCATTTACAGGAGGAAGAAAAAAGAAGAAGAAAAAGAAAGATTTTACAAAGGGTTTCTCTACAAATATTTAACTAACCTTGTATGTGGATTTACTTGTAAAACCTGAGATGGAGCCATGGGAACAATCAGAGATGTAATGAGTGATCTAAGAGATCTAAAGCAAAGAGAGAATCTATTTTGTATTCACTTTAAGACACTTACTACAAGCTTCAAATGTCATCGTTGCGATGCTTAGTTGTTTCTTAGAAATTTTACTTGTTTGGAAATTGAAGATAATATTGCTTGTTTCATAGCTTGGAAGGGCAGATGTGAAAGGCTGAGCTCATTTTGACTTTCAAGGGCTTGTTCATTGTACATCTGCTTTAGCTTGTGGCTATTGAGATTCTTGTGAGTGAAGCCATATATTTTTAGGGTCTTATTACCTATAAAATTTTAAGCCATATCCATCTGTTTCAAGCATGATAGGGGTTTAATGTACTATTTGCATTGTATTCAATCTAGGCAGTCAACATTGTTTTGAAACTAGTAAACTCTTATGTGTAATGTTAGGAATTGTAAAATGCCAAGTCCCAAGTCCCCCTAAAATTCACATTTGATTCTCTAGAGATTGTAACAAGGAAAGCTCGAAACTAGACCATAATTTATTGGTGGTGAAGGGAGGTGCCATTGACACTGTTAAAATAAAACCATCATGATAAGATTTTAAAATATTTTGATTTCTTACATGCAATGATGATGGTTGCAGCTTCACTATCGATTCTGACAAATAAAATGAGAATGCCAATTTTGGAATTTGACAAAGCATTAATAAATTATCTTGCTTCTACTTTAGCCAACCTGAAGCTAGCCATAACATCAAATTCTTGTAGCCAGTCAAAATTTAATAAATAATATTTTAATGTTGTTAGCTAAACATTGTGTAGCTTAACTAGGTTAAATATTTACATATTAACAACATAGGAATTAACAAATTTTTATTGGCACAAAGTAATAGGACTAATAAGTATTTAAATGCAATTAAAATCAAAATATATTCCTACAAGACTAATAACATGTCCAAATCATATAACTGATAACTGAATGTTCATACATAAAAAAATCTAGCATAACAAACATCACTCTACAATTTGCCCTTAGCCATTAATGACTAAAACATAACCAACTTATATATCACTATAATCTCCCAGAGGTGATCTAGAGGTTTAGGCATTCATTGTACCATGTGACCTAGAAAGAGATCTCCTTGGAGCCTCATATGTTGCTAGCCTCTTTCTAGGTATCATATACTCAAATTGTAATGGAACATACTTCTGAAATATTTTCCAACTCAACTCTGAATCAACTACAAATGAAGGCATCCACTATTAAGATAAGTCATCTTGTCATTTAACTCACTCGATCACTAAGGCATATCACTCCACCTGGAGCTCCTCCAATCTCTTACGTTCCTAAAGATATGTTATGGTAACAATGGCCACTCTATCAAACAATGGAGCATGTGGCCCCACTGGTTCACATCACTCCATGAAACTCTCATAAATAGTATTATTTGGTACATTTTGCATGAGGAAATGAAGAGTCATGTCTATCACCAATGGCCAATAATCAATATATGCTATATGCATATAAAACATAACATTAACATATCTATTATTATTATTATTATAAAATAAATATCCACAAACATACCATAAATATACTTACCACCTACAATCATTATTCTTAAAACTACTATTGGGGTTGTTGTGGCCACCTATGTTATCACCATCATCCCATATACTCCTATGTGAAATTAATATAATCATCATCTTACATTTCAATCATTTTATATGAAATAGAAACACCTCCTCTGTCAGTAGCTTCAAGAGTAAACATCAAACCACAAAATAATTTATGTAGTGATAGAACCCTTGATACAACAATCTCATATAACAATAAATAAATATAATATTGTTCCATAACTATCACCTATTGCATGGCCTCTTAGATACTAATGAGCATCACAAATTTTTACTCTAGTCTCAATTACAACCTGAACACAAAATATTGGAAATCATAAAATACACCACATACACTATGGTGAAACTGATCTCTTTTGTAGGAAACCAAAAGGACATGTATCTGAATCCCACCAATATGTTGAATAGGTCACAATATGCATGTTATATGGCATGAGATATAAATGACAAGGCTAAACTAGCATAAGCTAAATAATCATGAAGGGACTTGTTTGAAGGATTCACGATATAAGGACACCCACATTTTTGAAGAGGTATGTTTACTTGTCCATTTATTTTCTATTTATACAAGCATTTCTGCTTAGTTTTAAGTAGTTAAATTCTATTCATAATTTTTTTGATATCTGTAAGTATTTTTTTCTACTATTTTTTTATAGGGAGAGCTTTTGAAGAGTTGTGGAGAGTAGTGCCACTTGAAAAGTCAACTACCAATGGCAAGGGAGACTCAAGCATGAGACCTACTGGGTAAAGCCCATCTTCTTTACCATTGAGTCACCACCAAATTAAAATCTATCTATAATGTTATGATGAATGTGACATACTTTATTTCATCTAAATTAATCAATAAATATGAATAATTATATTTATAATTATAATAATTTAGAAGATTTTATTTTATTTATATTAAAAATAAACATATGTACAAACCATTTCCAACTTCTTGTCACTTCATTTGGGTTTTTCAATTCACCCATGTAATTGGTACTAAAGCTCAAAAATATCTTTTTTGTGTGACTGCTTTTTCCTTTGATTTGAGGGTATAATAGGATTTAATGAGCCCAACATAACTATTGAAAAAATATTAAACAATTTTGTTAAAATCTGGTGTAAAATGATATATCTCCATATTAGAGGTGACAAAAAGTATACGGGAAAAAAAATGTTATAAATTTATTACCTCTCGAAGATATTGCTGAAAATTTCAGTTTTTTTTAATTAATAGTTTCATGAGTTTAAAATTGTGTAATACATATTGTTGTATTTTATTAAAAAAATAGATTTGTGTAATATATATTGTTACATTTTATTAAAAAATAGATTTTACTAGTTATAAACTTACATTTGTCAATTAAAAAATAAAAATAATGAGATAAATATTCAGCATTTTATTACTTCTCAATTTTGTGAAACTTTTTTACTATTCTTTATTTTTGAGGTACAAATATTTTGTAAAACATTTTTCAATTTATGATATTTGAAGAGAACTTACACTACACTCTAACTAACTAGAAATACACACCTAAAAATATATTTTAAAACATCTAGATACTAGAGATTATTTTTAACTTGTGGAGGTCAACTCTAAATAAGCAATGTGTAGACTCTACCAATAAAATATATGTATCAAAATTTCAACCTTGTGAGTTCCATAATTTTAACTTTGTCTACTCCTACATTAACATCATATATATATATATATGAATGAAAGTTTTTATGTTTTCATAATTTATAAAAGTTGATTTTTGATGAAAATTGTGTACTTGATTTTGCTTAGATAAGTTTTAAATCAGCATTCTTATTTCATTATCACAAAAAAAATTAAATTGATTTTCATGTGAAATTTTTATGAATAATTTTGATACGATACGTTTCAAATTACCATATCTATTTCATCATCAAATTTTTTTTAATGAATTGAAATATATCATATTAAAATCGAACATAATTTTCCTTAAAAAATCAACTCTCAACAAATATAAACATCAAATTTTTAATATGCTAATATTTGTACATAAAATATAACAGTAATTAATAATATATTTTTTAAATCTTCTAAATTGGCAATTCAAAGAGAAAAAAGATCTGTGAAATTACAAATTTTTGCTCAATATTTACTAGACTTCTTTTGGAAACCATTGCCTGAAAATATCATTACAGTAACATAATTTGAAACCATTCTTCCCATGTTAAAACTTTGTGAATAGAGCAGCGTAAATTGGCATTGCACATTAAAAATCTACATCTCTGCAAGTATATGTCCAAAACCCTAAATGTTTATGCTACACAAACATTGTGTACGATTGCATACCCCCAAAAAAAAAAATATAATTGTATGGAAAAACATTTTCGATAGGAAACCAACTGTAGGATTTGCCAGAACACCATGAGAGAGAGATGCAAAAGAAACTTCATTTTTTGGCTGGGGATTCCAAGGATTTAGAGGTGGTTTCCTTATCAGCCTTCTCAGCGATATTTTTAGGCAGAAGAACCTGATGAATGTTGGGCAAAATCCCGCCGCTGGCAATAGTCACTTTGGAGAGAAAATTTTTGAGTTCATCGACTTTCCTGACTGTCAGTTAGACATGGAGAAGGATGATCCACGACTTCTTGTCATCCCGCACCGCAAGCTCTTAACACCTCCGTAGCCAAAAACTCCATTACGACTATAATGTAAACCGCTACCCCATGCCCACCCACTTGGCATATCTGCGCTTCTTCAGATATCTACCGATGCCTCTGATGGGAAACTAAAGGCTGACTTTAACAGATTTGGTTACAGACTTCTTCCTGGAACCACCCCCTTTCCTTCTATCCTTTGCCTTTGATCCATCCATTCTCAGATCCTTTTCTAATCTCAAATGTGCGAATAAATCTTCAGCAACAGATATCACTTCCGTTTGCTCTTACGAGTATGTTCTTTTTATACAAACTCTTAACTTTGCTTTTACCAACAGTCCAGATTGCTCTGCTCCCGATCCGACACACACTTAACAAGCCAATCAAAAATTCGATTCGATTTTATACTCTTAAATTGTTTACAGTTAATTGCCATTAATACATGAAGTCTTGGTGTTGAGGCCCAGGTAAGCGGGTCCATCGGATAACTTCTGAATTGGTCGACTGATTGTTCTCCTCCCATCATGGCCATAACTACACTTCAAATACAAGACAATAAATTTAAGTAGCAATTGCCCATCAAATGTACATGCGGAGGGGGATGTGATTATTTTATTTATATTATTAAGAAAAAAAACAACTACTGGGGGATGTGATTTTGAAAGGGGTAAATGTCAAATGAACGTGCCATGTAAATAACATATCAAAGTGGTGTATAACTATTTGAGAATCTTTTTTATCAAAATTTATAATATTGATAAAATCAGTTAGTTTTTTTTTTTTCGATAAATGTTGTTGTAGATATTATTAAAATATTTATAGTTAAAAATATATAATGTTTAACCTATTAATTAAAAGTAATATTTAATTTTTTTATTTTAAAAATTCAAATTTTAAAATTTTATAATGGAATTAAGAAAAAAATAAAAATATTTAAAACAAGAGTATGGAATATCAAGTTCTTATGAGATAATGATAAAATAACCTTTGTTTATTTGAATAAGTGAGTAGAGTGTTATTTTCTTGAAAATAATGTTTTTTAACAATTTAAGTGTCATTGGGTATGATAAAATGTATTGAAAGATATTAGCTTTGTCGATTAAAAAGTGTTGAAATGTTACCTTAGATTCTAAACAAAAAAGATGTCCATACAAAAGATATGAGCATAGATGTATGCAACTTATGTAAGATGAAATCTATATTTAATTTTTCATGATTTTATTTGGTAATTATTTTTAAGTGTATGATGTGCGTACTCCCTATTGCATGAGAAATAAACCTACCAACTCTCCATGCCACCTGGGGACAATTATTAGTCGACCACCTATTCTCTTAACTGGTGACTCCTTTACCATGACATTCACATTGTATCACAAGCGATGCCCCTTAAATATCCATGTGGCATGCACTTTACAAAGCATTGGTACTCATTTCAAAGTTGTAATAGAAGAAACAAAATAAACTCTATAATCTCAATGTATTTCTCCCATATCAACATCATTACATTATTGATTTGAACCACATATCAAATCCACACTTTAAACATTGAGTCTTTTCATAATCAAATAGAAAGCAATCAATAAATGATGCCACCACTACCATGAAGTCAGAGCATGTGTATGCTATAGGCACTTTGGTGTATAATATCACATGAAATACTCTGTCATTGCCCCTCATCAACACCTCCAAACTTACTTTCACAAATATCATATGAAAATTAATCCCTATTTATTGGTTGGCATTGTTACCCATTTTCATTTGCATTTTGATGAAATAATTTCATTTCAATTAGTTTTTTATCATATTAGATGTTTGTAGTTATACCTCCACAAATTTATTTATTTATTTTTAAAATAAACCAATTAATTAGTTTTTGTTTAATTATGTTTTCTATGATTTAATAAATTTATTTTATTAAAATAGGGTTTATGCATGATGTTATTTCATATTTTGATATTTAAAATTATGAGAAATTAGATAGATAGACAGATAGACAAATAGATAGATAGATAGGTAGGTAGGTAGGTAGGTAGGTAGACAGACAGATAGATAGACAAATATACAAATAGATAGACATATAGACAGATAGATAGATAGATAGGTAGACATATAGATAGATAGGCAGACATACAAATAGATAAATAGATAGATAGACAAATAGACATATAGATATATAGATAGATGGATACATATATAGACGGATGGATAGATAGAGGGATGGATAGATAGATGGATAGATAGATGGATGGATAGATAGATAGAGGGATGGATAGATAGATGGATAGATAGATAGATGGATGGATAGATAAATGGATAGATAGATAGATGGATAGATAGATGGATGGATAGATAAATGGATAGATAGATAGATTAATGGATAGATGGATAGATTGATGGATGGATGGATATATAGATGGATGGATGGATGAATAGACAGATGGATGGATAGATGGATGGATAAATAGATACATAGATGGATAGATGGATGGATAGATAAATGGATGGATGGATTGATTGATTGATTGATAGATGGATGATGGATAGATGGATGGATATATAGATAGATAGATAGATTGATTGATAGATCAATATATATATATATATATATATGGATGGATGGATGGATGGATGGATGGATGGATGGATAGATGATACATAGATACATAGACCGATAGATTGATAGATCGATAGATAGATAGATAGATAGATAGATAGATAGATAGATAGATAGATAGATAGACAGATATATAGATAGATAGATAGATAGATTGATTGATATATCAAAAGATAGATCGATAGATAGATGGATTGATAGATAGATAGATGGATGGCTAGATAGATCAATATATAGATGGATGGATGGATGGATAGATCGATGGATGGATCGATAAATAGATGGATAGATGGATAGATCAATAGATGGATAGATTAGATGGATAAATGGATAGATAGATGGATGGAAAGATAAATAAATGGATGGATATATGGTTACATAGATAGGATAGATCATATCATAGATCATAGGATAGATAGGATAGATAAATAGATAAATAGATAGATAGATAGATAGATAGATAGATAGATAGATAGATAGATAGATAGATAGATAGATAGAAAACAATAAACTAATAAATAAAAAGTAATAACAAAAAATTAATTTATAAACACCAAAATATTAATTAATTATTCTACATGAGAATATTTAAATAAATACCAAATAAAAATTGGAGTTGATATATGCAAAATAAAATTTAAAAAAAAATAACTATTTAAAGTTAATTAACCCTATCGTTTCTAGCAATTGTTGTTTTTTGTAATTTTTCATGCAAGTTTGATTACCACAAATTTGGGTCCTTCTTATAGATTTATAGTTTTATTTTAAGTCTTAGTTATTTATGAATTTATTATATTTTTAAATGCATTTTATTCCTACCTTTATGAGGTATCACTCATCTCCCAAATTCACTTGTTGGATTTAGAGTTACATGCATATAAATCTCCCTTCCCCACATGGGACACACCTCCCTTCTCTTTATAATGGATTAGGACATAAGTGGTAAACATTTGGAGGGTTTGTAAGTTCATAATAGGGTTCTATGAGACTCCCATTTTGTTCCTCTATCTCTATAAAAGAGCCCTTCCTCTCCTCTTTTTCTCATAGTTGAATGACCATGCCAAAATTCATGGTTTATTTCTATATGGAAATATTTTGATCACATAGTAGAAGGGTGATTTCCTTCACCACAAATATATTTTGCACTAGACTTAGCATTGATAGGAAACATGATAAGCCGGTAAACATTATGTTTGCTTCAAAGCATTTGTAGATTTGCCCATCCTGGGCCATGCAAATCAAGGGGATTATTCCCCATGTCATAACAACCCATGACCAATGACCAGGTCTCCCTTCTTCTACCATCATAAAATGTAAACCAAATGATTCCTTCATAATGAATAGGAGCCTAACTTTCACAAAGACAAGGCACCAAAAACCCCCACCTAGATCAAGATCTGAGTTGTTTCCTTCATCTTTGGTATCATCCCCTTTATCCTCACCATTATCCTTCACCTTTTTTATGCCCTAGTTTGCAACCCTACCCCCCTTCCCTTTCCCATTCATCCTCATTTCAAATTTTGTCCTGTCATACAAATTGTTATTGGTGACATAATAAAATTTAAATGATGGATTAACTCATCCTCTTTCAACATTTTGGCGTACTACTCGTGTGTCGTGTTAATTATTGACATGTACCTTATATCATATATCATCACCTCTAATCACTTATATTGTTTTATGACTTTTTGAGAGTCACTTGTAATGTGTCTCATTTTTTCTACTAAATTTTATTGTACATGGGTATGTCATCACTATTAGCTGTGGAGACCAATTTTAGAGGGTTCTTAGCCTTATTTTTGTGTATATGTCTCCCTAAGTTTCACCTAAGATGAGGTGTTAGTGAGAAATTATATATGCACTAATGTTAAATTAAATTAGGTTAGTTTATATATTTTAAGTGTGTTTGTCACACTTTTCTATGTCTACAATAGGATAAGTGAGCATTTAATGCTACCATTATTTAATGTCACCACCACTAATAAATAAAACTTTTATATATTCTAGTCACATGTGACTATTATGTGGCTAATAGGGAAATCATATTGTTCTCTTGCATAAGACATTTATACCCCTCATCTCTCTCTGTATGATGTAAAATGCATAGGTATTATGACATGGATCATGACATGTTGTAAGCATGAATTATGTTATGGAGTAATATAATTTTATCTGTTTATCATACATTTGTATATTCTTTCACTTATATTGGAGCGATTCCACTATAACGAGTTTCTCTAGCATTCATGCTCAAAGATTATTTCCATTATGGTGATTGAATATATTTTATAAAAAATTATAGTGTTTCAGTGAAATAAGACATTTCATACTCTAGAATATTTTCCTTGAGACTAAATTTATCAAATCCTTATTTTCATCTCTTTAATCAGCTTGTCAATTGTTACATGATGAGTGAGTTTGTGCCACTCTCACCTAGTACTTTCCTCCTTTAGGTGCATAAGTTTTTACCCTTTAAAATTACTTTGAATTTTCTTTGATCGGATATTAATGGCATGGTATTAAGATAATTTCCATTAAAACTCCCCTTTCACACAAGTTCTCAACTATCAATTAGAGATGTGAAATAATGTTAATTATTTTAAAAATGTAACCAACAACCACCTCCATTAATTTTTAAGTATATGGTATTCTACCTCACTCTATGTTTCCTTAGAGTGATATGTAATTCCCATACTTGCATAATATTTATCTCTTTATTCCCCAACAAACAATTCATAGACATAATCCATTGATCCAAGGTCTAGGAGGAATCCAATGGACAATAGCCTAATCAAGAGTCTAAGCATTTTCTATGCTTGTGTGAAAGCCGTATGAATGTAATGTAGAGAATTAGGTGGAGATAATATAACCAAAACACACACACACACACACACACACACACACACACACACACACACACACACACACACACACACACACACACACACACACACACACACACACACACATGCTTGTTTTATGTGTCATACTCTTAATGAGGATGTCTAAATGTCTATCTTCTACTCTAATTAACATCTAAACTTACAATTATTTATGCATATATTACAAATCTATGAAGCTAGAAATAAATGTTATGGAATTCAAAGTAGATGAGAGCCCATGTGATTCAACACCTTTCAAACAATTGAGCTAATTAGAATCAAAATTAATGCTTAAATATTTTTTTATGGATAATTTCCCCTCAGCCCTATAATGGCTACACCTTTGAAAATTAAGTCAAGGTTCATTTTAGTGGGCCATATAAAAAATCTATGGAGGTCCTGAGGTGAATTAGATTCACAATGGTGATGAATTAGTTCAAAAGGCATATCGATGCATAGGTGAATCATATGATGTCACAAAGTGAATAATGTGGATGAACACTAGTAGTATGTAGATGGATGCATGTACAACACAGTCAAACATTGGCATGAAATATGGTGTGGTCAAACATCGGTATTACTCAAGTAAATGCTAGATGATATAGGTTAATTCTGATAACATGTAGATGGGTATCCGTATAATACAAACAAACACCAGCTACATGTTGACAGACATCGAGTGCAACATCATGGTGTTGATGCTCATCCATATTATAAGTTGGCATTTATCCTCACACACCATGTTTTGGGGTTTTTTGTAAATTTTAGACAAATATCCACATCATATCAATAAACATTGGTATGATATGGGTACATGTCTAGGATTTTTGGAATAATGCCAGTTTTGTGTGTTACTACTCATAATGCACACATGTGAATATAAAATGTTAAGGGAAGTGTTTATAGTGCCTCTCCCTTGAGAGAGTTTACTTGGCCATGCATATGGGATACTTATCCCCCATACATAGATGCTACTAATCTATAGCCTATGGGTATACCTAGACATCACTATCCATTGGCAGACATCGAGAGGCCACAAGCATCTACTAACAGACTGTAAACATTTGATGGTATATTGTAGACATCCACCATAATAGGCATCTATCGGTAGCCATTGAGCATTTGCTAACAACACATGGGCATTTAATATAGCTCATAAGCATCCACTAAAAGGCAATGGATATCCTCTAGTAGCCCATGAGTTTCTACTAGCAACTTGGGCCCTGAGGTCATATATGAGATACTTACCGGTGGATGCCCACAATATGTCGATGGACCCTTACAGGTTGAAGACATCTACCTACATCTTAAGATGCCTCAAATGTCTACTAGCATCATGTGGGTTTCTGCTAGCAAGCTGTAGACATCCACTAGTGGGCATCCCATAGGCACCCACATGGAGTCTTTGGGTGTATGCTTGTAGACTGTTAGCATCCACTCACAGGCTATCATTGTCGATCGATAGAGTTAATATTTTTTCCTTTTATTGACATAATTTACATAGTGAACATTATTGATTTACTATGTAGACTGTCAATGTCCACCTGACTTTATATGTCAAATTCATCAGGATTGGCTTTTGAGGTATTGATAAACTATATTTATATGAGGAAATTTATATTAAAATTTAGGTGAACCTCTCCTTGAAATTAACTTTGACCCCAAAAATTTAAGCGATCCTTCCTTGTCAGCCACTCCACAAAAATCACCAAATGCTAACTTTGAAAAATGGAATATTCATAGATTAATGAAGATTTACCACTAAAAACCCCTGAATTAAGTGTTTCATGCCTATCAAAATTGAGGTATAAATTTGTTGGCACATGGGGTACCTTGTGGTGCACATTTACCTTTATAGTGTGTCATGGAGATGTGTAGGACCCCAAGGAATCTGAGTGTATACCAAAAAAGGTTTGGCCACACATTTGGGTGATGCCAAGTCTCATCTACATAAATTATACTGCACCGATGTAGAAGATTGTGTGTGGTAATTGTTGGAGATAAAATATATGACCTTAGAGGTACTGCAAACCTTTAGAGGTTGTTCAAAGGTAACACAAATCATTTTAAAATAACCAAAATAATAGAAATATTTTAGAATGGGATTGAAGGCATCATTGGAACAACTTTTTTAAGATCAATTATGTTAAATCTAAGAATAAAGTTTAGAAACTTGGATTTTATATGATACCTCACAAAATATTTTTATTATTATGGAAGCTAATATTCTTTAACAACTATTTACACCTGTCATAAAGTAATTATGTGTATACATGGTTTCTAAAATTTTATCTATCTTTTCTTTTTGAGGTCTTAATTTATATGAGGTGATGTTCAGAATGCTAAATAAGTTATATGACATAATATTCTCAAGAGTTATAATGATATGATAAGAGTATTGAATCAATTTAGGGATATGATATTTGCTACTTCCCACTGATATAACTAAACTAAAAGGATTTGCATTATACACCTACTAGAGAATATGTATGTATGGATACCCATGGTATACATGACAAACACCAATTGGCACTACTTTAAAAATTAACTCTTATTTTAAAAGATAGATATCAGATGAGAGGTGACATTAATGAATGATGGGTATACATTTTTTGTATCATAAAAACTCCAAACCATCCTAGTTTATAAGGATTCAAATGAGGCATGACTAAAAAATTCAATCACTTTATGGTTGCTTCAAAGATGAGGTTCTTCACGCTACTACCACAGATAAAAAATATAGTCATTTGACTTATACCAACATCTATGAATGGATTAGGTGAAATACTTTATTTAATTTTCACTAATGGTGTAGCTTATGAGGTGTTTACCACAACTTTTAGATCTAAATCGATTCCATTGAAAAGGCTTGACTTTATAATCCTTTATTTTTAAAGCATAAGTAAACTCTTCTAATCATAGCACTTTAAAATTGAGTGGGCTTTTATTTTTTATTTGTTACACCATTTACTTATCTTAGATTGTTGTGGCTTCCTATCTAAAGAAGATAGTTTATTTCAAATAGACAATGTTTCCTACTTTCCATTCATCTCAAACTCTTCCTCATAGATATCACTTAGTGATAAAAATATTCCATTGTCTTGAACTTAAAAAACTTCAATTTGGATTACATGAATAATCGTATGTCATTGCAAGACTTGATAACTCTATGTTACTATGATTTAAATAACCCTAACTTTGTTTACATGCCATGAAAGACATCAATATAGGATTGGCTTCGTTAGTCATGTCTTTGCTGAATTTTGTTTCCATTGAATATAGTGATCATCAAAACAATCTTTAAAACAATATTAATCCTTGAAGGCTTCTATGAATTTATTCCTAGTTGGGTCAAATTATTATTATGTCAAGTATTTGTTTCATAAATAAGTGGTTTGCTACCATTTCTTAGTGAATGAATAACTTTTAGAAGTACAATATTTATTTCTTATTCATCATAAAATCGGTTCATATATATATATATATATATATATATATATATATATATATATATATATATATATATATATATATATATATATATATAAATATAAATATAAATATAAATAAATAATCTAACCAACCATTTACTATATTTACATTTATTTTACCTTATATTTACTATAATGTGATGTATCATTCCACCATAACCCATATTATAAAGTGGCATACATATTAATATATACTTTTTAATATAATAAATTTAGTTTTTGATGATGTTATTTATTATCCATGTTTTTTTTCCAAATTGATTTCTAAATTACTGATAAACAATTTTTTTTCAATTAAACAATCCTTTTTTATTAAACCATCTGCTTTTTATTAGGGATTCATTTCCTTCATTAATTTTATTAAAAAACAATTGAATACCTTATTACCTTTAAACAAGTTTTTGACTGAAATGTACCGAGTAGTTACACCCAAGTATTATAATTAGAATAGATTACCTGAACAAGAAATGACAGAGAAAAAGGAATAACAGATTTAAGACACGACTTTAAAAAATGACAGATTTAAGGCATGACTTTAAAAAATGACAGATTTAAGGCATGACTTTAAAAAATGAATGCTAAAACAGTGTTTTACTATAAATCAAGGTTAAGAGAGGATATAAGTGTATGTTTTACTATAACTCTAATAAATTGAAAAAAACAAAATCTAAGCGAAAAATTTAGAAAATAATTTTTTAAAGTTAGGATATAAGTGGTATTGAAAAAATCAATGAAGTTTTATAAGTGGATATATAAGCTGCAAATAATTAAATTTACTATTTACATTGAGAATGTGTTATCTATAAATTTTCATGTTGGAAGAGAGGTGGAATTTGTCTACGTCCTAGAGGAGGATTAAGATTAATAAAATAAAATAAATGAATTCCTTATATACATTAAGAATTTTTTATGCATTAAAATTTACAGAGAAGTTGAATTTCTTATCTACATTGAGAAACGAGTTGAATGAAGAGTGATGGACTTTAATTGTTTTACTAATATAATAGAAATATAGGTGGAAAAAAAGTCAACAAGGTACTATTGTAAAATTTAATGAGATTTTATAAGTGTTGTGATATAAGTATCATTGTAAAAATAAAGCGTTTATTAAATAAACTCTATTTTAAAAAAAAAACTATTATCTACATTAAAAATTTCTAAATGAAGATTAAAATTAATAAAAATAATCATATTTTAGTTTTTTAATTCTTAATTATTAATTTAGGTTTCTGTAGATGAAGTTTAAGATTGATATAATTAATTTTTTTTTAATAAGAAGTAATTATATTTTAAAATTTTAATTATTAATTTAATATATGTTTTATTTATAGTTAAGCTATATATAATATTGTAAAAATGAGTCTTTTTTACAGTTAAAATATATTTAATATTATAAAAATAAGCGATTTTTAATTATTTAGTTGAGTGAAAATTTTAGAGAACTCAATAAGAATATTGAAACATGTTTCTTTTAGAAATGAAGTATAAGTGATATGGTAAAAAAAATAAAATTCTAATATATATAATTATTATAAGTATGTTTTTAAAAAAACATCTCTTCATCATTAAAATAAATTTATATTAATGTTTAAATACATTTGTTTTCTTTTAAATAAAACATGAAATACAATTTTTTAAAGGAAAATACTATGAATTAACAAAAGTGAATTAATAAAAAGATTATTTATATCAAAAATTGGAAAAAATAATTTATTAAAACATTATATTCATGTCATAAGTTTATTTTTAAAATATTTTTATTGTATAATTATATTATTTTTATTTAAAAACATTTTAAATTAATAAATAAATTTAATTTTCTTAATAAAAAAATTGTCAAAAATATCTAAAAAAAACTAATACATTTTAGTTTATCTAATTAATAAACTAAAATTTAATGGTACAACCGAAAAAAAAAAAAACTAAAACTCTATGCAAATAGAAGCCGAGAGTATTTATAAAATAAATAGATGTTTCTCTTAACTTGGTTACAATAAAACCTTAGAAAAATACAACTTTTTTTTACCAAGATTAATGTTTTATCAAAAAGGTTAGGTTGGTCTTGAAAATAATTGGACTATTATTAATATAAAAAGGTGACTTGAGAATTAATGGACTTTGAGAATAATATTAGATGCATTAAGAAAAAATCATATCGGAAATTGATAGCGCTATACTATTATTAAATATTGTAAATATGTTTTTAAAATTTTCTCTATTCAAATAATTAATCATATCAAATGAAATGACAACCAAATAACAAATCACCTCACCAATTTAAAGGTGAAACTAAACTCCCAACAACACATAAAATGGTGCCTCCCCCTTTCAAGTGATAAGATTAAATCCCTATTTTTCAAAGATATTCAAACTCCAAAAAGCAACCATGATTTTAATCATGAATTGGCATAGGGCAGTGGGAATTTGTAACTTATAATTAATAAACAATTATGAGCAACATTATTCTTTTAATTTAGTGAAACATTTTATAATCTTAAAATTATAATTTATTTGGTTATTTTCTCTTTTCAAATTTATATTATATTATTTTTTAATATTTTATTTATATTAATAAAAAAATATTTTATGACATAAAAATTATATTATACTTTTTATATAAATATGTGTTAGGATCCTTACTCTTTAAGAGCACACATGATTACTTTTGTATAAGAAACTAAATACGGAATTAAACCAGAAGAAATAAGTTACTAAAACTCAGAATTAGCAAAAAATATATGATACGAGAAATAATACAAACTTGTATTAACACTCTTCCAAAAGAAAATAAAATGAAGAAATCACACTCTTCCCACACCTCTTGGGCGTACAGTAATTCTCCCTCAAGAGTTCTCTCTCTCAATTACAAACCAACTCAAACACAGAGTTGTTCCCTCCACCAGTCAGTGACAATCAACCTAATGGTTGTTGTTGCCTGCTGCCAGTCCACCAAGTAGTCAAAGTACTCCAAGTAGATCTCCTTTGATCTTGCACACCTACAGATCTAACTGATCTTACTTACCATGTAGATCTCCTTGATGTTACTACCTACAGATCAACTAATCTTACACACCTTGAGACAACCAACCCAATTGTTGTTCTTGCCGTCAAGTTGAGGATCTAATCCTTCTTAGTCCTTCATCCTTAATTACAATACAGCCCATGGGTCTCTTAAATAGATCCCAAGCAAAAAATAATTAGACTTCCCAATTACAATAATTAGAAATGCAGACTCAAGACTAAAATTAGTCTTTACATGCAAACAAACTATTCGTCTAAAATTAGACTGAAATGCACAGATGACCAACGTCAGTCTCTATCTGTCTGGAGATGATCAACATCAATTCATGTTTGACCGATGCCAATCAATGCCTAACTGATGCTGATAGCTGTGCAACTGGATATGACCGACGTCGGTTGATCAGACCAATGTCGGTTACTCTAACACTCAACAACCTCCACAATTTGCATAACAGTGAAGCTTTTAGCTCTACAACCTAACAATCTCCCACTTGGAGATAAATAGCTACATCTTTACCTGTACCTGTACATCATCTAATTTGTTTTTGGCTTGTATCCCTCTTCAAGTTCAATCTTGAAGACCAACAGAAGTTGAATGAAGATTCAACTTCTCCTTTATTCCCAACTTTGTTAACATACCTGCATGGTTCATATCCTTGCTAGTCACTATGACTACAACAACCTTTTGCATCTCTGAAATCCAGCTAACTACCGTTCCACCAACAGTGAACACATATCCTGTGGCGCTACTCCTGTCATCCAAGTAACCTGCCATATCCACATCTACATACCCATGTTGAGAAGTGCTTGACCTTGCATAGCATAAGTACCTGTTGCTGGTCCCTCTCAGATCCCTGAGAATCCACTGAACTGCTTTCCAGTGCTTCTTTCCCAGATTGGCCATAAACTTGCTGACAACTCCCACTGCTTGGGCAATATCAGGTTTAGTACATATGTACTCAACCTCATCATGTGATTTAGGACACTGTTCATAGCTCAACTTGAACTGTCCAACCATAGGTGTGCTAACTGGTTCTGCATCCTGCAAATTAAACCTCTCCACTACCTTATTCACATAATCCTTTGGAGACAAAATCAACCTGTGATTTTTCCTATCTCTAAAAATACTCATTCCAAGGATTTTTGCTCCTGAATCCTTCCTAGCACATGTCTGAGCTACTTTTACCTTTAGCTAAGCAATTCCTTACATGTGTGACCCTGCAACAAGCATATACATTACATACAGTAACAAGATAATGTTGCGACCATTATCCAACCTAGTAAAATAAACATAGTGATTACATTGACATTGACTAAAGCCATGCTTTGTCATACACCTATCAAACTTGAAATACCACTATCCTAGAGCTTGCTCAAGACCATATAACCTGGCCTTCTGTCTCACCTATCCATTCATGTTTCAGTGATTTCATTCCAGTTGGCAACTCAACCAAATCTCCCATTTGGTTCTTTTCCAAGGAATCAATTTCCTCATTCATGCCATGCTCCCATTGTTTTTTGAATTCTACCTGCATTGCCTCTTCAAAACTTTTTGGTTTTCCACCATCAGTGAGCAATGAGTAGTATAAAGAAGGAGAATAATGAAATTGAGGTTTACTTACCCTTTCAGACCTCCACATGAGCATTTGAGACTCATTGATAGCTTGTTGTCCACCCAAATTTCATTCTAATAGTGACCGATCTCGGTCATCTCTCAGTCTACACCCGACTGACGTCAGTTCTATGTGACTGACCTAGCCGATGTTAGTTTTTACCTGACCGACATTGGTTCTTACCTGACTGTCGACATCAGTTCCCTGACTGATGTCGGTGTCCACCTGTCTGACATCACCAAATTTAGTCTCCAGTAGACCGACATCAGGTCCTATCTATTCGATGTTAGTTCTCACCTGACTAATGTTGATTACCACTTGATTGACATCACCAACTTTGGTCTCCATCAAACTGACGTCAGTTCCTTCCTGATCAACGTCAGTCATTCCCTGACTGACGTTGATAACTGTGTTTTCTTATGAGTGATGATTTTTACTTGCAAGCTTACTTTGGATCATAACCTTGTCCAAATCAACCTTACCCTGCTCAAAATTATTTAGCCCCTTGAGCTAATCTCTATCCATCATCTTCTCCTTGAAAACCAAGGCTTTCCAATTCTTAAATATGTCAAAAACATCAGATTTCCTCTTTATGCAATAAACCCATACCTTTCTTATAGCATCATCCATGGAAGAAACATACCACTGTGGTCCTCTAATAGAAGCTCCCTGAGTTGGTCTCCACACGCCTGTGTGAACAAGCTCCAACCTGTGCTTCTTCTTTGTTGACCCAGTTGTGAGAAACCTCACTTTTACCTGTTTCCCAAAAATATAGTGATTACAAAAATCTCAGTCTATCAAATCTGAAAGTATACCTTTTGACTTAAGAACATCCATTCCTTTCTCACTCATGTGACCAAGCCTATAGAGCCACATCTTTGCATCTACAGCTAAAGTAGATAAAACAAAAGGAGAATCACTAATACAAGTAGATAGATAAAGTGTACCTACTTTCTTACCTCTAGCTAATACAAGTGCACCCTTGGAAATCTTCCAAAATTCCACTGTGAGAGTTACTGTGCAACCCTCATCACCCAACTTCCCTATAGAAATCAAATTTCTCTTCAAGATGGGTACATGCATGACATCTTTCAACACCCATGTGTTGCCCGTCTACAACTTCAGCTGCACTTACCCTTTGGCAATCATTTGACAAGGCTCACCATCCCCTAAATAAACTTTTCCAAAGTATTCATGGACATAATCATGAAAAAATTCCCTGTTTGGGGTTGCATGGAAAGAAGCACAAGAATCTATAACCCATGATTCTACATGACTATCTAAAGAAAATGTAAGAGCATCCTGTGCAATAATACATGTATCTTTTGTTTCTTCATTACCTTCATGTTGATCTTCTTTCAACCAAATTTTTTTATTTGCATGTCCTTTCTTTCCATAATTCCAACAGAATATACTGTCATACCTAGATTTGGATCCACTGCCTATCTTTGACCTTGATTTCCCTTGCTTGCTCTTCTCTCTTTGCCATCCCCTCCTTTCAACACTTAAAGCATTACCTGATGTCTCACCTATGCTTTTCTTGTGAATTTATTCATTCAAGATTACACTAAAACATCATCAACATTCAAGATATTTAAAGCAGACACAGTATTACTTACTGCCATTACCAAGCTATGCCAGCTTTCAGGTAAAGAGCATAAGATTAAGAGTGCCTTAATTTCATCATCAAAAACTATTTTGACTAAATTTAACTGGTTTACCAAACCATGGAAATCACTAAGATGACTATATACCGATCCACCTTCTAGCATTTGCAAATTAAATAATTGTTTCATAAGAAATACCTTATTCAAAGCTGAGGGTTTTTCATATAAATTTGCCAAAGATTTTGTTAACTCTACTGTTGTCCTTGCTTGAGATAAGTTGGAAACCACAGAAGCTACCAAGGTCAGCCTTATCGCTCCTAGAGCCTTTCTATCAAGAACCTTCCATTCTTCATCTTGCATACATGTGAGCTTGCTCGAAACTCCACCCAATGGTAAATATAGATCTTTTTGATATAGATAATCCTCTATCTTCATCCTCCATAATTGATAATTCTTGCCATTGAATTTATCCATTCTTAGCATACTTTTTTCTGCCATTGCTTTACTCCCACTCAAACAAAAACCCCTTTGAGTGACCTATAATCAACAAACACTAACCAGCTCTGATACCACTTGGTGAATCTGGCTCTGATACCACTTGTTAGGATCCCTACTCCTTAAGAGCACACATGATTACCTTTGTATAAGCAACTAAACACAAAATTAAATAGAAGTAATAAGTAACTAGAGTTCAGAATCAACAAAGAATATATGATATGAGAAATAATACAAACTTGTATTAACACTCTTCCAGAAGGAAATACAATGAAGAAATCACACTCTTTCCACACCTCTTGGGCATACAGTAATTCTCCCTCAAGATTTCTCTCTCTCAATTACAAACCAACTCAAACATAGAGTTGTTCCCTCCACCAGTCAGTGACAATCAACCCAATGGTTGTTGTTGCATGCTGTCAGTCCACCAAGTAGTCAAAGTACTCCAAGTAGATATCCTTTGATCTTGCACACCTGTAGATCTAACTGATCTTACTTACCATGTAGATCTCCTTGATCTTGCTACCTGTAGATCAACTGATCTTACACACCTTAAGACAACCAACCCAATTGTTGTTCTTGCCTTCAAGTTGAGGATATAATCCTTCTTAGTCCTTCATCCTTAATTACAATATAGCCCATGGGTCTCTTAAATAGATCCCAAGCAAACAATAATTAGACTTCCCAATTACAATAATTAGAAACACAGACTCAAGACTAAAATTAGTCTTTACATGCAAACAAACTATCTGTCTAAAATTAGATTGGAATGCACAGATGACTGATGTCAATCTCTATCTATCTAGAGATGATTGACGTTGGTTCCTGTTTGGCTGATGCCTGCCAACGCCTAACCGATGCCGGTAGTTGTGTAACTGGATATGACCGACGTCGATTGATCAGACTGACGTTGGTTACTCTAACACTCAACAACATCTGTAATTTGCATAACAGTGAAGCTTTTAGCTCCACAACCTAACAGTATGAGTAATAATAAACTTTGACATTGAATATTGTATATTGAAACTTTGACATTTAATAAATAGATATTTTACAAATATTATTTAAAATTGGTAATCCAATTAGTTATTAGAATCTATTATTTCAAATTATATTTTTTTGTTTGAACTTCATTAATAATTTTTTTATATAATTTTTTTAGATAAAAAATATTTTAAATAAAGAATACCAACCAAAATATATTAAAATGTAAAATGTCATATGTAATGGTTTGTGTGTAATGACAATTAAAATTGTTATGAAGGCATTTATTTTATTTATTATTAATATGTTTGTTTATTTTTAATTATTAGGAAAACTTAAGTGAGTTATTAGTGTGTCTTAACATTTTTTATAATTCTCCCATTTAATTCGTTTGATACATTTCTTAACATTTTCATGTTTCTTCATGTTTGTATCATAGGCATCTCTAGTGTTCTTGGTCCAATCTGTTAGTCTTTTGCTAATTTAGATGTACTTAGTTCATTATTTTCTTTTCTTCTCTTTCAAAAAAAATGTAGTTTTAATTTATTATTTATATGCATAAGTGTTGTAATTTATTTGAAAATACTTTTTATGAATGATAATTAAAAAAAATAGTTATAATCATGAGGTATATTTATATATTTAGTAATAGGGTTCAAAATGTTAATAGTTATTTGATTGGTAGAGCCAATATTATTATTGATAATAATGCTTCTCAATTTAATACTATTGGATGTGTCTCTAGTCCATTTTTCATAGCTTTTATTAAAGTTATATTTTTTATTTAATATTAATATTAATATTGATATTGATATTGATATTGATATTTATATACTTCCATGTTCTCCTACATATAATATCAATAGATTTATCAAGGAATACAATTTTTCCAGATTAGACACTATAAAATTTTACTCTACTTCAATTACAAATTTGGATGGATCTTGTCATGATTTGAACCTTTGCAACCTTTATTATGTAATGATGTCAATCATGTTCAATTATATTCCTCTAAAAAGGTGAATTAAATTTTTTTTAAGCTGACTTTAGGGTTTCATACTCTTACTTTCATTTATTTCTAGAAGGCACCTTTTCACCATTGTATCAATTACACAACTATGCATAACCTTATGTCGAAGGTTCTAATGGATTTTGTTTTAATCAAGAGGATAGAAAAATTAAATCAAATACCAATATTCCTGATCCTAATTGAATCTCTTTAGATGATGAATAAGATTTTAGTAATCATTTAAGGCATTATTTATGCTCTCTCATTTCTCCTTCAATCATGTTTGGTAGATTTTCCTTACCCCATGGGTTAGCTAAGACTTATCTTCCTTCCCCCATCCCAATCTTGGGTTCTTTTATTTAAAATTAAATGAAATATTTATATGGAAATGATAAATTTGTTGATGTTGAAGTAGCTGGGAAGAGTGAGGAAATCCTAAGGTTTCTAGTTGTTACATAGGTGCATTTTCTTGCTACTTTTCCCACCATAAAAGTATCCAAAATTGAGGTAATCCATGTGTTAGAGATTGGTGTGGAATTTATTTCATAAAAATTTATGAAATTTTTTGTGTTATTCTGTAGTTTTGATAAACTTGGCCTTATGTTCTAGATTTTCATTGATGGATCTTAAATAATTGGAAACTTCTTTTGTCTTAAGGAGATTTTCATGTATCCTTGTGTTGGGGATTATTTTATTTTATGAAAATTAGTTTCTTGGTCCTTAGGAGGGGGAATACTTTATGTGGAACCTTGGTTTCCAAAATTAAATCCTTCTATGCATGACTTCACTATGGATTCAATTTGGGTTAGGATTCAAAACCTTTCCTTGAATTTCTAAGGTATTTCTAATTTGATTACTATTGTCAATTATTTAGGGAAAATTATGTATTCATATGAAAATAACATGTAGATTCTAACTTACATTTTTAAGAATTTGTGTTGAGATAGATGTGTTTGGTGGTTTACCTTAAGAGATTGGGCTCAAGGTTAGGGATAGAATATTGAAACAACAAATGTATTATGAGGGGATGGTTTTTGGGTGTAAATATTATTATGTTTAGGGACATTTGATGGCTTATTTCCTAAAGAATGTTTTTTTATGGATTTATGGATCAAGAAGGATAAGTTTGCTTCACGGTGCAAAGGGGATGAATACCATCATCAACAATTGAAGATTGATTATATTGTTTTTCCTTTCAAATTACTTTTAATAACATCAAGGTCAAAAAATATTGGGGGTGTCTAGATGTAGTACCTGCTCTTGAATCTTTAATTATTCCTAGCTCAAATTTTTCTTTCTTTTTAAAGAATGTGTTAGACCATTGGAATTCCGCATGGTACTTACTCTACTGAGGGGTATTACTTGTCTAATTTGAAACTCTTATTATGAGAGAATTTTTTATAAGTCCTATAATTTAGAAGATTCTAAATGATGGAAATAGGTCAAAAATAAAAGCATTGCCACAAAAAGGATGCAAAATGGGAACAATATTCTTATATTTCATCAAAAAATGGAATCCACCTAGATTAGTAATGGAAGATGTATGCAGCTTTTGGGTATATTTCTTTGGTCTTTGGATTCACTAAGATTTTAAAAGTTTTCATTATGTTGTAGTGTTAATTTTTAGGTGTTGTGCTTTATTTGGGTCTTTGTTTCAAAATCTAGCTTACTTGTGGCTATCTTGTAAGCATAATTTTATGTTTCTCTTATGTATTTTTATAGTCACTAAAATTAACATTCAATGCTAAAATAATGCACTTGTGACCATCCTCTATGCTCAATTTCATGATTTTAAACTATTATTCCTCTACTTCTATGTGGATGACACCTTACCTTTTAGAAAATATAATAATGAATATTCATACTCTTCATTCGAAATAACCTAGACTCACTATTAGACTGATCCACCCTTCCAGTTTAGCTATCTCTACTCCTCAGATAAAATTGCTCCTTCAAGACAATCTCATTGGCTATGTTGGATTATTTTATGATCTAAAAATGTAAAGGCAAAGGCAAACCTCAAAATAGTATTCCCTTACCTTCTTTTGACTTGTTTTTTAGCACCATGGCAAAAATGATGAGTTTGATTTCTAAAAATGGTAAATTGTCACCTAAAAATTACAAAGAATGGAGTAGGAACATGGAGAATACACTCATTTTTAATGACCTGTGAAAAATCATTGAAAAAGAAACCACACCACCAACTAAATCTGTAAAGTTGATTGAATATCAAAAATGTGATAAACGTGCACTCATGCTTGTGAAATCATTTTGCACTAAACAAGTAATCATTCATATTGAGGCAGTTAAAACTAGTGCATGGAAAGTTTGGAAAGCATTAAAGATCTATATGAAAAGCAACTTGCATATAAGAAAATTGACCTTCTTATGTAACTATTGAGCAATAAACTAATAGATGATAAAGATGTCTCTGAATATCTTTCTCACATGAAAACATTGATACAAGAATATTGTATAATTGGTGGTAAAATTGATGATGATATGTTGATTTATATCACATTGAATGGTCTTAATTCTGCATACACCAATTTTGTTGAAATGCTATATCTTAGTGATAAGCTTAACTATGCCACATTTGACTCTATTTGTGAGTTTATAACTCAGCATGAGAGGCAGTTTATAAGGAAAAATAGTACATCCATAGAGGAGGTCCACTATACCAAAATAGGCAATCTATTATATGAACATAACAAAAAACATTTTTCAAAGCATTATCAAAGATAGAAACACTCTCCATGACACATGTCCAGACATAAGAATCATTCTAGACATAGGGATCATTCTGATTTTCCAAAGCATGGACATGATTCTGATTCTCAAAAGCATGAGCATCACCACAAACATTCACATTGACACAAACACACGCACAATAATTCTTCTTTATATGGCTATTCTTCCTATAGTTCTAGTGGATGTGAGATAATATGTTACATTTTTTGTGGCATAAGACATCTCTCTATAAAATACCCCTCTAAAAGGAGGTCCTCTCGACATTGAAAAAAGGTAGAAGTAAACATTGTTGATCACTCCAATCACTCTAGTCACTCTTTTGACTATTCTTCTACTTCTTATGATGGATGGGATGACTATGAAGTTTCTTGCTCCATAGTTGATGAGTATATCTACTGAGATAGTGACACACCCATTTTGTGTGAGCTATTAGGCTCAAGATTGTGATTTGATGTAGTAACACTTTTTGGCTTCTGTACTTTGCTTTCAAAGATGTAGTGATGATATGATCTTTGATGTGGAGCATTTTAGTGATTTATACTTGATTTATTTTTTGCATGACTTCTCACCTCTCGCCTAATAGGGGGAGAAAATATTGCATAATGGTTTTTTTATCATTCATCAATGATGTGTGATATGAATTAGCATTGTGTTTCTAGCATTGTTAGTGCTGAGCAAAGGCCTACAGGAGATGTTGATGATTTTTGGGCATCATTTTGAGTTGTGCCATACATAGTACAAAAGGCATTCACTTATTGGATAGATTCTATGTAAGGATCAATGTAGTTTGATAGTCCATGATCATGTTCTACTGCAGTGCAGGGATGATCATGATTAATCAGTCTAGGATGTACATCAGTTGTAGTTGTGGTAGAGTCTACTTAGATGACTCATAGTTCATTTCTCTAGTCTTTATATACCTATTTGGATCACACTTTGGATCAAGGGGGAGTTTGTTGGATTATTTTATGATCCAAAAATGTTTAGATTATTTATGTTTTTTTTTGTTTTTTTTCAATGTTGGTTTTGTAACAACCTTCTTCCGTTTGTAGGCTTTTTAATATTATTTGATCTAAAAAAATAAAATTAGGTCTTTTATTGAATATAATTTTCTCTATATTATTTCTTCCTCTTTTTGATCCAAATTAGGCTAGCAGTGTCTAGTTAGTTTTTTCCTCCCACCAAATAACAGCTGGTTGATAAAATTAAAAATAATCTAAGTAGTCATCCCACATGTTTTTTAACTCCCATTCAAGGAAATCCCAAAATTACCACTATATATAAACATATTTTCTATTCATTTATTCACTGTAGATGTCAAGAGGCTTCTATATTGTAAACATTAGAATTATTCTATCTACACATTAAGAGGGAAACACTTATTCTTATCAATTCTAAGTCCAAAAAATCTAAGTATCCATGATTTCCAATGTTATTAATATTACTCTAGATATAAATATTTTCTATAACATCATTCATATAACTTTTTATTTTGAACTAAGTTATTGATCATGCTTTACAACTCACTGTAAAAGAGGGGCATACACAGTCACTTATCTTAGATACAAAGTTGAAATAACACATTTCACAGATAGAAATACATAATAATTGTTGATTTGATCATAATATATACTCGATTTTTTTCCTAGAAAGCATATTCAAATAGAGCCATGCCATTGGGACAACATCACAGACCCTAGTTGTCCAGAACAACACACTTTCATTCCAAAATTCAAAAAAAACATTTTCCATATTTATTATAATCATGTTCAATTTAAAAATTAGCTTTCAATGGTTATCTAGAAATATTTTCATATTTATACCTATGTTATTGCAAAATTTTACTCAAATTGGGGGCATCATGCATGGCATGTGTTCTAGAATTTGACATAGGTTTACTCATAAATTCAATTGGTATTATTGATTTATCAACATCAATATACTCAGATATCATATTGGGGCCATGTGTGTGGCATATTATCACTTTCTTACTTATTTTTGTACTAGTTTCTATAGAATAAATGGAAATTCATGTCATTCTTTATGTTGTATACACCAGATTTAGATCAGACTAATTTTGCACTAGTTTTACACCAGAAGAAAACTTATTTTGTTTGCAAAATTTAATTCATTTTTTCCACTTGTTTTTGCATTTGAATTGAATTCATATAGGGATTCTAAGCTATTGTAGTACCTTTAGTTTTATGATGATGGAATCAAATGCATCTTGAGTTCTTAGGCATGTTCTCCTACCAATGAGGATTGAGGCATGCATATTCTAATCCAAGTGTTCCACTAAATTTTTTTTCCCAAAGATTCTACGCTCTCCAATCATCAATTTTTCACCATGGAATGTAGTATACACAATCAAATGATTTTTTTGAAAAAATATCTCGACAAATTGTATTTTCAAGTAATTTGCATACCTTCTCTATGTTTACATATTTTGTAATTAAAATTGTATTAGATTATTTTTAATTTACATAATATTTTATATTTTCACACAAAAGGGTATGTATATCCATAAAATCATAATTGAAAATGGATATTTTTCAAAAAAGGTAATTACAAGTACCTTCATAGACATGTACCCAAAATTTCGTGGCCTAAAATACATAAAATAAACATATTGTTACATTATGTGTTAGTATACAATCATGGAAATACTTTCCATGGAGGGAGAGTAATTTTACTCTTTGGATAATAAGCCCATGATTTGGGCTCATTATTTTGTTATATCTTAACTAATACAATAACAATATTCTCAAAAACATGATTAGCTTATAAAATATTAGAATGCCCCTAGTTTTTCCACACTTGGAGTTTTGAAACATTGTATGGAGTTATTTTTAAAACATTACAAAAATAATAGTATTCTCACACATTTTAGTTGTGATTATTCTCATAAATATGGATGTAAAATGTGACACTATTAGGGTATGTTAAAATAAGGCATATTAATTATATATCATGCTTTGAAAAATATTGCATTAACATATGTCTAGATATAATGAGATTTCTTAGTATACAACTATCTATCAAACTTGTCATGACCCATACTATGTTCCTCAATAGCCTTATCAAGGTTTTTATCAGTCATATGATCCATAGTAGCCTTATGTTTACCCTATTAATTCTCCATATGATCATGATGTTATTGAGAAGCCTTATGAACAAACCTATGATTAAGGCTATCAAGAATAAGAAGATGTAACTAAGATGATTGAAGAAGAAGTCCAAGACCTTAAGAGGTATATTTTTGGAGGCAATCTTCCTCAAGCTATTCCTATCCCTCCTCAAGAAAGAAATATCTCATCATCTTCAAATCCCTCTTGGACTATGATTCCTAATTATACCATGCCAACTCTTGTGGAAGAATTTGAACCTATGAAAGTTTCTCCCTCCCCTATCCAAGAACCCTCTTGTATTCTATATTAGGTTTCTTTTCCCCCTTATCCTCATGAAACCATTCACTACCCTAAAGAGGAGCCTCCAAGAGAGCCAATCCAATATTCAAAAGAGCCTAATAACTTCAAATTTCTAACTTGGAACCAAGTAGTGAATTCTTGGGGAAATAAAGATGAAGAGAGTGAGGACCAATAAGTTGATGTTAAGAAATAAGACCTTTTGTTTGTTCAAGCCTCATTTCCTTCTCTCAAAGAACCTATAGGTTATCAATCTTGGATGTCTATTCAAGAATATTTTCAATGTAAAAATGAGTCCTTAGTTGAAAAGGTGGAAGATAAAGTTGAAGATATTGAATATCATCAATAAGGCTATGAGAAAGGTGAGGTTATTGTTTAAGAAAATGAAGTGTCTGTAGCCCAATTCAACCTTCTCTCTCTCTAAGAATTCTTTTGATAATCTCTAATTCCCAAACCCCCAAAGTGCAAGAGTATTCCTTCCATCCCCAAGCCCATTCATGAGCCATCCACCACACCTCATAATCTATCTCCATCCCATGATGTTGTCTTTTTATTCAAGTGTCAAGGTCTGATCTTGTTGTCCTAGAGTGAAATTAACTCCATAACCTAATAGAATGACAAGGATACTAGTCTAGTAAGTATAGTAGGCATACTACCCCTATGAATCACCAATGTGTTATCCAATTTTGACCCCCTAGGTCAATATAGGATCCATATAATCAAAAAACATGAACCTTGGGTGATTTATGAGGTCACATTGAGGTCAATATTCCTTATTAGTATTTATTAAGGTAAATTTAGGAATATTAAGGTAAAGTCTTTTATTAGTTAGATAGTGGTTTAGGCATGTCATGAGGAGATAGGTCATGGTAATATTGTGTCATAGGTGATTAGAGGTTGATAAAAATCATTTCATGTGTTAAACACCTTTTCATAATATTTTATGAAGTTTTGGATGGATTGAAGCACATTTGCTAACTTAAGGGTGTTAAAAATGCATATAAAATGTGATTTTGGCTAATAAAATGTTAAAAAGATATTAGAGCAGATGCTCAATAGCCACCCCTTTCAACTTGTCAGATAAATTCAAAATATTTAACTTCAATAGCCACCCCTAATATTTATTTCATATTATAAAATCAATAAATTTTATCAATAACCCCTGAAAGTGACTAGATAAACTCCATTTCACAAGGCAGTCCAAACAGGTTTGTGAAGGGCTTGTTTTTGGCCATTTCATGGTTTGGCTATAATCATAATGTTCTAGAAGTCCAAAATTGACATGGAAATTTTTTTATCATGGTTAAGTTTAGTCACAAATGTCCTTGAGGTTTCACAAGTTCAAGAGGAGTTTATAACCAAAATCCATTTTCTAGGCATAGAGGCCTAATTGGTAGAAGAGATAGGCAAAAAAAGTAGACTTCCACTTAGATTCATCTCATTAAATTTGGTAAAAAAATATAAAAGGATAGATTTTCATATAATATGTATTTATATTTTTAATATAATCTATACAACTCCCACACATTATGAAAAGCAGAGAAAAAGAGTACAAGGAATTAGGCCTAATTGAGGCTTTTGGTAGATAATGACTTGTTGGGGCTAGATTGAAGCCTCAAAATGGTTTTTTACATGTCCAATATGATGAAAATATTCCATCCATGAATTTTTTATTATCTATAATAACTGAAACCATGTTTTGAAACTTGTGTGGAATATAGGCCTAAGGAGATGAAGAGCCTTCTAGACGCCTTGGAAGAGAAAAAGGTGATGTTTCAAGGAGAAATTGTTGGAGTCAGTTGAGAGGTGTCAATATCAAATTAAAGAGGTATAATAAACTGATATTATCACCAATAGGTCCACTTGTCCTTCAACATGGTAAGAAGAAGAGGAGTTTCAGAGTGTTAATCAAGGTGTCAAGCAACCTTTTTAACTACCACACCACTTGGAAGATTAGAACATTTAAAGAGGAGAAAAACATGTCATCTAGGACTTGTTGATTTATTTCGATCACTCTTATCTTATTTTTAACTCACATGACACTTGTCTACCTTCTTTCTCTTGCACACTTCTTATCTTCTCTCACACTTGTGTTATATATTGAGCCACTTTAGCTTTGAAATGTATCCTCCACCTAGGTATGGTAAAGCCCTGCTCATTTTTTCTACCTATCATCAATAAAATAAATAATTTTTACCTCATTTTATGGCTACATGAAGTGATAATATTTAAATTATTGATCTTATCAAGTGTAGATGTATGTCACCTTATTTGTGTCCTATTTATCTTGCTTCGTGTGGTTGTTTCTCTATTATAGGTTTTATTTGGTGTCAACAGGGGTATTTTGTGTGTTTTGAAGTGGAATTATTATTCCATCCTAACCTTACAATACCTCACCCTTATATAATGCATTGATGCAATATGTTCAATCTAGGATGTGTGTATGTTCATGTTGTCTTGTAAGTGTTAATGTATTATGCAATGTGTGGTAATGGTCAAAAAAATTTGGTGAATCACCACTTTAGTTAGGTTTATTTCATTTTTTATCATCCATTTTAAAATTAATCAAGTGATAATGTAGTGAAAGTGAGTCTAAGTGATTCAACAAGGGGATCTAGCCCTTCAATCTAGAGGTTTACCCCTGTTATAGATAACCCACAGGTATAGGGGTAAGCCCATGTTTAACCAAATTTGGAGAGGTCTAAAAAACCTTCTCCTAGGGTGTAAAATTTGGTTATAACATAAACCCCTGAAACATTAGCCTTGAGACTTCATCTCTCTTATCACCCTGACAGAATCCTCTAACTAAATATCAAAATAATAATAGTTATGATGGATATAAATATATATTGATGGTTTAAATATGTATTCGTAAACTTCATATAACTAACTAAATCATATCATAATGAATTTTAAACATAATTCATGTAAAAATAATAATGTGAAAATGAAATAGACATTGTAATTGTTATCATGATTGGCAAACAGAAACAAATGGAAATTTAAACAAATAAAAAAGATATGTAATTCATCAAATATATCATCATCCTTAAACAAGAGGGAAAATTAATAAATGTGAACACCCAAAAACAAGGTAATTTTTTTTAACTAACAAGATTCATTGACCACTACTTACAATTACATCCTTAGTAAAAATTCACAAAGGCTAACAAACAAGTTAATAATAAAGATTACCTTAAGCAAGGTTGTGACATGGTATTCACTAAAAAATTACGTTATTAATTATTTATCTTCCATTTTTTTAATCTAACAAGTCATATCTATGTGGTCATGTAATCTTCTTAATACAAACATTAATTACTAAATTTTTGGTCCTTTTTCTTCAAAATTTTGCCTTATATACCAATTTGGAAGGTAGTACTTTGGAAACATTAGATTATTAAACCACGAAATTGAATATATATATATATATATATATATATATATATATATATATATATATATATATATATATATATATATATATATATATATATATATATGCACAAACTAGTATAAAAATATATATAAATGAATCTACAATTTCCATCCAAAATTGTGATTACATGATCTTCATAAAAAATATAATTCCTTGTGTTCATGTAAAAATAGATGTATTACACTCCTTGGAAATGTATATACACGAGGGCCCTTGAATTCCCAATATAGTGATCCATACATTTTTAAATATTCACTAAATAATTGTGAAACTATAAACTTCATAGATACATGATAATCAAGTCATTACCAAGGAGGTCCTTTAACCTAGATAAAACAACACAACTACAAGATCTTATTTAAACTAGCATAGTGATTATAACATAGGAGGGATCCCAAGCTTCACATGGGGATTTTTTTGGTTATTAAATACCATTAATATATACATTATCCAACCCCCTAATAACATGTTTTATCAATAAAACTTGAAAAAACATTTTTAATTTAATGATTGGAATGGGTATATATTTCTATAAATATTGATTAAATTAATTTAAGATAGAACATTAATTAATTGAATCAATAAGACTCGTAAATAATATTTAAAATGACCTTAAACTTAAACGATTGATTAATTATAGACCATAAAAAATAAAACATAACACCTTAAAATTTGATATTATACTATCTCAACTTTGAGCAAATGATCTTTTTTATATCCTAATAAATATAAGAGATTTACTATGTATTGTTGATTTTAGAATTTCACTATTTTGGTTGAAATATGTTTGATTTAAAAATAATTTATTAAAATTATGATATCTATATTATCAAAGTTATCTTATGATATTAAGTTTTAAAATAGGGTACTCGAAGATAGAGAGATGGTTTTAGGGTATTTTATGTACTTTTGAAGCTTTTTTACTACAATATCAATCATTTATAGATTTAGGTAGGATCTATTTTTTGGTTTTATTGCGCTAAGTCAAGTTATAAATACACACATTGGTAACAACCCACTATATTAATGCTTTTCACCTCTGCACTTTCGTAATTTAAGGAAAGCTTAACTGGTGGATCTCTAAATGAGCATATCAATGAAGAAGACAAGAAATTTTATCCTAAAGTTATTTCACAAAACACTCATTCTAACCTAAAAACCCATTTACCTGATGGTGTGCTTGATTTGACTGTATTTAACAAATCTTGGAATTAGTTTGAATACTTCACCCTTGTGTGTTACTTTTTTACTAAGTCCCACCTTGAGAGCATGCTTATGAATTGGTTTGATACACTAGAAACCCCATGACATCAAGTTTTAATGGGTTTAGAATATGACTAAAGGCTTTTTAAATTTTCAGTTTGTTATACCATTAAAAATATATTTTATGTTATGGACCTTGGTTTGTTTACAATACCCTAATGGTTTTTACCACTAGACCATAGACTTCCAAATCTCTAAGTAAGTCATGTTTAAAATTCTAATCTAGATTGAGTTACTAGGATAAGTCTTTAAACCCTTAGGGTGTTTAATTTATCATGATCAACCCAATTTATATTTGCCTCATCTGACAAAGTTATTTTGTGTTTAAATTGACATGGCCAAGGATTTGAATGAAACCATTGATATACAAATTGGTGAAAACTAGTTTTTAAAATGTGTTATTTACATTAACCTCTCAAATAATTATTTATAATGTTAAGCCTCATACCAAATGAAAGGATAAATCCCTTTAATGGTCAATTATAAATAGGCTCTTTTGGATAAATATGTAAAACATAAAAAATCAACCATCTCTGTTAGGGTCAGGTGAACCAATGTGACCAATAAGAAGACTATTTTGGTAGCTCATGGTGCCTTATGGTCACAATATATTTTGCAATGATTGAGAAATGGACAAGGATCCAAAAATTCTCCCCTAAAATAAAATCAAACCATGTTGACCACTATTAAAGTATCACAGTCTCTCTATTTGGCATGTCATAATCAGTGGCCACTTTTCTACCTTTGTAATTGGTGTATTTTTCTATGAAGTTTTCATAATGTCACATTTTGAAAAATCTTACAGACACATAGGATGATTTAGTTTTATTTGATATAAAAATTATTCTCATACTAACTGATGGTCCCTCTCCTTAAGAATATGGAGTATGTACAAGATAATCACTGACCTTTCCAAATATTTTACTTTATGCATGACAATTTGACAAAGTTTTCCTTAGCTAACAAGTTTGAATCCCTAGAGGAGATTAAATATATGAATGATATGCATTTGTATGTTTCTCCATGATATTTTATTCTTTTAAATTTCATGATCTTATTGAACCAAATAATAGACACATGGTTAGGAAACTTTGTCAAAACTTTCCTAATATGAAATTATTGTGTTTGCACGAGTTAATTTTTTGGTTTTCTTCTTCAGTCTATTACTAGTATGATTTGTCTAGGTTCTCTATGAAATTTTATAATCATGAACCTATTCATTGAGCTTTCAAAAAAAAATGTATTTCACCCCACCCATAGGGTAGTGCAGAACACTTTTTAATTTAAAAACCCCCTTATTAGATTATCCAACATGTATGATTTCAATGAAACTATCGATATATCTCTCATTTAAAGGTGGTTGGTATACTCCATCCTTGATTCCCATTAGGCCCTCTATGGATATTTTTAATATGGTGGGATCCAATGAATATAAGGAAGGTATTATCCATATGCAGTAGTGTGAATGGGTCAGCAAAACATGGTTTTACATGCATAATAAAATTGGTCTCTTAGATCCTAATCATCATAGGAGAATATATTCAAATTCTTCTTGGTTTGCTTGGTCCAACCTTAGAAACAACCATGAAATATTTGTTAAAATAGTGGATTGGTATTTACTAATGGAGGAAGATTTGGTTTCCTTTTTTGTCTCTAACAATTACCTAGTTTTTGTTATTGATGGTGCCATTATTTCAAACCACTAAACCATTCAATTTTTCATTGGTTGGAGCTTCCATTCAACCATGAAATATGGGTTTATGTTTTATCTCAACATGTCTCATCTTAATGAGATAAATTTGGCCATATCAAGTGGGTTTGGAACCTAGTACCTAGACACTCAGGAGTTAGGGATCGATTGATTGGTGGGTAGACACCATTATATGGAGTACAACCTTTTTATATCTATATGGTAATAAAATAAATATATTTTGAAAATGGAATAATTAATCATTATACCATTAACTCCATAGGATTTCACATAAACTTGACAATTCACCATTCAATGTCAACTTACAAATTCAAATTGATAAATGGAGACACAAGCTCAAAATTGAGGAACTAGACAAAGCCCATGGAGCTTAGCACCAAGCCAAAATGAAATTATTAAGAATAGGGGATATAATTACCAAATAATTAATTTCTATTTCCTATGAAAAATGATTTGTACAATGAATCAAAGGACTTCAATAGATTAATTTTAGGCTTACTAAGATCCTAGATATCTTGAAAGATTTTGTGCATTACTAGCATTGGTTTTCACCACTCAACATACTTCCCCAACCTATTAATTAGTTATATTGTATTATTTTCAAGTTGTCCTATGTGTGCTATTTTAGTCACATATATTTGCCTATGATATAACTCTTTCTATTAACGATACCAAGGAAGCAACCATGGATATGGCCTCTACTAAATCACCCAACATTGACATTTTTCCACACGAGTTTTGTCAAGTCCTATGGCACATTATTTGTATTGATCTCTATAAAGTCTAATATGAATTTATTTTATCCAATTCCATAGGAACTATTGTTAATCAAGGTATAATCAAATTCATCCAAAAATATGGTGACCCTGAGTTTATTTCAAATTAGTTACTGGAATAACCCTCATGAATGTCTCATATAAAATCATTTCTAAAGACCTTGCCCTTAATTTGATACATTTTATTCCCCTCATTATTATAAGTGATAAAACACGATTCATCCAACATAAGTATATTATAAACAATATTATTGTAATCTAAGAATGAATTGAAAGTGTCAGAGTCTCTATTCAAATTAACTTGAAGAAAGGTTACAATAAGATTGAGTGTCCTTTTATCATTGATATACTTCAAGCTCTAAGTTGTGGCCTTCATTTTTTTCATGTTATTAACATGTTTTTTTATGATGCTCAAGATTGGATTACCATTAATGGAGTACAATTTCATTAATATCAAAATTTTAAGTCTATAAGGAAAGGTTTCCCCTTAGATCATTTGTTATATGTGATAGATGCATAAGGGTTAAATTGCCTTTTGTCCAAAAACTCATCTATAGCCTTGGTGAAAGGCATCTCTCTCCCCCAACGTGATAAAAAACTCATCAATGGGCGTTTTGAGGATGATTCTTTTCTTACCCTATTGAAGGAAGAAGATTCAATTAAGAATGATATGGAATGCCTTATTATTTTTTAATCTTTCATGAGGATCTTATATCTAGTGGAAAAATAATCAATGTTACAGGTAGTCCCTTTACCCAAAACCTTATTGGTTGGAATGATATTAATGGTAGTGGATCTTATCTAGTGTGCAATTTATTTTTTTAGGCATTCATTTTTCCTTTTGGGCCTCCCCATCTGAGTCTTGGTCATATTTTTTTCAAAGGATTGAGAAAATGATTACTTAATAGATAACCAAGCTTCATTATCTAATATGTAAATTTCAATTTTGCTTTAAAGTGATGGTGACTACTCACATGTATTGTTATTCTTTTTGGTCTCATTGTAAGTATTCCTATGAAAAATTAGATAAGTTGATGAATTATTTTCACTTAGAAAACTCAGAAGGTTGTAATAGTTACCATAGGTATCATGGGACATCTTTTGTAGGCCTAAAGAATCTAGGGACCTTAGGCTCATTGACATTAGAATTCAAGGTTCTGATAAATGTGTGAGATGTATCATTAGAGTACATGAAGTGAATTAATATTAGAAGGTTATGTTGAAGCACTACATTATGCAAGGTACCCCTCTTGGATGAAAGGCACGTAATGGGTTGGATTTGTAAAATAGTTTTCTTTGTCCTGTACCTGTTCAAATTAGTGGAACTTTTGTGCTAAAATGCATATGGAAAAAATTATTATTCTAAATCCTCATCTCATTTCAAGTAGGGATGGATTCAAAACTAGTCATTTTATTGATTCAAATTTCTTATGGTGGTTTCTCATGCTTAACTTCCATAACTTCACTTTTGATATGGTTCCTAGATTAAGATTTTTTATAATATTATAAATTGAACCAAGACCATTGGGGAAAAAAATTTCAAGGCCCCTCAAGAGTGGATCTTGTGATAAATGTTGAGAATTGAATACTAGAAGGCCCTTTTAGACCACTAGGGGAGTGTTAGTTGTATAGTTAAGTGTGAGCCTTCATATCCTTCACCTCACCAGTATCCCTCTTGGGCACGTGGTCAAGGATTTTGGTGGCACAAATCTAGAACTAACCAGAGCATTTCTACTCATCTCAAGTGGCCTTCACTTGCCCACAGGTAGTATGTTTGACTGACTTGGGTATAGTGGTGGTAGCAGCTAAGGGGAACCTTTCCTAGACAATTTTTCTTGCCTAGCTATTTCCATTTCTTCTTCTTGGTAGGTAGAGGATTATGAATATAACTATCAAATTGATGGGTGGAAACATGTATCTAACATAGTATAAACTCCAAGCACTAATGTCTAGGAAAAACCCAAATAGTCCTCCTTCTTTACTTCTTCCAGCCACCATTTTTGTTATTTTTGCCTAGTGACCTTATTCTTTGGGTTTTTGAATTCTTGTTTTTGTCACTTTTTAATTGATCCACAATTACAAATTTTTAAGTATAAATTTGTTTTTAATATTTTAATGTAATTACTTTATTGAGATTTGTTTCAATCTAATTTTAACATGTTGAGGTGTAACATTTTTACCCATTTTTAATATAATTAATAGTGTACTATATTTCTTATTGATAAAAATGCACTTTTCAATAAAAATGAATTGATTATATTAACTGCACTTAATTTAAAAAATTATTAAAATAACTAAATACCTTGATTAATAGTATCATATTGACTGAATACATGTTATTTGAAAATTATTACAAGACTCTAATTTTGCATGTAAATATTTGACAAACTTACTTTATTAATCACTCCATTTTAGAAATATTCCATGAGCTAAAGAGGATGGTTTATATTCTATAATTAAAATTACTAATGAGATATTATTTGTAGATTAGGTGATATCAATTGAGTTCATGTGATTTCATTTTTTAAAAGAAGAATTTAAAATTTTGATAAAATTAATTATATTAAATACACTCAATTAAATAAGAGTTAAATAAAATTATTCCTATTTAAAAATAGAAAAACGATTTTTATTTTTATTTTTACATCTTAATGCATGTATATATATAATCAAATATTGAATTTGTAACAATTTTTTTATTTAATAAAATAAAACTTGATTTAAAAGTTTGATGCTCTAAAATATTAATTAGATTTAATTTATTATATTTATATTTTATTTTATATACATCTTGTCAAATATCAAATTTGTAATATTTTTTTATTTAATAAAACAAAACTTGATTTAGAGGATTGATGCTCTAAACAATTAGTTATATTTAATTATTTTGTTTATATTTTATTTATTTATCAAATATTTTATTACTTTTTTACTAATAAATTGTACTGATTTAAATCAATATAATTATCATAAACATTCAATCAGGAATGAAATGATGGTGTTATACTTGATTGTTTGTTATTTTATCATAATATTTCTTATTATTCTATGTTACCAAGGTTGAATTTTATTTTATTTTTATCTCTACTTAAGTTATTTTCTATTGAAACTTGAATATCATAGTGATATAATTCTTTAAGTTATAGGTTATCATAATTTTATCTTATTATGAACAGATATGAAGATATTTCTCCCATTATGTAATCAAGGTGTCTAAAATTTAGAAGATTATAAATATAATAGGCATACAAATATACATTATTAACATTGGCAATATTGTTTTTATTAATAAAACCTACAGCTAATTGAGGAAAGGGCATCATTGATACAAGTTTGTGGAGCATGTCACTAATACTAGTCTGTGGAACTTGTCACTAGTACTAGTTTGTGGAGAATGTCACTAATACTTGTGATATATGTGAAATTTTAATTTATTTATTTATTTTATTTTATTTTTTTGGTTCTGTTTATTTGGTTTTAACTTATAAATAAGTCCGTTTAAATTTTTAATCAAGAGAGTAAAATAAAAATCTTATACAAATCAAACTTTGGTAATGGAAATGATGGGTGGAGGGTTATTGTCACATGTGAGTAAATCAAGAAAGTGATTGACATGTAAGATAGTCATTTTATATAAGAAGATTATGTGAATAAATTAGGTAAATATTGTAAAAGTCAAGTAGAAAAAGCATAACACTTGAGGGATATAAATTTAATATTATTTTAAGAATTTTAAATAATTTTGTAAAAAAAATAAAAATTAAGTAATTTATTCAATTTTAAATTATTAATATTATAAAATTTATTAATTAATTTTATAATGAGTTTGCCTATTTTGTAATGGTTTATAAAATATTTTTATAACAAGTGTACACAATTAATATTTTAATATAATTTTTTTTTACATTTTTTGAATACAATCAAATTTTGTAGATTATATAAAATATAAGTTAAAATTTTGAGTAAACTATTATAATTAATTATAATAAATATATATTATTTTAAATGATCATAATAATTCTAAAAATTGTTATATTTTATTTTTATATATAACCAAGTTATATTTATATATATATATATATATATATATATATATATATATATATATATATATATATATATATATATATATATATATATATATATATATAAAGTTTATACTAAGTCTATTTTTTAATTTTCTGAATACTTATTTTATTCTCTTCCAATATTTTATCATTTTTAATAAACATAAAAACTTGACTTATTCTTACATCTCAATATCTTAAATCTAATATATATAAATACAAATTTTTAATACAATAACATAATTATTTTTAACATTATTTACTATTTCGTTTTATTTTATTTTTTCTTCTCAAATACTACATTTCTAATAAAAGCTTTTATTTAATCTGTAAAATAAAAACTACTCAAAAAGAAATGACAGAAAAGTAATGACAAAGGACAAGAACAGGGAAAATACATGATTGAGGAATTCAAATGATACATGTAAAAGCCATGACATTGACATCCACAATAAAATAATTATTAATATAATGTTTTACTATAAATAAAGTTTAGATGTTAGAATTACACTGAAAGCATTTGAGATTCAGTTTGATTTAAATCTTACGATGCTTAACATTTTTAAAGAATGTTTTATTAATATTACATAATAGTTTTTATAAGTAGGATGGAAATTTTTAGAAAGTTTGATAGAAATGTGTTTTCTATTTTTAAATATAAAAATTGTTTTATTTATAAACTAGATATAGGTGGTAATGTGAAAATTAATTAAGTTTTAAGTGATTTTTTTATTTAAATTAACATTGTTTGTATATAAATATTATTATAAAAATTAATTACGTTTAAATAATTTTTTGTAAATTTTTTTTGTAATTTATAAATTTTATAAAAATCAATCATTTAATTTTTTTAAAATATAATATTTTTTTCTTTTGATTAAAGTGAGTTCAATTTTATTTCTCATTTGTATATAAAATATATGTTGTAATATTAATTAGAAATTTTTTAGATGATCTGATTTATTTTTAACATTTTTATGAATAATATTTTAATAAAACATTTTTTTAAAATAATTGATGAATATTTTTATCTAAGTGAAAATTTCCTTTATAACAAATATTAAATATTATGTAAATTTGTATTTAAAAATATATATTTGAAAAGTATTTATATATTCATTTTTACTTTATTTTAAATAATAGCATGGATTTTTATATATTTATTTGACCCTTATTTTCAATATTACAATGAATTAATAAATAACTTGATATTTTCACAGTATAACAAGTAAATTTTTTTTGAGAAAAGTAAATGATAAATTATAGAATGTATTAAAATGTTTATTAAAAAACAAAGTGATTTTTTTTTTAAATACTAATTTTTATTGTACAATTTTGTTTTTAAAAAATATATTAAATTAATTATACTACAAATATAAATAAATAGGATAAAATATAATTTGAAAAAAATATCTATTATTAATTTTCATTTTATTTTTTGACTAAAACATAAATATATTTATATAAGAGAAACATAGTACTTATATAATTAAGCACACCCCAAATCTAAAACATCGTGTTATAAAAGGAAAAGAGCCAACATATGTATTTGGTATTGATTTTATATGTAAATTTTTATTTTTATTTTTTTAAAAAATTCTTTCAAATAATATATTATTAAATTTCTGAAATTATTTAAAATTTCAACATATTTATTTGAAATAATATATATATATAAATAATTTTCATTTATAATCATCTCATAACCTTTGATTAAAATATTGTCATCATAAAGTGTGGTTTCACAATAGTTGTGGATATTTGCATATGATTATAGTACACACTAATTGCCAACATCAACATGCGAAAATATCTATTAAAAATGTTTATTATCATATCCTAAAAAATTCAAAGAGGTTATATCTAGACAACAAAAAAAAAGATACGTATAAGATACTAAGGTTCAATACTAAATCATTTCAGAAAAAAATTCATTCGAAGGAAACTTTCATGTGCTATATTGGATGAATACAATTATACATCTTCTCTTTATGACATACCAAACTAAGTGCCGATTTCAAAAGAAAACAAACTATAAGATAAGTGTATCTTCAAACATTATATGGTGTTGTGAGTTATTTTCCTTTCAAAATAGATAAATCAACGAACATAGAGCATTTAAGAGTAGTATGTTGATGTTGGTTTTATGCACACCATAAAAACTTTTACAATGTATCCTCTAATATTTTAGGATTAGTAAAATACTATTCACTCCAAAGCACTAAAAACTTTTATATGTAAAATACTAATAGGATTATGATTTATATGTAAAAGGTATTCAAAACATCTATAGATTAATATGAATGATTGTAAATAAAAGATAACTCGTACACAACCAAATACTAACAAACTAGAATGATAACACTTCTTACACAACCCAAAAGTTAGAAAAGAATCAAGATTTACACATCAAAACTAAAATTGTAGAACTTTTCATAACTTCCTATTAAACTCAACATCCAAAATTCTCCTCCATTTGGAATAGGAGGATACAGGTATAAATAATCTTGGGATGGTAAATGCCTCATCTCTTAAGTGAAGTCTAAAATACAAGTTCAAAAAAATATCACTATATGATAATTTCATGCAAAGCATGCAGGTACGACATTAATCACTTAAAATATAATTCTTCATTTATAAAATATAATATATGCATGTTAAATAAATTTAGAACAAACAATTTCAACTCAACTAAACCATGCAAGTACATATGTATAATTAAATGATGTTGATGTGGAACCAATTAAAGAATTTACACTAAAAAATCTGATGTAGAAGCTGGGGATAGAACTAAAGTTGTAACTAGAGTTACAATAGAAATAGGTACTAGAACTAGAAGTGAGATCAAAGAAGACATATGAGTAGGCGAAACTAAAATTGAACCTTATGTTGTAACTAGAATAGGCATTTAAGATGTAGATGAACCTAATGTAGCTACTGGTAATGGGACATAAGTTAGACCCATCTGAGTAGGCACCAAGGTGTACTTAAAAAGTTGAGTACTCTCAGGGGGATTGACATGATCCCTGATATCATAGTTTCTTGCTTATTTGATTCATTATAAAGGTAAAGAACATGAATAAAGAAGTAGAGTAGAGCTCTTTTTAATAATTGATGAAGCTTATCCATTAGATTCTTATGTATACCCAATGAATCTCTAACCTCATCATGTAGTGACTCGATCTCTATAATTTTATGTTTACAAAATTGGCTAATTACATTAATTCATCACTAACTCTGTAAATAGTCCTCTTGATATCCACTCTAAAATTTTTAAATGTTGTATTCATAAGTTTCTCAAAAACAATCCTCGGCACTAATTTACCCTATGGAGTGCCTACTTAGATGACTCTTAAGTTAGTCAGGATAGAGATAACTCTCCTCTCTTGGTTTGTAAATTATTGAACCAGAGCACCCATCTCTTAATGCCATTCAAGTATATTATCCCTTATTGCAACAATATAATTTTGTGTCCAATCAAATTCATATGTTGTCATTAAATTAAGGTGTGCATAAGCCTTATTTCTTGTTGCTTGGCTTATAAAAGTTAATTTTCCATCAATATTTTTTATTTTGTTAAATAGTTGAAGAGTGTCTCCTCATTTGGGTTGGGAGGTGGACTTTGCAGACTTGATTAAACCAATGGTATCCAATAAATTCCTAGATATACTTTTTAAATTATCCACTATCTATTTGGAGGCTTAGATGGTACTCACCTCTGACTACTTCTACATAGCTTGATCAAAACTTTTAAATATTTCCTTTATTACCCCTCTTATTGCATCTAAAATTTAACTATAAGGGTCTTCTCTGATCTTATTTGGGTTTGAAGGATTCACCTTCATTCTCTTAGTTAGAGAGAATATTTTCTCTTTGCTCTAGTTGTATCTATTTACCTTTAACCATCATAATTTTCCTCGGCTTTTCTCAAAATGTTCATCTATTTATAAAAATTGAATTTAACTGTAGGTTATTTAGTTATTACCAAATCATGTCTTTCAGTTTCTTCTTCCTATTACAGTTGCCTTATCCATGAAGGAATATTTAGTACAACTTATTATTTTATTTTTTTTATTTTCCTTGCAGATGGTGCTTGTTGAGATGGCTATGCTTGTTGGGATTATTGAGCTGTATCATTTCTTTGACTATTTTAAGGGGATTCCCATTTAGGTAGTATATCATTTGAGGAGGATGTCCCCTATTAAAATAAAATATTTAATATCCTTCCTCTAACTAATAACCTACCTTTTGACTAGTGTATCTATGATATACTTGGCCTTCCCTTCTACTTTGTGCACAGAAACTTTAGGTGCCTCTGTCTGTGTGCTTTGGTAAATAGAAAATTGTATTTGTGTAGATGGCCTAGGAGGGGCGATTTGTGTAGCAAAAATAGAGGTAGACAACAAATTTTCAAAATGTACCCCTTGGTTGGATTAGGGGACTAAAGACTAGTCCTAATAAAAATTGAATATGTCACTATGGTGTTTAATATATTTTTAAAATAGTTAGTAATAGAAGTATATGTGACCCCAACATTAATAGTAGTGGCTATAGGATCCACAACCATAGATTGGGCTGTGGTGGGCAAATTTGGTAATGTAGCAATAGCCCAATGTTGGGTTATTTGGCTTAAATAATACAAAGAATGTAAAGATTGTAATATACCAGTTGTTATTGTAGAAATTGAGGAAGTTGCCAAAGAATGTGAACTTGGAGGAATTAAAACCAAAAGAGTATAGATTGACATTGTAATTGACATTGTTGTGATCTAAAATGGAAAGCTTATAGATGTAGTTGGTGATGGTCCATGTACTATAGATTATATTTATGACTCTACCTCTCCTATTGCATCTCCCTCTCTATTTGAAAATTATTCAACAACTACCAAACTATCATCCCTTTTGCTGATCTCTTCAAATCCTTCAGTCCACTATGTTTCCCCTGACTAGTCACTTTCCTCAGATAACCATTCATCCTTTGGATCTGATTATACTATCTTACTAATTGACCATGACTCTTAAATTTATGTCTCAGAGACCCAATCCTCTTCATTGACCATTCTTCTCTCTTCCTCTTTATTTGTATAGACCATGATGTGGTTTGATTTTTGTGTGCCCCTTATTTTATCCTACCTCTCTTTAGGGACTTATGCAAATTCTTCTTTCACTTCCACCTTTTGAAGAGAAATAGGTGGGGTCTTGGGCTTCCTTACATATGTAAGTATTTTTTTGGTAGTAATAGAGGCCGAGCCAATAAGAGGTGGTGTGGAAAATGAAGGAATGGACATTGTAGGTCGTGTTGAAGTGGCAAGAATAGTCACTACTAGAAGAATGGTAGATAGCAAAGTTAATTTTAGAGTAGGCTGGGATACTGTTGGTGGTGATGTCAAAGAATAAGAAGTAATATGTACTTTAGACAAGAATGAAGGAAGAGCTACATGTTGTGTAATCATCAATGGAGAAAAAATAAACATAGAAAATATACTAGCTTCTCCATTTTGACTTCCAAGCCTTTCTTATTCAATGATGGGTTGTGGGGAGGAAACAATAATTATGTGTGAAAAGGAATTTAGAGGACTTTACACTCTTTCTTTAGCATGAGCTACCCCAAGTGGGCCAACTTCTTCTTGTGTCCCTAGTTTTGCTTGAGGAGGGGGGTCCATGAATAGGTTTTGAAACCCATTTATTCTTATCAATATTTATAGAATCTTCTTTGGTGATAGTAGGATCATATTGGATCCTCTATGTCGCAATCATCTACACATGTTGGTTTCATACAAATATTTTGAGTCTCTTAATATGTTGTGGAGTTATTGTATGTTTTAGATCTTTGAGCTTAACTCTATATACATTTCTTTGATTATAGATTGGTTTTTTAAAGATACTTTTTAAATTTATTACAAATGGATGGGTTTGGTGGATCCTCTTTTCTAATGGAACACACTAGCTTCCATTACATGGTTTATCTACTCCAATTTCCATGGTGACATTGATAGGGGACTAGGTCATTTTATGATTTTAGATACAAATGCCTTATCTTTTATTAATTTTTGCTGTGAAACTTGACATCATGCACCCTAAATATGTTCTCCCATATCATAATCCCATGACTTACACATTATTATTGAGTAAAAATAACTTCAAAATACCATACTATCAATTCCTCTAGGTAAACACCTCCCTTGCATGCCATGAGGGAATTACATATCTCATTCCCTAGGTTTGGCATTTTTCACCTCAACCACCTATGATTTTAATTGTATAGAGTGGTAGAATGAGGCCATCCTTCACATGACCACCTTTATCAACCACTATCACAAGTAGATTGCTCAAATTCAAAAGTGGATGGGATAGGGTTATGATCAAATAATACCATAGGATATTCTATCTCCTTGACCTTAATCCTTTTCAATTTTGGGTGCAAGACCAAAATTCCTCTCTTAAACACCAAATCAAAGTGGTATATAGTAATGCAACCATAGGGTTGTAAATTCACACCCACCTCCATTACATAAAAATTGGCCATAAGCCTTCCAAATTATTTATTAAAAAAATTAGAAAAAAAGCTAAAGATAAGATCAAGGCCATAAATTTATCCCAATTGAGACCCAATAATCTCCCTTACATCTCTGCTACTTTTTTACATCACTATAAATTAGTGTTCCAGGCCCTAGAGGAAATAAATAAGTAGGCTCAGGATTTATAGGAATGCCTTGAAGTGGTTCCTCAAAAACTCAAACTTACTCACCAAATGTTATTTGACATGCCTTTATATCTTTGAGATATATACGGCCTTACATTTCATGTGAAATGATAAATTACCTGGCATTGATGAATTCCCTATAAATTTTTAAAATCCATCTATGAGTTTATTAGGCCTAACCTACTCTAAGTCTACAAATAAGCTCTAAAAAAATTAGGTTCCTTTATTAAACAAGTAAATATTATATTCATACCTAAATATGTAACCCTATAACTCACCACCAACTGAAACCCAGTCACTCAATGTCTCATACAATATCCTCCCTAAAGATCTTGCTAACCACCTCCAAGTCATCTTACCTACCATTTTAAAATCTAAAAAATGGCCTTTATAAAAAAACTTGTATATCCTTGAAAACCTTTTTTTTTTTGTAGGAAGTTATTATATGGGTGAGACCCTCTTGACATAGAACCATATTTTTCAAGCTTGATTTTGAGAAAGCTAATGATAGAATTATATGGCCTTTCATTTTGGCCATTCTCCAGGATCTCGACTTCGGCCAATTATTTATTTATACTATCCAAGCTCTATCATTGGATGCCTCATGATATATTACTATCAAATCCATCAAATATAACCCTTTTGGACTCTACCTCTTCTTACATCAAGGTTCCCCCTTGTTCCAACATTATATGTTTTATAAGCTAAAGTTTTGTTATACGTGTTGGCACATAATTTTGAGCCGGGTTTCATCCAAGAATTTTTATTCATGATAGATCCTATAAAATCATTAATGGACATTTTTTATGATACTCTCCTCATGATTGAAGATAAATAAAAATCATTCAAGGAGGCTATGTAGTGTCTTGACATTTTTTCCCAAGATTTTCATTCCATCTTGTAGTGGAATAAAACCCAATGCTTTAGACATAATTTTTAATAGAAAGATAACAATTAATAAATAGGATTATATATTTTCTATGTTAATTTGTAATAATAAAATTTCAACACATACATGACAAAGTGTTATATGCTTCACATAGTGTTTTAGGTTTGATAACTTTGGTATATTGACATAACAGAGGTAGTGAGTAGCTGATATGCAACCCTTGTTGATTTTTTTAGTTTGTTAAGATATTTTAATAAAAATAAAAATAAATAAATAAATGTTCAACCTTTAATTTTTTTCAAATGCCTCTTCCCTACTCTTTACTCTTTGCTTCTATTTTCACTTATTTTTTGGGTTTTTTATTTATGTTATTTATTTAATGTGTTCTCTCTCTCTCTCTCTCTCTCTCTCTCTCTCTCTCTCTCTCTCTCTCTCTCTCTCTCTCTCTCTCTCTCTCTCTCTCCTCTCTCTCTCTCTCTCTCTCTCTCTCTCTCTCTCTCTCTCTCTCTCTCTCTCTCTCTCTCTCTCTCTCTCTCTCTCTCTCTCTCTCTCTCACGCACGCACGCACGCATACACACACACACACACACACATCATTTTTATTTTCAAACAATGTGTGATTTACTTACATTTAATTAATAATTTATATATATTTGTCAACTTTTGTACTAGTCAAGAATAAAAGTGAGCAACTCACATCATCACATAAAAACTATTATAAGTTAAATCAAAACTTATTGATCTTAGTCATGTAAGGTTTATCCCTATAGGTGGTGATGGGAAAAGGATGGTTCTTTAATTGGTTATTTATATTTCCCCTTTCCATGCTATAAATGAAGTGAAAGAATAAAATATGTTAAATGATGGTTGGATCATACCTGATACATCTCCCCTTCATAGGGGATGTTGTGGATACAAACCCACTAGTCCTTTGCCACCTCTTTCTCCTTATATGGGGTTGGTAGAGCCAATTGCTTACTGTGTTATTTAGTTTTATTTAGTTGTATTACTTGATAAGTGCTCTCATTTTAAGATCAGTTGGTAGTCTTGATAGGTGGGACATCGAATGAAAATATATCGCATACCCATTTGGTAAGTCTAGGTTAGATAGGATGGTAGAGCCTGAGGAATATGTGGGTAAATCAGGAGACACCACATGGCACTTTGATAGAATAGTAATAAATTTGACATACTTACGACTCGGTGACCGCTCGAAAAAAATTCCCTGTGTACAGGGAATAGGTTACTTGTCCAAAATAAAATAAACATGAAATAACAAGATGCTATAGAAAATTTCAAACATTAATGTTAATGTTAAATTCATTTATAGTCTTGGAGTTTTTGAGTCTTTAAATTTAGTAATTTGTTTAATGGACGCATTTTCTGGCGAACCCAACGTCCACATTCAGGGAGGCAATTTTAAGTGTATGTTAAAACTAAAGGGGGAGTGTTGGGAATTAGTCCTAACATTTAGGTATGAAAATAAAATAATATATTAGATAATTGTAAGTGATTGATTTAAATCACATAGAATAAGGGTTTATCATAAGTTGTTAGGATATTTTACGAGACTAGTTTTATCTCCTAGTTTTTAGGAGATTGTAATCCTATAAATGTAACACATTACATTTGAATAAGTAAGTTATTGAGATTGATTGACCAAATATATTGTGCTCTGCACATTGACCTTTAATGGGGCAAATCCCATCAGAACCATACAAAATATTGAGGAAGATATAAAATATTTATGGTTGAGTTAAGAACTAACTTACATCATTTTAAATGCAAAACCATTAAGTGGACAATATTTAAACAATAATGTAAATATGAAACATGCTTAATTTATACTTTGGCAATGATGGAGACAAATGATACCACAACATAAAGATCCTAACTTATAGTGACATCCAAATCACCTACACCTACAACTCGAAAGTGAACATTCCATATTAAATGAAACAACAATATTTTTAATCAATAGTTATAATTAAATATTAAAATTTATTAATTGATTAGCCTAATTGACTGATTGGATCAATTTATGATGACATTAAGGATAATTGCACCCAAAATCACATTTTGTAATCATAAATCGATTCAAGCAACTTGAATTATCCTCAATTGCCTTCACAATTGGACCCTAAAAGCTATACCATATACCTTAAACCCTAAATTGTAAACCTTCAAATCTAAACCAATTGATTTAGCCTTGATTAACATCTTTTAAATTAAGAATTAGGTTCACATGTCTCAATTTGGCCCAAATCACATCACTCATTTCCCTAATTTACTAAATGGCTCAATCTATGATGACGTGGGGATTAATTGAGCCAAATTCATATTTTATAGTTATAAATAGGTTTTAAAAGCTCAATTTGGCCCCAATTACCTTCATGATTGGACCTTATATACCCTAAAACATAAACCATGTGCCCTAATCCCTAAACACTAAGCCCTAAACCATAAAACATAAATCATATACTCTTGAAACCCTAAACCAATCATTTTAACCCCAATGAAATAATATTTAGACTAAGAAAATTATGTTTGCATGGCTCAATTTACATGATGATATGGGGCCAATTGAGCCCAAAATTAATTTTTTTAGTATTAAATAGGTTTAAGGAGCTCAATTTGGCCCCAATCACATTTATGATAGGACCTTATACCCTAAAAACTAAACCCTATATACCATAAGCCCTAAACCCTAAATCATAAACCTAAACCTTAAAATAATAAATTTAACCCCACTTAACATGTTTTAGAGTAATTATTTATGTTCATAGGGCTCAATTCAGCACAAATCACATACTTATTTCTCAAATAAATACAAGGAAAGAGAGCTCTTATGATCATGAAGGTGGATGACACATCCTAGCCGATTTATCTAGATTGGAAGAAGACCATTCAAATATTAGATCCATAGAGCATGCTGACATGCTAGAGAAATGACCACTCAAATATTAGCACTTTTTTTATATTTTCACTTGTGCCACTGTGGGTTTCTTGATTGATGTATATTTTAAAGGATCACCACTATTAATTACCTATTGTATTTAATTTTTTAAATACAAATAATAATAAGTATGATGCCCATGCATTTTATGATATGATCTACTTAGAGGATGTAGAAAAGGTAGTTTGATCAATTTATTTTGAATCATTTCCCTTACAGTCTCACTTGAAATTTTATTATCACTTTTCATACTTTTTGAATCACTTCTTGTCCAATGGGATATCTAATGTGTTTAAGGTTTATGCAGGGTGTAATAGAGGTTTAAAAATGATAACAACATGCTTAAGTGCAATCAAGGGTCATGTAATAGCTTAGAAGAATGAGTCGTCCACCCTATTAGTTTCAATATTAACCTCATTTGTTGGACTCCAAGTAATTTTAATAGAACCATTTTGAGAAAAAATATCTCGATTTGCCATTTTAGAAGAAACCAAAGGAAGTCAAGGATATGTGAAATAGAAACACAAATTAATATATCACTATGCCTTAGAGGCATACAATACAATATAAATCAAGTTGTATCTTTGGAATTCCTTTGCATAGGGCTTATGAGGGACATAAGCTGACCTTTTCATAATTTTGGATTTCCCAAAGTAGTCATTATTTGGAGGAAAGACAACATAGGGGATTCAGACACTAGAGTAGGGTGCTCCTATCCAATTAGTCAATTTTATCCAATGGGGATAAAAAATGGTGCTAGATGTCTAGAATAACCTAAGTGATGGATGGAATTGAACTAAAAAACTCCCATCCATAGGTAATATATAAAATTAGTTTTTCACCTTTGTGCTTGAACTATTTGTGGTTGGCTAAAGCTATAGAAAGAATCTTTTAAGAGACATTAAGTAGAGAGCTCAAGCGCTAGTTGGTAATGAGTTTTAGGTGGCATGCTTTGGGTGTGAAATTGTTATTACCTTGATTAATAAATGAGACCAACAATTTTTTTAAAGAGCCCCTTTGTATACTTGGAGTAGGTTAGGCTCAACAAACTCTTAGGTGGATTTATAAAATTCATAATGGATTTTGTCAATCACTGGGGGTTTGTCATTACTCATGCTATGAAGAGCCTAAGAGAGACCATGAAGTGAGACATGAGCATCACATAGTCTTCAATCTGTAAGCTTGATTTTACAAGGAACCATATCAAGGAATTCTTATAATGATTTAGCCTTCTTAGTTTTTTCCTTCTAAACTTGAAACACTAATTTAAAATGTTCCAAAAAATTAGATGAGATGTCAATAAGAGAAGCAAATCTCATATGGGTTGAATTAATGGCCTTGATTTGGTCTCAACATTTTTTGGCTTTAATAGTCTTAATAATTTCTTTGTATTCTTATATATTTTGATTTTGAAATTAGGAAGGCGAGTGAGAAGTTACACCCTTTCGACTGCATGATGATTCACCACTTTGAGTTTGTGTTTTAGAGAAGCAACCTGGGTTTGCATCTGTAAATCAAAAGGGTTATACATAAAAATAGAGACAATCTTTTGCTATTATTTGATAACATCATCTTCTCCGTGCTTTCAAAAATGAGCAATTTTTTTTCATAATGGAAAACAAAGGTTTTGGTGCAATCAATATATTCATTCCACCACTCTATCCAATTGGCAACATAAGGTGTTCAGGGCACAAGAATCAAAATCCAAGAAATGAGGTGGGTGGTGTCTTCATGGCTCGGGGGGAGGTGTTAAGGATGTATTTATTATTAGGATGTATTTAAGGATGATTATTGCTCCATTCCACTATGTAAGTGATTGGATAGGTTAAAGAGAATGTGTTTAAGATGTATAGTGACAAGTTGGACATTGATAGTCACAAAAGAGAACATATTTTGCTATAAAAGAATATAGTGGTCTAATATCTTAAATAAATGTATAGATATGAAGTGTTTAAAAATAAAATAAAAAATAGGAGTTTAAGGTTAGGGTGCTAGTGTTAGCACATTTGCATAAGGAGATGTTCTCGCATAGAACATATAACAAGTTAAAGTGGAATAATAAACGACCATACAAAATATTGAGGAAGATATAAAATATTTATGGATTAGATAAGGACTAACTTACATCATTTTAAATGCAAAACCATTAAGTCAACAAAGTTTAAACTATAATTAAAATAGAGAACATACTTATTTTGTACCTTGAAAATGGTAAGACAATTGATACCATGACATAGATATCCTAACTTATAGTGACATCCAAGTCAACTAACCCTATAACTTGAGAGTGAAAATTCCATGTGAAATGAAAAATATATATGTATATCAATATTTATAATTAAAAATTAAAATTTATTAAATAAAAAATACACATATCACAAACTTAATTGGACAACATTTATTATTCTTTTTACTACTTGAATTGATCTCTAGACATTTTGTTCATTCATAAGTTGGTGAAGATAATGTCGGCTATAAGGGGTGTGGAAGTAAAGTGCATATTATAAAAACAACACGTATAACAAATATCAAAGTCCCTTCAAATCATTTGTCCCATATTATAATACACTTTACAATTAAGCCGAAGGATTATACAGTGGGGCAAGGCCCCAAGATTCATCTCACAAGAGACAAGGAAAAAAATATTCAATTTAAATCCATTCAAATGTTGACATGTGGATGTTAGGTGGCTTTGTCGGCAATGCATGGGTTTTCACCAAGGGTTGTTCTTGGGCTTTGTTGGGTGGCATCTAGCTATCAGCACGCATGGTATTTGGGAATATGAGAATGCGCCATAATTGGCAAAAGTCATCATATGAAAAAATGACTAATGGTCTTATGCTCAGTAGAATAATCCATGGTACCCAATGCAGTAGAGGTAAAAATATGCTTACAATTTAGCGTATGTGTTTGACCTCAAATTGATCACCTGAAACACTATTGGGGGCTGGTAATAATGTAGATCGATTGGGGCATTTAAACCCGCTCCTAGTTTTATGCAGGTAGGCGATAAACTCAAGCCAAATTAGGGGTACTATAATATTTTGAGGTGATCCTATTTCTCTTTTTATTATTTTTCAATTGATTATAGGTAAACTAATTGTTTGACACCTAAATCATTGTGGATGGATTTCTTGTTGGTAGAATCTGAGAAGACAAAATGTGACTCTTGATAGGGGAAGGTATTTATCTAATCTGCATCTATTGATCCTTTTTTACTGTTGCATTACTTTTTAGATATACAAATATCAATTTTATTTTATGATTTGGCAATGCATACCTAGCCATTGATCTTTGTGAACATATAAAAATAAGCAGCTCTCTCCACTGAATTTGTTTTAAACATTATGTTGAAAAATAATGACCAAATTACAAATAAATTTAGAGTATGATAGAATTTAAACTCAAGAAAATAATTTAAAATTATTGAGAAATTAGCTCTATTAAAAATATATAGATATGTGTTCAGGACTTATAATATTTATAATAAAATAAATTTAAAAGGGAAGTGTATTTTCCTACAAAATAATGAGTTAAACTCCCCATGTAAAGGCCAACTGCATAACCAAAAAAAATATGTTGAAAGAAAACCTTCACACAAGATTTAAAAATAATACACACACGAAGAAAATAAATTATATCTAAAGAAAAGGTTTTAGACAATTGGAATATAGGAAAATATCACCAAACTTGAATCTTTTTCAATGGGTTGGTTAGTCACAGGAGTTAATGAGCTTAGGGAAACATGCAAAGCAGTAAAGGGGAGAGACAGTAGGCTCAATTTTGATCGATAATGTCAGGTGATTGTAGGGAATACATTTTTTTGGCTATGACAGTGGTGTTACAAACATACCAATCAACAAACAAACATACTACACATTTCGCCATAGCTACCCAATTATAATTACAAGATTTTAACCACAAAATAATGGGTGAATAGAAACTAGATGTGATGGAAATCCAATCTTATTAAATAGTCACTTAAATTTATTAGTCAAATCAAGTAATGTATATTTTATACTAATACCATTTTGAAGTTTCATCCAAAGATGACCATTCTCAAGTTCCCACTTATATAGCCAGCTAGAACACATATTCTAGCATTAACCAGCTTGACTAGAAACAAACAGAACCCACTACATCACACAAAATATCATAATACTTGAGATTAAACATACTCATATACCAAATATCTGTTAATAAGTTTTATCAACCACTGTGGAAAGGCCAAATCATAATAACATCAAGAAGACCATTGACACAAACCTAGAATCCCCCATGAAGATGCAACAACAGGTGAAGGGCTAACTCCTTATGGATGTAATAATCTGCCAGTATGCACCCAACCTCAAGCTGTTTATTGGCCAAAATCAACCTTTGTTGATGAGAATGAATCTCCTCAGTAGCTTCATGGCGATTTCGCTTAACAACAAAAAAAAAATGAAAAATGACATCTTTTGTGTAAAAATCAAACCTTGTGTTATGCGAGAGAAAGGTGGGAGCCTTAGTTAAAAGACACTAGTTGGTTGCATTTTAAAACAACACAAAACATATTAACTACGTGGCTCAACACAAATCATTTACAATTTATTATCGATGTTTCTATTTTATGACATTAACATCATTTCTTTATGAAATACCATAAACATATTTAGGTAAAATTATATTTAAAAAAAATTATATGGTAAAATATATAATATATTATAATAATACAATATTTATAAATATATAATATATAAGATATTATAATATGTTATAATATATAATATAATATATTAAAATATGATGTAATATGTAATAAATTATGATATATGGTATAATGTATAGTACACCATATAACATAATATATTAAAATATAATACAATAAATAATATATTAAAATATATATTATATAATCAAATATAATATTAAAATATATATTATATAACATAATATATAATTAAATATATAATATTTATATACAAAATATACTAAAATATATTATATAATCTAATATATTATTAAAATATCTATTACATGATATAATACTTATACATTAAAATTTAATATTAAAATACATACACACATATATAAACATAACCTTCTTCAAAAATATCTATATAATAATAATTTAATTATTAAAATTAAATACTAATTGTCTAATATATATGTGAATATTATAAAATATATTATATCTTTTTATCATGATATTATAAAATTATATATATATATATATATATATATATATAATGGTTTTAGATAGTGTCTTTTAAAATTTATAATTTAAAATATGTTACCTATTTAAAAACTTATTTATTAAAGATTTGATAGCACATGATGCCATTTACGTCAACTTGAAGTTAGGAGCTTCATCGACCATGCTGCTATTGTTGTTTCAGCAAATTGTCCATCATAAATGAAATATTTTGCTTTGCAAGGGAGAGTCACTATAGGGATAAATATTATGCAATGTTAAGCCCCTAAACCTATTGTCCTCCTCAAAACCTCCAAGCATACTACTACTACTAACCCCTTTGACGGCCATGAAAGGTGGATGATCCTCCATGTAGCAAAACTAGTATTTTTGAAGTAGCGAAGCATAAGAAGGTGCTAATTGAGCCACAAGGTCGGTGCTTAAAATGCTTCTCCCATGATTTGAACAAGTGACCTGTTGTGAATCAAACATATTTCTATGGATGAACATGCAGACAATTGTTTAGATTGATGATGATGCTTGACAGATAAAACTCTGACTAGAATTGGATGTGCCCACCAATCACCTCAGCATAAGCTAGGAAATGTTTTTGGACATGCTCAATAACTTAGAAATCTTGGTAGTTAATTCATAGATTATTTAAGCCTTATCATATAGGAACATTTAATTGGAGAATGACCTTTTTTGAGGATCTACATTATATATATATATATATATATATATATATATATATATATATATATATATATATATATATATATCTTTAACTATAACTATAGAAGTCTAGAAGTGTAACTATTTCTTACAACAAAAATCTTTATATCCATTTATTAATTATTGATAAAGGCTTGTTATTTATTCAACATTTATGCAGATCTAATTCTAGAATCTTCAAGTAATCCTCAACCATAGGGTGAGTACTCCTTGTACTATAAGTTATGTCTATCCTAATGAATCTTTAAATGGTACTACCTCACCAACACTTAGAGGTTGTTGGATTTGTTCTCATTATCATTTTTCATATGCTCCTCCTTAATTAGGGCGAATGGATTTCGCTACCATGTGGAAAGACCTCTATTGGTTCATCTTGATGGACTAGTTTATTGTGTAGAGTGGTGAGCGGGTGGAATATTATGTGTTGTTTCCTCCTAGTTAAGGAAATATAATTTTTTCCTCCTTTAGAGACCACTCAGAATGGGTACGTGATCTTCCTTCAGTCAAGCCTTATTTTTGGATTGGTCAAACCCCTACGCATGATCCTACCTCGCTTCCTTTGGGTGCTACTGCTTATGTTTAGTTACCCTACTTTCCTTGTGATTTGATATTTTAATTATACTTTTGTGTTACCATGTTTAACTGACATTTTTATATTATGGTTTTGCATTGTGTATTTTTACATACCAAGTACCCACCTTTTTGTTATAACCATCTATGTATTTTGTGTGTGTTGGAATCATAAAAATATACTTAACTATTTGCCCTCCTCTTATGAGTCTCTCACTAAGGAATGCATTTGTAGTAGTTTTGTGGGAGATGAAAAAATGATTGAATTAATATGGTTTGCATTGACCAAAGCTAACATAATAAGTAGTGTCTCATACTTTACTGCAACTTTTTGTGAGGACTTCATTGTTGCACAAGCTCCAATCATCCATGTAGTCTTCACAATTCAATTCATTATCTCCTTTGTCCTTCACAATCAACATCTTCCATGTGGAAAGACTTTGAAAGATCCCTCCTTGTTATATAAGTCAAAAAATCCTTCCTACATGATTGGAATAGATTCTCCAATTTGAAAAAAAGAGGATATAGAGTATGTCCTACCTATCATGACAAACAAGGCCAATGTGAATGGAAAATATAAGGTACATAATTCCTCCTCTCATTGTTGAAAGAATCGTCTTTGGAGCATCATATGGACCACTAGTTTAATAAGGTCATTTATCAAGCCCCTACTACTCAAAAATGCAAAGGTGGGAAGAAATCTTGCAACATTCTCCTGACATCAACCAAGATCAAAGCATCTTGAAGCAACCCGTCATACAAGCATGGAAAGAAGAAAAATATAATTAGCAAAAGCAATGTAAATTACTAGATGATTAGGTATGGCATCAAACCCTAAAAAAAAAGCAATCTATAATGAGAATCTTCTTTGAATATGGCATGTCTTAAGAGTCATTAATTATCACTTTTGATATTTGTCATGCCTTCGCTCAGAACATCAACGGTGTTTTAGCCTCCCACCAAACCCCTATTACGTTTATGAAAGGAAGGAGAAATAATTTTTTAAATATGCTCCTTTAAAAATTCAAAAAGGGTAAATTATAGTCTCAAGATTGATAGTTGCCCAATTGTAGCACATTGGAAGCCACAAGAATAGGTTTAAATTTGGTTCGTATCATATAAGATTAGTAAGCTATCTATTCCTTTACTACTCTTTGTACAGATGTTCTAAAACATATGAAGGTTTTATAAAATTTCCAAACAATTGAGGGGCCCATAGAACACTTTTTACTTATAAAAACAAATTTTGGACGAAAGAGCTGCATAAAATTAGCCGTCATTATTTTCAAGAATCCACTTGGTGTTTGAAATAATTGGGTGGATCCATTTATATGTATTAATTAAATTTAGGCCACCTTTTGTGTTGGATATGTTACAAAGTTAATATTGTAAGGTTTTAGTCATGCAAAGATGTCCATGCATTTGTTTGTCAAGTTTTTTGGGTGGGTGAATCAATTATCAATGGAGTTGAGTTGTTGGTTTTATATAGACTCATGTTAAAATCAATACAATGAAGGGACCCAATGGTGGGGAAGGAGAGGTGAGTCTCTCAATTTTTTCAATTCCTAACATTATTTACTTTATGCATTTCAGTTTTTTATATTTTATTTTTATTTTTTTGCATTTTGTTTTAAAAAAATTGTCATCGTTAACTATTTTCTAAGGATTGGATATAAAGACTTTGGGAAGAGGGATTTATCTTAATCTAAAAGACAATAATATTTTTTATTGTCAACCGATGTAATATTGTCTAAAGAATTTAAATATATATCTTGTTATGTTATCTAGATATTCCATCACATTAAACCACACAACTTTGGCTCATAAAAAGTCCCTTGCTAGATGAATGTAGTGTAAACAGATAAAAATTGAAAATAGACAAGTATAAAAACAAAACAAATCTTTTTATTTTCAATGTTTTACAAAAAAAATTAAAAAAAAGACTAAATTTTCATCTCGGAGATTATTCTAATTAAATGCTAAAAGCTCAATGATACTTACCAGTTATTATAACTTATCAAATCTTTAATCAATGATATTAATGCTAAAATATTTCAAGATAGATGTGGTGGCATCAAACCTCTTATAGTGGATCTTGAACCATTTACATATTCTATTAGAAAGAATTATAATGGATCCAAAATCCATGGAACACCATTGAAATCTCTAAACTAATTTTTTATCAATATTGGATGCATCTTGAACAACTAGAGATTGTCCCATTACCCTTTAATGTAGAAAATTTCAATGCCAACAACCTCTCAATGATGTCTTAATATTTATAAAACCAAAGACACACAATTATTAATATGTTACTACCATATAAATACTATAAAACCACCTTATTTTCAAAATGTCATGTTTTGTTACTATGTTAAAAGGGTAGCTACGTCCATAATTAAAACTGACAGTAAACTAATAATAACCTATTTAATCATAAAATCATTCCCTAAATGATGATCATTAAATCTTTGTATATGATACTGAGTATGCATCTGGGGTACTTCACGAACCAGACTACATAACACCTAACATAATTACAATTCACAGTTACCACTGATTAAGATCTAGTATCTAAACCTTGCTTATGATAAATGAATTTTAAACGCCTTTAACTCAGCTAGGAAATCAAACATAGTTTATGTGTTGTACTCACAATCAATTGAAAGCACAAAATGCATGCATCAAAGCCATTTCATCTTATCCCTAGTGAATAAAACATGTCAATACACCCTTGGATCATACTTATGAAAATCTAACCTTATAGGAAGCTTTTGAGGATTCTTCCATTTGACATAAAAGAATCCAGTGCCTATAGCTGAGACCAACCTGATAAAAATAAAACCACCCTTTACCTTTTCCATATTGCTTGAACAATTCACCTCCCACTTGCTATAGCCTATCAAATAGAATAACTACTAGCATTATAAAGCCAAATTGCTAAATGTTGATGATGTTAGAAAAAACATGCAATGACACAACTCTAACACTTCTAGGTTGTGTATAAACATTGGCAGAACATGTATGTGCATCTACACATTAAATTTACATGTAGAAGGCCAAATTTCTAGTGAGAGGATAACAACATGAAGAGGAAGTCAAGGTAGGCTATAGAGATTAGGAAACATCCTAACAATTTAAATAGGGGAAGGTTTAGATTTAACTCTTGAAAAACTATTACAAGCATAGGATTTAAAGAGAAAATAAGTAACACTTAGTTTAAAATAATTGGTGTATCATAAAAACATTTAACTATCATATTTGTGTATTTATTGTTTACACTATGGTGCCTATAATTATTTCCCACCTCTTGTTGTGCACAGAATTATCTAATTAAAAAACTCTTAGCTGAAATTCAATCATGCATTCTAACAATAGCTCACAAAGAGCACCCCAAAACATCGATTCCTTTTGTATAACTTGAAGCCCATTTCTTTTAAACACTATCAATTGTGGAAGCTTGAAGTCTCAAATCATTTGAAGTTTCAACCCTCTATTTAATAGAAGAGAACTCCATGAGGGGTAATCCAATAATGTTAGAATATTGTATTTGATATGAAATACATTGCATGCATAAATTAAAATTTAAAATGGACCCCTATTATATTCTAATTAGGGCTACCACATATGGCCCCCAAATCTTTCACCCATTCACATCCATTTTTTTGTGAAATGAATATCCAGGCAACTTGACCCTATTTTCTCTCCAACCACCACCCTTTAAACTTATGTTTTAGTTTGTAAATTCATTCCAAAGGCAAATTCTTCCAAAGGAGCTTCCCATTAGTTGAATCCCAAAATCCTAGCTTCCAGGAAAGATGATGCATATGCATCCAACATGCACCTTTGAGAACTAGATTTCTGATCAAGTAAACTTTGTTTAAATACATGAATTGTTTCAATAGCTTTAGTTAAGATATCATAATGCAATTTACAACCCAATTACATCAAGTTAAAGACACTCTTAAGAAATGGGTACATAAAAAAACCATGCTCAACTATACAAGTCCACATGACCACAGAGTTTCAAAATATAATGTACTCATCATCTCTAGCTCCCCCTTGTTTTGTTTTGTTTTGTTTTTTTGAAAAATTGTTCAAATTCATTGCCTATGGAGAAGAAATCAATTTTTTCCCTATGATCTACTAATAGATAATTGTAATGTTCAAAATGCTTCCTGTATTTCTCCTCTTTTGATTTTTGAGATTTTAAATAACATCCTAGGATTGCAAGATCAATATTTTTTGAACATAATGAATATGCTCATGTAAATGACTTTTATGTTTTTAGATTAACTTTAAAATGTTTGGACCTCATTAACCCTAGCAAAGAGCACTACTACATCAAGGATCACAAACCCATATTATGTTATGGGCAGAATTAAAATTTTCATGTACTACAGTTTGAACAAGCTTAGATTTAAAATGACTTCTATGTTTGTAGATTAGCTTTAAAATGTTTTTACCTTGTTAACCATAGTTAATAGCACTATTACATCAAAGATTAGAAACCCATACATATTTTATGGGTAGGATTAAAATTCTTACATACTACAGTTTGAAAAAACCTATAATTATTAAAAATTATTTCTAAAAACAACTTTGTGGGTTCCAATCACATTACCAGACATGTGATCAGGAAATGAAGCCTTTGCATAAAGAGGAAGGAGTGACCTAAGTTACTATTAATATGCTATGAAAAAATAACAAGCAATGGGAAATTAAATAAATATGAGTTTAATGCTAACTATTTAATCCAATTATTTGGATAAATAGATAATTGCTAAGGTAGGTTGATATCTTGATTCTTATGGTTTGATGTAAGATGCAACACCAACTAGCTACAATGAGAGTGAGGAACTATTTGAGGGTTGAATTCTTGAGATCTCCATCAAGATAAGATGATTCAAGATGTAATGCAATAATTGGAATCTCATAGGGCCATAATGGTAAATATTTTAGACAAATCCCTTAATCATAATGCTCTCTTATGAGAATAAAGGGTGCATTTATGTACCTAATTCTAGAGATCTACATCATTTCATCTTGTCCAAATCCAATCATCCAAGTTTAATAAGTTTCACATTAAGATTATCTAATTGTATTTTTGATCTCATTTATATAGTGATATAAATTATTCTTTGTCTAGATTCCTTGAGTGTTAGCATGTCAAGGTGAAACACAATCATCCAGGGGGAATTTTGTAATCCCATAAGATTAATGAAAGTAAATTGGAAACTAGTTCAATGTGCTTTTTTTTTCTTTCTATGTACCATTATTATCATGGATAAATTGACTAAGGTGGCATACTTTTCTCCAACCAAGACCTCATATAATGCCACAATTCAGTGGTTAGATTTTTATAAAATGATTTATTAATATTAAATGTTATACTGTGGAACATAATTTATGACAAGGATACAAAATCCATTTCTAATTTTTAGACAATTTTAAACAAGTAATTGGACACCATGCTTAGTTTTAGCACATCTAATCATCTAGAGAACAAGGGATAGATATAATGAATTAATTAACTTTTTAGAGGATATGTTATAGATGTACATTATGTATCAATAATCCTATTATAAATACTACCTCTACCTAGTATAATTTTCTTATCACAACAGTTACCATAGTTCCATGGACATGGAAACATATTACACCTTTTATGATAGGGAGTGTAGGACTCCTCTGAGTTGGGATTACCTTAAGGACCATTTATCTATTGTTACTGCATTATTAGAATATATAAATTGGTAGGTGGTATAAATTCATAAAAAAAATTCAAAATATATATGAATGAATAAAAAGTATATTGATGTTAAGATATTGAACCAAATATTTTTATGTAAAACAAAAACCCAAACACACCAAAAATGGCTTAAACAACTCAAATTAATGGAATTATTTTAGAGTGAACACATCTTATTTCATACTCAATACAACATGTTTCCCATTCTTATCCACTCTGAGAGTGATGACCCTATTCAACTTCTCAATAGCCTTTTCATTTGTTTTTAATTGTGATAACCAGGTTTGCTTGTTCTCTTCTTTCTAGTTGTGCATTGATTTCAAGCATGAAATATTTCTCCTTAAGCATGCAATAATCCCTCATTAGACACAAGATTTTTGTTGAGTGACAATGGGAATATATATGTTGATGACGTGGGGGTGACCTTGGAAGTTATAATATTTATCATTGAAATGGAGGTGGCATATGGAGTGGGTGGATTCGATGAAGAGTTAACCACTTGAATGGATTTAGGAGTGGAAGAGAATAAAGGATTACATGTTGTGGTGTTGGTGTTAAATGTAGATTATTGTAGTATAACTGAAATTCTAAAGGTATACCTCAATGGGGACATTAAAAAAAAGACAGTAATGGGTATGCCTATAAATTTCAATGCGGGTGTGGGAGTTGCCTCCATTTTGTAACTTTTGTTATCAGGTGACTTTAATTAGTTGTCCTTGTTTTATCATAATATTTTTTATTAGTTTTTGTTACCAAACTTTAATCTTATTTATTTTAATATTTTATTAATTATTTTTATGGAAGTTTGAAAACCGTAATGATATAATTTTTTGAGTTATAAGTATTCATAGTGCTATTTTATCATGAATAGATAAGAATATATCCTTGACAATATGTAATTAAGGTGTCTAAAATTTATAATATTTTAAATATCGTAGGCGCATATATATATATATATATATATATATATATATATATATATATATATATATATATATATATATATATGCATTATCAACAATGACAAGTTTATTTTTAACAAAATATTATAGTTCAAGTTGGGAAAGGGTGTCATTTATACCAGTCTGAGAAGCATGCCACTAATGCTTGTGGTATATGTGAAAAAATCCTTTTAATACATTCCAATTCTACTCGTTTCATTGTAAGATATAAATAAGTCCCTCAAATATTTTACTCAAGAGAGAATCAAACAAGAAACCTCTTATAAATCAAATAGTGATAGATGGAAATAGTGGGTTTGGGTTCATTGTCACATGTGGGAGAATGTAAAATAGTCTAATGGAGTGAGTGAAGGATGGGTAAACTGACCAAGCATTTAGCATGCAAGACACCCAAATAAATCGTGTGAGGCAATCTAAGGACCTGGTGAGATAACTATAACATTGACGTGGGCATAAACTTATCATTACTATGAGAGTCTTAAATATTATTTGTCAAAAATAAGATACATTTATAAAACTCATTCAATTGTAAATCATTGTTATGCTACAATGTATTAATTAACCTTATAATGAGTATGCATACTTGATAATAGTTTTAGCAGATATGGTCATAATGAATTTATATAATTAGTGTTTTAATACAACTGATTTTTTCTAGATTATATATAATCAATTTATATAAATTTTATGTTGAATGAGTGTTTTCATTCTCATGTTTACTTTATATAATCTGCGTGCTTAAATAACAAACACATGCTATCATTAAATTTAGGTAAAGTCTTAATTAAATAGTTTTAGCGAGTTAATTTTATAAGAATAACAATTCCTTATTGCCTTTTAACGGGCTTGACTATTTGACTACAAACACATGATATAATAATAATAATAATAAAACATTGGACAAATAAATGACAGAAAAAGTAGTGACAAAGGACAAGAACAAATAAAAGCATTACTTCGTGAAGAGAACAAGGAAAATACATGATTGAAAAAATAATACATGTAAAAGGCATGACATTGATCTCCACAATAAAACCATTATTATAAAAATAATGTTTTGTTATAAATCAAGTTTAAAAGTTAGCATTACACTAAATTGAAGATTTTGAGATGAAAGCATTTGAGATTCAGTTTGACTTAAATTTTACGATGCTTTAATTTTTCTTTTTAGGGCATTTTATTAACACGTGAAAAAATAGTAAACAAAATATGTTTATCATAAGTAGAAGCATGACGGAAATATTTATAAAATTTGAGAGAAAAGTGTTTTTATCTTGTTAGATATCCGAAAAATGTCTTATTTATAATTTGGTTGGATATAGGTGGTATTGTAAAATTGATTGGGTTTTAAGCGACCTTAAAATTTTTGTTGGAAATGTTTTGTAATTTTGAAAAAAATTAAAAAATAATTGTTTGATTTTTGTGTTTATATATATCCCTTTGAGGGTGAGTACAATTTAGTTATTACATATTATATATAAGAGATATTGTAAGTATTGATTCCATATTTCTAGGTAGGTTTAATTATTTTCTTAAGCATTTTCATGGATAATGTTTTACATTTGGTTTTTTATGTTGGAAGAGATGTTATATTGGTATGGTATTAGCTTAGATTGAATTAGGCATATTGTTTGATACTTTCTCGATAAATATATGAATGCTATGTGTATCCCCAAGATAGATAGATCCTATTTACCTAAAGTTTTTTTTAGTTGGTCAAGGAGTGACAAGAAACCTTAGATATTACCCAAATCAAACATGTTGACCAACTACAATTAATAGTTGGCTTTACAAGAAAATTTTGTTATACACTAAACCTTACACTTCCCTATCAAATTAATGTCAAATCACAAGTTATGTGATGCTTTCCACGATTAAGACAAATGAAGCATGAAAATTGAAATTAAATATACAATAAAATATGAGGATGATTTCCATAGTTGGATCTTACTGAGATTGAATAAATGTTGTTAAAATCATACAATCTTAAAACCCATAACCTCGTTAGAATACATAAATTTAGATTGAATAAATGTTATCAAAATCGTACAATCTGAAAACCCATAACCTCATTGGCATACATAAATTTTCACTTACAAGTTATCAAGGTTCATAAAAAGGTATGAATAGAAGAAATTTAGACACGACCTTCCCAAAAACAACTATGTTTATGTTATTTTCATTACAGTCTACAAAGAAATATATGCCTCACATGAGTACACAAAAACAACTACATCTCTATTATTTTTGTTAGCTCAAACAACATAAACTCTCTATACTTTGAAAGCCATTATATCTACCTTATTATCTTTCAGAAACCACCATTAATTTTAAAACTTTCATTTGTCTCCATGTCCAAATTTAGAAAATAATATAGTTACCTTCATGTATTTAATAGTGCATAACTAACACCTTCACTCACATAATTATGCTTGTCTATGCAACTAAAATTCAATATTTTTATGAATGTATCTCAACTTTACCCAAATAGTCACCTCAATACATTTAAAGATACAGAATTACCTTAGACATTAGAAGCTTACATCTATCCAGATAATATTCACTCTCATCATAAACTTTAAAGTAACTCACCTCACTCGATCAAATTGTAGGCTCGATAGTTTTAGCACTTTGCTTTGTCCAATAGTCAATTCACCATGTGCCATGCAATTAATGAGAGCAGGGTTAGGTGCACTTGTAAGTTACTGCCTTCAAGAATGGAAGAATACCAACTTGGGAAAGAATTTACTTTTGGGGTGGGTTCAAATATGTGCCACATTGTATAAATACTACGGAGTCTCCCATTTGTAAGATAGGAATTATATGGATGGCATCCACTCTACATGGAATGTGGAGAAAGGAACCTGTAGCTATTATTCTAGAATAGACAATTGGAACTGTTCTATCCATATGTCAAAAAAAATTGCTAGATCTTATGGGTAGTTTGAAGCTAATAGAATGAGGAAAGTAGCTAGAGAGGCTCAAGAAAAGCTAATTAGGGGAGAGAGTTCTCTCCAAAATGACCCAACTAACCCTTCCTTATTATTGAACTGTTCTTCCCTTAAGCATCATATTAGGCAACACCAAGTGTATATTGAACTTTTCAAAGAAATGGGAACTCCAACTACAATTTGTAATTTTGCAGTTTTGCAAATTGCAAATTGTAGTTGGAGTTCCCATTTTCCTAAGGGAATGTTTCAAGGGAACTACAACTATAAAATACAATTCTATAATTTACAAATTGTAAAACTGCTACTGAGTTCCAGATTTCCTCAATACAAAAAAAATTGTAAAATTATAAATGGGACCTAGATTCCCCAATACAAAGGAAAAGTACAAATTTGTAAAAGGGACCAAAATTTTCCCAAAGGACCAAAAAGTGAAAAGCAATGCATTTGTGCATTAAAAATTTTGGAGGCAAACCTAAAAAGCAAATGTGAACAAATCAAAAATGAAAAAGGCAAAGTGTTGAAAAATAATTCAGAGACCAAAAACAAAAAGGTAAAAGTAACCTAAGTTTTGCATTTTCCATTGCTTACTTGTTCAAACACCTCCATGAGAGAAATACTACAGCGTTGTAAGATCAAGGTTGGCCATTCCAAAGAAGATTTCTCAAGCAGCAATGGGTCTTATGTGTTCAAATGCCATAATTATAAGGAAGGATTATTCTTTGGTTTTCATATGAGGAAGGGCAGATGTCCAAGGAGGTTCCAGCTATAGAAATGAGTTTTCAAAGGCATCTCCATGTAGTTTCACAAGAAGACAAAGAGTTTGTTTAGTCTCCAAGGTGAATATTCTCCTTTTAGCTCATGTAAAATGCATCTCCAGCCAAGAAATCAGAGGGTTTGCTCCAAATATTCATCATTTCATATAGAGGTAGTTACAACAATGATTTTCCTTACATAATAATGAAGATTCCAAGCGTGGCAAAAGAGCATATTCTAGTTGGGAGCATCTTGGTGGAACTTTGAGAGATGTTTGCAATTTTTCAATATCACAAATTACAACCCATATTATTGGATTCCAAAGGGGGGTAAAAAGTATATAAATAGAGGGATTGTCCTCTATTCTAAAGTTTTTATTTGTTTTTTTTGTCTCTAAGTCTAGGCTCTTCAAGATTTTGGGATAAACTATTATGTGTATGTATTATCTCCCTTGATAAGGTGGTTGTAATTTTACAACCATTAGCAAGCTTTGAGAGCATGTTTATGTCTCCCTTATCAAAAAAGCAAACTCACCATGCTTGTCCCCATTGCAACATTTTGTAAAAATGATGTAAGGTTTATTTGTAAAGTTAATGAGAATACTTGTGATTCTTACTCTTTGATTTTGATGAAATGTAATAATGTGTTTTAAAAATATTGATATTGAATATTTGGTTCAATGCTTAATACCAATTATCATTTTGAGTATAGATTTGGATTATAAACCCTTTCTGCATTTTAATTTGAAAATATGTTGTTGAATAACTCTTTAGGGAACCCTGGGTTCATGAATTTGATAGGAAAAAGAGATTCTAAGTGCAGTGTATGCTCTAGGGTTTTAAGAATTATTTGGGTATTTATATTTCATTGGCACCAATAAATGCAAATCACTCCTGGTAGTTCCCATTAGCTTACATTTGAGTTTTTCTACATCTTTACAAAAGAATAATGTCATGAATGTTGAGAGAATCCATGTTGTTTGAAAACCACCAGCACACCACTCTTTTTTACAACTATTTAATTGTCCTACCCTATTCTACCCTATAAATAATACAATTATAGCATATTTTAAGTGTTATTTGCCTTGTAAATGCATGAATCTTGCATATTTAAAATGTATCAGTAATTTTGTGCTTTAAAGACTAGTATTTTAGTCTTCTATTCATCCCCTTATTGTTGAATTTTTTTTTTTGAAATGAAGGTTACAAGTGTATACACATCTATCTTCACTAGCTTGTATCTGCCCTAGTGCATTTGTGCATCCCTTGTGACAACCCTTTTCGGGTGGAGTGTGTAACTTTGGTTATGCCCTGCGCAAATTTGCATTTTGTACCAAAAATCCCCATTGAGATTGAATTTTAGAATCTCTCCATGTGAACAAGCTACCCCATAGGTCCTTTCACCTTGGTTCAGGGAAAGCCAAAATTAGCAGGGACCTAACCATACCCTCTGTCAGTGCCTCCTAGTCAGTTTTTGTGTTTGGTCCATTCTTGATGCCAATCCCTTCCCCAGCTATAATGACACATTAGTGGGGTTTCCATCTTTGTTTGCCATTTTCTCAAGTGTGCAAGGCTGACAAAAGAGGTGTACAACTAAGAACCAACAAAGTACATCAATCAGCAGTACATCACAATCTAACTCTTCTTTGAGAATATAGACATCATATGAGAGGTGACATTGGCGAGTGATTTTTATACCTTTTTTAATCATAAGAAGCCTTTAAATTTCAAGTGAAATTTGACATAGAAAATGAAAACCTTCTTTATAATACAATGTCTGAATTAATCTTTAACTGGTACTCGCAAATTACTGAAGTCCACATTCTCAACCAATCATATAAATCTATAATTAAAATTAATTACCTAATTAAAATTAACTAATTTAAAAAATGTTAATTAATCTTAACCTAATAATTAAACTCTATAAATTATACCAAATTTATGATGATCTCATCATTTTAAAAAAAACTGTACCACAAACCTAAAGAGCATAATAATGCTAGGAGAAGAAATCATCGACACAAGACGCTGTGAAGAAAATTGCAGCGGAAACACATCAATTTAATTCATATGGAATGGCCTCTAATGTGCTTGGTATCAACGACATTTTATTAGAAATCAAGGTTGATCTTTCTAATAATAACCTAAAGGTTAAATTATTTAAATTGTCTATTTCTTTACGCAAAGTTTGACAAACTCTCGTACAGTTATTTATAAAAAAATTGTTGTCTTTGGCTGACAATGAATCTTTGGGCTAATATTGAAGTGATATGTTTTGTTTTGGGATTATGCAAGACGTTAACGATTATTGTAAACTTGATAAGCTTGGATATTGATTCAAATCAGATGACTTCGTTGTCAGATTCAGTTGGACGACTAGTAAAGCTTAAAGTATTAAATGTTTCTATAAATCTGTTCGCTACCCTTCCTGACGACATTGAAAGTTAATGGTAGGTTATTTAAAGCATGTTAGATTATTCCGTTTCATTCATTTATTTCCTTCATGATAAAAGTGTCATCCGTGACACTGTCTTATTGGTATGAAATTTAGTGCTATGGAGGAGTCAGTTACCGATTTCAACCAGCTGAGCTGGCTGCCAATGGGTATCGGATTCCATCTGGTGAACCTGTGGAGGTTATTTGTGAGATTAATTTCATTACAGGATGAGTACGTATCCTCTCCCCATGTTACTAATTTTTTGTCATCTGCCCTGCATTTATTCACAACATGAGGCTCATCTTCAACTTTTCCTGCTTTCGCTATCCCTCTTCACCCTCAGTGCAACTCCTATGCATGAATATGAAACGATAGTTTGTTCATTTGGGGGTTCCATATATTTTCATTTATATTTTAGTTGCACGAATCTTAATGCATGTTGATACCTTTTTGTCATTTTATATCTTTGAGACGATTGTCAAATCATAAATCAGGCAGGATTGGTTTGATTTTGATATTCAAAATTTAAAATTTGAATGATCACACAGCGAACACCGTATTGTGGGCCCAGTCGGACAAGTTGAAGCACAAACGGAAAGGGACGTAATGTCGATAGATGACGTAATCAGTTGAACGTTGGGACAACTGCTAGCATGGCAATCCACTCGGAACGCTCTTACTAGTTATGCTTAGTAGATTATGACCTTAGTATATATTTAATGTTATAGTATGGAAGAACTCCAAACTCTAGTGGCTAATGAAGGGTTTGTATCATATTAAAAATGTTTTAATATAGATTGACAATGTGCATTATAACTAGACTATAAAAGAGTTATGGTGCACTTAATTTACGTGAATGGGCGAGAATCTGGTTTGTTTTGTGATTTTTCAGTTAATTTATTATGTTAAAATAATTTTTTTCAACTGTATTTATCTTCTTAGTTTTATATTTATATTTAGAAGCTTACAAGGATTTCATTGTTTTAAGCTCATACTCGGTAATATAGGGTTATTAGTAAAATACATTGGCATATTGGAATCTCCTTTATGTAAACCAAAATATACATACAAATGTTGATATTTGTGTAAATCATTTGTTTCCAATCAAACAAAACAACTCTTCACCTTACATGTCAATTATATCATATAATTAAGACCAACTTTCCCTACCCTCAAACTAATATAACAATCAAACTATGACCTTTCATTGAAAAATTGTTACAACAAAGGTATGGAGAAGTATATTATTGAATTCTAAATTTTCAGTAAACATTCAATATTATCAAAGAATACTACTGATGTTAGGCAACTTAACCACTTGACTTGACTAAGACAATTACTATGCTTCATTTCTTGATTACGAATAAATATTATTAACACTATCAACTTATATCACATGGTTGTTTAAGAGAGTTGCTCCTATCAAGTACATGTCCACAAACTAGATTTAATTAATTCAATTCTATACAATTTAATATAAAACATTTACTGATAAGACATGTCATATTACACTTCTTATGATTATGAACAATTACTCAACTATACACATTTTTGGATATAGATGCATAAACTAACCGCTCACATGGTTGCTTAAGAGAACTACCTCCTATTAAATACATGCCCACATATTAGCTTTAATCAATTCGATTATATACAATTCAATATTCAATATAAAATATTTGCTAACAAGGATAACTATATTGTAATTCTTATGCTTATGAATAATTACTCGACCATTAATAAAACTATTCATATTGCGATTCTTATGCTTATAAACAATTCCTCGATCATAAACAAATTTTAATGGAAATGTTTTATAATTTAAAAAATAATAATAAATAGTGATTTTTTTCTTATATATATATATTTTTTTTGTTTCCTTTAGGGTGATTACAATTTCATTTACTAGATATTGTATATAAGAGATATATTGTAATTATTAGTTCTAGTTACTAGATTTTTAGGTAGGTTTAATTGTTTTTTAAGGTGTTTTTATGGATAATGTTTTACAATTGGTTTTTTTATGCTAAATGAAGTGTTATACTGGTATAGTGCTAGCTTAGATTAATCTAGGCATCTTTTTTGATACTTTCTCTGCAAATCTATGAATGCTATGTGTATCCTCAGGGTAGATACATCTTATTTGCCTAAAGTTTTTTTAGCTAGTCAGGGAGTGACAAGGACCCTTAGGTATTAACCAGATCAAACAACATGTTGACCAACTACGATTAATAGCTGGATATACATCAAAAATTTGTTATATGCTTAACTCTACACTTCCTTGTCAAATTAATTTCAAATCATAAGTTATGTGATGATTTGTATGATTGAGATAAATGAAGCATGAAAATTGAAATGAAATATATAATAAAATATGAGGATGATTTCCATATCTGGATCCTACTGAGATTGAATAAATGCAATTAAATCATATAATCTTAAAACCCATAACCTTGTTGGAATACATAAATTTAGATTGAGCAAATGCTATCAAAATCATACAATCTTAAAACCCATAAGCTTGTTGGCATACATAAATTTTCACTTACAAGTTGTCAGAGTTCATAAAAAGGTATAAATAGAAGAAATTCAGACATAGCCTTCCCAAAAACAACTAAGTCTATGTTATTTTCATCTCAATCTATAAAGAAATATATGCCTCACATAAGGACACAAAAACAACTAGATCTTTGCTATTTTTGTTAGCTCAAACAACATAAACTCTCTATACCTTGAACGCTATTATATCTACCTAAGTATTATCTTACCAAAAACCACAATTATTTTAAAACTTTTATTTGTCTCCATGTCCTAATTCAAAAAATAATATAGTTACCTTCATGTATTTAATAATGCATAACTAGCACCTTCACTCATAAAATTATGGTTGTCTATGGAACTAAAATTAAATCTTGTTATGAACGTATCTCAACTTTACCTAAACAATTACTTCAATACATTTAAAGATAGAGAATTCCCTCAGACATCAGAAGCTTACACCTATCCAGATAAGATTCACTCTCATCATAAACTTGAAAGTAACTCACCTTCACTCAAGTAAATTACAGGCTTGATAGTTTCAACGCTTTGCTTTGGATAATATTTAATTCACCATGTGTCATGCAATCAATGAGAGCAGCATAGGGTGCACGTGTAAGTTATTACCTTCAAGAATAGAAGAATATCAGCTTGGAAAAGAATTTTTTTTGGTGTGGGTTTAAATATGTGCCACATTGTATAAATACCACAGAGTGGTAGATCTTCCATTCTGCAAAATATACAAATTTAAAGTAGTCTTTACCTAAACAATTTAGAGTAGTCTTTCATCAAAGGAAGAAAGATCTGGAACACCATGTGTTGCACAATTAGTTATGTTGTGTCTTATATTTTGACACGTTTCTCCCATATATGATATTAAACATATGCACATTCAAATCTAACTCGTTTTCAATAATAAACTTAACAAAGATATCAAATGCATTGCTAAGATGGAGTGATGGTGTCAAATTTACTTGCCACATAAATACTTAATGAATAATATTCTTCGCTGTCTCATCCTTAGTCATTAGAAGTGAACATTTCATGTTAAATGAAACAACAATATTTTAAATCAATATTTATGATAAAAAATTAAAATTTATTAAATAAAAAAGTACACACGTCACAAATTTAATTGGACAGCGCTTATTACTCTTTTTACTCCTTGAATTGATCTCCGGATGTTACGTTCATTCATAAGTCGGTGAAGATAATGTCGGCTACAAGGGACTATGGAAGTAAAGTGCATATTATAAAAACAACACACATAACAAATATCAGAGTCCCTTTAAATTATTTGGCCCATATTATCATACACTCTCTAATATACACTCTTATTCCATTCAATATCATCAGTTACACTGTAGAGCAAATGATGGCACGAATCATAGGAAATTTATCTGACGTGATGTGACCTGCTGAACTATTTTATCAGTGTGGATGGAATTCGGTCCATGTAGACTCGTGGTAGCCGCAACACCAGTGACAACCGGCAATGATGGGAATGGGAACGGGAGCGGAGTTCATTGACTGTAGTTATGCATATGGCCGGACGTTAGACGGACGTTACGGATAAAACTTTGACCAGAATTAGAGGGCTCCTGCTGGTTTAGCCACTCCGCTGATGACCAAGCCTCGGTGCAGGCTGCTCCTGTACTTGCCATTGCTCATATACTATAAGTGACAGAGAATATAGTTTAGGGTGTGTGGAATATGTGAATGTATATTCAATGAATATATAGTAGGGCCCCTGAGCTGAAGAATGAGAGCACCGAGAATGCATTTGGCAGTAATCCATTTGTTGTGGTGGAAGAGCTGGACGCCCGACACCATGTTGTGTAGGAGGAATGTGATGGCGCTGATATCGGTGTACGCTTCCACCCCTAATGCCAGCTCCAGCCGAGGGCACCACAGAGAGTAATTAATCTTCAGCTCCATCAGTAGCTCCTCACCGACCAGCACTCTCTTCATGCGACCTTCCTCCAAATCCAGCTCTAACGACAAATTTCTCCACGTAAAATATTTATAATACTATAACTATTGAAACACCCACCCAAGTATGGGTTCCAAAATCAACACAAATTTTACAAATTAAACATAACATATTACATACACATGATATTATACACATGGTAACTTAGATAATGCAACTGTAAATACTAAAATAATAAATCCATATGTTGCATTCTGATATCCATATAGTTGGCAATTTTAAGCTCAAAACAATCTCAAAGATCAGAAAAATACACTAAGGAAATAAAATAAGGGGCATAAAGTGTCAAGTTTTTGCGGGGCAATAATAGCTTATTGTATGTGGATACTGTGTAGGCAGTTTATTTGTTGAGGATTCAAACTTAGTATATTTGTCTTTTCGCCATGTGAACTAGTATTATAGAAGGATATCTCCCAGAAATATTCAAAAAATTAGTATTGCCAAGCATGATGCCTTGGAACTTCAATCAACAGTCTATTGTATGTCGATATTATGCAGGTAGTTTATTTGTTGAGGATTCGAACTTAGTACATCTATCTCATCGCCATGTGAACAAGTATTACAGAAGGAGATCTCCTAGAAACATTCAAAATTTTAGTATTGGCAAGCATGGTGCCTTGGCGCTGCACATCTCAAACTTGAGATCTCTCTTGCTCAAAAAATACACACTGCAGGAGAAGAATGCATTCGCTGAAATGCCAATTTTGAGCTACGGAGAAGAGGTAGCTTTTCATAGAATATGTAAAAGCCTTTTTTTATGGATTGAGTTTGAGAAATCGTGTATCTATGTGGATAAACATAGTTAAGGAAAAATATAAATAAATGAAGGATTTAGTAGTAATATACATATGAAAATGATGATGATGGTGGTGGCTTACTAGTCATTTATTCTTTCCAAAAGAATTGATTGTTTTATCTAATGGCCAAGAATCAAGATGTATCAATTTAAAAAATTGTTCTTGCAATGATTCAGTTCATTTGGGTCCACCTAAGTAAATCTAGTAAGGGAAATTCCACTATTGGTGTGCTTGAGAGAAAGCTTTATAAGCATATTAATGTTGGTCTGAATTTTGGTTCTTAAAACCAGCATTTGAAACCATGGGAGCCATGAAAATGGGTTTGTGGTGGTGTTTTATGTAAATTATTGGATCATTATAAGTGCAACTATTTTTGTGATGGAATATGTGTCTTTACTTACAAATCTTCTTCATTATCTTCATTTCTAGTTGTTAGAATTCCCCTTTGTTTGCTCGACTCAAACTGCAGAATCATTTGCATCTTTTCCTTATAGGGCTTATATCAACCAGTAGTTCAAGTGGTGCCCAAGCACTCTTATCTTTTCAACTCAATGCTTTTAGTCCTAGTTTTTTCGTTCAAGCTGTTGTGATTTGGTACCCACAAGTACACTTTGATCAGTCATAGGATGATAAGAAAATTTCAATTCTACCTTTCAAGAAGGTGTTATTGGTGTATCTTACTATAACAAGTGACGTTAGAGCTCTTTCTGCCATCACTCCAAACCAAGATATTCTGCCTTGAATGATGCATTTGACAAAGAGATGAATGATGATGTTGAGATATGAAAACTTTGAGTTTATTTGAAAAATAGGGTTATGATTAACATTTATTATATACTTTGGCCAAAGGCAGTCCCAGGCAATGAAAATTCTTTTGAGGCATTTTGTCAAATAGTGATGAGGGCTTTTTATATGATTCCACGTTTTGTATGTATTTTGTTATGGCATAGATAACTAATCCAGAGCATTTAGTGAAGGAAGAGTATTGAAGTTATGCCTAATTTTTATATAGGTAATCTGGAAGAATTTTTAAAGAATCTGTTATTATTAATTTTTTTAATTTTTATTTTTGAACTATGTTGATCCTTACCTAAATGAATTGTGGATGAAACAAACATTGAAACTATTTCAATTGGCAAAAAAATTGAGGTTTTCGATCTTGTAGCTGATTTTATTTCAATTACAAGAGGAAGAAAAAAGAGGAAGAAAAAGACAAATTTTACAAAGGGTTTCTCTAAAAATATTTAACTAACCTTGTATGTGGATTTACTTGTAAACCTTGAAATGGAGCCATGGGAAGAAGCAAAGATGTAATGAGTGATCTGAGAGCTCTAAAGCAAAGAGAGACTCTATTTTCTATTCACCTTAGGACACCTACCACAAGCTTCAAAGGTCATCGCTTCAATGCTTAGTTATTGCTTAGAAATTTTACTTGTTTGGAAAGTGAAGATAATATCTCTTGTTTCATAGCTTGGAAGGGCATATGTGAAAGGCTGAGCTCATTTTGACTTTCAAGGGCTTGTTCATTATACATCTGCTTTAGCTTGTGGCTATTGGGATTCTTGTGAGTGAAGCCATATATTTGTAGGGTATTATTACCTATAAAATTTTAAGCTATATCCATCTGTTTCAAGCATGATAGGGGTTTAATGTACTATTTACATTGTGATCAATCTAGGTAGTCAACATTGTCTTGAAACTAGTAAACTCTTATGTGTAATGTTGGGAATTGTAAAATGCCAAGTCCCAAGTCCCCCTAAAATTCACATTTGATGCTCCAAAGATTGTAACAAGGAGAGCTCGAAACCAGACCATGAATTAATTGGTGGTGAAGGGAGGTGCCATTGATAATTTTAAAATAAAACCATCATGGTAAGATTTTAAAATATTTTGATTTCTTACATGCAATGATGAGGGTTGCGCCTTGACTGTCGATTCTGACAAATAAAATGAGAATGCCAATTTTGACATCTGACATTGCATTAATAAATTATCCTGCTTCTACTTTAGCCAACCTGAAGCTAGCCATAACATCAAATTCTTGTAGCCAATAAAAATTTAATAAATAATATTATTTAATGTTGTTAGCTAAACATTGTGTAACTTAACTAGGTTAAATATTTACATATTAACAACATATGAATTAATAAATTTCTATTGGCACAGAGTAATAGGACTAATAAGTATTTAAATGCAATTGAAACCTAAAGATATTCCTACAGGACTAATAACATGTCCAAATCATATAACTGATAAGTGAATGTTCATACATAAAAAAAATCTAGCATAACAAACATCGCTCTACAATTTGCACTTAGCCATTAATGGCTAAAACATAACCAACTTATATATCACTATAATCTCCCAGAGATGCTCTAGAGGTTTAGGCACTCATTGTACCATGTGACCTAGAAAGAGATCTCCTTGGAGCCTCATATGTTGCTAGCCTCTTTCTAGGTATTATATACTCACATTGTAATGGAACATACTTCTGAAATATTTTCCAACTCAACTCTGAATCAACTACAAACGAAGGCATCCACTATTAAGATAAGTCAGCTTGTCATTTAACTCACTCGATCACTAAGGCATATCACTCCACTTGGAAATCCTCCAATCTCTTACATTCTTAAACATATGTTGTGGTAACAAATACCACTCTATCAAACAATGGAGCATGTGGCCCCACTGGTTCACATCACTCCATGAAACTCTCATAAATAGTACTATTTGGTACATCTTGCATGAGGAAATGAAGAGTCATGTCTATCACGAATGGACAATAATCAATATATGCTATATGCATATAAAACATAACATTAACATATCTATTATTATTATTATTATAAAATAAATATCCACAAACATACCATAAATATACTTACCACCTACAATCATTATTCTTAAAACTACTATTGGGGTTGTTGTGGCCACCTATGTTATCACCATCATCCCATATAATCCTATGTGAAATTAATTTAATCATCATCTTACATTTCAATCATTTTATATGAAATAGAAACACCTCCTCTGTCAATAGCTTCAAGAGTAAACATCAAACCACAAAATAATTTATGTAGTGATAGAACCACTGATATGACAATCTCATATAACAATAAATAAATATAATATTGTTCCATAACTATCACCCATTGCATGGCCTCTTAGATACTAATGAGCATCACAAATTTTTACTCTAGTCTCAACTACAACCTGAACACAAAATATGGGAAATCATAAAATACACCACATACACTACGATGAAACTGATCTCTCTTGTAGGAAGCTAAAAGGACATGTATCTGAATCCCACCAATATGTTGAATAGGTCACAATATGCATGTTATATGGCATGAGATCTAAATGACAAGGCTAAACTAGCATAAGCTAAATAATCATGAAGGGACTTGTTTGAAGGATTCACGATATAAGAACACCCACATTTTTGAAGAGATATGTTTACTTGTCCATTTATTTTCTATTTATACAAGCATTTCTGCTTAGTTTTAAGTAGTTAAATTCTATTCATAATTTTTTTGATATTTGTAAGTATTTTTTTTTACTATTTTTTTTATAGGGAGAGCTTTTGAAGAGTTGTGGAGAGTAGTGCCACTTGAAGAGTCAACTGCCAATGGCAAGGGAGACTCAAGCATGAGACCTATTGGGTAAAGCCCATCTTCTTTACCATTGAGTCACAACCAAATTAAAATCTATCTATAATGTTATGATGAATGTGACATATTTTATTTCATCTAAATTAACCAATAAATATGAATAATTATATTTATAATTATAATAATTTAGAAGATTTTATTTTATTTATATTAAAAATAAACATATGTACAAACCATTTCCAACTTCTTGTCACTTCATTTGGGGTTTGCAATTCACCCATGTAATAGGTACTAAATATCTTTTTTGTGTGACTGCTTTTTCCTTTGATTTGAGGGTATAATAGGATTTAATGAGCCAAACATATCTATTGAAAAATTATTAAACAATTTTGTTAAAATATGGTATAAAATGATACATCTCCATATTAGAGGTGACAAAAAGTATACCAGAAAAAAAAATGTTATAAATTTATTACCTCTCGAGGGTTTTGCTGAAAAATTCAATTTTTTTTAATTAATAGTTTCATGAGTTTAAAATTGAGTAATACATATTGTTGTATTTTATTAAAAAAATAGATTTGTGTAATATATATTGTTACATTTTATTAAAAAATAGATTTGACTGGTTATAAACTTACATTTGTCAATTAAAAAATAAAAATAATGAAATAAATATTCAGCATTTTATTACTTCTCAATTTTGTGAAACTTTTTCTTAAACATTAACTATTCTTTATTTTGAGGTACAAATATTTTGTAAAACATTTTTCAATTTATGATATTTGAAGAGAACTTACACTACACTCTAACTAACTAGAAATACACACATAAAAATATATTTTAAAACATCTAGATACTAGAGCTAATTTTTAACTTGTGGAGGTCAACTCTAAATAAGCAATGTGTAGACTCGACCAATAAAATATATGTATCAAAATCTCAACCTTGTGAGTTCCATAATTTTAACTTTGTCTACTCCTACATTAACTATATATATATGAAAGAAAGTTTTTATGTTTTTACAATTTATAAAAGTTGATTTTTGATGAAAATTGTGTACTTGATTTTGATTAGATAAGTTTTAAATCAACATTCTTATTTCATCATCACAAAAAAATTTAAATTGATTTTCATGTGAAAATTCTATGAATAATTTTGATACGATACGTTTCAAATTACCATATCTATTTCATCATCAAAAAATTTATAATAAATTGAAATATATCATATTAAAATCGAACATAATTTTCCTTCAAAAATCAACTCAACAAATATAAACATCAAATTTTTAATATGCTAATATTTGTACATAAAATATAACAGTAATTAATAATATATTTTTTAAATCTTCTAAATTGGCAATTCAAAGCGAAAAAAGATCTGTGAAATTACAAATTTTTGCTCAATATTTACTAGACTTCTTTTGGAAACCATTGCCTGAAAATATCATTACAGTAACATAATTTGAAACCATTCTTCCCGTGTTAAAACTTTGTGAATAGAGCAACGTAAATTGGCATTGCACATTAAAAATCTACATCTCTGCAAGTATATGTCCAAAACCCTAAATATTTATGCTACACAAACATTGTGTACGATTGCATACCCCCAAAAAAAATTGTATAATTGTATGGAAAAACATTTTCGATAGGAAAGCAAAAGAAGGGTTTGCCAGAACACCATGAGAGAGAGATGCAAAAGAAACTTCATTTTTTGGCTGGGGATTCCAAAGATTTAGAGGTGGCTTCCTTATCAGCCTTCTCAGCGATATTTTTAGGCAGAAGAACCTGATGAATGTTGGGCAAAATCCCGCCGCTGGCAACAGTCACTTTGGAGAGAAAATTTTTGAGTTCATCGACGTTCCTGACTGTCAATTAGACATGGCGAAGGATGATCCACGACTTCTTGTCATCCCGCACCGCATTACCGGCAAGCTCTAACACCTCCGTAGCCAAAAACTCCATTACGACTATAATGTAAACCGCTACCCCATGCCCACCCACTTGGCATATCTGCGCTTCTTCAGATATCTACCGATGCGACTGATGGGAAACTAAAGGCTGACTTTAACAGATTTGGTTACAGACTTCTTCCTGGAACCACCCCCTTTCCTTCTATCCTTTGCCTTTAATCCATTCATTCTCAGATCCTTTTCTAATCTCAAATGTGCGAATAAATCTTCAACAACAGAATACACTTCGTTTGCTCTTACGAGGATGTTCTTTTTATACAAACTCTTAACTTTGCTTTTACCAACAGTCCGGATTGCTCTGCTCTCGATCCGACACACACTTAACAAGCCAATCATAATTTCCGATTGGATTTTATACTTTTAAATTGTTTACAGTTAATTGCCATTAATACATGAAGTCTTGGTATTGAGGCCCAGGTAAGCGGGTCCATCGGATAACATTTTAATTGGTCGACTGATTGTTCTCCTCCCATCATGGCCATAACTACACTTCAAATACAAGACAATAAATTTAACTAGCAATTGCCCATCAAATGTACATGCGGACGGGGATGTGATTATTTTATTTATATTATTAAAAAAATAAAAAAAACAACTGGTGGATGTGATTTTGAAAGGGGTAAATGTGAAATGAACGTGCCATGTAAATAACATATCAAAGTGGTGTATAACTATTTGAGAATCTTTTTTATCAAAATTTATAATATTGATAAAATCATATATATATTTTAATTTATTTATTTATTTTTTGATAAATGTTGTTGTAGATATTATTAAAATATTTATAGTTAAAGATATATAATGTTTAACCTTTTAACTAAAAGTAATATTTAATTTTTTTATTTTAAACATTCAAATTTTAAAAATTTATAATAGAATTAAGAAAAAATTAAAAATATTTAAAATAAGAGTATGGAATATCAAGTTCTTACGAGATAATGACAAAATAACCTTTGTTTATTTGAATAAGTGAGTAGAGTGTTATTTTTTTGAAAATAATGTTTTTAACAATTCAAGTGTCATTGGGTATGATAAAATGTATTGAAAGATATTAGCTTTGTCGATTTAAAAGTGTTGAAATGTTATCTTAGATTCTAAACAAAAAAGATGTCCATACATAAAAAATATTACTTGTCTAACTTGAAACTCTTCTTGTGACAAGATTTTTATAAGTCTTCTAATTTAGAAGATTCTAAATGATGGAAATAGGTCAAAAATAAAAGCATTGCCACTACAAGGATGCAAAATGGGAACAATATTCTTAAATTTCATTAAAAAATGGAATCCACCTAGATTACTAATGGAAGATGTATGCAACTTTTGGGTATATTTCTTTGGTCTTTGGCTTCACTAAGCTTGCAAAAGTTTTCATTATGTTGTAGTGTTAGTTTTTAGGTGTTGTGTTTTATTTGGGTCTTTGTTTCAAAAGCTAGCTTACTTGTGGCTATCTTGTAAGTATAATTTAATGTTTCTCTTATGTATTTTTATAGTCACTAAAATTAACATTTAATGCTAAAATAATGCACTTGTGACCATCCTCTATGCTCAATTCCATGGTTTTAAACTATTATTCTTCTACTTCTATGTGGATGATACCTTACCCTTTAGAAAATATAATAATAAATATTCATACTCTTCATTCCATATAACCTAGACTCATTATCAGACTGATCCAGCCTTCGACTTTAGTTATCTCTACTCCTCAGATAAAACCGCTCCTTCAAGACAATCTCATTGGCTATGTTGGATTATTTTATGATCTAAAAATGTTTAGATTATTTATGTTTTTTTTAGTTTTATTTATGGGTTGGTTTCACCCATTTGTGGTTGGTTTTGTAACCACCTTCTTTTTGTAAGTTTTTAACCTTACTCGATGTACAAAAATAAAATTAGGTCTTTTATTGAATATAATTTTCTCTATATTATTTCTTCCTTTTTTCAATCCAAATCAATGGTGTCAGAGTTGAATGAAACTCTGGAGGAAGTTTGAAAAGTCAATGTTTTATCAAATTTTTAGTTGTGCATAACAAGGTAGAAGATACGACATTTAAAATTAAATAAAGTGCAGTAGTATGAGATTCTACTAGAGAGGGAAAACTCAATAATATTTTTATGGTGCCATTGCTAGCACTGGATAGTAGGATATAATGCTTGATTTAACTTTTGTGTGAACAACTCTACGATCAGTGGTATTCCATTGCTCATGAAGACATCATCAAAAATCATGACATAATTTGGAGGAACTCATCAAGATAGTTGGTGAACTCACAAACTTGATGAGCATCTGTACAATGCATAAGTGGACAAATCATAGTGATATGGCAATGGTGTCCCTTTCCATACTGCAGACCTATGAACGGTGACCTTTGGTTGTAAAGCATTCTCCAAGATATTGATCAAGTTGTGAATGTTCTCATTCTATATGGCATGCAAAAATAAACACTTGTTATTGATCATATACATTATTCTATTAGAGAAAAGTGATAATTGAGAAAAATCCTGATAAGTAGATCATATCCTGGGTAAAAGTAAATCAAACCCTAATATTTCTTTTCATTTTATCATAGGTCCCATGAAGGCATGAAGGTAAATAGATTGTAAAATGTATCATCAATTAATATCACTTTTGGTTTAATTTTTGGTTTTTACATATATGTGAAAATTGAACAAGTTATATTTATTTACAATATTGGGTCATGAAGATTCAAATTTGAATAAGGAGATGGATAGGCAAATTTTTGTAAGTCATTTACGAGAAAGGTCAAGGGTTCACAACCCATTCATTTTGATAAAATCTCATTTGTGACCTTATTTTTACTTGGAGATATAAGGGTATAACACGTTCTTTTACAAGCCCCGGGTATATTTTGTATTCATAAACTATTTTTTGAAGGTAAAGGCAAAACCTCAAAATAGTATTCCCTTCTCTTATTTTGACTTATTTTTTAGCACCATGGCAAAAATTATGAGTTTGATTTCTGAAAATGGTAAATTATCATCTAAAAATTACAAAGAATGGAGTAGGAACATGGATAATACACTCATTTTTAATGATGTATGAGAAATCAATGAGAAAGAAACCACACAACCAACTAAATCTATAAAGTTGATTGAATATCAAAAATGTGATAAATGTGCACTCATACTTTTGAAATCATTTTGCACTAAACAAGTAATCATTCATATTGAGGCAGTTAAAACTGGTGCATGGAAATCTTGGAAAGCATTAAAAGATATGTATGACAAGCAACTTGCATACAAAAAAATTGACCTTCTTATGCAACTATTGAACAATAAACTGATAGTTAATAAAGATGTCTCTGAATATCTTTCTCACATGAAAACATAAGAATATTGTACAACTAGTGGTAAAATTGATGATGATATGTTGATTTCTATCACATTGAATGGTCTTAATTCTACATACACCAATTTTGTTGAAATGCTACAGCTTAGTGATAAGCTTAACAGTGCCACATTTGACTCTATTTATTAGTTATTAACTCAGCATGAGAGGTATTTTGTAAGGAAAAAGAGTACATCGATAGAGGAGGTCCACTATACCAAAATAGGCAATCTATTATATGAACATTAAAAAACATTTTTTGAAGCATTATCAAAGATATAAACACTCTCCATGACACACATCCAGACATAAGAATCATTCTAGACATAGGGATCATTCTGATTCTCCAAAGCATGGACATCATTCTGATTCTTAGAAGCATAAGCATCACCACAAACATTCACATAGACACAAACACAAGCACAAGCATTGTTATTCATGTGGCTATTCTTCCTATAGTTCCAGTGGATGTGAGAGAATATGTTACAATTGTGGTGGCATAGGACATCTCTCTAAAAAATGCCCTTCCAAAAAGAGGTCCTTTCGACATCGACAAAAGGTAAAAGTAAACATTGTTGATCACTCCAGTCACTCTGGTCACTCTTTTGGCTATTCTTCTACTTCTTATGATGGATGGGATAACTATGAAGTTGCTTGCTCCACAGTTGATGAGTATATCTATTGAGATAGTGACACACCCATCTTGTGTGAGCTATTAGGCTCAAGATTGTGATTTGATGTTGTAGTACTTTTTGGCTTGTGTACTTTGCTTTCAAAGATGTAGTGATGATAGGATCTTTGATGTGGAGCATTTTAGTGATTTATACTTGGTTTATTTGTTGCATGACTTCTCACCTCTCACCTAATAGGGGGATAAAATATTGCATATTAGTTTTTTGATCATTCGTTGATTATGTGTGATACAAGTTAGCATTGTGTTTCTAGGATTGTTAGTGCTGAGTAAAGGGCTACAAGAGATGATGATTGTTGGGCATCAATTTGATTTATGCCATACACAGTATAAAGGGCAGTCACTTATTGGACAGATTCTATGTAAAGATCAATGTAGTTGGATAGTCCATGATCATGTTCTACTGTAGTGCAGGGATGATCAAGATTAATTAGTCTAGGATGTACATTAGTTGTAGTTATGGTAGAGTCTACTTAGATGACTCATAGTTCATTGATCCAGTCTTTCTATACCTATTTAGATCACACATTGAATCAAGGGGGAGTTTTTTGAATTATTTTATGATCCAAAAATGTTTAGATTATTTATGTTTTCTTTAGATTTATTTACGGGTTGGTTTCACCCGTTGGTGGTTGGTTTTGCAACCACCTTCTTCCTTATGTAAGATTTTTAATATTATTCGATGTACAAAAATAAAATTAGGTCTTTTATTGAATATAATTTTCTCTATATTATTTCTTCCTCTTTTTGATCCAAATCAGGCTAGCAGTGTCTAAATTTGTCAATTTTTTCCTCCCACCAAATAACAGCTAGTTGATAAAATTAAAAATAATCTAAGCAGTCATCCCACATGTTTTTTAACTCCCATTCAAGGAAATCCCAAAATTACCACTATATATAAACATATTATCTATTTATTTATTCACTATAGATGTCAAGAGGCTTTTATATTGTAAACATTATAATTATTCTATCTACACATTAAGAGGGAAACACTTATTCTTATCAATTCTAAGTCCAAAAATATAAGTAGCCATGATTTCCAATGTTATTAATATTACTCTAGATATAAATATTTTCCAAAACATCATTCTTATAACTTTTTATTTTGAACTAAGTTATTGTGCATGCTTTACAACTCACTATAAAAGAGGGGCATACACAATCACTTATCTTAGATACAAATTGGAAATAACACATTTCACAGATAAAAAAACATAATACTTATTGATTTGATCATAATATATACTCAATTTTTTCCTAGAAAGCATATTCAAATAGAGCCATGCCATTTGGACAACATCACAAACCCTTGTTGTCCAAAACAACACACTTTCATTCCAAAATTCAAAAAAAACATTTTCCATATTTATTATAATCAGGTTCAATTTAAAAATTAGTCTTCAATGTTTATCTAGAAATATTTTCATATCTATACCTGGGTTATTGCAGAATTTTACTCAAATTAGGGCATCATGCGCGACATGTGTTCTAGAATCTTTCATAGGTTTACTCATAAATTCAATTGGTATTATTGATTTATCAACATAAATATACTCAGATATCATATTGGGGCCATGTGTGTGGCATATGATCACTTTCTTACTCATTTGTGCACTAGTTTCTACAGAATAAATTGAAATTCATGTCATTATTTTTGTTTTATACACCATATTTAGATCAGACTAATTTTGCACTAGTTTTACACCACAAGAAAACCATTTTTGTTTGAAAATTTTAATTAATTGTTTTTCGCTAGTTTTTACACTTGAATTGAATTCATATAGGGATTCTACGCTATTGTACTACCTTGAGTTTTATGATGATGTAATCAAATGCATATTGATTTCTTAGGTATGTTCTCCTACCATTGAGGATTGGGGCATGCATATTCTAATCCAAGTGTTTCACTAAAAACAAATATCCAAAGGTTCTACCCTCTCTAATCATCAATTTTTCACCATGGATTATAGTATACAAAAATCAAATGATTTTTTTGAAAAAATATCTCAAGAAAAAATTGTCATGTAATTCATACCTTCTCTATGTTTACATATTTTGTAATTAAAATTGTATTAGATAGTTTTTAATTTACATAATATTTTATATTTGCACACAAAATGGTATGTATATCCATAAAATCATAATTAAAAGTGGATATTTTTCAAAAAAAATTAATTACAAGTACCTTCATAGACATGTACCCAAAATTTGGTGACCCAAAATACATAAAATAGACATATTATTACATATGTGTTAGTATACAATCATGGAAATACTTTCCATGGAGGGAGAGTAATTTTCATCCTTGGATAATAAGGTCATGATTTAGGCTCATCATTTTGTTATAAATTAACTAATACAACAACAATATTCTCAAAAAAAATGATTAGCTTATAAAATATTAGAATCCCCCTAGTTTTTCCACACTTGGAGTTTTGAAACATAGTATGGAGTTATTTTTAAAACATCACAAAAATAACAGTATTGTCACACATTTTAGTTTTGATTATTCTCATAAATATGGATGTAAAATTTACACCATTAGGGTATGTTAAAATAAGGCATGTTAATTATATATCATGTTTTGAAAAAGATTGCATTAACATATGTATAGATATAATGAGAGTTTCTATTATACACCTGTCTATCAAACTTGTCATGACCCATACTATGTTCCTCAATATCCCTATCAAGGTTTTTATTATTCATATGATCCTTGGTAGCCTTATGTTTAGCCTATTAATTGTCCATATGATCATGATGTTGTTGAGAAGCCTTATGAATAAACCTATGAATAAGGCTCTCAAGAATAAGAAGATGTAATTAAGGCGATTGAAGAACAAGTCCAAGCCCTTAAGAGGTATATTTTTGGAGGCAATCTTCCTCAAGCTATTCCTATCCCTCCTCAAGAAAGAAATATCTCATCATCATCGAATCCCTCTTGGACTATGATTCCTAATTATACCATGCCAACTCTTGTGGAAGAATTTGAACCTATGAAAAATTTCTCCCTCCCCTGTCCAAGAACCCTCTTGTATTCCATATTAGGGTTTTTTGGCCCCTTATCCTCATTAAACTATTCACTACCCTAAAGAGGAGCCTCCAAGAGAGCCAATCCAATATTCAAAAGAGCCTAATAGCTTCAAATTTATAATTTGGAACCAAGTAGTGAATTCTTGGGGAAATAAATATGAAGAGAGTGAGGACCAATAAGTTGATGTCAAGAAATAATACCTTGTGTTTGTTCAAGCCTCATTGCCTTCTCTCCAAGAACCTATAGGTTATCCATCTTGGATGTCTATCCAAGAATATTTTCAATGTAAAAAAGAGGCCTTAGCTAAAAAGGTGGAAGATAAAGTTGAAGCTATTAAATATCATCAATAAGGCTATGAGAAAGGTGAGGTTCTTGTTTAATAAAATGAAGTGTCTATAGCCCAATTCAAACTTCTCTCTCTCCAATAATTCTTTTGATAATCTCTCATTCCCAAACCCCCAAAGTGCAAGAGTATTCCTTCCATCCCCAAGCCCATTCATGAGCCATCCACCACACCTCATACTCTATCTCCATCTCATTAAGTTGTCTTATTATTCAAGTGTCAAGGTTTGATCTTGTTGTCCTAGAGTGCAATTAACTCCATAGCCTAATGGAATGACAAGGATACTAGTCTAGTAAGTATAGTAGGCATGCTAACCTAGGTCAAAATAGGATCTTTGTAATAAAAAAACATGAACTCTGGGTGAACTATGAGGTCACATTGAGTTTAAATGAGAGGTTAAATTGTATATAAAATAGGGGTTTCAAGATGGGACATTACATGAATCATACACATCAAATTTAGTAAAATAAACATATTTATCAAGATTATATTGAAAATTAAATAATAGATGAGTAAAAAAAGGGTTACTAAATATTAAAACATGATGTACTGGTGTATGGTTTAGAGGTATTATTATTTTCTTATCCAATAAGTAAACAATATTTTATGTAGACCCTATAGGCCAAATCTAGGTCTAGTGACTCAAAATTGAGAATATGATGAAGGAAATTTACTTGAAGAATTTATTGGATTTTTGCATTCTTATTATAGTAATAAATTTGCTTCTAGATGAAATTATCACAACTTACAATTCAAAATTTGTTAAGAAACCCAAATTTATGAGTTTATGGCCTTCAACTATGCCTCATATTAGGTATTAACTACAAATGACATAATAATCAGCTTATAAAGGTCTTGAATGGGTTTTTAACAATCAGTTATACTTTAAATATCCTAATCACTCATTCATAGGATTCACTTTCTTTGAAACTCCAAGAAAATGAAGAAAACCTTCTTGACTAGCCTTATTTTAGGCTTCAATTAGGCCCCAAGAAACATAGTCACCTGCATATACATCTATATAGTTCCAAAAATCATGAAACCTAAAATATTTATTATAGTATGTTCAATTCAACCTACCCAAATTTTTTAATAAATTTCCACTAGTTAAAACATGTTTTATAGTGATTTTACAAATAAAACCCTAGATCAAGGTTAAACTAGTTTTGTAGAGGCTTGAGAGCCTTTAAAATTCAAAGTTTTGTATTTGGAGTGGTTTTAAATCCTTAAAATGGTTGTGAAATCTCATTTAAACCTCCATCTATCTTTTCCAATTATCATACTTGCATTAAAAAAATCCTCTATGTCAATGAAAAGACTTCTTTCATGTGGATCATGTATGTAAAATAAGGCTTTTGAGAGGGTTTAAGAGACTAAATAGAAAACAAAACTTCATATGAGATTAAATATGTTTTAAAACACACAACCATACATCATACATACATATTTCACATTATAAGTCCCCTAAAAAGTTACTTTATTCATTCAATCTTGTCTCTTGAAAGAGTACAAACCTGCTGCCTCTCTCTAACTTGAATAAAAACTCTAATTAGGTGGTTTTTTATTCTCTTTTTATGTTTTTTTGTGTCTCTTATAATTTTGGGTAAAAGGTTATTAGTATATTCCATAGGTTTTAATATTTAAAAAACCAAATCAATCTTCCGAACATATCTCAACAATCCTAAAATATCTTAACAACATGCATTGTTTAGTATTTTTACTACAATTGGAGCTTATTATCTAAATTAAAACACACTCATATGAGAATAAATAATGTAAGGCTCTTTTCACACTTACCATATACTCTTGTGACTCTTTACATATGGTGTATTACCCATATAATTTTCCCAAGGACCTTAAACTATTCAATAACTAGTCTAAAATTCAAATTTACTTATTTGTGGGGAAAAAAATACTAAAGGACTAAGAGAAGATGTTTTAAGCTCATGTATGAGCTATTTTTTAATCCTAAAGACCAAAAAATTCTTAAAAATACCAAAAAAACAAAATCAAAATACACTTTTTTCAATGATTCACATGCATCACTACATTCCCACATATAAAAACATGCTATGTAAATATAATTTTGTAGCTATATTGAGTAAATATAAATATATAATGAAATGATAGTTTCCATTGGAAAGTGATACTGAAGGTGAATTACTATGTGGAAGTAACTCTAAGGTTAAGGCACTAGTAGGAACAAGAAGACTGATTCGATTTGTATAAGACCTTTGAACATTTACTCAATGATTATCCTCTCCAAACACTTTCATCAACATGTCTATGTTTAGACATTCAAACATATATAAGAATTTTGGAAGCAAGATGACTGAAAATTCATTTAATCGTGTAGATCAAACAATGACTAAGTAACCATCCACATATGCATGAAACATAAGAACACAAGATAACACAACTTATATGTGGGAAACCCTCAAGGGGATGAAAACCCACTGATATATACAAATGGACTATAATCATAAAATACAAACAACAAATTCATTGAATCACCAACTTCATGTGGAGAACCAACTCCAACTAGCTAAGCACTAACCCAACTAGGCTTTAGCAAGCACCCACTTACCAGGAGGCACCAACCCCCTAGATGACTCAAAATCAACTCAAGCACCTAAAAACCTTGATCACCTTCAAAAAAATTTGTTTCTCATATATTAAATGATGATCTCCTTCTTATATCTTCTCTATCTTTTATCCCTTTCAAATTGCCTTCTAGGATGCTTCTCTCAACTAGTCCTCTTCTTGACTTGATTAGGTCATATGAACTTAACTTTCATACACAAAAACTATATAAAACATTCATCACTAATCCTCTATACCCATATTATGGTATATAAGACCTTCTTATGCTCTTCAATATATTATTCTATTCACTTTTTGTCTTCACACATAAATATGCCTAAAATTGCCTTGCATTTATACAAATATCTTGCTCATATCCTTATTGGTTAGCCAAACACATTTAAACCCTTAGGTCAGAAATGTAATATATCTTATTAAATCTCATATACATTAATAAAATTTTATTTGAGTCCCTCTAAGTCTGACCTACCTCAATTAGGCCTTATCTCATCTTCAGGGCTCATGGAGACCTAATCCCATTAGGTCTACTTAGGACACATTATAATTTGCTTTCAATGGAACACATTCAAACACATCACATGGAAATATCATTTCATATTCTACTCAAATAGACCCCTGATAATCTCATCTAGGATACACAACACTTTTTATCTTTAACCACTACCTCAAGCACATCATTAGCATTGTTCAAAATTAGTTCAGTGCATACCCATAAAGTCTGTCTTGAACAACTGAAGCATAAAAATCAATTCCAAATGGTCATGGAAAAAAAAAACTTACATAATATATGTGACCTTAGGGTAATCATCACATGATTTGGATTTCACAACTTAAGTCAAAACTACTCAAAACCTTCTCTGCAAGTAACCCACTCAGAATTGCCAACTAGCCTCAAAACACAATCATGAAAACTTGAAATTATGACCCCTGAAGGAACACACCTAAGGAATTAAAATCCATGAATATGATAATAAAAAATAATAATAACAAAATCCAATAAAAATATCTCAATATCTAATTTAAACTATTGGTCTTGCATACCAATTTGTCAACCTTCTCTCTCTCAGATGTCACTCAGTTAGATAAGCCATTTTGGCTTCAATATTTTCACTAATTTCACTAACTACCCAAATTTATACAAAGCATAGATAGTAAATAAAATTTCCAAATATAAACACCACGTACATTATATTCTTCCTCTTAGATTATAGATCCTCAAACTCATCATTATAACTTGCTTACACAAAACTTCCAGTTTACCTTACAGACCAATCATGGTGATATTAACCTTCAAAACCTATGTACACACTTTAAAAGACTCCTAATGCATATAAATGATCTTATGATATAATTATACCATATTCATATATAATTAAAATATGGTCAAATTATAATATTGGTCTTACAGACCAATCTCATAACTTTGTACCTCACTTGATCATTTAAACCAGATAGGTCAAATTATGAGCAACATTTTTATCATATCCATTGACCTCAAAAAATTATATCGAACATGAACATATATTAAAGGTATATAATGACATATACATACATTTGGATTCATCCTTAATCCATGAAGTCATATCCCTAAACAACTTCTCACTTTTGCTTGGGTTTCATTGTTTGCATCATTATACCTATTAGTGACTGGTCAACTTGTATGACTATTTTAGCACATATAAGGGATATAAAATAATGAAAATACATTATGTAAATAAAATTCAAGTCTCACTATTTATCCACCATCCATTTATCAAATTTGACTTCGTCAAATTTGATTGCTACAGGAAACCTTTGAGAAATAAGGCCTTTCTTGTAAGGTCCACTCACTCCCCTGACAAACCAATCACACCTAGAGATTCCTGGGATAGTTTAATAAAAAATATAATAAATTAAATAGACTCACCAATATATATTTATCACTTTATAATAACTTATTTCATATCAGGTCACTATTAAGGTTCTTTGAGGGTTTTAACCATCTTCCAGTCTTAACGATCATTCATAAAGCATAGTCCCTTAATCCAAAAATTAATGCCCAGAATTTTAAGATATAACCCTTAAAAATATAATTTGAATAAATTAAATTCTCATGCATAGGTTACACATGCCAATAAACACTTGAAAGTTCTTCTCAGGTTGAGAACCCTTCATTTTGTGCACTCAAAAGACCTCAAAACACCTTTTCTTGCCTTAACCTTCAAATTTTGACCTAAAACTTGGTCAATATAATTTAAATTAGATGAAAAAATTATATCAATACTCACATATATCCTTGTTATACTTATAAATAGAACCTCATACCCTATTAGGTCGTGCTCTCTTTCTTTGCTCTTTAGGATTTAACCTATAAGTCATATTAGACCTTGAAACTAAGCTTCTATCCACTATCCAAGATGTCAAAGCCTCATATTAATGTTAAAAAAACTATTACCAAGCTCAAAAAATACCATACGTTCTTTAAATGCCTTGACAATACCTCATGACACCTCATTAGGTCAAGTAGGGTCTAGAACGAGCCTAGTTGCATACTAGGTCTGTAGGTCCTACCCATGTAGGCTCACTCTAAAACTCTCATGAGTGATCCAACACCTCATATTAATAATAAAAAAACCTTATAAAAACTATAATACCTCTATGCATCCATATCACTAGGACACCAAACTCATACCTTCTCACAAGGTCTCTTCATGCAATGATGAATGTCATGTTTAGGCTTCTCAAGCACTTGAAGCTTGATAACTGACCTTGAAACACTCCTTAAGGATTATGTACCTTGATTACATTAAATTAATTCTACTTAGATAATATCATACCACTACACATACCTCTTCATGCTCATCATGCACATGCTCATGATATGACTATGTTCGTTATGACCAGGCTTCTCAAGACACCTTGTATTTCAAGGACTAGTACTCGATCATGCTTACCTTGAATTGAATATTGAAATTAACCTTATAATAATAATTAGGTTTCCTTAAAATTATCTATTATCACATGGATTTATTTTCATATCATGGACACAAGCTCATACGTCACAAACCACTCACCGTGCATCTTCACTAGATGCACCTTGACATCAACCTTGACATCAATGACAACACTTCTCAAAAAAGCATATAATTTTATCTCAATTTATTAAAAAATACTCAATATATTTATTAACCAAGTATTATACACTTTTAATAGTGCATTGTCCACATACTGAGATTCTTATCTTGTTGGACCCTAGCAGATAGTTTAAGCCCTTAAACAAACTTGAGTGTTATTTGATGTTATTTTCACCACTCCCCAAGCTAGTTTGGTGATAGTTAATGCTATGGGAAACCCATATTTCACATTATTTTTGGCATCATAACAACCCCCAAATAAATCAATATGCACATAACATTTCACCATTTTCAATTATAACTACTTTTTAAATTATTTTCAACATTTATATGCACAATCATTCTCTATTTTATGCTTACCTTATTCAAGAATCCATTGGTGAGGCCATAATCCCCTCTCCACTTTTTTCATTAAGATATCAAGAGTTTTTTAGATTTTTGGGCCTCCAAAAAAATAATAGGCTTGCATAAAGAATCTCTATAATCAAACTCACCATGAAGCATTTGGCACTGCCCCTAGAACAACATGGGTATTGATAAAAACACTGCTCTAACTTTTCTCATAGATATTTGTTCTCTACTAACATAAATTGGCTTAATACAAATAAAAGGTACTTAATAAATAATGGGATTTGTGGAGTAGATACTTGTATCACACACACACACACACACACACACACACACAACGTGATTGTTATTTGATGTTATTTGTGTGGATAAGACTTATTTCATGAAACAAATTGTAAATAAATGTGAGGGTGATAGCAAGATTTAATTGATGCTAAGAACATTGAGACAAAGGAGGGAACCAAATAAACCATATTTTCATGATCACATCTTTCTATTCTAATGGTGTTGATTCCATAAGGATTAATTTTATAATGCATTTCCATTTAGTTTAAATTTATGTTTTATTAATACAAAAATACCCTTAACATTTAAATATGTTGAATACTATATGAAAAATAACTAACTAGACTTTATGAATTTTATTGAAGCTATTGCTAAATGAATTTTGAATTACATGGTAAGTGTCATCCATATTATAGGTTTATCATGATAGTGTAACACAAATATGGTAAGAGTTGCGGAAATCAGAGAAGAAGTATACAAACACATTTGGAAAAAAAATTATATCCTAGAAGAACTAAGTTTGTCGTGTGATATGATGAGCTAGAAATTGTGTGTGGTTGTTGATGCCATAAATTAGAGGGGGATAGGATACAATATCAATTTCATCTAAGATAATGGTTTGAAATGGTGTAATGTTATTTAATAATATAACATGGGATATCCTGGGTACCACATTCCATTTATGAGTTATGAGTTCCTGGCATTAGTAGAGAGACACGATACTAATTTCTTCATACCATGGTCATTTGAATGGAGATAATGGGATGTGGTTTTCCCTAATCTTTGGAAAAATCTTGGAGCCATTCTGACATACATAAATCCCATCCTAGAAAATTTCTTGTTGATAAATGTGTCATATGATCTAGATGTGTATGTATACCTAGATAAAATACCAAATGTGTTCATGTGAGTGAATCTCCCATTCAGAGTACATTTAGAACTATATAGAATTAGAAATAACCATTGTGATGCATTAATACTTTATCTAACCTAGCCACTCACAAAATTATGAAAGAGGTACACAATCTCCCAAGACACTAATTTTCCTATCTTTTGACTAGGCCAAAGGATATCAATAATGAACCCTATGTACTTCTTCATGTCCACGTAAGATGATGACAATAATGGCTACTACAATTCATCAAATGAAAATGTCACTTCAAAAAGTGAATAGTCATTGAACATGGAATGGGAGGATATATTTTGGCATATTGGATCACCATTACCTTTATTTTTGGTTCAAGTAACTTATATTTTGTACTTACAAATGTTCAACATGACTGATAGTTGTTAGTATTCTAAACATATGTGTTTGACAATGTTTAGTCTATGGATAAAGAAAGAACATTTTGTTTTGTCTCTTACTTGAATTTCATATGAGTATGTTATGTGAATGAATTCCTATGTACTTTTGAAATCATCATTTATTATGTAAAGGTTTAGATGCATTTTATAAATATGGAAACAAAATTATGCATATTTCAAAGCCAAAGAAGGACTGTTGCAGTTGAAAGAGAGATTACTTTTAAAGAAGGTTATCATTATTATTGTACTAGATTTGGTTACGAGAGTAAGATATAAAGGTATATAAGTTTCATTCTTATCCATATAATTCTTAAAAAATCTTCAGAATTTAATTTCTTATGAATTATACACTCATAGTCTATGACACTAAGAAAAAGGGTTCACAATATAGCAAAGAAAGTTATCTTTGATGGTTTGGATAATTGTTCATATAATAAAATTATGTGTGATAAAGTTATGTGAAAGTGTGGAACATTTGTCCCAGGTTCAGATAACTATGATAAGGCCTTGAAACTTAATTTTCTTTTAAAGGAATGCTCTCAGAATTATGATAGTCTGATAACCATAGACTACAGTTTGTGAATAAAAAATGACTATAACTCATAAGTGAGTTGTGGAAATTGTGTAGATGTTGGTATAATGGGATACCAACATGTTTACAAGGTGACTAAAGTTATTCCTACTCTTCAAGGAACCCACATTACAAGTTATTACTGACTATATTTGTACAAATCTTTTATAAGTTCTTAAAACATGGTTTTATTGCTATTTATATACATTCCTTGAAAGATCAATCCAATAAAGGCTTGTGATCTTATATATTGGAATTAATGATTGGTAAATGAATGTATGAGAATTATCTAATGATTCCCAAAGGATTCAATTTTGAAACATACATAATAAAATATGACCAAGATTAGGATTAGGATTTTAGTTGCGTAACACTGTTGTATGTTTATCTATAAGAGTTACAATTGAATGGGACGTGGTTTAGTTTAGTAAGTAACATTATGTCTAATGAAATGTGAATAACCCTATTTATAAACTAAAGAATTTTTCTTTGAGGAAGATAACTCGAATTAAGAAGGGTAAAAGAAACTGAGTGAACAAAGTGTGATATGATAGAATTATGTGTTATCTATAAGAATCAAGTTGCTATCAAAATGGATCAGTGTTTTCATGTAAATTAAAACTAGGAAGGTTAAGAAGTTTTTTCATGTTAAATTATGTGTTCAAATATATAGTAATATTCATTAATAAGTGAACTAGCGATAGTTTTTATATAAAAGGATAAAATATTAAGTGTAAGAGTAATAAGTATGTACATATTATTTTTTATTGAGATAAACAATTTGAAGGAAGTTAATATTATGGTAAGAATGATATTAAACATATAAAAGGACATAAGTGTATTAATAAGACATAAATTTCATGAAAACATAAGCATATATTAAGGCCTAGAAGCCTACAGAACCCTAAAGGAAAGTCATAGAGGTGAATACGGGTTTATTTAACATGATGAATACTTGGGAATATTAAAGGTAGTTTATTTAACAGTAAATAAGTATCATGTTTGAATGTGGTGTAGTAAACATTTGAACCATATCATTAGAATATAACAACACATTTAGAAAATAACAAGTTTCCCTCATCCAAGCACTTAACAACACATGTCATTTTATAGAATAAAATATGAATAAGCAATTTTTGTAAAAGAAACACTGATTTTGTAGATTAAAATATGAATAAGCCAGTGCTTAAATTGATTTCCATCCAAATTCATAAGCATACATGAAATACTAGTCACATTATTCATTGCAAGCAACTAGTTATCACTATTTCTCTTGTAATACCCCAGCTATCGAGAGAGATCACATGAACTTCTAAAAATAGGATCTCATATTCCGCCTTCAAAATCTACAGTTGATGCTCATATATGGAAACTATCCTTTTGTGATTTAATTGCATGGTCCTCATAGTCTTCGCCCTTATGTCATAGAGTACTTTCATGTAGGCATGGGTAGCTTCTAGAATGATAAACATTTTTTAAATGTACATCTTATCATCCCTCAATGTGAAAAATGTATAGTGCAACTTCTCAACCTCTCTCCTTTTATCAACAAGTGCACTTTCCAACTTCTTAACATTTTTCCTTGCACTATCTAGAATCTCCTAAGGATAAAAACTGGATTTCCCTCTCAAGTGATTATTTTTTAGAGCTGCTAGTCATAGTTACAAACTGAGATGTGCTTATGCACCCATTATGTTCTCTAATCTCATCCTTGTGGGAAGTTATTCCATGTCCTCAAACAATTGGGAAGCCTCATTCTCATCTAGATTTAGGACTTTGTCTATAAAAATACACGTGAAAGTCAATAATAGCATTCACTTTTTTTAGCAGTGATAAATGAAAAGAAGCTACTCATAAATGAGGCTCAATGAGATCAATGCTTTGTTTGAGAATAGGAAAAATCTAAGAACATCAATTTTTTTTAGATTATGAATAATTTCATTACACATAGTATATAACTTAAATGAAAATAATAAATTAACCCTTTATTTACAAAAGATAAAAGTAGGCAAGTGAAATTAAAAGTACTGCATGTTACACCGGATAATGATGAATGCCCAAAATATTTACAAACAATTAAAAAAACAACAGAGAATACCATTATTCTTTACATGTGCCATGGTCATTCTAATGTATTAGATTCTTGCAGTCCTTCTCTCTCCTCTTATTAACAATAATATGTTAGTACTCACATATATAATTATATTTGTGAGTATATAATTATTTAGGTGTACGTGAGTTGTGAGAACAACTCATTATTATATAGGCTTGAGAGATTTTACGGGAGAATATTATGAGATAGAGGATAGATTGGAATATCTTGATTATAGGAATTAAAAATCCTATAAACATGTAATCTATTTTATTTGTAAATAACTTAAATAGAATATCTGATTGAAGTATATTATTCGTAAACATTCATGTCTTTTCTATGAACCAAACTTATCATCTGGTATTAGAGCAGGTTACCCATGGTAGAAGGAAGTTGTACGCTCATGTGGAATAAGGTAGGAAAACTTTAAGTCACGACCTTCATCAAGTTTAGGATAAAATACATAGCGTCCAATATTACATTAAACTCTTTCAATGTTTCTTCGGTCACATTCAAACTACATGCAGTTATTTCTATGATCAAGCATCATTTTTTAAGTTGACTACATAAGAAGTTTGAACGAGATCATATCTGTTATGGTGTCTACTAATCTAGTGATGAGTTGATTTCTTCAACAAGTGATGTATGTAGAGTGGATGAGCAAGAGACACAGGCCGCCACTGTAAATTTCATGAACCAGGCCATCTAGGCTCACCATAACCCCGAGGCGGAGCCGTATTTTCTGTTTGAGCATGGAGAATCGATGTCAGATTTGTGATGCATGATCCGTGTTGCATTCTTATATAAGCATTGGGACATTAGATTTGATCCTACCATGCATACTTCAAGTCCTCATATGCCAAATTATCACGATAATTCTTTAGTTTTTTGCCAGTTTTCACAAGCCTTCAGTCGCTTGTATACCTACAATAGTCTTGGTCAGTGAGTGCATTGTTTTATCTTTTATGGAAATTCGTTATTAAATTCCTTTTGATATGGTTTTATGATCAGGAGTAATAATATGATCTATCTTCGACATTACATTGTCTGAATCTTATTCTGGCAAACACAATACTAAAATTAGTTTCAATAATCGTTTAAGTCATGTACTCTGCTGCTTAGATATTCCCGAGTCACCTATATTTTTTCATCCCTGTTGGTCTGCATGGACCAGTCACCACCAACGAGATAGCGTTGCTCTTTTGGTATAGATCTGTCCTAGTTCATCTACGTGTACCTACTCTAGTTAGATGCATTCTACTGTTGTTTACGAGTAGTAGTTTATAGTTTCTTTTTTAGAGTTTCGTTTTAGTCGAAGTTATTATAAGTGTCATCCAAAATTTAAAAACATATCCTTGCTGGGTCAACTAAGTTTTCAATGCTTTGTAATAAATGTCAAGTCCTAGATTAATTTTTTTTAATATCAAAGGTTCTCATATGTTCATTATTTGTTCAAATCTTTAATGAGTCTAGATATTGGTATATTCATTTAATTGTGTCATATATCCAAATAGTATAAGTCATGTAGTATAGCTTAGCTAAAAGTAGTTAATTGAATTAATTCTTTGAGTTATTAGTTGAATAGTAGGGGTATATTTATTTGATTCATGATAATAAATATTGTATGTTATATGAGATATGATCAAATAAATTTGAAATAATTATTTATTATCATAAAAGTTATTATAAAATTGTCAAAAGAGTTTTATTTTTATGTCAAAGTCTAGAGTTAATATTTTTCTAGGTCTATTATCAAAAATTGTAAAATATAAAAGTACTTATTCTATAGACGTATTTTTCTTCTACGCGATGTCTGAATTATGGAGGGATTTCATCTCAAAAACTTTATGAATCTAAGCTTCATCAACATATGTGTTGAGTAAGCCTCAAACTTGTAGGAGGATGGAGGACAAAGGAGTTTGGAAGACAAATAGCGTCCTATCGTAAACCCCTAACAAAGGGGTCGCACACTTGGATTAGTGGATAATAAATTACATAGAAAAGACTATCCAAGGACTATTCTTAGTGATAGTGAAGATATTATGGATGTGTACAATCGAGAGAAAATAGTTGTGTGCAACAACTATATCAAAGATGATGATGACTTAGTCCTCAATTTTTTTTTCCATTATTTTGTATGTTTTTAATTTTTGCAAATAATAATAGATGTATCATACCTATTTAAGTATTGTAACAAGTGAGCAAGATTATTATGTATTCCCCTATTGGATTAGGTAAAATGATAGTATAGATATCATGGAATATGGAAACAATTATAGAGGAGGGTAACTAACTATGAAAATCATCTGACTACATAGATCCTATGACTGTCATAAGTTTTTATGAAGATGATCAGTCAGTTAAACATCTATTGCATTCTCATGGAGTAAATTCAGGATGCATTCTTCACATTGTAGTGGTCATGTGCATCAAGATCCAGACAACAAGATTTAGACAATAGTATGTAGACCTAAAAGTATGCATTGGCATATGATTCAGTTTTCAGTTCATGTGATGTATTTTATCTCCATATTCACACTAAGGGGGGAACGGTTAGGAATAATATGTTAATACTCAAATAAATAATTATATTTATCAGTATATAGTTTTCTAGGTTTATGTGAGTTATGAAAACAACTCACTATTAGATAGGCTTGAGAAATTTTAGGAGATAATATTGTGGGATAGAGGATAGATTGGAATGTATTGATTATAGGAGTTGAAAATCCTATAAATATGTAATCTATCTCATTTGTAAATATCCCTAAAAGAATATCATTTTGAAGTATACTATTTGTAAATATCCGTGTCTTTTATGAAATTATTTATTTGGTGTTTAAGCTAAGTAAATCTAAACTAGACTTCTTACCTCCTCTCCTGCCTCAAACCATATCCCATAGATATCAACACCTATTATTTGAGTTACTTGAATAGATAAACACATGAAATCAGATAAAAAGAAGGTAAAAGAGAGAAGACATGCATTCAAATCTTATATTGCATTACTTTCCACCATGGCTACTTCTCAATAGACATAAAGAGGTGAAAACATGTGAACTTAATCACCAACGTGTGACACATGGAAAGGATAATAAGGTAAATATGTGAACATGATAGATCGCATGTCGACAACATCACATACCATACACATAAAAATGATTTCATGAGTACATGGTAAAAATGTTGCATCATTTAGGCCTTGAAGTATGTGAACACTCAAAATAAGTTAAATAATAGGCATGTAAAGTGGGTTTCTTTCTTACAGGGATATAATTTTGTGTTGTGATATCAATCCCAAGATCCTCTTATCTTGATCCAAGGCTAAATTTCTATGTATTAGTTTTTTTTTTATTTTACCAATAGGTTTCTTATTTAACAATCTCTTTACAAAATATTGTTTTTGTCTATCCACCATTGTTTTCATCTACAAATGAAATAACCAAAGTCAATCCTTCAGAATACACAACCTTGATTTCAAGTGAAGAAATTATATCTTATAAATTTTATCTTTGCATTGACATTTTAATTTGGATCTATACTTTTAAAAATAATTGTGAATCAAGATAACATGAACGCATATAATTCAAACACAATTGTGTGTATCAACATGTGGAAATTCTAACTTGTTAACTCAAGGTCAAAACAAAGATAAGTCAAAAACCTTATTAATACCATTTATCAGATGAACCATAGTAGCACTAAGAAAATCCCATGTTCTTTTCCTTGAGATGACCTATTATCGAATGAACACAGATTATATCTTTATTTTCTCTTGTCCAAGTCTTCACCTAAAATCTGATCTTCCACTTTAAATAAATCAATTTGAATACATACCTTTTTAAATGCCAATATGCATGCTTTTCCAATATTAAATTCAATCCCATTTCTCAATATAAAATATAAATACCTAAATTATATCGGTCATCTTGGATAAGGTAAATGATGAAGCATATCTCAAGTAAAAATTATATATCCATATCTCTCAAAGACAACGAGTAGAATAATCAATGAATTACATTGCATCATAATCAATATGTGTATCTTAGCAAATCTTTTGCACAATACATTAACTCCATAAAACAAAATTTGATCTATCAAATATTTTCAAAATCAAGTGCTATAACATGCATTCAAATTTCAATAGAATTATTCTTGTAGTCATACATTATACTTCTAAACTTGATCAAGTAATATTATGCTCATAACTCACTATAAATATGAATAAAATACCATTTTATTCTAATGAATCATAGCTTCAACTTTCATAACATCTCCATAATCCATTTTTCTATTAAAAATTAAATCCATTTTGATTTATCTTTAATCATTCACACACAAACCTTCTGAACTATTACAGAACCATCCATAATTTTTGTTGGCAATTAAATATCATTTTGTCCCAAAATATTATTCATGAATCTATCACACCATTTTATTTTTTACAACATTACCATTGAATACCTTAGAGATTGATTCGATGAAACACAAGTCTATTTACTATAATTACAATAATAATCTCCTATCTTTTCCATGAATTTATCTAAATGAATCTCCATTAAATTCTAAAATAATATAAAATATTCAAAGACTAATTGGATCTAAATAATCCAATCAAAGATTAATGGTAAATCCTTGTCTTATCACAAAGACTAATTAATCCTTCCCTCTATCGATTACCACTTTCTTATCAATCTGTCAATTACTTTTCCCAAAACTTGGCAATCACAAAACTAGATGTCTTTGTAATGTCAACTAAAATAAAAATGTATTAATATAGGCCCATGTTTTTATTCTTGTTTACCTCTATTCTTGAAGATTCCAATAATTGACAATTAATTTAGAGAGCACAAGACAAAAATCCTCATCTTGACCTTGAGCAAACTAGTAATACCCTCTACTCAAAACAATATTTGATGAGCCCCAAAAATGTCTTGTTATTGTGTCTATCTATTGTACTCATACTACTTGATTACCATGCTTTTGAATACTTTTCCATATAAGTTTCCTACTTTTATAAGCCATATAGCATTATGTTTTCAAACTCTTTTAAATAGTTGAAATTATGTATTGGAATGAAATATATGATGGGTGTCTATTACTTTACAAAGATTTATCTATAAATATGTTTTGAAGATGTTTTGGAGAAATAGGTATATAACACAGAGCATCTTGCAGTAAAGGAATCTCATTACTTAGACCATTCTATAGCCACTACATAACCAAAGGTGTGGATGAACAAATTTTGATTCTCTTCTAACCGACTCATCAAAATGACTGTAAACTCCATGAAACTCAATAATAAATTGGTTAAATAATGAAATAGCCTTATTTATCCTGGAACAAAATCACAAGATTCACATGAAGGTTGTCTTTAGTGAAAGGAATCAATTTTGGTTATACCAATTCGAATGTATCTTAGAATAGAATGTATATTATTTTTCCCATAAAATAATCTCCTATTAGATATATAAATATATAGCAACAGAGTTGATAGATATACAAAATATTATATGTTGAATATAGATTGTCAAAAATACATTATATTAAGCAATTATTATTGTAACTTCCTGCAACATTTCATTATTGTATTTTTTATTAATATGAGTTAGCAATTCTAATTTCAATTTAGTGTTTTAAGAGGAGGGGTTGAGTCTATATTTGGAAGGAGGAAGGCCCCCCTTTGGAAGTCTACAATAACAATCTAACCTATTTGTTTAGCTAAGCATGTTTTTTGATTTGTTTAAGCATTGTGTGTTTCATTTCTGAATTGTGTGATTTACATTCTTACTTAGATTTATTTAAGGAAGATTCCCATGCATAAACATTTATTTTACAATATTTTTTTCATGTTTTATTTCAATCATTTCATTAACTATACTTCAACATCTTAGATACAATTAGCAGAATGTCAAATTAGAGATTGAGTGTGCATATATAGTGACATCATCCTATTAAGTCTACGTCCTTGAGTTGACATTTAAATGAAGTGGAAGGTACAAATCCATGGTTACTCTCCTTATTTATTTTGATCAAGAGAATTATATTTGATTGTGAATCAACTTCTATTCAGTACCAAACAAAAACAATTTTTCTTACCAGACTATCAGGCTTGTATGAAGTAATTAGTCTCCTATAAAAATCAAATCACATCCAACTTTATATAAATGTTTTAGAATCAGACTCTTCATAAACTAATAAAATGACCAAATTGGTTTTATTGAATCCAAAATATAATTTCTAGTTATAGTCATAGGCCTCATGGCCTTCTTGACTCCTCTTATAACTCATTTACTCAGCTAACCTATAAACCTATGTATCCTTTAAAAAGTTGTCATATTTAACTTTATTTATTTAACTTATTTGGCTCCTTTAGAATAGGTTATGATGTTATTTCATCAACGTAGGTTTCTCCTCCAAAATTCTATCCACTCCTTATCTTTATAAGCCAAAATAAGCCTTGGTCTACATTTGAACTGTTCTAGAAAGACATTGAGGTAATTTTCTACTTACATGGGGTAAATATGTGTTTACAAGATATTACATCTTAGAAGGAAACTTACACCATACTAATTTTACCTACTAAAAGATAAATGAAGCATTTTAAGCTTATTATTGAACTTTTTTAATGACCATTTGAACTATTTACATGATTACACTAGTCATATCCTGATGCTCCTACATCATGATGAAGCATAAATCAACAAATCAAAATCAGGTCGCTGATGCATTGAGCAGGGGAGTGGTGTTATTAACTACTATGATGAATTATGTAGTTGGATTTGAAGTTATTAAAGAATTATACGATACTAATCTAGATTTTGGAAAGATAGCTGAGTAGTATAGGAATCCATTAAGGGTGAGATGTTCACTATTCATGATGTTTACTATTATTGATCTTAGTCATGTAGGGTTTGTCCCTACATGTGGAGATGGGAAAAGGATGTTTCTTAAATTGGTTATTTCTATTTCCCCTTGCCATGCCAAAAATGAAGAAGTGAAAGAATAAAATGAGTTAAATGATGGTTAGATCATACTTGATACATCTCCCCTTCATAGGGGATGTTGGGGATACAAACCCACTAGTCCTTTGCCACCTCCTTCTCCTTATATGGGGTTGTTAGAGATAATTTCTTAATGTGTTATTTAGTTTTATTTAGTTGTATTACTTGATAAGTGTTCCCATTTTAAGATCAGTTGGTAGTCTTGATAGGTGGGAGGTCCAATTAAAATATATCATGTACCCATGTGGTAGGTCTAGGTTAGATGGGATGGCAAATCTCGAGGAATATATGGGTAAATCAGGAGACACCACATGGCACTTTGATAAAATAGTAATAAATTTGACATATTTAAGACTCGGTGATCACTCAAAAAAAATTTCATGTGTATAGGCAATAGGTTACTTGTCCAAAATAAAATAAACATGAAATAACAAGATGTTATATAAAATTTCAAATGTTAATGTTAAATTTATTTATATTCTTGGAGTTTTTGAGTCTTCAAATTTAATATTTTGTATAATGGATGCATTTTCTGGTTAACCCAACGTCCACATTCAGGGGGGCAATTTTAGGTGTATGTTAAAACTAGGATGTTGGGAATTAGTCCTAACATTTAGGTATGAAAATAAAATAATATATTAGATAATTGTAAGTGATTGATTTAAATCACGTAGAATAAGGGTTTATGATAAGTTGTTAGGAGATTTTACGGGATTAGTTTTATCTCCTTTTTTTAGGAGATTATAATCCTATAAATGTAACACATTACATTTGAATAAATAAGTTATTGAGATTGATCAACCAAATATATTATGCTCTGCACATTGACCTTTAATGGGGTAAATCCCATCAAAACCATAAAAAATATTAAGGAAGATATAAAATATTTATGGTTGAGTTAAGAACTAACTTACATCATTTTAAATGTAAAACCATTAAGTGTACAATGTTTAAACAATAATGTAAATATAAAACATGCTTATTTTATACTTTGATGATGGTGGAGACAAATGATACCACAACATAAATATCCTAACTTGTAGTGACATCTAAATCACCTACACCTACAACTCAAAAGTGAAAATTCCATATTAAATGAAACAACAATATTTTTAATCAATAGTTATAATTAAATATTAAAATTTATTAATTGATTGGCCTAATTGATTGATTGGATCAATTTATGATTACATTAAGGCTAATTTCACCCAAAATCACATTCTGTAATCACAAATAGATTCAATCAACTTAAATTATCCTCAATTGCCTTCACAATTAGACCCTAAAAGCTATACCATATACCTTATACCCTAAATTATAAACCCTCAACTCGAAACCAATCAATTTATCCCCGATTAACATCCTTTAAAGTAATAATTAAGTTCACATGTCTCAATTTGGACCAAACACATCACTCATTTCCCCAATTGACTAAATGGCTCAATATATTATGACGTGGGGATTAATTGAGCCAAATTCATATTTTATAGTCATAAATATGTTTAAAAAGCTTAATTTTGCCCCAATTACCTTAACGATTAAACCTTATATACCCTAAAACATAAACTATGTGCCCTATTCCCTAAACCCTAATCCATAAACCATAAACCATAAGTCATAAACTCTTCAAACCCTAAACCAATCATTTTAAACCCAATGAAATAATATTTAGACTAAGAAAATTATTTTTGCATGGCTCAATTTGGCCCAAATTGCACCATTGATTGCCCTAATTGACTAATTGGCTCAATTTACATGATGATGTGGGGCCAATTGAGCCCAAAATTACATTTTATAGTCATAAATAGGTTTAAGCAACTCAATTTGGCCCTAATCACATTTATGATAGGACCTTATACCCTAAAACCTAAACCTAAGATACCATAAGCCCTAAAACCTAAATCATAAACGTAAACCTTAAACCAATAAATTTAACCCCACTTAACATGTTTTAGAGTAATCATTTATTTTCATAAGGCTCAATTAAGCATAAATCACATACTTATTGCCCTAGTAAATACAAGGAAAGAGAGCTCTTATGATCATGAAGGTGGATGACACATCCTAACTTATTTATCTAGATTGGAAGAAGACCATTCAAATATTAGATCCACAGAGCATGCTGACATGCCAGAGAAAAGACCACTCAAATATCAGATACATAAAGCATGTTCATCTGTTCCCTTTTCTCAATTCCCCCTTTTGTATTTGATCTCTATTTCATTTTTATGTATGAAATAGGGAAATTGTTATTGACAAACCAAGTCTACCCATTCTCGCATAGATATGGTTGATGTTAGTCACTAGTCATATGCATGGTCCAATAACATCAGAGTATTCAATTCAATAGGGTAGGGTCACACTAGTATGTTGGACCATCCACTCAACCACACTAGGCTATATAGTTCTATTCAATGGCATCATAGTATTAAATGAACCCACCACACCAATACAACCCATACTTAAAAAAACCCATCAATTATGTCAATAGATCGAAATGAACTATCTTATTAATAAGAAAATAATTATACATAACATCATATAACCCACACCATTAAAATAAAATAAAAACTTGGGATGAAATACTGCCTTTCATTCAATGTAAATATAACATAGCTTTGCACAAGTTTAAAGCACACAACCCATTTCAAGTTTTCTTGAGTTTGTAAACTCTAACACACATTGGCATAGCTTATCCTTTTCAATCATCAATTAAAACATTCCCTTCAGATTAAAAGGAATTTGAAAATTCTAATCAATTCATCAAGCACATTAAAAAAAAAAGTGTAGATCAATCTCCATCATGCTAATGGTAAGCGTAAATCAATCTACCTTAGAAACTTTTGTATTGGCCTTACACCATCACCAAAAAAATATGGGATAAATATTTTTACCTCAAGCTTATTTCTTACATTTTTTTGCATTTAATCTTGAAAATAGAACCCTTGCACCATTAATTTACACCTTTTAAAGATACTTTAGATGTTATAAAGGCGCTTTAGTGGACAAATAACAATCTAAAATGTAATATTACCTTTGCATCTTGAAATTTTTGTATTCTTTCTTGCTCTAACTTAGATTGATGTATTGATGGTTGTTCTAATTATGCCTTACGAACCTTTTTGTTTTTGTAGCTATGATTTTTAAACCTTTTCTTTCTCTAATTTTTTCTTTGGCAACCACTTTTGTATTATATATGATTTTGTCACTTTTTTATATTTGCACTTGTGCCACTGTGGGTTTCTTGATTGATGTATATTTTAAAGGATCACCACTATTAATTACCTATTTTATTTTATTTTGTAAATACAAGCAATAATAAGTATGATGTCCATGCATTTTATGATATCCATAATAGTATTTTGATCTACTTAGAGGATGTAGAGGAGGTAATTTGATCAATTTAGTTTGAATCATTTCCATTAGAGTCTCACTTGAACTTTTATTATCACTTTTCATACTTTTTGAATCACTTCTTGTCCAATGGGATATCTAATGTGTTTAGGGGTTATGCAGGGTGTAATAGAGGTTTAATAATGATAACAACATGCTTAAGTACAATCAAGGGTCAAGCGACAACTTAGAAGAATGTGTCTTCCACCCTATTAGTTTCAATATTAACCTCATTTGTTGGACTCCAAGTAATTTTAATAGAACCATTTTGAGAAAAAAAATATCAACTTGCCATTTTAGAAGAAACCAAAGGAAGTCAAAGATATGTGAAATAGAAACACCAATTAATCTATCACTATGCCTTAGAGGCATACAATACAATATAAATCAAGTCGTATCTTTGGAATTCCTTCGCATATGGATTATTAGGGACATAAGCTGACCTTTTCATAATTTTGGATTTCACAAAGTAGTCATTATTTGAAGGAAAGACAACATAGGGGATTCAGACACTAGGGCAGGGTGCTTCTATCCAATTAGTCAATTTTATCTAATGGGGATAAAAAATGGTGTTAGAGGTCTATAATAACCTAAGTGATGGATGGGATTGAACTAAAAAATTCCCATCCACAGCTGATATATAAAATTAGTTTTTCACATTTATGCTTGAACTATTTGTGGTTGGTTAAAGCTATAGAAAGAATATTGTAAGAGACATTAAGTAGAGAGCTCAAGCACTAGTTGGTAATGAGTTTCAGGTGGCCTACTTTGGGTGTGAACTTTTTATTACATTGATTAATAAATGAGACCACCAATTTTTTTAAAGAGCCCCTTTGTATACTTGGAGTAGGTTAGGCCCAACAAACTCTTAGGTGGATTTATAAAATTCATAATGGATTTTGTCAATCACTGGGGCTTTGTCATTACTCATGATATGAAGAGCCTAAGAGAGACCATGAAATGATACATGAGCATCACATAGTCTTCAATCTGTAAGCTTGAGTTTACAAGGAACCATATCAAGTAATTCCTATAATGCTTGAGCCTTCTTATTTTTTTCCTTATAATCTTGAAACACTAATTTAAAATGTTCCAAAAAATTAGATGAGATGTCAATAAGAGAAGCAAATCTCATATGGGTTGAATTAATGGCCTTGATTTGGTCTCAAGTTTTTTTCGATTTAATAGTCTTAAATAATTTCTTTATATTATTATAGATTTTAATTTTAAAATAATTAAGGTGAGTGATAAGTTGTACCCCTTTGACTGCATGATGATCCACCATTTTGAGTTCATATTTTAGAGAAGCAACCTGGGTTTGCATCTGTAAATCAAAAGGGTTATATAGAAAAATAGAGACAATCCTTTGTTATTATTTGATAACATCATCTTCTCTATGCTTTCAAAAATGAGTAATTTGTTTTTCATAATGGCAAACAGAGGTTTTGGTGCAATCCATAAATTCATTCCACCACTCTATCTAATTGGCAACATAAGGTGTTCAAGGCACAAGAATCAAAATCGAAGAAATGATGTGGATGGTGTCTTCATGGCTTGGGGGGGGGGGGGAGGTGTTAAGGATGTATTGATTATGTCACACCTTATATTAATTGTTGCTCCATTCCACTATGTAAGTGATTGGATAGGTTCAAGAGAATGTGTTTAGGATGTATAGCGACAGGTTGGACATTGATATTAACAAAAGAGAAAGAATTTTGCTATAAAAGAATATAGTGGTCTAATATCTTAATAAATGTCTAGATATGAAGTGTTTAAAATAAAAATAAAAAATAAGAGTTTAAGGTTAGGGTGCTAGTGTTAGCACATTTGCATAAGGAGAGGTTCTCGCATAGGACATATAACAAGTGGAATAATAAATAGCCATACAAAATATTGATGAAGATATAAAATATTTATAGATTAGATAAGGACTAACATCATTTTAAATCCAAAAATAGTAAGTGAACGAAGTTTAAAGTATAACCAAAATAGAGAACATACTTATTTGGTACCTTGAAAATGGTAAGACAAATGATACCATGACATAGAGATCCTAACTTATAGTGACATCTAAATCAAATACCCCTATAGCTTGAGAGTGAAAATTCCATGTGAAATGAAACAAAAATATTTTTTTATCAATATTTATAATTAAAAATTAAAATTTATTAGATAAAAAATACACATATCACAAACCTAATTAGACAACATTTATTATTCTTTTTACTACTCGAATTGATCTCCATACATTTTGTTCATTCATAAGTTGGTGAAGATAATGTCAGCTATAAAGGGTGATGGAAGTAAAATGCATATTATAAAAATAACACGTATAAAAAATATCAGAGTCCCTTCAAATCATTTGGGCCATATTATAATAGACTTTATAATTAAGACAAAGGATTATATAGTGGGTCAAGGCCCCAAGATTCATCTCACAAGAGACAAGGTTAAAAAATATTCCATTTAAATCCATTCAAATGTTGACATGTGGATGTTAGGTGGCTTTTTCAATAGTGCATGGGTTTTCATCGAGGGTGGTTCTTGGGTTTTGGTGGGTGGCATCCAGCTATCAGCATGCATGGTATTTGGGAATATAAAAATACACCATAATTGGCAAAAGTCATTATCATACAAAAAAATCAATACTAGTCCTATGCTCAGTAGTATAATCCATGGTACGTAATGTAGTAGAGGAAAAAATATGCTTACAATTTAATGTATGTTTTTGACCTCAAATTGATCGCATAAAACACTATTGGGGACAGGTAATAATATAGATTGACTGAGGCATTTAAACCCACTCCTAGTTTTATGCAGGTAGGCGATAAACTCAATCCAAATTAGGGGTACAATAATATTTTGAGGTGCTCCTATTTCTATTTTTATTATTTTTTCAAGTGATTATAGGTAAACTAATTGTTTGACACCTAAATTATTGTGGATGGATTTCTTGTTGGTAGAATCTAAGAGGACAAAATGTGACTCTTGACAAGTGAAGGTATTTATCTAATCTATATCTATTGATCCTTTTTTACCATCACATTGCTTCGTAGGTATAGAAATATCAATTTTAATTTATGATTTGGCAATGCATGCCTAGCCATCGATCTTTGTGAATTTAGAAAAATAAGTAGCTCTCTCCACCGAATTTGTTTTAAACATTGTGTTGAAAAATAATGACCAAATTACAAATAAAATTAGAGTATGACATAAGTTAAACTCAATAAAATAATTTATAATTATTGAGAAATTAACTCTATTAAAAATATATAGATATGTGTTCAATAATTATTATATCTATGATAAAATAAATTTATAAGGGAAGTGTATTTTCCTACAAAATAATGAGTTAAACTCCCCATGCAGAGGCCACCTGCATAACCAAAAAAAATGGTTGAAAGAAAACCTTCACACAAGATTTAAAAATAATACACACACACGAGGAAAATAGATTATAAATATCTAAAGAAAATGTTTCAAAAAATAAAAATATAGGAAAATATCACCATACTTGAATCTTTTTCAATGGGTTGGTCAGTCGCAGGGATTAATGAGCCCAGGGAAACATGCAAAGCATCAAAGGGGAGATACAATAGGCTCAATTTCGATCAAAAATGTCAGGTGATTATAGGCACTACATTTTATGGCTATGCTAGTGGTGTTACAAACATACCAATCAACAAACAAACATACTACACATTTCACCATAGCTACCCAATGATAATTACAACATTTTAACCATAAAATAATGGGTAAATAGAAACTAGATGTGATGGAAATCCCATATTATTAAATAGTCACTTAAATTTATTATTCAAATCAATTAATGTATATTTTATAATAATACCATTTTGAAGTTTCATCCGAAGATGACGGTTCTCAAGTTCCCACTTATCTAGCCAACTAGAACACATATTATAGCATTAACTAGCTTGACTAGAAACAAACAAAACCCATTACATCACACAAAATATCATAATACCTAATATAAAACATACTAATATACCAAATATCTATTAATAAGTTTTATCAACCACCGTGCAATGGCCAAATCATAATAACATCAAGAAGACCATTGACACACAACCTAGAATCCCCCATGAAGATGCAACACCAGGTGATTGGCTGACTCCTTATGGATGTTATAATCTACTAGTATGCACCCATCCTCAAGTTGTTTATTGGTTAAAATCAACATCTATTGGCTAGGAGGAATCCCCTTAGCAACTTCATGGCGAGTTTGCTTAACAACAAAAAAAAATGAAAAATGACATCTTTTCTGTAAAAATCAAACCTTGTGTTATGTGAGAGAAAGGTGGGAGCCTTAGTTAAGAGACACTACTTGGTTGAATTTTAAAACAACACAAAACATATTAACTACGTGGCTCAACACAAATCATTTAGAATTTATTATCGAAGTTTCTATTTTATGACATTAACATCATTTCTTTATGAATTACCATAAATATATTTAGGTAAAATTATATTTTTCAAAAAATTATATGGTAAAATATATAATATATTATAATAATACAATATTTATAAATATATAATAAATAACATATAATATATTAAAATATGATGTAATATGTAATATATTATGATATATGGTATAATGTATAGTACAATATATAACGTAATATATTAAAATATAATACAATAAATAATATATTAAAATATATATTATATAACATAATATATAATTAAATATATAATATTTATATAAAAAATATAATAAAATATATATATTATAATCTAATATACTATTAAAATATATATTACATAATATAATACTTATACATTAAAATTTAATTTTAAAATACATACACACATATATAATCATAACCTTCTTCCAAAAAATATATATATAATAATAATTTAATTATTAACATTAAATACTAATTATATAATATATATATGAATATTATTAAATATATTGTATCTTTTTATCACAATATTATATTGATATTATAAAATACTATATATATATATATATATATATATATATATATATATATATATATATATATATATATATAATGGTTTTAGATAATGCCTTTTAAAATGTATAATTTAAAATATGTTACCTATTTAAAAACTCTTTCATTAAAGATTTGGTAGCGCATGATACCATTTACATCAACCCGAAGTTAGGAGTTTCATTGACCATGCTGCTATTGTTGTTTCAGAAAATTATCCATCATAAATGAAAGATTTTGCTTTCCAAGGGACGGTCACTATAGGGATAAATATTATGCAATGTTAATCCCCTAAACCAATTGTTCTCCTTAAAACCTCCAAACATATTGCTACTACTAACCCCTTTGGTGGCCATGAAAGGCGAATGATCCTCCATGTTGTAAAACTAGTATTTTTGAAGTAGCGAAGCATAAGAAGGTGCTAATTGAGCCACAAGGTCGGTGCATAAAATACTACTCCCATTATTCAAACAAGTGACCTACTGCAAACCAAACATATTTCTATTGGATGAACATGTAGACAACTGTTTAGATTGATGATGATGATGATGATGATGATGATGATGATGATGATGATGATGATGATGATGATGATGATGATGGTGATGGTGATGATGATGATGATTGACAGATAAAAATCTGACCAGAATTGGAGGTGCCCACCAATCACCTCACCATAAGCTAGGAAATGTTTTTGGACATGCTCAAGAACTTAGAAATCTTGGTAGTTGATTCATAGATTATTTAAGCCTTATCATATAGGAACATTTAATTCGAGAATGACCTTTATTGAGGATCTACATTATATACATTATATACATACATACATACATACATACATACATACATACATACATACATACATACATACATACATACATATATATATATATATATATATATATATATATATATATATATATATATATATATATATATATATATATATATATATATATATATACTTTAACTATAGAAGTCTAGAAGTGTAACTATTTTTTACAACAAAAATATTTCTATCCATTTCTTGATTATTGATAAAGGCTTGTTATTTCTTCAACATTTATGTAGATTTAATTCTAGAATCTTCAAGTAATCCTCAACCATAGGGTGAGTACTCCTTATACTATAAGTAATGCCTATCCTAATGAATCTTTAAATGGCACTACCTCACCAACACTTAGAGGTCGGTGAATTTTTTCTCATTATCATTTTTCATATGCTCTTCCTTAATGAGGGCAAATGGATTTCAATACCATGTGAAAAGACCTCTATTGGTTCATCTTGATGGACTAGTTTATTGTGTAGACTGGTGAGCGAGTGCAATATTATGTGTTGTTTCCTCCTAGTTAAGGAATTATAATTTTTTCCTCCTTTAGAGACCACTCAGAATGGGTATGTGATCTTCCTTCAATCAATCCCTATTCTTGGGTTGTTCAAACCCCTACAGATGATTCTACCTCATTTCTTTTGGGTGCCACTGCTTATGCTTAGTTACCTTACTTGCCTTGTGATTTGATATTTTAATTCTACTTTTATGTTGCCATGTTTAACTGACATTTTTATTTTATGGTTTTGCATTGTGTATTTTTCAATAACAACTACCCACATTTTTTTTATAACCATCTATGTATTTTATGTGTGTTGGAATCAAATAAATGGCCTTAACATTTTGCCCTCCTCCTATGAGTCCCTCACTAAGGAATGCATTTGTAATATTTTTGTGGGAGATGAAAAAATGGTTGAATTAATATGGTTTGCATTGACCAAAGCTAACATAACAAGTAGTGTCTCATACTTTACTACAACTTTTTGTGAGGACCTCATTGTTGCACAAACTCCAATCATCCATGTAGTCTTCACTATTCAGTTCATTATCTCTTGTCCTTCACAATCAAAATCTTCCATGTGCAAAGACTTTGAAAGATCCCTCCTTTTTATATAAGTCGTAGAATCCTTCCTGCATGATTGGAATAGATTCTCCAATTTGGAAAAAAGAGGATCTAGAGTATGTCCTGCCTATCATGACAAACAAGGCCAATGTGAAAGGAAAATGTACGGAAGATAATTCCTCCTCTCATTGTTGAAAGAATCAATCCTTGGAGCTTCATATGGACCAATAGTTTAATAATGTCATTTCTCAAGCCCCTACTACACAAATATACAAAGGTGGGAAGAAATCTTGCAACATTCTCCTATCATCAGCCAAGATCAAAGCATCTTGGAGCAGGCCATCATATAAGGATGGAAAGAAGACAAATATAATTAGAAAAATAAATGTAAATTACTAGATGATTAGGTATGGCATCAAACCCTAAAAAAAAGCAATCTATAACTAGAATCTACTTTGAATATGGCATGTCTTGAGAGTCGCTAATTATCACTTTTGAAATTTGTCATGCCTTTGCTTAGAACGTCAATGGTTTTTTAGTCTCCCACCAAACCCCTATTACTTTTATGAAAGGAAGGATAAATAATTTCTTAAATATGATCCTTTAAAATTTCAAAAAAGGCTAAATTATAGTCTCAAGATTGATAGTTGCCCAATTGTAGCACATTGGAAGCCACAAGATCAAGTTTAAATTTGGTTCGTATCATATAAGATTAATAAGCTATCTATTCCTTTACTACTCTTTCTATGGATCTTCTACAACATATGGAGGTTTTCAGAAAGTTCCAAATAATTGAGGGGCCCATAGAACCCTTTTTACTTATAAAAATAAATTTTGGATGAAAGAGCTGCATAAAATTAGCCATCATTATTTTCAAGAATCCACTTGGTGTTTAAAATAATTGGCTGGATCCATTTATATGTAGTAATTAAATTTAGGTCACTTTTTGTGTTGGATACATTACAAAGTTAAGATTGTAAGGTTTTAGTCATGTAAAGATGTCCATCCATTTGTTTGTCAAGTTTTTTTGCTGGGTGAATCAATTATCAAGGGAGTTTAGTTGGTGGTTTTATATAGATTTATGTTAAAATCAATACAATTAAGGGACCCAAAGGTGGGGAAGGAGAGGTGAGTCTCTCAATTTTTTCAATTCCTAACATTATTTACTTTATGCATTTTAGTTTTTTATATTTTGTTTTTATTTTTTTGCATTTTATTTTAATTTGTTTTAAAAAAAATTGTCATCGTTAACTATTTTCTAAGGATTAGATATAAAGACTTTGGGAAAAAGGATTTATCTTAATCTAAAAGACAATAATATTTCTTATCTTTAACCGACGTAATATTGTCTAAGTAATTTAAATATACATTCTTGTTATGTTATCTAGGTATTCCATCACATTAAACCACACAAATTTTGCTCATAAAAAGTCCCTTGCTAGATGAATGCAGTGTAAATAGATAAAAATTGAAAATCGACAAGTATCAAAACAAAAAAAAAAAAAAAATTATTTTCAATGTTTTACAAAAAAAATAAGACTAAATTTTCATCCCAGATATTATTCTAATTAAATGCTAAAATCTCAATGATACTTACCAATTTTTATAAATTATCAAGTCTTCAATCAATGATATTAATGCTAAAATATTTCAAACTGGATGTGGTGACATCAAACCTCTTATATTAGATCTTGAACCATTTACATATTCTATTAGAAAGAATTATAATGGATCCAAAATCAATGGAACACCATTGAAATCTCTAAAAATAAATTTTTTTATCAATATTGGATGCATCTTGAACAACTATAGATTGTCCCATTACCATTTAATGTAGAACATTTCAATGCCAACAACCTCCCAATGATGTCTTAATATTCATCAAAGAAAAGACACACAATTATTAATATGTTAATACCATATAAATACTATAAAAGCACCTTATTTTTAAAATGCCATTTTTTGTTACTATGTTAAAAGGGTAGCTACGTCCATAATTAAAACTAACAGTACACTAATAATAACCTATTTAAGCATAAAATCCTTCCCTAAATGATGATCATTAAATCTTTATATATGATACTAATTATGCCTCTGGGGTACTTCACGAACCAGACTACATAACACCTAACATAATTACAATTCATATTTACCACTGATTAAGATCTAGTATCTAAACCTTGCTTGTGATAAATGAATTTCAGACCCCTTTAACTCAGCTAGGAAATCAAACATAGTTTACGTGATGTTCTCACAATAAATTTAAAGCACAAAACTCATGCATAAAAGCTCATTTCATCTTAGCCCCAGTGAATAAAATGTGGTGATATACCCTTGCATCATACTTACGAAACTCTAACTTTATAGGAAGTTTTTGATGATTCTTCCATTTGACATAAAAGAATCCAGTGATAAAAATAGAACAACCCTTTGTCTTTGCCATATTGCTTGATCAATTCACCTCCCACCTGCTATAGCTTGTCAAAAAGAATAACTATTAGCATTATAAATCCAAATTGATAAATGTTGACAATGTCAAAAAAACATGCAATGACACAACTCTAGCAATTCCACGTTGTGTATAAACATTGGCAGAAGATGTATACGCATCTCCACATTAAATTTAAATGTAGAAGGCCAAATTTCTAGTGAGAGGATAACAACATGAAGAGGAAGTCAAGGTAGGCTATAGAGATTAGGAAACATCCTAACAATTTAAATAGGTGAAGGTTTAGATTTAACTCTTTAAAAACTATTACACGCATAGGATTTAAAGAGATAATAAGTAACACTTAGAGGAAAATAATTGATGTATCATAAAAACATTTAACTATCATATTTGTGTATTAATTGTTTACACTATGGTGCCTATAATTATTTTCCACCTCTTGTTGTGCATAGAATTATCTAATTAAAAAACTCTTAGCTAAAATTCAATCATTCAGTCTAACAACAGCTCACAAAGAGTACCCTGAAACATTGATTCATGTTTTATAAATTGAAGCCCATTTCTTTTAAACACTATCAATTGTGGAAGCTTTAAGTCTCAAATCATTTGAAGTTTCAAGCCCCAATTTAATAAAAGAGAACTCCATGAGGGGTAATCTAATAATGTTATAATATTGTATTTGATATGAAATACAATGCATGCATAAATGTGAATGTAAAATGGATGCCCGTTATATTTTAATTAGCGCTACCACATATGGCCCCCAAAGCTTTCACCCATTCACATCCATTTTTTTAGTGAAATGAATATCCAGGAAACTTGACCCTATTTTCTCTCTAACCACCACCCTTTAAACTTATGTTTTAGTTTGGAAATTCATTCCATAGTAAAATTCTTCTAAAGGGAGCTTCCCATTAGTCGAATCCCAAAATCCTAACTTCCAAGAAAGATGATGCATATGCATCCAGCATGCACCTTTGAGAACTAGATTTCTAGACAAGTAAACTTTGTTTAAATACATGTATTGTTTCAATAGCTTTAGCTAAGATATCATAAAGCACTTTACAACCAAATTACATCAAGTTAAATATGCTCTTAATAAATGGGTACATAAAACAACCATGCTCAACTATACAAATCCACATGACCACAGAGCTTCAAAATATAATTTACTCATCATCTCTAGCTCCCCCTTAATTTATTTTATTGGAAAATTGTTCAAATTCATTGCCCATGGAGAAGAAATAATTTTTTTTCCTATGATCTACTAATAGATAATTGTAATGTTCAAAATGCTTCTTGTATTTCTCCTCTTTTGGGTTTTGAGATTTTAAATAACATCCTAGGATCACAAAATCAATATTCTTTGAACAGAATGAATATGCTAATGTAAATGAATTTTATGTTTGTATATTAAATTTTAAATGTTTGGACCTCGTTAACTGCAGCAAAGAGCACTACTACATCAAGGATCACAAACCCATATTATTTTATGGGCAGAATTAAAAATTTCACGTACTATAGTTTGAACAAGCTTAGCTTTAAAATGAATTCTATGTTTGTAGATTAGCTTTAAAATGTTTGTACCTTGTTAACCATAGTGAAGAGCACTATTACATCAAATATCACAAACCCATAAATATTTTATGGGCGGGACTAAAATTATTACATACTACAATTTGAAAAAACTTGTAATTATTAAAAATTATTTCTGAAAACAACTTTGTGGGTTCAAATCACATTACTGAACATGTGATTAGGGAATGAAGCCTATGTATAAAGAGTAAGGAGTGACCTAAGTTACTATTAATATGCTATGAAAAAATAACAAACAATGGTAAATTAAATAAATATGAGTTGGATGCTAACCCCTTAATCAAATTATTTGGAGAAATAGATAATTGCTAAGGTAGGTTGATATCTTTATTTTCATGGTTTGATGTAAGATGCAACACCAACTAGCTACAATGAGAGTGAGGAACTATTTAAGGGTTGAATTCTTGAGATATCCATCAAGATAAGATGATTCAAGATGTAATGTAATAATTGGACTCTCATAGGGCCATAATGGTA